>OZ025295.1:83250041-85750041 GCA_964019185.1 Maratus speculifer | reverse complement strand
TGTTTTTCTTTACGATAAAATGATCGTCAAAATGCTTCATAACAACATCATATTTCTGTTGGTCGTCTTCTGACAAGTTAAAAGACATAAAAATATCTTCTGCTTTATCACCCATGAGATAAATACTTGTTCTATCTCTGATTGATTTTTTAAACCTGAAGCGAATCGATATCTTTCAAAACGTTGCTTCCATTTTTGCCAAAGTGCCGGCCGTGAAAAACTAAATGATTCTGGCGGTGTAACCTGATAACAATTTCTAAATTCTTTTTCTTTAGACATTTTAAATAATAATAAAATGAATAAAAATGTGCCGTATAACTATGCAAGCAATACAGCCTTATGTCTTACTAATGTACCACGAGGCAGACTGAAATACATATGCTGTAAAAGTGAAAAAACACAGAATACACTGGCAATAATTAATTGCCGAAACGTCAGTGAAGGCTTACTGTGGAGACACGAAATTTTTTGGTTTCTGTCTGTCTGTCTGTCAGTTTGTCAGTCTGTCTGTTCCGCGATAACTACCGCAAAAAACATCCGAAAGACTTGAAATTAAGTGTGTATATTGGTAAGGCACTCGGATTTAGCTGTATAGTTTTTTGTTATATTTTATTAATTCGTTCGTAAAATATAGAATATTTTATTTTGCGCAATAATGTTTTTCTATGGCAAATCCAACGATTTTCAAATTTTTATTTGTTGAGAGAAAATGACTCATTTGATTAATGGAATTCAACGATAAATGGATACTGAAATTTGCCAGTACGGGGCTTAAATTATTCATATTGTTTTGAAATTTTATCTATGCATATGTCAGATTTTTTAAATTATTGCTGTAAATCTTGGCCATTTTTTATAAATGTGTTCCAATAATATAAGCTAAGTTGTTTTAGAGATTTACTTATTTCAAATGTATTTATTTCGTTTTCTTCATTTCTTTTAATAGTCGCTAAGCAACCATTTATCCTAATTCTTATTCTTATAATATTATAAATTTTAAAATGTGTACGGAAGTTTGAATAACATAACTTCAATGCTTCAATAGCATAACTTCAACTTTGTATCTTTGCGTATAGATAATTATAGCCAGAAAAGAACAAAGGCTATGTATTATTTATTTTATTCGAATATTTTCGTTAATAATTCTGAATTTCATTATTTTTCATGCATAACCAATCGGCATTTTTTAGATAAAATTTAATCAATTTTCTTTCCGTTGCCAAGAAAATCAAAATTTCGAATATTAATTTTTCGGCGACGATAAATTTTCAATTGAGCAATTTCCATGCGAAAACTGAAACTAAGGAAAATTTAAAAGAAAAAAATAAATATGACGTCGTATTTGCAATAAAAATAAATATACTATTTTTTGTTAAATATTAAACACTGATATTTGTTTCGTTAACATGAATTTTTTTGTCAATATGGCGACATAATTAAAAATAAAAGGAATAAAAATATTTTAAATAAAATATTTATTTGGTAAACTATGACGTCATAATTGAAATAAAAGAGGTATTTTATAGTAGTCGTTAAAAATAAACGGGACATGGATAGCAGTAATTCATGGAGTTAGAAAAATAATGACGTCATATTTAAAATGGATAAGAAATATTTTTTACGAATACTAAATTATAAGTTACATACAGATAAAAAACTTCATTAAAAACTAAAAATTAGCAGTGGAAGGCTTTTTTTTTATCGGAAAAAAGGGGAAAATAAAACTGATTAATGTATTTTTGAAGCTATTTTTTTCTTTAAAGTTAAAAAGAATTAAGTTTCAATTTGTGCAGATGGTATAAAAATTAAAATAAATTTTCTAAAACTAAAAATATATTTTCAAACATTGACGTTTCATTAATGAACTTTTTCAACAGAAGCGAAAATCATCTGTCAGCAAATTAAAATTTACAACCAAGAATCTACACTATTAAAATCCGACCGTATGTATGTACGTATGTAACGCTATCTCCCCCGATCCCGGATACTTAGAAAAGTCGCTTTTGTTTTGAATTGAAGGGAAAAGATCCCCGGGTTCCCGAGTTGCGCATTCGTGTCTCTGTCCGTCCGTCCCTCTGTTCGCATGTAGCAACTCAAAAACTACCCAACCGAATAGTTTGAAACATAAAATATATATAATTATTAGATGTCGAGTCATTTCAAATTTTATGAAAATCGTATGCACCTATGAATGGTAATTGCCGAAACGTCAGTGAAGGCTTACTTTGGAGACACGAAATTTTTTGAATTCTGTCTGTCTGGATGTCTGTCAGTTTGTCAGTCTGTCTGTTCCGCGATAACTAACGCAAAAAACACCCGATTGGCTTGAAATTAAGTGGGTATGTTAGTGAGGCACTGGGATTAAGCTGTATAGTTTTTTGTAAGATTTGATTCATTCGTTCGAAAAATATAGAATATTTTATTTTGCGCAATAATGCTTTTCTATGGCAAATCCAATGATTTTTAATTTCTTTTTTCTTGAGAGAAAATGTCACATTTCATTAATGGAATTCAATGATAAATGGATACTGAAATTTGCCGGTTAATTTATTCGTATTGTTTTGAAATTTTGTCTACAAATTTGTCAGATTTTTTGAATTTTTACTGTAAATTTTGGAAATTTTTTATACATGTGTTCCAATAATATAAACTAATTTGTTTTAGAGATTTACTTATTTCAAATGTATTTATTTCATTTTCTTTATTTTCTCTTAATGGTTGCTAAGCAACCATTCATCATAATCCTTAATTTTATAATGTTAAAAATTTGAATGAAGTCAACGTCAAAACTGATGAATTAATGTGTTTGTATCTTTGTGTATAACTATAACATAGACCAGAAAAGAACATAGGCTATGTTTTATTAATTTTATTAACATATTTTCCTAAATAATTCAAAATTTCTTCTTTTTCATGCAGAATCAATAGCGATTTTTTAGATAAAATTTAACCAATTTCCTTTATCGTTGCAAAAAAAAAAAAAAGAAAAAAAAAGAAAAGAAAAAAAAAATCAAAATATGAATTAATTTTTTAACGGCAATAAGTTTCAATTGAGCAATTTCCATTCGAAAAATTAAACTAAGAAAAAATAAATATGTCGTCAGAATAAAAATAAAAATAAATATAGTACTTTGTTAAATATTAAACACGGAAATTTGTTTCGTTAATAAGAATTTTTCTGACAAAAATGGGGGCATTATTAGAAGTAAAAAAAAAATAATAATAATTATATTTTTAACAATTAATTTCACCTGATAAAATTTGACGTCATAATTGAAATAAAACAGGTATCTTATAGTAGTCGTAAAAAATATTAGAAACATGGATATCAATAACTCATGAATAATAACGTCATTGCCAAAACTTCAGTGAAGGTTTATTTTGGCGACACAAAATTTATTGTTTTCCGCCTGTCAGTCTGTCTGACCGCGATAACTGCCACAAAATGCAATCAAAACATATTTTTTTCGGAAACAAAATTGTAAAACCCTAGATTACTCAGTTTACACTTTCAAAAGTTCCTGATACATCAGATTAAGTGTTTGTGGTGGGCAGGTATGTAGAAGTATGAGTATAATGAAAAATGCTTATTAAAACTGTTACTTATCCTTATAAATAAAAATGTATAAAGAAGTACAAGATATACGATAACCATTAGCAAATTGATAGAAAGTTACAAATTTAAGTTTAATGAGATTACGGGGGGTTCAGGGGGGCGGAGCCCCCCTGAAGAAATCTACAATGTTATAATAAAAAACAAAAATAATAGATCATGAAAATCTCAGAATATCCTAACATAACTAAATCTTTAATTTAACGCTTTTGATGGCTGAAAACTTCTTATTCTTATTTTATTCTTATAAATAATTACGTAATTTGAAAATTTTAAATTAGAGTTTGCAGGAAGTTGAATATTACCCAAAGTGTGTTTTAAAAAAAATGATGTGCAAAGCTGACGTTCAGGCTCCTGATCTGCAGATTTACTAGTAATTATAATAGTAGACTTTGTAGAAATCACCATAATTCGCATATTAAAACGCAATTGGCCTGCCAAGACATATCTTGGTGGAAAACACATAAAAACCCGATTTTAGCGGTTGACTGGTACGTTTACCATTATGTTTTCCTTTTCCCAGTCCTTCATGTTTCCATACGTTTGGGTGCAGGAAAGCACAATGGTAAACCTACGAGTCCACTACTAAAATCGGGGGTTTAGAAGTTTTCCACCAAGGTATGACTTAGCAGACCGATTGCATTTTATTATACAAATTGAGATTTAACTTGTCCTAGAATTCGAGTTCACCCATGAACTCGTAGACGTGACTATCTGTGCTGCAGCCTCCTGGTCTAATAACAAACATCATATAGTGAAATTCAGTGATTTATAACGATTTCAATACATTTAGAATACTTTAATGTCATTAAAATACACTGAAAATGATTTTTTGCCATTGATCATAGTGCAAAGGAATTCTTTAGAGTGCCCCTCAAAACGAACTACAGCATCCGTAGCATTTGTATACAAACCCGTAGCGTTTGTATACAAATACTACGGATTCATATTGAATATAAAATGTGCCACGGTAAACATCATTAACATGTATCAACTTCATGAAAATCCGAGTACATGAGAGTTAAAGCATGGACAGATGGCCATACAGACAGACGAGGCAAACAGAACTCATAAACACTTTTCAATTTTGTTGAAAGTTTAAAAAAAAGTGAGGTGTTCCTGGTATTTACTCCTATTTTCCAATGTTCTTTAAGGAAACTTTGGAATTTTTTGAATTTTGCGTTTTACGTGTTTTCTTTTTCTTTCTTTAAGAAGATTTTATTTTTATGTACGAATTTCATTCTGAATCTATGAGATGGATTTTCTTTTATTTCTTTTATTTATTTATTTTTTGTATTGCGACCCATGGGTTTGTATACAACTCTGTTAATTTGGCCCTGTGGTAAATGAGTTTGACTAACAAGGACGCACAAAAGATTCGAATACATTACTGTATCTGAAGTTCTGTTTATTAGCAATAATTGAGGGAAGTGCAATTTTATTTATGGAAAGTGAGTTTAAGTTTAACTAAATTTTTCTTCAAGATATGGTGTGTGTAAATGACAGTGAATGGTTTAAGACGGTTTTTAATTGAACAATGCACTTTCAAATTTCTGAATTTTCAACCTACAATGTATTTTCCTACTAAACTAGGTATAATATACCCCGAGCTCTTAATCTGCGGGACACTACGACGCGACGTACATTGCAGACTCTTGAAAAGATCTGCAGACAATTTTTCAAACTTAAAAAAAAAAAAAAAAAGTTTGCTATGCAAATTATTTGCCATGTGCCATAGTAATATGATTCGCGCCACATTCGTGCAATTGACGAAGCTCGGATTCTCGTTGAACTATAAATAAGGGACGATTCTGTTCCGAATTTTCCGAAAAATTAAGTCAATCATTTTCGAAAATTAAAAGAAAAGTCGGACATAAAATGTATTATTGTGAATTTCGACAAATGTTGGTCGATTAAAGTCAATTTCGTTAATCGTTCGAAGAAAAATTGTCAATTTCGTTATAGATCATGAGGAAAAAGCGAATTTTCTCAGAGGATCGCGAAAAAAATGCAAATCTTGACAAAAGCGCGCGAAAAAACGCGAATTTCGTCAAAGAATCGCGGAAAAACGCAAGATTTCGTCAAAGATTCACGAAAAAACGGCAAATTGCCTCAAAAGACCGCACAAAAAAGTGGTAAATTTCGTCAAAAGATCACGGAAATACGCAAATGTTGTCAAAAGAGCGCGAAATACACACACACTGTCTTGGAGTGGATTTCTCTCCCTTTCGACAATGTAGGAGGATGTTAAAAATTCTGAGGACAAAGGTAACTTATTTATAAATATACTTTTCTTTTATGTTAATCATATATACATGGGAGGTTTGAGTGCACGTAATTTAATGTGAGGAATTGGAAAGAGGACATTTGTGCTTAAAGTTCAGCAGATTGTTTTTAAAGTTTCTACTTGGGTTGCAGACGAAAAAAATTCTGTTGCTGGACACTATACTATGTAGAATATATATAAAGGAATAAAAGAAAAGATCTGCACAAAGTAATTGGACTACTTTTCTGGCTATAGAAGGTATTTGCTAAAATCTGATTTTCAAATGTGTTATCCTTTTCTAAAGTTGTTATTTATTTATTTTATAGCTTATTAAATAGCAAAGTTTTGTTAAAGAATTCTGGAAATGACGAAAAGTGTTCATAATCTATGCTTGATAAGTGATTTTCTTTCTTGATTTTCCCTGAAAGAGCGCGATTAAATTTTGGACAAAAGAGTAAACTTACAAAGACTTGACCAAAACAGTTCTTGCTAAGATGCGTCAGTCAATCGAACTCAACATTTTAAATTTGAACAAGATGCAAAAAAAGAAAAAAAGATTAGATAAACGATTGTGAGGGAGTGTCCTTTGTGATAAAAGGACTCTAGCATTTTAGTGAGATCGTGATGTCAGTGTTTTAACATGTGTGGCGCGAAAGCGACATCTATCCTTTATTCAACTTTAACTTTCCAGAGCGTGTGTGTCGCCCTCGGTTCTACAGTTAGTTGCGGTTAGGAGTAATATGCAAATTTATAGCGCCGTCTTCAGTTTGCAACATATAAAAGCTTTGATTTGGAGTGCTGAGTGAGGTATTGTTCAGTGGAGCTGGTTCAATTGAATTTTTGGGTGTTAGTTTATTGGCTTGTGGGAATTTAGGTATATTAAGAAGTAGTATAGAGTAAGTTTTATTTTGGATAAGTTGTGAGTTTTGGTGAGGAAAATTTTTGCGCATGGGTTTTTTTGGACTTTATACGAGTGATAGGAAAGTTCTACGTGGAAGTTTTTTGGCAAAGTTGCAGTTATTTTCACGTATTGAGGAAAATTTAGTAAGTTTAGTATATTGGTGAATTCTAGCACTCCCATTGGAGTGGGTTGTTCTTAAAAAGAAAGTAGTTAGTTTTGGAAGTTTTAGGAGTTTTACAAGTTTTATGGGGTTTTTTTTAAGTTAGAAGGATGATTGTGATTGAGTATGTGAATTTTTGTATGCAAACTGATGATTTTCTAGTGGTGGGTTAAAGTTTAATATTTTGAAAGTTATGATTCGGCACCAAATTTCACCCATCACTTTGTTTTTCATTTGGTTCAAAATTTATTTCAAGAAAAAGTCCAGGGCATGCATTTTGCCCAGGCCTTTTTCTCTGTAGATTCCGAGGGGGGGTTGTGAGGGAGTGTCCTTTGTGATAAAGGCACTCTAGCATTTTAGTGAGATCGTGACGTCAATGTTTTAACATGTGTGGCGCGAAAGCGACATCTATCCTTTATTCAACTTTAACTTTCCAGAGCGTGTGTGTCGCCCTCGGTTCTACAGTTAGTTGCGGTTAGGAGTAATATGCAAATTTATAGCACCGTCTTCAGTTTGCAACATATGAAAGCTTTGATTTGGAGTGCTGTGTGGTGAGGTGGCGAAAGCTAACTACAGTGTGGTGAAGCAGCGAAAGCCAGCCAGGAGAATTAGATTGTGCTGTAAAGCGAGTTAGATTGGAGTTGTGAAATAGATAACGTTGTGAAGAGATTAGCCTCCGGTGAATTAGATTGTGCTCTAAAGTGAGATATCCAGCAGTGTGAGCCGAATTAGTTTATCGTGAGCGGAGTTACCCAAGAAGAGTGCCAGTGGGTAAGAAATTGATTTAATACGTTGAGTATTTTAAATAATAAAGAGTGTTTGTATCCACGGGCTGTTTTATTAAAGATTTAATCTAGCGTTTAGCCGAAATCTGCACAAAGAAGCTGGTGTGAAGTGCTGCGAACTGAGCTCTAAGCCGAGGTTGTGACTATAGTTTGAAGTTTAATCTGTTAGTATTGTGATTAATGATTGAATTCTTGAACTATCGCTCCACTTTCCCCAAGTTCTAGAGGTTTAAATAAACTGTGTCTTTTATCTTATACTTAGAATTATGCCTGCATTTTACCAGCACACCCCCACACCCCTTACAGGATTACTAATATTTTTTAACATACATCCGGCCAGAAAACTAGTATGCTTTTTTAAAGGTAAGGTGATGGTAAAGCCATCACGATTTTTTTCTGGGTTATTCTAGCGAATTAATTTAAATAGCACTGTTGCATAATAACAATTACAAAATGAAGTCCATTTAAAAAAAAATGACTTAGAATCACAATGGTTCTGCATAAGCAGAAAATAATGAAGTGGGAAATGATTTCGATCTCCGTTTTTTAATGGTATACATTCTCGGTAAAAAAGATCCTGAAATTTATCATTTAAAAAACGCCAATAAAAAGTATTGCGACTTTATTATTATTATTATTATTATTATTATTATTATTATTATTATTTTCTGTAAGCAGATGCCTAGAACTCTGTGACCGAAAACACTAGATTTCATTTAAAGTGTCTTTTAATTCTCTTTTATGATGGATGAAAATTTGTCAAATATTGTAAGATTTTGCATTCGTCAATCCATGGAAATGCAGCAAAATTTACTCGCAGGTTTTCCTTAAAAGAAAAAAATTGGATCAATGTTGACATTTTTTATGCGAGTAATTCGAAAATAAAAGATAACTGACATTGGGCCAAATGAATACGATATTTTCAGTAAAAATTGTTAAAGCTGGTAATTTAGAATCATTATTTGAATTATCAGATACATGTAATGAGACAATTCGGAATTTGAAAACTTTGGGTTTGGAATCTAATAAGTAATTCAATGTTAATAAATTTCCTTTTAACTTGATTCATATGATATGAATTATGAGTTCTGAAATTAATATTCGAAAATATTATGAATTGCAACCTACAATTTTTTGATGGATTTATATTTATTAAGACCTGCTTTATGAAAAACCAAAATTTCAATTTTTTTCTTCCAAGTTGTTTTCAAATTATGGTTATAAAACGGCAAAATGATGGTTTAAGAGGCCGCCTATGAGATAAGTGACTAGATATTTTGAAACCCCTTATGCAGTTCTCTAATCTAGCTGTCTTCAATGATTGCTTGAGTTTCACCTTGATCAAGAATGGGGCTCTCTCGGTAACAATCGAGTACGTATTTTCAATTTCGATACAGCCTCTAAAATAGGCTCGTTTTAAAATAATTTCTCAGAAACTTATCGTACGAATTACATGAAAATTTGTTTTTAGGTTAATTGTAGGATGTAGAGTTCATTTATGTTGTCAAAATTCTTCTACGATAACTTTTTACAGCGTTAGTAAAAAATGTCTACTTTTTTTTTTTTTTTTTTTTTTTTTTTTTTCGAATGTACGTTGATGGCGATTTTGAAAATTCAAATTCAGTTGAATCAGATTAATTCCTAATCGGTGATCTGAAAAAAATATTTCAAAGGGGTGGTTTCCAACGAAGAAAATGGGTATCAAATGAACCACTTGCAACTGAATTTTTTTCAGATTCCTTAAATGAAAATAGTCTGATGCATTCATTCAATCCCGATTCATCCCAGTAAATTCTAGAGTTAGAGTGAAACTGTGAAAAGTGCATTTATTTTTAAAAAAATGTTACGGAAATACATATAAATACTTTTAAATTAAACAAAAACAATTTTAAAGATAGATAAAAGAGATTAAAGTACTTACTTAAACGTGTTTTGCGTGGAAATAACAGCTTTGTTTCGATCGTTACTTTTGGACATAAGAAAATACAGAAAAAGTCTTTCTAGAAAAGTCCTTCTAACTTCAAAAAGCGATAAATCGATAGTGCCATTTGTTAACAAATGTTATAAAACAATCATCCATTTCCTTTATGCATTCGCCGTTTATCATTAGAATCTCCTGGAAACAAGTTAAAACTTTTTTTTTTCTTGGTACACTGGAACAGTTAACGTTATGAATGTCCAAAATTGGCCACTTTAGTCAAAAAAATTAAAATTTTAAGATATTTATACAAAACTTTTACAATAAATTATATAATTTTTTGTCTCTGAACAGAATTAAGAATTCAGTGAAAATAAAAATTAAAGTCAATGATGATTAAATTTATTTATTCAAAAGCTTAAAGTTATGATGTGTGTACAATGCCCAGATTTTGAGAACGTCCCTCTATGATTCGTCTAATTCTTTTGTAATTCATCATCTATTTCAAACCTTCCTGTTGAAATGTTTACTATAGAAACCACATGTTAATTAAATCAACTTAATAAAGATGTTGACGTTCTTATGAGATTCTCGTCATATATTAAATTAATCCGAGTTCATACTTGTATACAAAGATTTTCACACAATTTTGAAGCCCCCCTGAAAGTGAAAGACCCATGAAAACCAATAAACTTAGCAATGCTTGTAAAACTATAGTCAAGTACTAAAGAAATTCAGTCTTTTCTTCCGATATTAATCTTCTTAAGGTTCCTGTCCCTACAAGAGAAAATACTTGCGAGCTAATGCTACTCCTATGGGGAAGTTATTTTCTAATATCTCGTTTGCATTTCAAAATTTTTAATATATGTATATATACATATATTTGGATAGCTAAGACTTATTTCTATACCGCTCCTTTTTTACTTTTCGATTTTGAATGCAGATATTGTTTAATATGACCTTTTCATTTTCAAACCGATTTCGAAAGTGAAAGTAGCTTTATAAAAAATATCTGCAACCAAAATCACAAAAGTGAAAAGAAGAAATTTGGATATAGACCTCATGCATCTATGCAAAAGAGAATAAAATAAAATGTCGAATTGCAAATCCTTCATAAGAAAATAACCTCCCCATAGGATTAGTTCGAGAGTGTATTCGCCTGCAGGGACAGGAGCCTTAAGCACTATGAACTATCATTCACTTCTAAGTATGCTGCTTTCTTGAAACATCTCTTTAGAATTTGATATTATTTTGCGTGAAGGTAGACGTCTTGGCAAACATAAAACCATGACATTTGATTGCAAACATTTAATGCTGATTCCTAAAAAATCACACCTTAGCATAAACTGCTCGTCGGCACATTCATATTTATAGTTTGCTTGCGGTTTCTAAACAAGTTCTTTGCTTAATAGACAAAAAATTTTGGATACCAGATGGCAGATCAACAGTTAAGAAGGAATTAAGGCAGTGTATTCGTTGTATTCACCAAGCCGTTTTCTTAACTCATAGATGATTTATTTTAATCTCGAATTAACATTTGTAGAGCCTTAAAGGAAACAAGAATTGATTTTGTTGGAGCCATCAACACAAAATGCCAAGATAAACTAAAGTATATTACCTTTAAATCTTATGTTTTTCATTTCATATGCATGTGCAACAAAATTGTTTACATTGAGTTAGTATCAGAACTAAGAACCAAAATCCTGTCTTTTACCTTTACGGCGTTTCATATCACATCGAGGATATATGACAGACATTTTTTTCCGAAAACGGAAAAATACTCATAGGAGCAGCATCCTACCTTAGAATATTGTTCCTATTTCTCAAATAATCTTACATTCAAGACTTCTGTTTACCACAATAGATTCTTGGGCGTTTCATAAGATGGTATGTAATGCCTTTTTATGCTTCTTTATGAATCGCGTTTGTAGGCTTATGAGAACTATCCATAAAATTGGCTAAACGTCATCTAACAAAATCATGCCAATGTAATCTTATGACATTCGGGGAACTGTCCATCACCTTGTGCCTTATTGAAGCATCTATAAATTCTTGTTACCATATCCCTTTATCCAAAGACCAGATGACTTAGTCGAGTTAACTCCAGGACATTTCCTCATTGATGCCCCATTACTTCTTTACCTGACATTTCGTCTGATGTTAATCTATGTATTTGTCTTTACAACCGGTGGAAGTTGCGTAACAAGGTTCGTGATCATTTCTGGCAGACTTGAATAAAGATCATCTCCAAATGCTGTTCTTAAGACAGAAGATATGTTCCAGGCCGAAAACGAATTACAATACCTACAGAAGACCGTTTTATAGCTCATTCGGCCCAAAAAAGAAAGCTAGTGTGCCGCGGCTCATTGCAGACCACTTTGTAGCATAAAAGAATCTTCTCTACTACGATGCAAAGACATCTTCAAGTGCAGGTCTCTATACAAGGCGACCAGTTGTGTTTGTCTCCCTCAACAGACGACAGAAGAATCTGCTTATATTGAACTAAAGAACATGTTTCCTGGAGTAGACAGCTGTTGGCTTCTGTACTCCTCGCAGATGAGTCCAGATTCACACTGTAGAACGACTCAGGACATCTGCTGATCTGCTGGAAACAACGCACCAGATAACATCAATCTAACACTATTGAAACACACAGATACAGAAGTGGTGGAGTCATGGTTTAGGCAGTGATCTCATCCGATGGACACACTGATGTGCATTTGATTCATGAAGGAACACTGACTTGTGTGAAATATCGGAATGAGATCCTTGATCCATATGTTCGCTCATATGCCACTGCTATGGGTATCACTTTCATTCTGATGGATAATAACGCACAACCTCGCAGAGCTTGGGTTGTTGAGGACTATCTTGAATGTCACAGTTAAGCGTGAATGGAATGACCAGTTCACTCTTCAGACCTGAATCCAGTAAAACATCTTTGGGTTTATCTTAGCCGACAGGTTGCTGCTTTAAGTCCTCCCCCAAGGTCATTAGATGACTTGGAACAATGCTTACTACATGTTTGATCCTCACTTCCCATTTCGGTGTCCGCCAACTCAATTGACAGCATGGAAAGTCGATACCGCCAATACATTCAAGTCAGAAGTTTACTCATTACTTATCAGAACCCATTTTTGTAATGTTTCTATGACATCAGTGGCGCAGCCAGAATTCGGTTCTAAGGGGGGTTTTGAGTTTCTGATAAAGGTGATTGCCGGTTATTTGAATCGCCGGTTAATAGAATCAGTACTAATTAGAATATTTACTGTATAATACTTAAACTCAAAAAGCGTCTGTGTGGCCGGAAATCATCATTTTTTTTAGCATGAAGCATCTAAGAAAAGTAATTTAGTTCAAATAACCAATTTTTACTTAACTGATTCATGTAATATGCACTTTCACAATTTTAAGTAGAATTTTCGCCATTTAATTGAATCACTTTATTAAACGAAATCTGATTCAATAAAGTGGCGGATTCCAAAATGCGCCGAAACATTTAAAAATTGAGTTTGGATTTCATTCATGTAGGCAGCAATTATAGCGATCTTTCTCAGCTCTGGGAGGGGTTTTAACCCTAAAACCACCCCCTTGGCTGCGCCACTGTATGACATTTTACCACATAAAGCTGTGATGTACTGTTTTCTGCAAAAATGGACTTTTAAACCAAGAGGTTATTTTTTGTGCTTAGCTTACATAAATTTATGTATTGGATTCAATAAATAACTATTTAGCGTATATTTCCTCCAAATTTGTTACTTCTACATTCATTCTTTTAGAAATTAAACGCAAAAAATCGATTGTACCTTAACTTTTCGAAGCCAGTGTTTGTTCATTAAATTTACAATGTTTGGTGAAGAAATTTTATCTAATTTCTGTATCAAAGCATTAATCAGTAGATATTATTCCAAGTTAGTTCTTGTGTATATCTTTTTTATCTGCATCAGATTTAGTAGATTTAATCACTTCTTTTTCCATAACTGTACTGTCATGGAAAATAAGAGCAAACACCTCTCCAATAAATTATAGTAGAAAAGTAACTTGTACTAAACGACTTGAAACAAAGTCTACTTATAAATGATTCATATAAAATTTTCTTATAAGATCATCTACAAATCAAAACCAAACCAAGCTTCCTTTTTTTTTCAATAGCAAGACCCAATTTCGACAATATATTTTAAATTTTCAGCTCAAACTATACCTAAATACGAAATTTCATGTCGTTTGGATGATAATGTTTTTAATTATAGACATTCAAAATTTGGACTTCTAATGTTAAATTACATTTTCATGTTTTTACTAATATCTCCTTACGTTCCCTCATAGCATGCATCGTCACGGTGACGTCACAATGACGTCACTGTGAGTCACTGGGGTCACATCACGTCTGTGGCCAAAATCCCACCACTCAGTGACGTCACATTCTGACTGAGATGTGACTTTCTTAAAAATCTTTAGAAAATTACAAAAATTCTTCAAAACATGTAATTTACTTTAATAAACATTTTTGTCACAACATCGCTTTTGTCACAGTTTCGTCACAATGTTAATGTCAAAGTAGTCACAAATGACACATTTTTCACAAATTTGTTACACCGTGATTTCACAAAATGGTCACAACGTGACGTCACAAACGAGCTCTAAAACGGCCATAACGACTTCACATTTTAGTCACGTGACGTCACATCGACAATCGATGGTCACAAAGTCACAGTGTGACTTCACAACGACGTCGCAGTGATGTCACCATGCCTTATGGGTTATAATCTTAATGAGATAAATTTTTATGTAGTTATAAGACTAAAAAACCCAAATACATTGAATTTGTAATTTTAAAAACTTTATTATATGAATTATGAAATTAATATTCGAAACAAATCTTAATTGCGAATTACAATTTTTTGATAGATTTATATTTATTATGTCCTGCTTTATGCAAATTCAAAATTTCAATTATTTCTTCCAATTAGTTTTCGAATCAGGCTTAAAAAACGTCAAAATGATAGTTTACGGGGGCATCTATGAGATGCAGAAAACACAATTTGATATATATATATCACTCATGATAGCCAAAATATATTAAGTGAGTAATGGTCATTTTTCAAGTACAGCTCATATTCAAAATATTAGAATAATTGAGAAAAAGTAATAAGAAAAAATTATTTGTCATTTATTTATTTTTTATACTAAGTAAATGCAATTAAATTTCTTATAAATTAAATCTGGAATGTTTAGATAAGATTTTAACATTTATAAAATATAAAATACAGCACAATAAATTAGGTATACAGCTTCCTTAAATACACCAGAATATTAGAATAAAATTTAGATTGGTTCAAAATATTAGAATATTTTATTTTACGCAACAATATTACCTTATGAATATGAAGTAAATGGTAGTTAATATTTTGTAGCATCCCCTTTAGCTTTCATAACAGCGTACAATCGATCTTGCATACTATATACAAGGTATTTACAAACATTTCTATCAATATTAGCCCAAATAGACTTTATACGTGCCACTAATTCAGTTTTACTTGAAGGAGGATGTTCTTGAAGTTTTTTCTTCATTATACACCATAAGTTTTCGATGGGATTAAGATCTGGTGAATTTGGTGGCCAAGGAAGTATCTTAATGTTGCGTTGGCGGAAACAATTCTTAGTTGACACCGTGGTATGCGGGGACGCTAAATCTTGTTGAAAGATGAAATCATCTTCAAATAAATCTTCTGATGATGGAATCATGTAATATTCTAAAATTTCTTGATATATCAGAGAGTTAACCTTTTCGTAGACGATACATAACTTTCCAGGTCCTTCTGCACTCATACAACCCCAAACCATGACACTAGCTGCAAATTTTACGGAACGTTTAAGGCATTCTTTATCAAATGCTTCTTGCTTCATTCTCCAAACTCGAATACCTTGATTACCTTATGAAACACAAAACATACTTTCATCACTAAATAATATATTTTTCCAATCTTCATTGCTCCATAAACGTCTTGATTTACACCAATTCAATCTTATACGCTTTTGTCTTGCAGTCATGAGAGGTTTTGTTTTCGGTACACGGGATTCAAATTTAAATTTATGGAGACGTCTTAATGTTGTCGATGTAGAAACTTCAACTCCTTCTTCTTTCCATTTCCGGTGCAAGAATCGCACACTTTTAAAACGGTTTTTCTTAACTATACGCTTCAGTTTCCTGTCATCTCTAGCAGATGTTTTTGGTTTTCGTCCCCCATTTCGGCGATTATTTTGAAATTTTCCAATTTTTGAATATTGTGTTAGTATTTTACTAACGCTCAATTGCGAACAATGTAAATAATTCGCTATAAAACATTGATTTTTACCGTGCCGATACAAATCAACCATACGAAGTTTAGTAGATTCAGGAATATCACTCACACGGCCCATTTTAAGACGAAAAAGAAACAAACTGCAAAAAAGAATACTGATTTTAAATAAAATAGTCTGAATTTAATCAATGATGCCACCAGTTAAGAATTGGTAATAATTAAAGGAGGATTAATGTGAAATATTCTAATATTTTGAACCACTTGAATAAATATTCTAATATTTTGACTTTTCAAAATAATTTTTTTTTGCAATTAATCTTTTCAAAAATGATATTAAATTTAAGATAACAAGTAAGTTTAATCAACAATAAGTTCTTAATAAAAATATCGTTTGCATATTTTCATTAAAAGACATTAAATTACCAAACGATATTTTCAATTTCTAAAAAAAAGGTAATTATTCTAATATTTTGAATATGAGCTGTAGTGATGCATTAATGGAAGTGACTTGGTCATTTTGTAGAATTTCAACAATCGAATACAAATTTCAGTTTGGATACAGCCTCTAAAATAAACTCATTTTAAAATAATTAATTTCTTTAAAACTAGTCGTATGGATGTCATGGTAATATGTATTTACGCTAAATGAACGGTGTAAAATTTATTCAGAGTATTAAACTTGGGTATTAATATTGAACAAAAATTGGAGAGGGGTATTTTTATATGTAGATGATTCCCTAAGCAAATTTTATACACAACATTTAAAAGTAGACTTTATTTCTTATCTTTTGATATCAGTAAATTATTGCAATTAGTAAAGATGTTTTTTTTTTTTTTTTTTCCCGTGAAGTAGTCTTTGAGACCGCTGGATCAAAAGATGAATAAAAGGTGTACTTAAGGTGTTTTAGTGCTAAACTTTTTGTACAGGACTGGTACAATTAAAATTCACCTATTCAAAAGTCACTGGTGACACTACTAAAGCTTTAAACGAAACAAAATTTCGGTAGTGTTTGTAGTTAAACTGAAATTTACAAGTCAAATTGTAAAAATTGAAAAAAGCAGTGGTCTGAGAGACCGGTAACATCAATTAAAGGTTATAGAACAGCATCAAATCAAGACAACTATCATGATAATAGTAGGAAAAAAAACAAATTAAAAAAAAAATAACCAAAAAGCAGATTAGCTTTACAAAAAAAAAAAAAAAATATATATATATATATATATATATATATATATATATATATATATATATATATATATATATATATATATATATATATATATATATATATATATATATATATTAAAAAAAAAAAAAATTAGTCGTTGAGGGGCCATTGTAATACTTACCCATTATGGATATGCATAATACAAAATATGAAAATAAAACATGTGTAAACTATTTACAAAATGCATCGGAAATCCAAAATAAAATGTAAACTTATATTTAAATATTTTTAACACGAAGCAATGCTCTATTAATGAATTTACTGATGAACCAATTTTGAAAAATCATATAAAACGCCAAATTACTCAAGCACTCTCAAATTGCGTAAAAGAAACATCCCTATAACTCCAAAAACAATAATCATATTACCTAACAATTTATTGCGCCGGATTAAGCGTCTCATTTCCAATTAAAATATATCTTTGAATTGAAATTTAAATGAAATACAGGGTCATGAAAAACAGGATTACAAATATCTCGGTAACTAATAATCCGATCGACTTTGTTCTTTATGCAAAATTTGTGTTATTTTGTTGCCTTTTACGTCTACTTCTTAAAATAATAAATGTCGAAAATTTTTATATACTTTTCATCAGAACGAATTTTTCCAGAGTCCGAAAAAAATAGTTCCGGATAATCGAGGTTACTGATATTAAGTAGGCTTTGTCCCATTCTTACATATTAAGTACATACAAAATTTTAAGTTTCTATCTCAATTTGTTCGGGAGTTAGAGCGTTTACAGACACACAGACACACAGACGGACAGACGGCATTTTTTTTTTTTTTTTTTTTTTTCTAAAAATATGTTTTTCGGAATCTCCGGTATCTTACACATGTGCAAATGCGTCAATTTTTTTTTCTTTTTTTCGATTTTCGAAACGATTTCAAGATTTACCCTATATTACGTATGACGCGTAAGTAAAAGCAATGGTCTTAGAGACCGGTAACATCAATTAAATGTTATAGACTAGCATAAAATCAAGAAACTATAGAGGATAGTAGAATAAAAAGACAAATTAAAAGAAAAATAACCAAAAAAAAAAAAAAAAAAAAAAAAAAAGAGAGAGAGAGAGAGAGAGAGAAACGTTCATATTTACTGAGAGTACTATATTACTTACCCATCATACGTAGTATAGGGTAAGTCTTGCAATCGTTTTGAAAATCGAAAAATTTTTTTTGACGGATTTACACGTTTTAGATAGTGGAGATTCCGAAAAACATATTTTTAGAAAAAAAATTTTGCCGTCCGTCTGTCTGTCTGTCTGTCTGTCTGTCTGTCTGTCTGTCTGTCTGTCTGTAAACGCTCTATCTCCCGAACAAATTGAGATAGAGACTTGAAATTTTGTATGTAGTTAGTATGTAAGAATGGGACGAACCCTATTTAATATCAGCAACCTCGATTATCCGGAACTATTTTTTTCGGACTCTCGAAAAATTCGTTCTGATGAAAGGTATATAAAATTTTTCGAATTTTTTTATTTTAAGGAATGGACGTAAAAGGCAATAAAATAACACACATTTTGCATATAGAACGAAGTCGATCGGATTATTAGTTGCCGAGATATTTGTAATCCTGTTTTCCACATTCTTCGATTTTTCATGACCCTGTATTTCATTCAAATTTCAATTCAGAGGTATACTTTAATTGGAAATGAGACGCTTAATCCGACGCAGTTAGTTGTTAGTTAATAGAATTATTATTTTTGGAGTTATAAGGATGTTTCTTTTACGCAGTTCGGTAATACTTGAGTAGTTTGGCGTTTTATATTATTTGTCGAAATTGGTACATCAGCAGTTCTTTAATATAGCATTACTATGTATATTAGCAATATTTAAATTTTGTTTATGAAATGCAATGCATTGTATAAATAGTTTTCACATGTTTTATTTTCATATTCATATCCATGATGGGTAAGTATTACGGTGGCCCCCGACGACTAGTTTTTGTAATGAAATGAAAATAAAAATAAGAAATAATCACATATTTTCTCAATACACTACTATCATACTTATAATAGAAACATTTAAAATTCTACTGACGTTTTCGTAGAAATTAAAAAAAGTTTTAAATAATATCAAATTTACGAAACCCATGAAGGGAACGATAAGTTTAGAAATATGAAATGCTGTAGACTTACAGATTCATTTCATATTATAAATATTACGATGAACCAAAACTAATTTTAAATGTATATGTATATATATATATATATATATATATATATATATATATATATATATATATATATATATATATATATATAAATAATTTTTCTAATAATAGTATCAAACAACGCTATACTCGTTAATTCTTTCACTTCTTCATACCTATTTCCTTTTTGTACCTGCATTTGTAGAATTAAATTTGATTGCATAAAATAAAAAGACTTGTCAATTAAAGAGATAGAAAAATTAAATACCCATTCATAAATGTTTGTATTAATATTATTGATATTTCAGATAATAAAACTCATTAAAAATCTACTTTTAATAACTTATTTGTATTATTCTGCAATTTCATTATCTCTTATTTTATTTATAGTATTTTTTTTTTTTTTTTTTTTTTTTTTTTTTTGAAGTGGCAATATCATTTCATAAAAAAACAGTTGAAAAATAAAGGAACAGTTCCATCCTATCGGTGAATGTGTATCTATATCTTTAAGATCTCTATGTCATTGCAAAAGCATACGAAATTGAGATTATTCGTTTTTGTGTAGTTGTAGCAGTAATTTATTTCTACCTGTCACATTCAGGGAGATAGAGCCCGCATCTAAATGAAATTAAAAGAAAAAATTTAATGCACATCTGTCTGAAATACATTTATCTTACTCTCTAACCTTGACCAACTGGCCTCTATCCAAATAATAGACTCACAGTTTGGAAAATATCGTAAAATATTTACGTTTACTTTTGAGAGCTTCTTCCCGCTTTTTTTTTTTTTTTTTTTTTTTTTTTTTCCCTCGTTCAATAAATTATAGAACTGGTGATGCGATTCAAGTTTGAAGCTTGTTATCATAAAATATTGAATGAAAAATAATTACCAAAGAACGCTTCTTCATCGAAGGATGTCATTTGTTGCAGCGACATATCACGCCAGAGTATGCGATAGTCCCAAAGAACGATAGTCCTTCTTGTCAGCTCTTTGGAAGATAGGTGTCAACTTCGCGTGTATTCCTTAGAAAAACACCGGAGGGAGTCTGCAAGGAGGCTCTGGAATCGCATGTCACACGCCATTTAACAAAAAAATTCCGCACTTTTTACGTCATTTGTGTATTTGTGTTAATTTGTTCTTCTCTTGGTTCAAAGCTTGACTTCTTTTGGTTATACACGTGATCAACAAGATACCTTTAAATTTGAGGAAGGGAGGGGATGGATACTTTTTTCCATCATATCTTAATTTGAAAAGGATGATGAATTTTTGAACGTGATTTATGAGGTGTTGAGTGTATATTCTGAATTTCTGTTTGTTTGTGACTTGCATGTGACGTAAATATAACTGTTAATGTACCTGTTTTGAAAATAAGTCTTTGGAGCAATAACCCTCATTCCCGTCGCCTGAATTAAAATTTACACTAATGATACTCATTAATAATTCAACTTCAAGTAGATTTCCATGACCTATAAATAGTCACAGTGATTTATTATGATTCCATCTTTTTAAATATATTATATGAGATTTATTTTGACTTTAATGACTCAAATTTCTGTCATTAGTTTAAATTCCGCTCAATCGTAAAATTTGCAACTTGATCTTACATTTCAAAAGAGGATATCAAGAGAAAATATAGAAAGCATTTTTCGCATTACAAATATGGGTGATCTAATAACGTTTTGTGGCTTATAATAACTTAGAAACATTTTTATAAAGAAGAGAAGGTGATGCTGAAAAATTAAGAACCATTAAACTTTGAAGGAATTAACAAGCCAAAACATATTAATTTGTTCGTCCAGTTCTTTTTCTTATAGTTACACTGTTAAAAATTTGCCTTTTTTGCTGCATCGTCATTCCACTGCTTTAATAGAAAACGATTACTTCAGCTTATTGTGGAGCATTCTCATGGATCAAAAAAGAGATATTCTATAAAAGCGATGGAGTGACGTTGCAGCAGAAGGGTCAAATTTTTACAGTGTAGATTGAGCATATGTTTAGTTCGTCCAATTCTTACTTTCGTAGTTAGATTTGGCATATGTTTATTTTCGTATGTAACAGAAAGTAATAATGAAAACAAGTGTTCGAAGAGTACTTTTAATTTAGGCGTGAATGTTTTCTCGTTATTGAATATGAGATAGATATAATAGAAAGGTAAATACAGTTTAAAATGTGGCCATACATTTGAAAGTATAAGTTATTTGGAAACTATCAAGCAGGACGGTCGTTCTGCCAAGCCAAGCTAGAAAAAAAATATGCCCGCCAAACGAACAAATGCCAAAAACATGAAGACCGCTTAACTGCTTAATATACTCGAGACAACTTTCCCATGTTAAATCGACCAAACATGGTATTTTAAAATTTTGGATATTTAAGAAATGAAGTATCGCAGAGAAACAAAACAAAAACTAGAAGAATTAAATGATGAAAAGCTTCAATTTGAGATCAAACTCATCCTTATAAAATCTATATTATAAAGGCTAAACGTATCTGTGCGTAACGCATACGTCATTTTGCCAATGGCAACAGTTTTCCATGCATTCATATTTGCAATTTTTGCCACTGCAACTTTTATATATCTAGACATCGCACGTTCTCAATTTTTACATCGGCGTTTAGAGAAAAAAATGTAATTTTAAATGCAATTTGTTTGAAAGCTATATCTCAATTTATTTTTGTGATATTAATTTTTTTATAGTTTTTGTGCGAATTTTGTAATTTTGGCAACAGAAATGCGCCACTTTCTCTTAAAATTTCGAAAAAAAAAATGAAATTAAAATAACACATGTAAATTTTGAGAAGATGAAAATTATGACGGATTTAGATTTCACGTGAAATTTCACCATTGTATAATTTTTTTTCCTTTTTCCCAAGCATAAGATCCTCAGTTGCTAGCTTCATTATAATAAATTATCTTTATAATGTTTTAATTATTACACATGTGATTAAAGTTTAATTTTAACAATTTGGACAAATGACTTTTATAGAAATGGTATTTTGTTAATTTTAACTTAAAATAATATTTCTTTTAGAGTTAAACTGACCAATATAAGATGCATTTTTTACTGTAACTAATTTGTACGTTGTTATAAATTAATGAAACAGTTCTTTCTAAAACATTTTCTTTCGTCGAAGTTCGACGAGTTCCACCTCGTTATTATTAAAAGAGATACAGAATTTTTAAAAAACCATCGAGATACTGAAAATGATCAAGCAGGATGGTCGTTCTGCCAAGCCTAGCTAGAAAAAAAATAATATGTCCGCCAAACGAACAAACGCCAAAAACACGAAGACCGCTTATCCCTTTCAGGGGCAAAGCATTTCTGCTCCAAAAGTATTCAAATAATCAATTCACACCGCAATTTATGAATAGATTTATTTGAAAATAATCAAAAGATCTTTTTCACGTATAGTATAAGATCGAAATTGTACTAAAAAATTACTGGTGCCGTTTGGGAGTTTGAGAACTAAAATTAACCGTTTGAAGACTGCAAAAGACGCCCCTGAAAGGGTTAACTGCTTAATATACTCGAGACAACTTTCCCATGTTAAATCGACCAAACATGGCATTTTAAAATTTCGGATATTTAAGAAATGAAGTATCACAGAGAAATAAAACAAAAACTAGAAGAATTTAATGATGAAAAACTTCAATTCGAGATCAAACTCATATTTATAAAATAATTATTAAAAGAGATACAGGATTTTTAAAAAACCGTCGAGATATTGAAAATGATCACTTTTTTCTTCGTCAAGCAATTTTATTTCAATCAAGGTACAGACTTAAATAAGAGACAGAAAAACGTATAAAGTGCATTTTCGGACAGGTAATTATTCAATCTACGTGCTTTTGTAAAATTTAGTTTAAAAAAAATAAAATTTCTATCTTTAAAAAGCAAAAAACTGTTATTTAGTTAACAAATTATACCAAACGCGATAAAGCTGCCAACGATAGTGTACTATATACATTACAGTAGCGCAAATCAATTTAGGTACCACCAATTGAAGTTTAATGTGCCAAAAGAATATTTTTCCTCGAGATTATTATTTTTTAATAAAATAGTGTAAAGGTTAATTTTTAAATAGATTTTTTAAAAAAATTAATTTTTGAGGGAAACGATATCTTTTAAAATGTAGTCATTTAAAGTTATTGGCATTTAAAATTTCCCATAATCTAATTTCCTAATGTAAACAAAATTTGTTAAAAAAAATTGAGTTGAGTGTAATTTTTATATAAAAAGAGGACCATGGTAAATAATATTCACTTTGTGCGTGAGCAGAGAATCAATACAGATAACTTTGGCGTCAGTGTATTATGAAATACGATTTTACCATAAAATGTTTATAAAGGGTAATCTCTGGAGCTACAGGACCAACTGTACCAACCGAACCAACTTTAGACAATTATATTAACCAACAGTATTTTATATCATATCGATTTACGGCTATCTTTCCATATTTTACGCAAATTTCTAACCAATATTTAACCTGTTACCATCCAACGGTATCATATAGATTACTTACAACTGGATGAAACTTTTAAATTTCAATACCAGTATTTAAATACGAAAGTGTCTGCTATCTAAATGTCTGAATAAGTAACAATTTTGGACTCTAATAGTGCTATTACACGTGTCGTGCTGCAGGCGTCAAATTCCAGGCGTCTCCATGTTATCCTATGGGACTAGGGGAGTCGCTTGGTAGCGCGCGATTCTCTTTTGTGGGAGCGTCTTTGACGCCTGGAACGAAGCGAATCGCCAGTAAGAGCCAATCAAATGCTTGGAAATCCAAATGATTGTAAAGACTCTTCTTAATGAGCCAATGAAATGCTAAGAAAACTAAAAAACGCAGGCGATTTTTGTCGCTTGCAATTTTTACGTGTAATAGCACTTTAAGAATGAATTTAGGTACATTAGAATTTAATGTCAAACGCGAAAAGATGGTCTCCAGACCAATATTAACCAGTTATAATCATCAATAATAAACTACAGGCATTTTATTTGCGGGAAGACAAACCAATCAAAAAATATCTTTGGATCCTTTTTCCTAGGAATAAATGAATTCATGTTTTTAGCCCTTTCCAACAAATTTGAAAAGTGCTTATGCATTCGGTTTGTCTATCCGTCTGTCCGTATTGCCATCTGGCCGGACGGCCATCTGACCGGATGGTCGTCTATCCGCGCTCTAACTCTCGTAAATATACTCAGATTGCCATAATATTTTTGGACGTTATTTAAGTTTACCCTGGCACGAACCCTATTGAAAATGAAGTTTCTACCGTGATTAATTTATTCACAGGGATAGTCAAAAGTTTTCCATTACATTACGGCCTATAGGGAAAAATCGTTTCAAATGAATTTTAAAGTTTGTAACACTTTCCAAAAGTTTGTAAAGTGTTTTGTCTGTTCGTCTGCCCGTCTGTCAGTTTATCCGTCTGTCCGTCTGTCCGCACCCTGTTACACCCTGTCAAACATATTAAAATTTACATGCATTTAAGAGGTGCACAAAAATATGCATTCTGTAAAATATGCGGTGAAAATATAGTATTCCTTTACAGGGCCACACAAAAGAATTCTGTTGGATAATGGTAAAGGGGGGGAATAGTGTGCGACATTTTTAAAATATGCATAACAAAATTGATATATGTCACTGAGGCTTAATATAAACTATACGATACTGTCTTGCATAATATGAAGTACATTGCATTTACAGAGACACACAAAAGATTTCAGATAGTATATTCCTTCCCACGGACTGTATATGTATCCGATGATGGCTGATGGATGGATGAAATACATTTTAATTATGATATACGCATTTAAGTTTCACTAAATCTTTGTACATTATAAGGGTGTGTATAAATGTTATAGTTGATACACAGGGCTATCCAAAAGAGCTCGCCAACATTACTGAGTATGAGCGTAAATTACATAAAGGTGGTTCTTAAATAAGGTATACATTTTTACACTGAACTCCATTCAATTTACAAAGAAATGTTTGCAGAATATAGATAAAATGATATACAGGGCCACGCAAAGAATTCTGTACATGGACAGTTATGAATGATAATTTATAACAATGTGATTTAAGTTGTTTTAAGAATTTCAGTTTAAAATGAATTTTAGCTTCTTACTGACGTGTAATGCAGGTACAAGGTAAACTACAGGGCTGAACAAAAGTTTTCAAGTATGTTTCCCATTTATTAGTACAAATTGCTCAAAAATAAATGTTAAGCTTTTCTCTTGCTAAACAAAATTTTCCCTTTTTATAATATGTATATCAACAGACAGATCTAATACAGGGCTGTTCAAAAGTATTGGAATACATATTTGGCAATATACCCTTTTTTCTCTAATTTACGAAGTTTTTTTTTTTTTTTTTTTTTTGAAGATTTCATGAAGTGTTGGAAAGTGCTTCATAATGTATGCTTAACGCATGATTTTTCTTATTTGTTAAATTAACTATGCATTTTTATGCTGAATTATATTTAGCATACTAAAAGATGTTTACTGAATACAGATTAAACTATTTACAGGACCACGCAAAAAAAATAGATACAAGACCGTCAAAGGATGATAATTTCTGAAAGTGTGATTTTACTAGTTTTAAAAGTATTTTAATGAATTAAATTTAAGCTAAATAGTAGTGTGAATGTAAATGTAGAAGATAAAATACAGGCTATTACAGGGCTGTAGAAATGTATTCAAGTAAGTTTCCGTGTGCAGGCACAAATTGCTGAAAGAGAAATTTCAATTTATTACTCGTTTGCTTGCTAAACTAGATTTCCGTATCATATCTAACTAAAATAGCAACTATAGATCTATAATTTATTTCGATTCTATCAGTTTTTTACAAAATTTTCATACTTATAAATGATAAATTACTCTAAGAAATAAATGATATACATATATTTCTTACTTTTTACTTACAGAGGCTCTGCAAAAACTCATTTCAGTTTAAGTGAGCAGATTATTTAAGATTTATATAATGTCTTTAAAAAAAAAAAAAAAAAAAAAAAAAAAAAAAAAAAAGATGTGATATCTACTAAAAACACTTTTCAAAAAAAAAAAAAAAAAAAAAAAAAAGCCAAGCAAGAAAAAAAAAAAAAGGATGAAAGTTGTGCCTAAAAAATGGTCTGATATCAAATTTCCAAGCTTATATTACGGTAATTATTTAACATTTCCCATTAAAAAAATTACTATTTCTAAGTCAAAGCCTTTGCATATGTTGATAGAAATCCTTTTCTCTTGTACTAAATACATCGTAAATGTGTTTTGAAAATTCAAATGTTTAAAAATTATGCATGATGGGCTTGGCGGCCATCTTTTCATATTTTACACAAATTTCCTAGCACCAAGTTTGTAAAGGAAAGCGTAGTAAGTTTACATTAAGTACAATTTAGAACTTCTGATTTTAACAATGGACAAATATATTTAACACGTTACCACCCAGCGATCTATTTATAGATTGTCTACAACTAAACAAAACTTTTAAATTTCAATACCATAATTTTAGTACGGAAATGTCTGCTTAAGTAACTATTTTGAGTTTTAAATTTTATCTATGGATTTGGGTACATAGAAATTAGTATACAATATGTAAAAAAGGCCGCCAAGCCCATCATGCATAATTTTTAAACATTTGAATTTTCAAAACACGTTTACGATGCATTTAGTACAAGAGAAAAAGGATTTCTATCAACATATGCAAAGGCATTGACTTACAAATAGTAATTTTTTTTATGGAAAATGTTAAATAATTATCATGATATAATTTGATATCAGACCATTTTTTAGACACAACTTTCATCCTTTTTTTATTATTGCTTGGCTTTTTTTTTTACTTTTGAAAAGTGTTTTTTAGTAGATACATTATACGAGAGATAATTATAGTATACTGCATTGTTCTTTCTTATTTAGACTCTTCACTGATAGCTTTTGGCGATATTTGGAGGGGAAAGAATTTTAAAAAGTCAGATTTCTTCATTCTTTTGTTAATACTAAGACAACACATTTAAAAGAAAACGCATTTCATTTATGTCAAAAATATATAATTTTCTAAGTTTCAGCTGTATCGTATGTAGGTGGCGACAGGAAACCTTATTTCAGGTAACTACCTTACTGAAAGCCAAGAGTAGTCCCCACGGCCTTTATAGATCTTCATTCGAAGGATCATGTAGCGCTCGAATCGAATGTATGAAGATGCACAAAAGTCCTTATCAATGCACCTCACCGCGTTCAGCGTCTTATATAAGTCAGACCGTGACATAATTATTGACAATTTGAATCAAGTAGCATGGAGCAATAAGCCTCAATTGCGCCTGCGTTCAAGTAGATTGTAGTCTAAGGTTATGACGTCAGACTCGAGAAACCATCTATCTAGATTGCTATGTTGGAAATGTACGAGTAAATGTCTATTTAGAGGTTTTTCATTCTTGATCATTTTTGGAACTTTTTAAATTTGCTCGAAGCATCATCCTTTTTTTCGTTGAAGTTCGCAGATTGTAATCTGGATGATCATTTTCATATTATTATGATTTTCTGCCACCCAGACAGAAAGATAATTACAAGCAAAATAATGAAACGTATATAGATCCCGCTGTCAAATCTCTCTTTCGAAGAGAATTCCACTAAAGTCTGTTTGCTGAAGCAATCACCGAGAAACCTGGACTTAAATATCATTCAATACCATTAAATTCTGTGGCAAAAAGAATGCCTGCAAGTTATCCTACACCAGTATTTTTAATATATATTAATGGGAATTTCCATCAAATATCTGGATATGGTGATCCATAACTTCGAAACTCTTTCACAGACTTCCAAATTCATGCCTCGTCATATGGCAGCTATTATCAAGGCTAGGGGAATGGTAATTCGTTACTAATCAAGTGTTTCTTATTCAGTATCTTATTCAAAGTAAACACTCTCCGTTCCACCGACTTCTTTAGCGCATTGCAAAAATGATCGTTTCTAGTATATTTAAATAATTTTATTATGTTATAAAATGAGAAAAGTTGAAACAACGAAGGTTATCTATCAATAACGTATATAGCGTTCTGAATCGTAGGCAGCACTATAATGTAAATATTACTTAACCCATTAGTGCCTGGCGTCCCATTTTTGGGACAATTTTAAAAAATTCAAATAAGCGCGTTTCATACCAGTAAAAAGAAGGATAAATAAATACTTTCGTTCTCGAGACAAATTCCTCGATAAATTAAGATAAAAATTCTTGTTGTTTTAAAAGTGGTGGGAAAATGCAAAATTTGAATTTTAACGAAGAAAATAATTCAGGCAATAATGGGTTAATCACCGGAAAATATTTAAGTCAACTAAAAATAAAAGTAATTATTTGTCTGATCGAATATTTCTAGATAGTAAATGGTTATTATCTTTAAAATACTTGGTGTTTATTTGAACAATAATGCCTTGATGCTCTTATTCACCAATTTTTATATCTCATACATTAAATTTAACGCATATTCCTCTGGTAGGAATTCTGTAAAAATAGCTGTATTTGTAGGTAATGAGAAAAAAATGAACAATCAATCAATCAAACAAACATACAATTTATAAATATACTATTATATATAATATATGCATAATATTTATATATATAATATATATATATATATATATATATATATATATATTATAATATTAAATTTATAATTATATATAATTAAGTTAGAAATTAAATAAATTGATAAATAGATAATAATTATCAAATAATTTTTATATCTATTTAAACTTGCGTGCAACAATTAGAAAAAACAACAAAACAAGTGGGTAAGTGTGATCGCAGATCGCACAGAGGGTTTCGATTAATATATCCTTCGAAACACTTTATCGTTAAATTAACAAACGAAAATTGTCAATAGAAAATTTATCATTTCTTGCATAAATAGCAGTAAATCAAAGTAAAACATTGCAAAGCTTAGCATAAATTTAAGGGAGACCAAACTGGTCACCAGAGGCGGCTAGTAATTTAAATGAATAGGAATTTAATAAATAAAAAAAATATTTCACTTCGAGTGTCAAAATAGATTATAAATATGATGTAATATGATGAAATAAAAACAAATAAGTGCATTTTCCACTTGATTAATTTAATCCATTAATTTGTGTTACATAGAAGAGAGGAGGGACACGTTTGAACTGGGGGACCTTTGAACGCTCTAAATATTTTCCTTAAAATAAATTATTTTTTAAAAATGCATATGGCAATACATTACTACTGCTTCAATGCAATAAGTGTACAAAGCTGCACCATTTTGTATGAACAAATCTGTCTAAGCAAGGTATGTATTTTTATCCCTCTTGAATCTAAACTTAAGAAAATAAAGTTGTAAGATTTTTGCTGACAATTTTGTATCCCTAAAATTTTAATTTATTTTACAATACTTAAATAAAGATGTTAGCTTTAATTTAAAAGCTTTGTTTAGGGATGTTTTATTCAAATTCTTCAGCCTAATTGAGTAAACAGTTGTAATGTTGAACTCCATGTGATGGGGCACCATTGAGCATTTAAAATTAAGTAAAGAGTTGTGGTTGCATCTAAATATTATTATTTTTGAAAATCTTTTTTGTGTGAAATGAGGTTAATTAAGAATGTCGAAGAAAATGAACTTATACTGTTAACAATCCCCCTTACTGCACGCATAGATTATAACGTCTGGATGTATCAGTGATAGGAAGTTTCAAATTTAAATTGATAATGGCATTCATCTATTGGATAATTGTAGATCCCGGATACGCAATAAAGATTCCTGATTTAGCAGTTTTGACTATCAAAGCCTATTTCATTTTGTTCTCCGAAACATTATTTCTGGTTTTCATAACTTATAAAACGGAATTTTATGAAAGGGTTCTGCATAAAAAGAGTGAAAGAAAAATTTTAATTTTACAAAAGTATGAGATATCAGATTGGTGTATTTCAAGGATACTGTAAAAAAAGTTTCACAACCAAACATAACTGGAAAGACTGTGTGTTGTTTCAACAATGTTGTTCAAAGGTACCCCTAGATGGGGTAGGTTGAACAGAAATATTCCAATTTTTTAAAGCCTTGAACTTTATTTAATTCACATGGAAAACTTTTAATTTCTGGTTCATATGATAAAGAAATGCACTGATTTTATTATGTAAAATTTAAAACGCAATAAATATAATTTAAATAAGTAATGTAAGGATTTTCTAAAAAATTGTTCAAACGTGCCCCCCTCTCCACTATATTATAATTTTTATATCTATTTAAACTTGCGCGCAACAACTAGAAGAATGAAAACAACAACAAAATAATGATAAAAGGGTGTTAATTATTTTAATCAAATTAAAAATGTTCACATCAAATTATCCATACTAGCAGGAATGACCGAGCTGAGCTCGGTCAAAATTAATTTTTTGTTCAACGCGATTTTCACTTTATCAGTCTCTCTGTATTATTACTATAAAACATGTCGTTTATAATAGCATTTGCAAAAACAACCAATAAGACGATTATGTATACATGCACATTTTTACATTATTTTAAAATTTACAACAAAAGTACATTGATCCAAATCACTTTTTTAGCTCGACTCTGATAGGTTTAATCGTGCATTTCGAATTCTATTAAGAATGTATAAAAATTTCTTCACATTCTAAAAGATAATTTTTTTGACAGATATAGCCAAATTTGGCGACATTCTTTCATTTGGCGCCAAATAGGTGTTTTGGCTTTCGTAATCTTAATAGTCGATTTTTCAACCAAATGCCTCCAATATTTTGTCAACAGTCGCCAACTTATTGACTGTTGCCATATTCTGGTGACCCTGATCCGTATTGCCCAAAATGATCCACTAATCAAATTTGATCAAACGTGACTTAGCTCAATTGTCTTCAGGTAATAAAAAACAGTAGAATATAAAATTGAATCAAAATCGTTTAAGCCATTTCTTAGGCAAAATTAGCTTGACAATATTTCTCAATGAAGCCGAAATGACCACTAATATAATTTTTTTTAATATGCGACTCAGCCCCCTAGACTTCTCGTGGCAAAAAAAAAAGTTCCTTTACAAAATTTAGATGAAATTGCTTGTGCCTTTGTTACATGTAGTTAGAATGACCCTGACCCATTATGACCCACTAATCGAATTCATGCGAGCATGTGTTCTAACCCAATGGTTTTTATCTTGCCGGAAAACGATATAATACAAAGTATAGACAAAATGGTGAGAGCCATTTTCTAGATGAAATTAGGTTGACTCATCATGACCCACGAATAACCCTTATAATCGAAATCTCTCGAACATGCGACCTAGCCCATTCATTTTTGCTCGCCGAAAAACGGTTGGATATAAAATTTAGATAAATTCGATTAAGCCGTTTTTTAGATGTAATTAGCTTGACCTTAACCCATTATGATAAAAAATTACCCATTCATTAAATTTTCTCGAACATCTGACCCAACCCAATGATTTTCTCGTGGCCGAAAATGATAAAATTCAAAATTTAATCAAAATTGCGCCAGACATTGCCTAGATAAAATTAGCATGATCCACAATGACCCACTAATTCAATTCTGTATAACACATAACTTTATACAGTAATTTTCTTGAAATCCAAAACGATAGAGAACAAACCTTGGTCAATGTCATTAGAGCCATTTTTTATATAAAATGGTTTAACGCAAAATGACCCAAAAAGTGACCCACTAACCAAAATTTCTCGAACATGCGACCGAGCCCAATAGTTTCTTGAGCAGAAAATATGTAATATGTATAATTTCCTTAAAATTGATCCACCCGTTCTTTAGATATATCTTGATCATGACACATTATGACCCATCATGATCCACAAATTATCCTTATAATCGAAATTTCCCGAATATGTGACTTACTCCATTAGTTTTCTCGTGTCTAAAAACTTTTACATACAAAATTTCGTTAAAATCGATCCTGCTGTTCTTTAACTATAAATAGCTAGACCCAGATCCTTTATGACCAAAAATGACCAATCGAAATTTCTCGAACTTGTGACCTAGCCAATAGTTTTCTCGTGCAAAGAAATGTTGTATACAAAATTTCGTTAAAATCGATCCACCCGTTCTTTAGATACAGCTTTATTATGATATATTATGACCCGACTCATCATGACCCACAAATGTAACTTATAATCGAAATCTCTCGAACATGTGACCTGGCCTATTGGTTTTCTCGTGTCAAAAGCTGTTACATACAAAATTTTGTTAAAATCGATCACACCATTCTTTAAATATAAATAGCTTGACCCAGAACCTTAATGACACAATATGACCCATTAAAATTTTTTCTCGAACATGTAACCTAGCCCATGTTAGCCCGTTAGTTTTATCGTGTCTAAAAAATGTTACATACAAAATTTCGTTAAAATTGTTCCAGCCATTCTTTAAATATAAATAGCTTAACCCAGACCCTTTATGACCCTTTATGACCCATTAATCGAAATTTCTCGAACGTGTAATTTAGCTCAATGATTTTCTCTTGCCAAAAAAATGTTATATACAAAATTTCGTTAAAATCGATCCACTTTTTCTTTAGATATAGCTTGACATGATTCATTATGACCCATCATGACCCACAAATGACCCTCATAGTCGAAATTTCTCAAACATGTGATTTAGCCCGTTAGTTTTCTCATGTCAGAAAACTGTTACATACAAAATTTCGTTATAATCGATCACGCCGTTCTTTAAATATAAATAGCTTGACCCAGACTCTTAATGACCCAATATGACCCATTAAATTTTTTTCTCTAATATGTAACCTAGCCCAATGTTTTTCTCGTGCCCGAAACCCATAGAATGCAATTTTTAGTCAAAATTGCGTGAGAAAATCTCTAGATAAAAATAGCATGACCCACAATGACCCCAAAAATGACCCACAAACCGAATTTTCTCGAACATGTTATCTAACCCAATGGTCTTCTTGTAATCCAAAACGATACAATATAAAATTTGGTCAAAATCGTTAGAGCCGTTTTTTAGATAAAAATGGCTTGACCCATAATGACCCCAAAATGACCCACTAATCGAATTTTTTCGAACATGTAACACAGCCCAATAGTTTTGTTGTGCCAAAAAACGATTGGATAGAAAATTTCCTTAAAATCGATCCAGCTGTTCTCTAGATATAGATAGCTTGAGCTTGACCAATTATGACCCAAAATGACCCAATAATCGAATTTTCTCGAACATGTGACCTAGCCCAGTGGTCTTCTCGTGCCCGAAAATGGTAAAATCCAAATTTTTGCGAAAATCGTTAGAGCCGTTTTTGAGATAAAATTTACCCACACAGACACACACACACACACACACACAATTTTTGCTCGAATTATAGTATAAGATTATAAAGGCCAAACGTTATCTGTGCGTAACGCATACGTTATTTTTGCAACATTTTGAAATTTGAAATGAAATTTCAGTTTTCAAATTTCGTTCAACAAATTTTTAACTTCTAAATACCGCACATTTTAAATTTTTAAACCATCGTATAGAAAAAAATGTTCTTTTAAATGCAATTTCTTTAACAGCTGTATTTCAATTTATTTTTGAGATATTACCCTTTTTTTACCACTTTCCAACAAAGTTGAAAAGTACTTATGCATTCGGTTTGTCTGTCCGCTCTCTAACTCTCGTAAATATACTCGGATTATCAAGAAAGTTTTGCACGTTAATGACGTCCACCCGAGCATGAACCCTTTTGAAAATGAAGGTTTTGCCATAATTAGTTTATTTACAGGGAGAGTCAAAAGTTTTCCATTACCTTACGGCCTATGGGGAAAAATCGTTTCAAATGAATTTTAAAGATGCTACACCCTATCAAACATCTTCAAATTTATATGCATCTACAAAGTGCACAAAAATATGCATTTTGTAAAGTATGCAGCGAAAAGAATAGTTATTATTCATTTACAGGGCCACACAAAAGAATTTCAATACATAATAATAAAGGAGGGAATAGTTTGCGACATAATTTAATTATGATAAATGATTTCATAGAATCGAATTATTTACGTTGCTGAGGATTAATATGAGTTATTTCATCCATAATACTAGTGCATAGCATTTACAAGGATACACAAATGATTTCAAATTGTATATTCTATCCGAAGTCCTGTATATTATGTAAGATGGATGTTAGATGGATGAAATCCATTTTTAATTATGATATACGCTTTTGAGCTTCACTAGGTGTATGCTTATTATATGGTTTATATAAATACTAATTGTTACACAATTTAGATATACAGGGTTACGCAAAAGATCTCTGGAAGGTTACTGATTATGAGCGTAATTTACTTTAAAGTGTTTTTTTAAATATGTTATGCCTTTTTAAGATGAACTGCATTTAGTTTACTAAGAAATGTTTGTAGAATATAGATAAAACGATATACAGGGTCACGCAAAGATCTGGATACATGATCGTCTTTGGATGATAATTTCTGGAAATTTGATTTAAATAGTTTAAAGAAAATTTATTTTTAAACTAAACTTTAGCAAAATACTTTCGTGTATTAAAGGTACTATGTATTTTATAGGGCTTAACAAAAGTATTCAAGTATGTTCGCATCTATTAGTATTAGTATAACTATACTAATTATATATTAGTATAGTTATTATTATATTATATATTAGTATAGTAAAGTATACTATTATGTATTAGTATAAATTGCTGAAAGGAAAATTTCAACCAGTTAAGCGTTTTCTTGCTAAACTAAATTTTACTATTATATAGTCTGTATATTAACCGACAGATCAAATACAGGGCTTTTCAAAAGTATCGGAATACATATTTGGATATGGACAATAATACGTTATTTCACAGGATAACAAAGTTTTGTGAAAGATTTCAAAAAGTGTTGGAAAGTGCTTCATAATCTATACTTAACGAATGATTTTTCTTACTTGTTAATACCAATTTTGTAATTGTGGTAATAAAAGTACTCCATTTCCTTTTAAAGTTACGGGAAAAAACAACAAAACAATGATTTCATGATATTTAAAATATATATTTTAATTAAAATAATAGTATTTTTCAAAATTATGTGATTTGTTGTGTGACAAGAGGTATTCAGCTGTAAGTACACAAAATATGAACTCTCTGACTATAGTTTTTGTGTACGAACTCTGTGACAGATAGACAGACAGAGGACAAAGACGAATAGAGTTTCGTCAGGTGAACGAAACCCTAAAAATGACGCTAATAGAGAAATTCGTATAGCAAACAAGCAAATAATCTCTATAAATAAAAGGAATTCTGAGGATAATTAATTGGATAATTAATTAATTAATTGAGGCACAGATAGGCTCTCATCCTCTATTCCTTTTATTTATAGAGATTTTACACAGCTTAGGTAAACGCAGAAGAAATATAAAACAGATAATGTATTTATCACAAAAAATCGTCTGCTAAGAAAATATCAACACTTTAACACGAAACTAACGCAATCGTTGGATACATGTTCCCTCCCGTGTTTCTCATTGCTCATTTTAAGTATTTTTAGAGTTTAATATTAGTTGTTGTTTTTAAAACTGATTTTTCACAAAGTCAGCTGCGACGTATTTCAGACAATGCATTTCTGCATGCTTCCAGTTATTGATAAAATCATACAAATTTCAAGTTCGTTTAATATTGCTAATACGGACCCGGGCAACGCCGGGCGGGTCAGCTAGTTAAAGATAAAATATAAAATAAACTACTAGCTCATTTTAAATCAAAGTTTAATCAGCAATGCAAAAAATGAGTTTTCTAGATTCTTCCGATTCCAATTAACCCCCAATAATTGACACTCCTTTGGATTTCAAAAAAGCAATTGACAGTTTAAAGTAATATGCTACATCCTGCTTACCCTACTTAACCATGGTATTCTTAAAGCTAAAACACAAGTTATGTTCATTTTAAAAATTATAAAAAAAATAGCACATGTAAAATATACCCAAAATACTAGTATATACAAAAATTTATAAATGCTGGATTTCTTCTTTTTCAATTTAAAAACAAATAATCTAGAAACATTTAGGTCAGGTCTCTTGTTTGTAGTTCCTTTGAAAAAAATGTAAAACAATGACCTTGGGTAATTTTACTTTAACTAAAATGGGTTGAAAGTAGTTTCTTGTTTCTTTCTACATTTCATAAATCCGTTTCCAGTATAGTTGTGTAAATAACGAAGCCACATTCTATTTTCAGTTTCCGACCGACTTCCCACTTTCTCACTGTTAAACAACAGCACTGAATTAAATGTTTCTTCCTTGTATTTCTTGGAGAAACTGCATCCGATTCGCTTTTTTTAAATAAACTTTCAGAAAAAAAAGATAAAAATTAATGACGAATTAAAGATACAAAGTTAAATAAACTGTGCAGTAAGATGCTAGTCTCACAATCTTTAATCAACTTTTTCTTTTATTTTTTATTATAACCAATATAATTATTAAGCGAAAAAAAAAAAAAAAAAAAAAAAAAAAAAAAAAAGATTTTAAAAAATTGCTATTTAATATTTCAAGTATATTTCACAATAATTAAAAATGTAGTAAAACTAAAATTAAAGTTTGTCTAATTGTTATAAAAAGTATTAGGCCGGGAGGCGGCAGAGCAGACATGCCTGAAATTCCAGAATTAGTTAAAAATCGATTCGCATATTAAATTCAATCGGTCTGCCGAGTCATATCTTGGTGAAAAAACATCTGAAAACCCGATTTTAACAGTTCACTCGTAGATTTGCCATTTTGGTTTCCTGATCCCAATCCTCCATGTTCTAATACTTTTTTTGTGCAGAAAAACACAATGGTAAACTGCTAAATTTGGGGGTTTTAAATGTTTTCTAGCAAGATATGACTTCCAGACCAATTGCATTTTTAAATAGGAATCCAGTTTTGACTAATTCTGGAATTTCAGCCAAGAACTCGATGAGGTGATTGTCTATGCTGCCACCTCCCGGTGTATGTAGCTTATACAGGGTGCATCTAAACTCTTGGGCAAAACTTTAAGGGGTGATAGTACACATCAAGACAAACAATATTAAATAGGAAATCAAGGGTCCCAAACGTTTTCCGAAGGAGATAGCCGCCATTAAAGTTTAGAGTCCAAAATTTCAAATAATCATAAAAAACGGGAAAATTGGTCAATTGATTTGCGGTTCTCACTAAAACTATTCTTTGTCAGTATTGTCTTGAAAATAAATTATAAAGATAAATTTCAAAAAATTCCGATAGAGGACGCTTCAGACTTTGGAGTAACGTACAACTATTTTTTACCGTTATTTTTTGCATCTCATTAAATTTTTTTAGAAGCTTAGATATAAAATTAAATTTTGGACTAAAAATCTGAATCGTTGGGAGTGGTTAAGTAGCGCAAACTGAACTGTGCTCAATGGGGGAGGGGCGATTCAAATTTCAAATGATTAGCAAAAACGGAAAAATTGGTCGATTCGTTTGCGGTTTTCACTAAAACTATTCTTTATGTCAGTATTTCCTTGAAAATAAATTTTAAAGATACATTTCAAAAAATTCTGTTAGAGGGCGTCTTAAACTTTAGATCAACCAACAACTAATTTTAACCGTTATATTTTGTATCTTACTAAATGCTTGCAAAAGCTTAGACTTAAATTTTGAGCTCAAATTCTGATTCGTTTGGAGGGGTTAAGAAGCGCAAACTAAACTGTGTTCAGCAGTTGAAATGTTACCCTCCTTACCCCTGGAATACAGTTCGATTTTGCGCTACTTAATTACTCATGATCATTCAGAATTTGAGCTCAAAATTTAAGATCTAAGCTTTTACACGCATTTAATTAAATACAAAAAATAACTGTTAAAAACAGTTGTAGTTTACTCTAATTTTTAAGGCGCCCTCTAACGGAATTTTCTGAAATGTATCTTTAAAATTTATTTTCAAGGAAATACTGACATAAAGAATAGTTTTAGAGAAAACCGCAAACGAATCGACCGATTTTTCCTTTTTTTTTTTTTTTTTTTTTTTTTTTTTTTATAAACATTTGGAATTTAAACCTCCCCACCCTCATTGAATACAGTTCAGTTTGCATTACTTAACCACTCCCAACGATTCAGATTTTCAGCCCAAAATTTAAGTTTATGTCTAAGCTTCTAAAAAATTTTAATGAGATGCAAAAAATAACACTCTCAAAAAAACTTCCGTCTTTTCACAGAAAATGCACTGGCAGCACTGCTGCCAGAAATTGTCTGTAGATTGACAATTTTCCGTTTATTTTTTTCTCCGTCAAAAGAGGAAAAATATCCGTCACTTGAAAAAAATCAATGCGGAAGAGGTGGGGATCGAACTCACGAACCCAGCATTACCAGACCAACGCTCATCCACGGCGCTACGGAGGATCATGATGATTGTGCTTTAAAATAGAACCGTTCATTTCATATGGGTGTGGGTTGGTGTATTTCGTTAAAAAGCTTTTAATTATGCAGTTAATCTCGGAAAGATTTCATCTTTAATGAAACTATGGCTGGGTTTTTTTACGTTTAGTATTAATATAGTATAAAAATGTGAATTTTAAATATGTTACGTAGAATGTTAGAGAAAAAACATGGATGTTCTATTTGTGAGAATTTTTGAACGAATAAAGAAAGTAATTGTTATTTATTTTTAAATTCGAAAACATTTTTGTCTTTTAAAACTAAATTAGACATTTTAATCAATAGAATATTTTTGTTTTTCATTTTAAAAATAAATTAGAACTTATTACTAACAGACCCAATGCGCATGCGTGCGAGATATAAACGGAATCTTTTCCTCAATTTTCGACGCTCGGAAAGAACTCACAGAACAAATACGTTTTCTGGGAGAACAGAAGTTATTTGTGAAAAAAAAAACGATAACTTAGTGTATATTGACGAATTTTTCTGACAGTGAACGGTAAAAAATAGTTGTATGCTACTCCAAAGTCTAAAGCGCACTCTATCCGCATTTTTTGAAATTTATATTTATAATTTATTTTCAAGAAAATACTGATATAAAGAACAGTTTTAGTGAAAACCGCAAATCAATTGACTAATTTTTCCGTTTTTTATAATCATTTTAAATTTAAACCTCCCCACCCCCATTGAACACAGTTCAGTTTGCGCTTCTTAACAACTCCCAACGATTCAGATTTTGAGCTCAAAATTTAAGTTTAAATCTAATCTTCTAAAAAAATTTAATGAGATACAAAAAATAACGTAAAAAGTAGTTGTTCGTTACTTCAGAGTCTAAAGCGGCCTCTACCGGCATTTTTTTTAATTTATCTTTATAACTTATTTTCAAGACAATACTGACATAAAGAATAGTTTTAGTGAAAACCGCAAACGAATCGACCAATTTTTTTGTTTTTTATAATCATTTGAAATTTTGGACCCTAAACTTTAATGGTGCCTATCTCCTTCGGAAGACGTTTGGGACCCTTAGTTTCTTATTTAATATTGTTTGTCTAGATGTGTACTATTACCCCTTAAAGTTTTGCCCAAGAGTTTAGATACACCCTATATAAAGATTTTCAGACGAATGAAACATTTTTCTCCAAATTAAAACACTTGCTACATCTGCTACATAAGAAACATTTTCTCATAAACAATCAAACGATTTAAATGTAATGTAGCTTTTTACACTGAAATTGTAGTAAAATAGAGAAACTTTTAAACTAAAAATATTGTTTTTATCGTGTATAGTTTTTCTTTTTCAGTCATTACAGAGATATGTCAGATACATGCATTAATGCATGGTTGTCTTCTGCTTATCAAACGCGCGCAAGGTTTCACAACTACAGCGCAACATGCTATAAAATAATAAAAAAATACAAGAAAACAAAATTAAAAATCTCTTAAATTGCTACAAAAAGTTTATATTTTGCAACAAGTTATAATATAGGGAATCACTCTCAAGTTGCCATTCTTTCCGAAGCAGACTACCTCTTTTCTTGAAGTCGTAATAAAGGCTTCATTATTTGATAATAAAATTTATCTCACCAACGTATGAAAATATTTAAAAGTAAATTTTTATAATAATAATAAATTATAAGCTAAAAAAATCATATACAGCTTTAAAAAAATTATTACAGACACGCGTCAGATATTTTAATGTAAGATTGTCTTTTCGAATCAAATGTGTACGAAGATTGACAACTAAAGTGCAAGATACTGTAAAATAGAGGGAAAATACAACAAAGTTAAATTAAAAACCTCTCAAATTAATACAACAGTATAGATCAGGGCTGTCCAGTGTCCAGCCTTTCAGTAAGCAGGGGCGAACCTCAGTTCTTTACACTCAATGAAGGGCGCCATTTTTCATACGACTAAAAACATGTGGCAGTATTATCGCACAGTATTAGTGTACACATGATGCAAATGAATCTAAGGCGATAGACAAAAGGCACCCAGGATTCTGGAATTACAAGTTCAACAAACAAAGGGACCACCAAACATGGTTCTCACAGATTTTGATTATTTCAAAGTATATTGTATGGTAATACCACTAATTATTCTGATGAAAGGATTTCTTCAAATGGGCTTTAGTTTTTGAGAAATTGGGGGGGAGGGGTCGAAGTTTAGCGTACATTCCAAATACTTATTAGTATAACCTTTATTTGTAAATTCGTAGCGCCGTGGTAGCGAGCGAGATCACGAACCAGGAGTTTGTGGGTTTAAATCCACGTTGGACTTTTTGTTACTTTTTTTACTTATTTTTATATTTTTTCACGTTATACATTTTAAGCAGAATTGGAAATTCTTTAGCTTTGAAATGTTCAATATCTTCTCAATAAATTACTGTTATATTTTCGAATTTTTTGATGAGCATTTATTTTTCTCTGCAAGTTTTAAAGTAATATTTCTATTGACAAAACTGCAAAATTAATTTATGCAAGAACTTTTTTCATTGATTATTATTTGCATTTTTTATTTTATGTACATTTCTGTAAAAATTAATTTTTCTATCACTTTTTTATGGACTTTTAAATGAAAATTTATTCTTGTTTGTACCGTATAATGGGGTGAATAGGAACGAAGCTTCCCGGTCATACAAATAAGTTCATTATAAATATATGTGGTGATATTTTTAGTTGGCAATTTTTTATAAGAAGGTAATGATATTAAGAGTTGGGAAATTCAGTTTTCCCATGTTGGCATCGCTACTGGGGTAAAAAAAAAAAAGAAAAAAAAATCTGCAAGTGGATTTTTAAAAACTTCATTTTTTTAACGTCTTCAAAACTTTGTGTGTAGCTGCTGTATTTTTCGTATTCTAAACCTAAGACAAGATCTTTGCCTAAGAATAGGGATTTTTAATAAATGATATACCTGTAAACGATATGCTGTATCAAATTCTACTTATTTCTAAACTACATAATGAAAAAGTGAAAAATGGTTTGTAACATCAGAGGTTTAAGATTTACGGGGTGAATCGGAACACGTTTTCTCTCATGGTTTATTTTTTTATACAGTAATAGTTTCATGTAATATCTGTAAACATATGAATGAATATGTATTCTAACAATATTTTGTTTGTTCTAATTACTTGAAGAGTTTAAATGTGCAAATAAATTACTTAGTTAAAGAAAAAAGTCAACGCCCAATCCAACAGACATGGAACACACAATGAAATAATTTTAAAATGGCAAATTACTAAGAAATATTGCCCAGCATTATTTTCTGACATCTACAACATTACACAAACATCTCAAAATGGGAAACCAATTAAAAAAGAAAGGGATACAAATAGTACTAACGGTTGGGGATGAGGGCGTACTAGTAGATCGTATTAATACATGCAGCGATTGGGGTAACTCAATAGATTCACTTACCCAATGACTTCTAGTAAAGGATAACACAGAACAGGGATGAACTTGTATTAAATTGCAACTTCTGCAATTCGAATACAATTTCTTAGAATGAATTTTAATTTTTCTTGAGTTCAAAGTTGTTTTCTTATTTTTAAAAAGGCATATCTTTATTTGTATATAAAACAAAGGCTTGGTTTAATAATAACTATGTGTTCCTACTCGTGCCTTACCATTATTACTTATTTTTATTAATTCTATAAAGTGTGCATCTAAATAAATAAGGATTATAACATTTGTTCCGATTCACCCCTATCTGCGGAGTGAATCGTAACACCATTAAAAAAATAAAAAATACATATATAAGTAGTAACAAATGTTACGTTTTTGCTTTAAAAGTAAAGAACAAAACATGAAAGAAGTTTCTAACAAAAAAAAAAAAAATTAAAAAATTAAGAAATCAGTTGTTGCTTTTTTTTTCTGACGTTAAAGTTGAAAAGTGTTCCGATTCATCCCATTTTACGGTATAAATTATATAAAATAATTTTCAGGTACAATTTCTGAACCGTACTTAGGATTAGCTAATTCAAATAATGCATATTTTCGAAAGAATAATAAAATGTTAATGCAGTAATGCTAAAATGTGAGTTTTTACCAGTAATCCAGGTTTTTTATGCTTTATAAATACATTTTTTTCTGAAGTTTTAGCTCAACATCATTTATCGTTTGCACAAATAAGAAATGAAAGATAGCATTTAAAATATAAAAAGAAAAAAAAAGCCCAACATAGATTTGAATCTACAAACTTCCCTTTCGTAAGCTCGCATGCTACCATAGCGCCACGGATTTGCAATCACTTGTTATACTAATAGATATTTGAAATGTACGCTAAACTTTGACCTCCAATTAAACAAAAACTAAGGCCCGTTTGAAAAACCCTTTCATCGGAATAATTAATGGTATTCCGCTACAATATAATTCAAAATCATCAAAATCTGTACGCACCATGTTTGGTGGTCCTTTTGAAAGTGGGGAAGCCTATCAGTTGGCTTGAGCTCAACAAGCCCCACCTAACATTCATTTTTAAAAAAATTAAAAAATAAAAAAGAAGAAGAAAAATAAAAAGAAAGAAAGAAAAATACAACTATTTTACAAATGGTTGCCCAATTTGTTCTGAGCGAACGTAAAATTAGTACAATATTAAAGTATATATATATTTATTTAATTTAAATGAAATCCCATATAACTTTTTCCAAAAAGCTGTCCCATCCTCAATATAATAATTAATGAATTAAAATTAATCTACAGTTGACAGAGATAAGAAATATTAAAATTTAAGTAATGAATATGATAAGAGATAAAAATAAAAGTAAATAATTAAATGAATTAATTGAATTATTACTAAAATTTTAGTTAATATTAAATTTCTCTCCTGTTTCCTGCTTTTTCCTTAAGCAGAATTTTTAGTAGAGATTAAAATCTCTTTTAAGTAGAGATCAAAATCTCTATTTAAAAGAGCGGACAGCCAATAACATTTAGGTTTTATTTATTTTATATTTGTTAATGAAATATTAAATTTGAAAATGAATTTAAACAAAAACAACAATAATCCTAAATAAACATAATATGAGACATTGATCAAAGGATTCAGTTAGGCGTGGACGCCTGCCATGCATTGATCAAGATTCAGGATTCGAGGAGACCTACCCAAGAGCTAAAGCTCTACTAGCTCCACCCTGTGGTGCAAATTAGACATCTCTTACCCTACTAACAAGCAAAGTTTTCCAAAGTTTATTAACAGTTATTTTCTTCATAGGAGATGAGTTCATAGTCTGTGGAAGTTGTAATGAAATACATTACATATTAATGATACAAACGGAACATTTAGTCAACTGGCAGCAAGGCACTTTAGAATATATGGGTGATTCTACGATAAGAGGCTCAAAAACATAGAGAATTCAGCCAAAAAGAAAAGTTTGAGTTTGATCAAAAACCTTTAAATTATGATTTTTGTCCCGTTTATTTATTTTTTCATATAAGGGCAAGTCACTTTATACATATTTTATAACTTTTTCTAGCCAGTGACTCGCTCCTTGGCAGTTATCTTGCCAGGGGAAATACGGCAGGGGAGAGACATTTTCATGTAAATTCAAATTTTTTAACTGACTGAATTAGTTTTTGGGTTAATTGTGTATTTCACTTTAACTATTACCATATTGTTTAATTAGGGCAATAAATGCAATTGAATTAATTGAATATTATAAGTTTTATGACTTACTAGGGGAGATATACGATCACCGTGCGAAACCGCTACACCGCACGGTCGCGTCGCAACAACTAAAAATGGCGACGCTTAAATGGCTTGCGCGTTTAGTATGGCTAACTTCAAGCCAATAGATATCCTTAAGCGCTACTTCCGATAGAGCCATCCTTGAATTTATATTTGTTTCAGCGGAACGAAATTCGACAGGGTAGATACACAAAAAAAAGCGGGACAAAAGTTAATTTTAAAAATTATTTGAAATTAACAAAATTATTTTATTTTTTATTTTATAATACGTAAGTATAATTACTTAAATTACAATTAAACATACTTTAGCTAAGCATCTGACGGAAAAAATATATGTATTGTTTGAAAGTTAAATTGAAACCGGCAAGGGGACATGCCAGGGGAGAGACTTTTTTAGACTTTGTAAGAAATTTCAGAAAAATGTGTTTTAATTAGGCATTCAATCGTGATGTTATTTAATAAAGTATATTAAGATGATGCGATTCATTGCAAAAAATAGCAACGTATAGAATAAAAAATCTGTTTTAAACGCATTGCCGTACAAATTACCTCTTATCGTAGAATCATCCATATATTGATTGGGTTCAGTTAGTCTAATACAATATAGAATTTTCTGGTGTAGGTTTGGCTTCTTTAAGGCTAAGGAGAACCATGATGATAATGATGTTAATCGTGCTTTTCTAAGGTGAAAGTGTGAGATTAGGGTACGATTCAGAATATAATGCAATGAGTTTCTTATGTGGTCACAGGTGCAGTTCGGCGAGAAAACCTTATTAAATTTGTAGACATATGACGGAAATAGTACGTGATTTGTCGCGAATAAATAGATATTTCTGTGGTATATAGTAAGAGCTTATTAGATACTTTTGGGAGGAGACTGTATGTATATCGCCCCGTTTCGGCATAATCCCATTCTTCTTGCCAATATTGAAATAGAGATATATTTAGTTGTTAGCACTTTCCAACAAAGTTGAAAAGTGCTTATACATTCGGTTTGTCTGGCCGTCTGGCCGGATGGCCGTCTGTCCGCCTCTAACTCTTGTAAATGTACTCGGATTGCAATGAAATTTTTGGATGTTATTTAGCCCTACCATGAACCCTATTGAAAATGAAGTTTCTACCATGATTAATTTATTTACAGGGACAGTCAAAAGTTTTCCATTACATTACGGTCTATGGAGAAAAATTGTTTCAAATGAATTTTAACGTTTATAACACTTTCCAAAAGTTTGAAAAGTGCTTATGCATTCGGTTTGGCTGTCCGTCTGTCAGTCTATATGTCTGTCCATCTGTCTGCGCTTTAACTCCTGTAAATGTACTCGAATTGCCCTGATTAGTTTATTTACAGGAAGAGTCAAAAATTTTCCATTACATTATGGTCTATTGGGAAAAATCGTTTCAAAGGCATTTTAAAGATGTTACACCCTGTTAAACATATTCAATTTTACATGCATTTAAGAGGTGCACTAAAATATGCAGTAAAAATATGGCTACTATACATTTACAGGGTCACACAAAAGAATTCCATTGGATAATGGTAAAGTGGGGGAATAGTGTGCAACATTTTTTTAAAATATATTAAATTGTTTCACGTATAACAAAGTTGATATATATTACTGAAACTTAATATAAACTATACGATACTATCTTGCATAATATAAAGTACATTGTATTTACAGGGACACACAAAAGATTTCAAATAGTATATTTCTTCTGACGGACTGTATATGTTTCCGATTATGGCTGATAAATGGATGTAATAAATTCTAATTATGATATACGCATTTAAGTTTCACAAAATCTTTGTACATTATAAGGATGTGTATAAATATTATAGTTGATTTACAGGGCTACCCAAAAGAGTATGCCAACGTTACTGAGTATGAGCGTAAATTACTTAAAGGTGGTTCTTAAATAAGGTATACATTTTTATACAGAACTGCATTCAATTTACAAAGAAATGTTTGCAGAATATAGATAAAATGATAGACAGGTCCACGCAAAGACTTGTGTACATGGACACATATGAATGATAATTTATAACAATGTGATTTCAGTTGTTTTAAGAATGTTTTAGTTTAAAATGAATTTTAGCTTCTTACTGACGTGTAATAAAGGTACAAGGTAAACTACAGGGCTGAACGAAAGTTTTCAAGTATGTTTCCCATTTATTAGTGCAAATTGCACAAAAAGAATTTTAAGCTTTTTTCTAGCTAAACTAAGTTTTCCCATTATATAATATGTATATCAACTGACAGATCAAATACAGGGTTGTTCAAAAGCATTGGGATTCATATTTGGCTATATACCCTTATTTCCCTAATTAAAGAAGTTTTGTTAAAGATTTCAGGAAGTGCTGGAAAATGCTTTATTATCTATGCTTAACGCATGATTTTTCTTACTTGTTTTTTAAGATATCAAGCTGTATATGGAAAAAAACCTAACGCCTGTAGCTGGAGATGTGGAATCAAGAACTACCTCGTTAGCTAGTTTGTCAACAATTTCATTCCCAGTCACTCGAGAGTGTCCACGAATTCACTGAAAGTAGAAAGTGTTGAAGGAATGCTGCAAAGCTTGTATTATACACTGCTCAAAACAATTAAAGGATATTTGAAGTTTTATATAAAATAAAGATATAAACGAAATTTTTTTGCCGAAAATAGAAGAAGAGAATCACAAATGCAATTTTTTCTGGTTTTCAAACTGTGGAGTATGCAAATTTTCAGTTCGACGTCAAAAACGTCGCTTCAGCGGCAGCGAATGAAATTTGACTTTCAACTGGATAAAAGAGAATGAAGACAAGGATGATCGGCATTCAGTGATTGCTTTGTTTCGATGAGCACGATGTCTCAGCGAAGTCATTTGACAGATTCAGAAGCTTGGAGAATTGTTGGTAGGTTAGAAGGGGGCCAAACTCAAGCCGAAGTAGCGCAAGCCATTGGAGTGTCACAAAGTGTCATTTCCAGGATCTGGAACCGTTTTTTGGAGAGTGGATGTGCAGGCCGAAGACCAGGGCAAGGTCGTAGATGGGCAACAACGCCCAATGAAGATCGGTATTTAGCGTTAACAGCTCGGAGACACCGAAATATGAACGCTACTCTTCTCCAAGAACACCTTCGCTCGACTACAGGCACCACAATTTCAACTCAGACTGTCCGAACCCGGCTCCATGCTGTAGGTCTGTGGGCTCGCCGACCGATGGTATGTGTTAGATTAACATCAAGGCATCGTCGCGACCGCAGGGAGTGGGCAACCGAGCATGTCAACTGGAGTAGAAATGAATGGAGCAATATTCTGTTTTCTGACGAGTCCCGTTTTTCTGTGCATCCGGATAATAGGCGTATTTTCATCTGGAGGGACCGTGGCAGTAGGAATAATCCTGCGTTCGTGCACGAAAGTGTCAGATTTGGCGGTGGAAGAGTGTTGGTGTATGGTGGCATCTCCATTGACGGGCGCACTGACCTCTACATCATTCGAGATGGAGCTCTGACTGGTCGCCGATATAGGGATGAGATCCTCAGACCTATTGTAGTCCCTTACGCTGCAGCAATCGGAGATAACTTCATTTTAATGGACGATAACTGCAGGCCACATCGTGCAAACCTGGTGGAGGATTTCCTTTTCGAGGAAGGAATCGTTCGAATGGAATGGCCAGCGTGTTCGCCAGACATGAATCCAATCGAGCACGTTTGGGACGCTCTAGGAAGACGAGTTTCTCGCCGCCAACAACCCCCACAAACTCTCCAAGAACTGAAGAAATCTGAAGAACTGAAGAACTGAAGCTCTCCCAGAAAGAGCTCTTCTGGAAGAGTGGGGCAGAATACCCCAACTCGTCATTAATAGCCTCATTGAGTCCATGCCTCAAAGGTGTTCAACGTTGCTGGCCGCCCGTGGAAACCATACCCCCTACTGAAAATGATTTTCTTTAAAGAAAACACCTTTTCTTATTCTTTTTTTCTCATATGCACAAATTGTGTTTTTTTTTCCTTTTGTACACAAATGTGCAATAAAATGCATTTTTTTCTGCCAAACATGTGTAATTTATTCTCATATAACCTACTACGTCTGTCGACCATGTATCAATCAGCTAAAAATTTTCCCAGATACAAAATCCACCTAAAACTGCAATATCCTTTAATTGTTTTGAGCAGTGTAGTTTGAACTAGATAGTTAGAGGTAAATATATTTTCAAGCGCCTGTAGACTTGAATATCTATCGGAATAGAAACTAGTCGTTGGGGGCCATCGTAATACTTACCCATCATGGATATGCATATGGAAATAAAACATGCGAAAACTTTAATACAATGCATTGCAATTCCAAAACAAAATTTAAATATTGTTAATATACATAGTAATGCTCTATTAAAGAATTGTTGATGTAACGATTCCGACAAATTATATAAAACGCCAGACTACTCAAGAAGTATCGAGCTGCGTAAAAGAAACATCCTTATAACTCCAAAAATATTAATATTATTAACTAACAGTTTACTGCGTTGGATTAAGCGTCTCATTTTTAATTAAAATATACTTCTGAATTGAAATTTGAATGAAATATAGAGTCATGAAAAATCGAAGAATGTGGAAAACAGGATTACAAATATCTCGGCAACTAATAATCCGATCGACTTCGTTCTTTATGCAAAATTTGTGTCATTTTATTTTATTTTACGTCCATTCCTTAAAATTAAAAAAAATCGAAAATTTTTATGTACCTTTTATCAGAACGAATTTTTTGAGAGTCCGAAAAAAATAGTTCTAGGTAATCAAGGTTACTGTTATTAAATAGGCTTCGTCCCATTCTTACGTACTAAGTACATACAAAATTTTAAGCCTCTATCTCAATTTGTTCGGGAGATAGAGCGTTTACAGACATTCAGACAGACAGACGGACGACTTTTTTTTTCTAAAAATATGTTTTCCGGAATCTTTACTATCGAAACGTATAAATCCGTCAAAATAATTTTTTTTTCGATTTTCAAAATGACTGCAAGAGTTACCCTATACTACGTATGATGGGTAAGTAATAATTGTAATACTCTTGTGATTCAAGTTCTCGGACATCGGATGGCTTCCTCAATCGCCAGGAGTTCTGTTTGAAAGATGGAGTTTTCGGGACCTAATTATTTTCTTTCATGCCTCATTACATAGAAAGCGTATCCTGTCATGCATTTTTCTACGAGAGGTCTACCTGGAAACGAAATTTTGTATACAACATTTATTTGGCACGAGAAAACTATTAGGCTAGGTCACAAGTTTGAGAAATTTTGATTAGTAGGTCAATTTTGTGTTAAACCAATTTTATCTAAAAAATGGCTCTAACGACTTTGATCAAATTTCGTATGCTACCGTTTTGAATTACACGAAGATTATTGGGTTAAGTCACGTTTTTGAGAGAATTCGATTAGTTTGCCATTTTTGGGTCATTGTCGGTCAGGCTAATTTTATCTAGACAATATCTCACACAATTTTGACTAAATTTTGTATTCTATCGTTTCCGGGCACAAAAAATCCTTGTTTAGATCAGATGTACGAGAAAATTAAATTAATGGATCCTTTTGGGTAATAATGAGTCAAGGTCAAACTAATTATATCTAAAAATCGGCTCAATCGATTTTATCTAAATGTTGTATCCTAATGTTTTTCGACACGCAAAAACTAATCAGGCTAGGTCACATGTTCGAGATATTTCGATTGTAAGAGGCATTTGTGGGCCATGGTGGGTCATGCGAACTTCATCTAGAAAATGGCTCTCACCATTCTGACTATATTTTGTATTATATAGTCTTCGGGCAAGAGAAAACCATTGGGCCAGGATACATGCTCGCGAAAATTCGATTAGTGGGTCATAATGGGTCAGGGTCATTTTAATTATATATAACAACGACTCAATCAATTTTACCTAAATTTTGTAACGAAACACTTTTTTTTTCACGAGAAGACCATTGGGCTGAGTGAGTCGCATGTTAAAAAAATTATATTAGTGGGTCATTTTGGCTTTATTGCCAAATGCTGTCACGCTCATTTTACCTGAGAAATGACTTAAAGGATTTTGATTCAATTTTATATTCCACTGTTTTTGATTACCTGAAGACCATTGAGCTAAATCACATGTTTGATCAAATTTGATTAGTGGTCGTATTGGGTAATACGGGTCAGGGTCACGAGAATATGGCAACGGCTAATAAGTTGGCGATATTTGACAAAATATTGGTGACATTTGACCGAAAAATCGGAAGCAGGACGTTTCGGTCCCGCCATTTCGGTCCCGCCGTTTCGGTCCCGCCGTTTCGGTCCCGAGACATTTCGGTCCCGAGACGTTTCGGTCCCAAGACATTTCGGTCCCGAGACGTTTCGGTCCCAAGACATTTCGGTCCCTGGCCATTTCGGTCCCGAGACGTTTCGGTCCCGAGACATTTCGGTCCCGACACATTTCGGTCCATGGTCATTTCGGTCCCGAGACATTTCGGTCCCTGGACTTTTCCGTCCCTTCTCCAGCAAGCTAAAATTTTGTGCACGGGCAATATCTGACATAATTTTATAAGGAACATTTTAGAGTGTTGAATTCAGGGGCAGGTCATTCCCCCCGGAGCTATCAATTACCCCCCCCGGAAAATTTGAAATTTTGTGTTTTCAGTGGTAAAAAAGTGTAATCCCCCCCCCGGAGCCATAGAGGTCCCTTCCGGAGAAAAGTGTCTGAATTCAACACTGGTTTTTTAACTGAAAGTCGCATAAAATTTTAGTGTAATGCGATAAATTAGAAGTAACAAATACCCCAAAACTTGATCAATTATTTAGAAATCGATGGAGATTTCTGAAAAAAATTCACAGATGAATGGCATTTTTTAAAATTGCCAGAATGTTTTGAATTCTTGAAAGAGGAAATGGGGAAGTTAACTTGGAAACTGATGATTTATAAAAGAACCCAATTAACTTATGATATTAACACACCCCATAATAGTTGTAAAATTTTAAATTCTGAGATGCATGTTTCCTCTCCAGGGAGACAAAGGTTTTTAAATTGCCAGGAGAAAAGAAAGAGTTATTGTTATATGGAATTTATATTCTGACACTTAGCATATTATAGGATTTCATCGCTGAAGCCAATTTTCAGAATTATAAGTGTTTCATTATTTTGCACCCCCGCCACTTCCCGCATAGGAGCAAAAATGTTGAAATAAATAAAAAACATCTGCATCTGGTGGTATTTTACCCCCTGTGCCAAAATTATCATTGAATCCTCTTTTTGTTTATGGCATTTTTTATATATTGTTTTTGGTTACTAGCATTTATTTTCCTTTTAAACTTTTCCGTTTTTAAATTAAGAAAAGAGTTTCCAGATTGCAACACGTGGAGGTAGTTAGCATTGCAATTATTTTATTACATAAATATATGACACGAGCAGAAATAATTATTAAAATGATTTGTAACCTAAAGATTTTTTTTTTTTTTTTTTACATTTTAGAAAAATGAATTGCATCTTGAATTATTAGCAATTATTTTTTCATGACAACAGTTCTTTTTTTATTGTTATTATTACAATCTAGAATGTTTATTATATTGACGCTTCCCTGTTTTTATTAATGTTTTCCAAAATAACGGCAACAGCAAAAAAATTATATTGCCATACTTTTATGCATATATCACATTTATACAACACATCTGTTAAATTTTCTAAAACCAGCTTAAGGAAACTAATTACAAAATTATTAATGTAATGCGTATTGAAATTTGTCATTTCATTTAAAGCTGATATTATTATATAAAATAATTATTTTTAACACTAAAATATAAAAACCCTCATAAAAAATATGAAAAAAAAGCCTTCTGTCAAAATAAGTTAAATTAAAAAAGGTAACTTAAAATATTATGTCTAGGTGGTAAATATCTTATCTGACAATCTTATTTAGTTATGTTATAAGTTTTGAATATTTCAATGTCATTCATAAGCTGTAATAATAAGGATAAAAAATATTCCATTCTACTTTTTATACTGGTTTAATTGATACTAAAAGCGTTTGAAATGAAGATAACAGCAAGTGGAATAAAAAACACCGAGAAATGCTGTTCTTTTCAAAACATTCATATTTCTTCTAAAAAATGCCAGCGATTATGTGGGAAGTCCGTCCGCATTTGAACTCCAGAGTATAAAGGGCATTATAAAGAATAAGGGTTTCATCTGACAAGTGTATAAAGATCAAGATACGTAGAATAAAGCTAACTACCTAGCTCTTCTAGCTATCTTGTATAAAGATGGACAATTTGTTCAGATGGGCCTTGACAATTGATTGACATGCAGAATTTTTGCTTAAAAGAGGTTAATCGTAGTACTTAGCTGATACTTATATGCATACATTTCCAATTTTATAGGAACACCAACATAAAAAAAAAGTGTTTAAAAATTCTTGACACACGGTTTTGATTTGTTATTTACTTAATGTTATACATTATTTTATTAAATGATTAACATCATCTTAGAAAATTTGAAAGCATTAATAATTATGTTGTTAAATTAAAAAATTCTCAAAAATTAAATTATTTTTATCAAACATATTTATTAATAAGGATTCAAAATTATTTTAACTATTAATTGTTTAAGTGACTTATTTATCAATTACTTGTTTAAAATCTAGTACAAGAACTATATAGAAGTTATAGCAAAAATGAAAAAAACATATTTTTTTAAATTTCAGCTACTATAATGTTATTAACTTCATTAGGATGTATAAAAATGATAAGGATTCTCAAAATAAATATGTTATTTATTCATTTATTGGTTAGTTTATCATATTTTTCTTACTCTTTAAATATAATAATTAATATATGATTGATTTTTGCGAACTGTAAACTATAACTTTGTTTCAAAAAATTTAAATCTGCATCTGGATAATAATGTTACCTAAACCTGTTAAGAAATATTTTTACGCATTGTTACAGTGTCGCATTATTATGTTTAATTAATTATTACGTTACGTTACTAATTGATTTTTCAAAATAATAATAATAATAATAATAATATTAATAATAATTTCCTTTTTTGAAATAAATAACAATTTTTGAATAATAACTTATGGTGATGAATAATTGCTATAAATTAAATCTCAAAACATTTAGTGATTTTAAAATGAAAATCAAATTAATATTTTATTAAATTTATGTGTTTTTAATTTAATGAATCTTTATATAATTAAATTGATAAAATTATTAATATGCATTTCGAATTTTACTTTACATAAACTCAATAAATAATCTGTTTTATATTCAATTTATCATTATGTTTTGTAGTAGTTATAAACTGAAGCTTATCGTTTACCTGTTTATTTATTTTATATTTAAAGTTACTGAAATTTAAAACTATTTATTCAATTAATAATAAAATTAAAATAAAAATTGTCAATTTTTTTCAGTGAAAGTGGGAGCGAAAAGGTAATGGAAATAAATAAATAAACGATAAATTAAAAAAGCTTAGTTTTGTCAGTTAAAAATCGAAAATTAAATTATTTAAAATAATAGTTACATTATTATATAAAATTTAAAAATAATCATTTTATTACAAAGAAATAGGTCCACTTTCAATAAAATTAACTCACAAAAATTGTCTTCATAAGGTTAAAAAAAAAAAAAAAACAACCAATAATTATTACATAAAAAAAGGTCGTTGGAGCATTTTTATTTTTTTTAACAAAAATTTTTTATAGCACGCCTAGTTACGAAATCACTAATTTAAAGATTCTACGAAAGTGTGCGAAAACAATCAATAAAAATAAAAGTTAATCAATAAAAGTAATAGTTTATAGTATAGATAAAATACCTAATACAAAAAATATATGATACAACTTAAAATATTTATTCTGTTAAATAATAATAATAAAGACAGTGTAAAATTATATAACATTGTTTAATCAAATTTACAACTCGCTGTGATTTTATTATCACTAGTTACAATAGATTAAACTTATTGGACTATTATATTCAGCTTTGTATAAAATTTGAGGGAAGGGGTGCAGGAGAATAAAAATATTAAAAAAGGCCCGAACAATGTTGAGCTTACAGCGTTTAGTGGGCCTTCATCAATCAGAAACCAAGTTATAAAGTGGCCGGTAAAGAAATAGCAATGGACCGAAATGGCAAGAGACCAAAATGATTAAGGACCGAAATGGCCAGGGACCGAAATGGCAAGGGACCGAAATGTCCAGGGACCGAAATGTCCAGGGACCGAAATGTCTCGGGACCGAAATGTCTCGGGACCGAAATGTCCAAGGACCGAAATGTCTCGGGACCGAAACGGCGGGACCGAAACGGCGGGACCGAAATGGCGGGACCGAAATGGCGGGACCGAAATGTCGTGTACCCCGAAAAATCGACAATTAAGATTACGAAAGCCAAAACATATATTTGGCACCAGATGAAAGAATGTCGCCAAATTCGGCTATATCTGGCAAAAAATATTGTCTTTCAGAATGTGAAGAAATTTTTTATACATTCTTAATAGGATTCGAGATGCATGGTTAAACCGATCAGAGTCGAGCATAAAAAGTGATTTGGATCCATGTCTTTTCGTTGTAAACTTTAAAATAATGTAAAATTTATATGAGCATGTGCATACATACATAGTTTTCTTATTGATTGTTCTTGTAAATACTAACTATAACTAACTTGTATAACTAACATGTTTTATAGTAATAATACAGAGAGACTGATACAGTGGAAATTGTGACAACTCCGACTGCCTAAATTAAATAATCACAGCCAGAGCTGCTACAAAAAGAATATCAATATTAGAGTTGATTCTAAAATATTCATAGAATGAAAATTAGGTAAGACATAAAAATTCTTACCTCCAAAATTCCAAGCTCGAAGATCGGGTGGTCCGTGTTTGGATTTCCTTCTTAAATTCTTGTCGTCTTCATAGAAAAACACAAATTCCTTGTAGTCAAAAATATAATCTTTCGGTAATTTTCATATTTTAATAAGGACGAATTACATCACAAATGCACACAAAACAATTATTTACAGAATCGACCGTGATACTTTCACTATTACATCTTTATTCTACAAAACTTCTAACTCAACTACAAAAACAGAAAAAGAGAAAAAAAAAGTTAATAAACAAATAATGTTCTTATGTGGAATAAACTGTTCGGCGCATGCGCCGTACCTGTATGTCAGAGAGAAAAAAACTGAGTTTCTTGTTTCACATTGCGCAATAGTTTTAGCATGACAGGTGGTTGGATGAAAAGGAATATGAAAGTATTTTCAAATTTCAACATCCTCCCACCATTGAGTTTCAGGGGTTCAGCTGGAACTCAAATTTTCCAATTAATTATAGGTTTTATGATGCGTCCATATCTTGAGCGATGAACTAATGAGTCCGAATTTCTGTTCATGACTGAACCGCTGGGAGGATAATTGGAATGTTCGTTATTTTCATCCGAAGAGCGTGAATATTTCATGTCGTTGAAATGACTTCTCATGATATCATTACTTTGTGATACCTCTAAATGTATTAGTCTACTTGTTGTTCTGAGGAATTCACCACTTTTCATTTTTACCTTTACAAGACGTACTTGTCCATCCTTAGATGGAAAAATTTCAGTTATTTTGGCCAGAGACCAATCGATTCTTTTGTTATTGTCACTTGATACAATCACGACGTCGCCTATTACAAAAGGTTTCTCTTTTTTGTTACTTTTAGTAGGTTGTCACAATTGACCTAAATATTCTGATCGAAATCTTTTACGGAGGTCTTGTCTTAGTTTTTGTTGGTAGGCATGCCTTTTATTCAACGATTCGGCATCCAAAATATCCATATCAGATGTTCCACTACCTTTTACTTCTTGCAGAAACATGGATGGAGTGAGGGGTACAAGATCGTTGTTGTCTTCGGAAACATATGTAAGAGGGCGGCTGTTGATTACACTTTTGATGTCACACATAATGGTTTGCATCTCTTCATAATTTAGCGAATTTTTTCCTAAAACTTTTTTCAGTATTCTTTTTGTCATTCTGATTAGTCGCTCCCACCACCTTCCCCACCATGGAGCTGAAGGTGGAATAAATTTCCAAGTAATTTTTCTGGATATACTATGATTTTGTACTGAATTCCAATCTATTTCTTTCAACAAATTTTCAACCCCTACGAAATTCGACCCATTGTCGGTGTAGATAATAGAAGGCCTACCTCTACGGGAGATAAATCTTCGTAAAGTTAATAGAAAGTTTTCGGTAGATAAAGAGGTGGCTAACTCAAAATGAGCCGCTCTGAAAATTACACACGTGTAAATTACTAGCCATATTTTCCTATTTTCTTTAAGAATAAGCGGGCCGGCATAATCCAGACCAACAATTTCAAAAATGGCAGCTTCTCGAACTCTATCTACAGGTAAGGGAGGAGTGGATATTTCTTGTGGCTTAAAATCGTATCTTCTGCATATTACACAGCTTCTAATAATTTTCCTACAGTTTTCTGAAATTTTAAGATCCAATAATCTTCCCTCAAATTAGACATCAAAATTTGTACCCCTGCACGTCCTAGTTTTAGGTGTCTACATCTAATTATTTTTTCAACTACGGGATGGTCATAGAGAAGTATAACAGGGTATCGAAAATTCACCGTATCCTCTCAATAGTATACGTGATTTCAGTCTTAGAACGCCAGCGGAATCCGTGATGATCTGAAACGATTTTAATCGATTATCTAGGGGGCCACTAAACGATTGTTCTTGAACTAATTTCAATAATTTATTTTCAGCTTCATTCTGCTCTTTTACAGTTAAAATACTATATTCTCTATCGTCTTTAGCTTTCTTGCAGTTTTGGTAAAATCTATGTATCCATCCAATTACTTTAACTAATTTTTCATATGATGAAAATTTTGTAAAAATTCGTTCATTCTGAATATCTAAATTGTTAGCGCTGATAATTGTTTTTCTTCTTTCGGCATCTATAATTTCAAAATCTGGAAATATTTCTGATTTTGGCCACTCGTTAATTGGTTTCTTTATCCACTGTGGTCCCTCCCACCATTTGTCTCGGGCTAAAACCTCAGCGGTACAACCCCTTGAAGGCAGGTCCGCAGGATTTAAATGGCCGGGAATAAAATGCCATTTTGAAGAATCACTTAAAGACCGGATTTCTGATACACGGTTATAAACAAAAGGCGCCCGATTTTCATTCCTTTTTATCCAATAAAGAGCATTGGCCGAATCAGTCCAATAAAAAATGTCAATATCATCTAATTTTAAATCAGTTTTGACACTATTTGCTAATCTAGTCCCAATATTGCAAGCTAACAATTCCAACCTCGGGATGGAAATTGTTTTCATAGGAGCAACTCGGCTTCTTGCTTGAACCAATTGACAGAAATTGCCATTCTCATTTTCAGACCGTATAAATATACACGTAGCATACGCTATTTTGCTAGCGTCGCAAAAAACGTGCAAAGAATGCAGTTTATCTGCATCACGAGAAAAACACCGAGGTATTTCAAGTCCCTAATTTTTCTAATTGTTTTTTCCATTTTTCAAATTTTCTCTTGATAGAAATAGATAATTCCGTATCCCATGTCACCTTAGCTTTCCAACACTCTTGTAATAATATTTTAGGTTCTAATGTTACAGGACATGTGTATCCAATAGGGTCAAATATTTTGTGTACAGCCGATAAAATGTTTCTTTTGGTTACTTTGCGTTTATCCTCGGAAATTTCCTTTAAATCAACTGCTAAGGTGTCCCTACTAAAATTCCACATTAGACCTAAAACAGGGACTTTTTCCCCTGTCAAAACTTCCCGAAAACTATGCTCCCACCCGCGAAGCTCGAATTATGCATCGCTAAGAAGGGTTTTTGACTCTTCGATAAATCTGTTCAGTTGTTCCTTACTATCAACACTCGTAACACAGTTGTCTACATAAAATGATTCTAACAATTTAAGCGCAGTGTTTTTAAAATGCTCCGGTGCGTTTTTTAAATGATATTCTAACGTGGCACCTAAAAGATAGGGGCTACAAGAAATGCCAAATACTACTCTTCTATGTTGAAGCGTTATCATTTTTTGAGGGTCCCCTTCTTCATACCACAGAAATTTCAAGAATGAGCGATTTTTTTCTGTAATGCCAATTTGCAAAAAAGCCTTTTTTATGTCAGCAATTACCCCAATTTTTCCCAATCTAAATCTATTTAAAATAGAAGGAATCAGTTCTACGAGGTTAGGCCCCTTTTCAATACAGACATTTATAAATGGCGAATCCTTTTCCCGAGATGAACCATCGAAAACTGGCCGCACCTTTATAGTGGAGTTTTCTTTAAACACCGCTCTATGAGGAAAGAAATGCTCACTACCTAATGCTTTTCTCTGATCAACCTTTTCTATTATTTTCTCGTCTAACTATTCATCGAATACTTGATTATAATCACTTAATTTTCCTAACTTTTTTAACGAATCGACGCATGTTTTTAATCTACGTCGAGCGATATTCTCGTAGCTGGGTAAACGAGGGTGGCCCTGTATCCATGGAAGACTAACTTCATACTTACCCTCGTCATCTACTCTAATGTTACTTGAGAAAATGTTCTTTAGTGGCTAATTCTATTTCCTCTCTACTCTTTTCTCCCCAGGATCGCGAATTCCTAAAGTGTCAAGTTGCCATAACTCGGTAATTTTTGCCTCTTTGACATGCAGCGAAAAAATTAAATTGTTCATATTCTTATTTTCATAACCTTCAGTTTTCCCAAGAATTGTCCTACCTAAACGAGTGTCCATGCAAACTAATGCGCCCTGTAATTGTTTTAAATGTCCGGTAAATAATTTCCCGGCGACATCTGCACCAATTAACACATGTATCTCATCAGGAGAAAATTCATATAGTAAATCATTAACTTTAGTGACTTTATCAGTCAAAACTATTCCGTACCGCTTTATTTCATTAATAAAGGGTCCTTCCGGTATAGGTGAAATTTCAGAGCAAATTTTTTATTGATCTAATACCTCAAATTTACATCGGAAACTATTATTCATATTTCCCAAATTAATCAAATATCTATAGTGAGTTCTTCACATTGTCGCCCACCAAATAAGCTATGCACTATTCTCTCTTTACTTATGCTACTATATCCTAACATTTTAGCAGCGAATTTCGATATGTACGATCGTTGCGAACCCGTATCATGTAAAATTCTAACATTTCGTACGATATCCCCATTGTATATACGTACAACCAATGTTTGTAGCAAAACTCGTTTTCTAGAAGTTGTATTCGCAAGCATACAATCTTTATTAGCAGTTGAATCCTGTTTAGAATATTCGCCTAAATTAATTTTACTCTTTTCTATGCACATGAACTGGTGGTGATTTTTCCCGCAATGAGAATAGTTAATTTTAGTTTTACAAACTTTTGCTAAGTGGTTGACATTGAAGCAACGAAAGCATGCTCCTTTTTTTAATAAAGCATCTTTTCTTTTCGCCAGTGTTATTTTCCATACCGCTCTACAATTTTGACTACAGTGTTTGTTTTCCCAAAAAACACACTGTTCTTCCAATTTTTTATCATCCGCATTATACAGTTCGGCCGCCGTAGGAAGAGAAAAATGTTTATCTTTTCTATCGAATTTTGTTTCGCTGTTTACTGAAACATCCTTATCGAAAGAAAACCCACTCTTAGCTAATTTAACCTTTTGCTCCATCTCAACTTCAATCTGTAAAAATTGCATTAAAATATCTAATTTATTAATTCCTGATTTTTATCTTTATCCTTAACAGTTAAAGTGCCAAGATGTCTTTCCCATAATTTAAGAATATCTGAAGGCAATGCCGATTCGATCAATGGATATAAAATCGACGAATAATTTTCGCTGGATACTCCTAACATTTTTAATGACCGAAGATAAGTTTCAGTTTTATCATATAATTTAAAAAGAGACAGTTTTTGCCCTTGTCCCAAGGAATTATTAATAACTAATCCTAAGACTTCGCGTATATATACTTCAATTAAAACATCTGTTCTACCGAACCGTGCCTTCAACGATTGTATCGCTTCTGGATAGTTCTCGGCTGTGGGGGGGGGGGGGGGGGAAGAATCCACTATTTCTCTGGCTCACGATCCTTTTTCTGTAACCATAATTAAATATTGCATCTTATCTTCATTTGCTATATCCTTATCTTCGTGAATTTTCTCAAATTGCCCCCAAAAAGTTAACCAGTTTTTGATTTCACAGTTGAAAGGCTGGAGCTCTAATTTAGGCAACTTAAATTTTCTTCTTGTCGCCATGCCATCTAATGTTAAAGAACTATCAGGATTAAGACCTTTTTCTAATTTTTGTATATAACGCGATAATTTATTTTTTGTTTCATAAAAAATGGTCTTATATTTATCTATAGAATCATATTCAAATTCGAAAGCATCCTGCTTGCAGGTTGGGTCTTCAGATAAATTATCTAAGGTTTGTTTGTCAAGATTTACAAGTTCGTTTTGTTTTGCTTCTAATCTTATTAAAATTGAAGACAAGCTATCTAAATCATCACAATTAGCTTGTATAAGCTCTTCTATTTCTTTAGTTAATTTAGTGAAATTCAAACGCACTGGCGTTCTTAACTTTTGTATCCATAATTCTAGATCAAAATTTCTAATTTCTAATTCACTTAACTACGGAGCACCCGATCCCGGCAGGGGATGCCACTTTTTATGTGATAACTCGGACTGCCTAAATTAAATAATCACAGCCAGAGCTGCTACGAAAAGAATATCAATATTACAATTGATTCTAAAATATTCATAGAATGAAAATTAGGTAAGACATAAAAATTCTTACCTCCAAAATTCCAAGCTCGAAGATCGGGTGGTCCGTGTTTGGATTTCCTTTTTAAATTCTTGTCTTCATAGAAAAACACAAATTCCTTGTAGTCAAAAATATAATCTTTCGGCAATTTTTATATTTTAATAAGGACGAATTACATCACAAATGCACACAAAACAATTATTTACAGAATCGACCGTGATACTTTCACTATTACATCTTTATTCTACAAAACTTCTAACTCAACTACAAACACAGAAAAAGAGAAAAAAAAAGTTAATAAACAAATAATGTTCTTATGTGGAATAAACTGTTCGGCGCATGCGCCGTACATGTATGTCAGAGAGAAAAAAACTGAGTTTCTTGTTTCACATTGCGCAATAGTTTTAGCATGACAGGTGGTTGGATGAAAAGGAATATGAAAGTATTTCCAAATCCCAACAAAAATACCATATCGAGTTTAACACAAAGATAATTTTGACCGAACTTAGCTCGTTTACTCATGCTAGTAATTAGTTCCATGTGTCAATGTCTAACAAAAAATATGGAGTCGAAGACGGGTTATTTTTTAACGACTTCAATTCCGACTCTGCAGCCCTGCGTACAATAAAATGAGATGAAATGGTAAAACAGTTTAATTTGAACGATAAAAATACAGTTGAGGCAGTGCGAGTGCACGGCTGAAAACATAAGCATGGCCAACTAGATCTGTACGGCCCATTTATTTGAGATTAATGTGTGAAGTCTCCCGGCAGAGGACTCTGATACCTTGCCCAAGTTATTCTGATCAATCGTGCAAACCCTGAGCCAAAACAATGACCATGTGCTCAGAACAGAAATCAGCTCATACATTACTAATTTGCTCTTTTAAAAAGTCAGCCACAAAATAACTCAAGTTGAGCCGAAATCCACTCATCTCACGTTTTGAAAGGCAGCTTCTCGAAAAGAGTTGAAATAACTCTAGTGAAGGAGTTGTTTTTAAGTAATTTAAATCATGTTAAGCTATTTAAATAACCAAATTAAATTAAATTAAGAAGATTTAATCGTTTGAAAAACAACTCCTTTATGATCGAAAAAAATTGCAGCTCTTTCCTCAGAAGCCAAATCAGCTCTTTCGTTTTAAAAGTGTGGGCAGGGTTTGTGCCACGTGGTCCAATGAAATGGTTCAGGGTTTGAAGCTGAATCCAGCTTCACTTTTTGGGCGGTTTTTAGCGAAATGCGAAGGCCGTTATATCTAGTTGGCAATGACATAAGTTATGACGAAGAACATGTTCCATAACAACTGTACTGATTTGGTGACAAAATTTTAAAAAACGGGATGCAATTGTGAACGATCGATCCAGACGATCATCTGCTCTTGTTAAACCGAGAGGCAATAGCACAGACAATAATTTCATTGAGTTCACGTCTGAAATTCGAGAATTAGTTAAAACTCGATTCGCATATTACAACGCAATCGGTCTGTCAGGTCATATCTTGGAGAGAAACACCTAAAAACCCGATTTTAGCGGTTGACTCGCAGATTTACCGTTGCGTTTTACTGTACCAAATTGTATGAAAATATGAAGGACTGAAAGCAGGAAAACACAGTAGTAAGCCTTTGAGTCTACCGCTTAAATCAGTTTTTAGCTCACAGGCTATCATAGCCTGAGAGCTTATGTGCCCGCCCGTTCTGTATGTATGTTCGTACGTAACGCGATAACTCATGATAAAAATATCCGATCCACTTGAAATTTTGTATGTAGGTATATCCTGACAAGGCGCTTCCCTGATTAGTTTTTGGAGTTCATTCGATATGTATAAGAGGGGGAACGGGGGGCTCATGCCCCCCGTTAATTGATATAGATGGGATTTTCATGCAGAATTAAGTTTTCAAAATTTAGATTAGGATCATTCTGATGAGGCGATTCCGTGACTGTTATTAGGTGTTCATTGATTAAGTATAAATAGGGGGAACAGGGGTTCTAATGCCCCCTCCCGTTAGTTGATATAAATGGGATTTTCATGCAGAATTAAGTTTTCAAAATTTAGATTAGGATCATTCTGATGAGGCGATTCCGTGACTGTTATTAGGTGTTCATTGAATAAGTATAAATAGGGGGAACAGGGGGTTCTAATGCCCCCCCCGTTAGTTGATATAAATGGGATTTTCATGCAGAATTAAGTTTTCGTTCAAAATTTAGATTAGGATCATTCTGATGAGGCGATTCAGTGACTGTTATTAGTTGTTTATTGAATAAGTATAAATAGGGGGAACAGGGGTTCTAATGCCCCCCCCCCCGTTAGTTGATATAAATGGGATTTTCATGCAGAATTAAGTTTTCGTTCAAAATTTAGATTAGGATCATTCTGATGAGGCGATTCCGTGACTGTTATTAGGTGTTCATTGAATAAGTATAAATAGGGGAAACAGGGGTTCTAATGCCCCCCCCCCCCGTTAGTTGATATAAATGGGATTTTCATGCAGAATTAAGTTTTCGTTCAAAATTTAGATTAGGATCATTCTGATGAGGCGATTCCGTGACTGTTATTAGGTATTCATTGAATAAGTATAAATAGGGGGAACAGGGGTTCTAATGCCCCCCCCCCCCGTTAGTTGATATAAATGGGATTTTCATGCAGAATTAAGTTTTCGTTCAAAATTTAGATTAGGATCATTCTGATGAGGCGATTCCGTGACTGTTATTAGGTGTTCATTGAAAAAGTATAAATAGGGGGAACAGGGGCTCTAATGCCCCCTCCCCGTTAGTTGATATAAATGGGATTTTCATGCAGAATTAATTTTCGTTCAAAATTTAGATTAGGATCATTCTGATGAGGCGATTCCGTGACTGTTATTAGGTGTTCATTGAATAAGTATAAATAAGGGGAACAGGGGTTCTAATGCCCCCCCCCCTTAATTTATATAAATGGGTTTTTCAAGCAGAATTTTCAGATTTCGTTCAAATCTCTGAATAGTTTTGGAAGTTTAATGGTTAAGTATAAAAGAGGGGGATAACTCTTTTTAAATTATATAAATGCTAAATGGGTTTTTATTAAGAATTATCTAATTTGCTCTGAATTTTGGATATAGATTTTTTATATGATAATGCATGTCTTTGATAGTATAGGAGGTTCAATGATTAAGTATAAAAAAAGAGAAAAGGGGAGAGCTGTTTCCCCTTCTTAATTTTTTTTTTCGAACGGAATTAACCCTTGAAAATATAAAGCTTTAATGTGCAATTAGTATTTGTAGCCTGTGAGCTCAATGCCTTCAGTTTAACTGGGCAGTATTCTTTATTAGCTCACAGGCTATCATAGCCTGAGAGCTTATGTGCCCGTCCGTTCTGTATGTATGTTCGTACGTAACGCGATAACTCATGATAAAAATATCCGATCCACTTGAAATTTTGTATGTAGGTATATCCTGACAAGGCGCTTCCCTGATTAGTTTTTGGAGTTCATTCGATATGTATAAGAGGGGGAACGGGGGGCTCATGCCCCCCGTTAGTTGATATAGAAGGGATTTTCATGCAGAATTAAGTTTTCAAAATTTAGATTAGGATCATTCTGATGAGGCGATTCCGTGACTGTTATTAGGTGTTCATTGATTAAGTATAAATAGGGGGAACAGGGGTTCTAATGCCCCCCCCCCGTTAGTTGATATAAATGGGATTTTCATGCAGAATTAAGTTTTCAAAATTTAGATTAGGATCATTCTGATGAGGCGATTCCGTGACTGTTATTAGGTGTTCATTGAATAAGTATAAATAGGGGGAACAGGGGTTCTAATGCCCCCCCCCCCCCCCAGTCAGTTGATATAAATGGGATTTTCATGCAGAATTAAGTTTTCGTTCAAAATTTAGATTAGGATCATTCTGATGAGGCGATTCAGTGACTGTTATTAGTTGTTCATTGAATAAGTATAAATAGGGGGAACAGGGGTTCTAATGCCCCCCCCCCCGTTAGTTGATATAAATGGGATTTTAATGCAGAATTAAGTTTTCGTTCAAAATTTAGATTAGGATCATTCTGATGAGGCGATTCCGTGACTGTTATTAGGTGTTCATTGAATAAGTATAAATAGGGGGAACAGGGGTTCTAATGCCCCCCCCCCGTTAGTTGATATAAATGGGATTTTCATGGAGAATTAAGTTTTCGTTCAAAATTTAGATTAGGATCATTCTGATGAGGCGATTCCGTGACTGTTATTAGGTGTTCATTGAATAAGTATAAATAGGGGGAACAGGGGCTCTAATTCCCCCCCCCGTTAGTTGATATAAATGGGATTTTCATGCAGAATTAATTTTTGTTCAAAATTTAGATTAGGATTATTCTGATGAGGCGATTCCGTGACTGTTATTAGGTGTTCATTGAATAAGTATAAATAAGGGGAACAGGGGTTCTAATGTCCCCCCCCCCTTAATTTATATAAATGGGTTTTTCAAGCAGAATTTTCAAATCTCTGAATAGTTTTGGAAGTTTAATGGTTAAGTATAAAAGAGGGGGATAACTCTTTTTAAATTATATAAATGCTAAATGGGTTTTTATTAAGAGTTATCTAATTTGCTCTGAATTTTGGATATAGATTTTTTATATGATAAAGCATGTCTTTGATAGTATAGGAGGTTCAATGATTAAGTATAAAAAAAGAGAAAAGGGGAGAGCTGTTTCCCCTTCTTAATTTTTTTTTTTCGAACGGAATTAACCCTTGAAAATATAAAGCTTTAATGTGCAATTAGTATTTGTAGCCTGTGAGCTCAATGCCTTCAGTTTAACTGGGCAGTATTCTTTTTAGATGTTTTTACCAAGAAATGACATGGAAAACGGAGAGCTTTTTAATGTCTGAATCGAGTTTTAATTCTGGAATTTCAATCGTGAACTCGGTGAGGTGATTGTCTATGCTGCCGCCACATAAGTCTGTGTTCAAGTTGTTGCGGAAGTGCATAAGAGGATTACTGTAGATCCATTGCATAAGGCAAGAAGTGTTACATGCGGTTTGGATATACCTAACAACAATTCTGAAGATTCTACGCACCGTTTTGCGGAAGTTCTCTATCGATTCCAACGCGTCCAGATGTTGCAGCCTGGAGATTAGCAACAGACTTTGCAAATTATTTTCTCATCAGACATGATGAATATAATAGCTGGCCATTGCGAATATTATGGACTAATGAGACACATTTCTCTTTAATTGGGAACGTAAACTTCAAGAACAGTGTAAATTGGGCTAATGAAAATCCTCACGATGTGACATCAACACCTTTATACGAAGCTAAAGTGACTGTGTGATGTGGCACATTCCAAACACATTCGTTCTCGGTCTGTTTTTTTTTTCGAAGAGTTCACTTCTACAGATATAAAAACGTGTTCAGTATACAACAATGTTGAAAAAATACGTAATTCCAGAATTACTGTAGCGAAATGTCGTTAATGATATTATATGGATACAAACTCCACACGTCGCCACATCTGCTCGAATAGTACTACAACAGTACTTTGAGGATAGAATTTTCTTTTGTAACTTTGTAGTTTCGTGGCCAACACGATCCCCGACCTCACTCCAATGGATTTCTGGTTCTGAACTATCTGAAGTCAAAGATATACACATCAAATCCAAAAAATTTATCAGAATTGAAAGATACCATAAATCGTGAAGTGGTACAGATTCCTTCTGCGATGTTATGTTCAGCATTGTTTTCAAGGAAGCCGGTAGTTGAAGCAACTGACAAGGAAGGTCTCCATTGGAGGCATACTCAGAATTTTTTGAAAAAAATACGAATTAAACTACTCATGTAGGTAAAAAAGGATCAGTGAAAATTAGCGGCGGAATTACATTATTAGATATGTAAAAAAAGAAAATAGTTTGGAATAATTGGCGTGAAAAGCTGTGGCGACGCGGGATTTGGCGAGCAGTGCATTTCCTCGCCAAAAGCAGACGATTTTAACGAATCTGAAAATTGATTTTAATTGACTTCACTGTTAAAAATCTGCAGCATTTACTGCAACGTCACTCCACTACTTTTGTAGAATATCTCTCTTCTGACCAATGAGAATGCTCCATAGCACGGTGAATTGACCGTGTCATACACTGTTAAAAATCTGCTGCATTTTGTTGCAACGCACTCCACCGCTTGTGTATAATATCTCTATTACAACCAATGAGAAAGCTCCATTTCACGGCCAAGTAATCGTTTTCTATACAAGCAAGGTAGTGCGTTGCAACAAAATGCAACAGATTTTTAACAGTGTATTTTTCAATTTGGAACAATTTTAATCAATTTAAATTGTGTTTTAAATGATAAAATATATTAATTTCATTTTTTTATAAGTACATATAAACGTATATGACAAAATTACACTTAAAGTAAAGAAAAAATGCAAAACTAAAATTACTTAAACTAAACTTATTTAAATAAACGGAACATAGAAAGTTTTTTCTTTAAAAAGTATTCGAAGCGTAAAAGCATATTTTTCAAAATTTCGTTTTTTCGCCAACCGGAGATAAATCGCCAAATAAACGAAATTTTTATTATTTTTTTACGGACGTTATAAGGAGGTTCCGCCGAAATTTTTTTTATAAACATATATAACTATATGAGAAGAACATTCTGTAATTTTTTCAGATTTTTCTGAGTATGCCCGTATGGAGACCTTCCTTGTGAGACTTACAATGTTTGCGCATGCGCATATGAGCTCTGGTTTGTCGTCTGCTAGAAAATTAAAGCAGAGCGAAAGATTCATGTAAATTCGGTCATTCAATCGGTCTTATTTTTTTTAACGAAAATTTTCATCGATCATTTTCGAACCCCAATTGAAAAAATATGCATGATAATTGAAATTTACAAAAATATAAATTAATTGTACATTTTATCGCGTATAAGTATTTTTTTAACTACGAAATTTTGCATACTTAAATATGTAATGAAAAGTGAATATAATAATAATAATAATAATAATAATAATAATAATATTAAAATGTAATTTAACACATTACAACGACTATTTGGAAAATGATATTTTCAAAGACTAAAATTTCAAAGGCTTATAAATAAATTCTGTATTTAAATTAACAATAATAATTGTTTGAGCGAAGCGAAGTCTTATACACATAGTACGTAATGGTATTAATAATTATCTGAGCGAAGCGAAGTCTTATACACATAGTACGTAATGATATTAAAATTCAAAAAAATTCTTTCGTCAAGCAAATCTCAAAAAATATTTGTCGGATTTCGATTCTGTTTCTACCAAAAGATACCTATGAAGGTAACCTGCTGGATGCACCTACTTTCAAAAATTAGTTTCAAATAGTTTAAAAGTTATTTTTAAAAAAAACTGATTAAAAAAGCTCAACTTATTTGCATACGTCATAGAAATTTGGTGTTCGTCATTTTTCACTGGGAATATTTTCGTAGACAACCGAATCAGAGTACATGGAGACGCCGCTAATCGTGAGGTTGTGGGTTCGAATCCCACTGGCTCCATTGCACACACTCTTTGTGTAAAGCTCCTGGTTTGTACTTCTCTTGTGTTGTAATATTTCCTTGTGTGCTATCTCGTCCCTGTATACTGACGATGGCTTATAAGCAGGCTTCATGTCGAGCACACAAGTCAGATGTATGTTGTTCAATAAACAATAAACAAGTACATGGAGTAAATACTTGTCTGAGCGAAGCGAAGGCTAATATAAGGAAAGGGCATGTTTACAAACAAACGCTTTCTTCAACCAATCTACCAGTTACATTTTTGCTTTCGCGATCATTACAGGAATCACCATGGCGACATTGACCAATCATACAACAGAGATTTTAATCGCAGACAAATCAGACCAATCCTAGACCAATCAGATCGCTTTGGTTTCTTGGGTATCGTAGGAGTCTTAAAGACGGGCAGGAAATTACTGTGGATCCACAGTAATTTTGTCCACAGTGACGTCAGCTGCCCTTTCCTTACACATAGCACGTAATGGTATTGAAAGTAAAAAAAAAAAAAAAAAATTCGTCAAGCAAATCTCAAAAAATACTTGACGGATTTTGATACTGGTTGTACCAGAAGGTACCTATGAAGGTAACCTACTGAATACACTTACTACGAAAAACAAGTTCCAAATAGTTTAAAAAGTTTATTTAAAAAAAGATAAAAACACACAATTTGGCTACATACATCACGAAAATTTAATATGCGTCATTTTCACAAGCTGGAGGTTTTCATTAGATTTCCGAATTCAAGGACATGGAGCAAAGAAAATATGCAAACAATTTTCATTTAAGTGCAACAAAACATTGGGGAGCAGATTCGGGGGGGGGGAGTGACACACAAGACATCCATAATATGAATAAGCAGTTGCAGACCTCTCAAATGATGAGTCATACGACTGGTGTTGTAAAAAAATTAAAAATGTACCCCCCTGGGGGGGCAGAGTGGGAGGTGACACACACAACATCCCTAATATGAATAAGCAGTTGCAGACCTTTCAAGTGATGTGTCACACGACTGGTGTTGTAAAGAAATTTAAAATGTGCCCCCCCCTGGGGGGCAGATTGGGGGGGGGTGACACACAAGACATCCATAATATGAATAAGCAGTTGCAGACCTCTCAAATGATGAGTCATACGACTGGTGTTGTAAAAAAATTAAAAATGTACCCCCCTGGGGGGCAGAGTGGGAGGTGACACACACAACATCCCTAATATGAATAAGCAGTTGCAGACCTTTCAAGTGATGTGTCACACGACTGGTGTTGTAAAGAAATTTAAAATGTGCCCCCCCTGGGGGGCAGATTGGGGGGGTGACACACAAGACATCCATAATATGAATAAGCAGTTGCAGACCTTTCAAATGATGTGTCACACGACTGGTGTTGTAAAGAACTTAAAAATGTGCCCTCCCCCTTGTGGGGCAGAGCGGAGGTCGACACACAAGACATCCATAATAGGAAAAGGCAGTTTCAGACCTTTCTAAAGATATGCAACACGAGTGCTGTGGATAAAAATTTAAAAAGTTCCCCTTTAGGGGGGGGGCAAAGTGGGGTCCCAAACATGCATAATTGGAATGAGCAGTTACAGTTCTTTTAAACTAACACCCCCCCTTTTAAACTAACAATCCCCCGCGTAATAGCTACGCAATTCCGTTCGGTATTGCTTTGCAATCCAGGTTGGAATCGCTTCGCGATGCATAGACGGAGCCCTTTCCTGATTGGTGTAATCGACTCATGGAAGGAGTCGTCCACTTGGATTCGTTATTTCCGGAAATCTTACACATCAGCATCATTCCAGGAGTCATTCCTTTTAAGGCTATTTTTTTTTTTTCACTATAGAAGGATTACTCCATGTACTCTAATTAGGTTGTCAACGAAAATATCCAGCCGGTGAAAAATGACGCACACCAAATTTAACAATCCCTCTTATTACATATTATTTTAACTAGCAGGGGTGACCGAGCTCAGCTCGGTCAAAATTAACTTTGTGTTCAACTCGATATAGTATTATTACTGTAAAACATGTTATTAATAATAGTATTATTTATAAAAACCATCAACTATGTTTGTATGCACATGTTCATAAATTTTACTTTATTTTAAAATTTACAATGAAAGGACATCAATCCAAATCACTTTTTTAGCTCGACTCTGATTAGTTTAACTATGCATTTCGAAGACTATTAAGAATGTATAAGAAATTTCTTCACATTCTGAAAGACAATATTTTTTGCCAGATATAACCAAATTTGGACACATTCTTTCATTTGGCGCCAAATATGTGTTTTGGTTTCGTAACCTTAATAGTCGATTTTTCGGCCAAATTTCGTCAGTATTTTGTCAAATATCGCCAACTTATTGGCTTTTGCCATAGTCTCGTGATCCTGACCCTTTTTTACCCAAATGATCCACTAATCACATATGATCAAACATGTGACTTAGCTCAATGGTCTTCAGGTAATCAAAAACAGTAGAGTATAAAATGAATCAAAATCGTTTAAGCCATTTCTTAAGTAAAATTAGCATGACAGCATTCAGCAATGAAGCGATATGACCCACTAATATAATTTTGTTTAATATGCAACTTAGCTCAATAGTCTTCTCGTGACAAAAGACGTTCCATTGCAAAATTTAGGTAAAATTGACTGAGTCGTTGTTATATATAATTAGAATGACCCGAACCCATTAAGACCTAAAACGACCCACTAACTGAATTGTTACGTGCATGTGTCCTATCTCAATGGTTTTCTTTTGTCCGAAAACGATATAATAAAAAATATACTGAAAATGGTGAGAACAATTTTCTAGATAAAATTAGCATGACCCACAAATGACCCTTATATCGAAATCTCTCGAAAATGTGACTTAGTTCATTAATTTTTGCGTGCCGAAAAACGTTAAATACAAAATTTAGATAAAATCGATTGAGCCAAGTTTTAGGTATAAATAGTTTGACCTTGACCCATTATGACCCAAAATGACTCATTAATTGAGTTTTCTGAAACATCTGACCTAACCCAATGATTTTCTTGTGTCCGAAAACGATAGAATATAAAAATCAGTCAAATTTGCGCGAGACATTGTCTAGATAAAATTAGAATAACCCAAAAGTGACCCATTGATCGAAATTTCTCGAACATGTGACATAGCCCAATGATTTTCTCGTGCCAAAAATATGCTGTATACAAAATTTCGTTAAAATCGATTCACCCATTCTTTAGATATAGCTTGACCATGACCCATCATGACCCACAAATGACCCTTATAATCGAAATCTCTCGAACATGTGACTTAGCCCATTAGTTTTCTCGTGTATAAATATTGTTACACTCAAAATTTCGTTAAACTCGATCCTGCCGTTCTTTAAATATAAATAACTTGACCCAGACCCTTTATGACCCATTAATCGAAATTTCTCGATCATGTGACCTAGCCCAATGATTTTCTCGTGCCAAAAAATGTTGTATACAAAATTTCGTTAAAACTGATCCACGTGTTCTTTAGATATAGCTTGACATGACCCGTTATGACCCATCATGACTCATAATATAATGACCCATAACCTCTTATAATCGAAATCTTTCAAACATGTGAGATAGCCCATTAATTTTCTCGTGTCAAAAAACTTACATACAAAATTTCATTAAATTTGATACTGTCGTAGTTTACATATAAATAGCTTGACCCAGACCTTTTATGACCCAAAATGACCCAGTAATCGAAATTTCTCAAACTGAGACCTAGCCCAATAGTTTTCTCGTGCCAAAAAAATGTTGTATACAAAATTTCGTTAAAATCGATCCACCTGTTCTTTAGCTATAGCTTGACTATGACCCATTATGACCCATCATGACCCACAAATGACTCTTATAATCGAAATCTCCCGATCGTGTGAGCCCATTAGCTTTCTCGTGTCAAAAAACTATTACAGGCAAAATTTCGATGAAATTGATTCTGCGGTTCTTTAAATATAAATAGCTTGACCCAGACTCTTAATGACCCAATATGACCCATTAAAATTTTTTCTCGAGCATGTAACCTAGCCCAATGTTTTTCTCGAGCCCGAAAACCATAGAATGCAATTTTTAGTCAAAATTGCGTGAGAAAATCTCTAGATAAAAATAGCATGACCCACAATGACCCCAAAAATGACCCACTAACCGAATTTTCTCGAACATGTTACCTAACCCAATGGTCTTCTGGTAATCCAAAACGATAAAATGTAAAATTTGGTCGAAATCGTTAGAGCCGTTTTTTAGATAAAAATGGCTTGACCCATAATGACCCAAAAATGACCCAATAATCGAAACTTTTCGAACATGTGACCCAGCCCAATAGTTTTCTCGTGCCAAAAAACGATTGGTTACAAAATTTCCTTAAAATCGATCCAGCCGTTCTCTAGATATAAATAGCTTGATCTTGACCCATTATGACCCAAAATGACCCAATAATCGAATTTTCTCGAACATGTGACCTAGCCCAATGGTCTTCTCGTGCCCGAAAATGGTAAAATCCAAATTTTTGCGAAAATCGTTAGAGCCGTTTTTGAGATAAAATTTACCCACACACACACACACACACAATTTTTGCTCGCATTATAGTATAAGATATGTGAACTAAATATCGATTTAACATCATTAGCAAAGAGATATGTACTTTGGAAGAATAAAATCTTTCATCTTACTAAAAGAACTTATTTAATACGGACACATTATTTACAGCAGACGATCACAGATCCACACAATCGGCATAGAACACAACTGCCGCTTACATAAAACATTCTATTTACAGTTTTACTTAAGTTGCGGTTACAGTTAAATACACCACATCTCCTCCCTTCCTTAATTTCTTCTACAAGTCCAATCGCTGAGGAGGTCTCCGGATTCTAGTAGATCGGCGAACTGGTTGTGGTGTTGGAGTTGAACCGTGGACACTGAGTGGAGCTTGCTCTTGTGTAGTAACTGAAACTGGCGTTGCATCAGTCGTCTCCGCCTCCACACAAGTGGGTGATTGTGCTAACTGAGCACTAGTTGTCGGAACATCATCATTTTGCACAGGAATGGCAGGTTTTGAAAAGGATCGTCGGAGCTCGCTTTCTTTTTCATCTATGTCTCCTCCATCCCGTATTTGATCGACATGTCTACGCCACAATTGGCCATTTACATCGACAGTGTAATGTAGTTGTCCATCTTTTCGAACGACTTTTCCAAACCTCCATCTCTTGTCGCCTTGCCGGTAATTTCGTACAGCGACATTGTCGCCAATTTGGAATCCTCTATCCGAGAATTCATAAGTTCCTTTGCGAACTTTTTCTTCCACTCTGCTTTTAAGATCAGGACGCAGCAGATCGATTCTCGTCCGAATCTCTCTCTTCAACATAAGCATGGCCGGACTATGAAATGTCGTGAGGTTTGGAGCTTTTCTGTATTGCATAAGGAACGTACTTAATTTTTGTTGTATTGTGCCACCATAATTTTGCATTGCTCTTAGAGATTGTTTGACTGTAAAGACGTATCTTTCGTCCTGCCCATTGCTAGATGGTTTAAATGTCGCAGTGGTCTTGTGTTTGATACCGTTATTACGCATAAACATCTCAAATTCCAATGATGTAAATTGTGGACCGTTGTCACTTACCAGCATGAGTGGCAATCCAAATCGGGCGAAACAATCTCTTAAGCATTCAATGGTTTTGGTTGCTATGGTGGATTTCATTGGATAAGCTTCCAACCACTTGGAATGAGCATCTACTATAATCAGGAACATATATTCAAAGATAGGCCCAGCAAAATCTATGTGAATACGTTGCCACGGTGTACTAGGATACTCCCAGCAATGCACCTTTACTCTCTGTGGGTCGGTTTTGTACCGAGCACAGTCTACACAATTCTTTGAGCAATTTTCTATATCCTTATCGATGTTCTTCCAATAAACATACGATCTAGCGATAGCTTTCATCTTAACAGCACCCAGATGACCATGATGTAACTCTTCAAGCACCTGAGCTTGATACTTTTTTGGGAACGCACACACGCTGGCCTAACATGACACAACCATCTTGTAGACTATATTCTGCTTCTCTCCCTCTTAAAATTCCTCCATTCTGTAAAATATTAAGCAATGGGGCAAGGTCTGCATCCAACAGAGTTTCTTTGGCTAAGTCTCTAGCTGTGACAGGAAGAGTTTCGATTTGTGCTAACTGAAATAGATCAATATCATCTTTAACGTCTAGCTGTTCAGAGGTGGACGGCAGCCTAGACAGAAAGTCAGCGTTACCATGTTTTTTTGTATGACGGTACTTAATGTCAAACTGGAAAGATTGTAATACTAAAGAATAATGTAACAATCTTGTCGCTGCCAGAACTGGAAGACCTTTCTTCGATCCGAAGATGGCTAATAAAGGTTGGTGGTCAGTTAATAATGTGAATCGTCTCCCTTTAAGGTAAAGATAAAATTTCTTGACACCCCACACAATTGCTAGTGCTTCTTTATCAATCTGAGCGTATTTTTGCTCAGTTTTTGTGAGGGTTCTGGATGCGAAAGCTATTGGTCTTTCCGTTCCATCAGGTAAAGAGTGGGAAAGAACCGCCCCTACTCCTACAGGAGATGCGTCAGTTGCCAATATCAATGGCAGTGATGGATCATAATGCATTAGGACACGCGGAGAACAAATTTCATTTTTAATTTTTTCAAAAGCTTCCTGACAATCCTTTGACCAAACGCATTTTACACCTTTCTGTGTTAATTTATACAAAGGATTCGCTATTGTAGCCAAATTAGGACAAAATTTCCCATAAAATTTAACAAGCCCTAAAAAACTTTGTACTTCCTGTACGTTAGTGGGTCTAGGAGCTTTTGAAATCGCAGAAATTTTCTCATCAGTCTTATGTATACCGTTTGCATCAATTTTGTACCCTAAAAATTGAATTTCTTTTTGAAAAAATTTACTCTTATCTAAATTTAATTTTAGCCCATGGTCTTTACATTTCTGAAAAAATTTTCTTAAGGCCTCTAAGTGTGACTTATCATCTGATCCAGTCACTCTAACATCATCCATAAAAACTTTGATTCCTTCCATCCCCTGGAAAAGACCATCAATATATCTTTGCCAAATCGCTGGAGCAGAATTTAAACCATACATAAGTCTTTTACAAACATATAATCCCTTATGTGTATTTATCGTTAAGATCTTTTGACTATCTGGATGTACTTTCATTTGTAAATATGCATGTTTAAAATCGATTTTTGAAAAATGTTTACCCCCATTTAAGCTTGAAAAAATGTCCCCTAATTTTGGTAAAGGATGTTGTTGTACCATAATATTTTGGTTTACGGTAACAGAATAATCTGCACATAGGCGTATGGACCCATCTGTTTTTACAACCGGGACAACTGGTGTTGCCCAATCAGAGGTCTCTACTCTCTCTATGATGCCTTTCTTTTCAAGCCTATCAATTTCTTGTTCAATCCTATCTTTTAAAGAAAAGGGTACAGGTCTAGCTCTACAAAATTTTGGCACTGCATCAGATTTAAGTTTCAACTTTACTTCATAATTATTAATTTCTCCTAACTTGTTGTCAAAAAGCTCTTTATACTCTTCTAACAATTTACTCAAATTATAGTCATAAGATGTTCTTACTGCTTTTATAGAATTCCAGTCTAAATTTATACTATATAGCCATTCGCGGCCAAAAATTGTATCCAAATTTTCCTTAACAATATACAAATTTAATTTAAATTTTTGATTTTTGTATTCAACATCAACAATAACAAAACCCAAAGGTACACTTATTTCACCTTTGTATGTTTTAAAAACTACTTTTGTGGGTTGAATTCTTTTTTTCGAAATCTCACGAAATTTTTTTATGCTCATTACCGAGACGGCCCCTCCAGTATCAAGTTCCATACTCACAGGTTTATTTTCAATATTTACTGTTAACATAATTGGAGGTTTTCTTTGCTCCTCCCCTTTCAGCGAGTTCAAATCAAAAGAATACATTGGGATAACATTTTCACTAGAATACAGGGTATCTACCTGCTTTTGTTTTACCGTGTTCCCTTTTAACCCTTTTTTCGCTGCAAAACAAGCTTTTCGAATGTGCCCGATTTTTTGACAAAAATGACACTTAGCTAATTTAAATCTGCAGGAATATTTATCGTGATCCGTTGCTGTACACCGTGTACAGCTCGTTTTTACTTTCTTTCTCGAAAGATTTTGTCTTCCAAAGTTTTCCTTTTGCGAAACAAATTTTGACTGCTCATTATTTTTCCTCACGCTAAATTCTTTAATTTCTAAAGATTTATCCATTATCTCATTTGCTCCTTTCATAGCTTTCTCCATAGCTAAAGTAATTTTCAAGGTATTCTCAATATCTATATCATCTTCCTCAAAAAGTCTATCTAATATTGCTCTATCCCTTAGCCCGCTTACGAAAACATCCCGTAACATCGTGTTCAACATTTCTTGTTTATATTGACAAGGAATTGCCAAGGAGCGAAGTTCAGCCATAAAAGCACTGACACTTTCCCCCTCCCGTTGCTTACGATGCCTAGAAACACATGCCTACTAGGAATTATAAGCGGCGTCGGAGTGAGATGAGCTTTTAATGTATTTTTTAGAATAAGGTAATCTTTATCGGAAGGATTGTCAGGAGCTAGCAGGTTTTTCAACAAATTATATAATTTTGCTGACAAACTAGAAATAAAAACTTTCCCACGTTTGCCATCCGGAACATTTTGAATATCCATGAAAGCTTCGAAGCGTTCTAAAAAAGAATCAAAAGCTTCATTCGTTTCATCAAATTTTTCAAATTGAACTGAAACTTTAGCTTCTTGCGTTTTCGGATCGGCAAAAGAGGTTAATTTCTCTAATACAATTTTATTTTGTTCTATTAAACTTTGAACCAACTGCTCCATTTTAAATCTTCTTTAAAGATAAATACAAAAAGAATTTTTTACCTTGGCAGTCTTCGGCATCTAATGTGCGTGAATCCGATACTTTTCATCCCATACATCGTCGCCAGATATCACATATTATTTTATTATGTGAACTAAATATCGATTTAATATCTTTAGCAGGAAGAGATATATACTTTGGAAGAATAAAATCTTTCATCTTACTAAAAGAACTTATTTAATACGGACACATTATTTACAGCAGACGATCACAGATACACACAATCGGCATAGAACACAACTGCAGCTTACATAAAACATTCTATTTACATTTTTACTTAAGTTGCGGTTACAGTTAAATACACCACATCTCTCCTCATTGGTCGAAGTCGAATCATAGCATAACACCCCCCCCCCCTTTGATTTTCGATAGATTGATTGAAAGATATGTTTTTCTTTTTGGCAGCATACCGAGCCTGTGCTTTTCTACCTTGAGCTTGTTTTTTTTTTTCTAAAATATTCTGACAAGGAAGGTCTCCATACGGGCATACTCAGAAAAATCTGAAAAAATTACAGAATGTTCTTCTCATATAGTTATATATGTTTAAAAAAAAATTCGGCAGAATCTCCTTATAACGTCCGTAAAAAAATAATAAAAATTTCGTTTATTTGGCGATTTATCTCCGGTTGGCGAAAAAACGAAATTTTGAAAAATACGCTTTTACGCTTCGAATACTTTTTAAAGAAAAAACTTTCTATGTCCAATTTATTTAAATAAGTTTAGTTTAAGTAATTTTAGTTTTGCATTTTTACTTTACTTTAAGTGTAATTTTGTCATATACGTTTATATGTACTTATAGCAAAATGAAATTAATATATTTTATCATTTAAAACACAATTTAAATTGACTAAAATTGTTACAAATTGAAAAATACACTGTTAAAAATCTGCTACATTTTGTTGCAACGCACTCCTTTGCTTGTATAGAAAACGGTTACATGGCCATGAAATGGAGCTTTCTCATTGGTTGGAATAGAGATATTATATACAAGCGGTGGAGTGCGTTGCAGCAAAATGCAGCAGATTTTTAACAGTGTTGCACAAGCTACAACACCGCTAAAAATCCTTACCATTTTCTGCAGCGTCACTCCATCGCTTTTATAGAAAACGGTCAATTCACCGTGCTATGGAGCAATCTAATTGGTCAGAAGAGAGATATTCAATAAAAGTAGTGGAGTGACGTTGCAATAAATGCTGCAGATTTTTAACAGTGAAGTCAGTTAAAATCAATTTTCAGATTCGTTAAAATCGTCTGCTTTTGGCGAGGAAATACACTGCTCGCCAAATCCCGCGTCGCTTTCAGCTTTTCACGCCAATTATTCCAAACTATTTTATTTTTTTACATATCTAATAATGTAATTCCGCCGCTAATTTTCACTGATCCTTTATTACCTACATGAGTAGTTTAGTTCGTATTTTTTTCAAAAAATTCTGAGCATGCCCCCAATGGAGACCTTCCTTGTGAGATATGTTCTGAACTCTTCTACTTGTACATATTGTTTCTTTAGATTTGTCAGTTAGTTTTGCCCTCCATGTTTTTTTATATTTATTGTTTAATATTCTTTTTTGTTGAATCTTCATTTCTTTTGTTATTACCTCAGAAGAAACAGTTTCATTAAAAACTGGAAAAGTATTTGTTTCATCTGTGGATGTTACACCAGATATTTCTAAAGGCAAAACATGAAATAAGTTTCCTGTTTTGTTTTCTTTCTTATTTACAGGTACTTGAACCTTTGCATCTTCCGAAGGTTCAATATGATCACTGATTTTAATACATTCAATTGTTTTATTTTGAAATTTTTGTTTTTCCATCCATCTCTTTTGACGTTCATTGCATAATCTTCTTTTTCTTTGAATCTCTGTTTCATCCATTTTAAATACAGAAGATAATCTAATAATTAGCTGAAATGTATAGTGAGGGGAAAAAAGCTTATATACAATGAATGCATTGTGAGGAAGAACAAGAATGAGCGAAATTCAATGGTAACCAATGTCCTGTTTGATATTTTCGCCAAACTGACTTTAAAAAAATCTCGCCAAACCCAATGCTTATATCGCTTTGAGTATTTTATACATGGATAATATCATTGTTTTATACAAGGGCCTCGCCAAGGGGGGGGGGGGGAACTCCCCTCCCAAAAACATTTGCACATCCTGTTACAGTTGGCAAATTTACAAACTGAACTGGCAGATTAGTTCAAAACTTTAATAAAAAACTATAAGGCACTTTCTATTTTTGATAGATTTGACGAAAGTTAGCAATATAATTAGAAATATTATTAAGCTTTTTACATTAAAAACTATATTACATTTTCTAATTGTGATAACCAGGTAAAATTATAAAACTAGTTGGCAGACGAAAAGAACTATTTTTGTTCGCTTTTCACCGAGTTGGCAAATACTGAATTTTGACTTGGCAATTTAAGGCTCTCTCCCCCACCAATAAATTGTCTTCGCGAGGGCCCCGATTTTATATACCATTTACTTCTTCTTGTATATAAAAATAGGTAAGTGTCTTTCTTGCGCAAAAAAAGTTGTATAAATCTTTAAAAAATAACCCCCATTGTACCAATTAGTTGTCGAATAAAAAAAAAAAAAAAAAACAATGTCCAATTCCTGTATTGCTCCCAGGTATTCATACGTATTCCAAATTTCAAAGATCTACAACAGGAAATTAGAGGAAAATGAGCACAGATGTCACATAATTAGCGTGAAAATGGCATTATTTTGTGCGAAATTTAACCTGACTAATATTGTTTTTTTACTAATAAAATGTTTATTTATATTCATTTTTTAATTATATAATTTATTATTTTTCTCTTGTTATTAATTATATGTATTTTTTATTTACTGTAAGTTCCTTTTGAAAATAATAGAAAATAATTAAACATGTATATGCAAGCGTTATACCACAAAGACATTTTCGCCAAATGGGCTTTAGAAAATATTGCGCCAAATCTGGTGCACCTATGACAAACGTGCTGAGAAATAAGTGACAAGAATTGACTTCCACACACAAACAAAATATAAGTTAAAGCAGAGCACGCAATAAAAATAAAGAAAGAAAGAAAATGATGTCATAAAAAGCAATAATTTTTTTAAACACGTAATTGTTTTTAATTTTCACACGCGAAGTATAAAAAATTCTTTTAGCGATTAAAAAATGCTGTTGAGAGATTACCACGAAAGCTCAAAATCAAAGGTTTTTTTAAAAAAAAGTAACGGATTTATTTTCCTGCTTGATTAGTTTTTTAAATGTTTCATTGATCTTCAATATTACTGAATGCGTTTTTTTTTTTATAATTAATTACTCCATGTACACTAATTAGGTTGTCTACGAAAATATCCAGCCGGAGAAAAATGACGCACACCAAATTTAACAATCCCTTTCCTCATTGGTCGAAGCATAGCATAATCCCCCTGCTCACTACGCTCGCCAACCCCCGCGTAATCGCTTCGCGATTCCAAGTTGTAAGCTACCCCTGCTTTCTGCGCTCGCCAATACCCCAGTATGAATAAGCAGTTGCAGACCTTACAAATGATGTTTCACACGACTGGTGTTGTAAAGAAATTAAAAATGTGCCCTTCCCTGGGGGTGCAGACTGGGGGATGACACACAAGACATCCATAACATGAATAAGCAGTTGCAGACCTTTCAAATGATGTGTCACACGACTGGTGTTATAAAGAAATTTAAAATGTGCTCCCCTGGGGGGCAGGGAGGGGTTGACACACAAGACATTTATAATATGAATAAGCAGTTGCAGACCTTTCAACTGATGTGTCACACGACTGGTGTTGTAAAGAAATTAAAAATGTGCCCCCCCTGGGGGTGCAGACTGGGGGATGACACACCTGGCATCCATAATATGAATAAGCAGTTGCAGACCTTTCAAATGATGTGTCGCATGACTGGTGTTGTAAAGAAATTAAAAATGTGCCCCCCCCTGGGGGCAGAGCGGAGGGGAACACACAAGACTTCCATAATAGGAAAAGGCAGTTTCAGACCTTTCTAAAGATATGCAACACGAGAGCTGTGGATAAAAATTTAAAAAATTTCCCTTTGGGGGGGGGGGAGCAAAGTGGGGTGCAGCGCCCCAAACATGCATAATTGGAATGAGTAGTTACAGTTTTTTAAACTATAGGGGGGCTCCGCCCTCTGCTTGCTACGCTAGCCAATTCCCTGCGTAATCGCTTCGCGATTCCGTTCGGTATTGTTCTGCAATACCGGTTGGAATCAAAACTGCATATAATTCAAGCGTTCCAACTCCTATGGAAGAGGTGTCCGCAAGAATAAAGGCGGGGCCAAGGTATACGCTACCTAGTGGCAGGGGTGCATAACCAGAGGATTATTAAGTAGATTGCAGTTTCTTTTCTGTGAATGGCAACAAAACTTTTTTGTTTCAATTAAATGTTACTTTAAAATATTACGTAGAATAAGTTTTCGGTTTGAAATATTGTAAATAAATGTGGGAAATTTCTTTATTATCATTTATCTCTTTATCATTGTTGTACGTAACTGTAACTGTAATTTATTTTTCATTGTTTTCAATTTATACTTTTATGTATCTGGCAACAACAAGAGAGATATGAACGTCACGTGACGGAACAGAGTAAAAGCGGGGGTAGTTGGTTTTTTGGGCTCCGAGGAGTGAGCCGCGTTTTTGTGAGGATGCAACACTTTTGTGTTCTGTGTTTGTTGTTCTGAACGACATGCAGAGACCGCGTGTCACGAGTATGCGATCTCGTAATTATTGTATATTTTTAATTTGTGTGTGCGGTTTTGTTTTCCTATTAAATGTGTTCGTCTCAACAAAAGACTGTGTGTAATCATTCGATTATCCCTAGACACCCAGCCAAACCCCATAGTAAATTGGGGGATCGGCGCGGAATTATTATGATATTGTGATGAAATAGCGAGGCATTTCTGCTCCCGCTCTAATCGTTAGAATCACCCTGATTCATCCTGCGTAATGCTCTCCACCTATAAACTGTCGTTTAGAATCATCCTGATTCATCCTGCAAAGTGTTCTTAGCCTATAGACTGTTGTTTAGAATCACCCTGATTCATCCTGCGAAATATCTTTTTCATCGTTCTACTGTGATTTCGAATCGCCCTGGTTTGTTTTTTGTCGTGGATTCAGCATCTGTTTGTGAAATATCCTGCAACATCAATATTTTCAAAATCCTGCAATATCAATTGTTTGTGAAATTGTTTACTTTGTTCGTGAAATTGGAAATATAAAAGCCATCCGGTTTTATGATAGTACATTTATATCATAGTGCTTCGTTCTGTTTCCAGTGGAATAAAAATTGCGTCATTTGTCACAAAAGAAAGTGTCTGTTTTCTTCGACAGGAGGAAGAAAATTAATTGTGAAGAGAACAAGTGATTTTTTTTGTTCTTAATCTCATTTTTTGAGAAGTGAAAAAAAAAAAAAAAAAAGTTGTTCTTTTTTATTTTAGTTAAGTGATACATCCACTGTGGCAGGGCTAGAAAAATTTGAAAAAAATTACATGCCCAGTCGGGCATGTGGTAGGGAAAAATAGATGCCCGAATAAAAAATTTACATGCCCAACTTTTTTGTACTTCTAAGTTTTATGATTGTAACTTTAAAGCTGGTATTTTTTATATATCATAGTCCATAAAATCATAAAAATACATACCAAATATTTTTTATTGAAGGAAATATCAAACTCGTATGATTAAAGATTTCTTTATTAAATAATTCTCATTTAATAAATAAAATTTACAGCATGGAATTTATTACACATTTTTTTATTATATTATAAATTACTGTTACATTTAGTTAATATAAAACATATAAATCAAATTTCAGAAGACTACAAAGAAATAATTTTCGAGAATTGTTTTAATATTGATGGAAGACTAATTTTTACGTTATTTTGAGTGCTGATTCAATAATGAATTTATAATAAATAAAAATGAAATCTTAAGAAAATTTCTCACAAAAAGTTTTTTTAAAAGGAATTATTAAAAGAAATAACTTCTGGAATTTTTTAAGTATTATTCCAGTAATCAGCATTTTAAAAACTATTTAAATAGACACTAATTACTACTACGCAGAAAATAATTTAAAGATTTTTATTAAAAGAAATAACTTCTGGAATTTTTTAAGTATTATTCCAGTAATCAGCATTTTAAAAACTATTTAAATAGACACTAATTACTACTACGCAGAAAATAAATTCATTGCAGACCATGTCTGTTATCAAATTTTTGCATAAACATCGGAAACCGTTGGAAAATCGTGAGTTATATCATTTTATTACAAAAACTGTAGAGAAAAAAATGTCTTTGCAAGAAGAAAAAATATTGCAATGCCGATCGCGAAAAATGAAGGGGGGGGGGAATGTCGATGTGAAAGAAAAAGTTGCGATGTCATTCATAATAATTGTTACCGATGTTGTGATTATTCATATTTAGTTAAAGTACTTAAAGTTTATTTACGTGTTATGTTTTGTTTTAATCTTCTCAAATCGTCAATAGCGTACATTATGCGAGCCGCCATTGCTGCGCGGGTAAATATGTTGCTCCATAACTTTTGAAAACCGTTATTAAAGAATCACTGGTACATCGGCGATCACGGCACTTAGTTACGTGAGTGACGTTCTATCCTGGCAGCCAATGCGGTAGCGGCTAGCGGAGAGTCTTTCTCTGCCGTTCCATCGGAGAAAAGGTGTGTACGCGCAACGGATGTGCGCAGCAAAGGCTATGCTCCTCTTCTATTTTCACTTGTTTTGACGAAAGCTCAGTCGTATTCCGGCGCTGACCGATTGTATTGTAAATAAAATGTCTACTTTTCGTAAGGCGTCCATTAATTTACGAAGTTTGATCATTCTTCATCATGATTTAGCTTATGCCAACCTATTTAAATTTAAATGTGGTACTTTCAAAAATACATGCCCGTTCGGGCATGTTGATAAAAATAATACATGCCCGATCGATAATTTTACATGCCCCGGGCATGTCGGGCAATAGATTTTTCGAGCCCTGCACTGTGGTATTTGAAAGACAAATCTATTTTTATTTATTTTTTCTTTCTTATGCGTATATAAGTTACATGATTATTAGTGTCATTTTTATTTTTGTTTTGCTTTGATTTAAATATGGTAAGTTCTGTTCTTTTCAGCAGTTTTAGGAGATAAAAAGGAGAAGTCTGCAGACTAAATTTATTGTTCTTATCATTATTTCTTATTTAATTGTGGTATTAAAAATTGAGTGCACACAAGAGAAAAAAAAATGGTTATTCTATTTATTTATTTGAATGTATATTGAATTTATATTTCTGAATTTATTTGCTTTATTTCGCTTTGATAATTATCAAAAGGTATTTGAATTTATTTTACGTATTTGCATATTTTTGTGAACTTGTACTAACATACTAACAACTAATAATTCACGTATGTGTTCTTAAGATTAGTACCCTGCTTTTCGTAATATTTTTATCAGAACTATTCTTTTTACTAGTTTGAAAAAACAATTGTCTTTTGGCGGGAATTAAAAAAAAAAAAACTCTTTAATGATGATTTAATAAGAATTGAATTTTTATTAGTGATAATTCTATAGGAGTAATTTTGAATTTTTATTGGGTTAATTTTGAATTTTTATTGAATTAATTTTTATTTTTTATTTGAATTAATTTTTATTTTTGATTTGACAAATTTTAATTTTTGGGGCCTGAAAGTTGGTATCATAAAATTTGACAAAATGTCCTTTCTTAGTAAAGGTACCAAGAGAGATTTGCAGCACATTGCAACCGAATTAGGGATAGAAAATGTTGAGAACTTAAAAATCGTTGAATTAAAAAATGCCATCGTAGCTGCCGAGGGGTATGAAGAAGAATTTCTCAAGGGATATTTAGATACCGTTATTGAAGAGAGAAAGCATAGAGATGAAGCACTTAAAGAGGAGGAAAGGAGAAAACAACAATTAGAATTCGAGTTAGAAAAGATTCGACTCGAGAATGCAAGAGTTGCCGAAACAGCCAGTAACGAAGGTCAATCCGAACGTGGGAAGGTGCTTATAAAGTTACAGGACATCATGCCTAAATTTGATCCGCAAACATGTGACATTAGTATTTATTTGACTCTTTTTGAGCGACAGGCCAGAAGAGCAGAAATAAAAAAAAGAGTTGTGGGTGACTCACCTCATTGGGCTTCTACCCCAAGAAATTACTGAAATAATTGCCAGGGAAAGAGAAGATGTAACCAATGATTATGACAATGTAAAAGAAGTATTATTGAAAAGATACAAACTTACCCCTGAAAAATTTAGACAAATGTTTGTTAAACATGTGAAAAAAGATGATATAACATGGCGAGATTTTGCGTATGAGTTAAAAAATTATTTTACCGAGCGGGTTCGTGGATTAGAAATTTCAACTTTTGAAGATTTGTGCGATTTAATGGTTACTGACCAGATTAAAAAGAAGGTACCTCCCGAAGTAAAAGAACACTTTTTTGATGAATGGGCGATGTTCAAATCAACGAGCGTTATTTCAGAAAAATTAGATGATTATGAAAACATTAAACTGACGTTTAATAGAAAGCCAAAAGAACCCCCTTACCGAGAAAATAGAAATTCGTTTGAAAAGTCGAATTTTGGAAATAGTGGCAAAGAAGACAGGAAGTCGTTTGCGAGGTCGTACCCTGAACAGAGGGATTTTAGCCGAAGAATAACTTCAAACCGGCAACCTGAAAAGTTTGACAGACAAAAAACTTTCCAATGTTACGAATGTGGGGATGCAGGCCATGTGAGATTATATTGCCCCGAGCTTTTGAGAAAAAACGGAAATACGAAGAATAAAATCGATGAAGACAAGGTTTCTGATGCACATATCGCGAGAAATAGTAACGTCGTTGCACTTAAGAAAGTCCAGACAAAAGAAGTTACCTTTAACAACCGAACTATTCCAGCACTCGTCGACACTGGTTGTTCAGTTTGCCTTCTCCGTGAAGACTTATATCGACAAATTCCCAACCTTCCCAAACTGTCCAAAGACTCTTTAATATTATCAGGAATAGGATCATCTAAAGTGTATTCAAAGGGATCGATGGAGCAAGAAGTAGAAATAGACGGAAGAAAATACGCCCTAACATGGCATGTAGTACCGAAATCGCAATTGGATTACCAAGCAGTCATCGGAATGGACATTTTAGACCAAGCTAGTCTAAACTTTGGTAAAGATGGTGTTGAGTTTTACAAGTATGAGAAGACAAATGCTCTATTTTTGCAAGTATCTGAGTTAAGCAATGAAGCTGAAATGAACTCCGTTCGTGACGCGCAAATAAGTCCAAAAAGAGCAAAGAAGACCGAATCGGTCAAAGTTTCTGTAAAAGTCGCCCCGACTGACTTCACGCCCAGAGAATCTGAAAAAACTTATTTGAGCAAATCCTTGCAGAATAGAAAGCCAGATGTGAAAAATGAAAATTCATCTTCAGAGCAAAATGTTTCACGAAGATTATCATTTAGAAGAAATGATATTGCTTCCGAAGCACCTCCTTTTAAGCCTAAAATGTTTCGGTGGAATGATGTTAGAAAAGGTCCAGGTTGTAAACTTGGAAATATACCAGAAATAAGAGAACGAATTCAGAAAGCAAAGAGTGTCCGGCCTTTGTACAGAATTTTATTTTTCCAGTGGCCAACAAAAGGTCAAGATGTAGTTGGAGACATTCTGAATTTTGATGGTTTCCGATTTAATAAATATTCTTATGAATATAGTAAATGTAAGAACTTTATGAAAATAATGCTTGACAAAACCATATTCAACATATGTGAACTTCTGGACATTAGAAAAGTTGATAAACTTTCATGTATCAAGAATATTCTTGACTTCTTATTAAAGCCTTTTGCAAGAACTGATTCATGCAGATATTCTAAATGGCAACCAGCTGTACGTCTAGAAAGAATAAGAACTGATAATGCATCATTTCATCAGTCCTCAAGTAGTGATAAACTAAGGAAAGATAAATATTTTGGCCCCTATATAAAAAGAAAAAAAAAATCTCAGATTTAGTAATAGTTGAGAAAAAAGGTGAACTTCCACGCCCCAATAAAATTAATATGATGAATTGCTAATATGATAAAATATTTATCAAAATGTAACTTGTAAATATTTTTCGTAATTTTGTGTTTAAATTTTTTGTTGATTCATCCACTATATTATATCATCAGTATTTTCAACAGAATCATTATTTTTATAACTTTATATTGAAATATTTTGTGTATTATATTATCTATGTATTTTTTAAGGTTTTTAAAGTGTCCCTGAGGCCAGTGACCCGCAGGATGGCCGATCTCTGTGGGAAATTTCTTTATTATCATTTATCTCTTTATCATTGTTGTACGTAACTGTAACTGTAATTTATTTTTCATTGTTTTCAATTTATACTTTTATGTATCTGGCAACAACAAGAGAGATATGAACGTCACGTGACGGAACAGAGTAAAAGCGGGGGTAGTTGGTTTTTTGGGCTCCGAGGAGTGAGCCGCGTTTTTGTGAGGATGCAACACTTTTGTGTTCTGTGTTTGTTGTTCTGAACGACATGCAGAGACCGCGTGTCACGAGTATGCGATCTCGTAATTATTGTATATTTTTAATTTGTGTGTGCGGTTTTGTTTTCCTATTAAATGTGTTCGTCTCAACAAAAGACTGTGTGTAATCATTCGATTATCCCTAGACACCTAGCCAAACCCCATATAAATATAGAATAAATAAATGTAGTACGACTAAATATTAACATAAAAAAATGCTGAGATGAAATATCCTTTAACTATGCGATACAAATATCGCTGATTAAAATATGTTCGATTTTAATAATGTTTTTAATGTAATGAAAGATGACTCATATAATTTAGTAAGTAGATTATATAAATGCAGAATTTTGAAGTAGTGTCACATTTTATTAATTCTGATGAGCTAAGTTATACAAAATTGTATACACCTTAGTATTTCCTATGATAATATAATGTTTAGAAATGCATAGAATTTAATACTAAATAAAATATTTTAACGCTCCATTTTTAATTATCAATCGCAGACGATAAAAATCCAATGTTTTCTTGGTCGTATCGACTTTTATTATTTAATTTGCAAACATTTCATTCTTTTAATTTAAAAACTTATTCCATTATACGTATATTCGGAATAACTTTAATTTTAAATGCATGTATTAAATGTTGTTTTGTTAAACAAAGAAATATTGTTAATTTATTTCTTTAAATATTAGATGTTCTAGACAATAATTTTCTTAAAATCGTAGATTACACACTCTCTCTTTCTGTCTTTTTTTTTTTTTTTTTCTTTAACAAAGCTATTCCGAGACTTCATATTAAAAATTCAATCACAAATTTCAAGCTATTCCCTCAATCATGACAGATTAACCAAGTCTACGTGATATATTGCAAAATATTTTTGTTACAGTTTGTATCGATAAAATCATGTACATTTAGAAAAATAGTCACAATATCATTTTAATTTCGGGAGAAAAAGTACTAATTAGTACTCATAAGTACCATATAATGCTACGAAAAATATTGACTTTTACCCTAAAATTAAAATAACAATGCGATTTTTTTAAAATACATATATTTTTAATAAAAAAAATCTGGGTATTTAAAAAAAAGTCGCATTGTCATTTTAATTTTAGGGTAAAAGTCAATATTTTTCGTAGCATTATATGGTACTTATGAGTGCTAATTAGCGCTTTTTCTCCCGAAATTAAAATGATATTGTGACTATTTTTTTTAAATGTACATGATTTTATCGATACAAACTGTAACAAAAATATTTTGCAATATATCACGTAGACTTGATTAATCTGTCATGATTGAGTGAAAATTCAGAAAATCTGCGCAAGAGATGCGGAGATAATAAACATCTGCGCATATATGACGTCAAACCCGCGTATTCATTTGCACCCCTGCCACCAGCTGGCGCAGCTTGTTAACTTACGACAGATTCCAGCATTAAGTTGGTACGCTCTAGCAGCTCTGGTTGGAATCGCTTCGCGATGCATAGACAGATTCCTTCCACTCATGGAAGGAGTGGTCTACCCGGATTCGTTAGTTCCGGAAATCTTACACATCGGCATCATTCCAGGAGTCATTCCTTTTAAGGCTAGTTTTTTTTTCTATAGAAGGATTGAAAAGAAAAAAGCCATAATTCTTAGTAACTTAGCATTTAAGATTTTGCGATACTTTTTATAATTGCGTTTTATAATCATTATTAGCATCTTTTATATTTCGCACGTGCAAATTGGAAACAATTCTTTCGTGTTAAAATAAAATACGAGTTTGACATGGCTGCTTTAGATGTTACGTTTATTATTGGATTATATATTATTATTTTCTTTACATCGATCACTTTTTATTATTATTATTATTATTATTATTATTATTTGGTTATCTTGTCATCCGATTTCGCCAAATTATACGAATCGCCAAACTAATAGCCAAATTACACATACTGACATTTTTTTTTTTATAACGAAAAATGATATAATTTAATAAAACATTTATACAAATACAAATAAAAAGTGGGATTAAAAATCCCTTCATGACGTTTTAACCTCTTGATTGGCGCCATTTGCAATCTGCAAACGGTTAATTTTAATGCTTAAATTGCCAACTGGCACCAGTAATTTTTTAGTACCATTTTGATCAATGCGATTGAATGAGACATTCCCAATAATCCATTATTGTCATTTTATGTTATAGTTTGGCGATACTTTTTTGGTCCGCAATATAATCAAGTAATACCAAAAAACGAAACAATAGTTAAAGCAATAAATAAAGTTATAAATAATAAACATAATAATAAATATAATGAAAAATATACATATCACAATAAATTCACCGATTTGGCGACAGAAAAAATCGCGCCAACTTGGTGCGTATATGATATCTATGCCATATTTATGTGTAAAAATAAGCATAAACGTTCATCAGATTCTGACTTTCGGAAGCCCAAATTGAACCAAAATTCAATAATTCAACCAAGATCATCTATAAAAACGCCAAAGTAAAGATATTAATGGAAAAGTACCATGAAAATAGGACAGAAATATCATATACGTATTTGGGGTACTACTTGATTATGCCGTCGACCAAAAAAATATCGCCAAATTATAAGATAAAATTCCGACAATAGATGATGTTGAATGTGGCATATAATGACATTAAACACGATACGCGTGCTTAAAACATCATAAAGTGATTTTTATTTCGACTTTTTATTAATGTTTTACTAATTTAATTGTTCTTCTGTTATTTAAATTAAAAATTTAGTCAACAGGTATAAGTTGGCTATTACTTTGGCGATATGTATCATTTGGCGAAATCGGTCGACGGGATATCTAAGTAGTACCATATTTGGTTTGGCGCAAATTTGGCGAAAGTCACTTTTAAATTATTTTCTGTTATATTAAAAAAGAAGTAACAATAAATAAAAACACGATTCAATACAGACTAAATTAATACAGTAAAAAAACAATTGCCGGGTTACCATGCCATGCAAAATAACGATATTTCGATGCCAATTATTTGGAAGAGTTCCAAATCCTGTTCTGGCTTTTTTGGTGAAATTTCATTTTTTTATTTTTTATTTATTTTTAATTAATTAATTTATTTATTATTTATTTATTTATTTTTGCATTAAATGAATCAGTTGCTTTTTTTTTTTTTTTTCATTTTCCAACAAAGTTAAAAAGTGCTTATGCATTCGGTTTGTCTGTCCGTCTGTCCACCTTGTAACATCCGTAATTATTCTCGGACTTTTATGCAATTGGTAAACCTTATTTAGGGTCCCCTAGGCATGTTTAATATTGTATATGAAATATGTGATATTAATAGTTTATTAACAGGGGTAACCAAAAGTTTTCCATTATATAATGGTCTATAAGAAAAATTGTTAACAGAGTATTTTAATGAAATTACACGATTGCAAAGTATTGAAATTTATATAAAACGCTGAATTTCATTACAATTACGTTTGAACATGACTTTCATATCATTTTTAATCCGTTTACAGGAACACACAAAATGAATCGGTTACAATACTCTCTTTAAGCAATAATTACTGGTCATGTGTTTTCAATTTCGGCATGTGCTTTGAAATTTAACTGTTTTTTAGGTGCAGTCGTAATTATATGAATACGTAGTACCTATAATCATCTTCTGAACCGTCCGCCTCTCTGTCCGCATAGAACAGCACAAAAACTCTCAACCGAATCGTTTTAAATTTTAAATAGGGTAGATGTGCCAGTAATGGGCCACCTTAAGGAATTTCTCTAAAAAATAATTTTTTATTAATAGTTGTAATTATTGTATTCCAATTTTTTTCATATTAGATTAATCTTTCAACAATATTTAACTAATCCCACAGTTACATTTCCCAATAGAAATAAAAATTTAATTTTAAATAATAGAAATATGTCTAAACACCCAAATGCCCAGTAATGGGCCACTTATGTTCCAGTAATGGACCGCCTATGTTCCAGTAATGGGCCACCCTACAAAAAATAACAGATAATTATTTTTAGGTGCGTTCGTACTTATGTAAATAGGTAGCACCTATAATTGTCGTTCAGTCCGTCTGTCTGTCCATCTATCTGTCCGTTTGTCTGACAGTCTGTCTATCTGTCCGTTTGTCTGTCCGCACATAACAACGGAAAACTATCCAACCGAATCGTTTGAAATTTAAAACACATAATTATTACATAATTTTGTCGAGTCATTTCAAATTTTATGAAAATCGGATGGATAGATCAATTACAGGGACATTCAAAAGGATTCCGTTACATTACGGTCTATAGGGAAAAAAGTTTTAAATGCATTTTAATCGTTTGAAATTTAAAACATATAATTATTGCGTAATTTTGTCGAGTCATTTCAAATGTTATGAAAATCGGATGGATAGATCAATTACAGGGACATTCAAAAGGATTCCGTTACATTACGGTCAATAGGGAAAAAAGTTTTAAATGCATTTTAATCGTTTGAAATTTAAAACATATAATTATTGCGTAATTTTGTCGAGTCATTTCAAATGTTATGAAAATCGGATGCATAGATCAATTACAGGGACAATCAAAAGGATTCCGTTACATTACGGTCAATGGGGAAGAAGTTTCAAATGCATTTTAATGATGTTACACTCATTCGAACATAATAGAATCGGCATGAATCTATGAAATATATACTAAAATATGCATTCTGTACAATCTGTGACGCAAAGAATTTTTATTATTAAATTACAGGGCTACACAAAAGTATTCCACTATATAATGCTATACGGGGAAACATGGTTTGGTACGTGTTTTAATTATATTCAACTATTTCACATTTTATGAATAAGATATACGTTGCTGAGGTGTAATAAGAATTACTATTCCTGTATATTTACAGAATTTCAACCAATATACTGTATCCGAAGTACTATTTACTATAAAAGCAAGATCTGAATATTTTTAAAACTTCGTTATCGTACGAACGCTATGTTCACGTGCAATTTCCAACTTGTTCTTTTTATGTCTGCGTAAGTCGCATCTTCTTCTTCCTCAGAATCCACATTATCCTCTTGTATACAAAATTCGGCCTTTTTGAAGCAATTGTAAATTGTTTTTTCTTCAATTACCCCCATTGATCCCGTTCTTATATGTATAACTATTCGATTAACACTGTTTTGAGAAGGATGTTGAATGGTGTGTGAAAGGAGGGGGTTGATGAATTTGTTGGACTTAAGGAACAAGAAAATTCAAGCAGAGGAGTAATATAAAAAAAACTCAGCACTGAACGATAAATTAGGAATAAGAGATGGAAATTTGATTTCATGTGATTTCGAAGTATTTTTTTACAACTGAATAAAGAACATTTTATGAAAATATTCGTTATATGGAGATAGATATTTCGCTATATAGAGACTGTTTTTAATGTAATCATGGGAAAAGGGGAACATTCCTACTAAAAATTCGTTATATAGAGAAATTCGATGTATGGAGTTTCGTTATAGAGAGACTTGACTGTATTTATAAAGAAATTGCCTTTATTAAATTCTAGTAAGTAAAATTTAAGTATTAAATTTGTTTATTTAGTTTTCAGTTAAATCAAAATATTTTATCACTACTGAAATTACACTCTTAGTATTGGTCACTTGGGTGGCCCATTACTGGCAAATCACGAAATAAGCAATCCAGTAATGGACCACCCCTCCTAAAATCTTAAAAATAAATAAAATTTTGTAAATGGCCATTGGTATATTAAATTCAATGTTTTATATTGCTAACCAAACAAAAACATTCAATTTTTACGGAAAAATAAAAAAGATATAAAACTAAGTAAGTAAAGTCTGCTCTTAGCATGTTCATTAAGATTTTCAGTGAAAAACAAAAAAACTGTGAAACTTTATTTTCTGCTTCCTAATTGTTTTGACGAAAAGTGTAAAAAATTAATCCAGCTTATAAAGCATGCAAGGTAGAGTTCAGAAAAAAATAATAAAAGCTTAACTATTATTTATTATTTTTTTATAAACCAAAAAAGTGTGAGGTGGCCCATTACTGGAAGGTGGCCCATTACTGGCACATCTACCCTATATGTTTGTTGCCGAATTTTGTTGAGTCATTTTAAATTTTAATAAAATTGGATAAATAGTTCAAATACAGGGACAGTCAAAAATATCCCGTTATATTATGGCCGATGGGATGAAATAATTCCAAGAACATTTTAATGATGTTACGCGCCCATCGAAACATAATGAAAATAATATGCATTTATGAAGAGCACTAGAATATATATTTTGTAAAGCATGCCTCACAAAGAATATTTATTATTCATTCATAGAACACCACAAAAGTATTCCATAACAAAACAGTACGAGGGGGAAGGACTTTAATTTTTCAGCTTTACAAATCTGGGGATTTTTTTATTTTCTCAATTGTCTCACTAGCAGGCTTTTTAAATTATAACTTTTTTAGGTAAAACTGCATAATTGAGTTCATATTGGCGTATTTGAGCCAGCTTGTCCTGCGGAAAAATATGCGCAAATTTATAAGTCAATTGGGGTGACTTTTTTACAGCTCAAGGCTTATGCAGACGAAATATTCTGATCTCGTTTGTACCTTATAATACAGGCATTGCATATTCATTTTATTTAATGCATACTACAGTGAAATACTGCTCAACTTCATAAGAACAAGTTTGAAAAGAAAGAAAAACAGTGTATGTAGTAGAGATGGGAAATAGAGTTATTTTTGGTTAACAGATTACGATGTTACATACTTGCACAAGTAACAGGTTCCAACAACCTGTTATTTTTATAACATGTATCTAATGGTATCCTGTCAAAAGATGTTTTATTTAGATGACTTAACAAAATGTCTGAAATAATTTTGGGACGTGAGTATAGACGCTCATTTTTGATCAGATGAATCAACACATAAAAATCAGTTTTTGGTTAAAATCTTAATTATTACAGGACAAAAATTACTAAGTTATGCTATTTTTTAATTTCAAGCATTTTCAGCTTTTCTGGCACTAAAAACACTTTTTCATTTATGGTAACTAAAACGCCAAAATATATAAAATTCAAAGCATAATAACTCAGTAAGTTTTAGCTGTAGATGAATACATTTTTACTGTCTTAAGGATGCTAGTTACTTAGCGGCCAAATTGCTCTCGGTAATGTTAAATCTATTGGGGTTTGATGCATCCTTATATTCAAAATATCTTCTTAAGAAATTAATATTTTTAACTCCTTTTTTGGCGTTCTCTCAAAGGATGTCACTTTTTTTTGTTGTTGTCAAAATATTTCTAAAATTCAGACTCAATTTAATGTATTATGTTAAAAAAAATAACGAACTACACCAAGGGCGGCGCCAGAATTTGCCCGACGGGGAGGCACTGTATCCCTGACAGGGGGTCCAAGTTCATAATATATATTAGAGGTCCCGCGTACTGGTCTGGGGCCTAAAAACCTGCGTGGGCAAAAATTTTAGCACCAGGGCCTAATCCGATTTTTACAAAATAGATTAATGGTCCGGTCGATGTAAAATTTAAAAAGTCGGCCTGATTACACTGTCTGGGAAATACAAACACCTACATATGTAATTTAGACTGACAAAAAAAAAAAAAAAAAAAGGTTAAAATCTTGGTCTGCCCGACTCTATGTCTACAAAACGTGAATTTTTACTTCGATATGGTTAAAAAGTGGCAAATATTTATTTATTTTGAATGAATATCTATTTGCATGTAAATGTTTTCAATTATCATTCAGTTATCGTTAATCCTTATATCATGTATTGGAGACTTAAAAATCAGAAAAATGCCACACAGTAAAATCTTCTAAGACGAAATCGCATTAAAAAAAGAGAGAGAGAGGGTTATAGTCCAGTTGACATCGTAGCAGGTGTTGATGTATTATATTCTTTTTTCATGTATTATTATTAACCATTTGAAAAATGGTTGTTGTTTTCGGGAGAATGGACCCGATGATGTTACCACTTTTGAATGATGTTACCACTTTTGAATGATGTGGTCACTTTTGAATTTAAATTAATTTCTTTACTTTTAGAAGAGTTTTTTTTTTGAATTTAAATTAAATTCTTTACTTTTAGAAGAATTTTTATTTGAATAGTAAATTAAAATGGTTAAAATCATTGTAATAAAGGAGAAAACTAACAAATTTAAAAATGGGTAGACGGAAATTAACAGATACGGAAAAAGCCGAAGCCAAAGAAATGAATGAACGTGAATATCGCATTCAATGATATTAAACACAGTCAACATGTATAAGTTGCTTATTAGTTTGGCGATTCGTATCATTTGGCGAAATTGGTCGACGGGATAACTGAGTAATACTGTATTTGGTTTGGCGCAAAAACGTCTTTCAATGCAGAAAATGATAAAATCAAAAGATTATTGAGCCGCTGAAAACCAATTACGTGTTGAAAGGCGATCACGAAAAAGGAAGCAATTTAATGCCGAACCGATTAATTGTAAAACATCATGTCGCCAGGGCGACCAATCCACTAGCCATGGCGTTTTACTATCGGTCGGTTCTAACCAGGAAAATTTGAATGCCAATAGTGATTCTAACAAGCCGGAAAATGTTATAGCTATTACTCTTGATTTTCCACCACCTAAAAAGAAAACTAAAAAGCAATCGGCTTGGGAAAAACTGGGAAAAAACTTTTTTGATTCGATGTCTGATGGACCCATTCACAGATGCATGTGCTGCGATCGATTTTGGTTTAAAACCTCCATCACCAAAATTCTGCTCTGTAAAATCAAACAATATATGCCAAAGTCTTACAAGTATAACAGTGTATGCCAAAGCTGTATTTTAATAATGATTACTTTTGCACCAACAATGTTAAATAGTTTGAAATGTTTCTTTCGTCGCCAACTTTTATGCTTGGCGACAATAGAGTGATATAACTTAAACGAACCGTACCTTCAAATTGCAGCATGTATAAAGTCATTTATAGCAGTGGCACGGATAATACACAATAAAACAACTGGTATTTAGCTTAAAATGATAGATGAATGTATCGAGTGAAACATTTTTCAAATGGTCAAATTTCTTAAATTACAATTTTTTTCTTTTATTAATTTTGAATCAACAGATTTTGCGTTTAACCCGCGAGAACTCGCGCATGAGATTTTCTTTCTCCATCGTAGCCTTTTTAAGACTATTTTTCATTTTAATAAAATTTCAAAGTGTGATTTCGATTACTTTACCTCTTTTTTGAATAAAAATACCAAGCCAAACAAAAAATTTGATATTAAGTGACTGTAAAGTGAAACAGAAGAATTGGGCACCGTGAGAGAAATTCTCATAGCGAGTTCTTCCGGGTTAAAGAAACTCTTCACTCACTTTAAAACACCCGCTGAGTCATGTTAAACACAGATTATTTTTGAATTTCTCGTTTTAATTACAATATTTTTAAACATTTTTTTTTCTTGCATAGGACAGGTGAGCTTGCTCTTTAACATGGGTATTTTTCACTTTTTCGATTTCGGTTGCAGATTTTTTTTTTTTTTTTTTTTTTTTTTTTTTTTAAGATACTTTTACTTTCGGAAACGGTTTTGAAACTGAAAGTACTTTTTGTGTCACAGGCAGATTTATTTCACAGGTTTTACTGTATTTAAAATTTATTGCCTAAATATCTACTATTCTTTAAAAATAATAAATTTTAAAGTTTAATTATAGAATAATGGCGTGTTAAACTTATAAAAATACATACATTTTTTGTAAAAATATTTGGAAAGGACCAAATTTTACTGATTTTTGCACGGTCCAAGTCGCCGAAAGGGTGATTTTCATACGGGCTGGATCGAAAAACCGGGACTGAAAATTTCGACCCGCGCAGTCCTAGGAAGAATGAAATCAGTCCCAGCTCGGTTTCGAAAAACTTAGTTAAGTCATGAAAAGAGTGAAAACCAGGCATGGACCGGCCCCAGTGTCGTAAAGGAAAATAGTCCCGGACCTGGGCAATGCAGACCTTCATCGAGGTTTATCCAGAAGCTGGAGCACTGTGAATTTGTTTTTTTCCCTTAAACCTTGATTATTTCACTAGGAATAAATAATATGGCAAACCACACTCGCTAATCACGTCAATTAGATCTAAATCTGGTAATTTTTTTTTATTATTTTTTTTTTTTCTTTTTAAGCATAAAATTTTTTGTGCAATTATATATTCAATAGGTGCAGAGATAAAAAAATTTCGGGAAAAAAAACACAGCATAAAAAACATCATCTGTAGGGCGATATGCACCAAAATGTCATCCATATTGAAATGATGAATATGATGAAGTTTACTGAGTTATCACTACATAGTATAAAACAAAGTCGCTTTTTCTGTCCCTATATCCCTATGTACGCTTAAATCTTTAAAACTACGCAACGGATTTTGATGCGGTTTTTTTTAATAGATAGAGTGATTCAAGAGGAAGGTTTATATGTATAATAACATCCATTAAATAGTGGAGAAATACTGTTATTTTTGAGGTTTTTAATGTGATGTCGTAAATAATTTCATTTTTTCCGCTTATACATTGCAAACGCAGGCTGAACCCTACAAAATTTATCAAAATAATGTACTAATTATTGTACATATTAAAAAGGTCTTCAGAAAACCCCGCGATGGTATATGTTTATCTCTTATGGAGATCCCACAATAACATTTTTTTGTCATTTACATTTTACGACTCGTAACTTTTTATTTCAGAAATACGAAAGAACAACCTTCTCGGCCAATCGAGAGACTGCACACGTCATTCCGGCATCGAACCGTTCGCTTCGATTGGCCCGATCGCCTGTCACGAACGGACGCCTAATCTCTCTAGCAGGCGACGTTTCACTCAACTCCACTCTGCGCTCCGTAATTCGCTTCGCGGATTTGTTGTTTTCTCAACATAATTTTAACTTCCATTTTTTGTGTGTTCAGAAATGCTAACTGTTCTCAAAACTATACAGCTAAAGAAGTGCAGTGCTACACAAACCTGCAGTGCTAATAATATTATCATTGGTATTGTATTTCTGTAAGCAACGGCACCTTATGTGGCAAGTTTGTTTTGAGTTAATGTTGTTTTTTTCTGTCCGGGAAAAATTATGGTTCCTGCGCAGTTTAAAGGAGCTTACTTAATAAAAACGTGCTTTTCAGCGCGACAACTTATCAGTAGGTAATTATAAGTAAGTTACGATAAATAATTGTATGATAGTAGTTTTAAAATATAAATTATATTCTATTCTAAGGTTAATTTTTAAATCGCACTTATAGTAATTATAAGTACATAAGGTTAGATAAGATTAGATTTAATAAAACCATAATTTATGGATTGGAATTTTCTATTAGGATCCTGGTTAAAATTTAGAGTTAGATAAGTAAGTTCAGAAAAATAGGATAGAATAGAATAGGTATCTTTTGTTCTTGATGATTGTTGATTATCTTTTGTTTTTAGTCGCACGAATAGCAAATTATTTTTTAAGTATTTTTAATTTAATTAAAATCGTAGTTTAAGGTATTTCAGTTAAAAAAAATACTGAATAGAATCTTTGGTTTTTTATGATTGTTGATAATCATTTGTCTCTAAATGGTAAGTATTTAGATATTTACTGGGGCACATACTAATAATATGGCAATTTGTTCATAGGTAATCATACATAAGTCTAGAACTGAGTAAATTTTGTACAGAAATTATAAAATCATGTCTGGAAGACGTCGTCGTTCGAACATAGGTCGTAGTACAGTGAATGCCAGAAGAGAACGTTCACAAAGAGATGAAGAATCGTCAACAGAACGTGAGGCTCGACTCAGTCAGCTTAGGGATAGATATAGAGCTGAGAGAGGGAGAGAATGTTCAGTAGAGCGTGAGGTGTGCCGCAGTCGAGATAGGGATAGACATCGAATATAGAGAGCCAGAGAATCATCAGTAGAGTGTGAGGTTCGACTCAGTCAGCTTAGGGATAGATATAGAGCTGAGAGAGAGAGAATCTTCAGTAGACCGTGAGGTTCGCCGCAGTCGAGATAGGGATAGACATCGAATACAGAGCTAGAGAATCATCAGCACAAGTTACTAATTCATGGGTAAATAAAGAAAATTCTGCCATGAATTACGATCCTTCGATTTCTTATAAGGACGATCGTATAGTATCAATAGGTACTATGTCAGTAGTGTGTGAACATTGCTTGACATTGAAATTCAAGGACGAATCAAAGGCATGTGTTGCTTACAAAGAAAAGTCAAATTAGAAGAAATTCTCCCTCCACCTGAACCACTTCACTCTCTTCTTACGGGTGATCATCAGAAATCCAAACAATTCATGAGCAATATACGCCGTTATAATAACGCATTTCAAATGACCTCTTTTAAGAGTAAGCAAGTCGTTGAGCGTGGGTTCATGCCTACATTTAAAATTCAAGGGCAAGTGTACCACTTAGCTGGGAGCTTGCTACCACTTCGACCCGATGATCACAAATTTCTTCAAATATATTTTATTGCAGATCCAGATAAACAAGCATCTACGCGGTGTTCAAGTGTTGCACAGCCAATTGATAGAGGTTTAATTAGATCTCTCCAAGATATGTTACATTCTCATAATTGCTATATACAGTCTTTCAAAATTGCGATTGAGAGTATTCCAGCAGATACTCCTGACTTTAATGTCGTAATCCATGTAAATAAAGTTCCTGTTGGAGAACACAGAGGACGATATAATGCGCCGTCCACGAGTGAAGTAGCAGTGGTGATAGCTGGACAGCAATTGACAAAAGAGATATTGTATTGCATAATCGTGATGATAATTTGCAAAAAATTTCAGAGTTACACAGATCTTATGACAGCTTACAATATCCTTTGATGCTATGTCGTGGAGAAAATGGTTATGCCATTAATATTTTTCAAGTTGGCCCAATCGATGGTACACCTCTGCGTAAAACAGTGTCATGTATGAACTACTATTGCTACCGTATAATGACAAGACGTAACAATTTCAACACTTTGCTTAGATATGGAATGTTAACAAACCAATACTTGGTAGATCAATATGCGAAAATTGAATCTGAGAGATTGGCCTACATCCGTAATAATCAAACTAAATTGAGAGCCGAAAATTACGTTCATCTTCAGGATGCTTTACAGACGAATGAACACGTCAACGGCATTGGGCAGTTGGTTATACTACCTTCATCATTCACAGAAGAACCTCGATACTTACACAAAAAATCGCAAGACGCCATGACTTACGTCAGAAATTACGGCAAACCTGATTTATTTATAACTGCAACATGTAACCCAAATTGGCCGGAAATCAAAGAAAATATTAACACCAATTTAACTTCACAAGACAGATACGATATAGTTAACAGAGTCTTCCATTTAAAAGTACAGAAACTCCTGCACCTCATTAACAAGTCTCATATATTCGGTCCTCCGCGCTGTCATATGTACTCAATAGAATGGCAGAAACGTAGCTTGCCACATGTACACCTGCTGGTGTGGTTAGTGAACAAAATTAGACCAAACCAAATTGACAGGGTCATTTCAGCTGAATTACCGGATAAAGAAGAAGATCCTATCCTGTACGAAATCGTAAAGAATCATATGGTACACGGCCCTTGCGGAACTTTAAACCCGAATTCTCCATGTATGCGAGATTCTAAATGCAGCAAAAAATTTCCGAAGTCGTTCCAAACTCAAACAATTACTAGCGATGACGGATATCCCAAATATCGTCGACGATCGCCAGAACAGGGTGGGCAAAATGCTACCGTCCGAAACCATGATATTGATAACCGATGTATCGTTCCCTATAATCCGCTCCTATTGAAAATTTTTGATGCCCACATCAACGTAGAGTTGTGCAATTCGATAAAGTCAATCCAATATGTTACTAAGTACATCAATAAAGGTAGTGATCAAGCCACTTTCGTCATACAATCACCAAATGAAGTGGAAAAATATCAGTCTGGACGTTACATCTGCAGCTCTGAAGCTGTATGGAGGATTTGATCATTCGAAGTGCACGACCGGGCTCCCACAATTGTCCACATTGCAGTTCATTTAGAAAATGGACAAAGAGTATATTTCATGGAGAACAATATACAAGAAGTTGTTAATAACCAGCGGGATACAACATTGACAGCATTTTTCAAGTTATGTGCTCAAGATGATTTCGCGAAAACACTGACATATGACAGAGTTCCAAGTTACTATACATGGAACCAGAGTTCTAAAACTTTTCAACGGAGAAAACAAGGTACTGCGGTTGATGGTTTCCCCGGAGTAAAAAAACGGATGCTCTTGGCAGAGTCTACGTGATTCATCCCAGCAACAGCGAATGCTTTTATCTGATAATGTTACTGCATATTGTAAAAGGCCCGACATCCTTTGCACACCTAAGAACTGTACAAGGTGTTGTTTACAATACTTATCAAGCAGCATGCAAAAGTATGGGGCTCTTGGAAGACGATTCTCACTGGGAAAACACATTATCAGAAGCAGCTGTTTGTAGTTCAGCTACATCATTAAGATATTTATTTGCCGTCATAGTAACGTTTTGTCAAGTAACTGATTCTGTTAATCTATGGAATAAATTTCAAGAAAACATGGCCAGTGATATTCTGAATCGGCGACGGCGAGAGTTAAACTCAAATGATATACAATATGATCAAAACATATTTGACGAAGCATTATTTGAATTGAATAAAGTACTGCAATTACTTTCGGGTAAATCGATCAACGATTTTGGGCTGCCGATGCCAGCTAATACTACTAACTCAGATTTAACTAACAGTGCCGAATACACAAGAGAAACATCATATGATCAAATGAGACTTTTACAAAATATAGCTCAAGATGAGCCACGATTAAACATCGATCAGAAAAAAGTATTCACTGCATTACTATCAACAATTGATAACAATGAAGGGAAATTGTTTTTCCTTGATGCCCCAGGAAGTACAGGAAAAGCATTTTTAATCAATCTGCTTTTTTAAAAAAGTGAGATCTACCGGAAAAATTGCGTTAGCTGTTGCGTCATCCGGCATTGCCGCTACGCTTTTAGAAGGAGGTCGGACCGCACACTCTACATTCAAGCTCCCGCTGAAAATCGCCACCGATGACAATAACAGCGTCTGTAGTGTTTCTAAACAGAGCAATACATGAAAATTGATGCGTGACTGCTCATTAATAGTCTGGCACGAAGCTACCATGTCACACAAGACGTCTGTGGAAGCACTGGATAGGACAATGCGCGATATGTGCAACAAAAATTCACCTATGGGTGGATGTACAATTCTGTTCTCTGGAGATTTTCGTCAAATCCTACCAGTTGTGACTCGAGGAACACGTGCTGACGAAATAAATGCTTCTCTAAAAAGATCGAACCTTTGGCCACATGTCAATAAATTAGAGCTTAAAACTAATATGAGGGTTTCGTCATCTTCACGTGAGAACAGGCTATTTTCAGAGATGCTGCTAAAAGTTGGCAATGGAGAGTTAACACAAAGTGAGGGAAGGATTAACCTTGAAAACCTTTGTGTTTTGATAGACAACATCCAAGAGTTAGTCAACAATGTCTATCCTGACATTGATAACATAAGTTATAAGGCAATATCTTGGTTTAAAGAAAGAGCGATTCTGTCACCAACTAACGAACAAGTAGATAAGGTAAATAACTTGATTCTTTCAAAGATTGATGCGCCGACGAAAGTATACTACTCGATTGATGTTGTTCTCGATTTGGAAGAAGCTATTCATTTTCCTACAGAATTTCTAAACTCTTTGAACCCGTCTGGACTCCCTCCTCACAAAATGGTGTTGAAAGTAGGTTGTCCTGTTATTTTATTAAGAAACCCGAATCCACTTAAACTTTGCAATGGCACGCGTTTGTTAGTAAAATCACTGAAAACTTTCATTATAGAGTGCACAATACTCACAGGATGTGGTACCGGAGAAGATGTATTGATTTCCCGAATCCCTCTGATACCATCGGATTTACCCTTCCAATTTAAACATTTACAGTTTCCGGTAAAAACATCTTTTGCAATGACCATTAATAAATCGCAGGGTCAAACCTTCAACGTTGCAGGCTTAGATTTGAGCGTTGACTGTTTTTCACATGGACAACTGTATGTCACTCTTTCAAGAGTAACCTCTAGAAAAAACATGTTTGTATTGTCTAATGACAAGAAAGCTGTGAACGTTGTGTATAAAGACATCCTGTAATTGTTGTAAAAATAAAATAAATAGGTAAAAATGTAAAAAGTAAATAAGTAAAAATGTAGTGTATGAATTACAAATAAATAAAAAATAATACTAATATCCGAATTTTCTTTTATAAGTTTACACTTTTTTAATAACTCCACCCACAAAGAAGAGAGTATGAGTATGTGTGTAAAAATTTATAACTTGATTTTTTTAATACCCATACAAAGCTTGGGCGGGCTGCTATTATATATATAAAACCCCTCCGTGTACGACGATTCCGAGGACAACCCATCCACGAGAAAAAGAAACTTATTGCAACTGCGTCCACGTTAGGCTTAACTATTCCGAGCTGTTCACAAATATTCTAATTGTTCAACTTATGAAAATATACATGTGAAAGATTTATTCATTACTCACTTTCTTTAAAACCTACAAAAACTATTTAATTATAATGTTTAAGTTCTAAATAAAACAACCAGAAATTACGGAAAAAACAAACCAAATAAACAATGTAAGCAAATCAATACTGTTGCCATTCAAGAATGACAAATTCCGTGATTGAATCTTTAGAATGTTCCTTTGTAACATCACGACTCAGGAAAGAGCGGGCGCGTTCGGGATCTATGCGCGCTGAGCGCGCACGCTCAGGAGTCAGGTACGTGGAGTGGATCTTACAGCGGAATAGTACTCGGTAAAAACTCCTGAGCTTGCTCGCGAAGCGCGTGTATCTCCTGAACATGTTTATTGTTTACTCTTTATTGTTGACATTTCTTTTCGATCTTATAGAGCGAGTTATAGAGTGTTTTCTTTTAAGTATTAGCTAAAAAATGGGCCAAAATAGGAAATTTTTTATACATTTTAGATATTTTTATTATTTTCTCTCAGTATTTCTCAATATTTTTTGGCTGTAGTTTCACAATATAATCTTTTATAATTGATTTTTTTTTGCCTTACTTTATTCTTTTAAAATTTATGTATTTACGATTTGTTCATTACAAACCCCATCATCCACCAGACAGTTTTGTTATAGTTTTAAATGCAAATTTCTGTTAAAATTTTCTTTTTTTTTATAGATTTTTTTCTCCATGTTTAATTACTGTATTTTCAAAAATTGTTAAAAGCCTAAAAAATAAATTTAAAAGCCTAAAGTGGCTGACTGACCACAGTTTTAATTTTTTATCATCCTTTTAAAAATGCAAACACGTCATTTTGACGGGCTGTCTTCTAGTAATCTATATCCATAAAACAAAGTCGTGTTAGTTACACCATCTATAACTTAAGAACGGATGGATCGATTTTTATGAAACTTTGTATGGAGTTATCTGGCACCTTAGATTAACATACAGGCTACTTTTTACCCGACTACTTAAAAGGAGAGTAATGTTTTTAGTAGTTGAATTTAATGGGATGAAGTGGTAGTAACAATTTGCGGTGTCAGTAGTGACACGGGACTACCCGAAGCAAAGCGAGGGTGGGCCGCTAGTAACTGAATATGATGAAGTTTGATAAAATTCTTTGTTTAACTTTTTGAGAAATAGCTCTCACGGTCTTACGGTACATCTGCCAACTTTAGATTTTTAACAATCAAATAAATGTATTATAAAACAAAAAAATATTTAGAAAGGGAACGTTTTACTTATTTCAATTTGATTTGTAAAAATGATCATTTTGACCTTTGGAAAAAAAAAGTTTTGCGTGCTTATCACGGTAATTATTAAAAACAAAGCATAACAAAACCACTGTTGAGTGATGCATAACGAATTTTATCAGTATTAATTTATTTGAAGGTCTAAAAATGTATGAAATTGGATTAAAGTTTGTGCGTTAATTTTTTAAACATAGTTATATCGGAAATCATGAAGTTTCTATGTGTACTTATGTGTAATTTTGTATCAATTCTGCAAAAAATAAAAAATAAAATTTTAATTATAAAAAATAAATAAATAAAATAAAAAACTTTCTAAATACGCCATTTTCAATGTGCTAAAATATGCATTACCACAATTGCTTTCTTAAACCTGGAAAAAATGTGAAGGGCACAAACATTGCCATATGCGTTTTTTAAAGTTATCATATTTTCCGTATTTTTCATTAACCGGATTGGCCTAGGTCCCGACCGGTCCGAAGAATCCATGCTCTACTTTATGTATTACTGAATGCAAAAATATATGTGAAAAACTTCCAAAAACATTAGTTAAATTATTACTATCAACAAAAATGCGAATTCCAATTTTTAAATTAAAATACTCGGGTAAAAATATCAAATCACTTATAAACGAAATTAAATAAGAAATCATTTGGACTTACTCTTATAAAAGTCTTGAAACTTTAAATCTTATTTCTATATATTAAAATAAAAATACTAGATCAGGAAAAAAAATTAACTCCTTATATCTGTGGTCAATGGGCAACTGACGAAAATAGAATAACTGCATCTATGTAACTCTGAAATATCCTTTTGGTCTATTACAATACATGTGTGTGTTTTTTTTCCCTGTAATTCCCATTGCAACATTGAGGTATATAAATTCATCAATCTCTTTATTCCGATTGGCGAAAAGTTTGTTTTATTTTAACTTGCACATCAGAATTGAAAACTAGTTAAAACAGGCAGACTTTTTTGGTAAATTGCAGCTGTTTTGTGTTTTAAACATCGTAGATTGAAATCTAAGTAAGAATACAAGTATAAAGAAACAGCATACTTACTAATAACAAAACGTGTATAAAATTGAAATTTCTTCGTATCTTTTTTCGTTCCATTTGAACACGTTTCTATGCTAAATATTAGTTTTTTTTATTTGAATTGAATGTATTTGTCGGAGTGAAATTAATTAGTTGAACTACAATTTTGGAAATATGTACCTTATACTACTTCATAAATACCGCATTTTACTTTTTTCATTATTTTCCATTTTTGTCACTTTTGAGGGAATGTAATTACACTGGTGTCCAAAAGTTAAGCATAATTGGTAATTAAGTAATTATTTTTAAGTAATGAAAGAAATATGAATCGGAATGTGCTGAAACTCCAGGTGTGTAAACAAAATAGTACGCGTCACATATTTTCGCTAAGAGTTTTCCCCGAAATCGAACAGGGGACCGTCAACAAATTGAAAAAGAACAAAGATCTTTTGGATAACCCTGTCAAAACTAATGTAGCAAAAGCACTCAAACTGCACATTATGATTAATTGGCTTATTGTAATGTACTGTGTTAATTTTTACAAGGATAGCATGTATACTCGTAGTGAAATTAAGGTTTTTATAAAAACAGTCCTAAATTTTTCCAAGTTTTTTGCTTATAATTTGCAGAGTTCTTATTATAAAATAATGTTCTTTTCTGAAAATATGACAAACATCATTGTACATAATACCCTGTCATTAGAATTTAAAAATAATAAAAATTGTATGAAAAATGAGTATGTTTAGTAAATAATGTTTCATTGCGCATGCGTCAACGATATCAAAATGTCATTTGCATATTGTGTTAGCTAAATGTACAGAGCAACTTCTGTAAAAGTTTCAAAAACATAGCTTGAAAATTCTGAAAATGGGAGCTTATAGAATCAACTCAAAATCCGTTATTCCTAAAGGAAGCAAAAAAATCAGGGGTTTTATCTAAATATAGTTGTACGTGCAATATTGTGTAGGCACTAAACAATGGAATATGGATACAGCCCCTAATCTTTTTGCTTCATTTAGGGAATAAAGGATTTTGAGTTGATTCTTAGGCTCCCATTTTCAGAATTTTCAAGCTATGTTTTTGAAACTTTTACAGAAGTTGCTCTATACATTTAGCAAACACAATATGCAAATGACATTTTGATATCGTTGACGCATGCGCAATGAAAAATTATTTACTAAACATACTCATTTTTCATACAATTTTTATTATTTTTAAATTCTGATGACAGGGTATTGTGTACAATGATGTTTGTCATATTTTCAGAAAAGAACATTATTTTATAATAAGAACTCTGCAAATTATAAGCAAAAAACTTGGAAAAATTTAGGACTGTTTTTATAAAAACCTTAATTTATCTACGAGTATACATGCTATCCTTGTAAAAATTAAACAGTACATTACAATAAGCCAATTAATCATAATGTGCAGTTTGAATGCTTTTGCTACATTAGTTTTGACAGGGTTATTCAAAAGATCTTCGTTCTTTTTCAATTTGTTGACGGTCCCCTGTTCGATTTCGGGGAAAACTCTTCGCGAAAATATGTGACGCGCAATATTTTGTTTACACACCTGGAGTTTCAGCACATTCCGATTCATATTTCTTTCATTACTTAAAAATAATTATTTAATTACCAATTATGCTTAACTTTTGGACACCAGTGTATTTTATACACTCTCAAAAAACATTTCTCCAAAAATAAAATGTACAGACAATAAGTTGCCGGAACGCACATGTTATTGAAACGGATTTTTCTATTACTTGAAGAAATTCTGGTGTTTTAATTGTAGAATTTCAAAAAAAAAAAAAAAAAAAAAAAAAAATGAGATTCGGTTCACGAAATTTTCATTATTTTGAGAGAAAATAGAGATACGTAAAAAGTGAGTTTCAAATAGAAAAATCTAATGCACAGTGTTATGCAACTTTAGATATTGGAGGATTTCAGGTGATTTTAGCATTAGATTGATGAATTTTCTGTATTTTCAAGAAAATGTGTAAATTAAAGCAGATTTTTAAACTAAAGTAGTAATAATAAAAACAATGGGAAAGACATCTTTAATTTCCATTTTATTTTAGAGTGTATATTGATCGAATGCAGAAAGTGCGATGTTTCAAATTTTGATATGATACAAAATTTAAATCTGAAACAAAAACCTAAATACAAAATTCCCAAATTAAAAACAAAAGACAAATGTAAATGAAATGAAAACTCGTAAAATAGTTGAATACCTAAAAATGCATTATTTTAATGTCAGCGAAAAGCGTCCGTCGTGACAAAGCCGAAATATCCCTGTTATTTGAAGAGACTTTTCTATTATTTCAAACAATTTCTGCCTTCTGATTGGACATTTTTCGAAAGTTTTGATCTTAGATTTCTGTTTTTTACCTATATTTAGACGAAACGGATTTATAAATTCCGTTCCTAATACGAAAAAGGACTAAGCAGCATAGCTGCCAGAACACCCATGTAATTTGGCGAACATGTTGCTTTCGGTGTGAATATTTCAGGTAATGGGTGTTTGTTTGTTTGTTTGTTTTTTGAGGGGGGGGTGGAGGGGCGAAACAGCAAAATTAAAGCGCATGAAAGCAAAATTTAAAGCAAATTTTTCTGTTTTAACCGAATATAATCAAGGGAAAAAATAATTCAATTCACGGATTATTTTGCGAGCATAGAGTCCTCCGTGGATTGGGTTTACCAGACCTGAACTTGTTAATTCTATATCAATTCAACCTCAACCAGTATTAAAAACGTAGATGACCCGAACTCGAAAATTTTCGACCTAAAAGTATTTCAATCCCAACTCGAAATGCAAGAGAAAATTGAAAAAGAAAATTCCATCTTGTAAAGCAATAATGGAAAAATAACCTACAATAATACCCAGGCCCGGACTGGCCAGGTCGGCTGGTCGGCGATCGCCGAGGGCCCCCCCAGCCTAAAGGGGCCCCGGAAGCGCAACTCAAAAAAGAAATATACGATTTTTTAATTACTATTTACGTACGAAAAAAATTGAGTATTTTCCAATAATAATATACGTTTACAGTAAATTTTAACAATTGATAGTTTTTTCATGGTAACTTATATACTTTCGTCGTGTCACGTTGGACAGATGGAATAGGGCTGGTGACTGATATATCGTTGTTTCTGCAGTACTCATAGAATCAGATTCAGAGTGCATCGCGACGCTCACTTGCCAATGTCGTATAGTATGGTTATAACTAGTGCAATTTCACAGTGTGGTCAACATGAAGCAGTTGTACGAAAGCGACAGTACGAAAAGGAAAGAAAAAAATGAGAAAATTTTTAAACATTAAGAAGCTTCGCTCATTTGTTGTGGTATTTTCTTTTGTTAATTATAAAGGAGGGTACGGGCGATTACCTCCTCCTTAAATTAGCTAAATAGAGTTTTATGCAGAGTTATCCGATTTGCTTTAAATTTTGGATGTAGGTTCTTTCTGATAAGTTGAATTTGTGAACAGTTTTGGAGGTTTAATGATTAATTATAAAGGAGGGAACGGGGGAAAACGTTTCTTAAATTACATAAATGGGTTTTTATGCAGAATTATTCGACTTGCTTCGAATTTTGGATACAGGTTTATTATATGATAAGGCGTATCCCTGATTAGTTTTGGGGCTTCAATGATAAGTATAAATAAAGAAGATTGGGGGGGGGTACTTCCTTCCTTATTTTTTTTCGAAGGACATTATTATATAAGGCTGTAATGTATAATTAGTCTGCATAGCCTGTGAGCTCTATGCCATCAGATTAATTGCGCATCATTATTTTTATTTTAAACACACAGTTCGGACCGTGATGCTGGAAATTGAAGTTTTCATACTAACTAGAAAACTGCAAGAAATGCAAGTCACCGATTTTAATGTAAGTAGTATCGTTGGAAAGTTCTCATTATGAGGAGTAAAAAACTCATTAGAACTACCCATCGCGGAAACGAGTCGTTTTCGAGATATCTGACAATTTATATAACGTAGCTAGTGCATACTTACTGGGAAATCGCAAAAAAATTAGTCTAGATTTTGACGAAAGAGGTATTGTTGGAAAGATCTTATCGTATGGAGTAAAAAAATTCAAAAGAACTACCCATCGGAAACGAGCCGGTTTCGAGATATCCGATAATTTGAGCCACGTAGCTAGTACATACTGGGCTAGTGCACACCTAACAGAGTACCGCAAAAAATTGCTGTCTCTATTTTGACGAAAATGATGTCGTTGGAAAGATATCATTTTGAGAAGTAAAAAACTCAATGGAGCTACCCTTCGGACATGACCCGTTTTCGAGATATCCGACAATTTATGTCACTTAATGCAGTTTCCCAGTACGTGTGCATACTTAGTGATACAAATTGTCGGATATCTTGAAAACGTTTCATTTCCGACGGGTAGTTTCATTGAGTTTTTTACTCCTCACAATGAGATCTTTCCAACGATACCACTTTCGTCAAAATCGGTGAGTTACACTTCTTGCAGTTCCCTAGTAAGATAGAAATTTTTTAAAAAAAATTTCGTACTTTTTGCCGATTTAAGGGTTTATATTATTCTTTTATCACTAATATTCATATATATATATATATATTTAGTTACAATTTTCTTTCTATTTTAAAAGCGAGCGGTTTATTAATGATTCAGCATTTTAAATTTCATTTAAACTTTTTTTTCGTTTTTAAAAATTTTTAATTTTATTTATATTTCCGCTATTTTTCTTTTTATTTCGATTTTTTAAAGAATTTTGCATTTTGATTTTTATTTAAATAATTTAATTTGAAAATTTTTAATTTAATTAAAATAAATATTCCTTTTACTTTAAATTTATTGATGCTACCATCTATGTAAGAATTTAATAATTATAAATCAACAATTTGGATTTATTAATTAAAGGATGAGTTGTTTTGAAAGATATATTAAAGAAAATACTCTGAGCGATCTGCGATCACACGTACCCACTTTTTTTATTACTGTTATGTCACTTTTAATATATACTTAGGTATCACAGCAGGATTTAGATTATTATAACTTCGACACAGTCATTTGATTGCCGAAAACTAAAAATATACCTCACGCTCATTTTTAAGTAATAACCACTTAAAATAAATAATTCTTATTTTTTTTTTCTAGCATGGAATTAGTTTAGGTATGGTGTATAAAAATAATATAAATATATATTGTAAAAGTAAGTCAACAACATTACAAAAAGCTTATATTTTACTCAACTATTTTCCAAGTGACAAAATAGCCTAAATGTGGTTTTTTGCCATCCAAGCCTAAATTTAAAAATAAAATATAATACAGTGAAATCTGTCTAAGGCGGAATCGCTTGGGACTGAAATAAAATTCCGCCTTAGACAGATTTCCGGCTTAGACAGAAAAACTTTATAGACATCCCGTTCTCAGAATATTAAACATTTCTTTTTCAAAAAGTTAAAACTAATGTATCTTTAATTTTTTTAATTAAATAGACATGAAATCTTTACATATTTTTATATATTTATATTAATAATAATTTACGTTACAAACTGATAGTACTCATACACATAAGTATCAATCAAAATTACAGGTTTTAGTGAAAATAAAATTATATTTACCTTAATAAATGCGTTAAAATTATACTGTCTTAAACTTATTTAGAAAAAAAAAATCGAATATTGTTTTTTTTTTTTTGGTTAATGTTTTCTTTTTCCGTAGCACATCGTATTTCAGTTAACATTGGTATCATTTCATAATTGTTTGTCTCTATGTAAAAATTCTGTAAAAGCTTTAGGTTCTTAAGAGCTTCTTGATAAGACAATGCTTGTCACTTCGTCTTCGACTTCATATTCACCAGTGCTACTTGCACTGTTGTCCTCTAGCTTTTATGATATGAGAAAATCCACTGAATGATTATAATAACTTCTAGTAAGTTTACCATCGCCATTTATGCACTCAGTAACATTTGTATGTCCTTGTTCATCTGGAATGAAACCGCTGATGTTATTCATCAGGTACTGCAATTTTCTATAAGGTGTCAATGTTGTAACCCTCCCTTTTAAAACAGACCCTCTTATCTTATTATAACCTAAGAATGAATACGTCAAAAATCCCGTGACCTATTATTCAACAGTTCTCAGTCCTATACAATAATAAAATCATCCCAAAACTACTGTCAGAAATCAGTGACGCCTTTTCTTAACCTCTGGGAATGCGACTGGATAATACATTTCATTATGAAAAGAAAAAGATTTATTTCGATTTAAGTTTCGCAGGAAATTTTTCTTCAGAAATTTTCTTAAACAGAAAATTTGCTACCTGGGACCCATAATGAATGTCCGGTTCTGCGTTACACAGACTCTTTCCGTCTTAGACAGATTTCTCGAAAATCTCTACGTATAAAAATGTAGGACTCTGAAATGTTTCCGTCTTATACAGATTTCCGGCTTAGGCAGATTCCGGCCTAGACAGATTTCACTGTATTCTGTTTTCGCTAAATTTCCCATTAGGGGCCCCTTTTCAGTCTCTAGCCGAGGGCCCCCAAAGGTGCCAGTCCGGGCCTGATAATACCTCCAATATCAATTACATATTTTATGTAGAAAAATTAATGTATCAATTTATGCACTCATTGACATTCAAATAATATGAATTTATATTTTAAAATATACTTCGACTATACTTTTAAGAAATGAGGTAGAATCGAACCCATTACGCTAAAACAATTAAATCTGACCCGACTTGAAAAATAGAAGTCAACCCGAACCTCTCCGAAAAAAATATTAACTTTAGCCAGATCCGACTCAAATCGCCTGTCGAGTTGGTTTTAATTTCTGAAGGTGATGCAGGAATTTACCCGAAATGCGATCTGACCCCGACATCTCCACATTTCGATCTGACCCCGAAACATTTCAGCCTCAAATAGATCCAAACCGTAACTGACGAAAAGATATATCCATACTGTAATGCAATTATGTAAAATTATATCTACAACTATATCTCCAGTATCAATTTTAACTTTTAAGTAAAAAATCAGAATATATAAACTCATTAACATTCAATATATAATTTTTCAACTTAAAATAAATTTTGTAAATTCTTTTGAGAGATCGATCTTGAATCAAGAACCATAAGTGTCAACATCCAAACCCGAACCTGAAACAATTAACCGAACTGGAATCCTACCCAGAACGACAAAAGATTACTCAATCCGGTCCGATCCAGATTGCGAGTCGTGTCTGGCTCAGTTTGCCCGACTCGATGCAGCATTCTACTAGTCATTCAAGACAGCCCCTACAAAACTAAGTATAAATTTTATCTTTTAAAATTTTACATATATATATACACATACAGAGTCATTCATATATCATCCTGTGTAGTCATCTATATAAATTTTTATTTTAAAAAATTCGTTTTTTTTTTTTTTTTTTTTTTTTTTTTGAAGAGATCGAGTTTAACTGAACTCAATCTGCAAGAATCAAAATTCAGTCAGAAACCGACTCGTATCCAAAAGAATTAGTTTAATCAATCTGAGTTTAATATAACAATAATAATAATAAAAAATCTTTATATGTTGACCCAACTTGACGGGAGCGAAATTCAAAAGTCAAAATATTTTCCGCGATGATATCGAATTTTGACCCCGATGGGGGGGGTGGGGGGGGGCAGGTATGCCCGACGGGGTGGCATATGCTCCCCCGGTCCCCCCTCTGGCGCCGCCCTTGAACTACACGTACAAATTCAACAATTCTTATAAAATTATATACAGATTTAAGAAATATTTTGAAAACTTAGAAAAAAAGAGACATTCTTTAAAAAGAGAATACTGATTTTTTTAAAATATTAATTCGTCAAGGAGATGTTTTGAATATAAGAATGCATTAAACGCTCATAGACTTAACATTACGGAATGAAATTCGACCCCTGACTGACTAGCACCCTTTATGATTAGAACATTAAAAAAAATGACTAAAGCTTACAGGATCCAGACATTGTATTTTTTTTACATTTCTTAACTATTTAAAAAGCATCTATATTAACGTATATTGAGTTTTAAATGATGCATAATAAAATCTGAAACATTGTTTGTAATTGAAACTATACCACTAAAACTGAAGGTTTAGAAATTACCTTTTGGTAAACAATAACAAGAGATGGCCTGTTCAAAAACACAGTTTTAACATAATTTGTAAAAAAAATAAATGTTCCCGACTTCATTGCTGCCATACATATCAATGCGTATGCAATGCGAACACTACAAGACCAGGAAAATATTATCTATTCTTTTTTAATCACATGCAATTTAGCAATACAGAACTTAAAACATGTTTTTCCATACTTGCTGATTGAAAATGTGAAAATTCCTTAAAGTGCAAGTATCGCAACTCTGTAAGTTTTGGTTATAGAATATTTTTTTTACATGTTGAAACACCTAGAAACCTATAAGACGAAAACATTGTATTTTCTTCTTCTTATTATTATTATTATTATTTCTTAAGTATTTAAAAAATGGCTTTTTTAAGATAAATCGACTTTTTATTATACAGAGCAAAATTTGAAACAGTTTTGTAATGGAAACTATACCTCTAAAATTAATGGCCTAAAAATTAGCTTTTTGCAAACAATAAGAAAAGACGTGCTACATAAAAATAAACAGTGCTTTAACAACCTGTAAAAAAAGAAATTTGAAAAAAAGAATTTGTAGAAAAAGAAATTTGAACTCCGACTTCATTACAGCTATACAGGGTGATTCAGCTCGTCGGTGACAAACTTTAAGGATCGATAGAGCACACCTAGACGAACATTTTTGAATAGGGAATGTAGGGTCCCTGACGCGATGGTAAGGCGCTAGGCGCTTTCGAAAATTTGGGTGCCGAAATTCGAAACGTCATAAAAACTAGGGAAATGGTTAGATTTTCTTGCTTGTTGCGTCGAAATGATTCTGTTTGTTTAGACTTTCTTCAGTACCAATTTGATAAGCGTATCTCTTAAAACATGGATAGGGGGCGCTGCAGACTTTGGAGAGCTAGACAACAACTTTAAGCCCGTTATTTTGATAATTTAACACATGCTCGCCAAAGTTTATACTCTAACTTAAAGTTTGAACCCAAAAGTAGAGCCCTGCAAAAAGCGTAAGAACCGGAATAAAATGTCAAAGTACACGGTGGTCGAAACTCGAAGGCTCCTAAGAGATAAACAAACAGATTTCTTGACTTATGGCATGCATTTTCATGATTCTGTTTGCTGGGGCTCTCTGAAACTCAGTTGAACTACAAAAAGAAACATCGATAGGGGGCGCTTTGGGCAAAAAACATAATTCGTTGACATTTCGGACGCTAACTGGAAACGGGGCGCTACGATCAGTTAGAAACAAAACAAGAGAGTAATTTACTTATCATAAGAAGCTATTAAAACTGCAGTTTTTTTTTTTTTTTTAACAAACATAGCTGGTTTCAATCATGCACAATGCGCGCAATAAAATTTACATAAGGTGCTTTTTGCTGATTTATGCAAAAGATATCGTACCATATCGATATGCAAAAGATACGTAATGCGTAGACGACAACGCGAGATGACGTAGTTGTATGCGCAGACACGTCTTTTGAACGTGCGGTACCTACTTAAGCTTCGGGTTACTTGTCTGCAGATCGGTAGTAGGATGGAACGGTACACAAACTCTGAATTGGCTGACATGCATTTGGCGTATGGCGCTGCTGGTTGTAATGGACGAGCTGCTCAGCGGTTGTACGCCGAGCGTTACCCCAACAGGCAAATCCCCTGCCATGTCTTCTTCGCTCGAATACACCAGAGGTTGTCCACAACGGGATCTTTCGACGGAGGCAGGCCTGAACGGGAGCGATCAGTGAGCACCCCCGACAACGAAGAGGCTGTGCTTAACCTGGTTGAGGACAACCCAGGTCTTAGCACGAGAGATATCGCCAGACATGTTGGCATTTCGCAAGCAACTGCGTGGCGCATCTTACGTTCCCGGAATCTGCACCCCTACCACATCCAGCGGGTGCAGTTGCTCAGAGAGCAGGATTTTGGCCCTCGAGTGGAATTCTCAAGATGGTACTTGGCGATGAGATCCAGGGATCCCCGTTTTGTAAACAGCATTTTGTTTACGGACGAGTCCACCTTCAGCCGGGAGGGAATGTGGAACGCCCACAACAGTCATGTGTGGTGTGATGAAAATCCACATGAAACCAGAAGCCGAGCAGCCCAGGAGCGTTTCTCAGTAAATGTGTGGGCCGGCATTCTGGGGGATTGCCTCATTGGCCCTTATTTGTTACCTGAACGGCTGACAGGTGGAAATTACCTGATTTTCCTGGATCAAGTGCTGCCGCAGCTTCTGGAGGAGGCGCACGTACCCGAAGGTTCGTGTCGCCAGATGTGGTTCCAGCACGATGGAGCTCCGGCCCATTACACGAACGACGTGCGTCTCCATCTAAACGCAAGGTATGGCCAGCGGTGGATCGGGCGTGGGGGTCCAGTTCACTGGCCTGCCCGATCACCAGACCTCACCTGCTTGGATTTCTTCCTTTGTGGCTACCTGAAGGCCGAGGTATACCATACACCTGTCAGCAGTGCTGAAGAACTTGTGGCGCGCATTGTGGCAGCTGCAGGGCAGATCAGAGATACTCCTGGCATTGTTGGAAACACACACTCCTCAATGCGACGGAGGTGCGAAGCCTGCATCATGGCCCAAGGTCGAAATTTCGAGCATCTTCTGTAGTGTTATTTTTTGTAAATAAATTTCCAGTATCATTGATGTTTTTGGTCTAAATTTATTCAGAAGTGTTGAGCAGAGGTAGAAAATGTGTTTTCATTATTACTAACTGATCGTAGCGCCCCGTTTCCAGTTAGCGTCCGAAATGTCAACGAATTATGTTTTTTGCCCAAAGCGCCCCCTATCGATGTTTCTTTTTGTACCGTTCAACTGAGTTTCAGAGAGCCCCAGCAAACAGAATCATGAAAATGCATGCCATAAGTCAAGAAATCTGTTTGTTTATCTCTTAGGAGCCTTCGAGTTTCGACCACCCTGTACTTTGACATTTTATTCCGGCTCTTACGCTTTTTGCAGGGCTCTACTTTTGGGTTCAAACTTTAAGTTAGAGTATAAACTTTGGCGAGCATGTGTTAAATTATCAAAATAACGGGCTTAAAGTTGTTGTCTAGCTCTCCAAAGTCTGCAGCGCCCCCTATCCATGTTTTAAGAGATACGCTTATCAAATTGGTACTGAAGAAAGTCTAAACAAACAGAATCATTTCGACGCAACAAGCAAGAAAATCTAACCATTTCCCTAGTTTTTATGACGTTTCGAATTTCGGCACCCAAATTTTCGAAAGCGCCTAGCGCCTTACCATCGCGTCAGGGACCCTACATTCCCTATTCAAAAATGTTCGTCTAGGTGTGCTCTATCGATCCTTAAAGTTTGTCACCGACGAGCTGAATCACCCTGTATTTATCAACGCCTATCCAAAGATAATCCAAAAGAACCTGAAAATGTTATTTATAAGCTTTTAATTAAAAGCAATTTATCCAAATGGATTTTTATTACTTTTTCAAATTAATTACAATTGTAGTCGCGCAAATAATGCGGTGTTATTATCTTTCTATTATTTACAATGAAACAAAATCGCAGAAATACAAAAAAGTTCCTTGCTCTGATTTCCTAAAAACACAGCCTTAAGAAACTAATAAATAAATAAATAATAAAAGCATGTTCCTCCTCCTCTCCCCCCCCCCCCGAAAAAAACAATCTAGCGTCACGTCACGCACACACACAAAAAAGAAAAACAAACTTCTCAAACTCCATTAGCATTATCCCTTTTAAACTTCTAAAGTCAAAAAACCGCCGCTACCTGGTCAAAAGTACAACAAAAACAAAATAAATCCTCTTCCTCTGATTCCTTTTAAACATTCAAAGTCAAAGTAAACGCCACGTGGGCAAAAATGGCTGACGAAATTAACTCTGCCAATGGAACGAAATCGAAATTAATCCCATCCTTTGATATCCATCATTAAAAAACACCTTTGATATTTTTATTCCAATGAATCCCATCTACTAAAATGATTCCATAAACGCTATTTATCTGCACAACAAATTATAACATTTCAACTTATATGAATGTAATGTGTTGAAAAATATTTTTTCTTCCTATTGAATAAAAAGAGTTGCAGTATTAGCAGTATTAGAATGAACTGTAATGAATAAATGGAGTTTTTCAGAACATTTTTTAACAGTCGTAGCGTTTTATTTATTTATTTATTCTCTTCCTTTTCTGGCGAACGGCAGGTGTTTGCTAGTAAATTGGACTTTGATTGGATGTTTGGATAGGGCTATTCTGCATGGATAGTGGATAGTGGATGATACTTTCTAGACATTGAAAGCTGATAAGGACACGAAAGGATTTGTGACTGTTGATCAGGATTTCTTTCGGTTTGTTTAGACGCGTCGTAATAAGCGTTTTAAAAAAGACTATTTTTTAATTTCAAAATATGTTTTTAAAGTCTTTTTATATTAATATCGAAAACAAATTTTTGAAATTTTATTGTTATTATAATTTTAATATGTATTTTTAAAAAAACAAGTCTTTTAACTTTTTTTTTCTTCTTTTTTACATACTTTGCAGGTAATGCGTTCCAAATTTAACAGGGACTTTCCATTAATCTGTTACTAAATAATGCACTATAAAAGAATAACGTTGTTATTTATTCTAATACGATAAATAATGCCCATCTCTGGAATGTAGTATCTAGCATGCACAATTCATTTAAATGCGATTGAGCATATCTGGGACACATTGCATTCCTTTGTTGACGTTTTCGGGATTTTTATATATCATTTTTAAAGAGAGAATTCTTCAAATTCTTATCGAGAACCTCATCGTATCCATAGAAAACCGATGTAGATAATATATTATTAACTATTCTGTATCAACTATCTAAGGAGACCACACACCATGTAAAAAAATTCCCTCATTCTACTCAACCGCCATGGTTTGTGCAATTTTTTGTGCTGTTTATATTTTTTACATCATTTCAAAGAGTTCAAATTCGATTCAAGATATTTTAGTGTTTTATTATCTGAAATACTTTTAATGCATTGCGTACTTCCAATTTTATACCCATACATGGCTGATTTGCATAGTTTGCTTTATCATTTTTTAACCGTGCATAGGAATTTTTGTATAATATTTTGTATTTCTACCATTTACTTTGCTCATTTTTGACATTTAATTTTGTTGCACTATATAATCCATAAAAAATAGCATCTCATTTTTTTATTAATTATTTGGAAAATAGTTGTTCTCGGTAGAGAATTGGGAAATCTGAATGTTTTTATTGATTGCATTTCGCAACTTATTTCGTTTTCTGATTGATCTATGTTTAATGCGAAAAAATGGAATACTTCTGCTTTTTATTTCATTCGCTTTCTAATGGGTCCATGCTTAATGTTTAGAAATGGAATACTTCTGTTGCCACGATGACCAAAAAGTACTAAAAAAATAATAATAACAAAAAACTTATAACTCAATAACTAATTGAGATAAGGTTTCAAACAAGTTGCATTTAAAAGTATTTTTTTTTTCTTTATACGACGGTGTAAAAACTGAAAATGTGCAGTGTTTAGAAATTTAAAAAACTGCAGTACCGAAAATTGTTAAACTGAAATTTCATTTAATATTTGTTTATGATTGGCTCAAGAATATTAACGTGTCTCTAAATGTCCAGGTATATTAATATAACTCTGTTATAACGTAAGCTACTTTTTGATCATCCAAAAAATGATATTATTGCTTTTTTTTTTTTTAATATAGGAATCCTTTATAAGCCAAAAATTATAGTCTTTGAAAATATTATTTTCCAAATAATCGTTGTAATTTGTTAAATTAGATTTTTTTTTTTTTTTTTTTTTTTTTTTTTTTTTGCAAATTATTATTAATTATATGTTCTCAGCAATATCGCACAGACTAATCCCTCTGAGGGAAATCCTAGTAAAAATTACTTTTATGGTGATCATAACGAGTTATTTATTACGTGCGCCATGCATTAAACATCAATAATCCTAGATCAATGATAAAATAATAATAATAATAAATAAATAAAAAACAGTATTTTACTGGTATACAACTTGAATTGTTTAAAATGTGCATTTTTGTTTGATAGAGTAAGAGTTAATCAGACTGATTTATGAACGCCTCATATTACGTACGGCATGAATTAAACATTAGTATTCCTGGACCCATCATAAAAGAATTTTAAATGAAATTTCAGTTTTGCAATTTTCGGAATGCAAATTTTTAGACTTCTAAACATCGCACATTTTAAATTCTTACACCGCTGCGTAAAGAAAAAAATGAATTTTTAAATGAAATTTGAAATCTTTATCGCAATTTGTTTTCAAATTATTCTTTTCTTCATCGCAACAGAAGTATTCCATTTTTGGACATTAAATATGGACCAATCAGAAAACGAATACAATAAAAAAGTTGTGGAATTCAACCAATAAAAAGATTCCGATACACTTCAGATTTCCCAGTTCTCTACCGAGGCCAACAACTATTTTCTAAAAAGCAAATAAAATAAAAAAATACAAATATTATTTATGTCTATAGATCAGAATTTTTTTACTGTTATTTAAAATTATTTATAATTATTTCAATGCCTAATTTACTGTTTTAACAAAGAAATAAATGTTCCTTCCGAAAAATAAGTGAGAGCGGGATTTGAATTCACATAGAAAAATCTTAAATCCCGTATGTGTTTTAACGATTACAAACTGTAGCGTTGTTAAGATTCGATTTCCTGTAATTTATATGCGCTTTTATTTTCATTGTAATTGCATAAAGGTAATGTTTCTATGACTGGCGAAATAAATTTTCCAGTAAAAATCAGCTTAGACAAAAGCTGATATTACAATAAGGGACAAATCGGTCTCTTTATACATTAAGCAAATACTAACGATAAGAGATAAATTCCTGTACTTTTTTTAATGGATCAAAATAAAATTTCAGAAAATGACCACTTTAGTCTTTTAGTTTGAAAATTTTCAGCATGCAGAAAAATGAATGGTCACATTTTACAGGTTCAAATAACATTGACAAAAACAGGTTAATTGGTCACTTTACTCAGGTAGACACATTAGGGCGGTCACATTACGGAGCAATTCTCATATTATTTTATATGAGCACAAGTAAAATTTTCCAAAAATGGTCACTTTAGTCAGGTGACCACTTTACCAAGGTGGTCACTTTAGCAGGTTCCATTGTATTTAAATAGAGAATTTTTTATTGTGTATAGATCTTAGTGTATGTGTTTTTTAAATGTTATGTGGAATAATAAAGCACATACTTTGTTTTGTGTCTAAATACAAAGTTAATTAATGTGCAAAAGATGCGTACATTTTACAAAACATTCATTAGCCAAAGTTTTTATACATTTTTATAGCATTTACAACTTTTTATCCACTGTCAATGGATTAATTAATATTATATAAATTTATTGGTCCATAAAATATAAAACTCTTTCAATTTTATCTCGCCAACTGAAGTTTCCGACTCCTTTTTCTAGAAATTTTACGCAAGCTTCAATACATAGCTTGAGAAACAGCTGTTGCGTAAATCGTCAAAAAATGCAGCATAACAGCGCCACCTCTTGAGCGATTTACACCAAAAACTGATCAGCATCAATTTATATCAGAAACTACTTAAATCTAAATTTTTATTAAAATCCGTGCGCTAGTTCTTGAGATACAGCTGTTGCGTATATCGTAAAAAATGAAGCATAGCAGCGCCACCTGTTGAGCGATTTACACCAAAAACTGATCAGCATTATTTTATATCGGGGAGTACCTATCAGACTATACTATATACATTTTTATTACAATCCGTGCATTAGTTCTTGAGATATAGCTGTTGCGTAAATCTTAGAAAATGCAGCATAGCAGAGCCACCTGTGGAGAGATTTAAGCCAAAAACTAATCAGCAGTAATTTATATCAGGGACTACCTAAATGTCAATTTTTATTAAATTCCTTGTATTTTTTTCTTGAGATAGAGCACCTACAAAATATATGTCACAGACAAATATTTTATAAAAACATGTTTCTTTGGAATCTTTGACCCCTAAAACGTGTAAAATCTGTCGAAAACCGGAATTCGAAAATTTATACAAATCCAATACTTTCTTCTTGCAAAGATAGAAGGAAATAAAAAAGAAATTGGTGTTGGTATAATTAATTTGGTGCTCTCTCAATCTCCTTGGAGGGACGAACCCCCCCCCCCCCCATTTCACACGGGCCTAAATGTCCGGATGAAGAAGATGGAATTTAAAAGCAAAAATTTCTGAATGAGCTAAGAATAATTTTGATTAATAGATTTATTTTTACTGCACAATCATAAATAAGAGATTAAAAAAGAAAAGAAAGAAAAATAATGTTTAAATTACTTTAAATGTGTATTCTGGAGATCCTATAATTTACACAATTCTTTTCCCTCCAAATAATTAAAATAAAAATGTACTTTAATTGTACAAGCATTAATTGCATAAATATCCAAAGTTATGAATTATTAAATTGTTCAAAAGTTATAAAAACTATTCGCGAATTTAAAATTTACTCCAAAATATTTTATCAATACTTAATTTCTAAAAGTCATAAGTCTATTTCTTTGCGATATTCAACTTACTTACAAAAGTCATTTTAATCCGCGATATTCAATGTTTTTAAATGGCTTGCCCTTTGGTTTTTGTCAGAATGATCTCGTATTTTAAATGGCTTAAAAAAGAAAATAAAGCGCCAAGTACCTTAAAAAAAGATTTGTATGTTGTAAAGAAAACTTTGATTAACCAGATTTTCATTTCTACAACTTTCTAAAAATTCAGATTTTTTGTAAATTTTTTTTTAAAAATGAACATTTTTTCCCTTGAAAAGCATATCAGAAGCATCGGAAGCATCGATCGACAGACCACCATCTACAGTGTCGCCCTCTTTCGTTAAAAAATCAGCATGGCAAAATTTTAACATTACTTCCCCCTCCTGTTTCTTACTCCGTGGTCAAATTTTTACTTAAAACCCACTCCATGTTTTTGTCTCCTGAGCTCGCGCGCATGCATTTTGAACAAACCCTTAAAAACCATAGTAGTCATAGCTCAACCATGGAACAAAGAATATAAATGGGAAGGAAAACCGGTCAACGGCATGGAAGAAGGAATATGAACGGGAAGGAAAACGAAGCCTCTTTCCCCTTAGGAGCAGGGTGATCGTCGATGCCACCGGATTTCTCTGAGGTTCACCCATATCCCAGCATTCCCTGAGGAATGGCAACTGTTTGGCGCATTTATCGCTTATTTGGCCTTTCTTACACTCGACGTCTTATGTGATGATTTCTACGGCGAGAGGTAAAACACATGCCAAGTTATCGCCAATCGAAAAATTCGCCAAGGTTGCCGGCAGTTCAGGGTCACACTTGTCCCAGAATTCTCGGCTTGCTTCGGCTCGCCTCCGTTAACCAAATCAAGTCATAGCTCTAGTAATCAATCAATCAACCAACCAATCAGTGTATATAAACATTGAAGTGAAATTGCATGGTTATCAAATTATCTTGATTGGTAATGAATTTAATTTTATGCTTGGTAAATTTGACTTGTTCGGTGTACTCCGTAATAGATTTATTTTGTAATTTTCACATTTCAGTTCTGTGTGAAAAATAATATTACTACTTTAATGCCGATTTCATAATTACTAAAGTTTTATTGCCTAAATATTCCACTTTATGGTGAAAAAAGAAAATAATCATTAGTCATTGTCTGTTCATTTTATCAAAAGTAAAAGTATGGTGAAATTTTATTTGAGCCAGTTATAGGAACATCGAGATAAATATTTCATAAAATGATTTTTGTAGATGAAACAAAAAATGCTGTTCCTTTTGAACTTTTATTGTTTAATTCTTATTAATGGTCAAGTCATCATGGACCATTCGTTAAATTATAATGTAGGGTTGGTGTGCATACACTTTAATGCTTTTTGGTTCATAAAAAGATAACCAGTAAAAATTTAGCTTTATATTTTTTTCACAACTCCCCTTTGCATGTTTTATAATGTAAGCTATTGTTAACACTCTTAATCAAATCAATCAGGTAGCAGAAAACAATGTTTCAAGGTTTTCTTTAGTGCGAATCTTAATGAAAATGCTAAGAACTTGCTTCATTTAATAAATGTTATATAGAAGAGAGTGGGGTGGAATGGGACAATAGGGTTTTTTTTTTTTAAATCTATGTATGAATCAAAACTTTTCATCAGTTACACATTAGAGGAAGCAATGGTACCCTAATCTTCAGTTAGTAAAAAAAAAAAACTAATCTACATAATCCTGCAATTATATAAAGTAATTCAAGAATCAAAAATAAATTTGCTTCATATACTATTTATGCCTTCTGTGTGTATTAATGCTTTGTTTATGCATAGATGTAATAGTTTCCCTATATATGGTATATTATACATAATTTAAACTATGCCTGAAAACAGCATTTTTGTTTATGCATGAAGTTTATCGTAAAAAAAAGTAGAGGGTGGAATGTCATATGTCTAATTCCTTCTTTTTAATAAGATAAATGTAGATTGCTAATATACAAATATTTTTAGAAGGTAATATATTAATTATAATACTGAACATTTATTAATTTACTTCAAAGCATAAATTAATTGAACTGATGATTTTTTTAATGTCATAATTGTCTGACAATCCTGAGTTTTAAATCCAGTGATGAAGATACTGAAATTTGATATTGAGCACAGACATTATCAACCTACAATCTTTGTCAGACTGGATGTATAGCTGACACTAGACTATTTGCGACTTATACATTGTTTTATAGCTGTCCCATATCTCCCTATTAATGGGGAGACATCTGAAATTTACAATTTTTTTAATTATAAAATTGTTTCTGCAAATTATGTTTCTATATTATTCAAGGCGATCAAAAAGTATTTTGTATTGTATAAATCAAAATGGTTTTTTTTTTTTTTTTTTGTAAAAAAAAATTGATTTCCTTATTTTTGTAAAAAACATCCTATCTCCTATTCTTTATTTTCTTGCAAAATTTAAATGTTTTTGTTTGAGTAGTATTTTAATAGAAAACTTTGAATTTTATAATACTAATGACCATTTATAAAATTTCATTTATTTTTAAGATTTTAAGACCCAGGTCTGTGATTAGAATGATTAATTAGTCAATTGCCAGTAATGGACACCCCATGCAGACCTTTCTAAAAATTCAATTTCAATAATGTTCATAGTGCATAAAAATCTTTTGATTTATCTGAAATCTAAATAATTGAATTTCAATTTTTAAATAAAAAATAATGACAACAAAGTTTTTATAAATAGTTACTTTTAATTAATTACGCATGGTTAATATTTTTTAAATATTTTAATTTAAAAAAATTAATTCTGCCTTGCATATTTTAGAATATGGCAATCAATAGTACAAATCTAGGAGCAGAGACTAGTTTAAGGACATAAGAATAAGAGGGACACATAAGGCTCAATCCTTCGCCATTGAAATTAAAACATTTAAGTTAGAGAAGTTGTTAAAAGTTTATTTCTTCTATCTTAAATGTTTGCTTATTCATCTGACTCCCTCATAAAAAAATAAATAAATAAATTTATACTGGTAATGATACTAGTAAATCTGCAAATCAGTGGCCTTAAAATATCAGTTCTGTAGTTTTATTTTGAAATTATTTTAAACACTTCAACCTACAGCATTTGAAAGGAGCATAATATGTCTAATCCAGCAACCTGGGATTGAGGAAGATTTTAGCCATCTAAGGAAATTTTATAATTGATTTAGATTTTAACACTGAATTATATAATTACCCAAGACAGAAAAAAATTCATTCCAAAAGAAAGATGCATATGGCTTTACAATACTGATCTTAGAATAATATGTACTGTATGTATCTTAGAATAATATGTATTGTATGTACTCAAAATGGAGAAATTTTGGGAAAATGAAATTCTATATCTATGGTAATACAGAATTTATGTAACCCTATATAATATTGCAGAATTTTAATGAAATTTTCATACATTAGGGGAAATGTTTGTATTAAAAACATTTTTTGCACCCCTGCATATTTGTAACACTAAAAATAATAAATCAAGTAATTTCAGGGAAGAAAACAAAATAGTGGGGTATGTTGCAAATCACGTGTGAATCAACCCGGAGGCGCCGTGCTGTCGCCAATTGAAAGCCACCTGTGGCGCAATGTTTTTGTTTAAAAAGGTAGAAGTTGTTCGAATTCTCGATGCGAGGAAGAATATTTTACTTCCCCGTAAAAAATATGTATCTTTTTTTATGTAAATAGTATATGTTAGTGTCTGTTCAACTATATGTGTGTGTGGTGTGAAATAAAAGAAAAAATGTCAAGTGGATCGAACATTATTTAAAGAAAGAAAACACGAACTTATATAACTCGAGTCTTCTAGGATTAAAAACTGTTCTCTAGAAATGAGCAGTGTCAATACTGGCGCCGATACCCGGCAAATGGAACATTAATATCAAAGCTAATATGGATTAAACATAGATTCCCGATCCAGAAGTGTGTTTTCAAGATTACCGAAAAGAAGCTCGAAATCTCGGCAGAAAAAAGGTACTGTAATTTTTATTTCTAAGCATGAATCTTGAAAAATTTAAGGCTAAGCGTAAAGTTATGAAAACGACCGTAACTAAATTTATAACAAAGGTCGAGTCGTTTATTGAAGATATTGATTTTGAAAATAAAGATCATATTGATAAGCTTTCGGAATTTTTGATAAATTTGGAGGAAAAACAATTAGAATTAAAGGAAATTAATTTGAAAATCGAGGAATTGATCACGGATGATACGAATTTAGAAACGGAAGTTCAAAATAGTATCGATTATAATGATACTATTAATGAAACGAAATTTAAAATAAAAACAAATTTGAAGAAATTTAAAAATGATGTTGAATCGAGAAATGCTAGTTCGTTGTCAAACGCTAGTACGGTTCCTTATGTTAGTACACGATTGCCTACTGTAAATTTACCAAAATTAAATATTCCGAATTTTAAAGGCGATCCTAATACATTTCTTGAATTTATCAATAGTTTTAAAAATACTATTGATGTTAATGATAATTTGACAAAAATAGAAAAATTAATATATTTGAAATCATTTTTGTCTGGTGAAGCCTATAAAACGGTATCTGGATTAGCCCTAACAGAAAGTAATTACGATCACTCGCTAGATTTATTAGAAAAAAGATATGGTAAAACGGAAATTTTAATTAGCGGTTTTATAAATAAATTATTAGAAATCGAACCGATCAGGTCATGCTCGAATACAAAAATGTTGAGAGATTTGTATGATGAATGCGAAATAAGCATTAGAAATTTGCAGGCGATAGGAGTAGCTACCGACAATTTTGGGTATTTACTAATCCCTATCATTTTAAGGCAATTACCTCATAATTTGGTAATTGAATTTCAAAGGAAAAAGGATAACGAAAAGCCGGGGGATGTTAATGAATTAATGAAATTTATAAAATTTGAGATTGATTCAAGGGAAGCGGCAACTGTTATATCAGGAAATTCCTTAAAAAGTCCAGAAAAATCTCGATGGGAAAAAAATGCTCCTACCAGAACAAAGGGTAATTTTCCCACTTCAGTTGCGCTGAACACGGTCGTAAAAAATGTTTGTGTATTCTGTAATTCGAATCATAATAGTTTAAAATGTAAGGAAATGACAGATGAACAAAAGCGTTATAAGTTAAAAAAAGAAGGAAGATGTTACCGATGTTTTTATAAGAACCACCTATTATCTCTATGTAAAGCAAAAATACAACCGTGTGAGTTATGCAAGAGTTTTCAACATAATTATTTGTTTTGCCCCGCTAAGAAATCCTCTGAAATTAGTCCCGTTGAGAATACTAAAAAATCAGAAATTGTACAAAATCAAGAAAATCAAGCGGTTGTATCATCTGTTATTAAAACTCAAAATTTTCCAGAAAAATATTCGACAATTTTGCAAACGGCGTGCGTACAGGTAATGGGTGATTCCAAGAAATTAAGTACAAGGTTATTATATGATTCTGCATCTTCGCGCACATTTATTGCAAAGAATTTAGCAACTGCTTTAAAACTAAAACCAGTAAAAAGAGAGAAATTGCTAGTTTATACTTTCGCGAATCGTAACGCCATAGAACAAGAGTATGATTTAGTGGATATTACTATAATTAGTCGCCATCCTCCGTATAGAAGGATAACAGTTCAGGCGCTCGTGTCAGACATAATTAGTGCGACGCAAGTAAAATCGCATATTGATTCACAGCTCATAAATAAATTCCGTTTAGATGAAAATGAGTTTGCTGACAGATTTATTAATGAAAAGACTGTACAAATATTATTGGGATGTGATTATATGTTTGCGACAATCACGGGAGGGGTAGAGAAAATCAATAAATATTTATTTATTCAACCAACAATATTTGGAAAAACTTTAATTGGACGAATGCATAGCAATAATGTAAATGGAGCTTCTTGTTTTAAGGTCATTTGTACATCAACAGACAATGATTTAAGAAAATTGTGGGATGTAGATAATTTTTTATCCTTTCCTACTGATATTCAAAACGACGAAAAATATGAGGTGGTTACGCAATTTCAGAGGGAAATAATTTTCGAGAATCAAAGGTATATCGCGCCACTTTTATGGTCTTCTAAAATAAACAAACAAAGTTTATCAAATAATTACGAAGTTGCGAAACAGAGATTTGTGGGTCTGGAAAAGAGATTAAGGGGTAATAAATCTTTATTTCAGAAATATAACGAAATTATGAAAGAACAATTAAGTGAAGGTATTATTCAAAAGTGCGATACTAATTGCTTTATTGGTTACGTAATGCCACACCAAATTATTTTTAGACCAGATTCTTTTAGTACGAAATCAAGAATTGTTTATGATGCTAGCAGTAAAAGAAATAATGAAAAAAGTCTAAATGATTGTCTTTTCGCTGGAGAAAATTTAAATCCTAATTTAATTGACATAATATTAAATTTCAGGTCTCATAAAATTGCTTTTTTGGGCGATATTGCTAGAGCATTCTTGCAAATAGAAGTGTCTAAAGAGGACAGGAATTATTTGTGTTTTTTATACTTTGATGATTGCGACATAGATAAACCTGTGACTTTATATCATTTTAACCGACATTGTTTTGGAGTCACGGGCTCCCCGTACGTGTTGGCTTCGACAATTAAGAAACATATTAGAAAGTACAAAGAAATTAATCCCATTGCTTATAATATGTTAGATAATTTTTTATACGTGGACGATTTGGCATATGGGGCTCCGACAGTCCAAGAAGCTTTCAATTTATCAGCTTCTGCTGTCTCAATACTTAAGGATGCAAATATGAACTTGAGAAAGTTTAATACAAATTCTTTAGAATTAAGGGAATTATGGAAGAATGGTAACCCAGTTATAGAAACAGACGAAAGTCATTCAAAATTAAAAATTCTGGGACTTAATTGGGATAATGTAAAGGACGTCCTGTCAATAGATTTTAAGGCGTTTATGTCAGATGGTGATAATTTGGAATACACCAAAAGACATGTTTTGCACAGCGCTGCCAAAATATTCGATCCTATCGGATTCATATCGCCATTCTTAATTAGAATTAAATTACTTCTTCAGGAGTTATGGGAACGCGGTTTAGAATGGGACGACACACTTCCTAAAGAATTTAAAGAAAAATATGAAAAATGGTATAGCGAAATAAAACTGTTAGAAAAGATTCAGATACCCAGGTATTATTTTAACACAGATAATATTTTAGATGATAAAGTTCAACTTCATCTTTTTTCTGATGCTTCGCTAAAATCTTACGGGGCAGTGGGCTACTTCAGATACCAGACTTCCGAAGGCTTTTCTAAAACTTGTTTTGTAATTTCTAAAGCTCGTGTGGCCCCTTTAAAAAGAATCACTTTGCCGAGATTAGAGCTTCTAGGTGCATTAATAGTTTCCAGAATAGCTAGCCATCTAAAAAATGTTTTCAATAATATTCAAAAGGTAGTATTCTGGACGGACTCCACAATAACATTGAACTGGATCAAAAATTCTGCTGCCAAATGGAAGCCCTTTGTTGCGAATAGGGTGGCAGAAATACAAGAAAATTCTGATCCCAGTGCATGGAGGCATGTCAGCAGTAAAGATAATCCAGCTGATATGCTCACTAGAGGACTCACTTCCAAAGAATTAGCCAGTAACAAGCACTGGTGGCATGGCCCGGATTGGCTAAGTAAATCCGAAAATTTTTGGCCGAAACTTGACAATAACGTAAAAAGTTCCTTTTCTAACATTGAAATGGAATCCAGAGATAAAATCGTTGTGAACACTGTTATTACTCGTGAAAGAATCATCGACATTAATAGATATTCTAATTTAAATAAATTGTTGAGAATAACAGCCTATGTATTGCGTTTCATAAATTTGACTAGGCATAAACAAGATAATCGAGGCACTTTAACTATGGAAGAACTCCAGGAAGCGGAAAATTATTGGATACGACAAATTCAAAATGAAAAATACTTTGTAGAAATTAAATGTTTAGAAAAGGCAAAACCCCTTCCAAGAGATTCTAATCTAATGAAATTAAATCCTTTTCTGGATGCTGAGGGCATCTTACGTGTTTCAGGGCGACTTTCAAAATCTAACATCTTGCTAGAAAATGAAAAGTATCCTATTATTCTGCCGCCCAAAACTAAATTAGCTGAGTTAATTATTTGGAATGCACACGAGAAAGTGTATCATTCTTCAGTGACACATACGCTTGTCGAAATCAGAGAAAGGTTCTGGCTTCTAAAAGCTAGAAAAACGATAAAGGATCTACTCAAAAAATGTGTTGTCTGCAAACGATTTTCTGCGAATCCAGGAGACCAGACAGTAGCTCCGTTGCCACCTGATCGTATTGAACAGTCTCCACCATTTAATATTCTAGGATGCGACTTCGCCGGTCCCTTATTTGTAAAAGATAAGAAAAATAAACAATATATTTTACTTCTTACCTGTGCTGTTACAAGAAATGTTCATTTGGAACTGGTAGACAGTTTATCTACGCAAGCCTTCTTACTCGCATTTAGAAGGTTCATCACTAGACGGGGATTATGCTCCGTAATTTATTCCGACAATGCACGTACATTTAAACGTGCTGAACTAGAACTTAAGAAACTGTGGAGCTTAGTAGCTCATCCAGAGGTGAAAGAATTTTTTGCTTCCCATAAAATAAAGTGGAAATATATAGTAGAAAGAGCCGCCTGGTGGGGTGGCTTTTATGAACGAATGGTGCGAAGTGTTAAAACAGCCCTACGAAAAACGCTAGGCAAAACATCGTTAACTTACAACGAACTGTCCACCATAGTAACTGAAATAGAAAGCACAATAAACTCTAGACCCATCACTTACATGAGTGATGAAAGCCAGGACCCCGTACCATTGTGCCCAGCACATTTTTTGATAGGGAGAAGAATAACTTCTCTCCCTCCAGCACGCCTGCACCTTGACTCGAATCTCTCTTCCAGGAAAGAATTGCTTAAAACTTATAATTATCGAGAAAAATTGATGAGATTGTTTTGGTCCCGATGGAAGAAAGAGTATTTATTAAATTTGAGATCAGCCCACCAAAGTATAAACAAAACTAATATTCCCCAATTTAAAATAAACGATATTGTCTTAATAAAAGACGATAGTTTACCCAGAAATTTCTGGAGTTTAGGTAAAATTATAGAAACCTTTCCTGGAAGAGACGGCAAGGTGAGGGCCTGCAAAATAAAAACTCAAAAATCTGTTTTGAGAAGACCGGTGCAATTACTCTATAATTTGGAACTCAATGAAAATTGACTGTTTTTAGTGAAATTTGCATTGTAATCTTTTCTTTTATTATTCTAGTTGAAGTGTATGTCCAGAATTCTTAAAGTGTTTAACGTATGTATATTCTTATTATATTTTGAAATTTGTATTTGATTTAATGTATCGTATTGCAACATGTATTATGATGAACCCCATAGGTTCATGGGGGGGCAAGCTGTTGCAAATCACGTGTGAATCAACCCGGAGGCGCCGTGCTGTCGCCAATTGAAAGCCACCTGTGGCGCAATGTTTTTGTTTAAAAAGGTAGAAGTTGTTCGAATTCTCGATGCGAGGAAGAATATTTTACTTCCCCGTAAAAAATATGTATCTTTTTTTATGTAAATAGTATATGTTAGTGTCTGTTCAACTATATGTGTGTGTGGTGTGAAATAAAAGAAAAAATGTCAAGTGGATCGAACATTATTTAAAGAAAGAAAACACGAACTTATATAACTCGAGTCTTCTAGGATTAAAAACTGTTCTCTAGAAATGAGCAGTGTCAATAGGGTATATATAAATCCATGTACTAATATTCTAATTTTTTTTATCAGATTTTTTTAAAACTACAACAAATATATTCAATATTTAGTATAAAAATTTTCATTTGTAGAAATACAAATTATAATAACAATTAATACTACAAAATGATCTTTAAAACTTCAGTCAAGCTGTAAAAAAAAAAAAAAAAATCTTGATTGGGGAGATTATTTTTTAAGAATTAAAAAAAAAACTCTCAAGATATGAAGTCGAATAATAGAACATTGAAAAATTGGATGCTAGTTAAGCACTTACTGAACTTGTTTACCGTATTTTCAAGTGTATAGCCCGCACTCTTAAATCGAGCAATGCAGTAAAAAAAGTTTGTGTATAAGCCGCGGAGATGCATCGGTGTATAGTCCGCGGGCTATACATCATTTATGAACGTATATTTCGATCAGGGTTCGAAGTTAGAAGCCATTAAAGTATATACGTGCCTATAAGTCGAGAAATTTTAGACAAAAAAAGAATTTCAAAGTGGAGGGGGGTCGATTTATACGCGAGACCTTAAAAAAAATCTATGAATAAAGTATCGGAAAATAGTTTGCTAGCGAATTGGTGCTGCAGCACCCCTTTGTGCTTGTAGATTACAAAATCCAAAATCTGGAACCTTTCCTACCTTGACAGTTTTTAGTTTAAGATAATTTTTAGTTTATTTAAAAAATAATAATAATCTACCCTGCCCTGTTGCAAAGAACAAAAAAAAAAAAAAAAAAAAAAAGTGTGATTTACGTCATTTTGGAACGATTCAGAAGAGTAGTTCTTTTCCGGAACGATTCCAAGAAAGCCTTCCTTTTCAGCATAGGCATAGCGTGACCAAAACGTTTTGGGGGGGGGGGCACCAGCGAAGTAAAATCTGCTCCCCTTGGCAAATTTTCATTTTGACTTCCCCCGCCCTAGCCCTAAAAAGTTAAAAAAAATCTTTTTCTTTTGGTAGGAGTCATAAAACTAACAAACATAAATTAATTCTATTAAATAATTATTTCGCGTTTATTTTGGAACTTTAAAAGGTTTAATTTTAATTTAGAAATTCAGAATTAAATAACATACAGAAATTTGCATTTTTTTGTCAAAGATTTCACAGTGTTTTAAAACAGGGGGGGGATAATGATCAAGAGAGATAAAGAAATCCCCTAAAAATGATTGTTGGTCAAAAAATGAATAAAATCGTGGCTCGCAGAATAAATTTCGTGCATATGGTGACCATCTCTTTAGCATGTCCCTCCAGCGGGACATGCTAGAGGTCTACATGGGCAGGAATTTCCAGGCACGGACCGGCGTGGGTATTAAAAGTTTCACCGGCCCTTTATATTTTCATAGTTTACGGCTAGGTCCTGCTCGTACAAAAAATCAGTGAAAAAACGAGTATTAATTGGATAATTTTACAGTATACTTTAAATTACTATATGTTCACAAGCCAGAAAATACTCAATAGCAGCATTAGTAATTGCTTAGACATTTAAGACTTTTCAACATTCAAATAAAGATTCATAAAACTTGATTTAGTTTAGAATTTAAAAAAAAGTTGATTAAAAAAATACCAACTTTTGAAACTATAAAAAAAAGCAGATTTTGAAATACGAGTGTCATTGAAAAAACAAGTTTTCCATGGCATTTAAAAATAAACACAACATAATTACCCGGAAAGTTGGATCCAATTGAACTGAATCCTGTTGAAGTACTTGTTGCCCTCATCGTGGTATCGCTTTAAAACAGCGCGAAAAAGATTCTCAATGCAGGAAACATGTACTACCTGTTTATCTGGAAACTGTGCGCCAAGTGGGTGCCTAATCAACTTACACCTTAACACAAAACCAAACGTGAGAAAGCTGCATTGATGTTTCTGTAGCAATATCAAGATGAAGGAAATGAATACCTCAACAAGTTTTTACGGTTGATGAGACGTGAGTTGACAACTGTATCAAGTTCCGGCTCCATTCCCAGTTGGCAGACTTGTATGACACTGGACTCAAAAACTTATCCCACGTCGTGACAAGCGTTTTACCGTTGGTTCTAATGTGGAGATGTAGTTCAAACATTGCTGTATCTTTTGTAATAGTTCTTTTTGGGTAATTATTTTTTGTTTCTTTCTAGCCACGGAAAACTTTTTTTATGGATGACCCCCGTATTTTTAAGTAAATTATTATTCTGGTCCAATTTAGCTACTTTCTGATACATTTCTGAATTCATTTCTTTTCAGAAACACATAAAATTGGCAGATGTTCTTATTCAGAAACTATGTAATCGAATGGAATTTTCCATTTTTCGTAAAAGACAAAAGTCTTTGGGAAGATACTGCCAAAGTTGTCGTTTTGAATCGAAATTCAAGACGCAATAGTACTGGGGAGAAGAAAAACTTGTCATTAAGTGATTAGAATAGCTTATAAATAAAAGTTATTTCTTTATTTAAAAAAATGCAAAATGCTATTCGATTCCAAATTACTTCAATCATCAGGCCTGTAAATTTTATGCCTTTATAAAGAAAAATGAGTCAGAATAAAGTGTGTCAAATTTCACGTTGTTGTGCTGGGAATTTGAGAATAACCTTAAGTTGTATACTTACAAAGATTATGTCAATATACGTATCGCTATTTAGAGATGGGATATTGACGCTATTTAGAGATGGGAAAAAACGATTTTTTTCCCAAAGGCTTATTTTTCAATATTTCCGAACTGGAAAAATTGAAATTTCATTTATGAAATGATATAGTGAAAATTTTGTAATAGCTACATTCTCATACTTTTTATTTTATTTATTTTTGTGTTGAGTGTCTCACATGAAAATTTTAATGTGGGTAATCTGATCTCTGTGCAGAAATCTGTTTGAGAAGACTTGAAAAGATCCTTCACATTTTTTTCTTGTTTGAAACACAAGACCCTTTGCAAAATTTCTCTTGAAAATAGACATTTCAGAAAAAGTTTAATCAACAAATTGAATCTTTCGCAAGTGCAGTGATTGAAGAAAAAAAAATCTCATGCCATACAGCAGTTAAATCTTATTAAGTTGCATATATGTATGTAAATAACCTTATTAAAAATTTCTAAATAGGAATCTAAATATAGTAATAATTTCTTATTCAAAAATTCTGAATATATTTTGTACAAGTATATACAAAAAGTTCACAATTTCACAAAAACTTGATTACATGAAAAAAATCTAAATATGTAATTAAATGCAATTCTCTTATTAAAAATTAATTCATGTGTAAAATTATTGCAATAATATGTTGATTAATGGAAATGATAAAATTAAAAATTCAATATAAAATTCATTTATTACTTTAATCTATCTTTTCAAGAAGTAAGTATTGAATTCGTGAAAAATTTGACTTCCAGTTTTTGGTGTATTTAAACGTTTTAGAAGGTCCTGAACACGTTTTGATGGTTTTTGGAAAATATCTGCCACTCTGTGAGTCTGTATGTGACAAATTTTATGGGCACTCTATCTCAAGAACTGATGCACATAATTTCACAAAACTTTAGCTTCAGTCCTTGATATAAACTCGAGATGTTCAGTTATTGGTGTATATCGCCAAACCTATGGCGCTGCTATGCTGCATATTCATAATTTCCACAATAGTTCTATCTCAAACTAATGTATGTATTTTTATAAAATTTCAGATTAAGTTAATCTTTGACATAACTTCGTGCTCATAACTTTTTGGTGTAAATTGCTCAACAGATGATGCTGCTATGCGGTATTATTCATGATTATCGCAATAGCTTTACCTCAAGGGCGATTTTTTTTAAAAATCAAACTACAGCTTCAGACAGTTTCTGATATATATTAATGTTGTTTAGTTTTTGGTGTAAATTGCCCTATAGGTAGCACTACTATGCTGCATTTTTCAAGATTTCGTTATAGCTGATTAATTGAATGTTTTTTCAAGGTGTTAAATCTAAAATTGACCTCCATTTTACTTCCATAATGTACAGTAATGTTGCAAAAACATGGGCAGTTTGCATTAGAAAAGTACAACTGCAATGAAAAAAACCCCAAATTTTATTATAAATAACTATGTTCCAAATTAATCTTTCCTTCTTGATTAAACTTTGAATTTTTGTAGTTTTCTAAAGCACAGTAGAAGTTTATCTCTGTATGCGACTGCTTTTATTAATTCCTCAAATTGTGAGCATTTTCTATTTGTAGTGTTCTGTTTTTATAACTTTTGAGTTCCCCTCTTAGAAATATAAAATTACCATGTGGAAACATTATTGAATATGGTTTCTTACTCAAGAATAGAATATCAGATTTCAGGGTAAAAAGAAAAAAAATTACATTTAATCAAACTTAATATTTTTCTGGTTTTAGTGAGTAAAAATCTAACAGTCAACAAATCCTACGCTATTTTTTAGTTGCAGACCTGAGTAAGCCAAAATAAAACTTAGTTTTGTTTGAATTTAGATTATAAAACTAAATCAAAACTTTTTTGAGTTGAGATTAAAAAGCTATACCAAAACTAAACATAACGAATAACATTTATAAAGGAAATAAAATTATAATTCTAAGAAAAAAAAAAGTAATAATGTAAAAATATACATTTTTTAAACAAACAATGGAATTTTTGAATACTGATATTCATAATAATGACAAAACTGCAATAATTTCTTTAAACTAACATCATTTACTTAAAAACTATACTTATGTAAATGGAATGCATAATTTATTTCATTCCAAACTGCAGACATATTGGCTCGGGTTTTTACATTAGGTCAATTGGTAGTTAAACATGTAACTGAAAAATCATTTCAACAGAGATATAATGTAACAAACAATAGCATTTAATAAAAATTATTAGGCTGTTGAAAAAAAAAACTAAATTTTTAAAAGCAGGCTTTGCTACTTTCTTTTTATTTTGTAATATAAAGTGAAAATAATTTTCATTTAATACATATAAATGGGAAAAAATGTTTATTATTTAATATTCTCTAAGAAAATATATTTATTTGGGAGAAACAGTCATAAAAAATCAATCTTTCTGTTTTTTTCCAAAAAAAAAAAAAAAAAAAAACGGTAAAAAACTGTCTTTTTTCCGCCACTTATATTTTTCCGTAAAATTTACATCTCTATCACTATTAATATTTTTACAGAATATATTCCTTGCCCTCCACATCCTGATAAAAATTAAATCTAGTTTTATCCCGTCTCGAGTGTGTAAAAAAATGCAAGCCTGATCTTGTCCCTGTATAAGTCTGCTGAAAAAATTAAGCTCAACTTCAGATGCCATACAACTGTCCGATGCTGATCTATATGCTGAACACTTCATACATTTCTTTATTGATATTGTCAAACAATAATCGGCTCGTGACGCATATTTATACATATTCTTGTGAAAGTCGCATTCTATTGGTCCAGTAGAGATTTTTATATCGGGCTGGTAGGTCAGCTTAATTTTTTTTTTTTTTTTGATACGGAATGGCAGGTTCGTTCAATTTTTTTGTTGGCCAGGTCCTTTAAATTTGTTTAGAGGCCCGATTAATCTATTAATATTTCTCCAAAACATATTGCTTGTCTCACTGTAAACAACCAGATCCAATTTCGCTGTGACTCGACTATCCTGAAAATATATATATACATAAGATTCGTTCCAGCACGAGTCTGCTTATGAAATTGAGTTTGTGCTCAGATACGATGTGATTGTCCGATTATCTTATATCTAATCTGGGCATATTATAATGTCATTGTGATTTTGTCAAACTAGTATCGGTTCGTAAAACACATTTATAATTGTTATTCTCTCGCAAGTTATAACCAATGAAAATGGTCCATATTTTATCGGCTTCGCTTAAATTTTTATGTAGAGCTGTTAATGAATGAATAAATAAAATGAATAAAAAACTAGTCATTGGGGGCCACCGTAATACTTGCCCATCATGGATATGCATAATATAATATATGAAAATAAAGCATGTGTGAAATATTTATAAAATATATTGCAGTTCCAAAACAAAATTTAATCATATATTTAAATTTTTTAATATACATAGTAATGCTCTATTAATCCTTTGGAGACAAGCGATACGTATACATGCTACAAAGAGACTTAAGAATCCTTGTTTATCCCCACCAGCAAAATTTTACAGTAAAATTTGCTTTATGTAATTGAAGCATTTTCTCGATTTAATAAGGCACAAATTTCTGTTGACAAACATTAAAAATTTCGTAAAAGGCTCCCGTCGCGAAGGAGTTAATGATTTGCTGATGAACCAATTTCGACACATTATATAAAAACGCCAAGCTACTCAAGTAGTACAGAATTGTGTAAAAGAAACATCCTTAATACTTCAAAAATAATGATCATATTAACTGACAGTTTACTGCGTCGGATTAAGGGTCTCATTTTCAATTAAAATATATCTTTGAATTCAAATTTAAATGAAATACAGGGTCATGAAATTTCGAAGAATGGGGAAAACAGGATTAAAAATATCTCGGCAGCTAATAATCCAATCGACTTCATTCTTTATGTAAAATTTGTGTTATTTTATTGTCTTTTACATCCACTCATTAAAATACAAAATTTTGAAAAACTTTATATACCTTTCATCAGAACGAATTTTTCGAGAGTCCGAAAAAAATAGTTCTGAATAATCGAGGTTACTGATATTAAATAGGCTTTGTTCCTTTCTTACATACTAAGAACATACAAAATTTCAAGTCGCTATCTCAATTTTTTCGGGAGATAGAGCATTTACAGACACACAGACGGGCGGCAAATTTTTTTCTGGAAGTAAAAATGTTTTTCGGAATCTCCAGTATCTAAAACATATAAATCCGTCAAAAAAATTTTTTTTTTTTTTTTTTGATTTTCAAAACTATTGCAAAATTTACCCTATGCTACATATAATGGGTAAATAATACCAGAGTTCCCCCCAGGTTTAAAAAGGGGCAGGGCGCTACTGTTCTGAAAAGGGCACTTTTTACATTCTTCAGGGCACTTTTTTGATTTTTAAGGGCACTTTTATAGGGTTGAATTTACAATTTCGCGGTTCAAAAAAATCGTGGAAAAACAGAAATTTCATCAAAGAATAGAGAAAAAAATCCAAAACTTTCGTCAAAAAATTGAAAAAAAATGTTAAAAGATCACGAGAAAACGGTAAATAATGTTAAATGATCGCAAAATAACGGCCTATTTTGTTAAAACATCGCAAAAACTACAGATTTTGCTAAAAAATCGCGAAAAAACGACAAATTTCGTGAAAAGATCGCGAAAAAACGGCAAATTTTGTTAATAAATCGCAAAAAATGGCTAATTTCATCAAAAGATAGCAAAAAACAGCCAATTTTGTCACGTTTAAACATCACGAAAAAATGCAAATTTCGAAAAAGGGGCGCGAAAAAAATAGTAGGGGATAGGGGGGCACCTTTGAACACTCTAAATATTTTCCTTCAAATACATTATTTTTTTAAAATGTACATGGCAATACATTACTGTTGCTTCACGGGAATAATTATACAAAGCTGTACTATTTTATATGAACTGTACTGTCTAAACAAGATATGTATTTTTCTCCCTCTTTAATCTAAACTTAAGAAAATAAAGTTGTAAGATTATTGTTTAAAAACTTCTATCCCTAAAATTTTAATTTATTGTTCAATGCTTAAAAAAATTTGTCAGCTTTAGTTTATAAGCTTCGTTTTATTCAAATTCTTCAGCCAAATTGAGTAAATCGTTGTTATGTTGAACTCCATGTAATGAAGCACCATTGAACAAAAAAATTGGGGCACCATTGAACAGCGAAAGAAACCCCGAATAAGCTGGTGATAAATAATAATTGAAATAATTTAAAGAGAACATCAAAAACTATGCAGTAAAGAGTTGTTAATGTATCTAAATATTATTATTTCTGAATATTTTTCTATGCGTAAAGATGTTAATTAAGAATGTCAAAGAACATGGATTTATAATTCCACTTACCACACATAGGTTTCAACCTCTGTATGCATCAGCGATGGGTAGTTTCAAATCTAAATTGAATCAAATCTAAATTCATTTATTGGATAATTGCAAATCCTGGATACAAAATAATGATTCATGATTTAACAGGTTTCCAAACATCATTTCTGGTTTTCAAAACGGATAAAACGGAATTTTATATCAGGTCTCTTATAAAAAAAAATAGCGAATGAAAAATTTTAATTTTTCAGAAACATCAGCTATCACATTGGTGTATTTCAAGGATATTGTAAAAAAGTTTTCACAACCAAACACCACTGGAGGCACACTTTTTGTTTTATCAACAATGAGTTTTGACATTAACTTTGATTTCTTTAACTTTGGTTAAATAACAAAAAAATTAGTAATTTCAACAAAATGTATTTGTTTAATTTTATTCATATCACTTTTATATTTCTGTAGCATATGCAACTTTTTATAAAAACTCTCAAAATTTTCATATATTTTCATTTGTTCAAAGGTACCTCTACATGGGGCAGGTTTGAACAAAAATTTTTCAACTTTCCAAATCCTCACAACTTATTTAATTTCTTTGGAAAATGTTTAATTTATGGTTCATATTATGAAGAAGTACGCTGGTTTTATTATATAATATTTAAAATTCGAAAAATGTAATTCAAGTAAGAAATATATTGATTTTCTGAAAAAAATGTTCAAAGGTGTCCCTCTCTCCCCTACATAGTTCGTAACAGGAGCAGAATTGCCCCTCTTTTCTCCCACCTCCGAAATCTGCCGTTTTATCGCGATTTTTTGAAGAAAGTTGCTGTTTTTCGCAAATCTTGCCGTAAATGAGTCGTTTTTTTTTTTAATTCTTTAACGAAATTTGACGTTTCTTTGCGATCCTTTGACGAAATTGCGCGTCCTGTGGGACGCTTAAGGGTGTATTTCGATTCAAACTGCTTATTTTCCGATTTATTTTTGCTCTCAAATGCATCAAACTGGCAAACTGTCTTATTCAGAAAGTACACAAAGAGCCGTGCTTGTCAATTCTTTGATAAATGCAGAAAATATTGGAAAAAATCAATCAAAAATGGCATTTTTAACCAATTTTTCCGAAGCGGGAGATCTGGGAACGAAAAGAGTCGGGTAATTGTTTATAAATCAAATTCTAATGAATTGAGTGTAAAATGACATCACATGGCACCTTATATGTCTCTTCATAAATCCCCTCAGCAAGTTTATTGTTTCTACTTTTAAAAATGTGTCTGTAATTGTATCAGAAAATTTCGAGCTGTTGAAGGTGGAAAAGCATTTTCTCGAATACACCCATAAGAGCTAATTTTTGCGTTCCATCGCCGATTTTTTGCAGGTGGGCGTCGCACACACGCCCGCTGGTGTTCATCATTGGTTCAACGAGGGCAACAAGGGCGGTGTTTTTTCCTTTTAGGGGCAAGGAGGGCGCTATTTTTCATATCGAAGGGCAAGGGGGGCACAGCACCCTCCTGAAACTGCCTGATGAACTGGAAAAAAAATCCCTAATAAGAATAATGAATTCCGAAGACAGTTGAATATATTATTGAAAATCATGATGAAAATTTTCAGGACTTTTCTAGTTTCAAATCTTAATTGCATTATGTATACTAATGAAAATGAATTTGTAAATATGTAAAGAAAATATATGTTACCAAACGTAGAAAATAAAGAACTTAAATAGTATAGGTCAAAAATGAGAACTTAGGAGAAAAATTGAGAATTGAGGACTAGTCTTTTAAGTGGCCACTTTTCTATTTAAAAATAATAAACTGTAAAAATTTTATAAGTATTAATCTAATATTGAATAACCCAAATAAATATGTTAATATAAATATATTGGTACAAAAAAAAAATAGCATTCATGATGAAATGCAAGAAAATTGTATTCTCTCCACATGAAAAAGTGGCTAGGAGGTGACCGATGATAGCCAATTTTTCATTGGCCACTTTTTCTCATTTACTGGCGCTGTGGCCGGTGGCTAGTGCTAATTTTGCCCTTTATTAAATAGACATTTAAGCCGATTCTCGAAAAGATATTTTTTCCCCTTGCATAACAACAAAAAACTTTCTGACATATTTTCTGGCAAAGTTTTAAACATAAAAGCATGACAATTGCAATTGTGATTATTGAAGAGATTTATGATCAAATGTTTTAATTTCTATTTTCAAATAAACGAATTAAATCTTAAGGCAGGTTATTGTCTGATAGTGGTAATTTTTTTGCCTCACTTGCACTATCACTGCCCGGAAATTCAGTTCGAAATGCCAAATTGACAACATCTTCTAAAAGTATTTGAGTTTATCGAAAAGTGGAAAATTACAGTTATAAAATTGAAAATAAGAGCACCTGTTCGGATAAAAAAAATGTGTGAAAAAATGCAGTTTGTATCTGAGGGTTACCTTGAAAAAACAATTTCTTACAATTTTTAGCCATGATAAAAATTTTAGTTTGTAGGTTTTTTTAGAAATAACATCAATAATAAAGTATTACCAACTTAACAAAAGTTATTTTTGGCTTCTTATAAAATAATAAGGTAATTTTGAATTGTATTTTACATCATTTCATATTTTTGCTTCATGCGCTAATTATAAAATGATATTTTGTGCCAGTGGGAAACAGCGTTCTCGGATTTTACGCCCCCTCCCCTCCTCCAAGAAAATCATGGAACAAAATTTCTTTAGATTCTCAAAACATTGACCAAATGCATTTTGAATGACTATTACTGCCACTGTAACACATAGCAACACAAAAGTTTTTTTTTTTTTTTTTAATAAGTGAAATACATTTAATTTTGCAGTTTGCTGGACAGATATAAACACACTCTTTATAACTAGTTAAAATTTTACATAGGGGGAACTGGGGCACATTGATACATCCCCTGTACAGCACACAGGGTCATTACAGGAAATTTCACAACAGCTCCAAAAGGTGATCCTAGTGAAATTAACTACATACAGAAAGTTTTGGAATGATTCAATAGTTTGATGAAATGGGATGGGTGGTTAATTATTTTTGTAGGTCAAAAATAAATTTGAGTTGTACAATCGAAATGATATTTTACAACTGTTCCAGTATTTTCAACCGAAAAGAATACCCTCCCTGGCAAGTAAAGCTACTCTTTATCAGTTCCTCATTCTTTATTGTTAGATAAATTATGAAGTGTTGGATTTGTGACTCATTTTATTCAAAATGGGTGTATGGGGCACATTGATACGGTGTTTGTCGGAGCACATTGATACAACCTAAATCCTTTTCTTGATCATTTTCCCATTACCTTTAATTTTTTTACCATGCACTCCTTAATTCAACCATTTTTCATCAAAAATGTCTACTATTAGTTTTTATTAAAGTGAAATAGCTCTAATTTCTTTATATTAGAACATTTTATAGTATTTTTGCAAACAGAAGACGTACAAACTTACACAATATCTAGTGCTAGTAGAATTAACAAAAGAAATGGACGGCAGCCAAGCAAATCTCAAATTTATATCGATTCTCCAGAGTAAAAAGTATTATCGACATGAGAAATGTTAAGTAAGAGAAACAAGCTGCAGAACAATACAGGATAATTATATTATAAACATAATTTTTAATATAATTATCCTTTATTTTCTGTTTGTAAACCGATTTATAAACAGAAAACCTGGTAATTCTTTCAACTTTCCTAAGAAAGAAGATAATTCTGGGGTTCAAGTGCCAGATATGACAAAGTTACCACAGGCAGGGCCGTAGCTAGAAGTGAACAATAGGGGGGGGGGGCTCAATAGAATGTAGGAGGGGCTCATAATTTCTCTCTCTCTCTCTCTGACGCAGAAAGATAAATTAGTGCACATTCACATTGAAAGTACTATGTACTATGTACTTATGCTATGTACTTTTGTAATAACTTCATTTTATGCTAAGAGAAGAATATGACGATGAAAATTTTGAATGTATAACTGGTGCAAAATTAAACTTCATGTCAGTTTCATACGTACAAATAGGATGAAGGGAGTGCAGAAACACTTATTTTAGATACAATTTAGTAATTCCTCAAAACTGTGAAAGGTTCTCAAAACTAAATTAGATTTTTGAACAAAATTTCATTTGGATTTTCGGAACAGAAATTCATTTGGTGACTTTGGAATCTTTTCCAGGGGGGGGGGGGGGCTGAAAATATTTTAGGGGGGCTGAGCCGCCCATAGCGCCCCCTTGGCTACGGCTCTGACATCAGGTCATTATACATTTAATTTTGATTGCTTTAATATTGCTTACAAATAAATTGTGTGTGATTTTAATGTCTATAAATATATATAAAATGGTTTGCTAACTATTTTTCTATGAAAAATATGCATTGGTGTTATTTTGTCTCCATTTTTCCCAGACGTGTCAAAGTGTATTAATCTGCCCCGGGAATGGGGCACATTGATACAGATTACTTTTTTTGATTTTTTAAAAATTACATAGAAAAATAATATATAAAACAACGATTGTACATTTTTATAACACACTACACAGGTTTTGCTGACATCACATAGAAAAATAACTTGAAATTTCTGCTTTCTAGACACCAATTTTTTTTTTTTTTTTTTTTTGAAAAACGCTGTATCAATGTCCCCCAGTTCCCCCTACTCTATCCAAACATTTTCTAACCGCACCTAAAGTAACTTTGGTACAATTTAATTTACTTAAAATGCCAAATCATTGTGATCGTTCGTACATCGAAAGAAATTCTAGTGATAAGACATCGCGAGATAAAAATAATTAAAAATAACCTTGCTCTAAATAGTTTAATTATTTAATGTTAATTAAAATAAATATATAAGTTTGCATTGTGATTATTTACAAGGGCCATATCACTTATAAATGTTTTGCAAAATTTCAGTTTAAAATAACATTGTCCCCCCTCCCTAGAGGTCTGCACGGGCCGGAATTTCCAGGCCCGGCCCGTTGTAAAACTCAAAAGTTCGGCCCGGCCCGTTCAAATTTTGATATTTTAGGCCCGGCCCGTTTTGGCCCGTTACAATTTCTACGATTTCTAAAAAATTCAGATTTGTATCATATAATTAAGATTTTTTTAAAGAGTACTGCATACATATCTATGGAATTATTTTACAGTATATTTTACAGGAAATACACATTAGTAACATTAATGATTACTAAGATTCTTAGGCTTTCAACATTCAAATAAAGATTCATTAAAAAATTAATATGGCTTAGAATAAAAGAAAAAAAAAAGAAATTTAAAAACATCGTAACTTTTGAAGCTGTTTAATAAAGGAAGATTTATAACAATATTTCTATATCATTTTACTAAAGATTTTAAATCCAAATTCATACGTTAATTCAAAAAGGCTCCTTTCTGATACATTTCTAAATTCATTTTTTTCTCAGAAATGCATAAGATTAGCAGGTGTCTTTATTCAGAAACTCTATATAATCGAATTTTGAATAGAATTTCTGGAACCGATGGCATGGGAAGGGAGAAAAACCTGCAACCATTTGAGAAACTATTGTATCTCAACAAGGATATACAAGTATTTTATTTACCAAAAATGAAAAACACTATTCGATTCCAAATCCCTTCAATAGTCAGGCTTATCACTTTTGTGTATTTTTACAACTAAAAATTAATGTAAAAATGTGTCAAACTTTCGCGTTTTTGAAAAATTAATTTAAAACCATCAAGAAGTATATATCCAAAGATTAAGCTAACATAAGTTCTTTATCGCTGTTCATAATTTTACAAATTATGTTGTCTGCCCTACAGATCTTGAGAACAATTAAGTCTTCTTTCGGTCCTGCAAGTCTATATGTAGAAAAATAATGCCTTGATCTCCAATTTTGATCTTGGCCCTGCACGAGTCAGTTTAAAAAAATATTAAAACGGGTTACACACAATGTAACTGTCCGATGCCGATCTCTACACTGCACAAGTTACATTTTTATATTGATGCTGTCAAACTAGTATGGCTCGTGACGCACATTTATATTTATTCTTGTTAAAACATAAGATGTCAATTTTCGTTGAAAATTGGTTTATATTTTATCGTTTATGTTTAAATTTTCAAAATTTTTATATCGGCCCGGCCCGTTAAATTTTTTTGCCAGCACAACCCGGCCTGTTTATTTTGTTTGTCGGCCCGACCCGGCCCGTTGAAAAAAACATTCTAATTCTGCCGGCCCGTTAGCAAATTCGAAACAATTCCCCCGGCCCGGGCAGACCTCTACCCCCCCCCCCCTCCCCCCTCAAAAAAAAAATCTACTAGAAATATTTATAATAGGACTATAAGAAGTTTTTCCTTGAAAATCAATTATAAACCTAAAAGAAAAATGTAACAAATATGGTACAAGGAAATTATTCCTAAAAAAGATGACACACATAAACTTATCACTAAATAAAACAGACTGAGATAATGTCTCGACTAATCATATTTATTTACAAGTTATTAAAAAATAAAACCATACTTACAAAATTAATTAAATTAAGTAACAAGCAGACTTAAACTGCAATTTTATACTTCCCCAACATGGAAGATTAGTTTGAAATTATAATAGTTTTTTTCTAACTTTTGCTTCAACATCATAATATATAACATACACTGATTTTAATCATTATTTTAGATTTTATCAAATTGATATACGAAATCAATTTACTTATTTTATTCGCTCTTTCATTACATTGATAGCATGAAATTTTGTAAAAATTGTAATTTAACTTATATCTTTAGTAATTGTTAATAGTTACAAAAGCTAAATTTATATGGATCCGGGTAGACATCATACACTTAGTTTCGAATTCCTTTTTTATAGTGTATATAAAAACAAACAAAATTTTAATTGGCGCCCCCTTTGCCTTTCGTTCTGGCGTCCGATGCATATGTCCCCTTAGCAATTCCTAGGGAAATTTGTTGCTGTTTGCAATTATCGGTGAGGGTACAGTTTCACACTGAAGAGATTTTTAAGCAAAAACTAACCTATTTAAATGACAGAAGGCATAGAGATGCTTTGGTGCAGTTTTTCCTTTCAAATTTTATGGCTGTGAGACATTCTTATGCAAATTCCATAATAAACATTTTTGCATGTAAAGACAAACAAAATCTTCATTTGGCTCCCCCTTTGCCTTTCGTTTTGGCGTCCGAGACACATGCCCTCTCTGCAACCCCTAGGGAAATCGCTTGGTTTCAGGCTGTGAGACATTTTTATGCAAATTCCATGCATATACATTTTTGTATGTAAAGACAAACAAAATCTTCATTTGCGCTCCTTTCGCCTTGGCATCCGATACACATGCCATCTTTGCAACCCCTAGGGAAATCGCTTGATTTTTGGCAATTGTCGGTGAAGTACAATTTGACACAGAAGAGGATTTTTGAGTAGAGACTGATTTTTAAACGACAGAATTCATAAAGATACACTTGATTCAGTTTTGCTTAGAATTTTCCGTTTGTGTCTGTGTATAGATGATTAGGGGGGCACGTGCCCCCCCTCCCCCCCGATGCTACGCCTATGCTTTTCAGAGTCGTTTCATTACGGAACAAGTCATAGGAATTGCTCTTTTTCGGAACAAGTCCGAGGAATCGAACCTTTTCGGAGTTGTTTAATTTTGGAACAAGTCCGAGGATTTTGTCCTTTTCGGAGTTTCGGACCGATTCTGTGATTTCGTTTCTTTTTTGAATCGATCGCTTAGTTCCACTGCCAGAATCACTCCTTTTGAACTGTTCCTCAACAAATGATACATCTCTACTAAAAAACTAATTTCAGTTAACGTTAAAACGACTTATTCAGCAAAAAGTAAGTTTAAAATAAGTAACATGTTATACTATTGTTTTTATCCTCTCAAATCAAGAGCAAACTGCGTTCGAGCATCATTATTTCTCGCTGCCGGTTAGTGCAATATTGACGATAGTTGTGACAGTTCTTCCAAACCTAGAAATAACTGTATTTAAACAACAATAATAATAATAAAAGCTTTTACAAACAAATAAGAGAACTTTCTATATTTCGCGGCATAGCGAAAAAAATTTACAAATTTCGATATTTTTTTTTCAAATTTTTTGAGGTTTAAAAATTGTAAAAAAAATCCCTATTTCCAAATTTTAAAAAAAAAAAATCTTTGTATAACCCGCACCGTGTATAAACTGCAGCGGCTTTTTCTAAGGTTTTTTTTCTTGTGTAAGCCGCGGACTATACACCCGAAAATACGGTACTTTTAACTAAAATATGTCAATAAAAAATATTTAAATCCTTTATAACAATCAAACCTTATATTCTATTTATAAGATAAGATACTTTTTTTTTTTTAATTTAACATTAATTTGCTTAAAAGAGAACTTTAAATAACAATTTTATGAGAACATCCTGAACTTCAACATGGTGCACCCGAGGTAAAGTTAGAATTTGGCACCCTCCCTCCCAACTTTTTCTTGTGAGAAGCCAAAAATGACCTTAATAGTATAAATTTGTCGCCCACTAAATTTCCGCATCCGGGTGACCACCCCCTCTTTTGCATGGCGCTGTAGAGCACAGTAACCATCTTTTGCCGAGGTACAGTGGTCCACAATCCACCTTGTATGTAGAGGTGAGAGACCCTGTATTTAGGTTTGTATTTACTGTTTTTAAATATAATACAAGTATCCTATTGACTGTAGCATGTTATTACTAAAACGATTTCTGGCAGGCTCTAAAATTTGATTACTCACTTTAGATATAACATAAAACAAATTTAGAATGAAAATTTTATGGTTATTAATCTATAGTTTATATCAATGTTATTGCAAAATTGTTCTCAGATCTATAAGCATTTCAGGCTCATAAGTATTTTTATTTTAATGTTGAAGAGATGCTGCAAAACTAATTTGAAATCATTGTTTTCCCATTTTAACAATTATTCATGCATTAATAATAACTAATTTTAAAACCATTTAGAGGGAGAAACCATTGCTTTGAAACTCTTAGCTGCTGCGACTGTTGTCTCGAATGATCTTTAAACTGATTTTGTATGTACATGATGTAAACAAATACAGTAGACTCCCTCAAATCCGCACAGCTTGGGACCAGAGGTTTTGCGGATTTTAGAATTTTGCAGATTTCTGATCATTGCTTTGTTTACATTTATTAAACAGTACTTTGAGTGCAATTAATAGTGCATTCAGAACTATAATGAATGCTTACAATATAATAAAATATTAAAATAAAAATTTAGATAATTTTTAAAATGATTAAAGTACTAATAGCAAAGGTCAAATTAATAATCCATAGTGTATGATTAAATATTCATTATAAAGATTAAATGTACTTTTTCCAAAATTATTCAACAAAACTTGCCTCATAAAAGTACATTACTAATTTACATCAAAATCATAAAATAAGGATTCTTTTCAAGTTAAGTCAGGCTTAGTGACCAAAAAATCTTAATTTTTGCATAAATATATTTGGTAAGAAGATTGCAATTACCAGTGATATCAGCAATATCTTGATTTTTTTTCAAAAAAATATTATTCTTTCTTCATGAAAAAAACATGAATAGAGTATTATTAAGAAAATTACAACTAAAAAAATATATGGAATTGATACAAAACTAAAAATATCAAATTTTGTCCCAATATCTGAACTGAAAGTTTCATTGTTTACATCCATAAAATATGTGTGGATTTTAGAGAGTTGCAGATTTCTGGTTTGTGGATTTAAAGGAGTCTACTGTTATAAAAAAAATATGCAAAATTCTGTAATCCAGAGAACCTTAGGTCCCAAGCTTTATAGATTAGAGGATGTTGATTATATTCTTAATAATGGTTTAACAAAACAATATGTAAGCAGATGTAGCAGTTATAAAAATATTTTTAAAATTAATTTCCTTTATTTTTGAAAGTTTAATATTATTTATTTTTGATCTTTTACTAACCTATAAACTTTAAAACAAGTCGATGGTTGAAACATTAGACTTTCCACTTCGTAATTGTTTTAAGAATTAGCTCTGTTTTAGAATTGTTACAGCAATATTTGTGCATTAAATAAGTCAATAAAACTGATAACAAATTTGTTTTCTTATTTAGGTTAATAAGACTACTGTATAATATCAATCACTGCATGTCAACAAAATCTAAAATAGCATTAGGAACGGCAGCTGTCTCGGCAGTTGCTATGATTTCTTACATTCATCTAAAGCAAGAGTGGGAGAGAGAAAAACTTCATCAAGGGGTTATCAAAGATATGGAAAGACAGAGATTAAAGAAACATGAGAAAAGACTAGCTCCTGCAACTGAAGATAAAAGCATTCATTTATGACAAATCTCTCTTTGCTAATTATTCTAATGATGATAGCAAGTGCTGTAGATCTTTTTAAAAATAAAACTATTAACTTGTTTAATATAGCAATTGTAGAGGACGATCTTGATTGTAGAGGACTATAAATATGAAAAATAGATTTTGTTTAGTATTTAAGACATTTGAATTCTTTAAATAAACTAATAATGATTTTCAGTAGTAAAAATTTAACTTTCCAGCATCACAACCATAATCGTATTTTTCCCTGAACATTGTTTTAAAATTATTATTCAATCGTTAAAACAATGACTTCAATTGTATTTTTAATTTAAACTGTCATTAAAATTAATTTTTTAAATGTTAAGATAATAATAAATTAAATTAAAATGAATTCTATTGAACATTATTAAGGCTTAAAGGTAAATTTTTATTGTATTACAGGGCTTGAAATTCGATTTTTCAGAGGAGGGGAGTCTCCCTCCCAACATTTATAAATGGAGGGGAGTTTAGATGTTTGGGAGGGAGAAAAAAAATCTTTAAAACACACTATTATTTTATGTGTCATTTACAGAATTATAAGAATACAGACATAACAAATTACTACTGAAACAAGTTTTAACAACCGAGAATAATTATGTAAAATGTGTTTTTAAAAAGAGAGGTCAACATTTTAGACAGCCTATTCTTTACGGGGGGGGGGGAGGTTACCTGCGATCTTCAGACGAAATCTGCGATATTTTAGTAAAATCGGCGATATTTTGTCGAAATCGGCGGTTTTTCCGCGATCTTTTAAATAAATCGGAGTTTTCCCGTGCTTTTTTTCATGAAATCGGCATTTTTTTACGATTTTTAGAGAAAATTTGCTTTTTTATGCTATTTTTTCTCGTAAACGGCGTTTTATCTCCGCGATCTTTTGACGAAATCGGCATTTTTTCCGTGATCTTTTGATGAAATCGGCGTTTTTTTTCCGCGATCTTTTAACAAAATAGGCGTTATATCAGCAATCTTTAGACGAAATCGACGTTTTCCCGCGGTCTTCAGACGAAATCAGCGTTTTATCTAGGATACTTGGTGAAATTAGCGTTTTTTCTGCGATCCGCACAGGAGATTCGCATTTTTCGGCGAACTTTTGATAAAGTTCGTTGCCAAAAATATTGACGAAATCGTCGTTTTTCCACGAAATGTGCGCTTTTTCGGCGATCCTTTCACGAAATTTGCATTTCTCTGCGATTGTTTTTTCCACACGCAAAACCGTACAAGTTGGTAACTATGCGGAACTGATAACCGAATTTCAAATTATTGGAAATTTCGGACGAGAATCACCCCTGAATTCGAAATAGAATCACTTCTTTTTTGCTGGCTGCAGAAAATAGTACGAAACGTGTCAATCGATCGCAGGAAAAAATATAGGAAATTTGTAGATCGGTTGCGGAAAAAAATCGTGCATATTAACGATCACGTGCATATTAACGAAAATAAAGTGGGCGGGAGCCTCCCGCCCACTTTATTTTCTTGGGCAGGATTTCAAAAGGTAGGGCGCGAATCCCGCCCTGAAATTCAAGTCCTGTATTATGTATGGTAAGATTTTAAAATGTTGCAGTGGTATCAGTGTCATTTCAAATATTTACTACAGTAGTCTCCCTCAAATCTACAACTCTCTAAAATCTGCACATAATTTATGGATGTAAACAATGAAATATTCAGTTCAGATGTAGGTGAAAAATTTTTCTTTTTTAAGTTTTATATCAATTTCATACATTTTTTAATTTGTAATTTTTGTTAAGATTATTGAATTCATGTTTTTTTCATGAAGAAAGAATAATTTATTTCTGAAAAAAAAAAAAAAAAAAAAAAAAAAAAAAATCAAGATATTGCTGATATCATTGGTAATCACAATCTTACCAAACATATTTATGTGTTAATGAAGCTTTTTTAGTTATTAAGTCTAGCTAAACTTGAAATAAAGCTTCGTTATTTTATGATTATGATGTGAACTAGTAATGTGAGGCAAGTTTCATTGAATAATTTAGGAAAGATTATTCAATCATTATTTTATCTTTATAATGAATATTTATTTGTACATTATTGATTATTAACTTGACCTTTTGCTTTTAATATTTTAAAAATTATCTAAATTTATATTATTTTAGTTTATTACTTATTTTAATATTTTAGTATACTGTAAGCATTCATTATACTTTTGATTTCATTATTAATTACATTCAAATTACTGTTTAAAAAATGTAAACAAAGCAATGACCAGAAATCCGCACAACCTCTGGTCCCAAGCTGTGTGGATTTGAGGGAGTCTACTGTACTAGATATGTAGAAATCTGATCTCCTGCATTTGTATTGTATAAGTTTGAGAAAAAGAAAACTAATTTTTAATTTACATAGATATTTTTATAACATTAATCTTTCTTAAATTTCTTATAACTAAAAAATATTTATAATTTCAATGAACTATGAATTTATATGATTATATAACATAATAGAATGACTCCATTAGAATATCAATACAGATTCATGGTTGCCAATTATCATGTGGTGATTAAATTTATTGATGTGGTCACTAATTTTCACTAAGCCACCTTTTTTTTTTTTTTCCCAAGAAAGTTTTTCTTTCAGAAAAAGAAATGCATGTTTGTGACTAATTTTGATTTTAGTGAAAAAAAAAAAAAAAAATTCACACATTTGCATTTTTTTTTATATGTACAGTCATAAGAGGGAAAAAAATCCCCTACTAATTCAGAAACAAATTATTGTAAAAAAAAAAAAAAAAAAAAAAAAAAAGTTACTGGTAATAAACAATTGGAAATAGTCTACTTTTAAATGATATATCACTTATTTGTTGCAACAATATTGTAACTCAAAAATCGCAATTTTTGAGCTAGTACCACAGAGACAATACTAATGATTTAAACTTTTAATAGAGAATCATTTTTAAGCTTTCACGGTTGATTCCCTTACTGATGTGATTTTAGCAGGAAGAACATCATATATTAAAATAGCAATAATTTGGGGGTTAATGGAAGCTGTGTAGGTCATTTTGGTCATTAACACATTCACTGCCGGCCACGTGCTAGTGCATGAAATTCTCATTCATTTAACACAGAGGGCAGAGTTATCGGCAGCGAACGTGTTAATTCATCTCCTCTTTATAACCAAGTATTTGATCAAATCGCACCTTTTTTAAAAAAATTATTATAGTTTTCAAAAACTAAATATTCAATATTTAAAACTTCTTATGTGTATCTTGAAAAATTATGATTTTTGAGTTGTGACAAATGAACAATATATAAAATTTGCTTAAATCATCTATATAATTTTTTTTTAATACCCAAATTTGACACCATAAATAAGTTCTACAGCCTTTAATTAACCTAAAAAACAAATTTTTAAGAAGTTTGTATGATTAGTTTCAGAAAAATTATTTTAAAGTGAGCACATATTAGGGGCTGTATCAAAATTTAAGTTCTGTACTCCACTGTTGATATACTATAGAGTCATTGTCACTTCTTGTCAATATGACCATTTCACTCGCTTACTGTGTTTTGACTATTGCCAGCCCAAATGTTGCAATAAAATGAATATATATTTTTTGAATTATGTTCTTGCAAATCATAGAGAGTCTCTTAAATCAACATTTTGATGGTCTACTTCATATTTTTTTTTTACATTTAATTGCAATTAAAAAATTATAGAAAAAATTTGAAATTGAGAATTCACATAAACAGACATAATAAATATATGTGTAACAAAAACATAGGTTGCAATTCATATTTATTTATTTAAACGTTAATGTCTAAAAAATAATTCATAAAATTTTAAAATAATTAGAAGTTTTAAATTTTGAATATTTATCATACGATGACTGGAAATTTTGTTTCTAGGTATTGGTACAACTGACAATTTGAAATATTTCTGTCAAAATTCAGTGTTGCCATTGAGAAAATAAAACAGTTTAGTCTGGTTTTGATCCGTAGATGTGCTCTTAGGCAAATTTTATATACATCATTTAAAAGTAGACTTTATTTCCAATTGTTTGGCACGAATACCTTCCTTCTATTATAACTACTTGCAGAGTTAGTAGGTGTTTTTTTTTTCTTTTTGCCCTACAACTTCAGTTTTGTATTACAAAATCGAAATAAGAAATATTGTTCACGTTATATTCATTTTCAAGAATACTTAGTTTATATATATATTTTTTAATCTGTACCTTGTTCAACTTTATCTTCTGACTGTGCATAATTTAAGATTAATATTTTATTTAACATTCAAATTTCAAGAATTTTAGAATAAAATTGAATTATGCATTTGATGCAGTTAGCCTGTTTTGTATTACATGGATGTATATTAACCCTTTTAGTACAAGGGAGCACCATCATGCTGCTCTGGAAAGTGCCAAGGAGCGCTGTCGCCCTGCTCTGTCATCGTGCCTGTATCTAAAAATTCACTTGTGTCTGACATTTTGAAATCAAAATTAGAAATATAAAAATAATAATAATCATGATGTTTATATAATAAATATACGATCGAAGGTAGTTAAAATGCAATATAATGAATAAAAATACGAACACGGTAACACAGCCGTCACTATGTTTATCCAATGCTCGAAATTATATCACAACAAGAAAAACAAAGATTTTTTTCACAGCTTATAAAAAACTGCAGAAATAAAAAGATAATGTCTTTCATTCACAGTTTATCGTTTACAACTAGAAAACTTCTTACATTTTGGTATTTCTGTTTCTAGGCGACAATAAATTAAATAAATTTAAATAGCACTTTATCAAACACTGAGCACGCCAAAAGTGAACTTTCGAAAGGAGCGCTATCGTGACGCTGGCATTTTACACAACTAGTGAAAGCAGCGCGAGGACACTCCTTGGCACTAAAAAGGTTAAATAGATTATTTTTTACTTTGAATTCTTTGGTTTGTTGTTTTCTTTTTCATATTAATTTTTACAAATCTGTTTCACAAACTGGCCATTGGCTTTTTCAAGATTTTAAGAATCTGAACCCATATTGAACTTATTTATTTATGTAACTTGTTGTATAAGTTTGATGAACAGATTGATAATTGAACTGAGTTTGTAAATACTTTTAGATAATTTGGAAGGTTTTAACAAGTTATGTCAGAAAATATAAAAAATGAGTTGTATCTTTGAAATGCATTACATACTAGTCAAATTTAGATCCATCAAACTTGAATAAAAGTGATCATGTGTCGAAAGTGCCAGATTGCAAGGTGAAAAAAAGTGCACTTTTAGTATTTTCTAATTAGATTGTCATTAATTAAATATTTAAAACAATATATATTGTTTAGTTTCATATATATTTTAGACTGTCAGTCATCAATTAATGATGCAATGTAAACGGAAAGTTCAGTGTCAGTCACTGGTGACTAACGTGGTATTCAAAGTGTTAACTTATAAATTTTATCAGACAAAAAGTACAAATACTATTAGTAAATACAATCCACTCTTAATCTGTGATCTATGCTATATTTGTGATGTAAACAAATAATTCAAGTTTTTTTTAAAGCAAGACAATGTCCGTTTTGATCTTAATAAAAATTTTCTTGTCTAATGAATTCATGAAATTTTTTATGCATTTCTGCATTCATTAAAAAGAAATTATTCTTAATAACTGCAATTCAATTCTTAACTATTAAACTGCTCCATTCTGAATGCATTTGTTGGCTATAATTTTTTTTTTTTTCCAAACAGGTATTAGCTCTTGGAAGATAAATGTCTTGGGTTTTAGAGAAACATACTTTGGTTATAGGCCAGCAGGCGGCAACATAGACAAGTCAAAGTAGAGGTCTGCATGAGCTGAAACTTCCAAGTCCATGCCAACCAATAGAAAAAAAGATGTGACTTGCCCCATATGATAAAAATATTTGGCCCAGTCCAGTCCAAAATAAAAATGATTTATAAAATTTCAACTGGAGCCTGGCCCGAGCGAATATTTACAAAACATCAATTTTTTTATTCATATGGAGGACTTCTGATAATTTTTTCTTCCCCCATGTTTATAATCTTTATTTATATAGAAGTACCGTGGACGGCAATATTTATGTTTTTAATGAGCTTCTGTTGTATGTAAATGTTTCAGTTATCATTAATTTAGTAATCCATATTCCATGTAATGGAGACCTAAAAAATGATATAAAGTAAAATCTTTTAAAAGAATGAACTGCACAGGAAAGGAAAAAAATTCTTTATATACATTTTCATTTCTTAACCAGGTATACACCCTCAACAATGGCCAATGGCTAATTCTCAAACCGTTAGTCACAGACATACAGTTCCAATTAGAAAAACGTTTTAAATGAAAGTGATTTATAAAAATATTTCATAAAGAAATTATGAAATTTAAATTTTTATATGGTCTTCCGGCCCAATAAGTTATATTTGGTAAAAATTTTCTATTATATCACTAAAACTGACAAACTTGTGAAATTAAAAAAATTCATGACTTGTACCACTTTTCTGCATGTGAACACAAATGAGTTCAGTCAGATTTGAGCGATCATACGCCAAGTGCTTAAAGTATTTGAAATACTTATTTCATGTATATCTGCACTTTGAAAAAATTGAGTTATCTTTATTAAATCTTAGCTGATTAAAATAATTGTATTTTAACATGTTTTATTTTGTAAGAATTTAGGACTGTTTATTTTAGCAAAATTATGTTATGGATTTTTATTTAATTTCCACAATCGTATGTATGTATGTTTTTGTTGTTCAAAATTTGTATTCAAAGTTTAACTCACTTTGAAATATCAGATAGAGATTAAATTTTACATACTGATATAATTCCAATGACAATTTAATATTGTTATTGGTGGTTACCATGCATTTATACTTATTCTACAAGATAACACAAAATTTTTTCAACAGATTACTGCAAAGAAGTTTCAGAAAAAGTTTTAGATTAGATAACACAACAATGCAATGGTTGTGTTTTTTAACTATTATGTATTTTGTATCACTGAATCCAAAAATTTCATTTTATAACCATCACATCATTTTTTTTTTTTTTTTTTTTTTTTTTTTTTTTTTTGCAAATTATTAATTGTCAAAGTTAAATAATAGCAAAAAATGGATGGTATAAAACAAAGGAAGTGGCTGTGTTTTTTAACTTATAATTGATTTTTAGCATTTAATTTGAAAATGACTCATTTTTAGCCATCTAGTTAGAATTCTTTTGCAAATTGTAAAAATCTGATACTATAAAGCAGATGTAAAACTTAATTTTATTTAATTTATTAACATTTTTGGCTTATACTAGAATTCTTATACCTAAACAGCTGAGGGATCCAATAAAGATAGGTGAAGATGTTGTTTTAACTTTGAAATTTACAATTTTCAGAAAATTTTGATGCGATGGTTAAAAATGAAGGCAATTTTCAGATTCAGCAATTAAAAAAATACATAAAAATCAAGTACCAAAAATTAAATTAGTCATTGTGAGCCACTGTAATACTTACCCATCATGGATATGCATAATATATGAAAATAAAACATGGGTAAACTAATAAAATGCATCGCAATTCCAAAATAAAATTTAAAGGTATATTTAAATATTTTTAACAAATAGTAATGCTTGATTATTGCACTGCTGATGAGCCAATTTTGACAAATTATATAAAACACTCAACTATTCAAGTAGTAAAGAATTGCATTAAAGAAACATCCTTATAACACCAAAAATAATAATCATATAAACTAACATTTTAAAGCGTCAGATTAAGCTTCTTATATCCAATTAAAATATATCTTTGAATTGAAATTTGAATGAAATACAGGGTCATGAAAAATTGAAGAATGTGAAAAATAGGATTACAAATAGCTAAAATTTACATTGCAATTTTACTTTCAACTTGTTTTTAGTACTTCTGACAAAATTATTTATATTACTAAATTTACTATTGTCCTATAATTTGCAGGAAAAAAAAAGCTTAAACAGCTATTATTTGGTCAATTTTAATTGTATATATTTGAACTTCTTTTTCTGTCTTGTCAGTGCAACAGGAAATTTTTACTAAATGTAACTTATAGAACCAGAGGACCATATAAAAATTTAAATTTTGTAAGCTTCTAAGAAATGCTTTTATTGCCCCAAATCACTTTTAAAACATTTCTTTACCTCATTTAAAACATTCTTTTAGTTGGAACTATATGTAACATCTAAGTAATAAGCTATTGCCACCATTGAGAGTGGATACCCTGTATATTTTTTCCTTGCATATTATTGTATTAATTTTGCATGGATGAACACATTTTTTTAATTCAAAACAAGATTCTGTTACATGGCATTGCAAATTTGTAGGTTGAAGAATAAATTAATTTTAACATAAAGGTAATAAATAGTAAATGTATTTCTCTCTCCTGTTATTGTTTCATTAGAAAAATTCAAAGAAAATCTTTGGTACAAGTATTTACCAAAAATATTATTAGTAAATCCTTTGCATACCTAACGCTCTTTAAACCATTGTCACTTTTATTCAAAGTATGAAGTTTTATTAATGTAAGATCAATAACTGGTGTTAATAGCGTTTGGCATAACTTAATGGAACATAGTCTCAGTTACATTTGCTTACAACCATATTGTTGCAAATATTTCTAATGTTTGACAGCAAATTTCACTATTGACCGGATAAAGAAAGATTCAGAATATTTTATTGGTTGCAAAGTTCATTTTTCTATCAAATTGGTCACCAAGATTGTTTTTAAGGTTAACAGTTGCATAATTGCAACTTATCAAGAAAATGAAAAGTTAATGAAAATGGCATCCTTTTAAACAATTCAGCTTTAAAAAACCATGTTTATTTTATTTTTCTTTTAAGTATGAGAGTTAAACACTGCTTTGTGTGCAAATAATTTCTTAGACTATTTATTATATTTATTTCTTAGATTATTTAAATGCCTCATTTCTCCACCAAATTGTATTATAAAGGATCAATTAAAAGATTTTTCTTAAAAGCCAAATTTTTGTCCAATGCATAAAATACAACAGCACAATGGTGTTCATATCGTTTTCAGCAATGCAAAAGGGAATTTCAGGTAAAGCTCCATGTAATTTTAAAATACAAAGTCAAGATTTCATTTATTTCATGCTTTGTTTTGAAAAGTAAACCAGCACAGACTCCATGTAATTTTAAAATACAAAGTCAAGATTTCATTTATTTCATGCTTTGTTTTGAAAAGTAAACCAGCACAGCGAGCTTAACTTGATAATTTGTAGATAAATTCCAATTTTCGAATGTAAATAAAATTACCTATAATCAGCAAAGTTCTATAATTTGCAAAACTCTTGGTTCTGACCTGTGCAGATTTGAGGAAGTGTACAGTAAATCCCTTTTATTTATATAATCATGAAAGATGAAAATAAATATATGCACTACTAATTCTTAAGAAAACTAAAACTGCAGGACATTTCATACTCACCACTTTTCTAAAATTATAGAGCTGAATAGATTTGTTCTTTTTGCAATATCTATCCTAAAGCACTGGATTTTGCACAATTGCTGGATGGAATTGCACAGATGCATATTAATAAAAATGATCTTCATTGTTCGCATAAATATTTCAGTTGAATCTCATTTCGATATTTATCAAAAATCATTTTGTCTGTCTAGCTTCTTGTAATGTTCACAGAGAATAACATATCAAACCTTAAAATTAGTTGTCATAACTATATTCAGTTCAATGGTTAAAAATCAGAAAAATTGTCCAACACTTTCTATCAAAATTGTGAACTATTTATGAATTCTGTTTGTATGGTACTGAACTACATCTTTTTGACATACTGCTATGGACTACATTCTCATATTAGCAGAACTTATGCAAAATATCTTCAATAAATAATTACAGTAGGAAAAAAAAAAAATAAAAAATCAACAGATTCTTTCACTTAAGCATGCACAAATAGATGAAATTACCGCCAAACTACTACAAAACACTCAATTTTATTTTTAAAATTATTTTATTACACCCTTTTACAATTTCAATTGGGTTTATTGGAGCAATAACTAAATATATATAGATTTTTTAAATTGAGAATTTGTTAAGGCAGTTTCCTTTTTAACAATTTAGCAACATTAAAATAGAAAGAAAAAAGTTATAATGCATTATACTGCATAATGGAGAAATACCAAATTTGACATGAAAAGTAAAGAAAACAAAGAAGTCAAAGAAAAATTAGATTTCATTTTAATTAAGATTTAAGTATAATGAAATTATATATTGTGTCAGAATTCATATAAAAGAAATTTTTTTTTTCTTCATATTAACAAGTTTTTAGAAAAATAAATAACCCCCCCCCCCCCCCCCACTCTGCAGAGCAACAACAAATTTCCTTTTCTAATAACTCAAAACTACATAAATGTAATACAGTAGACTTCCTCAAATTCACACAGTTTGGGACCAGAGGTTGTGCAGATTTTAGAATTTTGCAAATTTCTGGTCATTACTTTGTTTACATTTTTTAAAGAGTAATTTGAATGTACAGTGGACTCTATCTGAACACTCTCTAATCTGAACACCCCAGTATTACGAACACTTTTCGATGGTCCCGGGGAAACTCCATAGACTTAACATTAGATAAACTCTCTGTATTCTGAACACACTCTAATAATCTGAACACCCCGCTATTATGAACGCTACTCTCGATCCCCATTTTTACTTCACCTCCCTGTAAACTGAACATGTGTTTGGAATCGGAATTCAGGAAATTCAGCGAAACTTGTTGCAGAAGAATAAAAAGGTTTAACGAATTCAAATAAGTATAGAATTTTGGAATAGAAAATAGTAAACAAGAATATAAACATTAATGTTCTGAAGATTTTTTTGTCAAATGAGAACAAAGAACCATCCTGTCACTGGACTCATACTTCGGATTTTTCAGAAAATTGCAGAATTAAAGGCATCAGAAAATTTGTTCATTTCAAAGTTTAACAAAACATCGAATTCAATGGTGAAGTTGCAGATGTAAATCTCGACAATCTGGAAGAATTTATTTATTTGAACAACATACTGACTTGTGTGACAGACTCTTGAAAGCCTGCTTATAAGTCATCGTCAATATACAAGGACGAGATAGCTCAAGGAAACTTACATCGCAAGAGAAATACAACCAGGAGCTCCACACAAAGTGTTTGTGCAATGGAGCCAGCGGGAATCGAACCCACAACCTCCAGATTAGCAGAGCACTGTCTTAACCACTCGGCCACGGAAGAATAGAAAATAAAACTTCTGAACACAATGAAGGATTTCGATATAGCAAATTTTCAATGCTGACTAAACTGACCTGTTTTTCACAGCTCTTCCAAACAAAACTCAAGCAAAAAGAAGCGAAAATTGAATAGTTGGGAAAATGTCAAAAGGAAGATTTACCATTATGCTCTACACCAGTTTTATGGATGAGAAACTTAAATCAGTTGTGATCGGAAAACACTTAAAAAATGGGAAAATCGCATGCCTACACAAATAAAACAAATCGGAAAGTATAGATGATATTTACAATTTTCACATAGTGATTCGAGAGAATTAACAAGATAATGAAGAGAGAAAAGAAGAAAAAAAAACGTTAATACCAGATCAATTACAAATCTGCAGCTGAGCAACATAACCTTGAAGTTCCTGTTACCAAATTGTACTTCTATAATTCAACCACTGGATCAAAGAGTAATCAAGACCATTAAAACTTATTACCAAATCCATTTTCTAAAGAATTGTCCCTGGGGATGGAGTCGACAAATTCGACTGAAGGTCGACATCATGGATGCTTTCTATTGGATATCAACGACATAAAATGAAAGAACCTCCTACACCACTACACCATCCAAAAGATGCTTCTATAAAGTTGGATTCCTATGTGAGAATGGGCAAACAAGAATAGAGGACCAAGGAGCAACAGCTGTGTGTGATTTGGGATCAATTATTCAGAAGCTTCATACTGAAACAGAACTTGGAGCTTATCTCGAAACCGATGAAATCCTTGTGGTTTGCAAGAACAACATAGTTGAAGAGGAAAGTGAAGGAGAAGCAGAACCAGGAGAGACTGACGAAATAAGACAAACAATGGTTACATTCAAGCAATATGACTAAGAGACTCATTCAAGATCTGTTGAACTGTGTGTCTGAACATCACCTCAAAGTTTTGCACATACAATGCAAAAACAAACTAAAATTATTTGTTTAAGTAATATACTGATGTTTTCAAGAGGTATTGTAATGTAAATGTATTGTTTTAAAAAAAAATTAATTTAAAAAAATGAGATGATGCTTTACAAAACTGACTAAATTTAATTTGGCATTGCACAATGGTATGATTAACCATGCTAAGTATTTTATACTGACTGTAAGTTCAACACACAGTAGTAGTAGTAATGCATTTCCGATTCTCCCTCTATACTGAACACCCCCATAATCTGAACATTTTCAGTCAGTCCCATGAGTATTTGGAATAGGGAGAGTCCACTGTAATAAATGCAGTCAAAATTATAATAAATGTATCAAATATAATAAAAGTAATAAATTAAAATGATAAAAAGTAACAATTTAAAAAACAATTATTAAAAAAATTAAAAGGTCAAGTAAACAATGATGCATAATTAAATTGCATAATAAAGATGAGATACATTTTTCATAAGTAACTTAATAATCCACATCAAAATCTTAAAGTAAAAAAGTTTTGTTTCAGATTTAGCCAGTTTTAATAGCCAAAACAGCTTAATACATAAATATATTTGTTAAACCGATTGTGATTACCTATAATTTCAGAAATATCTTGATTTTTTTTTTTTTTTTTTTTACAAATAAATGTATGCTTCTTTTATCAAAAACCAAGAGTTGAGTCATATTATGAAAAATACAAAATGTATTGTTAAAACTTAAATTCGTTATATCTGTCCGAACTGTTTCTAATTCTGCCTGAAAGTTTTATTGTTTATGTCTGTGATGATGTGCAGATTTTAGGCATTAGCGGATTTGCGAGAATCTACTGTACTAACAAAAGATTAAAAGTAATTAAAAAGCAAATTTTCAAAAAAATTATTTTGAAGAAGTGGGGGAATTTTTTAAGTTTTCACTCGATACATGAAAGAACTTACTTATATCTCAGCACTTGGAATGTTTTAAAAATTTGTTTACAGGAGGAACTTAAGCTAAACTGGAACCAATAATTATTCAAATTCTTAGTTTGAAGCCGCACATTCCATAATAGCTCAAGCAGTGTTCTCGCTGTCGCTCGCCAATGCGCCAAATTAAAACTAAATTCTTCATTTGGCGAATAAACAAGCGATTAGATTCGCCAAATTGCTAGTGATCAATTTTTGCTTTTTTTGTGTTTTTTATACATATGTATAAATACATATATTTAAGATATACATATTTTTTATATTTGTAGCGATATAGTTGAAATTAGCTTAATAATATTCGCTGCCACAGTTATAAAAACTATATTGAAAAAAAGGGGGGTACATTAAAGGATTAAAAATAATTTTTTTTGTGCTACACGGCGAATCTATTTTGCTAATATTTTTTTCATTTGGCGAATGTTTTTTATTTTTAATAGCCAAATTTCTAACGTTGGTCAAAAGTCAGCGAGAACACTGAGCTCAAGTCCACTTTTTGGCACTACATCAGTTATCTGTGTCGTTGTAATTGTCTTACTGAGCTCTATCATTTGACATTTTAAAAAACTCAAGTTCTCGTATCTAAGAATATTTCTTTTCCAAATCAGTTACAGTACTTCAAACCAATTCAACTGACTAATAAGTTCTATAATAATGAAAGTCCAGTGTTTTGATTACTTTATTATAAACAAATTATTTGTAATACAGTCGGGTTTTGTTAATTCGAACTTGTCAAGACCACAAGAAATGTTCAAATTATCCAGAGTTTGAATTATGGAAAGTGTAAAAGGAAAATGTTTAAAGGGAACTATTACAAAAGAATTAATGTTATATTATTTTTTTAATTTATTTTGTCCATTACCATCAGAATATGACAATATTAAATTAAAAGATTTGAATACATAAACTAATTAAGGGATTAGGAACAAGCACAATGGAATAAGAGTTGAAGGAGTAGTTAATGGACAGATGGAGCATTAAGAAAGCAAGCATCAAATGAATGGAGAAATACCAATTAATTTATACACTATATTGCCATTGATTATGGGACACTTGCGATTTTAGACATTTTACTAAATATCTAGAAAAATACATGAGGAATCATCTCGAAACTCTTAGTGTATAAATATAATAGTATACGTCATACATCTCCGTGAAGATTTTTTACTGAAACTCCATAGGGGACCGTCAACAAATTAAGAAAGAATGAATATCTTTTGAATAAACCTGTCAAAACTAATGTAGCAAAAGCGCTCAAACACTAGATTATGATTGAATGCCTTATTGTAATAAACTGTGTTCATTTTTATGCAAATAGCATGCATACTCGCAGAGTAATTAAGGTTTTTATAAAAATGGCCCCAAATTTTTCTAAGTTTTTCCCTTATAATTTTCAGAGTTCTTAATATAAAATAATATCTTTTTCAGAAAATATGACAAACAACATTGCACACAGTACCCTGTAATCAGAGTTAAAAAATAATAAAAATTGTATGAAAAATGAGTAGGTTTACTAAATAATTTTTTACTGCGCATGCGCCGAAGATATCAAAATTTCATTTGCATATTATGTTAGCTAAATGTATAGAGCAACTTTTGTAACAGTCTCAAAATTATAGCTTGAAAATTCTGAAAGTAATCGTCTATAGAAAAAGGACAAAATCCATTGTTTCCAAAATGAAGCAAAAAAATGAGGGATTTTATCCAAAAGTAGTCGTAACATCCCGTATTGTGTATTCTATATTGACACTAATCAATGAATATATGGATACAACCCCTGTTGTTTTTGCTTCATTTTGAGAATAACGGATTTTCAACTTATTCAATTGACGATTATTTTCAGAATTTTCAAGTCATGATTTTGTGAGTTTCACAAAAGTTGCTCTATACATTTAGCTAACATAATATGCAAATGAAATTTTGATATCGTTGACGCATGCGCAGTAAAAAATTATTTAGTAAACCAACTCATTTTGTATACAATTTTCATTATTTTTTAATTCTGATTACAGGGTACTGTGTGCAATGTTGTTTGTCATATTTTCTGAAAAAAATATTATTTTATATTAAGAACTCTGAAAATTATAAGGAAAAAACTTGGAAAAATTTGGGACCATTTTTATAAAAACCTTAATTACTCTGCGAGTATGCATGCTATTTGCATAAAAATGAACACAGTGTATTACAATAAGGCATTCAATCATAATCTAGAGTTTGAGTGCTTTTGCTACATTAGTTTTGACAGGGTTATTCAAAAGATATTCATTCTTTTTTAATTTGTTGGCGGTCCCCTATGGAGTTTTGGTAAAAAATCTTCACGGAGATGTATGACATATACTATTATATTTATACACTAAGAGTTTCGAGATAATTCTTCATGTATTTTTCTAGATATTTAGTAAAATGTCTAAAATCGCAAGTGTCCCATAATCAATGGCAATATAGTGTACTTTGATGAATTAGTTTCAGCACAATTCTAACAAAAAACAAGGAACAATGTTATTTTAAGGATCTAAAGTCCATAAGAAAGGAAGGAAAAATGAAAAATCTGAATTCTTGATAGTTTGAATTAAACAAAGTCAAGAGAAAAACAGTTCGAATAAATGACGATTTTTAACGTTATTCTGCCCTTGAAAATTTCAGGACTTCATTTTTCGTTCGAATTAAGCAAAGATTTGATTTATCATCCGATTTTGAATTAACAAGAGTCAACTGTCCTTGTTATTTTATACTTAGTGATGTTTGTAATTCATCAAAGTATAACTATTACAAAAATCAGATTTCCAAGTTAAAATTTTTAAGAAATGTTTAGTTTTTCTTAATTTTTCCATATGCTATTCAGCTGGATGTGTGGTTATGGAAGTCACGGCTTCCATTGGATTTAAGAGCACATAAGTGTTTAAAAAAGTAAGGTACTACTCTTATCCCCTCGACCAATTTCGCCAAACTCACAGCCAAATTTTGCATATTGACATAATTTTTATTTTAAATAATGAAAAAACAAATAATTAGTAGAATATTAATAAAAATACAAATAAAAAGTCGAAATAAAAATCACTTAATGACATATTAAACACTTGAATCGTATTTAATGTCATTGAATGTGACATTCACGATCATCCATTATTGGCATTTAATCTTATAGTTTGGCAATATTTTTTTGGTTGACGGGATAACCTAGTAGTACCAAAAATAATAATAAATACTTAAAATTCCTACAGTAGGCACCATACCTTTTCTCGCTGTTTAAATAAGGGATCTTCAACTTCTTTTGCTTAAAGGCCATCTATGTCAGTTAAACAGCATAGGTAAGATAAGTATTAGGTGCACTACTAAGCTACTGGGTTTCACACATGGGTGGAGCTAACGACAAATGTAGATGACATACATGTCTGAAGTTATGTTTTTTTAATAGCTTAGACATCTGTTAGCAATAAACAGTCGTAATACCAATATATATCACAATGAAAAAATGTTTTTTCTAACAACGAAGATGTTGAGTTTTGCAACAAATAAACAGTATTTTGTGATAAGTTGATTTTTTTCTTTAATCTGAAAAAAAAAAAAAAAAAAAAAAAAAAAACTGCAGATTAAGAACGTCCTTTATTAAGGAGGCTTACGGCGAACATTCACCATCATAAACTACTTGTGAAGATTTGTTTAAATGCTTGAGAAGAGGTCATTTCTCTGGAAAGCCAAGCAACTGAAGATGCCGATCTGCAAGCGCTATTGGAAGAAGATAACAAAACAGCAAGATTAACTCGGGAGGTGTTAAACATGATTTCCCAAAGTATTTCCAAGCACTTATGTCATGAAAAAAATTCAAAAGAAATGAAAATAGGTTCCATATGAGTTGACTGAGACAGATGAACAATCAAAATTCCATTATTGTAATTCAGCTTTTGTGGCACAGAAGAAAGAGTTTCCTACATCCAATTGTTATTGGCGATGAAAGTGGACATATAACAAGAATCTCAAGTGCAAAAAATCATGACTTTCACTTGGTGATGAATCAACATCGTCAACATTGAACGTCACGGCCAAATCACTTTGGAAAGAAGATAATGCCAGTGTTTGGTGGGACCAGAAAGGAATCGTGTACTAAGAGCAGCTGAAACCAGGTGAAACTGACAATGGGCAGAGCTACTGACAACAACTAATTAATTTAAACCATGCATTGCTAAAACAATGGCCAGAATGGGACATGGAACACAAACAAGTGATATTGCAATACAACAGCCTTCTGTGCTATCGCAATTCCATCTTTTAGTACACCATCAAAATGCTGAAATAGGATCTGCTACCGCATCCACCATATTTGCCAGACCTAGTTCTTTCTGATTATCACTTGTTCTGGTCGATGGCACATGGCGTAGCTGGGATACACTTGGCTAATTTCGAAGAGGTGGAAAACTGATTGGATTAGTGGTTTCAGTCCAAAGACGCATTTTGTTTTATCATCACAGTATTCACATGATGTCAGAAAGATGGCAAAAATGTGCAGCTAACGAGGTACATTACTTTAATTAAAGCATGTTTTGTATTTCTTTTAAATTTTTCCATTTTTCATGGATAAAAACCCCCCCAGAAACTTAGTTGCACACCTAATATATTATTAAAATTGTTGTTGTTTGTTTTCACAGTAAATAAACATCTTACAACATTTTTAACTAGGCAATTTACTACACTCTTTAACTGGCTGGTTTGCTTTTTTCTGTTTCTAGAAATCATGTTAAAATGACTATAGGCAAAAATATTTTAAATAAAATTCTATTTTGAACCATATATAGAGAAAATGATATTAGATATTATAGCATGTGTGTAAACTGTGATTAAACAAAATATATAACCTACGATTTATGAAGATTTACAAGAATTCTTATAAAAATACAGGAAAATCCTTAGATGGTGAAAGGGTTAATATTAAAAATGACACAGAAGGTTATAGGTTAAAGACCTCTATTTAAAAAAAAAAAAACTGACATCAGAAAAATATGCTATAACAAATGAGTTCTCATTTTAAATTTATTAAAAAATATTGCTGCAATTACACTGCATTATGTTATTATAGTTTTAAAAATTATAAATGCTCCCCTCCCCTCAATAAAACATTTATTTGTGTGTGCCTGATTGCTTTAGATATATAGAATGTGTTTTTATAGCCACATTTTAAATCATATTTAATAATCAAACAAAATCACTGAATTCTTTTTAATGCACACTTTAAGGATGTTGAAATAAATACAGATAAGGACACATATATTTTTTAATTTTCAATGGCTTATATGAGCTCATAATTATATTTAGGAAAGTAACAAAATAACTAAGACAAAAAATAAAAAAATACTTTATTAATTTCATAAAGATTAGATATATTAATGCGAATTACTTAAATTTGTTGCTATAATTTTTCCAAACTAAAATTATTATTTACTTTGTGACACATTAAATGTATAAGATGTTATAATTTGAATTCAGACATCAATGATTGACACCTGGTTCTGTTATGGATATTAAATTAAGTAATTTTAATAGAAATTTAAACAAATATATATTACAAAGTAAAATGAAGGCATCACAAGACAGAATTTATTCTATGCCACATGGATTGACAAACAAGAAGAGTAATTGAAAAAAAAAAAGTAACTGAAATAAAACAGATTTCTTTTCTTTGTGCATAGAAGGAAAAAAAATTCTTTGTGTGGCTTTTTTTTTTTTTTTTTTTTTTTTTTTTTGTTCATAGCTGGAGATATTCAGTATTTTTTTTTTTTTTTTTTTTTTTTTTTTTTAATAAGAGCCCATAACACCTATTTGATTTTTAGATACAAAAGTAATTCAATAAAAATCAAGAAAAACCTTTTATCTATTCTCAAGGTAGAGGTGTCAAAAACAGGGCTGGGTTTTTGCCGGCAGAAACTGGCAACAATTGGCATAAACTCATTTCATGACATAATCTGAGTTTTTTTTTCAGTAGTATTAAATTGCTTATATCCATTTCATTCAGGATAAATAAATAAAATTTTGTGAATAGTTTTAATTAAAAATAAATAAATTTGAATTAGAATTTGATAGTCTTGAGTCTTTCACAAAGAATCAGCCATATTATTTGCAGATAATTGCAAATCATGAAAATGATATTAAAGACATAGCAGTCGTTAAAATTGTAAATAAATATAATGATTTATAAAGAAGTTAAATACTTGTTACAAATGTTAAAATCTATTGCTGTTGCTTTAGATAAAGAACATGACTGCTTTATTGCAGATGCTCATTAAATTTGATTAACTTTATTTAATGATGGAAATATCATGGAAACTCAAAAATACAAAATTCAAATCTTATTTAATGCAGTGCTAGATTTTATGCTAGTTTATTTTACTTCGTCTTATGTATATGAGATCAAAATTGACATTTAAGCATAGAGAAAAGGCAAGGAAATTGCTTTTTGATACTAATTTAAATTTTCTGCCACACCCCTTACAGCAAAATTGACTTCTTTCCCAGAAACATATTTCCAAAAGAAGTCTTAGAAAATGTCTTGCCTTCTGTGGATAGTCGCCTTTAAAAACAAATACCCGTGAAAATGAGATTTTTCAAATTTTATATCCTTAATAATGAAATTATTAGCAAGGAATGCTGTTCTTGAAAGAACATTTTAAATTTTTTCCTTTATTCAGAACAAAAGGTTGAACCATTTCCAAGTTTAGTAAAGGTTAGCAAAATTAATCCTATGTTATGGAATGCCCTCAGTATATTATAACTTTTTCCACAAAAATAAATTTGTTCTTTCAGTACTGTAAAGTAATTTGACAAGATATTTCATTTTTTTTAAATGAAATATAAAAATTCTGTTTTTGTGTTACAATCAGCGTGACCGTTTTTGGATTGTTGCAAGAAATCTGGACTGTTGTAGGACTTACAACAAGCTAAATCAAGCTAAAAACTCAGGCTAAAAGATAGTTGTCAGTCTATTGATTCCAAATTAACAGATTCTCGTATAGATGGCAGGACCATCGAATTTATTTTTAGCTTGTTGTCAGTCCAAATCTAGCCTGCTTTTAGCTTGAAAAAACGGTCACACTGGTTACAATTATTTACTTATATGTCTTTACAAGAACAAATTCTCTTGGTTTGTAGTAGTAGATAATTTTTTAAGTTATTGCAGTGCATTATTTTTAAATATTCTGAAAAGTGATGTTAAAACAACATGGAATTTTTTGTAACTTTTTTTTTCTTTTTAATTTTAAAAAAAGAAATTCAACCATAAATAATAATATCAATAGTTAAACTTGTACAGCATCATGAAAAATTTATGTTATGACAATTTCTGTTTTTCAAGTGACAGAAAATTATATAAACAAAGTATATTTATATGATCCTTTTGAAATTTTTTATTTCTTTGAATAACACTCATATATAATCTTTAATTTTTTAACCAAATTCTTTAATATGCTAAATACATGTGTGAATTATAAATCATTGCAGGAAGCTCTCATTAGTATTATTTCTTAGTTTTTGCCACTTACTGACAGAAACCGGTTTCTGCCATGCCGGTTTTAACCAGTTATAATCACTGATTTTAACCACTTTGGCAAAAACTTGCCAGCCCTGGTCAAAAATACAATTATTCCATTCTCATAACATACTACTGTATCATTCAGATATTAAAATTCAAAAGAAAAGTAGAAGACAGAAACATTAAACTTATTTTTTTATTGCAATTTAAAGAATAGTTTAGAGAATGAACTGCATGGTACAATATATTTTTTAATAATTTTTGTCTTGATTACATTTAAAATATTTAAGCAGAATCATTTCTCTAATAGTTTTCCACCTGAAAAATGTTTTTAATAACCATATATAGCTAATTTTGATTAAATTTGCTATTGTTCTTTTAATGCAAAGTTACAGGTTTAATTTAATTTTGAGGTATTAAAAAAAATTTTAAGACATTTCTGATTAAAATGTCCTGTATTCTCTTTATAAAAATGGAAGTATTTAGAGTTAAACTTTAAACAAAAAATACACAGTATTTAACTTTATACTATGTATATCTTTTCGATTTTTGAAATACAGGAATATTCAACCAAAAAGTTACTATTTGCCTGATCATATATGGTCAATAGTTTGTTTATATTCAGAATTGAATTAAAATTGTTATTTAGTGTGCATTTAATTGAGAACTTATCCTGAAATATTTTATGCAAAATATATAAAAATTCTTAAATCTTTACTCAATTTTAAGGAATACTTAAAGGAACTACTTAATATTTATATTCTGTGTGCAATATAAATTATAGCTATTTGAAGAACATACATTTGTAATTTTGCATTGTATATCTTTCAAAAAAAACCTTCCAAATACAGTAAATTTTAAGTTGGAATTGATTGGGACCAAGAAAATGTTTCACAATACAAAATATTCCACCTTAGACAAATTTTACTCTGTCTTTGATTTGCAGGGACTTTGAAATCTTTCTGAGTTAGGCAGATTTAAGTCTTAAGCAGGTCTGGATTACATGAAGTTCACTGTACTTAAAAAAAATATATATAAATAATAATTATAAGTTCAAGTTTTACTGTGATTTAAATTAGGAAATTACAGTAGTAATGCATTAACGTTAGATGATAATTTATGATTTTTTTAGTTGCATAAAAATACATATATTTTCTATTAAATTCAATGGTTCATATATATTGTAATACAATTAATGGTTTCATATATGATATATATATATGTAATGAGATGGCTATTTTTAAATGAATGTACTCTATCAGAAAAGCACACTCAATTCTTGCACTTGTAGATTACAAACAATGCTTTGATGTTCAAATTAATAAAAACTTTATATTATTTCTTATAAAAACATTTTCTTTCTTTTTAGCAACAAAATGTCATTTCTTTCAATATATAGCTAGTGTTGTCATGAGAAATATATAGACAACTTTCTATTAAGAAAAGGACCAAAAAAAAAAAAAAAAAAAAGTAAGAGTAAGGTATGTTGTTTCACAGCAATTCCCAACTGCCTCATGTAATAACTTTCACATCATGATCTTAATTTTTACATCATTGAATAGGAAAGAAAGTTTACTTTAAAATAGTTTTAGATTAAAATTAAAGCTCAATTTACAACACTTTTAAGGCTTTTCCAGCAATTTTAAAGCATAATAATAAAGTAAAGATAGATCGTAAAGAAAGCTTTACAATAAAGAGGAGAAATTTAGAAAAAAATGCCAGAGATATAACTGATAAATGACTGACCATTCTTGGAGACTGTTGACTGTAGGTTGATTTAGCAGAATACAGCGTCCAGCAGGCCTTTTAAATTATTTTACATGATTGGTAGCTCTTACAGCAATTTTTCACACACCCTTTCAATTAATTTTTTTTTCTTTTTCTTTTTGATTGTGGGAGAAAAGAGCACAAAATACATCCATAGATTGTGCAATCTGGGGGTAAATATTGTCAAATTTGTGAATTGGTTGTGTGTTAAACTTTCAGAAATTCGCCATTTGTTTATTGAAAAAAAAAAAAAAAAAAAAAAAAAAAAAAATCTTTAGTTGATTGCAAAAGAAAAGCCTTGTAATTTGTCCTTCGGTCTAAAACTTTGAAGTTTTACTCTGCATTTTGTCATGCGACAAAATGCAGAAATTCATCTACTGTTCACAGGGGGAGAAAAATCATAAAATTTGTCCATCAACCATGCAAGAAAAAACTTGCAAGTATCATCAACCAATAGTAAGAATATTAATGATAATAAAAGCAAAATTTACTAATGAATCAGTGAAGAAATTTTTTTTTTTTTTTTTTTTTTTGAGAATTATATACAAAATATTGCAAAATACGTTTAGTCAATTGTAGGAAGAAATTGTAAATTTTTTTCAGTGAAAACTGGGAATGAAACTGAATTTGTCACTAAGCTTGATTTAGTTTTTTGTTGATGAAATTTGTACTCAACTTCGGAATCTACCTCTGCCTGTAGGCCAAGCGGGCAGGGATTTTTTCATTGTGAACTTTGCTCTTCACATTCACAAAGTCACTTATTTGTAAGTAGTTATACTTGGCTTGTATTGCTATTTCAATCTAAATCAAACAAGCAGTGTTTCTTCTTTTTTCTGCGAAAGCACCGGATCTTTCAAATAAATGTGTCAAAATTTTAATTTAATATTTTTTAATTTTAATAATTGTCAAGGACACAAGAATTACCTAAGATTATTTTTTAGAGAAGTAACTTATAGGAAATAGAAAACATTGTTCGATTCTTTGTCATATAAATAGTAATTTCTGCAAATTTTATTCATTTATGCACAAAACACTTTATTAATGTATCCATGAGATTTCCCATCGGGGGAAAGTATGAGAATTCTTTTAAGAAAATATACTTTTATTTGATACTAAATTTTTAATAAGATTAAATATAAATTTAATAAAATTAACCATGTGCTGAGAATTATTAGTTATTTACATGTAAAAAATTGAGATATTACATTTAAAACTTTATTATTATTATTATTTTTTAGATTGTATACTTTCAGTATCAGACTGGGATAGCCCAGGCTCTGATGACAAAATGTTTCAGAATGATTTTAAATTGTCAGGTTGGGCAGCCTGGGATCCAAAAAGTGAGCCCAAACTCAATTACTGTTTATGGCAGACTTAAGTTTAACTGTATTCAACCAAATTCATTAAATGTTAAATTCTGAGAACACATATCTAAACCAATCAACAAAATTAATAATTCAAAAGGGAGTAAAAAAAAAAAAAAATCAGTTCAACTATTGGAATACTTGGATAAAATGAAAAATGGTAAAAAAAGAAGAAGTTAATAAATATAGATATAATTCATAAATTCATGAACAATACAAGAATTTATCACTAGCATGAATTGTAATCTATTAGGAAGAAATTAAAGCACACCCTCACACAGAAAAAGAAAGAAAAAAAAATTACTTATGCATTAAAACACAGATATGTTACTATTTCATTTATCATAAATGTTTAGATTATCAAACAGAATATTGTAAAATATAAATATATTATTTTACCACCTCCCACCCAGGCTTTTGTTTTATATCAACACTTCAGCTTCATAATTTTATAATGAATATCTAAATGCTAAATTATTTTCTTATTCTATTATAAAATACATTACTTTTAGGTATATCTTCTGCACAAATAATTGGAAAAAAATTACAATAAATACGATAGTGATTATAAAACAAACTTATTAAATTTTTCTTACAATTTTACCTTAAGTTTGATTAAAAATTTTAAAAGAAAATACAGATGTATGAACCTTTTAAGAAATCTTTCAATTAAATGAACAAATTTTAAAATGTGAAAAGTTTGATCAGCACAGTATAAACATTTGTAATTTTTTCCAAATAACATAAAAAGTTAAAATACAATATAACTTCTTTAATCTGGAATTGTCATGATTACAGAAAGTCCAGATTGCAAGAAAATTCCGGATTACAGAAGTTTTGTAATTGAAATGTATGTAAATTAATGATAATACTAATATCTCTTATTAATATGGCAATACAAAAATGCACGGAACTGGATAATTGAAAACATTGAGAAAAATCAATTCAAAATGCTCAAAAATGGATGTTTAAAAAAATATATATATGTATATTTTACTTAGTATTGCCATCTGTCATAAATTTAAAAACAAATGATTTTTTTTTTTAAATTGTGGCATCTCAATCAATAATGAAATCACAAAAATAATCGACTAGTCATGAAAAATATGAAAAAATAAAAATTATAGTGAGAAATATAATTTAAAAATCAACCTTATAATTGCAGTAACATATTTAAAACTGTGACACATAAAGTCAGTGTTATAAAATTAAATACTTAACATGTTCACGACGGCACGTACCACTGGTGGCCAGCAAAAAGGCTTAAGAATATCTATTCACCCCCACCAGTAAAATTTTACTGAAAATTTGCCTTATTTAATCTGAGCATTTTCTCGTTTTAATATGTCACAAATTTCTGTTTTTGAGTACCAGTGGCAAAACATTAAATATTCCTTAAAAGGGTCCAAAATGAAATAACAATAAAAAAATTCCAATTTTGCGATGTTTTTCTGACATTCTATTCTCTTTGGAAAAAGAAAAATTGTGAAATTACTATTAATTATGAATTTTTACAACTTAATATCTAAAAAGACACCTATATTAATTATACAAGTAATTTAGAAAGTCTACGGTTTTAAAATGAAAAGAAAAAAAATATATATATGTTTCATTTTGTTGTTTCAAAAAAAAAAAAAAAAATGTTATTGTTTATTGTAAAAAAATTCTTTTCATTTTTCTTAATGTTTTTTCAAAAATTGATTTTTTGTATGTGCTATGGTGCCATCTATTATCTCTATTCAAAATATAAATGAATAAACAATAAACGTACTGAAATATCCAGATTACAGAAGTTTCCAAATTATAGATGTTAAAGATGAAAATAATGAATTTTGCTTAGTAAGGACTGGCCGGCATGTTGATTATTGTTAGTAACCAGTTATTGGCTAGTAACAATTTTGTTAGTAGCCAGTAAGAACATTTATGTCACTGAATATTTAGTTATAAGATATAGATGAGTTTAGAATAAAAAAGTAATATATGAACTAGATAATAATTTTAATTTATATTGTTTGGAAAAAACTTGAGATATTAATTTTCAAACAATTTAAATTTTTTTTATTAAGTTAACAGCAAAGTTATTTGCAACATGCATATCTAGCTAGCTACATAAATCCAGCTATGCTTTGGTACTTGTGTAGCTAATGGCATAAAAAAAACCTTTTCCCCTCTTTTTTTTTAAATAATTATTTGTCTAAAAATAATTAGTTAACAAAAAAAAAAAAAAAAAAAAAAAAAAAAAAAAAAAGTTTATCCACTGATTAGCAAGTTTCATTATATGTAAAAGAAAAAAAAAAATTCACAACAAATTTTCTATAAAATAACAGGAGAGCTTCTCTTCTGATACTAACATTATACATTTTTTCCACGATCCTTTGCCATAATGTTTTTTTTTTTTTTTTTTTCTGCTATCTTTTGACAATTTTTGCTTGTTTTCGTGTCTTTTTGATGAAATTTGTGTCCATTTTAAAGATTTTTTTTACGAAATTTGTGTTTGTTATCGCGTTTTTTTGACAAAATTCACGCTTTTTGCATTTTTTTTATGATATTTGCATGGTTTTTCGCGATTCTTTGATGATATTTGTGGGTTTTTTCCCTGATTCTTTGATGATATATGTGTTTTTTCACAATATTTTGATGATATCTGCGAGGTTTTTCACGATTCTTTGATGACATTTGTGTATTTTTCGCAATTCTTTGATCATATTTACGTTTTTTCGCTATTTTTTGTCGATATTCACGTTATCTTTGCAATTCTTTGACGATATTCGCATTATTTTCACTATCCTTACACGAAATTCACACCTTTTTTGCAATCTATTGCTGATATTTGCATTTTTTCATGAAATTTGAGTTTTTTTTGTTTTTTTTGCAATTTTTTGACGAAATCCCGTGAGGTTTTATTCCAATATTCTTTGACAAAATATTCTTTGGAAAACCCTGCATTTGGCCGATGCTTTTCATATTTTTAATCGCCAGTTTTTTTCATTTAGTCGCCGAGTGCCAACTGCTTATTTTCATCTTTAATAGATGTCCAGATTAAAGATGTTATACTGTACTTTGTCCGCACTGGGCTGTTTAAGTTAACTGAAACATCCAACACAACACAATACCATCACGTAACAAGCAACATATATAATCTTAAGTACAATTTCAAAATGAAGCTGATACAATACATGTATCTACTCAGATTTAAACGTATTCATATTTCATAAAAACTTTTTGTAACATACACAAAAAGCTTAAAGTTACATCAAGTTAACTCAAATACACCAGTGTGAACATAGTAAAAGACTCATGAAATAACAAATAACAATTATAATTTCTACACATAGTATGCTTGAAAGATATGAATTACATTTGAAATGTTATGAAGGTCTGGTAGGTACATTATTGTATTAAATTTTCTAAAAGACTTTTGAAATGAGTGTGTTAATTATTTAAAAATGTGTACTGTAATATTTCAAAACTAAAATATTTATTGAAAAGTTTCACATATATTCAAAAGCTTGTTATATAACTGGCAAAGAGCCAATTACAATAATTTGGATAAATAATTGGTGTTTAAATAAACATTATACTACTAATCCAGATCTAATAATATGTTAGATATAGAGGAGTTGTTTCTTCATTTGGGTTAAATGTGTCAATGTACATATTTTCTCTTTTATGCATCCTACGAACATGAGAGCGTAAATTGTCTCTTCGGGCTGACCGATAACTACAATGAGGACATAAATGTGGTTTTTCACCTGTATGCATACGACGATGTTGTATTATTTTTTTTAATTGTACACTAGAAAAATTGCATAGATCACATAAAAAGTGTTCATCATTTCGATGTTTTTTCATATGCTTCTGCATTTCATTTTCAGTAGCACGGTCTTTACCACAAATTTTGCAACTTAATTTTACAAGATTATGTTCAATGCCAGCAGCATGTAATTTTTGGTGTTTTTTCAAAGCTTTGTACACTGTGCACGAATATGGACAATGAGGACATTTGTACTCTTCAGCATTATGTCGATGACGTTGAGGAAGCGCTTCAGGTTTATGACGTTTTTTACCACAAGGATGAACCCCATCAAGGAGTACATGTTTTTCCATATGCTTATCAAGTTTATCTCTTCTTTGAGAAGAATAAGAACAAGATGGGCAATTATAGCGTTTATTAGTTACATATTTCTCCTTAGAGCCACCTTTTTTAGAATTGCTTTTTTGAAATTTTTTATGATTAGTTTTGATGTGCTTTTTCAGAGCGGTTCTACTTTTTAGAACAATACCACATATACCACAATCATAAGTTACAGTTGGGCCATATTCAAGGGCAAATTGTGAAGTATCAATAATAAGCTTATTATCTTCAAAACCAGTGTCATCCATTTGTTCTGTACAAATATCTATAGATGAGCCAATTACAAAGCAGTCAGGTTCCAAATTAGTATGCATGTGATCATCAATGACAACTTCATTTCCAACACTAGGACAAACTGCTACTTCTTCTCCCTCAGTAATATCCTCTTGTTTGATCATTGTATTAGGTACAAGAATAATTTCAGCGTGAGGATCTTCATTTTCTATTTCAACATTTTGCTCCACTATCAATTCATTAGCAACTCCAACAGCATCACTAAAGTTGAATAACTGATTCACATGATTATTACCAAGGACAACTTCCTCAATTCCTTGACTTTTCATAATAAAATTTGATGGATCCACATGGGAATCTGGAATAATCAGAGACTGATCACCAATCATCTTTGAGGGTGTACCTATAAAAGAATTTTCTCAATCAAATAACGACTTAGCACACCAATTTAAAATTAAATTAAAGAATTTTTGTTAAAAACATAACAATTACTTATTAAAATAAAGTTTAAAATTAATTTTACTAATGTAAAACTATACAATAAATAAATATATCAGGTGATCCAAATAGTGAATAGTTTAGAATGGATCAATCAATTTATTTTGGTGAACAAAAGTGAATTTATATGAAACATCTAAATATGATAGTTCCAGTTCTAAAAAAATAACACTGGATATAATACAGAAGTTTAGGACAAAAGAAAACTTTAAAGTAGGAGACTACTTATATAATTGGTTAAAAGAAAAAATATATAAATTAGTCATATGTATATGTGCATCATAATAATTACTGGATAATAAACTATATGCAATTGCATACAGTAGGGATGCACAACCTTTTCAAGAGAAGAGCCACTTACAAATATGTCTGGGTGGTCGAGGGCCACACCTATAACATGGAGAGAAATCTATTTAGAGGAGGTGATCTGTGACCTAGTGTAACAGTTTTAAAAATATGGTTTCAGAAGGAAGGGAGGAGGGGGTACGCTTTTAAGTTTGCTTATCCAGTCACAATATCCAATTCAGTTGATAAGGATATATCGACAATTTTTACATTTTTATAAATAACAGATATAGCAAGGATTATTTTCAAGATGTAAAAATATTCTAGAGATGCACCGGATGTGGATTTTTGCCGGATACCGAATAACGGATATCCGGTATAAAATTTTACCGAATATCCGGTATCCGGCCGAACAATTTCTCATTTTTAATTTTAATAATATTTCAATTTTATGCTTGTTTAAAGTAAAAAAAATATTGTAATTTTATATTATGCAAGTATTAATAGATTTCAATTCACTTATTAAGTCAAAGTTACTTAAAAACATAGTAATAATTAAATATTGAAATGTAATATTATTTTGCCTTTTCAATATTACTTATCAAACTTCTAACTTTACATGAATATTTTTTTTCTACCTTTTTTTTAGTTCTCTATCACCAGATTTAGGTAGTGTCTTGATGTTTTTATAGATGCATTGTATCGATTAACTAACAGGAAAAAATAATTTTACCCTGTTGACACATAATTAACAAAAATGAGATAGTTATGTATGTTACTCCTCTTGACTCTGAGTGAGCATTACAGTTTTCCTATTAAGCTCTTTTTGCATTGTAGAGCAAGTTTCAGAATGAACTTTATTTAAAATATCACTTGCAATTTTAATATGAGCGGGTGACTTATATAACAAGGCGTAATTCAATTGTTTTGGAAATTTTTACTAAAATATGTTTTATTTAAAAATGCAATTTGTATATTTAATGATTTTTTTCTTTTGTTTTTATCACATTTTTTCTATTGTTGACTGCTTAACTTGTGCAATTGATGTCCCAGCAAAATTTGAATGGTTTCTTTAATATCAGCACCATTTTGTTCTTGATATTCTAAAGAAACACACTTTGAATCTGGAGCATGAATATTCATAAATAAACTCTTTAGTTTGCTGGAAACTTTATTTTTCTACATAGTTTTTAATCCTCAATACTTTAGCACTTATAACATCGCCCCATTGTACACATTTCCGACTCGGATTTTTGACATATTAACAGCAACTTCATAAAACTTTTAGATTAGATATTTATACCTTTCTCTTTTGTTGATATTAATAATTCAAATTAATAATAAAGTTATTAACAAAACACTTGAGAAGAACTATAAAAGTACTACTTCATTACAAAAAAAAAAAAAAAAAAAAAAAAAAAAAGAAAGCAAAACAAAGTTGAAATTGTAGTTGATATTCTAGTTTTGGTTTTACAATTACAGTTATGACAGAATTATTGAACTCTGCAGTTAAATTTTGACTGGTAAAAATGAAAATTACAATAAAACTTTTGAGAGGTGTAAAATTACTTCATTACTGAAATTTAAGAACAAATTTTAAGAGAAATAAAAATGTGGAGTTGAAGTACATATTCTAGTTTTGTTTTTACAATTGCTGTTATAGGTTATGACAAAATATTGTCATACTTTAAATATATCTTCATTTACATATAAACATTATAATTTCATAATTGTGAAAATATACAAGTATTTATTTTTGTTAACATTGCTTTTTAATAAGATAAGGTTGGCAAGGAGCAAATTATTTTTAAATTTTTTTTTTAAACGTAAAAAACAGAATTTAAAAAATGTTTTACTATCCGGCAACCGGATATTAAAATATTCGGCCGGAACGAATATCCGGTTCGAGTGCCGAATAAGCAGGATATCCGGCAGGAGCCGGATATCCGGTGCATCCCTAAAATATTCCTTGACTTTATTAACGAGACTAACTAGGAAGGTTTCCATATGGGCATACCCCGAAAAATCTGAAAAAATTACAGGATGTTCTTCTCGTGTAGATATATATACGTTTATAAAAAAATTTCAGCGGAAACTCCATTCAGTAACTGTAAAAAAATAATGAAAATTTCGTTATTTGGCGATTTATCGCCGGTTAGCGAAGGAATGTAATTTCAAAAAATAATTTATGTCAAATACACTTCAAGAAAAAAAAAAGGTTTTATGCTGAACTTGTTTTGAAAAATTTAATGTTAATAACTTTAGTTTTGTGAGCTTTAGTTTGTTTTAAGCATAATTTTGTAATATCGATATTTATATGTATTTATATTTAAATTTAATGATCAAAATTTGAGATTTAAAACGAAATTCATAATTCAAATTAATTAAATTTGTTTCAAGCTCAAAGCCCTATGGAGAATAGTAGATTAGATTATGTTGTTATGGAAACATCTATCTTTTATTTTTGTATACGCTTAAATTTATGAAGATAATTTTTCTCAATATTATTTTTTTTATCTATAAAAATATTTTTTTCAGTGATTAATTAAATAATTACTTCAACAAGTAATATATATAGAAATCTGCGTTTTCTCCGACGATCTTTAGGCAAAATTTGCATTTTTACGCGATCTTTTTTCTCAAAAACGGCGTTTTATCCCCACGATCTTTTGACGAAATCGGCATTTTTCCAACGATCTTTTGATAAATCGGCTTTTTTTAAAGATCTTTAGACAAAATATATTTAAGTGATCTTTTATTTAAAACGGTGTTTTTTTCCACGAACTTTTAACGAAATCGGTGTTATATCCCCCATTTTTAGACGAGATCGGCTATTTATTGCGATGTTTTGTCGAAATCGGCATTTTCTTCGATGATCTTTAGGCAAAATTTGTATTTTTACGCAATCTTTTCTCAAAAACGACTTTTTATCCCCACGCTTTTGACGAAATTGGTGTTTTTTCCGTGATTTTTTGATGAAATCGGTGTTTTTTTTTTTTTTCCAATGATCTTTTGACAAAATATTTTTAAACGATCTTTTATCGAAAACGGCGTTTTTTTTTTTTCCCGCGAACTTTTAACGAAATCGGCGTTATATCCCCAATCTTTAGACGAAATCGACATTTTCCTGCAATCTTCAGGCGAAATCAGCATTTTATCTGCGATATTTGGTGAAATTGCCGTTTTTTCCGTGATCCGCACAGGAAATTCGTGTTTTTCAGCGATCTTTAGACAAAGTTAGCTGGCAAAAACATCGACGAAATCGTCGTTTTCCCATGAAATATTGACAAAACGTGTGTTTTTTCGGCGATCCTTTCACGAAATTTGCATTTCTCCGCGCGCTAAACCGTACATGTTGGCAACTATGTGGAACTGATAACTCAATTTCAAATTTTCGGAAGAGAACGCCTTAAATTTTCATAAAACATTTTACGGATCGCATTAATATTGAGTTCACTTTAAAAATAAGGACTTTCAACAAAAGATAAGGACTTTAAGGATCCTTATTAAGGACAATCGAAATATAAGGAGTTTATAAGGACTTTTAAGGTCCGAGCGAACCCTGTATATGTAATACAATATGTATATAATATATTAAAATCTCTCATTGTTTATGCTTAAATTCATTAAATACCATTTACACGCATTCTAAATATCCAAGAGTTTTGAGTTGCATTATAATCGTTTGCTTTTGGCGTAGAAAAAGGCTGCTCGCCAAATCGAGTGACTCTTTTCGTCTTTTCATGCCAAATATTTGAAAATATTTTATTTTTTTACATTTTTTCTAATGTGATTCTGCCGCTAATTTTGACTGATCCTTTATTACCTGTTTAAGTACTTTAATTAGTATTTTTTTCATAAAATTCTGAGTATGTCCAGTACGGAGACCTTCCTTGTAAGTTTTGTTTTGATGAAAATGCTAAAAACAAGCATAATTGACTGGTGCTGAAAAAAATATGAACTTTATAAACAAAGAAGAGAGGGAAAGGGCTGATCAGCAAGATTTTTCCGCACCTAATCAACAAAATTCCCGATTTTCTGTGTCTGTTTAATGAAACTTGTAATTCTATAATTCACGAATTTTATGAAGCCGATCGACGAAAGTCACTTTTTTCCGCATCTGATCAATGAAATTCGCGATTTTTATGAACCTGGTCGATGAAATCTGCGATTTTTCTTAGCATGATCAACGAAATTTGCGATTTTTCTTCGCATGATAGCTGTGTTCTCACTGACATTTGACCAATGCTAGTAATTTGGCTAATTAAAAATAAAAATATTTGCCAAATGAAAGGAGTATTAGCAAAATAGATTCGCTGTGTAGCACAAAAAATACCTTTAATACTTTAATGTACCCCCCCTTTTTTTAATATGTTCTAAAATAACCTAAGCTTTTATAACTGTGACAGCGATCTAATTTCAACTATCCGCTACAAATATAAAATATATATATATATGTGTGTGAAAAAAGAAAAAGGAAAAGCAAAAATTGAACACCAGCAATTTGGCGAATCTAATCACTTGTTTACTCGCCAAATGAAGAATTTAGTCACAATTTGGCGCATTGGCAAGCGACAGCGAGAACACTGCATGATAGACGAAGTTTGCAAATTTTCTTTGCATGATCGACCAAAATAGCAATTTTTCTCCACAGGATCGACAAAACTTGCATATTTTCTTCACAAGATCGACGAAACTCGTGATTTTTCAGCGACTGATCAGCAAAATTTGCTATTTTTACGAAGTCGATTGACGAAATTCGCAATTTTTAAAAAGCTGATCGATAAATTTCACTATTTTTATGAAGCCAATAGAAAAAATTCGTGATTTGTACAAAGCTGATCGACGAAATTCGTATTTCTTCCGCACCCGATTGATGAAATTCGCAATTTTTACTTACCCATCATATGTAGTATAGGGTAAGTCTTGGAATCGTTTTGAAAATCTGAAAAAAAAAAAATTTGATGGATTTACACGTTTCAGATACTAGAGATTCCTAAAAAAATAATTGTTTTTGAAATTTTTTTTTTGCCATCCGTCTGTCTGTCTGTAAACACTATCTCCCAAACAAATTGAGATAGAGACTTGAAATTTTGTATGTACTTAGTATGTAAGAATGGGACGAAGCCTATTTAATATCAGTAACCTCAATTATCCTGAATTATTTTTTTCGGACTCTCGAAAAATTCATTCTGATGAAAGGTACATAAAAATTTTCGAATTTTTTTATTTTAAAGAGTGGATGTAAAAGGCAATAAAATAAAAATTTTGCATAAAAGAACGAAGTCAATCAAATTATTAGTTGCCGAGATATGTGTAATCCTGTTTTCTGCATTCTTTGATTTTTCATGACCCTGCATTTTAATCAAATTTCAATTCAAAGATATATTTTAATTGGAAATGAGATGCTTCATCCGACACAGTAAATTGTTAGTTAATATGATTATTATTTTTAGAGTTATAAGAATGTTTCTTTTACGCAATCCGGTATTACATGAGTATTTCGGCGTTTTATATAATTTATCGAATTTGGCTCATTAGTAGGGTTTGAAATGTCGTAAAATATGCCTCCAGCTGGATTGACGTGCCAAGTTTGATATTATTGTTTTATTCTGTAGATTTTGACATGTAGATTCCGACACAGTAAATTGTTAGTTAATATGATTATTATTTTTAGAGTTATAAGGATGTTTCTTTTACGCAGTCTGGTATTACTTGAGTATTTTGGCATTTTATATAATTTGACGAATTTGGCTCATCAGCAATTCATTAATAAAGCATGACTATGTATATTAAAACTATTTAAATTTGCGTTTAAATTTTATTTTGGAATTGCAGTGCATTTTACAAATATTTTACACATGTTTTATTTTCATATTTTATGTTATGCATATCCATGATGGGTAAGTATTACGGTGGCCCCCAACGACTAGTTTCAAATCTCATCGACAAAATTATTATTTTTTCTGAAGCCGATCAACGAAATTCGCAATTTCTACATTTTTCCAAAGACGATCGAAAAATTTCAAGATCTTTCGCTTCTGATCAACAAAATTCGCTATTCTTACGAAGCCGTTCGACAATATTTGTGATTTTTACAAAGCTGATCGATGAAATTAGGGATTTTTCCTCGCATGATTAATAAAATTCACTTTTTCCCCCTGCGTTTGTTCGACGAAATTCACGATTTTTCCACACCTGTTCGACAAAATTCCTCATTTTGACAAAGCCGATCGACGAAATTCCTTATTTTTACAAATCTAATCGGTGAAACTTGCGATTTATTTTTGTATGATCGAGAAATTTCAAAATTTTTTTGACCCTGATCAATGAAATTAACGATTTTATTAGAGCCTGATCGATGTAATTAACGATTTTTCCGTGTGTGAGATAAAATTCGCAATATTCCTGTCTTTGATCCATGAAATTTGCGTTTTTTTCGATGTCTGATCGACAAAATGTGCACTTTTTTCCATCCTTAATTGACAAAATATGCATTTTCCGCTCCCGACCTACGAAATTTGCGATTTTTGTACCAACTCTGACGGAATCTGATTTTTTTATGCGGTAAGATGAAACTAGTGATTTCTTTCTCTTGGTAAACTGACGAAATTCACGATTGTTTCGCAGCCGATCAACAGAATTTTCAATTTTTCCGCATGTCATCGCCAAATTCGTGATTTTTTCATGCCTTTATCAACGTAATTTCTAATTTTTTTTTTCTTTCCTGATCAACAAAATTCGAGATTTTTTTCGTCGACGACCAACAAAATTTGCGTTTTTTCTCGCAATAAATCGAGAAAACATACCATTTATTTGTAGCCAATTAATTTAATTTGTAATTTTTTCGAGCATCAGCAACAAAGCTGAGGCTTTTTGCTCGCCAAATTAACGAAATATGTGATTTTTTGCATCTGACCAAGAAAATTTGCGATTTTTCTCTACCTGGTCGACAAATCGCGATTTTTTCGTTCCTAATCTGAGAAATTCGCTATTTTTCCGAGACTCATGTGCAAAATTCATGATTTTTCCATATCTGATGAGCGAAACTTACGATTTTTCCGAGCTTCATCGACAAAATTCGATTTTTTTTCCACATTTGATCAATGAATGGTGGTTTTTTGAGTACCGATCAACGAAATTTTTGAGTCTTACGTGATAAAATTTTATATTTTCCCACGGTAAATTGACGATTTTTTTCTTGCGACACATGCACAAAAATTGCAATTTTTTCCAGTTGTAAATTGACGAAACTTGCGGGCCACACGTTAACCCATCGCAGGCCACAGGTTGTGCATACCTAGCATACAGTAATACCCCAACTTATGTCCTCCGCATTTACATTGTCTGGTCTGAAAAAAAATGTTTCCTTTATGTTGATGCACTTTGAACATTTTTTCAAAACTTCGGGAGGAAATTTTAAATCTTAAATGTAGTCATAGCAGATTCATCAGGTAAAATTAGGGAAAAAAGCAATGAGACATACTTGGAAAAAGACTATGACCTTTTTTTTTTGCTCAGACTAAGAAAACATCTGAAAATTGCTATTTAACTCTTAATTGATGAAGTTGTCAAAAATAAAAGAGAACTCAACTTAGAGATAGCTGTTGAAGGTGTTGTTCAGGCCATAAATTCCTCTTGATCTGTAATTAACCATCGACAACTTATAAAATTAAATAACAAAATCCTATTGAAGAAATAGAAGAAGGTTTGAGTCTAGCGAGGAGGGAAGGGAGAATATTATCACACTGAAAAATTAACTGAAAGATTAAAGGTTACTGAAGCTGGAATTTTTTTTAAATACCGTAATTTCCTGCCTATAATCCACAGATTAAACAATCATTTTTCGACCCAGAAATTTTATTAAATAAAATATAACTTTTTACATTGCTGTAAATATTTGACTTCAATTACAAAATAAAATTTCTGGGTCGAAAAACAATTATTTGATTTGCAGATTACATGCAGGAAATTACAGTACTGATTCAGACGAACAAAGTGAAGCAATGATTAGAAAACTTACTCTGCTATTAAGAGCTTCTATGAAAGAAAAAAAAAATTGTTGATTCAAATTTCATTGAAAGATTTTTTCACATGCTCAAAGACTCAAGCAAGGCAGCAAGAGTATCAATAAATTGTAAGTTAACAACTTAGGGATTTATTCCAAATTCTTGTATTGCAAACATTTTTTTTTTCCCCAAAGGTTAAACATATGTAATTATATCTAAATACAGCACTCCAAGAAACTTTTGTAGCTAAACTTGCATTTTATCCGATTGTTCCAGATGCTTTATTATTCATGTATTGCGAATTCCTCTCGGACTAAAGGATTAGTCCGGTAGTGTATGAGAAGTAATTCACCCACTGAGCCAATCTAAGTGATTAAATAATATTTATTTACAAAAAGTCTTATTTAAACTATAGGTTAGTCAGTGGCGCATTTTTTTTAGTAGTGGGTTCTGAGCCTTGTGCGAGTGTTCCCAGAACACAGAAAGTTTCTAATAGTGTCAAAATGTAGCAGAGTTTCCCCCAGAGGGTTTCAGGGGGGTGCGCCGCCCCTCTTGCCCCTCATTCAAAAAAATAGCGCCCTTCTTGCCCCGCATTAGAAAAAACGCAGCTCTTCAGCGATGATGCGGACGCGCTATAACGCGTAAATTATGCAAAAAAAATCGGCGACGAAATGCAAAAAACTAGTTCGTAATTTCATCAAAAAATCACGAAAAATCAGCAAATTTCATTGAAAAATTGCAAAATAACAACTAATTTCTGGCAAGATTTGTGAAAAAATGGCTACTTTAGTCACAAAATCCCAAAAAAAAACAGCAGTTTTCCTCAAAAGATCATGAAAAAACGTCCAAGTTCATCCAAAAATCGCGATAAAGCGGAAAATTTTGTCAAACAATTCGCAAAAAATGGCAAAATTTTGTAAAAAGATCACGAAAAACGGCAACTTTTGTCAAAAAATCGTGATAAAATGGCAGATTTCGTCAAAAGATTTGCAAAAAATGGCATATTTAGTCCAAAAACCGCAATAAAACAAAAAATTCCGTGAAAAAATTCTCGAAAAACAGAAAATTTTGCCAAAAATTCACGAAAAAAACGCAATATTCGTCAAAATACCCCGAAAAAACGGCAGATTTCGTCAAAAGATCGCAAAAAAAAAGCAAATTTCGTTAAATGGGCACAAAAAAAGTTAATGCAGAAGTGATTTATTTTTCGGAATTTGTGTTTTTTCGCGGTCTTTTCACGAAATTTGTCGTTTTTTTGCAATTTTTTAAACAAAATCTGCCATTTTTTCGCGATCTTTTAACAAAATCTGCTGTTTTTTGCTATCTTTTAACAAAATCGCCCATTTTTTTACGATCTTTTAACAATATTAGCCACTTTTTCGCAGTCTTTTCACAAAATTTACTTTGTTTTCATTTTTTTTAACGAAATTTTTGAATTGTTTTCTCGATTCTTTGATGAAATTTCTGTTTTTCCACGATTTTTTTAACCACTAGATTTTAGATTCAACTCTATAAAAGTGCCCTTAAAATCAAAAAAGTGCCCTTTTAAGAACAGTAGCGCCCTGTCCCTTTTTAAACCTGGGGGAAACTCTGATGTAGTCTTACCGGTCTATAGATTCACCAATTCACTTGGACATATGCAAAAAAGTCTCTGTGGACCTCGATGAATTTTCACTCCTTCCCTCCTCACTGTAAGAGGAAATTCTTCCTCCCGAATTCTCACTGGACTGCATGTTTGGTCCCAGGCTTCTCCACAAAAAAAAAAAAAAAAAAAAAAAAAAAAAAAAAAAAAAAATCTCTTCTTTCTGGTGTCCTCCCTTGAAAAGCAACTCGAATAGGGAGGGACCCTGTAGAACCTATTAGAAACCTTACACATGGTGTCAGCCTTAAAGTCTTCTAGAATTGGTTACCTGAAAATGCTGAGGTCATATGCAAACTACCGTGAGAAAAACTAACACCTGTCGTACTTCAACATAACAGCATTCCGCGGCACTTTTTGACCTCTTGTGAGAAAGATATTTGCTGCCTAAGCCTAGCGCTCTCTTGTCAACGAAAATCTCAACTTGGGAGGCCCAAAATATCTAAGAAATAGTACAATGATAAGCTCCCACGTAGGCAATTCAATCTGTAAAGTTCAATTCTTTACACATGGAAACACTGAAATTTTATTCAATTTACAGTACTTCAATAAGTTTTGAACATACAAAAACCCAAAATTTGTAATATTATTTGTCAGACAAAGATTTTTCTAAACATAACTCATAAAAACCAGAAACAAGATTAAAAAAAGAAAAAACTGGGTAACTTGATACAACAAATATACATAGTACAACCTTTATTTGCTGCCAAAGACAGCGAGATCAGACACTGGATTTGTTTGAATTCTCCACACTACAAATTTCAACACCCCCCCCCCCCCCATTCAGCTAAATTCAAGCTATTTTGAATCGTAGTTAAGCTAACCACTTAGCATTTTATTTGCATCGACAAAGTGGAAATCCTGTGATTAAAAATGTCAAATTTATTGAAGATCTTAATAAAAGTGATGCAACAAAAAATCTTTGTGAATGAGACTAAAAATAAATGAAATATTTGATAGTCATTTGAATTCTAATAATAAAAAAAAAAGCATGTTCAGAGAATCATACTTACCTTACAAAAAATATAAATTATTGGATATATTTTTACAACAAAAAGTCAATAAACCATTATCAACAAAAAACTATCATAGCAAAGTTTAAATAGAAATGAAATTGATTACTACAACACAGTTTTCTTGCTTTCTGTATAAAAACTCTGGTATACAAAATAATTTCACCATTAATTTATATATAACTTAACACATGTCTTGTCACAATATGTTAAAAAAGTAAAGATTAGATTTGCATAACACAAATTATAATAAAAAATAAATTTGTATAAATTTCAAAAAGTGTTATTAAATTAAATTATAAAATATTATAGAATGAAACTTTAAAGTGATCCTTATTTAATAGAAAAAGAAATGAAACAATACCCTTTTTTCTTTTTCACAATCCTAAGAATTATGTTTTTTTTCTACCCCACATACATTGTAAAAATTTTATTCAATAATTGTGTTAAAGTACAGTCACCATTTTTATAAAAGTGAATATTTTTTAGAAGAATGTCAATGATAAAACGCATTTGAAATTGTTTTGAGTATCCTCCACTTCTTTAATTTGATAAATCAGTTTCAAATTCAGTCTCATCTTAATATTTCAAGTACAGGGAAAATTACTTTAGAAAAAGAAAATTATTGCCATAAATTAAGCAAAACTAGATAAGCTAAAAGAGACATGCAATCAGTGCTTTATCGTGCATAGAGGTTCAAATATAACTACAAAAGCATAACAGGAGAACAAAAATATGAAAAGAAAATAGAAATTATAAATGTTTGACAATATGTAAAAGATTTTTTAAAAGAAAAAACAGAATAAATGTTACTGTCCCAGTGGCAGAAAGGTATTTTGTCTGCAACAGCAGTTTAGTGTCAATGAAAATGGTCTGTGGGAGTAACATGTATAAATTTTCTTTTGTACATTATAAGCATTGAAACAAATAGCCCCCAAGACCAATAACCAATTTTTTTTTTTTTTTTTTTTTTAAACCTATTGTCAATTTTTGCATTTCATCTTGCGACAGACTGGCTACATTCAAGTTTTTTTACCATGTATGACTGAAAGGTTTTGCTAGTTTTACAAATAACCTACTGATGATTTTCAAGATTTTTTTTCATGTGACAGATCAACATATTTTGGGTGAATTTCACATGAACTGCCAGTTTAATGTCCTGATGTTTAAATCTAAATTTCGTATTAATAAATTTATTTTTTGATATTCTAAAATCAGGTAGTAGCATATCTTTTTATGCTTAATTCAATGCATTCATTAGATTTTTTCAGAGTTGTGAAATAGTGATCTTTTCTTTGTACTTTAGCTAGCAAGTAATGGGAATTTACTTGTCCTGAATAAAAAACTCGCAAAATTTCAATCTTTTTTTATGCTTCCAAACATTTTAAAATTTTTATATATGGATTAAAAGTAAAATATCCTGTGTTAATTAAACAAATAGTTAATTCATATATTTAAAATTAGTATCTAAGAGTTAAAAATTTAAATGTATTTTGTGTCCGCATATGCAGAACATGAGTGTTACTTTAGGGATGTTAATATTATTTGTTTTCAAAATATTTGTATATTGCAGTTGGCAACGGTAGTGAGAAAACGATGTTGCTTCTTCTTTACAGTGCGCTTATTTAAAACGCGATAATTTTGTTCTATAATTGCTATTTATCAGAATGTTCATTTCAACATGGTGAGTATTTTTATTTTCTTACAGGAGTGTTACCCATTTATTTATTATTATTTTTTAACGAATAAAAATGTTAAGTTAGGGAATGCTGTATTTTTTGTTCAGGAATCAATAGACCCAACTAAAATTTCAATAAAACAGTTAGAATTTATTTTAGTGAAGAATTCCTTAATAAATGTCATGAGTGTTATCGTACATGAGTGTTACCTTACATGAGTGTTACTTGGAAAAAGTAACACTCATGAGAAAAGAAGTTAAGTAATTCTAAAAACATAAATCATGTGTAAGATTTAAGTTATGATTATAACAGATTCATGATTCAGGGATATATTTTGTCATATTATATATATTTATAATTATTTAAAAATTGTAACAGGATTTTCATGTCTGCACACGTGTTTTGTAAGTGCTATTTAAGATTCAAATTTTAATTCTTAATAAATAATTTTCAAAGGACTATGTATTTTACACAAATAATAGTTTAAACTTTTAAAAATCTTTTTTTATATATATTGTTACAAAAAAAGCTGTTTGCTGCAAGATGAGTCTAATCGCTTGTCATGAGTGTTACCACTTTTCATGAACGTTACTGTAACTGAGAATCAGAATTTTATTAATGCATTTGTTACTTCACTTAAATTAATTATTTTGTCTATTAGAACTTTCTAAATTCTTTATTATAACTGCAATGAAAATAATTAATTTTTAATTAAATCTGTTTTTAATCAGAAGTTATACCCTTTATTTAAGAAGCAAAGTAACACTCATGGCACAAACAACTATTAAAATGCTTTAAATTTATGAAATAAATAAATACTAATACATTTTTGATTTATTAATACGTATGTAAGAACTTTAAGCAATTTTTTAATTAATTATTGATACAAAAAAAAATCAGAATGTTTTATAGAGGTCACACTTATGAGAAAAATAGACTGGGCAAGACATTTCTTGAAATTTCTGAAATATAAATAAAAAAACTCGCAAATAATCTACTGCTTAGAATGTTGTAAACTATAAGCAACTCATACCTGAGTAAATTTTTATATTTAAACCAAATTATTTTTTCAAATTTTGTTTCACCTAATACGGCAATACATTTGAAAACCACCCTTTTGCAAAAATTTTTTCACTACTAAATGATGGATTACATGACATTTTCCTTGCAAACAAATGGCAAAATTTACAAATTTTCCCCATCAACTGAATGACAAATTTCCTTCATTTTTATTTTAGTGATTAACTATCAACTTTTGCAGTAATTTTCTTGTTGAATTGATATTTATCTTAAAACATACTGATGTAATTCATGATTTGTTTGCTGTTTCTAACAGATTGACGAAATTTAATTTGTTTTGCAGTTTCTAACTTGAATTTTTTTTAAGATTTTCACAGTGATCCTCCTACATGTTAATTATATGGGTTTTTTTTTTTCTGCTGCCTTTTGACAAAATTTTTATTTTCCTCCAATTGTCAATAAAAATAGTTTTTTTTTTTTTTTTTTTTTTTTTTTTTGGGGGGGGGGGGGTGTTTTTTTGGCAACACGTTTTCCCCAACATTCTTTAATAAAATCCTTTTTTTTTTTACTTGGAACCCCCCCTTTTCCCACAATTCTTTAACGAAAATAGTAGTTTTTTCCACATTTTTTGGTAATTTAAATTTTTTCCCCACTATCCTTTCTTGCGCAAAATTTTTCTTTCCTCACAATTCTTTGACAAAATGCCCCCCCCCCCCCCCCCCCCCCCGTGATCATCTGAAGAAATTCATGTGTTTGCGATCCTTTGAAGAAATTACTGTTACACAATTTTTTAAGGAAACTTACATTCTTTCACAATTCCTTAACAAAATTCATGTTTATTGCAATCTCTTGATAAAATTATTTTATATATATATTTTTTATACTTTGACAAAATGTGTGTTTTATCACGATTCTTTGGTTAAATTTGCATTAATTTTTGCAATTCTTTTGAGAAAATTTGCGCTTTTTACTAAAATATTGTGACAAAATAACCTTTACCTACATGACCTTTGAGAAAATTTGTGTTTTTGTTGTAATTCTTGGGGCAAAATTCACCTTTTATCTGCTATTCTTTAACAAAATTAGCACATTTCTTTTAATGATCCTTTACCGAAATTCAATTTTTTTCGCTATCTTTTGATGAAAATAGTGTTTTTTTTCATCATGCTTTAATGAAATTTGCCTGATTTTTTTCAACAATCCTTTAACGAAATTTGCATTTTTCCATGATCCCTTTCATGATGCTGAAGATTATTTCTGAAACAATTGATGAAGGTTCTTTTTTTTGGGCAATCATTAGTCCAAAGTCACAATTTTTTCCTAAAAAATCCGAGATGCTTGTTGTGGTGCTGTACACATTCTGCCACGTGGGATACAGTATATATTTACTTTTAAACTACATATGATAAATGAATAAAATCCATTTTTTTTTTAATTATTATATACAATAAAACTTATTAACAAACAGTTTTTCTAAATGTTAGTAAGTAAAAATGATTTTTGTAAAATAGAAATACATCATATTTAGAAAAGCTTTCCAAAGTCAAGCAAAAATGCCTGGAGTAACTTACATGAGTAATCTTCAGTAGCCAAAATGTTCCAAGTCTCTCCTGTCATTGGGGAGAATTGTTCTAAAACAGGGTTTTCCATGAGACGGTACATATGTACCCCTATGTTAGGGTGGGTCAATCATTAAATAGTTAAACAAAAGTGAATAATAATTAAATTGGGAAAAAATAACAGCATGCATGAGTATAGCATCAAAACTAAAATGTAACTATACAAACAATAAATGTTTTCTAGAAACAACAGTACACATGCTTTCAAATAATTCATAATAATACTTTAATCCACATAATGAAAAAATACATAACTGCAACAGATATAAAGCAAGCAAACAAAAATAATTTTAGGCATGCATGCTTTGAGCACTACTTTACATTTGAATAAACAGATAAGGGGTGGAAAAAAAAAAAAAAGCGAGTAGCGACAAACACCTCACTATTGAAATAAAATTTTATATGCATTTAATATAACTATATTTTATTATAATGTAAATAAAATGAGTTCAATATTTTTTAACATGTTTTTAATTTAAATAATTCATTTTAAACATTTCGAAACATAATGAAACAATTTTTGCATTTTAAAATTTATTGCAGTATTCAAAAATAGAAATCTGTTTTATATTACTTTAACAATGATAGTATGCTGGTTTTGTCGCATTTAAATATTAATCAAATTATATTTAAGTAGGTGGGTACGGATATCTCTGTTGGAAAAAAGGTAACTTACACTGTCAAAGATGCTATAGAGCATCATTGACAGCATTCATTTTTTTTTTTTTTCCTCTATATATAACCAGAGACTTTCTTTGTTAATATTAAGAGAAATGCTGCATACATAATTAGAAAAATGGTGGCATTATAGACAAATGTTTGATAAACAAACTGAAGTGGACAGTTTTAAAATCAAATAATTTTTTACAGAGATATTTAAGGTTGAAGTTGGTCAAAATTTTTCCATTAAGAAAGTTTAATACACAGGGATGCTGCTGGACTTGAAAAATCCTGGGTTCCCAGAACTTCTAAAATACTGGGCCCCTTTCTGCCAAAAGTGGGTCCCCACTAATAAGTCACATACACATTAAGTCACATTTTTAGATGCCAAAATTAAACTTGTTCATTTGCAAAAGAAAAATGAAATGCAATAATTATTGTTTTAATAATAAATAAATAATAAAACCAATATTATTTTTTTTAAAACCATTAAGAGAAATTTTCTTACTTGTTTAAAAATAAATGTGCAAGATAGAAATTTAACTATAAAATATTGAACATTTGAATGTGGAAGATAACAAGTATCACTATTGTTCATATTTCTTTTAAAAAAGGGGGCAAGACTGATTTATTGAAAAAAACATTTTTACTGAACAAAAAGAGTACTTTTGTTGAATAAATAAATTAGACTTTTGTTTGTTATCACAATTTTGACAAAATTTGTCGATTTTTTTTTTTTTTTGAGATCTTTTGGGGGAAATCTGCCTTTTAATAATTTTTTTCTAAGCATATTTATAGGAAGTTCTTGATGTTCAGACTGCATTTATTTTATATTTGATTTCATTTTTTAAGAATCCATTTTAAATTCTAAATTTCAGCATTTTCTCACTTTTTTTTTTTTAATTTTAGACACGCATATTTCTTACATATTACCTAAATTAGAATTAAATGATCATATGTTTAAAAGCAGGAAAATATTGAAAATTACATCATAAAAATTGTTTATACACATGAATATTTAAAAAGAAAGAAAACTATAATTATTTAATATGTATTAAAAGAAGTAAATATAATTCAGAGTTTCCCCCAGAGGGTTTCAGGGGGGGGGGGGGCGCTTCACCCTTCAGTTTTAAAAATAGCGCCCCTCATCCAAAAACTAGTGCCCTTCTTGTTCCACATCTGAAAAAAAGCAGCTCTCAAGCAATGATGTGGACGTGCTATAGCGCGTAAATTACGCAAAATAACAGCGATGGAACTTGCTAAAACATCGCGAAATAATGACTAATTTCTGACAAAATTCTCGAAAAAAGGCTAATTTCGCCACAAACTCCCCCCCCCCCCCCCCCCGCCCCTTCAAAAAAAAAAAAAAAAAAAAAAAAAAAAGAAAAACAGCAGTTTTTAACATTTTAAAGATTGTGAAAAAACAACTACCGTAAAATACCGCTAATCCGCCCCTCCAAACGTGACGAAAAATTGTACAATAGTTAGAGGAGGGTGCTTACAAGGGATTTTTCCGCGATCTTTCAACAAAATTTACAGGAATGAATCATGATGAAATAAATGAATCTTTGAATGAATCACAAATTTTGATACTTGAAAAAATTTGGGTATTTTTTTAAAAAAAACTTAAATTCTGTCGAAAAAACACAGAAAAAAGGAGAAATTTGTAAAAAAAAAAAAAGGCAAAACAAGCATGAAATCAATTAAAAATTCTAGAAAAAATGCACATTTTATCAAAGATTCCTGATTCATTCATTTCATAATGATTCATTCCATTCTCAATCGCCTTTGAGAATGCGGAGGGTAGGTGCTTTCTCGGGATTTTTTGAAATTTTCAAATTCTTTATAAAGTAAGGAGGGGGCGTTTGATCGGGAAGGGCGGATTAATGGGATTTTACGGCAGTTTTTTCACTCTTTGAAAAAACGATTAGTTTTTCTTTGTTTGTGACTGTCCAAGTCTTTGTAAATGTGACTCCTGAAAGCACCCATTCATTAAACAAAAAGAATCCTATATTCAACAAAAGCATTTTTTTTTTCTTTAAATGTCTTTTTTAATAATGTCAATAAAAAAATGTATTTTTCAATGTCTTGCCCTTTTTTTAAAGAAATGCAAACAATAGTGATACTTTTTATCTTCTATTGTCAAATAAGCATTATTTCATAATTAAATTTGTATCTTGCACATTTATTTTTAAAAGTAAAGAAAATTTAACCACATCTGCCATTTTTTTTTTTTTTTTTTTGTGATCTTTTAAGAAAATGTACCATTTTTTGCAATCTTTTAACAATATTTGCCATTTTTTTCTCAATCTTTTAACAAAATTGATCTTTTTTTTTTTCTTTTTTTCAATTTTTTGACAAAATTTTTGGAATTTTTTTTTCTTGATTCTTTTGATGAAATTTCTGTTTTTCCACGACTTTTTGAACTGCTAGATTCTAGATTCAACTCTGTAAAAGTGCCTTAAAAATCAAAAGAGCCCTTAAAATTAAAAAAAAGTGCCCTATCTAGAACAGCAGTACCCTGCCCCTTTTTAAACCTGGGGGAAACTCTAAATTACATACTGTTTTAAATGGCCAAATAACATTGACAAACAGTTTAAATTAAAATATATATTTGTATATACATGAGATATTTATTTCATATTTCGAGATATTTTTTTTCTTTTTAACTATTATTGCAAAATTCTAAAACACAAATAATATTTAATTTCTTTTCTAACAATATTTTCAGATGAATATTACAAAAACATACTGCCTGACCAGGTTCTAAAGATCTGTCTTGGCATACTGCCAAAATAATGGGCCTTTCCGAAGGTATGGAAGCATTAAGGGGAGGCGAAATTTCTCTCTATTCCCCACAAAAGCAATACTAGGGGAAACTCCCTTTTCATTGCTCTCAGTCCTAATATCAAGAATAGACTCGCCTCACTCAGACCTGTTTCTCACATGACCGGTCTTTAATGCTTGGCTCAGCAGTAAGTTTGGGGAAAATTATGTCAGATTTCAGATTTAAAATGTGTTATTTAAAATTATTTTCTTATAGCATTATTAAAAAAATATGGTACTACTAGGTTATCCCATCAACCAAAAAATTATTGCCAAACTTTAAGATTAAATGCCAATAATGGATGATCGTGAATGTCACATTCAATGACATTAAATACAATTCATGTGTATAAAATGTCATTAAGGGATTTTTATTTCGATTTTTTATTTGTATTTTTATTAATATTCCACTATTTTTTTTTTCGCTATTTAAAATAATAATTTTGTCTATGTGTATAACTTGGCTATTAGTTTGGCGATTTGTATAAATTTGGCGAAATTGGTCGACAGGATAACAGAGTAGTACCAAAAATTCCCTGTTGATTCAGTTCATTTTATATTAGTTAAATTTCAGGTATTTAATTAATCTTACATAACCAAACATGAAAACAGCAGCTGATTTGGCCTTAAAATCCTTCAGTAAAAGAGAAATTAAAGATAAAAAGTTAATTAAGAAATCTTTGCATGTTTTTTTTAATTATAATTCAATCCTGCCATAATTTTTTTAAAGCCAATCAAATTAATGTGAATTTTAAGTTCTGAACAAAGATTGGTGAGCATAGTTCATAGGAGACAGAGTGACATAGTTGCAACATATAAAAATTAATATATACGTGCAATTTATATTTTTACAGACCAGCATTTTTCAACCTATGATCCATGGACCACTAACAGTTTTCTAGGTTTTAGGTATCTATTTTAGAAATAATTGTGATAAAAACTTTTCTGCCACATGACACAGTTGCAACAATGCAGACTATGATATTATTATAATTATATTATCAGATGTGAAAGCAACAATTTTCCATATTTTGATGTTCTTGTGCTACATTACTTAGGATAATCTTCTAAAAATAAACTGGAAGTGGTATTAATTGTTAACTTAGATAACATTTCATTTTCTGAAAACTTGAAACATTGAATTATCCTATTTCTAATTTTGAAAATTATTTTTAAATTCATAAACTATCATTAAACTGATTTACTATTAAACTTTTAGTGTGTATTATTTAGACGGATTTTCAAAGAAATTATATTTTCCCCTATATTTCACATATAAGCTGGCACCTGGCTAACAGAAAAATACCTGTTAAGAACAATTTTTATAGTTTTATGTGCAAAGTGTTTATTATTTTGTAATAGCAGCATGCGATAAATTAAGAAAAAAATTCATGCTTGAAATTATTTCAACAATCATAATAAATCAATCAATTATGTACAGTTCAAACAAAGTGATTTGAAAGTAATTTCCCACTCTTATATGACAGTTAAATTGAAAATGCGTGATGTTTAGAGTTTTAAAAGACACTTTTTGTTTAGCCGGGCACCACTGATATATATGCATAAATAAATATGAGCATATGAATTATACACATACACACATATATATGTGTGTGCATATATAACATATGTTTTAATATATTATAAATCAGGGTTGGCGAGTTTTTGCCGAAGGTGGAAAAAACCGCGGAAAAAACCTGGTAAAAACCGTCCCGGCAAAAATAGGCTGTCCATTTAAATTTTTTCCCCAGAAAGAGAAAAATATTTCACAAAAGAAAAAATAAACTGCATACTTAATTAAAAAATCAATATTATTCTAAATTTATTTTAACTTTTAAGTTAAATAAGTATAATTATGCACTTTATGAAAGAATACTAACTTTTATAACAAGATTATAAATGAAAAAAATACCAATTTTAATATAAATAAATAGAAACTTCATTTATTCATGTTTATACAATTATTAATTCAAATAATAGAACTGTTGAGACCGAGTAAAGCATTTATATTTATATTTTATATATGTTAGAAATTCGAAGAAACAGTTATTGTAACCTAAATTTAATTTAATATAAAATTATATTTAAAGCAGAAAACTATTAAATTTCAAATATTTCAGCAATATCTTCCTCACAACCTAAATTTTGCTGCTTTAGCATGGCATAACAGTAAACAAGTTTTGAAAGAGTATCTGTTGAAGTATTTCGAATCTCAGTTTGCACAAATGAAAAATTTGAAAAAAATCTTTTAATAGCAGCACTGCTTGCTGGACATATTTAAAAATTAAAATCTTTTGATAATTAAAAAAATATGTATGTTAATGACTGATAAAACACATTACTTACAGGGGTCTGTCTAGACTTTTCTCGTCTTTGTGAAAATTCTAGACAGTTTTGTGAATTTTAAATTATCAGGTTTTCAGGTTCTACCCTTCACATATAGAGAAGCTAAGTAATATATTTTTTGGTGAGTTCAAATGTTTATTAACAGGCCAGATTTTATTTTAAAATGATTAAATTTGTGAAAAGTTCAGTTTAAAAGTGAAATGTTGATTTGAGAGACAAATAATTTTATGAAGAATCCTGTTTGAGGTTAAAGAATTTTGTGAAGGGTCCTTTAAAGGACCTAAAATTTTCCTAAACATATCCCTGACTTAAAGTAAAAAAAATTAGATATGTAATTTTTTATTTTGTTCTTAAATTCCTAAGTAAGACTGAATCCCACCTATTTTTTAAAGATTTAAAATATTTAATATTAATTAATTAGCAAATGAAATTAAAATATTAAATGATACACTGTTAAATTTAATTGTTTATACCATTACTATCCTTATTAGCGTGCAGATTTTATTACACATTAAAGACATATAGGTTTTTTCCATTTTTTCCACTGTCCTGGCAAAAATGCCAACCCTGAGTAAAATGCACCATTAGTTTTATCCAGAAATTTTTAATAAATTTTTTTTTATTATTATATTGTACTTCTAAATTTGTCTGCCCAAAAATGATATATTTTTTTTTTCCAGGGTGAGTAGCAACATTTTAGTTTAAAAAATAAGCACCTGTAAGCACACTTTTAGAGAAAAAGAAGCACCCAGGGGCGATTCTGGATGAAATTTTTTTTTCAGAAATTCGCATCGCATTTTCGGAAATTGGTCGGGGGGTGGGGGTGGGGTGTCGTGAGTCCCCACCCCCCTCCGGCGATCTTTGGACAAAATAGGCGTTTTCCCGCTATCTTCAGACAAAACCAGCAATATTTTAGCAAAATCGGCGCTTTATTGCGATCTTTTGCCCAAATCGGCGTTTTTTCCACGATCTTTTGAAGAAATCGGCGTTTTTCCATGTTTTTTATAAGTGAAATCGGCGTTTTTCGACGATCTTTAGACAAAATTTGCTTTTTTTACGCGATTTTGTTTTCGAAAACGGCGTTTTATACCCGCGATCTTTTGACGAAATCGGCGTTTTTTCCGTGATCTTTTGATGAAATCGGCGTATTTTTTCAAATATTCTTTTGACAAAATATTTTTAAGCGATCTTTTATCGAAAACGGCGTTTTTTCCCGCGATCTTTTAACGAAATCGGCGTTATATCCGCAATCTTTAGACGAAATCGGCGTTTTCCCGCCGTCTTCAGAAGAAATCAGCGTTTTATCTGCGATATTTGGTGAAATTGCATTTTTTTTCCGCGATCCGCACTGAAAATTCGAAATCGTTTTTCATCGATCTTTTGACAAAGTTCGTTTACAAAAACATTGACGAAATCGTCGTTTTTCCATGAAATATTGACGAAATGTATGCTATTTCGGCGATCCTATCACGAAATTTGCAGTTCTACGTAATTGTTTTTTCCGCGCGCAAAACCGTACAAGTTGTCAACTATGCGGAACTGATAACCCAATTTCAAATCTTCGGAAGAAGATGCCTTAAATTTTCGGACGAGAATCACCCCTGGAAGCATCCATTTGTGTACATATACGCATTACAGGGGGTGATTGTGTGTGTTCCTGGTGTACCCTGGATTTCCGAGTTTTTCGATCGATCCTTTCGGTTTTATGATATCGTTACACTTAGTAAAAAACTCAAACATTAAAAAATATCGCGAATTTTGTCAAAAATTAAAAGAAAAAAACATGAATTTCTTTAAGGAATCGTACAGAGAACAAATTTCCTTCTGGAATCCAGCAGTAAAAACGCAAATTCGTTTTTAAAAAGGCAAATTTTGTCAAAAAACGCGAAAAAACGATCAATTTCGTCAAAAAATCGCGAAAAAAGAATAAATTTCATCAAAAAATCGCGAAAAAAAAATCAGTTTCGTCAAAAAATCGCAAAAAACGACCAATTTTGTCATATAAGCGCGAAAAAACGATATATTTCGTCACATAAGCCCGAAAAAACGACAAATTTCTAGAAGAAAAAACAGCAAATTTCACAAAAAATTCGCGAAAAAACAATCATTTTCGTCATTTAAGCGCGAAAAAACGTCAATTTTTTTGAAACAATCACGAAAAAACGGCAACTTTCATTAAAAAAAAAAAAAAAAAAAAAAAAAAAAAAAAAAAAAAAATCGCGCAAAAACAATCAATTTTGTCAAATAGACCCGCAAAACCGACAATTTTCGTGAAAAGACGAGATTTCTTCAAAAGATAGCGAAAAAGCCGCAAATTTTATCAAAAGATTGCGAAAACAAAAGTCATTGCTGGAGTGGAACTTTCTGTACAAAAACTGTTTTTGCTGCTTTAAAAAAACTGATTTTATTGCGGCTTTTTCTTCTTAATTTCTTGCTTTTTCTAAAGCTGTTTTTTCTGTTCCAAAATTGTTTGTTTCAAATTTTGTTTTTGAGTGAATATGACCTTTGACATTAATATATTTTGCATTTGATAATTTTCAGGGTTTTTTACTTTGTATTAATTTTCAGGGTTTTTTTTTTCTTCTTCTTTTCTGGGGTTCATGAAATTTTAGTCTTTTTTAAAATCCTTTGAAGAAATTTGATCTTTGGCCATATTTTGACAATTTTTTTTTAAATTATTTTGCAGAAAATTTTTGGTTTTCGCTATCTTTAGCGGTTTTATCGTGATTTTTTGTAGAAATTTCTGTATTTTCACGATTTTTTGGTTTTTTTTAGACGTAATTTGTAGTTATTCGAGATCTTTTTGCGAAATTTGTGATTTTATCGCGATCTTTTGACAAAATGTGCGGTTTTTTTCGCGATCTTTTTACGAAAATTGTAATTTTATTGCAAATTTTTTAACAATCTTAGTGTTTTTTTAGAAATGCAAATTTCTTCATCGAAATTTGCATTTTTTTGCGTTCTTTAATAAAAAATTTGAGACGGAATTTTTCAATTTTTTCGCGATTATTCGGCGAAATTTCAGCAGTTTTTTTGGTTTTCTGGTGAAATTTCTGGTTTTATTGCAGTTTATTGATGAAATTTGGGGTTTTATTGCTGTTTTTTTAATCAAAATTTGCGGTTTCATCGCCATTTTCTGAGGAAATTTGTGGTTTTATTCAGAGATTTTTCGGTAAAATTTGTGTGTGATTTGATCGCATTCTTTTGACATAATTTGCTTTTTTTTCATAATCTTTTGATAAATGTTTTTGGTTTTTCAACGAATTTTTTCAAAATTTTCTATGATATTTTTAGGTTTCTTCGCGATTATTTATAAAAATTTGAGCATTTTTATGATCTTTTGACAGTACTGTGCAAAAAAAAAAAGGGGGGGGGGAGTCGCCCCGGGCACGGAAATTTAGGGGGTACCAAATTTATACTACCAACGTCATTTTTTGTCTATTACAAGAAAAAGTTGGGTAGAGGGGTCGTCAAATTTACAATTTGTCCCGCGCGCAGTTTTCTCTTCGCGCGCCCTGTCATTTGATAGATATATTTTCTTTAATATTTTACAATGTTCGCAACTTATTTTGATCGATCCTTCGATGATATATTCAACTTACTTTGGTATAATAAAAAACTCAAATGTCAATAATGAATAATCACACGTGCACACGAGAGTCACAAAAGACGGAGAATTTACGTTCAGAGTTCCGAGAATCAAAGGCTGAAAGATGAGGGAGGAGCTAAAAGTGGACAATAGGAACATTTCTGGGGTACGAACGACGCATCATCGGCCGTTCTAGATAAGGAAAAATTGTAGTTGTTTCGCTTTTATCGAAATAGTTTCGGTTCAGGATCGCGAAAATTAAAACAAGCAGTTCGTTCAAAAATAGGCATTTCAAGGGAGAGAGAGAAAAAAAATAAGCACTCTGGGAAAAAAAGAAGCACCTTGTAAGGGCCTGACAAATTTGCTTTCAAAATAAGTACCTTGTAAGCACCGCTACGCACCCTGTTTTTCATTTCTTTAGGAAAAAGAACATGAAACTGCTCAATCATGTTTTAATTATTATTATGTCATAAAATCATTCAAAGTTAATGTTACTTGATTTATCACACTTAAAAGTTACATATTTTCCTGCCCCCCCCCCTTTTTTTTTAAACCTTAACAAATTTTTCTTGCAAAAGTGCCCTTTTCACACTAACACTAAAGGGCGACAAAAAGGCAAAAGTGAACACCAAAGGACAAAAATATCTTTGTGGAATTCTGATGTCTGTTTGAGAATGTCAACACCTCTCATTGAAATTTTAGTTTTGCAATTTTTTAAATACTTTTTTGTTAACGAATGCCAATGTTTTGTGTATTTATATTTTACTACTTTTAAAAAGGGCAGGGTTTCTTCAAAACATTATTGACCGTTATCATGTAGATTAGGGGTGCACAACCTTTTCTAAATAAGGGCCATTTACAAATGTGTTTGGATGGTCGAGGGCCACATCCAGGGTTGGCATTTTTGCCGGCAAAAAGGTATTTTTGCCAGGACAGTGGAAAAAACTGGAAAAAACCAGGGAAAAAATGGAAAAAACCGGCAAAAATGGAAAAAACCTATATGTCTTTAATGTGTAATAAAATCTGCACGCTAATAAGGATAGTAATGGTATAAACAATTAAATTTAACAGTGTATTATTTAATATTTTAATTTCATTTGCTGATTAATTAATATTAAATATTTTAAATCTTTAAAAAATAGGTGGGATTCAGTCTTGCTTAGGAATTTAAGAACAAAATAAAAAATTACATATCTAATTTATTTTACTTTAAGTCAGGGATATGTTTAGGAAAATTTTAGGTCCTTTAAAGGACCCTTCACAAAATTCCTTAACCTCAAACAGGATTCTTCATAAAATTATTTGTCTCTCAAATCGACATTTCACCTTTAAACTGAACTTTTCACAAATTTAATCATTTTAAAATAAAATCTGGCCTGTTAATAAACATTTGAACTCACCAAAAAATATATTACTTAGCTTCTCTATATGTGAAGGGTAGAACCTGAAAACCTGATAATTTAAATTCACAAAACTGTCTAGAATTTTCACAAAGACGAGAAAAGTCTAGACAGACCCCTGTAAGTAAAGTATTTTATCAGTCATTAACATACATATTTTTTTAATTATCAAAAGATTTTCACTTTCAAATATGTCCAGCAAGCAGTGCTGCTATTAAAAGATTTTTTTCAAATTTTTCATTTGTGCAAACTGAGATTCGAAATACTTCAACAGATACTCTTTCAAAACTTGTTTACTGTTATGCCATGCTAAAGCAGCAAAATTTAGGTTGTGAGGAAAATATTGCTGAAATATTTGAAATTTAATAGTTTTCTGCTTTAAATATAATTTTATATTAAATTAAATTTAGGTTACTATAACTGTTTCTTCGAATTTCTAACATATATAAACTATAAATATAAATGTTTTACTCAGTCTCAACAGTTCTATTATCTGAATTAATAATTGTATAAACATGAATAAATGAAGTTTCTATTTATTTCTATTAAAATTGGTATTTTTTTCATTTATAATCTTGTTATAAAAGTTAGTATTCTTTCATAAAGTGCATAATTATACTTATTTAACTTAAAAGTTAAAATAAATTTAGAATAATGTTGATTTTTTAATTAAGTATGCAGTTTATTTTTTCTTTTGTGAAATATTTTTCTCTTTCTGGGGAAAAAATTTAAATGGACAGCCTATTTTTGCCACTTCTTTGGCAAAAACCTATTTTTGCCGGGACGGTTTTTACCAGGTTTTTTCCACCTTTGGCAAAAACTCGCCAACCCTGGCCACATCAATAACATGGAGAGAATTCGATTTCGAGGAAGTGATCTGTGTCTATAATCGTAAAAAATATGGTTTCAGAGTGGAGTGAGGGGGGGGGGGGGTAATCTTTTAAGTTTGCTTCCCCAGTCAAAATGTCCATTTCAGTTGTCAAGGATTTATCGGAAAATTTTATATTTATATATATAACAGATATAGCAATGCCTATTTACATTATGTAAGAATATTCCTTGACTTTATTCAGGAGAGCAAATTTTCACTAAAAAACAAACATAAATGGCTGGTGCCAAAAAGAAACAAAGTGAATGTTATGAACTAAGGACAGAGAAGGAGCTGATCGATGAAATTTTCGATTTTTTCGCAGATGATCGACGAAGTTATTTATTTTTAATGCATAATCAACACAATTTGCGATTTTTAACGAAGCCGATCAAGAAAATTCACATTTTTTCCACGCCTGATCAACAAAATTAATGATTTTTACGGAGCAAATTGATGAAATTTGTGACTTTTCTGAACTTGATCGACGAAATCCGTGATTTTTATGAAGTCGATCGACAAAATTAGCGATTTTAACGAAGCTGATCGACGAAATTCATGACTTTTCTAAGCCTTATCCATAAAATTCGCGATTTTTACGAAGTATATTGAAAAAATTCATGATTTTTCCGCATGTGATCAAAAAAATTATCGATTTTTATGAAGCCGATCAACGAAATTTGCAATTTTTATGAAGCCGATCGATGAAATTTGTGATTTTTACAAAGCCAATCGATGAAATTTGGCATTTTTACGAAGCTGATCGACGAATTTGCGACTTTTCTGAGCCTGATTTATAAAATTACCGATTTTTACGAAGTCCATTGAAAAAATTCATGATTTTTCTGCGCCTGATCAACAAAATTATCAATTTTTACGAAGCCGATCAACGATATTTGCGATTTTTACGAAGCCGATCAACGATATTTGCGATTTTTATGAAGCCGATCGACGAAATTCGTGATTTTTACGAAGCTCATCGATGAAATTCATGATTTTTATGAAGCTCATCGACGAAATTCATGATTTTTATGAAGCTCATCGACGAAATTCATGATTTTTACGAAGCTCATCGACAAAATTCATGATTTTTACGAAGCTCATCGACAAAATTCATGATTTTTACGAAGCTCATCGACGAAATTCGTGATTTTTACGAAGCTCATCGACGAAATTCGTGATTTTTACAAAGCTCATCGACGAAATTCGTGATTTTTACAATGCTCATCGACAAAATTCGCGATTTTTACGAAGCCAATGGACAAAATTTGTGATTTTTGCAAAGCTGATCGACGAAATTTGCGACTTTTTTGAGCTTGATCCATAAAATTACCGATTTTTACGAAGTCCATTGAAAAAATTCACGATTTTTCCACACCTGATCAACAAAATTATCAATTTTTACGAAGCCGATCAACGAAATTTGTGATTTTTACGAAGCCGATCGATGAAATTCGCGATTTTTACAAAGCATTTGTTATTTTTTCGTGTCCGATCAGAAAAATTTAATTTTTTTTCCCCGAGCTTCATGGCCAAAAAGTTTGTGATTTTTTCATATCAAATGAACGAAATATGCAATTTTTCAGAGATTTATCAACAAATTTTTTTTTCTTGCACTTGATTTACGAAATCTGTTGGAACAGATCTACGGTATCTGTACCCATTCAATGAAATTTCCAATTCTTAACTGACTGACGAAATTTTATATTTTTTCTGCAGTAAACTGACAAAATTCAAGGTTTTTTTTTTTTTTTTTTCAGTGACATATCCACAAAAAATTGACAATAATCTGTTTAGAAAACAACATTATTATTTGTAAGCATTGTAAATTGACAAAATTTGCAGACCACAAGTTGAGCATCCCTAATGTACAGTGTTTACATTAGGAACATACAAAATGTGGCCTGTGAGATCACATAAAAGAATCTATATCAAATACTGATCGATGCAGGTTTTTTTGGAGGGGAACATTTTTGTGAAAATACATATATAAATATCATGTAAAACTTTCTGCTTTTACATTAATTATATTTTTAATTCAATAACAGGGGTCGATTTAGAAAAAGAAAGTTGCATAGCAGTAGGGATGCACCGAATATTCGGTATCTATTCGGTATTCGGTCTATTCGGCCATGTTACCAAATATTCGGTTTGGCCGAATATCAAACTATTCGATTCAGCCGAATATCAAACTATTCGGCCTGCCGAATATTCGGTTTAGCCGAATATCAAAGTATTCGGCCAAATTCAATATTTAATGAAACCTTTTAAAAACATTTTTAAAAACTTTTCACAATTTCTACTTTTAACTGTCAATTTATAAATATATTTAAAATAATTAAAAAGAAAGTCATATTTAAATAAAATAGAATGTTTTTACATTATTTATTTGTTGTTTATAAAGTATAACTTAAGAAAATTAATCATGAGAAGGATTCAAAGAGTGATTTATTAGGATTCTCCTTAAGAATAAATGATGTGCAAATGCAAGTTCCTAAATTTTGTTTAGTAAATAATCTGTTTCTTGTATTTCCCAAATAAAATACCTTAAACAAGAAAAAAAAAAAACTTTTGAGAATAGTAGTAGCTATCTAGGCAATTTTTGTTCATGAAACCATAATCAACTTATTGACTCATAAATATATTGTATTTCATCTCACATATTAGATTAAACTTGTGTTTTCGTTTGTTGCATTAACAATAAATAAGATACCGTAACTGTATTTTCAACTTACATGCTTTGATTTCTGTAAAACATGATATGATGGGAAGGGTGGAAAATGCCATCATTCATATGAAAAGAACTATGAGCTAGATATTCCTTTATTCAGAATTAAGTTGAAAGTATTTGTACTTTATATTATATTGAAAAAAATCTGCCTTGAGTTATTGAAAAGGGACAATTAAGAGACTGTAAAATTTTACTTCATCCATGTTTTCATTATTTCTCTTTAATTTTAAAATGTTTGTTTTAATTCATAGAAGAAACCATGAAATTTAAAATTTTATTAATTCAAAAAGTCTCATAATTGTGCTTCTTAAATAACTCAAGGCAGATATTTTTTCAATACAAAATTTTCTCATAAAACACCATTGTTTATCAAAATGTAAGTTTCTTTTATTAAATATAATGTAAAATTGTTTTAAATAGTGGTGTACCGAGTAGCACTTTGGCCGAGTAGCCGAGTACCGAGTACTCGGCCCTCACTACTCGGCCGAGTACCGAGTACCGAGTGCCGAGTAGTTGTGTAAGAAAAAAAAACTTATGTGAGAATAATGCGGGTTTAGGTTTACATATATGTATACCTGAGTGTACATAGTTAATTATATGTAAATTAACTCATTAAATTTGAAATTTATTTGTGCACCTTTTAAAGACAATTTTTGACAGTTCTAAACTAATAAAAAAGGAGAATTGATGCATAACAAGTAAAATTATTAACCAATATAAAACTAAAACATTCTTTAACCCTCCAATTTATTCTGACCATTGAAATCTATCTATCAAAAATAAAAAATGTTTATTGGTTACTGTAACAATTCATTGAATAATGCAGAACATTTCATATTTATTTTGTAACTAAATGTATCTTATTTTCTTTTGAAAAATAAAAAATTGCATTTGCTTTCAGTTTCTTTTCATTTTTCATGCATACAGATTAAATTATGTTTATTTTAAATTTATTATTTTTTAAATATATTATTTTTCAAATATCTCAGTAAAATTATTTGCAGATTGATGACTTGTATATTAATTATAAATCCAACAAATAAAAATTATTTTTTAAATGTAATTAATGTACTAACTGTGTGTTTTCAATTTCATTTTAATTCAAATTTATATAATATTGATGATGATTGGATTCAGCATCTGCCATTTTTCAGGAAATGTACAAGTTATTATAAATTCAGGCATAATTTAAGATGTATCAATTAAACATATGAGAATATATCACACAAGATTTAATGAATTGGAACATGATATGCTCAGCTTCATTAGTCTTCAGATCCAGAATTAGATGGCCAGGTTGCTCACTAGATGGCAGTATGATGAATACTGCCATCTAGTGAGCTAGAGCAACAGAAAAATCATTACCTAACACTTTTTCAGGAATAGCTGCCAGTTGCCATTTTAATAGGGTGTTCACATGTTCACAAATAAATTTAAATCAACTAGTACTTCAATCGATTGAATCCTGAAAGTTCTGCAATATAGAACAATTGTTCATGATAAAAAAGGTAAGTTATTGTTTTACTTTTATTTATTTTAGTAGATTTTTTTTATTATATTTTATTTCTAAAATAATTAACTTTTTTGGAATGTGTGCATTAAGTTTTTTACCTTACTTTTAATGAACTGAAAATCTCAAATGTAAGCCTACTTAAATTTACATGCTAATATTTAATATACACAAGATAAAGAAATCTTAGAAAAGGTGTTTTATCTAATCTAAGAATAAGAACAAAACATTATACATGTGATCCATAAACATAATAAAGCAAATTAATAAGAATAAGTGTGCAAACTTTTATACATAAAACTAGACTAGTTTACAAAAAAAAAAAAAAAAAAAAAAAAAAAAAAAAAAAAAACTTTATTTAAATTTTAAATAAGATTTATTAGCAATTTATAAGAATCTTTTATCTAATCTAAGAATAAGAACAAAACATTATACATGTGATCCATAAACATAATAAAGCAAATTAATAAGAATAAGTGTGCAAACTTTTATACATAAAACTAGACTAATTTAAAAAAAAAAAATAAATAAATAAATAAATAAATTTTAAATAAGATTTATTAGCAATTTATAAGAATGAATAAATGCTTTGATTCTTAATGCTTTGATGCTTAAGACATCTTAATTCATTTGCTATTTTTCATGCTGTAATTTTGAAAAGTATGTGTTTTATTATTGAGAAGTAAGAATTATGAATATATTTTTAATGTTTTAAAATAGTTACTTTGTTGTTCACTTTGCAAATTATTTCAACTTAGTTGCAAATTTCAACTTAGTTGCAAATTATTTCAACTACTTAACTTATCTATATATTTGTTCTTAAAATTCCAAAAAGGGATTGATCAACAAAGGAAAGGGGAAACTGAAAAGTTGGTGAAATTATTGTCCATGAAGATTTTGCTCAAATATCAAGGAGAAATAATGGCTGCATACTGGAGCACATTTTAAAAAAAAATAAAAAAGATTCAGAAAAGATAAAAGTTCATTTTGGTACTTTGGTTTATTTAATTAAAAAAAAAAAAAAAAAATTGTGTGCCTCAAAACATTATCTATATATTTTTTAATTCTAATATTGACCTAATTAAAACTTAATTTCAAATTAATGTTAGCCAAGGATGCAAAATTTTTTTATTATATTTTTTATCATAGAAAAACAATAAAATATATCATGAAAACAGTGTAAATTGTCCCGTACATGACATCTAAATACTGCGGAATTGCCCATTATTTATAAATGTAAAAAATAATCAACTATCAATCCATTTCAATAAGGACTAAAAAATCTAAAAATAGCAATTGTATTTAATTTGTAATTAACAAGTTGTATTATATTATTATTATTAATTTATTTTTTTATGTTACAGCTGTCATCATGAGTCATTTTGATAGAGCTAAGAGAAGTTTTGTATGGAATTTCTTTGAAAAATTACCTTCAGATGCTACAAAAGTAAAATGTAAATTATGCGAATGTATATTATCAAGAAGTGGAAAAGGGAAAACTGCAAGTAACACTTCTATGAATAATCATATGAAAACAAAACATCACACAGAATTTTCATCCATGCAAAAGCAATGCCCCGTTCCCAAGCAGACAGAAGACCAGCAACAGATTTCGTCATCTTCAACTTCTCAATCTACTCTCTCTCAAATAACCTTAAAACAATCCTTTGAAGGCAAATATAATAAATGGGAAATTAATGATTCACGAGCCAAAGAAATTCATTATTATATTGCTGAGATGATTGCTGTAGATGGGCAACCTCTATCTATGGTTGAAGATGTTGGTTTTAAACGGCTAATGACTAAACTGAAACCCCAGTATGCATTACCAAGTAGAAAATACTTCTCGGAAAAAATCATCCCTGATATTTATGAGCGATGCAAATTGGTGATTGTATCTAGCTTAAAAGATGTAGCTCATATTGCTTTCACGTGTGATATATGGACTTGTTCATATACGAATAAAAGTTTCATCAGTTGGACTGCACATTGGCTGGCTGAAAATATGGATTTTCAGCATGCAATGTTGAATGTAAAATTCTTTCCAGGTCATCATACTGGAGTAGAAATTATGAACATGATTTGCAGCATAAAGGAACTGTGGAACATTAAAGACGAAGTTATGCACGTAGTAGTTCGAGATGGAGCTCCTAACATTACAAAAGGATGCAATGATGCAAATCTTAAAAGTATAACTTGCACTATTCATACTCTACAACTGATAATAAAATCAGGCTTATCATCTCAACGAGCAATTTCAGATATGCTAGCTGTAGTTAGAAATGTTGTAGGCCATTTCAATCACTCTGCAGCAGCATGCACGAAATTTGAAAAAATTCAAATGGATTTATCTATAAATCCCAAAAAATTAATCCAAGATGTCTCCACTAGGTGGAATTCTACCTATTATATGTTGCAGAGATTTCAAGAACTAAAGAGGCCTCTTACTCTTTATGCAACTGAAAATGATATAGCCCAACTAACAGCTTCTCAATGGCAGTTAATGGAAAGCGTAGTAAAATTATTAACGCCATTTGAGGAAATAACAAAAATGATGAGTTCAAATGAATCTATTTTATCTGAGGTGATACCATCAATCAAAACACTGCAGCACTTTCTAGAGAAAGAAAGTTCGAGCCACTTTGGCTGCGGCACTATGAAGAATACATTAGAAAGTGAACTCGATAATAGGTTCCCATTTGTGAAAAATAAAAAACAGAATCTCAACGACATTGAAAATGAGATCAAAGATAATTTTGAATGTTTTATAGCGACTGCTCTGGATCCTCGATTTAAACTAACATTTTTCAATGAAAAGTATAAGTGCGTGGTTAAAGAGTGTGTTAAAAAGCAAGCTTTAGAATTGATGAGTGTAGAAGAAGTTGAAAATCCACCAAAAAAACAGAAAATAATGCATCATGAGAATGTGGATGAACCAAAAGAGATGCCAGCAAAAAGTTCTTCAATTTTCTGGCAATGTTTTGATGAAATAGCTAATGAACAAAAAGATTGTGGATCTAGTGAACGTTTAAAATCTCCAAGTGAAGAAGTGATAGAAAAAGAGATCCAGGATTTCTTTACAGAAGATATTTGCAAAACTGACAGCCCATTTGCATGGTGGGGGAAAAAAAAAAAAAATTTCCCAATTATGTGCAACCTTGCACAAAAATTCTTATGTGCCCCTTCTACTACCACTTATTCTGAACGCATATTTTCAGAGGCAGGGCAAATTTATAACAGTAAGAGAAATGCCCTGACTACAGATAATGTAGAACGTTTGGTGTTTTTACACCATAATTTGAAGTACAATAAATTTAATTATTAATTTTTTATTGTATTTTCAACTTCTTTATCCAAAATAAGTCTTTTTTGTTTTCCTATATATAAAAGTATTTTTATTTGAATAAATGTGAAACTAAATTTTAATCTGGAGTTTTTTTATGCGGGGTTTTTTTTGTTCTTAACTTTTTTTTATATTTTACAGACATATTGTTAAATACCGAGTAAATAGTTTTATGAATTACTTCATATATTATTCATTAATATTCGAATAACCTTTTACAGATAAGTTATAAATCAATAAGCTTAAAAAATGAAATTCTTACAACTACTCGGTATTGGCCGAGTACTCGGCCAAAATTTGGCCGAATACCGAGTACTCGGCAAATTGGCCGAGTAGGCCGAGTACCGAGTATTTACCGAGTACTCGGTACGGCTCTGGGCTCTAGTTTTAAAAAGTAACATTTTAATACCTTTAAACATTGAAACAAAAAAAAGTATTTAGAAAGCCGAATATTCAGTATTCGGCCGAATAGTTACTATTCGGTTGGCCGAATATTCGGTATTCGGCCCAGCAATTACTATTCGGCCAACTGAATATTCGGTATTCGGTTCACCTGTCGGCCGAATATTCGGCATTCAGCCAAAATCACTATTCGGTGCATCCCTACATAGCAGTAACTGCTATACAAAGTCAGTTTTGAATAGCAGTTAGACACTTTTGTATAGCAAGTAAAAAATAGCTAACATAACTTTTAAATCTTGAACATTTAAAAAAAAATTTTTTTCTTTCCTTTTTTGAAAAAACACAATATTTAACCAAAAGTGAAATACGGTCGGAGCGAAGAAGTGGGATCAGAATCTGTGCTGCCTGTTTCGATGCATAAATAAAGTAAAAGGATCGTAACAGTGAGTGTTCATTTTAGAACCACTTCATCACGCACGTCAAACTTCTAGGAGCAAACGTCGTGATTAGACAGTAATAATGATTCAGTAATCAATCACAGGGGGGGGGGGGGCAACAAATCATGTGTCTACTGGGAAAATTGCACCCAGCAATGGTGTCTCGCTGTACTTCCATTATAAATAAACACTTCGGGAGAGTCCGGTAGCAGAAAGTTCGAGACGGGAGACGGACGTCGCAGATTTTCATTTCTCTTTTGCAGATTATTTTCCCATTGAACCTTTATTTTGATTTATATTATGTTTAGCTCTTTATTACTTAATACAAAAACTTCAGATTATTAATAAAAATGCTAGAGATAAGTTCTTTGATTAATTAATGCTTTAATTGTAAAATACTTTATCTGCAGATTATTTTATGTCCCTGAAGTATCTGTCGCAGACACTTGCAAAACATTCTGCTACTGGGCAGGAGAGTGAAAACACAACGTATGTTGTGTACATCTTTACTTTAAGTGTACATGACATAACAAAGGGTGTCGGAAATATGCATCGCAATGATTGCGATTTAATGCATTTCTTGGATTGCATTTTAGTTAAATTTGAATCGCAAATTGCAATGCGATACCGCTTAAATCGAACCCTGTTTAATAACAAGAATACTCCATAAGTTTGATAAAACACTATAAAATAACTCCTATTGTAATTTTTATGGAATTGAATGCATCTATCAGAAAATTAAAATAGTTTTTTAGTTATAAGAAATTACTTGATGCAGCACATAAAGTAGATTAAAAACAATATTATTAACATCAAAACACTTTTCAGAGTTTCCCCCAGGTTTAAAAAAGGGCAGGGCACTACTGTTCTGAAAAAGGCACTTTTTACATTTTTCAGGGCATTTTTTACATTTTTCAGGACACTTTTTCATTTTTAAGGGCACTTTTATAGAGAATCTAGTGGTTGAAAAAGTCATGAAAAATCAAAAAATTCATCAAAAAATTTAAAAAAAGAAAAAAAAGGTAAATTTTGTTAAAAGATCGCAAAAAAACGGCAAATTTTGTTTAAAAAAAGCGAAAAAACGGCTTATTTTGTTAAAAGATTGCAAAAAACAGCAGATTCTGTTAAAAAATCGCAAATAACAGCATATTTTGCTAAAAAAATCGCAAAAAAACATCAAATTTCGAGAAAAGATTGCGAAAAAATGTCAAATTTCGTGGAAAGATCGTGAAAAAACGGCAAATTTTATTAAAAGATAGCAAAAACAGCAGTTTTTGTTAAAAGATCGCAAAAAATGGCATATTTTGCTAAAAAATCACGAAAAAACGATAAATCTCGTGAAAATCTCGCGAAAAAACGGAACTTTTCACAGAAATTTTTTCCGTTTTATTGCGATTTTTGGACGAAATGTGCCATTTTTTCCCCGCAAATCTTTTGATGAAGTCTGCCGTTTTATCGCTATTTTTGATGAAAGTTGCCGTTTTTTGCGACTCATTTGACAAAATTTTCCGTTTTACCGTGATTTTTGGAAGAAATTTGTCGTTTTTCCACAATCTTTTGAGGAAATCTGCCGTTTTGTGAAATTTTGTGACGAAATTAGCCTTTTTTGCAAATCTTGCTGGAAATTAGTCGTTATTTCGCGATTTTTAATGTAACTTGCCCTTTTTTAGCGATTTTTTGACGAAATTACCCGTTCCACGGAATGCGTATAAGGCTATTTTTTGCGTAATTTACACGCTATAGTGCGTTCAGACCATCGCTGGAGGGCTGCGTTTTTTCAAATATGGGGCAAGAAGGGCGCTATTTTTTTTTGAATGAGCGACAAGAGGGGCGCTAGTTTTTGGATGAGGGGCAAGAGGGGTGCTATTTTTTAAACTAAAGGGCAGGAGTGGTGGAGCGCCCCCCTGAAACCCTCTGGGGGAAACTCTGCTTATTGCAAAATTAGTTTCACTAGCCAAAGTCATCAATGCAAAATGTAATTTTGAAATAGGGTAGATGAGCCAGTAATGAAAATCTTTAAGAAATTTCAGTGCAACTTGATTATCCCATTGAGCAATTTTAGTTTAATTGGAAAGTAATTTTGTAAAACGGCATTTTTATCAAACAGCATATTGTGAATGTAGCCATTTTTAATAATTAGAATGTTGCAGGTATGAAAGTGCATGAAAGGCAATTTAGAGCAGCATATCCATTTATAGAGCAATAGAAATTGGATTTTGGAACAGTAAAAATCAGATTTTTGTGATCTCTGAATGAAATTTGGAGATTTTTGAACAAAATTTGCACATTTTAAAGATCTTTCAACGAAATTTACGTGCATTTTTCGTGATCTTTCCACAAAATTTGTGCATTTTTTTGCAATCAATTAACGAAACTTGTTTTTCATGACCTTTCGATGAAATATGCGTTTTTTGTCATCTTCTGACAAAACTTGTGCTTTGTTGACTAAATTTATAATTTTTTTGCAATCTTTTAACCAAGTTTTGTTTGTTTTTCATGACACTAGTAATCCTTTGAAAAAAAAAAAAAAAATCAGTTTTTTCCATCAATTATTTGACAAATTTGCGTGTTTTTTTCAACGTAATTTGCCGTTACTTTGAAGAAGTTTGCGATCTTTAAATCTTATTTTTGATGAAATTTGCAAATTTTTTCAGAAATTCACTTTTTTACCCCCTGACCCTTAAACAAACATCGCTTGTTCTTTGCAATTTTGACAAAATTCAGGTTTTTTTTATTTTTATAAAATGCATGCACTTTTCGCAATCTTTATACAAAATTTGCATGTTTTATGCGACCTTTTGACGATATCTGCATGTTTTTCGCAATTTTTTTTCATTTATTGATGAAATTAGCTATCGGAAAAAGTTCAAAATGGAATTTCTTTGCTTTTTCGATCAACAAAATCGTGTTAAAATAAATTTTGGTACTAAATACGTTTTGACATAAATTTAAGAAAAAAAGGCTATTTAGGCGCAGCACTTTAAACACTGAATTTTGCAAAGAAGCCGTTTTTAAGGATTGGAATTTTGTGAATTAGCTGCTTTTGGAGATTACATTTAGAATTTTGTGAAGGGGCTGTTTTTAAGGCTTGGACTTTAGTGAAGGAGCTGTTTTTAAGAATTGGTATTTTGTCAAGGGTTGCAAAATAGGTTATGCACTAATTTATATTTCTGCATCAGAGAGAGAGAAAATATAAAACTACCCACTACATTTTATTGATCCCCTCCCCCTATTATTCATTTCTAGCTACAGCCCTACGTACTTCACTGTTTTAAAACAAAATTTTTAGATTGGTTTGCATAAGGTTGTCACCAAAAATTTAGGTTTATAAGACATGCAGAAGGAGAGTAGTGAAAAAAATATAGATAAAATCATTTAAAAAACATTTTTTTCCTTATACAGTACAGATTTTCCAACTTTTCATTTTCAAAGGCTTAAACTAAGTCAGCATTAAAAATATGAAGAAATGTAAGAGCTTACAAACTGAAAAAATACCAGCTTTCAGTGATTTTTTTTTCTTTTTAACAAAGTACACACCGCAGCTAAATAGTTAAAAGATATGCGAATATGCAAAGTATATAAACCTTTCAATACCAATGGAATTTTTAGACGATTTTCCAAATGTATGGCTAAAAAGTTATTCTTTTTGTAATAATTAAGATAATAATAAATAAAAATTATGCAATTTCTAAAACTCAAACATGCATACAATAAATGTTAAAAGAAAATTAGAAAACGTCCCACTCTTTTAAAAAGGACATTTTTGGCAACATCAGCTTTTTTGGTTTAAAAGAATGTACTCTCAGGGTTCATACTCATTTTCCAAGAAAAAATCCCCTGATGTATTTTCCGCGATGTACAATATTTCCATATCAACAATTAACGACATTTTGATATTACATATGACAATAAAGCATGCGAACAGCAACAACTGCTCCTGATTTCCCAGAGTAGACTGTCATTTTGGCAGATTTTCCCAGGTTTGGGAAATTTTGTGCATTATCCCCTGAGATTCCCCTGATTTTTACTACCTAAAGTTCATCCCCTGACTTTCCCAGGAATCCCATATTCCCCTGATGAGTATGAACCCTGACTCTATTAATATCCCACACACATATGTATATACATATATTATACACTGATCATATTGCTACACAATTATATAGCAAGCTTAAGCAAAACTATCAAGTCCAATATATTATAAATAAAGTGAGTTTTCTCAAAAAAAAAAAAAAAGGATTTTAAATAAATTATTGGATTTTTTAATAAAATAAAGAGCAGATAAAATTTTATTTTATGAATTTGTCACTAATAGTATTCATTTTCAGTTTTGGATCTAAATGTGAAGACAAAATTTCAAAGTGATTATAAGGAAGCATCGTACAAAAACCTTTCATTATCCTAAAAATTGTGTTTTTAAATTTTTTCACTATAAGGAGAAGGAGAGGAATTGGGGAGGAGGGGGGGGGGGGTCTTTTTTGCCAAAATCAGGCTAATAATCCACCTACAATTGAAATTAATGGAAAAAAAAACATTTTTAAAAGTTAAATTCATGGAAGACAAAGTGTAAATATCATTATATGAATTATATAAAATTCTATTTTATCGATCGCTGAACGTAATTACCGAAATCTGCATCAAGCATGGCGTCATCAAAGATCGGAACAAAGGATTAATGAATCAGCAGCAATATTTACAGAAAAGTCGATACATAAACTATTCCAAACACCTCCGATAACAAATACAGAGTTCCTAAAATAACAATAAGCACAGTATAACGTTCTAAATAACAAAAGGGAATGTTTGTATTTTTAACAGTGTCATCAATACACATATTTAGGCATAAGAATTAAGCCTACTTTAAACAATAAATTATATAAATAATTACCTATATAAACAACCTGTATGACTCACAAAAATGTCTTGTAGCAATTTATAAACATTAATCGATATTTTAAAACATGACAAACATTATAACAATACATCGTACATGAACTTAATAGAACAGTCCAGAAATCAGCCATTATCTTATGACGTCATAAAACAAAACGCGGGAAAATTTATAGCTTCGATGCATTAAAGTTACATAGAACAGAGCAAATATTTTCTTATTTGATAATGTGCATATATATTTTCTTATTTATAAAGTATTAAACTATAAATTTATTTAATGAACTTTTCCCTAATTAGGCTTAAACAAGCCAACAAAGCAATAATTTTTTACTATCACTTCACTTCTTTTCAGTAATGTATTAGTATTTTTTACTCCATGAACTCACTCATCCAACCTCAACATTGCGTCAAGGTATCAGGTCACATGAACTTGCGTTTCTGCATCGTCAGTCAGTCCAACGCGCGAGATTCTAAAAGATAGCCACGTTTTAACATTATTGACTAGCTGCGTTCTCATTGGCTGTTATCAGTCACGCATCTTAGAAACTGTAGTCATCTTGGTGCCTTAGGTTTGGCGCACTTCTAGACATTGCGGAAATTGTTGAAAAAATGAACAATTTACAATGCAATTATGGTTTCTGTTTCATTTTTATAAGGGCAAATAAACATCGACTAAAGGTAAATGTTAATTAATTATTTTAATAAATTTAATATTAAATCATGCTTTTGTTTTCCATAGAAATTAGTAAATTTTATAAACAATTTTTTTGTAAAATATTACGATCGTTTCCATATTTTCAATGTATAACGACTTGCAAAAAAAAAAATAAAATAATAATAAATGTTTAATGTTTCCTTTTCATGTCATATTGTAAAATGTGTGCTCCATAATAATGTTAATGTATAATAATAAATAAATTATACTTTACTTTTAGAACATTAATAAATTATTTATTTTTATGCAAAAATACTTATAGAGTGAAGTACCTGTAATGGACACCTTTAGAAATTTCTATAAAAACTATTCTTTAATCAATAGTTAAAATTATTATATTCCTGTTTCTTTAATATTGCATTAATCTATTAACAATATTTAAATTAGTTACACAAAACAGACTTTCGAACACCGACTGAGTGAGAAGTGCACCAAATCTAAACACAACTAGTCGTTGGGGGGCCATCGTAATACTTACCCATCATAATATAAAATATGCAAATAAAACGCGTGTCTATGGCAACTCCAAAATAAAATTTAAACGCATAAATAAATAATTTTAACATACAATAATGCTCCATTAATGAATTGCTGATGAGCCAATTTTGACTAATTATATAAAACGCCAAAATACTCGAATAGTACCGGATTGCGTAAAAGAAACATCCTTATAACTCAAAAAATAATAATCGTATTAACTAACAATTTACTGTGTTGGATTAAGCGTCTCATTTCCAATAAAAATGCACCTGTGAATTGAAATTTGAATGAAATGCAGGGTCATGAAAAATCGAAGAATTTGAAAAACAGGATTACACATATCTCGACAACTAATAATCCGATCGACTTCGTTTTTTTTATGCAAAATTTGTGTTATTTTATTGTCTTTTACGTCCAGTCCTTAAAATAAAAAAATCGAAAATTTTTATATACCTTTCATCAGAACGAATTTTTCGAGAGTCCGGAAAAAACAGTTCCGGATAATCGAGGTTACTGATATTAAATAGGCTTCGTCCCATTCTTACATACTAAGTACATACAAAATTTCAAGTCTCTATCTCAATTTGTTCGGGAGATAGAGCGGTTACAGACAGACAGTCAGACAGACACACAGACGGACGGACGGCAAAATTTTTTTTCTAAAAATATGTTTTTCGGAATCTCCAGTATCTGAAACGTGTAAATCCGTCAAAAAATTTTTTCGATTTTCAAAACGATTGCAAGACACCCTATACTACGTATGATGGGTAAGTAATATAAACTGAGTGCAATGTAGAACTGATACAGGTTTTATGAACTTTCGTACCCGATTTCGCAATAAATCTTTTTTTTATTCTATCACCAGACCGCGAAAGAATAAGTTAATATTTTTATATTTGTAATACTCATACCCCCTTTAACGTCTGAATTTAAAAAACTATTAAAAGATTGAATAATATAAATTATGACAGACGTTAATACATTTTTAAAAAAAAAATTGGTTGCCTGTAAAGTCGGTATACGGGCGAAAGTTTTACGTGACAACGACTTTGAGTTGTAAAATAATTTTAATGTGAATATTCATTCGTATAGTAGGAAGAAGGATGAAATAATAGTAACAATTTAAAACATTTATTTATACAAAGAATTATATTTAAAACATTAATTTATACAAAGAATTATATTTAAAACATTAATTTATACAAAGAATCTCGCACTGAATTTCATATTAACAAAATTTTATTTTTACCTTTACACATACATACGTATTTATATACAAATATACATACAATAACTTGCAATACACTGTGTTTGTTAAACACATTTTACTTCATGTTTATTGATGTCAAATGTTGAATTTTGTAAACAGCATATTAAAGAATTTTTCAATGAGCAGAATATAACTAAAGTAAAATGGCTTTCACTAATCACATATCATTAGTTTTCCATAATATACCACCGAATTACGAAATAAACTACACTTATTTTCTTTGTACTTTATACTAATAACTAATACATAACGTATTTCGTCTTAGTTTGATACTATCTAAAATTCCTATTAAGCACCGCCCCTTCCTTGCAGCGAATTCACATTCACGTTCAGAAAATGGTCCCACAAGTGACCGGAAAAAGTTAAGAGAAAAGTGAGCGCGTATCGTGAGCGGAGCGTAACGTAACGTAACGCAGTTTCTTGAAGTGTCTCCCGGCAAACCATTTTACAAGACGTTGTCACGTCAATAAATAAAATGTATATACAAAAAATTAAAACACTAAAAAACATTTAAATATGCTGCTAATTTACGTATGATGGGTAAGTAACAAGACGACAACAACATCTATGATGCGCGATCGATAACAACCAATGAGAGCTCAGCTAAAGCAAATAATGCTAAAACGTGACTATCTTTTAGAATCTCGCGTCCAACGCTTATCCTTATCAAGGGCGTGTTCAGCACAACTTATCGGTCATTTACCGGTGACTTACTCATTGTAGAAAAGCACGAAATGAAAATCAAGGCGAAGTGTGACGTCATCTACAATTCAACAGGATAGTTTTCATTGGTGCCACAATTCGCTTTCGTACTGCCCTAGAATCGGTCGGTTACATTGGTTACTTTGGTAAGTCGCGCTGAACACGCCCATAGAAAACGATCACTTCACCGTATTATGGAGCATTCTCATTGTTCAAAATTGAGATATTCTATAAAAGCGGTGGAGTGACGATGGAGCAAAAGTTTCAAATTTTTAACAGTGTACACTTTTAAAAATCTATGACTTTTGTTTCTCAGTCACTCCACCATTTTTATAGAGAATGATTATTTGACAAAATTATGGAATATTCTCATTGGTCAGAATCGAGATATTCCATATAAACGGTGGCAGTGAAAAGGAGAGTTGCATTTTTTCTTTCCCCAGAAAATAAAACTGGGGAGACTTTAGAAGATGCGCGCACTTTGTTTGAACGGTTGATCCTTTTTGGTGTAGGAGATATTTTCAATCCTTACACTCATTTTACTCATTCTCTCAAAACAGAGTAAAATGGTCTTCAAAATGAGTACCGTCCGCGAAATTTTAAAATGGAGGACCAAAATCACAGTCCGGTGAAATCCAAACATCTCATTGGTCATTGAGACGTGTCCTTTTCAGAGAACAATCTCTTAACGGTAGGCGAAATGTCGCCTTACTTCTTTTTTCGAAACAAAATCGTAGCGTCAATTTTGATGTAAATCTTATCTGTTTTCATTTATAATCTATTTTTCACTCTCATTTTATATAATGTCATCAAAATATCTTAATAGAGTTAATTTCGATGGTTTATCGTAAATAAAAACAGGTGGTAACCAATTGCTTCAAAATTACTTTACGCCTTACTCTTTTTCAAATGGAGAAATGCGTTCGTGATTTTCACCTATACCACACGACCAATGAGGTCGCTGGATCACACTTGACTGTGATTTTGGCCCTCCATTTTAAAATTTCGCGTACCGTCCTACCAGCATGGAAACACTAATCATGGAAACTGTGGGTGTGTGCGTAGAAATGTTGATAGTTTGACATGATATTGAGCAAAAATAAATCAATAAGTATTTATAGCAATAAATAAAATTTCGAAACGGTCTCTTTCGTACAGATTTTTTCCCCAATGTTCGTTGTTCGGAGTTATAGCTCGTAATCTCGTTGGTTATTGTACTTCGCAGTGATGATATTTAGGGATTTTACTCATGAATGGCAACAGCCGTGTATCTGCCGGGAGATAACAGCGTAATTTTTTTTCAAGCACTTTCGTCGTTCCAGGCCCAAGCTCGCACTCTGATTGGTTGTTGCTCTCGGCACTGTTTTCATGTAACTTGGAGATAATCATACTTGGCGTAGCGATAGATGCTTCCGTCGAGAGTTTGATTTCCTTCCGAACCGAGTACAAAGTAACTTTTCTCTTGCAGCATTGGATTGGACGGAACGTGCCTTACTGAAAGCTGTACTCTTTAAAAGTTTTTACACACAAGAGCACAAGACCACGAGGATAAGAATGAGTAGGTTAGGTTTTAGGTTTACTCGTTCACTTACGAGCGAAGTATTTTTCACGAAGTATGGTTACCGCCAAGTTACGTGAAAACAGTGCCGAGAACAACAATCAATCAGAGTGCGAGCTTGGGCTTGGAACGACGAAGGTGCTTGGAAAAAAAATTCGCGAGATAACAGGGCTACACTAGATACCGGGCTTGCTCATTCCTTATCACGACGTCACAAAATGTGGCTGGCCGCTATCAGCGACTGGTGCAAACTGGGTTCAAAGTGACACACATATCGTATTGTACCAATCGCTGGATGTCTTTGATAGTGACCAGCCACCTTTTGTGACGTCATGATAAGGAATGAGCAAGCCCGGTATCTAGTGTTGCTTTGAGATAACCTCCCGAAAAAGATCGTTTATTGGACGAAGAAGAAGTAGTGTTAACATGTTCTTCATGCTTATTGGTGCTTTTGTTTTATTTACACACGGCTGATGTCACATGGGTAAAGTCAAGGCAACACTAGATACCGGGCTTGCTCATTCCTTTAATGGCGTCACAAAAGGTGGCTGAATGACGTTCAGCGATTGGTACAAAATGATGGGTGCGTCACTTTGAGCCCTTTTTTTTACCAATCACAGATAGCGGCCAGCCACCTTTTGTGACGTCGTGATAAGGAATGAGCAAGCCCGGTATCTAGTGTAGACCTGGTAAAGTTCCAAAAGCCACGTCCCTGCGGGTATATACCCTCCGAGAAAAATTCTTTATTGGACGAAGGGGAAGTAGTGTTAAAATGTTCTTCACGCCTATTGGTGTTTATTTTTCTATTCTGCGGCTGACGTCATTTTGAACCAGGCTAACGAGAAAAACAGGCTACCGCGGTGCACTCCACATATCTTTTTTTTACAGACCGCTGGGGTCACGTGATGCTCGAATACACCAATGTGAGTGTACGTCAATCTAGCGGTCTGTAAAAAAAGGCACTTGGGCTGCACCGCGTTAGCCTGTCTTTTTCCTTAGCCTCGGAACTATTAAAAATCTGCAGCTTTTTTTGCATAGTCACTCCGCTGCTTTTATAGAACATCTTTATTCTTACTAATCACAATGCGTCATAATATCGCCGAGTAATTCACTGTAAAAAATTTGACCCTTTTGCTGCATTGTCACTCCACCGATTTTATAGAAAACAATTACGTCACCGTATTATGGCGCATTCTCATTGGTCAAAATAGAGATATTCTATAAAAGCGGGGGAGTGACGATACAGCAAAAGGGTAATTTTTTTTACAATTTTTTTATATAAAAGCGGTGGAGTGACTATCCAAGAAAAGTTTCACATTTTTAACAGTGTAGTAGAGTCTGTTAGAGATAATAACACTGCAATACCTACATTGTTAAAAATCTGCTGCATTTTGTTGCTAGGCACTCCACCGCTTGTATATAATATCTCTATTCTGACCAATGAGAATGCCCCATAATAAGGTGAAGTAATCGTTTTATATATAAGCGGTGGAGTGCGTAGCAGCAAAATGCAGCAGATTTTTAACAGTGTAGAAGTATACAGTGTGTTTATCGCCAATAGAACTGTAACACAAAAAAGTATCTCTGAAAGGAGAAAAACTAGCTTGTCCGACGAGTTCCCACCGTCGCACAGTGGGGCAAAAACCCAAAAAGCTGGCCAAAAGTCGAAAAATGAAGTTACGATTTAGAGAATTTTGATTATACAGGGTGTTTCAGCGAAGTGCGGACAAATTGTAAGGGGTGATAGAAGACATGATGACAAACATTAGGACATAGGAAACCATGGGGCGCAAACGTCTTCTGTAGGAGCCAGGGGGCATCAGAGTTTAGCGTCCAAAAGGTCAAGCGATGATAAAACACGGAAAAAAAGGGCGATTCATTTCTAGTTTTCGCTGTAAACTTTGTTTATATCGAAAGTTTGTCCAACAAAATTTTTAAAAGGAACTGTCAAAAAATGACGGTAGAGGGCGCTGTAGACTTTGGAGTACGAACAACTACGTTTTACTGATTTCTTTTTTATTCTGTTAACAGTTTTCTAAAGATTGGACCTTAACTTAAATTTTGAGTACAAAATTGGAATCATCCCAAACGGTTAAGATGTGCAAATTGAGCTGTGAACAAGGGGGGGGGGGGGTAAAATGCTCATAATCAACGAGCAAAGTAATCAATTTTGTTGCGGTTTGAGTGCAGGTCATTCCCTTAGTAATTGATTTATTCAAAATGACGTACAGTTTTGGTGCCCTCATTTTTTAGATACAGGGCGCCGCCGATACTTTTCCGACATTTCATCGACATTAGCCCTGGGTGTTTTACTAACAGACCAGCATACTTGCAGGAAGTGTTAGGGATGTAAAAACTACTTGCAATCGCATGGGAATGTAATCTTGGAAATGCTTTGTTTGCAGTTATGGTTAAAAGAAGCGGAAAAAATAGCAACAGAAAAAAGCAAAAAATCAGCAAAAGGTGAATGTGATACAAAACATTTTATTGTAAGGTTTTACTTCAAAAGGCGATTGCGAAATGTTCTTCAAACTTTGGAGTAATGAACAACCAGTATTTTTTGACGGGATATTTGTAGTTATGTTGAATGTTTAGCAAAGTTTGAACATTCACTTAAATGTTTATCTCAAAATCGGAATCGTCCAGAATGAATAAGTAGTGAAATTTCACGTATGTATTGAATTGCGTTTTTTTTACACTTAGGTGGTACGGGCAGCACAAAACTCAAAGAAATGACACGAACAGGATAAAAATACATGTAGTATTATTCTAAGTACAGCAAAACACGCTCGGAAGTATTTAGTTAGTGTACGCGATACCAGATGTCTCTACGTAAACGGAGACATCAAACGACATTGCCTGCGCACACTCAGTTGTTGCTGCCTCGCTTGATGGGGAGCTTCATTTCGCCTTCCGACTGAGAGGTAGTAGAATGGAGCGGTTCATGAACGCCGAGTTAGCTGATATGCATTTGGCATACGGGGCTTCTATTTGCAATGGGAGAGCCGCACAGCGTTTGTACGCCCATCGTTATCGTAGGAGGCAAACTCCCGGTCACGCCTACTTTGCGCGCTTTCACCAGCGATTGTCCGACAAGGGATCTTTCATCGGGGATACACAGGAACCCTCGCGAACAGTCAGTACAACAAACAACGAGGAGGCTGTGCTGGAGATGGTAGAGAACAATCCCAGTATGAGTACGCGCGGAATTGCTACTCATGTCGGTATTTCACATACGAGCGTCTGGAAGACTCTGAACAGCAATGACATGCACCCTTATCATATCCAGCAAGTGCAGTTACTGCAAAGAGAAGATTTTGATGCAAGATTGGCTTTTGCACGGTGGTACGTACAGATGCGCACTGTAAATCGTTGTTTTCCACGCAGCATTCTGTTCACTGATGAGGCGAGCTTCACTCGGGAGAGAGTGTGCAATTTGCACAACAGGCATACGTGGTCGAGGGAGAATCCACATTCAACCAGAACCCGTGCAGCCCAGGTACGGTTTGCAGTAAATGTGTGGGGTGGCGTAGTAGGAGACCATCTGGTGGGACCATACCTGTTGCCGAATCGTCTGCGTGGTCTTGAATATCTGATCTTCTTGCAGCGAGTATTGCCGCAGTTGTTGGTCTATGCCCACGTTCCCGCTGCCAGGCGTTCGACCATGTGGTTTCAACAGGATGGTGCCCCCGTCCATTACAGCAATGACTACGTCTGCACTTGAATGCAACGTATGGGCAAAGGTGGATCGGGCGGGGTGGTCCAGTGAATTGGCCCGATCGATCGCCTGACCTCACTTGCCTCGATTTCTACGTATGGGGGTACATGAAGTCTCTGATCTACGAAACTCCCGTTGACAGTGAAGAGGAACTTGTTGCGCGCATAGTGGTAGCTGCTGGAGAAGTGACAGAGAAGCCCGATATTTTCAAAAAGATGAGAAATTCAATGCGCCGGGGATGTGAGGCTTGCATCACGGCTGGGGGTCGGAATTTTGAGCACTTACTTTGATGAAAACGTCTGTTTAAGTTGTTTATGCCTTGTTTTGGCTGTACTTAGAATAATAAATGTATTCTAATCCTGTTCGTGTCATTTCTTTGGGTTTTGGGCTGCTCGTACCACCTAAGTGTAAAAAAAAGCAATTCAATACATACGTGAAATTTCACTACTTATTCATTCTGGACGATTCCGATTTTGAGACAAACATTTAAGTGAATGTTCAAACTTTGCTAAACATTCAAAATAACTACAAATATCCCGTCAAAAAATACTGGTTGTTCATTACTCCAAAGTTTGAAGAACGTTTTGCAATCGCCTTTTGCAGTAAAACCCTACAATAAAATGTTTTGTATCACATTCACCTTTTGCTGATTTTCTGCTTCTTTCTGTTGCTATTTTTTCCGTTTCTTTTAACCATAACTCGCAAACAAGCATTTCCAACATTACATTCCCATGAGATTACAAATACTTTTTACATCCCTAAAACTTCCTGCAAGTATGCTGGTCTGTTAGTAAAACAACTAGGGATAATGTCGATGAAATGTCGGAAAAGTATCGGCGGCGCCCTGTATCTAAAAATGAGGGCACCAAAACTGTACGTCATTTTGAATAAATCAATTACTAAGGGAATGACCTGTACTCAAACCGCAACAAAATCGATTACTTTGCTCGTTGATTATGAGCGTTTTAACCACCCCCCCCCCCCCTTGTTCACAGCTCAATTTGCACATCTTAACCGTTTGGGATGATTCCAATTTTGTACTCAAAATTTAAGTTAAGGTCCAATCTTTAGAAAACTGTTAACAGAATAAAAAAGAAATCAGTAAAACGTAGTTGTTCGTACTCTAAAGTCTACAGCGCCCTCTACCGTCATTTTTTGACAGTTCCCTTTAAAAAAATGTTTGGACAAACTTTCGATATAAACAAAGTTTACAGCGAAAACTGGAAATGAATCGACCTTTTTTCCGTGTTTTATCATCGCTTGATCTTTTGGACGCTAAACTTTGATGCCCCCTGGCTCCTACAGAAGACGTTTGCGCCCCATGGTTTCCTATGTCCTAATATTTGTCATCATGTCTTCTATCACCCCTTACAATTTGTCCGCACTTCGCTGAAACACCCTGTATAGGGCGTGTTCAGCGCAACTTACCGGTTACTTACCGGTCACTTACCGATTGTAGACAAGTACGAGATGAAAATCAAGGCGAAGTGTGATGTCAGCTACAATTCAACAGGATAGTTTTCATTGGTGCCACAATTCGCTTTCGTACTGCCCTACAATCGGTCGGTAACATTGGTTACTTTGGTAAATTGCGCTGAACACGCCCATAGTTGGCTAAAATAATGTTTGGAGAGTCAGAATCTGTATTTAAAAAAAGACTTTTGCTTCACCCTTACAAACAGCATTGTTTCAAAAATGATGTCTGAAGGAGTATCGTTTAGAACAAACAAAAACAGCAAAACAATAGTTTCTCTAAACGCGCGCAACATTTTATCATATTATCCGATTTTAATGATTTGAAATGGATTCACACTATGATAGTATGCACTTTATTTGTATGTATCACCAAATTTATACTAAGCACATAAAAAATAATAAATTCATAGTCATTTTTGATAAAATATTGTAGAAAATATTTTATTTTTTTGCTTTGAAACATCAAAAAGTTTAAATGTTCCACAGTGTTCCGCAACGAAATTTAATGGAAATAATAACCTGGACTATTATCTAATGATTCATGAAAAACCAGCTGCCAAAAACTGCTATTCTGCATTTCACGCATATTTTAGTAACCCCAAGTAAAAATGCCACTTTTTCGGCAGCTTCAAAAATTCTGAAATTGAGTACTTTTCACCTTAATTTAGCTGATAAATATCTTTCAAATTTTTGAATTATTCAATTTTGTAATAGTTTATTACCTATTATATTGTAAATAAGTACTATAATCATAAGTTTAAATTAATTTGATAAGTAAGCTTAGTAATGAAAAAAATGAAAATAATTCTCTATTATTGATCCGATAGAATAACATTTTCTTATCTTTATAGGTAGTAATTTTGTTTGTTCTATTGTAATTAAAAGAATTATTTTGTCAATGGCAATATTTGCTAGATCAAACTACTGAGCATATTGTATTTTATTAATGCGTGTGAAAATCATTATGAGGCGCAACTGAGTTTTAACCCCCTTCTTGGCGCGCTTCCAAAATATCGCCACATTGGCGCGCTTTTGCGTTTTGTCTCCCGGAGCGGGATTTAAGTCCAGGAGACACTACGCAAAAGACATACCTTCTTTTAAAAACAAAACCAGCCTTCTTTTAAATAAAAAAACAAATCAATAATAGATTTCCTAAAAAAATATACTAAGCTTTGAAGTCAAATAATGTTTTTCTTTTATATATAATATGAAACTAAATAACATTAAGATTCAAAACATCTAAAGTACTAAAAGAAAGGCCTAAAACACTTACTTTTAAATACAAAGCACGGTCTCTGCATTCAATAAACAATAGAAATGTAGAAAATACTTCCTTATAAATACAAAACAAAGGTTTCTAATTTTAAAAAAATCACTCTATATTGCCCCAAAAAAATTTACTCACTCGATGTTACACTCTTCTTAATCCAACGGCCTCTAATGAGACACAAGATATTTAATTAATTTCAAGGCGTGAGACTTCAAACTTTTAAAAGTTTCTCCTCTCTAGTCCAATAAGAAAACTAGAAAAGAAAGAACGAACGGAACATACCCAAGCCGAGGATCGAAATCTCTCGGAGGGTTGCCAAGAAGAGCAGCACCTAAACGGAAAAAAGCAAGGCATGGCGCAGTATCGCGAATCAAAAAAAAAAAAAAAAAAAAAAAAAAAAACGCGCTAAGAAGTGGATTAAAACTCAGTTTACCCCATTATGAATATGACTTTCACCTACATTAGCAATTTGGATTTGGTTTGCAAGTAAGGATGTGATTGCAAATGTATTCTGAGTACATTTAAACAAATATTTCTCTATGAAGATGGCAGGAAGTTCTAATATATTTTTCACTTCTCCTGTGCTACTAGAATACATAAATATTGCGAATAAATCATGAATCCTCAATTTGAAAATTCCGAGATCTTCATTTCGCTGATTTTATCGTGCCAATCAAGATCCATTTTTTTTTACCACGCTTTTATTAACTTCACCTGTATGTTTGTGAGTTTGTAATTCTCCTTATTTAATGTATGTTCACCGATTACTCCGAAACCATGCAACCGATTAACTTAGTTTTGGTGTTAAATGAAAGACGATGCGTTCGAATTGGTACCACTTCAGGTTCATCGAAATTGGTTCAGTACTTTTTTAGTAATTAGGCAAAAACTAATAAAATTAGTGATTTTTCGCTAATTAAAAGTGTTGAATACGTTCACTGAATGGAGTGTAGACAGCATGGCCGAGCGGTCTAAGGCGCCGGATTGAAGCTCAGTTTTTCAAAAGAGATTGTGGGTTCGAATCTCACTCCTGACATTATTTACATCTATGTAAAATTAAAAAAAAATTCCGTATTACAATTTTTATTTTTAACCGGCTTCAGAAAAGGAAGAGGAAGTTATCAATTCGACGAGTTTGTATTTTTTTTCTATGTATGTTCACCAATTACTCTGAAACTATCCAACCGATTAATTTGGTTTTTGTATAAATATAGTTTTAAAAAACTAAAAACCACGTTTTTAAAGTAATCAAACTAAAAAGTGAAAAATAAATATAGTTTAAAAAAACTAAAAACCACGCTTTTAAAGTAATCAAACTAAAAAGTGAAAAATAAATATAGTTTAAAAAAACTAAAAAACACGCTTTTTAAGTATATCAAATTAAAAAGTGAAAAATAATTCGTACTATTAGATGAAAACGAAAATAGATGAAAAGTACTATATTATTATAAAATCATCGTTATTATAGAAATCAATTAATAAGCAATAAATAAAATTATCGCGGAAAAAAGGCGTGGGGTGCTTCTTAAGAACTGATAGATGGAGCATGGTAAATGGAGCAAGCACCCCACGCTTTTTTTCCCACGATAATTTTATTTATTGCTTATTAATTGATTTCTATAATAACAATGATTTTATAGTAATATAGTATTTTTTATCTATTTTCGTTTTCAACTTATAGTACGAACTATTTTTCACTTTTTAGTTTGATATACTTAAAAAGCGTGTTTTTTAGTTTTTTTTAAACTATATTTACTTTTCAAGAAACACGGAAGCTAATGTGAACGAATGGGATTGTATTAAACACCAGGAGAATTAACTTATTTCTTTTAATACAATCATTGATACAGAAGAAATAGTCGTTAACAACGAATTAGTGTAATATTCAACGTTGCTACCTATGTCATACAATATCAAAATAGCTTCTTACCGATATATTTTTTAATTAAATTGGATAGAGATAATTTCGAATGCAGAATATCTACGTTACATGCTAAGATATTTTGAGAGGGCTTCCACATGGCAGACATACTGCATAGAAAAAATGGAAAGCTTGTACTCTGCATGAAAAGAAGAACACTGAAATCGCAAAATAAAATATGCAAAAAAATATTTCATTTAAAATTAAGACTTCTTGCCGAGAAACCAAATCCCAGATTTGGAAGCACAAATGATGGCAATACAATTCAACCATTCTTTGAAACGCAACTATTTGTACTTCTATAACAAGCGTATACGAAGATTTGATTAAACGATTTTATGTCATTAGTAATTTCTTGTAGCCAGGTCATTTATTTGATATATTTCGAAGATTTTTCTTTACAAACAGCCGTAGATTTGAACTACATTCCTGGTTCTGTATGCCTACTTCAGAACACAAACTACTTATTAATGAGAAATAACATTATCTGCATTACTGCTTATTTGTCAAATGCCATAAGATACTCAAGAATCATGCAACAAACTGATCAAAAGGCATCGAGAAGATTTATGACAAACATGCTTTAGCGCGAAAAAAAGAAAGATGTTTTTACGCCTTTTAATGTAATCACATTCTTTCATTTCCAGTTTAGTTAAATTATCGCAAAAGAAATTAAAATCATTGATCCTAAGAGTCACAGGATCTTCCAATACCGCCAGCAAGTTCTGCTAACTATTTCGAAACCTTGATCTCTGAAGAATCTTTTTATTATACTACTTTTGATTCTAAAGGTGAATCTCTGGAATATATTTCCATTTTTATTTTAATAATATAAAAATTAAACAGTCTAATATTTTACTTTCCATTAATTAATTTCGATTAAACATGTCTTGGTTCCTTCAAAATTCCTTTTTAAGTTTAGCCTTGAAATTTTAAATATTATTTAAATCTAACTGTTTTTACTTTTAATTTGTCATTTTATTTATTTATTTTTAAAGTTTAACTTTTGAATCCTAATTAGCACCCTGAAAAGTTTACGAAATTTTATACAAATTGAATAATTTTCGAGACATTTTAATTTTTGTTCCGCCATATTGTATCCGCCATTTTTTTAAATTTAAATTTTGTATTTTTACTCAGCATCCTCAAAAACACCTATATACGAATTTTCGTACAATTAATTTGAATAACATTTTCATATTTTGGCCACCTTTTCGGGATTTTGCCTGTGCGTCGTTTGAAATGTCATTTAAACTGCTTGATCTTAATGTTAGCGGAGATGTAATCAACGCTGCACGCTGCATTTTGAAACAAATTATGCAATTGGTTCTATTTATTTCACATTTTAAAGGAAAGACATATTATCTTTTTTTTTTAAATGATAAATCATTATTAATAAATACCGAGAAAATAAAAGCTGATTGAGCGTGAATAGTCCGAGTGCTACGCGACAAAAATAAGACGAAAACTGCAAATCGTGATAAGAATATACCGCTTGGTGAGTATGTACTTCATGATAATACAATGCATTTCAGAGGGGGAGGCATCTCGTAAAGTTGTCTGAATTCAAGATGGTGGCTATTATTCAAAATGGCGTTATTTTCTGAATTTCCTTAATATTGCGTGATATAAATATGTATTTCATGTCGATTTCGATGTTTTTAAAGTCAGTTTTTTGTTTTTAACACTTTTCAACAGTATTTAATAGAGTAATTGAATTCGATTTATCTGTCTGTTTGTCTGTCTGTCCGCCTATTCTTCCATTCTTTCTAATTCACTTAAATGTACTCAGACTGCCATGTAAATTTTATATGTTTTATGAAGTTTAGAATAGCATGTTCGGAGTAAAAAATGAAGTGTATAGCTTTTCTAGTCCATTTACAGGGCGCTGAAAAAAATCACATTATAATATTATGCATGCGGCGAAATCGTTTGCAATGTGTTTTAATGATGTTATACTCTTTAAAACACATTCAAATTGATATACATCAATGTTAATGCTGCAAGGAACTATCAAATACTTACTACATATTAGGATGTGCATAGTATTTATCGCTTATTTACAGTGACGCACCAAAACAAGAAAATATACATTTGTAATATAAATGTAGATAAATTTTATAAAGATCACCATCTAATTCAAGTGTTATTTGTGGAGGTACTAGGAGGGATAAAATTTCATTTTGTGAAAAGTATACCCCAAATAGTCAGTATCAATCTTATATTAATAAAATGCATATAAGAAATTAATGCATTGTATGAATTTATAGGAATTCAAAATTTTGACTATTATTTAAAATTTTTTGCATTTTTATTTCTCTGTATCTTACAAGGGTATATCTGATGTCAATTTCCACGTTTTGATACTCGTCTCTTTTTAATACTAGAAATATGACTAAAATGAAAATAGGACAATTAGTAAAATATTTTTGTCATTTACAATAGAAACTTTAAAGGAATAAAAAATGATAAAAATACTTTTTTATTAATACATTACTTATACAATATATTAAAAAATGAATGTTACATATAAAGCTCTAGAATAGAGAAACATCACTTAATATCATCATATTTCTCACATTCATTTTTGCAATTGAACAGTAATGTGCAAGATAGCTTCTACGGCCACATTTATTTTTACTTATTTTACACATACATTTTATTAACTCTTCACAAGAGTCTGAAATCTCTGGCAACTCCGACCATTTTATTTTCCATGTTGAATTATCCAACCACCATCCCCATTTGTTTGGAGAGGGTGAACGTATTTCATGCTGATCTGCTTGTCCCCATATGTGTCCGGCTTGGAAAGCACTGCGTAAAATATGTTGTTGAAGTGCACCCTTGGTTGGTGGAAAATATTCGAGAGAACGATTTTTTTGTCATAAACAATTCTTGTCTTGCATCATCGACACTTATGCTATTGCTTGTTGAACAGTACAACAATATTACGAACTTTTCTAAAATATTTGAAATACTTTCAGGAATAGAAGTTTGTGGTTTTGATAGGTATTAAAATGCAGCAGTAGCTTCTTTAAAGAGAATCCATGTTTTCCAATTTGACTTTTTCGTCTTTCTTGTAAAACCTGGATTGCTATCGCATCCAGTGAAAGCATGAAATCCTAGTAAAGTCATTGCCTTTTCTCTTCCAATTGCTGCAGCTATGGCATGAACAGGAATAAATCTGTAATTTTTTCCTGTTCCAAATACAATCCAAACAGTTTCTAGGCATCTATCTGAAAGGATAAAGAAATATGCAATCGCTAAAGCTAATACATCAGTGTCTACAGAGCGTCTAACAATATTTTTCAGTCCTTTTTCAATCATGTCTTTGAGATGCAATATTATTCTTGAATCAGCTTCTTCGTGAAGGAAGTCTTTCCAATTAAGGAACTTACGGCAGTAAGATTGCCTTTCACTTCTTCTCCTGAAGTGGTTATAGCTTGTATATTTTTATGGTATTTATTGCCAGCGTTCCAAGTAGATTAAAAAGATCTTCTTTGTTATTTGAATTTCTTAAGAAATTGTCAATTTTTCGGTAATCTAACATGTGGCTGCACTTGTCGTCTGGTCCCTGCACCCTTCTTCTGTTTCTTCTTTAATGCTTGGTGTAATGTATCTATCCCAAATCAAATCTATTTTTTGACATCGAAAACTCTCAATGTCGTTACGTAAGTGAGGATAAAATGTGTTAATGTAGTAATCATTAAATTTCTTTGAAGTCTGTTGAGGCTTTAAAATGTTAGGTAGAACTGGCCCATCATATATTAAAGCATCACATGTTCCTGGAAAAACTTCGCCATTTTTCACAACAGTTTCCTCTAAAATATGTGCTAAGTCACTCTTATGGCTAGGTCTAAATTCACCGTTACCAGAAAATGCAGGTGGAAATGGTTGATTTTCATATTTGAAAAAATTTTGCAAGTCTAACTGACGATTCTGCGTAACGATTAAAAGCCTGGAAAACAACTGTACATTTTTTTAAAAACTTTCAAGGTTGCATTTTATGACTTATGTTTTTCGCCGGAGTACTAAACAGAGGAATTTTGTTCTTTTTCAGAGGTTGAAATATTGATGAAGACTTGTTTACTAGGCGTTCCTTAATAAAACAGTGGAATTGATCAGTACCAGTTGACTCAGCTGAATAGATTGATGTATTAATATCCTTATTAACAATAACTCTGCTGTCGATGACAAGCAGGTCTTCACTATCTTCTAAAATGGGTTCCCTAATTCTTTTAATGCGCTATAGAGTGCTTGAACCTTAGCAAAAAATTTAATTTGAAACGAGTGATATTGTTCAAGTTCATGATGGTATCAATTTCTTTCTTCGGGTTTTACTTGAAGGTTAGACTCAAACTCTTGTATGAAATTACAGATTTCTGGTCCAGGTATCATCCAACGTGTTAGTGCCGATGGATCCTGCAATAACCCTACTGCACCTCCTTCTCCTTTGACAATAGCGTTGTTTTGTTCATGCGCTTAATCTATGCCCATTGTTGAAAAGAGTTTGATTTTCTTATTACAAAATGTCCGGATGAAAATGCATGGTGCACGTCTGGTAATTTATTCTATGCATCAAACAGACAATTTTCACCATTATTGAACAAGTTATTCTCTGAAATTAATCGTATTCGCTTTGCCATATTTAAAAACATGTTAAAAAAAACACATAAGTAAAGAGCAAAACCTAGAAAATTATACCAAATACAGTAAAACCTCCATAACGGACACTCCCGAATAGCGGACACCTCTATTTAACGGACAGTTTACCGATCCCCACTCCCAAAATCTAAATTTTTATATGTTTAACCTCTGAATAACCCACATTCCGAATAGCGGACAGTAATTTTGGGGATAAAGTATGAAAAATTGTTTTTTTAACGAGGAAAAAAAAGCAAAAATCCTCTAAATTTGTCAGGGCAACGTGTTCAAAATTTTGGGATCACGGACAAATGTAGAGAGTGGGCCGGAAAAAATCTTTCCTCCCACGTTCAGTATTAAATTCAGGGAATGGTCCGGAGGGACATTACCTCCCGGAGCATCACAATGCCCCGCCTCCACTCCCCTCTGTAAGATTTGAGATTTTATGCTTTTAAAAAATGGCAAAATACAATGAGCAGTTACACTTTTTTTAAGATGATTCAGAAAAATCAAAGCTATTAACAGGGTTAAAATTTCTCATTGAAAAAAAATTACATGTAATCTTTAAACGCAAATGAAACTTTTAAAATACATTTTTTCATTAAGAATGTAATAAACAGTGTACAAAGGTATGTACCATTTTATTTCACCTTTATTGCTTAAAAAATTATTTTTATTTATGATTAATCATATATTAGAATTTTAGGACATATAAAAGTCAATTAATGAAACTTTAAGCATTTCTTAACAATTTTTGAATCTCCGAGATTTTTCCCAATAGCGGACACCTCCGAATAACGGACAGTTTTCGCGCTCCCGAGGTGTCCGTTATTTGGAGGTTTTACTGTACTGTTATGTATGATAAAGTGAAATAAAATACGATTGATTGCAATAAAGATATTCTATTCTTAACTTAAAACTCTTTTTAAGATGTAAAATATTCTTACCCCAATCTGTGGTTTCAAAATATTCTTTTAAATGGATGATGCAGACGAGAAATGATTATTTAAAGGCGAACACAAACGGTGAATATTTATGTTATTCATCTTTAAAAATTTTTCATCATACAATCGTGCTTCCCGTTCAAAAAAAATACACACAGCTAATTTTTTATAAACAAAAGTCTTTTCAGTTTATTTCACATCTTTATCATCTGCCTGTCAATGAGTTTGCAAGAAGAGTCAGTAACCGCAAAACAAGAAAGGAAAATAAATTCAAATTGAAATATTGGATCACATTTGTTTCATCTCATTTTGGTTGGGGATTATTGTACTGGGAGTGTATTTGTATTGGGGGCATATTGTACAGCATGTATCTTTTATTGTACTTCACTGATGAATATTAATTTTAATATGTTTCAAACAGTTTAACATCATTAAACACAATAAAAAGGATTTTTGCCAATAGACCATAATGTAAGGGAATTATTTTGAGTGTGTCTGCAAACGAACTATAAATGCTACACTATACATTTTCGATGTGAAATATTTCGCAGTATACCACTTTTTAAAATTACATATAGACATAACACATACATAAATTACACGGATATCCGAGCAAATTTAAGGAAAAAAGAGCAGGGCCAGACTAACAGTTAGACTATTCATAAATTTTTTTAGCGCCCTGTAAATGGACTAGAAGCTATACACTTTATTTTTTACTCCGAACATGCTATTATAAACTTTATACAACCTATAAAATTTACATGGCAGTCTGAGTACATTAAAGTGAATTAGAAAGAATGGAAGAATAGGCGGACAGACAGACAAACAGACAGATAAATCGAATTCAATTACTCTACTAAATAATGTTGAAAAGTGTTAAAAACAAAAAACTGACTTTAAAAACATCGAAATCGACACGAAATACACATTTATATCATGCATATTAAGGAAATTCAGAAAATGACGCCATTTTGAATAATAGCCGCCATCTTGAATTCAGACGACTTTACGAGATGCCTCCCCCTCTGAAATGCATTGTATTATCATAAAGTACATACTCACCAAGTGGTATATTCTTATCACGATTTGCAGTTTTCGGATGCGTAGCACCCGGACTAGAATTCGTTCCTGGATGTATTAATGGATATAAAAGAAACAAAACTAAATTGACTACATTTAATTGAGGAATAAATATTCAAAATGTGTATTTATCCAGTTATATATTCTTAATATAAAATAAATACTTATGTATTTTATATCATTAACGGCTTCTATACTATATATATGTAAATTAAATTAGCTTTAGAAATATCTCTATTTAGGATGAATTAAACTTAATATAACAAAATTAGGAATTTAGTCAGAAATACTCTAAAGTATATAAAGAAGTTAATAATTTCTTATTCTAATTTTAACTAAAAAAATGCATTATACTTTCAGAAAAGCATTATTTTTAAACCATTATTGATTAAAAGCTATCAAAAGAGGGGGTGGGGTGAATGTTTTAGGTAAAATCTGATTTTATTTAATTTTAACTTAAAAAAAGAATATATTAAAGAAATACATTCAACTTTCAGGCAAGTGTCTCTTTTTTCCTTTCTTTTTCTAGATTTGAAAAAATGATTAACTTCTCATTTGATTTTTCACTAAAATATTCCTTAAATTATTTTATCAAAAGCCAAAGCTCTGAAACATCAGAAATTTTTAAAAACTCAATTCATTCTTAGTTTAAAATTTGGCTGTAAACATATAATAATGAAGCTTGATCAAAAAAGGGGGAAGTAAATATTTCAAATGAGACAAAAAAAAAAAAAAAATCTGTTTTTATCTAATTTTAACTTAAAAAAGAATATTTTAAAGAAAATGTAATATATTTTCAAGAAAGTGCTTTCTTTTTTTTTCTAGATTAAAAAAAAAATAATCATTAACTTCTCATTTGATATTCTGCTAATAAATCGTTATTTCATCAGAAACTAAAGCTCTGAAATATTCTAAATTTTTAAAAACTCGATTTACTCCAAGTTCATTAACTGGCTGTAAAGATGTAATCATGAATATTGATTAAAAATTTATCAAAAGAGAGGGGTAACATATTTTAATTGTACACACACACGAAAAGTGAAAAAAAAAACTGCTTTTATCTAATTTTAACTTAAAAAAAAGAATATTTTAAATGAGTAAAGCATTCTACTTTCAAGAAAATCTCTCTTTCTTTGTTACATTTTTAATATTATACCATCAAAAAGTATATGAAGTTTATGTATAGAATTGAATAAAATTTTTTGTGTAAGTGTTTGGCTACGGCTCTGTTATTTTCATTACTGCACCATTAAAAAGTGTATGAATGTATCCATTGGAACTGAAATAAATTTATAGTGTATAATTATTTTTTGGCATGGAAAACAGGTCCTCCCTGAATTTGAAAAAAAAAAAAAAAAAAAAAAAAAAAAAATCTATCACTTCAAAAGCAATTTCCGTGCTATTTTCATTATTCCATCTTCAAAAAGTTATGTACAGAATTGAACCAAATTTTTTGCGTACGTTTTTGGCTATTGCTAGCAGATCTTCCTTGAAATTGAAAATATTTCGGGGGAAAGGAGCATTGTGATAGCGCTTTTTTGTATCATTTTCTCGATTCTTCGTCGTTTTATTGTCCATCTGCTCGTGCAGAGACAGGAACTCGCATCCTGCTCAGCCGGCTATTTAGAAACAGCTGATGATAACAGAATAAGGAAAAAAAAACTATTGATTGTAATAAATATCATTATCCACATTAACTCATTTTTACTCCGATTAGTTGATTGAAGTCGAAATTTAAGGTTAAAATAAAAAATGCTATAGCATTGAACTAATAATATTAAAGTATTACCAAGTAAAATTAATTTTTGAAATATTAAAATGCACGTCTGAGATATAAGAAAGTTTTGGGATTGGCACATTCAACTAGTTCCTTTTATTTCCAAATACTAAATGTGTGTTTATTTTGAGTGTAAAATTTACAGATATCACAATTTCTTTTCTTCTTCTTCTTCTTCTTTTTTTTTTTTTTTCAGAAGACGAACTTATGACCCATTTTCTTCCGTTTACCATAATTAGAAAACGGAGATAGGACAGGATATTTGCGATATTTTATAATGCACATGCACATGTGTTCTTAAAATATCCCTTTTGTTTGGCAAATTGCATTAGTTTAGTATATTATTTCATATTATAAACTGTACTTATAATAATAATACAGTAGAATCCCTCTAATTCGGACCCCGTTAATCCGGATAGATTTGGTATTTTTTTTTTTTTTCAAATTTTAGACGCGATTAGCTGATTTCCATAATATTAACTTGTTTCATCGTCGTATTCTGAATAAAAAATCTTTTTCCGAAATCTTTTCGGAAGAATATCTTAAGCTTTCTTATTTAAACTCTTTGATGTTATCTTTCAAAGAAACAACAATGTATCACTAAGTTTGGCGATTCCAATTTTCCCAACTTTTTATTTAAACCGCTTAGAAATGTCATAAAAAATCACTGCACAATATATTTTTACTTAGAGCATTACAATAAAGCACTGTAAAATAGTCACTATAAGACCCTTTGTCTGTGAAGGATGGCATTCCGATCTTTGTCAGCCCAAGCCCATAGGTCTGTTTTCTTGTTATTGTGACAAAACGCTTCTACAATATCACTTGCAGTAAATTATTTATATTTATAAAGATGCAACATTAAATTCAGGTACGTTTCAGTTTAACATAAAGGTGATTTTATGTAAGTATGTTTTATTTTATTTCATTAATCCCGCGATGCTGCAACGTGTGATGACAGCCATTCCACGGCGTGCTCATGCCTGCCTCGACATGCGCGGCCGACACTTTGAACATCTGCTTTAAATTGTACACAATTGTATGTTTAAACATTATCGTCTGGAAAGATATGCAAATACTGTTGTTTGTATACCCAATAAAGGGTTTTTTTTCTTGCACCGGCACTGACATCATACCTTGTTTTTCATATACATCTCCTAAACTATGGATCGTACACGAACGCTTATTTGGGCAGTTTTTATGTACTCCCAACGAGGAATCTAGCTGTGCAGAGTTTATGCGATCGTTTTGGGACACCCTGTATATATATTTAAGTCGTTGATTAAATTAAAAAGTTTCCTATTTAATGTGAATCTTTATTATGATTTTCATTTTTTAGTAAGACAAAAAAAAAAGTTATAATCTAAACTAAAAAATGTTTACTCTTTATAATCTCCACCAGTGTTTTCGCTGACATTTGACCAACGTTAGTAATTTGGCTAATTAAAAATTAAAAACATTCGCCAAATGAAAAAAATTTAGCAAAATAGATTCGCCGTGTACCAGAAAAAAAGCCTTTAATTATTTAAAGTATTCCCTTATTTTCAATATGTTCTAAAATAACCCAAGTTTTTATAACTGTGACAGCTATTGTTATTAATCTAATTTCAACTATCTGCTACAAATATATTAGAAATATTTATATATTAAATATGTATGCATATGTATGAAAAACGAAAATTAAAAATAAAAAAGAAAATTGCCCAGTTATACTGATGGCATTGAGCTCACAGGCTACGCATACTAATTGTACATTACAGCCTTATATTTTCAAGGGTTAATTCCGTTGGAAAAAAATATTAAGAAAGAGAAACAGCTCTCTCCTTTCCTCTTTTTTATACTTAATCATTAAACCTCCTAAACTATCAAGAATATGCTTTATCATATAAAAAATCTATATCCAAAATTCAGAGCAAATTGGATAACTCTTAATAAAAACCCATTTAACATTTATATAATTTAAGAGGAGCTATCCCCCTCTTTTATACTTAACCATTAAACTTCCAAAATTATTCAGAGATTTGAACGAAATCTGACAATTTTGCTTGAAAAACCCTTTTATATCAATTAAGGGGAGGGGCATTAAAACCCCCGTTCCCCCTGTTTATACTTATTCAATGAACACCTAATAATTGTCACGAAATTGCCTCATCAAAATGATTTTATATCTAAATTTTTGAACGAAAACTGTTAATTCTGCATGAAAAACCCATAAAATCAATTAAGGGGAGGGGCATGAGCCCCCCGTGTCCCTTCTTATACATTTCGAATGAACACCAAAAACTAATCAGGGAAGCGCCTTATCAGGATATACCTATATGCAAAATTTCAAGTGGATCCGATATTTTTATCATGAGTTATCGCGTTACGCACGAACGTACGAACGTACATGCAGAACGGGCGGGCACATAAGCTCTCAGGCTATGATAGCCTTTGAGCTTACAGGCTATGATAGCCTGTGAGCTAAAAAGAGAAAGCAAAAATTGAGCACTAGCAATTTGGCGAATCTAATCGCTTGTTTACTCGCCAAATGAAGAATTTAGTCGCAATTTGGCGCATTGGCGAGCGACAGCGAGAACACTGATCTCCATCCTCTTTCTTCACTTTATCTCTAACTCTGTGCCCTTGGACACGCGTTGGTTTAGCCGATGAAGAGCTGTTATTGTTGTAGCTCGAAACGCGTCCTACTTTTATTTTTCATTTTATGGTGATTTTGCAAAGTGATTTACTTTATTTATTACTTACCCATCATACGTAGTATAGGGTAAATCTTGCAATCGTTTTGAAAATCGAAATTTTTTTTTGACGGATTTACACGTTTTAGACTTTGGAGATTTCGAAAAATATATTTTTAGAAAAAAAATTGCCGTCCGTCCGTCTGTGTGTCTGTCTGTCTGTCTGTAACCGCTCTATCTCCCGAACAAATTGAGATAGAGACTTGAAATTTTGTATGTACTTAGTACGTAATAATCGGATGAAGTCTATTTAATATCAATAACCTCGATTATCCGGAACTATTTTTTTCGGACTCCCTAAAAATTCGTTCTGATGAAAGGTATATAAAAATTTTCGAATTTTTTTATTTTAAGGAATGGACGTAAAAGGCAATAAAATAAAACAAATTTTGCATGCAGAACGATGTCGATCGAATTATTAGTTGCGGAGATACAGTGGCTCACAAAAGTGTTCGTACACTTTAAAAATTTGTACTAAAAAGAAATTTTCCTGAAATTAAATTCATATATGAAGTCCAGAAATTTTTTTATACTATCTCCAAGTTATTCTAAATAACACACAACCTTTTTGTTTAACATTAAGGGATTTTTTTTAATCTAAAAATAAAAACGAAAGATGCCATAGAAAGAACACGCTACAAAAGTCTTCGTACACAGAAACATTTTCGGATAAATTCATTATTAAAAATATTCTCTGTCGCTTTATTTTTATTTTTGCATTGTGGTGACATTTAAAAAATTTCTTGGCTTTATATTTTGAAGAATTGGTCCGTAATATTCTATTTATTAATTATAAAATGGTTTGTAGTCGTAATGTCAAGACTAATAACGTTCGAAATTAGTTATTTTTCTTCATAATAGTAGTAAATCAATTCAAAGTATTGCAAAGTTAGTTAATTTATTCCATTCTACGGTAAATTATGCGATAAAAGGGTTTATAGAAAATAAATGGATTGAAAACTAGGTATGAAAAGTTCCTCATTCTTTATTAACGCAATGAGATCAAATACTTACAATTAGAAAAGTCGTAAAAAATCAGCATTTAAGTGCTATAAAAGTTGCTACAGAATTTAATGAAACAATTTCTGCCTCATTCCCACCTGAAACTGTTCGGCGAGTGGTAAGCTCAGTTGCATTATATAGGCATTCTGCCTGTAGAAATATTTTTGTTAGGGCGAAAAACAGAAAGGTTAGGCTTTTCTTAGCAAAATCAATGATAAATAAACCCGAATCGTATTGGAATAATGTTTTATTTACAGATCTAAACTAGTATGCCATTCTTGGTTCCAATGAGGGCATAATAGTATGGAGAAAAAAAAAATAAGATCTTAATTCAAAGAACTTAGTTGGAACAGTTAAGCATGGCAGTGGAGTTGTCCTTGTGTGAGGGTGCATAGCAGCCTCAAGATTGGGTAATTTGGTATATATTGATAGCATAATAAATCACGATCTTTGTTCAAATATTTTAAAAGGCAATTTAAAATTATCAGCCCAAAATATGGGCAACAGAAACAACTTTGTTTTTTATCAAGATAATGATACAAAGCACATGGCTCTCAATGTTCGCCTCTAGCGTCTGTATAATTGTCCACAAGCTCTAAAAATATCACCTCAATTGCTGAATTTAAACCCAGTAAAACATATTTGGAGATAAATGGAAGTTAAAATACGAAGACACATCATTGAAACGAAAAGCGAAGTAAAAACAGTCATGTTCGATGAAGAAATCAACTTTCATGAAAAAATTACAAAATTGCTAATTAAATCTATTCCCAAGTGTTTAAAATATTGTTGTGGGTGCTAAATAATATCCTATTAAGTACAACTTTAGCGAAATATTACAATATTTACAAATATACAGCGATTTTTTTAAAGTGTACGAAGACTTTTGTGAGGTAACTTTTTTGTTATTTTTTGATTAATGATTTTTTAAAAATAAAGTTTTGCTATGTTTTTAAAATATTTTATGTAGTTATGTTAAAAATGAATCATATATCTTACTCTTAAATACCCATTCTAAAATATTAATTCTAATTAATGGATAGAGCACTATTTCATTGAAATTCCTAAGTGTACGAACACTTTTGTGAGCCACTGTATGTGTAATCCTGTTTTCCTCATTCTTCGATTTTTCATGAATCATGATCCTGTATTTCTTTCAAATTTCAATTCACAGATACTTTTTAATTGGAAATGAGACGCTTAATCTGACGCAGTAAATTTTTAGTTAATATGATTATTATTTTTTGAGTTATAAGGATGTTTCTTTTACGCAATCCGGTGCTACTTGAGTATTTTTGCGTTTTATATAATTTGTTGAAATTGGCTCATCAGCAATTCATTAATAGAGCATTATTATGTATATTAAAATTTTTTAATTATGCGTTTAAATTTTATTTTAGAATTGCTATAGATAGTTTACACGCGTTTCATTTTCATATTTTATATTATGAAGGGTAAATATTACGGTGGCACCCCAATGTCTAGTTATTAATTGCCAGTGTTTACAGTGTTTTTTCACTGGTGAAGTAAATATTTATTTTGAACAGGGTTTTCTTCAAACAGTGATGTAAAAACAACGGAAAAATGGCTCAGTGGGAGGAACATGATTTTTGCGAAGCTGGGTTGAACACATTGGTCCTGCTTTCAGAAAAATGCCGAAATAAATTTTGGGATTATTATACAGCAAGATAATGCTGTATAGTAGAGCTCAGATGCATCTCTAATGTTAAAATCCAAAGCTTGCCTGTCAATAACTTTGGAACTAATCATCGGATCGCGACGAAATTGAAAAGACGAAGTGTCTACCCTAGATCTTAAAGTTTACAAAAAATCATCCAGATCCATCGATTAGTTTCGGAGATCCAGAACCCCTGTTTTGGCATTTTTTGCTCGTGAAACAAGAAAAAAAAGACAAACAGTTCAATTATTACCCGAACCAGGCAACATTCAGCAACGTTTAATAGCTTGTTCGAAAGCTTTTAATTTAGGGATGTGCCTTTCGAAGGTTCGGTAAAAAAATATAAAAAATTAAGAAAATGGCACCCATTTAAAATATACCTTCCTATACCCTTCCACTATACCTTCCATAATTTAACATTATAGAAATCTTTCCTTTTTAATTGCTAATTCAATCAAATTTTTCGAGTTGCCACTAACTAAAAAACAACACAATAATTAAAAAAGAAATAACGTGTTCTTTTTTTTTATAGGTCAATAAAAATTCAGATTCTATTGATATATTTTTTCATTTTTGGAATTGACGTCATTCGAAACATAAAAAAACGCATTTTTAATATATATATATATATATATATATATATATATATATAATAACTGTAACTAAATGTATGTTACAATATTTTTTACCTTCACTGTTTTTGAAGTCAAAACAGCTACTATAATAGAGATATTTGAATTACAAAGGGATAAGTAAAGAAAAATAGGTACTACTCTGTTACTCCTTCGACCGATTTCGCCAAATTAAAAGCTAAATTAGAAATATTGACGTAATTTTTATTTTAAATAACAAACAAACAAATAACTAGAGTAGAATATTTATAAAAATGCAAATAAAAAGTCAAAATAAAATTCACTCAATGACGTTTTAAAAACGTGCATCGTATTTAATGTCATTGAACTGACGTTCACGATCATCCATTATTGGCATTTAATCTTATAATTTGGTGATAGAATTTTGGTCGACGGAATAACCTAGTAGTACCGAAAAATATAGTAAAAAAAAAAAAGGTTCCTAGATGTGACGTCATTTTAAATTGTCCCTTTCTAAAGATGTTTCATTCTGAGTGGAAACTCTTGACTTTCTGAAATTAATCCTTATTTCTATCATCTGTGAAACTGAAGTTTTATATTTGAGTTGTACGAAATAAATTTTCAGTAAATACAAGATCATTTGTTTCTATTTATTGCATTTTCTTGCGTATTGTCATGGATATCGTGTAGCGTAAGTAAAGTCACATTTCGATAAATAGTTTTATTAAAAGATGAACAATCTGACAATAAAGATTTTTTCGCTATTCCATATATTCATAGTAGCGTCTAGACCCCACCCCAAACAACAGCTCTTATCACAAATGCACCCAAGAAATTCTCCATGCTGCCGAAAATGGGGATTAATAGTTTGATACCTGCGTTAATAACAACAATTTTGCTCATTTTAGAAATTTCTTCCATGCGACTTTCGTGCATCCAGGAATTAATTTTTCCGTTTTAGTGTCGTTACTTAACGCGGGTTTGGCGTTTTGTACATTTTAGTGATTCCTCCACAGCGAGTTTCGTGAATCCAGTGTTTTTTATTTATTTAAATTGGGGCGTAGCGCTCATACACGCGTTAATGATTCCGGTGTTGATGAGTTTCATACATTTTAGTGATTCCTGCACAGCAAGTTTCGTAAATCCAGGGATTTTTTTTAATGGGCGCGCAGCGCTCATACACCCGTTAGTGATTGCGGCGTTGACGAGTTTCGTACATTTTAGTGATTCCTGCACAGCGAGTTTCGTGGATCCAGTGATGTGTATTTTTTTTTTTTTAATGGGCGCACAGCGCTTATACACGCGTTAGTGATTGCGGCGTTGACGAGTTTCGTACATTTTAGTGATTCCTACACAGCGAGTTTCGTGGATTTTCCCCTCCGTTTTAATGGGCGCGCAGCTCCCATATACGAATTAGTGATTGCAGCATTGGCGAGTTTCGTGCATTTTAGTGTTTCCTGCACAGCGAGCTACGGGGATCCAGTGATGTTTGTCTGTCTGTCTTTCTGTTTGTTTGTTTCTCTGTCTGTTGGTTGGTTTGTGTATCTGTTTGTTTGTTGATTTGTTTGTTTATGTGTCTGTGTCTGTCTGTTTGTCGGTTTGTTTGTCTGTTTGTCAGTTTGTTTGTTCGTCTGTCTGTTTGTTGGTTTGTTTGTTAGTTCGTTCGTTTGTCGATTTGTTTGTTTGTAGGTTTGTTTTTCTGTTTGTTTGTTTGTTTGTCTGTTTGTTTGTTTTTGCGTTTGTTTGTTTGTTTTTACGTGTGTGTGTTTGTCGGTTTATTTGTTTGTCTGTTTGTCTGTTTGTCGGTTTGTTTGTTTGTTTTTACGTGTGTGTGTTTGTCGGTTTATTTGTTTGTCTGTTTGTCGGTTTGTTTGTTTTTACGTCTGTTTGTTTGTTTGTCTGTTTGTCTTTTAGTTTGTTTGTCAGTTTGTTTTTTATTCATCTGTTTGTTTGTCGGTTTGTTTGTTTGTCTGTCTGTCTGTTTGTTTATTTGTAGTATCGTCAAGAAACGACAAGAAACCATATTTTTCGTTTAAAAACAGGGAAATTACCGGCAGCATGGGGAATTTCTGTGGTGCATTTGTGATAAGAACCGTTGTTTGGGACGGGGTCCAGACACTAGCTATATTCATTTCATTTTTTTATTGAAACAGTTATAAAATGATAAGCGTGACATATTTTACGATGAAGTTGATGTATATTTTTAAAAATGCTGATATTCCAGGGAAAGTTATTGTCTAAATCAATACTTTTTTTTTTGTTATGCTTAAACAAATAGTATTGTGAAATATTATTATGAAGTAATTATCGTAATTATTAACTAAATGGTAAAAAAAAAAAAAAAAAAAAAAAAAAAAAAAAAAAAAAAAAAATAGTAACTTATAAGATGCCCTGTAAAGGAGAGAGCCAAGAAATATGGAAGTTTAGGAAATGGCAAGAAAAAAACCAAAGAAGATCGTTTTCTATATTATAGAGTTTGGTGTAAACAGAAGAGAGAAAAACACCGAACATCAAAAGAAAAATGCGAGAGCAAAAAATGGCATGTAAAAAATGAAGAAAAGCTTTTAGCTTCTGATAAGTACCTGGAAAGAAAAAAATTGTTGGAATTTTCCCACTTTAAATCCAAATGATGCCAGCGGTGTATGGTTAAGCTGCAGTCTCGATCCAAATGTATACAAGATAATAAAAGGCAAGTGGAAGAAACAATAAAGCGCCAAAGGTATTGTACAAATTTAATGATCGACATTCAATATTATTACAGAAAAATTCTTGCATTTTTAAAAACGGGTCGAAGGGTCGCAAAGCAAAATCTTGCAAAAAATTTACTACCAAATATGTTTAAAAATTCACTATCAAATTTAAAGATTGCAGACAAACATAATAAAAATAAAGCACAGTTCCATACCAAAAAGCTCCTAGCAGAAACAATTGTAGCAAGAGTGCTTAGTAAACGAAATCGTAAACATATATATAAACTGTAACTAAATGTGTGTTAAAATAACATCGCGCCTTTATTTAAGTGTTTTCGACTTTAAAACTGTTGATACAATTCAGATATTTCAATAACAAAGGGATAATTTAAAAAAATTTCTATATTTATATAAAAAAAAACGATTTGAAAATGGAGTTATGAAAATGTGTGTAGATAGATGATCATAAGAAAATCTGAGTAGATGCCGAGAAACTGCAGTGGGACTACCATCTTTGAAAGAATGGTTATGTCGCCAACTTGGCGACATATTAGCTATTATTTATACATTTTTAGCCAACTTGGCGATATATCGCGAAATCTGGCTCCCAAAATTACTCGCCAAAATTGAAGCCAACTTGGAGTTATTTCCGGTATTTCGCCAAACAAATATGTCTACTTATAACTTTAATACTAATAATAGTTTAGATTTGCTAGTAAAAGGTAAATGAAAAAGTTTTTAAATCGATCTAAAAAAGCTATGAAATCATACAAAAAACTAGTGAAACTAGAGAGAAAAGTAGAAGTCGATCTAAAAAAAGTTACATTTAAAATTCGCAAATAGTTTCAGTCTAAAAAAATACCTAGAAAAGTAATGGAACCAGATTATCTGTAAAACTCATGAAATTACCCAAAATTTTGTTGATAGCTGAAAATGTGTACTGAGCTTTACTGGTGCCTTATATTCAGAATCATATTATCCACTCAAAATGACATTACTAGGCAAAGTAGTAAATCGAATGTTGTATCATGTGAAGCTCAACTGCACATGAGGAATTGATGTAGATAACTATTTTGTATATGAATACAATATTTAGTATACTGTTAAATCGTAAATGATCAGATTTCGGATATACTTGGACCTTTGAAGTTCAATTTATGAAAGACCTGTGGAAGACATAGAATAGAGATAAAGAATAGAGTTTAGTCCACACCTTTTATTCAACGATCCGTCAGGTTCTCGTTCTTTACCAAATCACCCAGTAACCTATTGTTATGAACTCAAGTTTTTAAACTGGTTATGTATGATTTCAATATGGAATGTGTAAAAAATGCCTCGTTACCCTTGATTAATTTTAAGGCACTAGTAAAGCTCAGTCCACATCATTTTCAGCTATCAACAAAAGTTTGGGTAATTTTATGAGCTTTACAAATAATCTGATTCCATTACTTTTCTACGCATTTTTTTAGACTGAAACTATTTGAGAATTTTAAATGTAACATTTTTTTAAAGATCAAGCTCTACTTTTCTCTCTAGTTTCACCAGTTTTTTGTATGATCTGAAAAAGAAATCGTCAAGCATATCTCTTATTTTCATTTTACATTTTACATTTTCTGTTTGATGTTAATTAATAATTACTTATTGCTACTGTAATCTTTTTTTTATTTACATCACGAGGTCTATTTAAACGACTATTCTATTACGAGCAACCTTCAACAGTTTCGCTGGCCAGTTCTTTAAAAGAATCTTGAATGAAATGAAATATAGCTAGCAATTTTAATAATTAGGAAAAAAAAACATTCTCTCAACAAAGAAAACAACAACAGCCCCCCCCCCCCCCAAAAAAAAAAACGCTTCTTATTTTTTATAGGTATATGGCATTATTTAAATGTTTTTCGGAAAATCGCTATAAATTTGCATTTTGCATATCGTGTAATGTTGCCTTCTGTGTCCTTTTAACATTTTGCAACACAGGTGAAAAGTGGCAGCTTTTCTTCAGTCACATGCTTCTCAAACAGTTGGTCGCTATACAAGCAAAGGACATCAAATTCTCTAGAGTTTATGCCATTACGAGCAACCTTCAACAGTTTCGCTGGCCAGTTCTTTAAAAGAATCTTGAATGAAATGAAATATAGCTAGCAATTTTAATAATTAGGAAAAAAAAACATTCTCTCAACATTTAATTAAATATCCATAATTGTTGTCTTATTCGTATAATCTTACAGTCCATCAGTCCAGTTCAGGTTTAAATGTTGGGTGATAGAGTAGCTTTAAAATCACCGAAGTACTGTATTTAAGTAATTTTTTTAGCAGGTTTATTATCTTGAATTTCTCGCTTTTATTTAAAACCTCTGCAGATATATCTGAAAATGTGCTGCAATTTTCGACCATCCCTTCAACTTCTTAAGGGTGTGATAGGGGGGGGGGAATCTAAAAACGCTGAAATATGTGTTTAAATATTTTTTAAATAAGTTTGTTATCTTGAATTTCTTGCTTCTACCTAAAACTGCTGATGAGATATGGTGAGAAACTTGCAACCACCCCATTAAACATCCTTAGGTTGAAATTTCTAAAATCGATAAAATACAGGTTTAAGTATGTTTTAGTAAATTAGTTATTCTGAAACTCTTGGCTCTATTTGAAACAGCTGATGAGAGATGGCGTAAAAGTTTAAATATTCCCCTCTTTAATCCTTTTAAAGGGGAGAATTACAAAAATCGCTGAAATACATGTTTATTTATTTTTATTAAATTTGTTATCTTGAACATTAAATTTCACGTTTCTACTTAAAACGGCTGCTGAGATATGGCCAAATGTTTTAAAACATTCGACACCCCCTTTGAGGGGCTTTCTAAAATAGTGTAAATACATGTTTAATTATTTAGTAGATTTATTTTCTGGGATTTCACTTTTCTACATAAAACGGCTGTTGTGATATGGCCAAATGCTCTAAATTTTTCGACCTCCCCCTCTTCCTATTGGTAAATTTTTTTAAATCGCGGAAACATGTGCTTAGTTATTTTTTTAGTAGATTTATTTTCTGGAATTTCAATCTTCTACCTAAGGCAGCTGCTAAGACCTGTCAAGTGTTTTAAAAAGATTAATCTCTTTTTTAATCCGTTTAGTGGAAGGAATTTCTAAAATCGCTGAAACACATGTGTAATTATTTTTTCACATATTTATTTACTGGAATTTAAGATTCTTACCTAAAACGGCGGCTGAGATATGTCAAGTGTTTTAAAAAGTTCAATCTCTTTTTTAATCCGTTTAGTGGAAGGAATTTCTAAAACCGCTGAAACACATGTTTAATTATTCTTTTCGCATATTTATTTACTGGAATTTAAGATTCTTACCTAAAACGGCGGCTGAGATATGTCAAGTGTTTTAAAAAGTTCAATCTCTTTTTTAATCCGTTTAGTGGAAGGAATTTCTAAAATCGCTGAAACACATGTTTAATTATTCTTTTCACATATTTATTTACTGGAATTTAAGATTCTTACCTAAAACGGCGGCTGAGATATGTCAAGTGTTTTAAAAAATTCAATCTCTTTTTTAATCCGTTTAGTGGAAGGAATTTCTAAAATCGCTGAAACACATGTTTAATTATTCTTTTCACATATTTATTTACTGGAATTTAAGATTCTTACCTAAAACGGCGGCTGAGATATGTCAAGTGTTTTAAAAAGTTCAATCTCTTTTTTAATCCGTTTAGTGGAAGAAATTTTTAAAATCGCTGAAACACATGTTTAATTATTCTTTTCACATATTTATTTACTGGAATTTAAGATTCTTACCTAAAACGGCGGCTGAGATATGTCAAGTGTTTTAAAAAGTTCAATCCCTTTTTTAATCCGTTTAGTGGAAGAAATTTCTAAAATCACTGAAACACATGTTTCATTATTCTTTTTACACATTTATTTTCTGGAATTTAAGATTCTTACTTAAAACGGCGGCTGAGATATGCCTAACCCTTTATTTACCCCCTTTACCCCCCTCTCTTTGGGAGAGAATTTCTAAAATCTCTGAAAAACATGTTTGATTATTTTTTTCTTAGTATATTTATGCTCTGAAATTTCAGGCTTCTACCTAAAACAGCTATTACTGAGGTATGCCAAGTGTTCTAAAATGTTCGACCACCCTTTCAAGGGCTGTGGTCACATTGTGTGTTCGCATAATTTGACGGTCACCACCACAGTGTGACCTTAATTCTAAAACTGACAAACGAAGACTAAGAATATTTTACTAAAATTTCACGTTTATAATGAAAATGTAAAAGAGCAGCTTTATATTTTCTAAGACATTCATTTGAAAATTTTGATGCGAATTCAGTTTTTCATCCTTTTATGATCATAATTTTTTTACTCCGAAAGTGTCAACTCCTGAAAGGAAGGAATTTGTAAGTTCCCTAAAACGCGTGTTAAATATTTTTTGCCCCAAATTTCTAAGAAATATCCTAAATTATTTTGCAAGTTGTTTATTTATATATTTCTAACCCAAAATTTACTGATTATAGTAGCTTATTCTTTATTATTCAAAATAAAAATAAAACAAAATGAAGTGCATTTCTTAAATCATTACACTGAGAAATGTTTCCGAGCTCTCTCTTCACTATACTGGTGCTACTACACATTCCATCATGTAATTGCACAAATATTTGGCGACGGCTGTATGACTTTGTGCCTCGTCACATAAATTAAATTAAATTTAATATAAGCATACATATACACTATATGGCCAAAGGTGACTGGCCACTTGCGAATTTAGACGGTTTGTTAATTATCTGGAAAAATGCATGAGGAATTATTCTAAAACTCCAATTGTGTAAACAAAATAGCACAGGTATTATATTTCCGTGAAACGTCATTCCCGAAATTCCATAGAGGATTGTCACTAAATTGAAAAAGAACGACGATCTTTTGGATAACTCTGTTAAAACTAATGTAGCAAAAGCATTCAAATTGCAAAATAAAATTAAGTGGCTTATTGTAATAATGTGTGTTTTTATGAGAATAGCATGTATACCCGATGAAAAATTAAGGTTTTTATAAAAACAGTCAAATTTTGCCAAGTTTTTTGCTTATAATTTGCAGAGTTTATAAAAAAAATGTTCTATTCAGGAAATATGACGAACATTCATCGTACATAATATCTTGTAATCAGAATTTTAAAATGTTAAAAATCGTATGAAAAATGAGCAGGTTTATTAAATAATGTTTCAGTGCGCATGCGTGAAAGCAATCAAAACATAATTTACATAATGTGTTAGCTAAATGTATAGAGCAATTTTTGTGAAAGTCTCAAAAACATAGCTTGAAAATTCTGAAATTTTCATTGATAGAATAAACTCAAAAGCTGTTGTTGCCGAAATGAGCCAAAAAGATATGAGAGGTTGTATCCATACATCCATTGATTAGTGTCAATATAACACGTACTACTAGCTATATTGTGTATGCTATATTAATATAGCCCCTCATTTTTTTTGCCTCCTTTTGGGAACAACGGATTATGAATATAGTCTATCGATAATAATTTTCAGAATTTCCAAGCTATGTCTGAGATTTTTGAAAAAGTTGCTCTCTACATGTAATAATTTATGCATGATAATTTTCAGAATTTCCAAGCTATGTGTTTGAGATTTTCACAAAAGTTGCTCTATATTAAGTAGCACATTATGCAAATTATATTTTGATTGCGTTCACACACGCGCAGCAAACATTATTCAGTAAACCTGTTCATTTTTCATTCAATAATTTATTATTTTTTAATTCTGATTAGAGGTTAATACACTACCTGACCATTGATGGTCGCCCACTTGCGATTTTAGACATTTTATTAAATATCTAGAAAACTTCATGAGGAATCATCCTGAAATTCTCAGTGTATAAACATAACAGTACAGATCATATATTTCCGTGAAATTTTTTTCCCGAAACTTTATAAGGAACCGTCAACAAATTAAAAAAGAATGAATATCTTTTGGATAACCCTGTCAAAATTAATATAGCAAAAGCGCCCAAACTGCAGATTGTGATTAAGTGGCTTACTGTAATAAACTGTGTCCATTTTTATGTCGATAGCATGTATACTCGTAGAAAAATTAAGGTTTTTATAAAAATAGGCCCAAATTTTTCCAAGATTTTTGCTTATACTTTGCAGAGTTCTTAATATAAAATAATATTCTTTTCTGAAAATGTGACAAACAACATTTCACATAATACCCTGTAATCAGAATTAAAAAATGATAAAAATTGTATGGAAAATGAGTAGGTTTACTAAATAATTTTTCACCATTCTGTATAAAATTTCACATTCTCAAAGAAAAGAAAATTAACTCTGAAGCGTCGTACGCAAGAAATTTCATTTTAGTCAAGAATTTTTTTTTCCAAAATCTTATAATATTAAGTGATCTTGTAATATTAATTGCATGTAAACATTGGGTGTCACCCCCATAGAGGGTGACACCTGGGGTGGATCGCCCCTCCGCCTTCCCGCTAGCTACGCCACTGAATATTTAACCGCACAGTAATAGCACGTTTACTAAATCTATTGTTTTTAACATCAGAAAAGATATGCGTTGAACGAGAAAATTTATTTAAGAAAATTATTTAAGTAAGTGCCTAGTTTTCAAATGATGTTTATTTAATTTCATTTAGTAATTAAAATTTCAGTTTCAAAGCACATTTATTCAATTATTTGTAAGTTGTCATGTCTGGGAACTAATGCTGTTTACACAGTAGCGCATATATACCATGTGATAACTGAGTTTTTTATTTTAATTTCTATTATAGAAAAAAATATTTTTTATCATTTGAAACGTGTACGTTTTTAAAATAGCCTAAGGAGCTGTACGTTATAAATATTTCGCCAGTTTTAGAGACCTTCCCCCTTTAAGATATCAAACTTTATCATTCTTCGACTCGATGATGTCGTTATCACTTTCTCTCTATATATATTTTTTATATACATTTGCAGTAATAGGCACATGTGATCATGCATTTATTAATTGCATAGTTTACGGATTCAAGAAATCAATAAACTACAAATACATGAAACAAATTATATCAAATAACATATAAAAATGTTATTAACAATTTAAAAGTATTTAATAGTAGTTTATTGTTACATAATACAGGGTATTTATAAAGTCCCGGACGTTGATGTTTAATAACTCATAAAATAATAGAGATAGATTAAAATTAATAACATAAATGGTTAGATAGACTGAAAAAGTTTCATGACCCTTGTCAATGAACTTCCACGTGTGTCCCCTTCATTGCACGGAGAATATCAAGTCGATAGTCAATTTCACGCCAGGTAGTGGCAAACATGTCGGCCTCCACAAAGGCTATTGCGGTTGTAATTATGGCTTTTAAGTCATTAATGTTCGACACTCTCCTCCTGTAAACATTGTCCTTTACAAATCCCCAAAGGAAAAAGTCCAGCGGCGTTATATCAGGTGATCTGGGTGGCCAAAGGATTGGACCTCCTCACCCAATCCATCTTCCTGGAAAATGGTCTTTCAAAGAACTACGAACGATGGTAACCCAATGAGGTGGTGCACCATCTTGTTGCAAAAAGACATGTGGCTGAAGCTCTTCTAGTAGTGGAAATAGGAAGTTTTCCAACATATCTAAGTATACGAATTAAAAGCCAGAATTACAACCGTAATAGCCTCTGTGGATGCCGACATGCTTGCCGCTACCTGGCGTGAAATTGACTATCGACTTGATATTCTCCGTGCGACGAAGCGGGCACACGTGGAAGTTCATTGATAAGGGTCATGAAACTTTTTGAGTCTATCTAACCTTTTATGTTACTAAGTTTAATCTATCTTTATTATTTTATGAGTTATTAAACATCAAAATGGGTTAGGGACTTTATAAACACCCTGTACATTCAACAGTAATATTGTCTTCTTGCAGTTGCGCTCTGCCCAGAAAGGGTAAAAACAGAACTTATCAGCAAAACAGTGGATAACATATACAATAGTCATGAATGTGTTAATCGATTTTAGGTTAATTTAAATATCACATTACGCCACAGATTTGTGTTCTCATGTAGACGTTTACATCTTGTGCTGCATTGCAGCTTTACCAATATATGTGAGTGAGAGATGCCAAGCTGTGTATCGTCCACATAGCTTAAATGATAGAGTACTTGAAGCGCTATTAACCCTTTCGGGTCCGATTTTTTTTTCAATTTTTAGAAAAATTCACTATTATGTTATTAACATTGACACTAGCTTTCCAAATAGATTTATTAGTGTTTAACGAATATTTCACTGTCTTAAAGATAACGAATGTTGTTATTTCGCATACTATTCAACTAATATTCATATGACAAAAGGCTAAGGAAGAATTTTTAGAGATGTTTAGAAAATATTATATTACAATAAGATTTAACTTATATTACAGCTTTCTAATGCTTTTTGCGCTTTATTACAGGTGACTCTTTCAGGAAAGTAACATCTGTTTTAAATTTAAAGAGTGAAATGAGTTATTAAAGTAAAATAATCGCAAACGGCCTAAAGAGAATTAAGCAAATAATAATAATTATTATTATTACTAAATGTTTAAACATAAAAGAAGTCATATAGTAAATGCATAGCAATATACTAACGTTACTATATTTAAGTAGTAGCAAAAGTATTTCTTAAAACAAAATAATACTCCATGGAAAAGACATGTACTATTAACAGTACACCAGACCTGAAAGGGTTAAAAAATGTTCCGGGATCGATTCCAGGCTTGGACATTTTTGAATCTGTTGGTTCTACGCGTAGCTAGCAATGTGATAATTTATTTAATAAATATTCAGTAGTAGATAACATTTTTTTTTTTTTTTTTTTTTTTTTTTAAACTAATAAACTTAAGTATCATTTCCAACATATTATGTTGCTGGTAATAGCGAATTATGTGCTCACATGGCAGAAAAAACAGGAATGTCAACTGTTGGGGTATATTGCAAATTTTCGAATGAAATGATTTTATAAACATTTAATGTCTTTAATAATAGCTTTGTATTTTCATAAAAATATACAAAAATAATAAGGAAACAGACTATTTAGATTAAAGAAAAAATTATTTTAAAAAAATTGATTGGAAAATAATAACGATATCAAATAGCACCCCCCCCCCCCTCAATCTCTTCTAAAGATATCTAATGATATCAAGTGTCACCCCCCACCCCCCTAAAGTAATAACATTACATTATGTACTAGCCCTAATATGCTTTTTTTTTTCCTTTTTTTTTTTTTTTGATCAGGTTTAGCATAATTTTCGCATTTGATATCGAGATACCTTAGTCATTAAACTTGCATAAACGTACTTCGCAAATAAGGGGGTAGGAGGCGTAGATAGAAGATAACTTTATTTAATTCTTATTGAATATATATTAGTTTAAAGATGTGTTGAGTTTAGCATAAAATATTTTAGTCAACAACTTAGTAACTTCTCCACATAAATAGTTGAAGGAGTTTAATTAATAGTCAATTTATTTTAGTCACTGCAAATATTTTCGTTTTAAGGAATTGCGTTAAGGCCCCTGTCCCTGCTCGAAGAAACGCTCGTGAGTTAATGTTATTCCTATGGGGAAGCATTTTTCTAATAACTCTTTCGCATTTTGACATTTTGACATTTTTGATTTTTTTTTTTTTTTTTTTTTTTTTGCATCGGATAGCTGAATAAGAGGTGTGTGCCGACAGCGCACCTTTTTTACTTTTTCGATTTTGATTGCAGATATTTTTTTTTAAAGCACTTTCTTTTCGAAACGGGTTTTGAAAGTGAAACTAACTTTGTAAAAAATATCTGCAACCAAAATCGAAAAAGTATAAAAAGGTGCGCTGTCGGCACACACCTCAGCTATCCAATACAAAAAAAAAAAAAAAAAAAAAAAAAAAATTCAAAAATGTCAAAATGCGAAAGAGTTATTAGAAAAATGCTTCCCCATAGGAATAACATTAACTCGCTAGCGTTTCCTCGAGCGAGGACAGGGGCCTTAAAAAAAATTATTCGAGTCCTCGTTATGGATTAAAAATACCCTCAAATAAAACTTTTCATGTTGTGCTAAATCGAAAAGCATACTGTAGAGTAGCAAAATGATAAAACTTACAATGGGAGGGTCAACTTTGATAATCACAGATTTTGATTATTTTAATATATGTTGTAGGGAAGCAAACCCTTAGCCTCAGGTTCAATGGATTTTATACAACGCTCTAACAGTATGACACGACTTAAATACCTTCTTTCTAAACAGAGGTCATGTTTTTGGTAGCTCAGTTGGTATAGCTTCAGTTCGCTGTTCAGAGGGTTCGTGATCGGTTCCCAGTTGCGCTACATTTTATTTTATCTGATTTTTTGTTTTATAAATATATACTTGTAGTTATAATTAAATTATCGAATAGTCAATTAAAAATTATAATATTGTATATCATTTTTATTTTAACTTATTTACTTTTTTTTATTTGTGATTAAATAGTTGTATAAAACATCATAAATCCATTCAAAACTTTAGTTTTCATCAAATAAGTTTTAAAATGCATTTCATACATTCTTTATGGATGCAATAATATTAAACAATTCTGTCAATTCGTGATTTTAAAGAAACGTTATCTGTGTATTGTTTTAAGGATGCAAATCAATATGAAGATAATATTTCTTTGTTTTTAAAGTAACAAAAATAATTATATAAAAAATCAGCTTAAGAATTAAAATACAATCTATTTTTGCATGTTAGATTTTTAAATTTCGTAATATGTACGCTTGATTTTTGAATTATTTTCCTTTCATTTTCTTCCTGATTTTATTTTTAATGCATTTAAATATTTTTTTATTTTATCATAAACAGATGGCGTCACAATAGTTTTTGTAACGAGTTTGAAATTAATAAATTTTGGAAAAAAGGCGAATTTTTTAAAAAAAAAAAATCTATTACAGTGATGAAAAATAATTCTTTAAAAATAAAAAATGCTAAATTAATGTTGAAATATTTTAAAATTGTAGTTAAGATACGATATTAAGTAAATACGCTAGCTGTAAGTATACTTACAAAAAACAAAAAAAGGAAATTTGAAAAATGTAGCATTACCGGGCATTGATCCCGGGTTCTCTGGTCAGCCAACTAAAGCTATACCAACTGAGCTACTATTAAAGTTGTGTCATAATATTAGACCCCCCTCACATTCCTGTTTCTCAAGAACTATAGAGCGTTGTATAAAATCCATCGGACCTGAGGCTAAGGGGTCTTTACCCTATAACATATATTAAAATAATCAAAATTGGCCCTCTTCTTGTTAGTTGACAGTGAAATTCATTAAGAGATAGAAATTGACAATTAAAACTGCAGTTACTTGTATCAAATGTTTTAATAAATAACTTAACAAATTACGAAAATATAACACTGTCTTGCGAACAAATAGAAAAAACGTCTTGTTGAATAGCTTTGGAATCATGTACAGCTCATATTCAAAATATTAGAATAATTACCTTTTTTTTTAGAAATTGAAAATATCGTTTGGTAATTTAATGTCTTTTAATGAAAATATGCAAACGATATTTTTATTAAGAACTTATTGTTGATTAAACTTACTTGTTATCTTAAATTTAATATCATTTTTGAAAAGATTAATTGCAAAAAAAAATTATTTTGAAAAGTCAAAATATTAGAATATTTATTCAAGTGGTTCAAAATATTAGAATATTTCACATTAATTCTCCTTTAATTATCACCAATTCTTAACTGGTGGCATCATTGATTAAATTCAGACTATTATATTTAAAATCAGTATTCTTTTTTGCAGTTTGTTTCTTTTTCGTCTTAAAATGGGCCGTGTGAGTGATATTCCTGAATCTACTAAACTTCGTATGGTTGATTTGTATCGGCACGGTAAAAATCAATGTTTTATAGCGAATTATTTACATTGTTCGCAATCGAGCGTTAGTAAAATACTAACACAATATTCAAAAATTGGAAAATTTCAAAATAATCGCCGAAATGGTGGCCGAAAACCAAAAACATCTGCTAGAGATGACAGGAAACTGAAGCGTATAGTTAAGAAAAACCGTTTTAAAAGTGTGCGATTCTTGCACCGAAAACGGAAAGAAGAAGGAGTTGAAGTTTCTACATCGACAACATTAAGACGTCTCCATAAATTTAAATTTGAATCTCGTGTACCGAAAACAAAACCTCTGATGACTGCAAGACAAAAGCGTATAAGATTGAATTGGTGTAAATCAAGACGTTTATGGAGCAATGAAGATTGGAAAAATATATTATTTAGTGATGAAAGTATGTTTTGTGTTTCATATGGTAATCAAGGTATTCAGGTTTGGAGAATGAAGCAAGAAGCATTTGATAAAGAATGCCTTAAACGTTCCGTAAAATTTGCTGCTAGTGTCATGGTTTGGGGTTGTATGAGTGCAGAAGGACCTGGAAAGTTATGCATCGTCTACGAAAAGGTGAACTCTCTGATATATCAAGAAATTTTAGAATATTACATGATTCCATCATCAGAAGATTTATTTGAAGATGATTTCATCTTTCAACAAGATTTAGCGTCCCCGCATACCTCGGTGTCAACTAAGAATTAGTTCCGAAAACGCAACATTAAGGTACTTCCTTGGCCACCAAATTCACCAGATCTTAATCCCATCGAAAACTTATGGTGTATAATGAAGAAAAAACTTCAAGAAAATCCTCCTTCAAGTAAAACTGAGTTAGTGGCACGTATAAAGTCTATTTGGGCTAATATTGATAGAAATGTTTGTAAACACCTTGTATATAGTATGCAAGATCGATTGTACGCTGTTATGAAAGCTAAAGGGGATGCTACAAAATATTAACTACCATTTACTTCATATTCATAAGGTAATATTGTTGCGTAAAATAAAATATTCTAATATTTTGAACCAATCTAAATTTTATTCTAATATTCTGGTGTGTTTAAAGAAGCTGTATACCTAATTTATTGTGCTGTATTTTATATTTTATAAATGTTAAAATCTTATCTAAACATTCCAGATTTAATTTATAAGAAATTTAATTGCATTTACTTAGTATAAAAAATAAATAAATGACAAATAATTTTTTCTTATTACTTTTTCTCAATTATTCTAATATTTTGAATATGAGCTGTATAACCTTCATAATTAAGTGTCTCTTATATGTAAAAAATGTACTATTAACTGTATCAAGAGTACTGAATCAATAAAAAACAAACGAGCTTTAACCACATCTCAAAGTGCATAGTAATAATCCTTTTTAATCAGAATTTTTTCTTCAAAAACAAAGTTTGAGCAAAACGTTATAGGCCGGGAGACGGCAGAACAGACTATCCCCCCTTCGAGTTGGAGACTGATATTTCAGAACTAGCTGAAACTCGATTCGCATATTAAAATGCAAGTGGCCCGACAAGTCAAATCTCGGCGGAAAACATCTGAAAACCCGACTTTACTAGCTTCTCATTGTTTTTCCTGCATCCAGCGGAATGAAAACATGGAGGATTGCAACACAATGGTAAACCTACGAGTCAACCGCTAAAATCGGGTTCTCAGCTGTTTTACCCCCAAGATATGCAAATCTAGTTTTAACTAATTCTGGAATTTAAGTCGTAAATTCGACGAGAGGATTGTCTGTGCCTCCCGGTCTATTACGTTTTTAATTTTACTTGTTAGTATACCATATTTTATGAGAAAAAAAACAGAAAAAAAGAGAATTGTTAGTCTGTTTTTAAAAGACAAAAGTTGGAACGGTTAAGATAGGGCTTAGAGGTTTTGAGCAAAACGAATTACCTACAGTAGAGTAAAAAATTACCAGAAATTTCAAATCCATATCATTCTCAAGCTGCTAAGCGATGTGTTGCCATTGCTGTACAACGTGCAAAATACAAATCAAAATAATGCTAATACTAATAGAGATGAGAATATGATTATAAACATGAATAGCGCATTTTTTTTAAAACCAGAAAGAAATGTTTTTAAATAATTTAACCAGTCCTCCAACAAGTCGCTTATGTAGGTTTAACCCGGGAGTACTTGCTGCATGGTACCTTTTTTAAGACTCTTATATAAAACATTTTTTCATTTTAATAAAACTTTAAAATGTGATTTCGATTACTTTACCACTTTTGTGAATAAAAGTACTAAGCCAAACAAAAAAGTTGATATTAAGTGAATGTAAAGTAAAAGAAAAGCAATTGGGCACCGTGAGAGAACATCTCACTAGCGAGTTCTCCCGGGTAAAGAATTTTCTCGCTTATTACAATTTTCAACTAGGCCGTTTCAGGAAGCCGGTCGGACATAAAAATATATTGAGGAAAACAAAAGATAAGGTTACTTCTAAAAAATTTTCTAATGTATCTTGTAGTATTAATGCTTAAAGAACATTTAAAAGTATAAATAAATGGTAAACTGTGTATTATATAAATAATACTTTTTTTAAAAGCTAAATTATCGTCACTTCGGAAATTTAAAATTCTTTTGCTTACTTTTACACGAGTTAGTTCTGGTTAGATAATTCGAAAATATTTCCTTCTGCAAGAAAAAAGAATGCATTATTCATATTTATAACTGCATTATTAGCATCCTTTTGATTTGTATTGTATAATTGTACAACAATGGATATGGATTTGAAATTTCTGGAAATTTTTACTTTAATGTAGGCTATTCATTTTGCTCAAAACCTCTGTCTAAGGCCTATCTTAACCGTGACAACTTTTGTCTTTTAAAAAACGAAACTAATGAACATGCTGACTGGGACAATAAGACAAGATTTCGTAGCCAGGGTTGACTACGGCACTTTGGTACTTTTCATTTTGTCCCAAAATTATATTTAAATTTTTTATTCAATATGTGTATTTGAATCATTCGCTATTTCAGTGTCATCGAAATTATTTAGACTTCACATTTTTTTTGGTAGTATATTTTATTGTAGAGAAAGTGTATGTAAAGTAATTATACATATTGCATTCATGATGAAAGATTTTCTACAATTTTCATTTAAAAAGTTTTTTTATTTACTTACTGGAGTAGGTCGAATGAAATCAAACACTATTTTATTGTAACATTTCAGATTATTTCATTTATTTCAAGAATTCACATTCAGCGCTTATAAAGGACTTTTTTTCCCAATAACGAGCTTTGTCGTTTCATCTTCATAGAAATCTTCAGATTCCTCTCTCAGTGTAAGTTGACTCATTTTTTTCTCGCTGATTGTTCCATTCGATCACTAGTAAGTAAGCTCCAGTAGCATTGAACTTATCCCTTCTGACACACACCTAATATTGTCTGATAATTCTCTTTTAACTGGATTGATAAATGTACAATTCGCATACCGGGCAGATTTCAGCCGGTGTTCTATTTCTTGATTTTCGTTTTTCGTCCAGGATGTGCCTCCTGAATGGTTTGAATTTGGCATCTCGTGTAGCACTCATCATAAATCGTACGTTTTATACATGATAACCATCAGCTGTAATGGCCACGTAGTTATCAGTTCCCGAAATATATCGTTTTAGTCTTTCTGCTAGAATGTTGACTATGTTGCTTAGCGACAACAGAGTGCAACTCAGAATCTAAGCATAAATTTGCTATCACACGGTAATAAATATTACACAAAATGCATAGCAAAACATTTTTGAATTTCCATTTCTAGGTAAAACGTACAATTTAATGTAGCTTTCTAGAAAAAAAAAATCATTTACAAAAATGTAGGCAGCTTACTAAATAGCCTTGCAACCAACAATATACCGCATTGTATACCGATAACAAGAAAAAATATATTTTTTCAAAAAATCTAATATCATTTCTTTATTATTATTATTATGATGATGATAAGAGAATTTTGAACAATTTCATTTTCATTTAATTTTCTTTCAACTAAAAAAAAAAAAAAGAAAAGAAAATACTCCCATTGAATAGCATATATTTTGCAGCTTAAAGAAATATCTCACGATAAAACTTTAACTCGGATCAAAATTATGCGTCAACTTAGGACCTCAATGGGCCATATATTTTCGTAACATTTATGAGCAGGTGTAATTATTTCGTTGAGTTAATTAGGTATCCCTCCTTTTCGCTTCATTTGTCACCGATTTTTAATTCATAAAAAAAGCAGCAAATTATGTGCCTACATATGGAAACTCCAATGATATCTATCATGCTATGATAAAAAAAAAAGGAAAAGGGAACTAAATTTTAGTTTTGTTTTTCTAGAGTATTTTCTTTTATTATTTTTTCCTCCGATGAATTTTTTACACTTCACTCTCCGCCCTTATCACTCTCTGCAACAGTAGACGACGAATCGCCCTTTGTTGCGTCCGATCCACACTTCAGGCACGGGAACTTGTCGTGTAAGGCAGCACGATACTTGGGATGACTGATTCCATAAACAATAGGATTGTAGGCTGAGCCAGTTTTTGCAAATAGAGCGCCCCATGTGGAGGTCATAGGTGTTAGCCAATATCGGTCAGAGAACATCCCGAGCAAGGCCAGGATTAGATAAGGCGTCCACGCCAGGAACCAGAGGCAGATGGTCATGAAAGCAACCTGAAAAAAAAGAGAGCAAAATATATTTTGTACATTAGCGATAAATCAAACAAGGGAAGTGTTATTTGTAATTAAGGCGGTTAAAGTGACTGTGATATAAGTGACAGCACCTAGAATTGCACAGTGGACCTGACTATGACTTTTGGGGATCCTGATGTTAAGTGATATTTTGTATGAATTTACCTCTTCAATAACTTTTAAATATAATCATAATTAAATATTTTCAATGACATAAACAAGACACATTTTGAATTACAGAACATCATATTTATGTACAGTGTGCCCCACCGAAGTAAAGCCACTGTGATTTTGTACCGTAATTGGATAGGAAACAACCCAATGGGAACGAAACAAATATAATATGAAAGTGTGTATAGAAATGCATATTTGCAAGGAATAACTCACTCCCTGCTTCACTTGATCAGGAAAAAAAAATGAATGTTTAAAAAAAAGGAGAAAAAAGTGTTTCGCCGAAATAAAGCCACTACTGTTGATAGCCAATATATCCGCCATGCTTAATACATGACTTCGATTATACGATGCAGCATACCATTTACCAATCCCTGGAAGGAATAAGCATCAATATTATCCCAGGCCTCATTGATGGCAATCTTCAGTTCTTCCACAGACTAACTGTCTGCCAATGACATTTAAAGCTCTATACTGAGGATACCCCACACATTTTCTTGCGGATTGAGATGAAGGTACAAGACAGGCCATTCCATGACATGCATCCAATTATCGAAAAACCATTATTGGGAGAATTTTGCAGAGGTAATGGGGCTTTGTTCTGCTGGAAATCTAACTTAAGGGGATGGTGAACGTTATTATTATTATTTTTTCATCATAGCAATATGAAATTTTGTGCAAATATACATTTCACCAAAAGCATTTAGAAAACCTTCAAAAAATTTCCAATCTTAATAAGATTTTTTAATTAAAAAAAAATTAAATTTCTAAAAGAAATTTTAAAATGCTTCTCGTGTCTTAATTTTTGAGATATTTTCTTGTTTTTGCATTTTTATCACTTAAAACTCTATTATAAACAAATTTGTGTAAAATTCTTTTAATCTCTTGAATAGTTAATATTTTACAGATTTTTTTTCTAAATTCCATATCGATTTTCATCAAAATTTTGCCTTTTAATGAGAAAAAAATCAAAATCAAATCTTAATAAAGACGAATTTTAAAAAGTTTACACAATTTCTTTGTAAACAATATCCGGATACTTCCTTATCAATTTCATAAATATTGATAAAAAATTACGTCGCAAGAAGCATTTCAAAAATCTAAAAACGCTAAAAAATTAGTTTTGGAAAACAAAAGAAAAAAAAAAAGATTTAAAGTATATAAATACACTTACCTTTATTATTTGCTTCTTAAAATTTTCATAAATGGTATTTTAATAAGAAAAAATTGATTTAGTACTATTATACCACAGAAATAGAATTTTTTGCGACGACTTTGCTACAGACGATTTTGCTCGAATAAAGGTCCACTGTCCTCTTAAAACACTAATTCTCTCTGCAAATGATAGTAAATGGGTTTCTAGCATTTCTTGGTAATCGGTTGCCTACATGTGTTGTGGGTGAAAAGCCAGATTAAGTTTATCACCATAGTCGAAGCCTCCAAACACCATTAATAAGCCTCCACCTACCAGTTCATATTGAAAGCTGTCTACAAGCAAAGTAGAGTCGATGGGCCAAATACCAGCAAAGTTGGAAGACCAATGGTATCATGTTATATTCTCAGGTGAGAAAAAAATTAGTTTGGATGACTCAAATAGCCTTGCTTGCTATTGGCATGACATGAGGAAAGGAGATGGAATTTTCTTCAAAAAAAATCACGGTGGAAGCTTATTAATAGTGTTGGGAGGCTTCGGATATGGTGTCAAACTTAACCTGGCTCTTTTCTCAGATTTCATGTAGACTACTAATTTCCAAGAATTACTAGAAACCCATTTACTGCCAATCGGAAAGAGAATTGGTGTCTTGAATTAGATTTTCCAGCAGTGAAACGCCCCTATAACGTTTGCAAAATCTGCTTAGGAATGTTTTTTGGATAATTGGGGATATGTCATGGAATGGCCTGCCCTGTATTTTCATCTCAATCCCCAAGTAAATGTGTGGGGGATGGGTGCTCAGTAGAGCTTTAAATGCCAATGGCAGATAGTTCAAATCTGCGGCAGACTGAAGGCCGCCAAAATTAAAGCCTGGGATAATATTGATGCTACCCTCTTCCAGGGATTGATAAATGGTATGCCGCATCGTCGTCTCCAAATCCTATATAAGCTTGGTGGATATATTGGCTATTAACAATAGTGGCTTTATTTTGTCGGCATACCTTTTCCCCCTTCTTTTTTAATGCATTCATTTTTTCCTGACGTAAGGTAGGGAATGGATTTTGCTTTTAAGATTGTATTTCTCTATAGACTTTCTTAATATATTTGTTTCCTTTTCATGGATTTGTTTCATGTCCAATTACGGTACAAAATCATGGTGGCTTTATTTGGATTAGACACACTGTATAACAATGCTAGTACCTAGTGACAAGATGCTTTAACGAAAATCATGAAACAGGAGAGGGGCTCGACTTAGGCTATCTAGGGGCAAGCCTCATTCTGGTGGGGACCTCTTCCATCTATCCATAAAAATTGTTCACAAACAATGCGCACGTAGTTAATACTAAACTTCATACTATTGTATGTGTGCATACATTTTGTAGCATGCACTATTCACACATATATATAAGGTATCTCAAAAAGATGGTTAGAACTTTAATAAAAAACCCAGCAGAATAATAATGGAAAAAATGATATTTTGGTTGACAGAAGTATTTGTTTGCAAACTTTTGCTTTTCATATGAAGTTAATATATTATGTATGTATTATAAGAATTGTTAAATAAAATATAATTGTTACAATTTTTAATAATAAGAATTGTTAAAAATTGTTAATATATTATGTATATTATGTATATTATGTATGATGTTATAAGAAGTCTAAAAGAAAATGCACCCATTGGTCATGATTAATGATTTTAACTGGTCTCGATACGAGGAATATATTGATAAAAAATTTCCCGTTAAACAAAAAAATATTAAGTTGTAATAATAAAATTTCCTTCATTAATCTTCTATTGATGTAGTTTTTTTTTTTTTTTTTTTGCGTGGATACGAGAAATAAGGAGGAGATGGGGGACCGCACTCTTTTTTTAAATGTTTAAAAATATACGAACATTTTTGGCTGATTGTAAAGCTGGAAGAAAGTAAAAATAAAAATATATTCAAAATCACGCATTCATTTCTTGCTAGAAGACATTAAGAAACTATTATTTAATAGTGTAACTTTAATACAAGTTTCAGAAGCTTTTTACTTTATATATTGATACCCCCAACTCCCATTTAACTTGGGATCCTTAGCACGGAGATCATAATCAACCTGTGCGTATCTCGGCGGAATCATTTACAAGTAGCCCTGACTCTGTGGCTACTAGTAGGAGATTGCTTAAATTCTTAGGCTGCGTGCAGACAAACCTTCCAATCGTTATCAGTATCGGCGTTTTTTCTTGTAAATACGCGGTTTTTTTTTTTTTTTTTTTTTTTTTTTTTTTTTTTTTTATCTTTAATGATTTTTAAAGAAAAGGGACTGATGTCATGCAAATCAGGAACCTTTTCCTCAAGTAGGGTTGAGCTTTTTATCTCCTAAACCACTGTAGATTCCCCGCGTTTTTTTTTTCTTTAGAATAAACTGCAGAAGAGCCCTGAACAAAAGATTTTGAGAAAACTGTTGAAGAATGGCAAAACAAGCGTGTGTGTGTAGTTTTAGTATTTCTACGATAAGAGCTCCACCTACAGTCTATTCTGAATTTGCTTTTTATTAATATTTATGATTATAGTTTTATAATAAATGTCAACTAGAAAAAATTAATTAGGCTTTATGATGTGTCAAGAACTTATCTTGATATTAATGTAAATTTATTTTTTAACATAATGATTAAATTAGGTAGATTTCGTATGAAATACTACCTATTGCGGTTGCGACTATGTTGGAATTTCTGAAATTTTTTTGCAGATCTACACCAATCGTGACCCCTAAACCCCAAAACTACCATGAGTAAAAAAGTGTATCTGTCTATCTATCTATCTATCTCTCTATATATATCATTTTTTTAAATATAAATATATATATTTTTAAATATTGTGTTCATGACAAGCTATTTACTATAATTCTGCTCTAATCTTTTCAAAACTGATACACAAAATCAAGCAGCATAAAATGTCGATCAAGTTCGTTAATGGGTAAAATCGGACCAACGGAGTAAATTCTGAAAAAACACGTTTACATTTAATTTGAGTTGTAAAATAACGAATCAAGCGTACATATGCACTTTTTCTGGTGGTTTCTTCTTTCAACGCAATTTTAACTGGTTTAATATATTAAAAATTGTGCAATTCAACACCTTTAAAGAAGTTGTGAAAACTTTACACCAAATTAAGAGTAAAAATTGTAAACAACGCATCAGTGCGCCATTTTGAAATTCCTTTAAATTAACCAAGTTCCATCAAAAATTTGTCTGTGATTTCCGTTATGTTCTCAATATTGATTAAAGATTAATTTCTTAACGCATTTCCAGTTGCAAGTTACCCAATACTGCAGGTGTTTATTTTAATTTCTTGATTTATTTAGTTGTATCAAGCTAACGCTAAATTTACAAAAAAGTCAGGTATTTGCGACGTAAATCTCGAATAAACCAAACAAATGTTTTTAATTTTCGAATTGCATTTAAAAGAACAAGCTCAAAGTAAACAATGTGATTTTTTTTTTTTTTTTTTTTTTTTTTTTCAGATTAAAAATGTAAAACTTTAAATATTTTTTTGTATACTTTTAAAAATTAGATCATGATTTTAACACGGTACTGCCAATTTAAGAGTAATGACGACATGGTTGAATTTAACGAGAGGTATACTATTGTATAACTGTTGAAGTTTACAGCTTTGTTTATTTGTTAGCAAGCCTAATTAAGCAATTTATAATATGCCTGAAATTGTATAGTTCTAATGTAATTTTATATCATATGTAGCTTATATTTGCTAAGAAAACTAAAAACTCCGAATTAAATTTATGGTGTTAGTTATAAGTAATTATGATTTTTGTTTAAAAAAATATTTTAAAACTAGTCGCTCTGACGACCAGTTTGGTCTCCAAGTTTTAGGATTTGGTAATTGAATTTTTCTGTAAAAGGTGTTTAATGATGTCTACCCTTACATTAAACCAAAATATCGTTCATTTAATGCCAATCACTTAATTGCATATTAAATATTGTGTGAGTTGAGTTTGAGTTTTACAATGCTTTGAGGTCTGTAGCTACAGTGGCTGTCACCTCGAATGATCCACTATACACAGAAACTAATACAGAACACTTTTTTATTACATGAAATACAGTATATACATTTAATACACATCACAGGGACAACACAGACATCCATGCCGCTAGCTGGATTCGAACCAGGGTCCAGCGGTGCGGTATGAGCTGACGCTACCGACCACGCCACTGGATCGGCGTGTGAGTTGACTTACTTACATTTCACTTTGTCAAGAAAACGTTTTGAAAGTTGAGTTGTATAGCATTTCACCTAGCAGAGTGAAACTCAATTTTGATTGGATTACATGCTCGAATTATTTTAGTAGCGGATTCGGACAGATTAATGCAAGGAAAGATTCATGGTTAGAGAACTTGCTATATGAATTATTACCTCCATAATTTTTTTTTTTCAATAATTGGAGAATGAATCTTTTTTTGTTTACTTTGGTGGAAACAGATTTTGGGAAGTTAATTTAAATTTCACTGAAGTAATCTCAAAATATACATGTACTTTAAAGCAATTCATTTCTCAAATATATTTTTTTCAAGCGATCTCTATAAAAGTATAACTTTTATACAACTTTATCCGAAAAAATAATTTTGATTGAAACTAGCCGCTTGGCCTATGAAAAGCGAAGTGGTCATCAGGACAAACTGTTGATGACAGCCAAATGCGCTTATAATAACAGTAATCTGTACAATAATTTGGCGACTTACCACCAGCTCTGGCTAACATGAAATTGGCTGCATAGCATATAAAGAGTGAAGTGGGTAAGCCCGGAAGTGTCGATGACAGTCACATGACTTAGGCTTTTATTATATAGATGATGATAATGATAATTTGGCGACTTACCACCTGCGCTGGCTAACATGAAATTGGCTGCATAGCATATAAAGAGTGAAGTGGGTAAGCCCGGAAGTGTCGATGACAGTCACATGACTTAGTCTTTTATTATTTATTATATATAGGGGGAACTGGGGTACATTGATACAGTTTTTTTCTAAGATTTTTTTTGGTGTCAAGAAAGTAGAAAATTCAAGTTTTTTTTCCATGAGGTGACAGCAAAACTTGTGTAGTATGTTATAAAAATGTACAATCATTGTTTTATGTAGTATTTTTGCATATAATTTTTAAAAAATCAAAAAAAGTCATTTGTATCAATGTGCCCCATCCCCGGGGCAGATTGATACGTTTGAGAAAAATGACGACAAAATAATGCCAATGCATATTTTTCATAGAAAATGAATTAGAAAACCATTTTATATTTATTTATAAAAATTCAAATCACCCACAATTTATTTTTAAGCAATATCAAAGCAATCAAAATTAAATATATTATGACCTGATGTTCTGGCTGTTTCTTGTCTGATTGTTGGCTGTGGCAACTTTGTCATATCTAGCACTTCAACCCCAGCATTATCTTCTTTCTTATGAAAGATGAAAAAATTACCAGTTTTTCTGTTTATAAATAGGTTCATAAACAGAAAATAAAGGATAATTATACTAAAAATTCTGTTTATAATATAAGTATCATTTTCTGTTCTGCAGTTTGTTTTGCTTACTTAACATTTCGCATGTCGAAAATACTTTTTTCTCTGGAGAATCGATATAAATTCGAGATTTGCCAGAATGGCGTCCTTTTCTTTTATTAGTTCTACTAGCACTAGATGCTGGGTAAGTTCCTACGTCTTCTGTTTTCAAAAATACTATAAAATGTTCTAATATAAAGAAATTAGAGCTATTTCACTTCAATAAAAACTAATATTATAAATTTTTCGTGAAAAAAAGGTTGGATTAAGGAGTGTATCGTAAAAAAAATAATAAAAGATAATGAAAATATGAACTATTAAAGGATTTAGGCTGTATCAATGTGCCCCGTCATAGACTGTATCAATGTGCCCCATACAGCGATTTTGAATAAAATGAGTCTCAAATCCAACACTTCACAATATATCTAACAATAAATAATGAAGAACTGATAAAGAGTAGCTGTACTTACCAGGGAGAGTATTCATTTTGGTTGAAAATACTGGAACAGTTGTATAATAGCATTTCAATTGTACAACTCATATTTACTTTTGAACAACAAAAACAATAAATCACCCGTCCCATTTCATCAATCTACTGAATCATTCCAAGATTTTCTGTATGTAGTTGAATACACTAGCATCATCTTTTGGAGCTGTTGTGAAACTTCCTGTAATGACCCTGTGAGCGGTAGAGGGGGTGTATCAATGTGCCCCATGTATCAATGTACCCCAGTTCCCCCTAGATGATATGTATAGATGATGATGTGTGATCATGACGTTGTTCCTCTCTCTAACAAGAAATATTTTCACCAAGAATTCATTATTAGATTTTTTTTTTCAGTGCATTTTTAACAATGTGAGAAATTTTCATAATTTTTATCTCATTTTTAGGGTTTTGTTCTTCTGACGAAACCCTATTAGTCTCTGTCGTCAGTCTGTCACAGAGTCCGTTTACAAAAACTGTATAAGTCGGAGAGTTTAAATTTTGTGTACTTACAGCTGAATATCTCTTGTCACATAACGAATCATAAAATATTGAAAAAGACTATTTTTTAAATTTAAATATTATTTTTAATATCATCAGTTCATTTTTAGGATTTCGTTCATTTGACGAAATCCTATTCGTCTCTGTTTTCTGTCTGTCACAAAGTTTGTACCCCAAAACTACAAAAGTCAGCGCGTTTAACTTTTGTGTACTTATAGCTGAATACCTCTTATCAGACAACAAATCGTAAAATTTAGCAAAAGACTATTATTTTAATTTAAATATTATTTCTTAATTCATCCGTTCATTTTGTTGTTGTATTTTCTCTTCTAATTGCTGCCACGCAAGTTTAAATAGATATAGAAATTATTTCTTTTTTAACCTTTACTTTTAAAAGAGATGGAGTACTTCTGTTGCTACAATTACAAAATTGGTAGTAAAAACTATAAAAAAAATTAATATCTCAAAAATAAATTGAGATACAGCTTTTAAACAAATTGCATTTAAAAGTAATTTTTTCCCCTATACGATGGTGTAGAAATTAAAAATATGCGATATTTAGAAACTTAAAAATTTGTAGTAGCGTAAATTTCAAAATTAGTTTTTCGTTTTTTCCAATTGTTGCACGCAAGTTTAAATAAAATTATTATATAAGTAACATAAATTAATGTATTAAATAGATACGTAAAAAACGTGTTTATTTTTTTTTTCTTCATCATATTAAATCATATTTATCATCCATTTTGACACGCAAAATGAAATATTTTTTATATTTATTAAATTATCATTAATTTAAATTAAGATCCGAATCTGGTGACCAGTTTGGTCTCCCTTACATTTATGCTAACCTTTGCAATATTTTACTTTTATTCATAATTTTATTTACTTGCGTACCTTCTCTAAACCTGGAGTTTCTGATAGAGAAATCAACAAATCTATGCGATCAATGCAGCATTTAGGAGAACTCCATATTCTGTTCTGGATGGCACGATTGGCGGAGGAATCTCAAAATATCGCCGAGAAACCGTTTTTCTTTTGTTAATTTAATGAAAAAATGTGTTTTGAAGGAGATATTAAATGAAACATTCTGTGCGATCTCCGAGCACACTTACCAACTTATTTTGAAGTTGTTTTTTCTTCTCATTGTTGCATGCAAGTTTAAATCGATGTAAAAATTATTTCTTTTTTACGCTTTAAAAAGAAATGGAGTACTTCTGTTGCCACAATTACAAAATTGGTATTAAAAACTCAAAAAAGGTCTCAAATTAATGTAAAAAATTAATGTTTCTAGGGAGGTTCCGCCGCCCCGCCCTGCTCGCTACGCTCGCCAACCCCCCGCGTGATCGCTTCGCGATTCCAAGTTGTAGGCTGCCCCTTCTTTACTGCGCTCACCAATACCCCATGGTATGAATAAGCAGTTGCAGACCTTTCAAATGATGTGTCACACGACTGGTGTTGTAAAGAAATTAAAAAAGTGTCCCCCTAGGGTGGAGCAGAGTGGGGGAGGGTGACACACAAGACATCCATAATATGAATAAGCAGTTGCAGACCTTTCAAATGATGTGTCACACGACTGTTCTTGTAAAGAAATTTAAAATGTGCCCCCCTGGGGGGGGCAGAGTGGGGGGTGACAGACAAGACATCCAGAATATGAATAAGCAGTTGCAGACCTTTCAAATAATGTGTCACACGTCTGGTGTTGCAGAGAAATTAAAAATGTGCCCCTCCTGGGAGGCAGAGCGGAGGGGGTGACACACAAGACATCCATAATATGAATAAGCAGTTGCAGACCTTTCAAATGATGCGGCACACGACTGGTGTTGTAGATAAATTAAAAATGTGCCCCCCCCCTTGGTGGCAGAGCGGAGGGTGACACACAAGACATCCATAACATGAATAAGCAGTTGCAGACCTTTCAAATGATGTGTCACACGACTGGTGTTGTAAAGAAATTAAAAATGTGCCCCCCTGGAAGACAGAGCGGTGGGGGTGACACACACATCCATAATATGAATAAGCAGATGCAGACCTTTCAAATGATGTGTCACACGACTGTTCTTGTAAAGAAATTTAAAATGTGCCCCCCTGGGGGCAGAGTGGGAGAGTGGGGGTGACACACAAGACATCCATAATATGAATAAGCAGTTGCAGACCTTTCAAATGATGTGTCGCACGACTGGTGTTGTAAAGAAATTAAAAATGTGCCCCCGCTGGGGTGCAGAACGGAGGGGGACACACAAGACAACCATAATAGGAAAAGACAGTTTCAGACCTTTCTAACGATATGCAACACGAGTGCTGTGGATAAAAATTAAAAAAGTTCCCCTTGGGGGGGGGGGGAGAAATGGGGTGCGGAGCCCCAAACGTGCATAATTGGAATGAGCAGTTACAGCTCTTTTAAACTATAGGGCGGCTCAGCCCTTTGCTCGCTATGCTTGCCAACCCCCTGCGTAATTGCTTCGCGATTCCAAGTTGTAGGATACCCTTGCTTGCTGCGCTCGGTTGGAATCGCTTCGCGATGCATAGACGGAGCCCTTTCCTGATTGGTCTATTCGACTCATGGAAGGATTGGTCCTTCCGGATGCGTTATTTCCGGAAACCTTACACATCAGCATCATTCCAGAAGTCATTCTTTTTAAGGCCAGCTTTCTTTTTTTTTTTTTTTACTATAGAAGGATTAAAGTCTCTCGTTGTTTATACTTATATTCATTAAATACCATTTACACGCTAAATATTCAACAGTTTTGAGTAGCTTTAAAATCGTTTGCTTTTGGCTTGGAAAAGTGCTGCTCGCCAAATCAAGTGATGCTTTTTTCTTTTTTCGCCAAATACTCAAAAGTACTTTAATTTTTTTACATATTTTCTACTGTATTTCCGCCGCTAATTGTGATGGATCCTTTATTACATACATAAGTTGTTTAATTAGTATTTTTTTCATAAAATTCTGAGTATGCCCAGTATGAAGACCTTCCTTGTGAGTAATGGTTTGGACATTACTAGAAGTTGTAATGGCCGACCTAATTAGTCTCAGTAAATTTTCTAAACTGTATAAAAAGGTTAATTTTCTTTATGATTACTTTTACCAAATGACACAACATTTAATACAGCAACATTTCATCTTAAACATTCGATATTTTATTCAATTCGATTTCAAAATAAAATAATTTGCTTATTTTGAATTTCACACACCCACACACACACATACACAAAAAATAGTTTTTAATGATCTCGAAACTTTTAAACTGAAAATATAAGTGTATTTACTATTTATATTTTTATAGCCTGGATAGGTTAAAAAAAAAAAGTCTAATTCTTGTTTCTTATGCTAAAAATTATCAAACAAATCGCAATCTTATTTGATTATAATACATATAGTACGTGTACTCCAGGGATAAAGCGGGCGTAAATTTTGTAGCGCCATAGTTGGCGACTCACTTTTGTCGTGAAATAATCAGTTAAAGGTCCAATAAAAAAAAGTATTTAAAAAAAATTGTAATTTAACAAATTACAACGACTGTTTGGAAAACCATATTTTCAAAGACTAAAATTTTAGATCTATAAATAAATTCTATATTAAAAATATAACAAGTTGTAAATTGCACGTGAAGCGTAGCAAATGAGGTGTGTTCATACAATAACGAAGTTTTAAAAATATCTCTCTCATATATCAATCTCATAAAATTGTAAATAGTTAATTTCAATTAAAATGTGCACCAAACAATGTTCTCCCTATACCATTATGTAATGGAATACTTTTGTGTGGCCTTGTAAATCAATAACAAATGTTCTTTGCACCACAAATTATGTAAGATGTATATTATAATATGTACTTTATAGTTGCATATAAATCTATATAATAAAGGCCAAACGTATCTGTGCGTAACGCATACGTCATGTTTTGAATGGCAACACTTTCCGATGAAATTTCGGTTTTGCAATTTTCGCTATTGTAAATTTTTAAACTTCTAGACATTGCAGATTTTCAATCTTTATACCATCGTTTAGAGAAAAAAATGCACTTTTAAATGCCGTTTGTTAGAAAACTGTATCTCAATTTGATTTTGAGATATTAATTTTTTTGTAGTTTTTGGTTCAATTTCTCTATGGTGGCAACCTGAGTATCACATTTATGAGGGAAAAAGAGAAAAAATAGCCATAGAGTAAAAAAGAAAAAAAATAGAGATGCAGTTTAGTGGCTGGAGGTCACGTCAAAAATGTAACTCTAAAATTCGCTGCATTGCATCAAACACAACGGCGTGCTTTCACAAAAAAGAAAAACTTTTAGCGATGTAATTTTGATTCATAATATAATGAAATGCTATTTTATAATGCTAAAATATATTCAGATCTTTTTCATTTAGAGAAAAAATGATGTTAAAAAATTCGGTCTCTGTTCCATGTGATTGTTTTGTTTGGGTCGAATGAGAGACTTATATCGGAAGAATAACGCCAAGCAAACCGTTTTAATCGCATACGGCACCTCCATCTATCTCTTTTCTCCATGGAAAATAACAGATCACTGTATATTTTAGCTGTCATTTTTTCATAGCAACTGAAAAAAAAAATAGTAATTAAAAACCTGTTATGTCAATATATCGTCGGCTATAAAACCCGATGAATGTTGTTGGTTTTTTTTCGTTTTTATCTATGAATTAAGTGACTTTTAGTTCGTTGTAAACTTACTTTATAAAAGATACACCAATTAACCTTTACAAAAATGTATTTTAAAGAATATCTAGGTGTCATATTTTCTTAGTTGTTTTTAAAAACTGAGAATGCAATTTTATTCTTTGGCGAAATCTTTGGCTAATAACTGCTATCTTGCGTCTAATACGCAGGGCCGTAGTGAATAATAGGGAGGGCTCAAGAGAATGTAGGGGGCTCATAGTTTTTTCTCTCTCTCTCTGACGCAGAAAGATAAATTAGTGCATATTCATATTGTAGGTACTCTGTTTCTTATTAAACTGTTAAAATAACTTCATTTTATGCTTAGAAAAGTATATGATGATGAAGTTTTGAGTGTATAACTGGTGCAAAATAGCCCATCATGTTAGCTTCATATGTACAAATTGGATGAGGGAGTGTTGAAACACTTATTTTAGATACAATTTAGTAATCTGCAAAACTGTGAAAAGGTTTCAAAACTAAATTAGATTTTTAAACAATATTTCATTTGAATTTTTGGAACAGAAATTCATTGAGTGACCTTGGAATCTTTTACAGGAGGGGCTCAAAATATTTTAGGGGGGGGGGGGCTGAGCCGTCCATAGCACCCCCTTAGCTACGGCCCCGCTAATACGGAAGTACCGATAATTTTTAAAGCTGTATATGATTACATAAATAATATGTTTCATATAAAATTGCTATTTGGAATTAGTTGGCAGTTTAAAAAGCCTATTACGCAGAAAAAATTTATTAGACTTTCCAATTTTAAATTTAAAAAAAGTTTTTCATCTTTACTTTGTGACCCGGGAACCCCGGGTTCGGTGTACTAGTTTTATTAAGTTCGCATGAGTGTAACAAGATTAAAATGCATTTGAAACATTTTTTCCCATTGACCGTAATGTAATGGAGTACTTTTGATTGTCCCTGTAATTGATCTATTCATCCGATTTTCATAAAATTTGAAATGACTGGACAAAACTATGTGATAATGATATATTTTAAATTTCAAACGATTCGGTAGGGTAGTTTTTGCGTTGTTATATGTGGACAGACTGAACGACAACTATAGGTGCTACGTATTTACAGAATTACGGACGCACCTAATAATAAACATAATTTTTATGATGATCAAAACGTGGTTTACGTAATAACAGAGTCCTATATTACGTCCTCCATGAATTTGAAATAAATATTTCTGTACCAATCATACACAAATTTTAAATGAAATTTTAGTTTTACAATTTTCAGTACTGCAAATTTTTAAACTTCTAAATATCACACATTTTCAGTTTTTACACTGTCGTATAGAGAAAAAAATGTACTTTTAAATGCAAGTTGTTTGAAAGCTGTGTCTTAATTTGTTTTTAAGTTATTAATTTTTTTTGTAGTTTTTTTTAATATTTTTTCTTTGTCATCGTGTCAACAGAAGTATTTCATTTCTGGACATTAAACATGAACCAATCAGAAAACGTATAAAACGAAATACAGAAGTATTCCATTTTTAAACATTAAACATGGACCAATAAGAAAACGAATAATAATAATAATAATAACAAGTTGGAAATTGCACGTGAAGCGTAGCAAATGAGGTGCGTTCGTACGATAACGAAGTTTTAAAAATATCACTCTCATATATCAATCTCATAAAATTGTAAATAATTACAATTAAAATGCGCACCAAACAATATTCTCCCTATACCATTATGCAATGGAATACTTTTGTGTGGCCTTGTAAATCAATAACAAATATTCTTTGCTCCACAGATTATGCAAAATGTATATTATAATATGTACTTTATAGATGCATATTAATTTTATTACGTTAGAATGAGTGTAACACCATTAAAATGCATTTGAAACATTTTTCCCCATTGACTGTAATGTAACGGAACACTTTTGATTGTCCCTGTAGTTGAACTATGCATCCGATTTTGATAAAATTTGAAATAATTCGACAAAATTATCTAATAATTATATATTTAAAATTTCAAACGATTAAAATGCATTTGAAACTTTTTCCCCCATTGACCGTAATGTAACGGAATCCTTTTGATTGTCCCTGTAATTGATCTATCCATCCGATTTTCATAAAATTTGAAATGACTCGATAAAATTATGTAATAATTATGTATTTTAAATTTCAAACGATTCAGTTGGGTAGTTTTTGCGTTGTTATAAGCGGATAGACAGACAGACAGACAGACGGATGGACGGACTGAACGACAACAATAGGTGCTACGTATTCACATAATTACGAACGCACCTAAAAATGAGGAATTCAACCAATAAGAGGATTAAGATTTCCCAGTTCTTTACCGAGGACAGCTACTATTTCCCAAATAGTTACCCCCCCCCCCCATAAAATATGATTTTAATACGGACATTTTATCGGTTCTCTAACGTTTATGTATAAGGCTAACAAAATACACCAGATCTTGATGCTAAGTGCGAACAGCACAAAAATAGTTTCCCTTGTAAATAATACCTGTAATAATGTGGAAATATACAGGATGTCCAACAAATAAGACCCCGATTTCAAAATAATTTTCTCTCAATAATTTTTACTAAGAAAGCTGTAAAGATCCTATATAGAAGTTTTCATCGGTGAATATTTTGAAAAAGATTGTATTCTGATTGCAAAGAATATTTGCCTTGACATTTTTCTCGTTTCAGATTGCTTGCAGCGAACGAGTTTTTCGGATTACAGTACCATATTAAAAAAAATTTTGGAGTTAAATTTTCTTAATTTCTGAATTCCAAAAATTTAGTTCAAAAAATCGTTAAAATATGGCATTGTACGCCGAAAAACTCGTTCTTTGCAAGCAATCTAAAACAAGAAAAATGTCAAGTCAAATATTCTTTGCAATCAGAACACAATCTTTTCAGAATATTCACCGTTCGAAACTTCTGTATAAGATTTTTACAACTTACCTAATAAACAAACTGTTTACCGCATAATTCTATCGATCTTTGTTTTTGAGAAATTAATTTAGAAATCGGGGTCTTATTTGCTGGACACCTTGTATAATAAGTAAATGTATATCAGCCCCCCCCCCAAAAAAAAAAAAAAAAAAAAAAAAAATCAAAGTGTTTTACAAGGCACCGAGTTTTCTTAAAGACCTCTGGCTAAGAGTTTTGCACTGTAAGTTTGTAAAATTGTCGCACTTACTTTAGCCAATCGGAATTCTGCACTAGCTTTTTTGTTGTCTTCGTTTGACCTGAGTGATTTGATATTCATCTTTTTCGCCTGTTCTCGCAGTGATCGTTCGTGTGACGCTACTTGCATCACGATGAAGGTGTAGCAGTATATAATGGTGAAGAGTGGCACGAAATAGACAAAAATGGCATAGACGATAAGGTAGGACATGGTATTCAGGTCGGTGTTCATGTAGTCCACTGTGCATCCCGTCATCGAGCCTTCAGGAATATACCTAAAGAAACAATAAACGGAAATCAGGCACCAGAAATAATATTAGAATATTGTTATTATTTTTTATTTAATTTATTTTATACTCCTTCTGTTCCAAATTAGTTGCTACATTTGAATACTTTTGTTCTGTTTATTGATACTGATGATTGTATGATTTTTTTTCAACATTTTACAGCGATTCCATGGTGGTATGCTATCAAACAACAACTTTACTAAAAAAAATACTTACCAAGCATTCCCTCCATCCTTCCTTAAAGCAGTACCAAACTACAGTCGAGTCTCTATGACGAAACTCCATCCAACGAATTTCTCTATTTAACGAATTTTTTATAGGAACGGTTAATTTTTTTTCATGATTACATTAAAAATAATCTCCATATAGCGAAATATATATCTCCATTTAACGAATTTTTTCTATCATAAGTTCAGAAAACACTTCAAATTATTTGTAGAATAACTTTTTTCATTGATTTCTGGTTTATATTTCATAGCTACATTCCTCTACCTTATTCCTCATGCTCAAAAAAAGGCATTTAACTCCCTCCCCCCTTCCCCAAGAAAAAAATCTTTTTGCATGGTTACACTTGACTTTGTTTTAGCCAAGATGAGCATGCATTCTTGGAAAAGATTGAAACATTTGCTTGCTAGTGGGGCGATTTGCAACTATCACAAAGCATCCAAAAAGATTAAACTATTCCATTATTGTCTTTAAAATGGTGTTTGTTTCTTGGTTTGGATAGTAAGGCAGGAATATGGGGGAATTGCAGAAAAGGTCGTTTTTCAGCCGGTTTTCATCTACCTAAATTAACCCTCATTACTTTTAGAGTTTAGAGAGGATGTTTGTTGTTTGTGGCGACTCGGAACATTTTCTGTTGTGAGAGATCATTTGAATGAAGAATTGTTACTAAATATCATCTTTACTGGTGTTATCTTCTACTGAATTTGCATAAAATCACTTCTAGTTTAAACACAACTCTCTCTGATAAACTAATAATTTTGAAAATAATCAATAAGACACTGGAAAAAAAAAGGAGTGGGGAAGATGTTTGAGATTCTAAAAAAAAAAAAAAAATTCGTTAAATATTTCAAAAACTGAATTAAATACCTCAAAAACAATTCTGTTTCAAAGTTTAAGCATTAAATGAAAAAATTTTGCCGTTCTCTATTCAACGAATTTTTCTATATAACGAATTTTTTGTCTAAACGATGGATTTCGTTATATAGTGACTCAACTGTAGTTTAAAAAAGTCCAAGATTTGGGCACCCTTAAGCCACGCCCTATTTTGTAAAGATTCTTCTTCCAGTAATCGTATAAAACTATCTTCTAGCTAATTAAATCATGAATTTGGGAAGAAAATTATCTTTCTGATTCATTGGCGGTGGACCCCTTGAAAAAGAAGCGTAGTTTAAGAGTGTGCGAACCCTGTATAATTTTTCTGGTGTCGATCTAACTAAACTGCATCGGGAGTTATTTGTCACTGCACCTACTTGAATTGTAGCCAGAGCCCGATCAAGCTGAAGTTGGTTTCAGGGCCTGTTAAAAGTTGGGCCCCCCACTATCTCTACATTCCCGGCGACGCTTTCAGAAAAAAAGTAGGTTTATTTGATGAGTTGTTTGGGTAAAATTTTAAAATTCACAAAAAAAGTCTTACAAGAATAATTAAGAAAATGAATTGCCATCCACTTTCTCAAATTGTGAATATTTGCATAATTCACAAGCATCTATGATCCACAGTTTATGTTGCAGAATAAATGAGGACATCTTTTTCAAAATCGCCTTATGCAAAATAATAAAAATTGTGTTTTCCCTAACAATCTAATAATTCTTTTAAACTACAATTCTGACATTGTAAAATCCTAGTTTATATTGAAACCAATAGACACAGTATGCAATTTTTGGTATTTTCTCCAAATTTGATTTTCTGGATACGGCAAGTTTTGAAAATCATAGGTACTTTCAAACTGAAAAGGACTTTTACAGAAAAATTAAACATGCAGGTTTTTTATTGCAGTAAAACTTTGTTTTTATGTCAGGGACCAAAATATAAAATGCAAACAGTGGAAAATTTAAATTGTTAGAAAATTTACATGCAAGAAAATGGAAATTCCAAGAACAAATAATCGAGGTTTCACAGTATTTATCATTTTTTCAAAATACTAAATTGCACTGAGTCATTTAGAGTATTTAAATTTTACGTTTCATATTTTATAAAACAATATTATTTGAAATGTATTTGATTAAGAAAAAAAATAATAACCAGATAATTTGTGGCCCCTGAAATTGGTGGGCTCAGGGCTGAGGGCCGGAGGCCTGTGCATTAATCGGGCCCTGAATGTAGCAACTAATTAGGGTTGGAGGTAGCATTTAATACAATGAACCTAAATAAACAATTCGAAAAACATGCAACGCAGTTAAAAATTTATATTCTCTAATTGCTGTGCATTTCCGGTGGAAAATTTCGCATGCAGTTCTGCAAGGGATGTGTACGAGGGGATTCTAAATTTATGGTACAAACTTTAACCCATTCGGGACGAGCATATTTTATAGAATCTTTGATCACCGGTCTTTTGAGGGGGCTCAGGGCTTGATCTATACGGAAAAACATGTAAACAGAGCTCTCGCTTCGAGTCCATAAAAAAACAGAAGTATTCAGTGTAATTAATTTAAACTTTCTGATATTTTAAAGGTATGTTTGTAGTCTTATAAAATGAAGTAGTTCAATGTAATTTAATAATAAATATAGCAAAATTTATGTAACATAATTTTCGAAAAAAAAAAATGTTTTATATCACCAATACCAAGATATCTTAACGTTGAATTGACATAAGAACCTAATTTTTGCTTTAAAATGATCTGGAAACTTTACTCTATAGAATGAATTAAGGATATAACTATCACTATAAAAAAAAAGCATTATTTAAAAAACTTTCAAATTTAAAAATTTAAAAAACTCCTAAAAAATACAACTTTTTTTCATTAAAAATATTCAAAATATTAAACTATCTAAATTATATTAATTCATTCTATAGATAATAATGTTATATGCATGCAAAAAAAAAAAAAAAAAAAAAAAAAAAGTTATTCTATTAAATAGTTTTTTTTAATCTTGGTGTTAGTCGTCAAAAATCAAGTTTTGAGAAAAGGCGACTTGAAGTTGAAATTATATGGGTGCGGCTTTGAAAGTGTTGATACATAAATTCTTATAACTCCGTTAAAAATGCAAATATTTTTATGCGGTTTTTTGCATTGAGTTCAGAAATAATTGAATGATAAAACTAGATCATAAGAAAAAATCGATTTTTTGAAATGTTTTCAAGCCCTGAGCCTCCTTAAGGGGTCAGTTAGGTACCCTTTGAAGAATCCAAAAATCTATTTTTTAAAAAGTACCTTATAATTAAATGTGATTCTTTAGAAACATTTAAAAACAAACTGTATACAAAAATTCGCATTAGCAGAGAATTTATGTCAAAAAACACTTTGAACTTTTCCTACATGATCAATGGGTGATTTAATCTTTAAAATAAACTTTCTCAAAACAATGATTTTTTATTATTGTTCGCACGATTTCTGAAAAACGGTTGCCTAAAATTTCTCAAAATTTTTACTGAATATATTAAACGTATAGAAGCATAAAATGATCTACTATTATGTTTCTCAAGTTAAAAGTTTAGAATTCACTAGATTTTTTTAATTAAAAAATCCCGATATTTCGAATTTCTTTAAATATTTTTTTTTTTCTCTGGATCTAAAAGTTTTATCTTTTTCATTGTAGGTCATTTTGAAAACACATTATATCTATACTCATTCAAAAAGAAAAAAAAAAGAAAAAAAAAAGAAAAAAGAAGTTGAATGTAGATTTTGCCATTGCAGAATTCAGTTTCGTCTCCGATTAGAAAAAAATAAATAAATAAAATAAAATAAAATAAAATCGATAGGGTCTTTTAGAAGGGCGGCCCCGTTTAGAATGCAATGAACTAACTTCATTTTTCTTGTGTTTATCAATATAATGGCAAACAGAACGGCGTGAAATACCCAATTGTTTAGCAATTTCTCTCTGAGTCATTGGAATTGCGGAATAATAAAGAGATACAATTTGACGTGCTACTTCTTCATTGACTAGATTCATCAAAAACGGATTTTTTCTTTAGTTTAAACGTTTTTTTATAGACGCTGAGAAAAAGAAAATTTATTTTAACGATAAAACGAGTGGAATCCCATCGAATTCGACGAATGAAATATTTAAAAGACCCGATCGATTTGGTTTTTTAAAAAAAGCAAAAGTAATTACATTATTGAATCAATATATAATAAATATATTTCCAAACTTAATGTCAAGTTTGCCAGTTACAATTTTGCATGCAAATATTCGCACATCTTCAGTTAAAATTGTAATCTGAGTGCCGGCGAAATCCAGAAATTTTGTTTTATATGCATTCACAGAAAAACAGTCTTATTAGAAAAAAAAAAAAAAAAAAAAAAAAAAAAAAAGTTATTCTATCAAATAGTTTTTTTTTATCTTGGTGTTAGTCGTCAAAAATCAAGTTTTGAGAAAAGGCGACTTAAAGTTGAAATTATATGGGTGCGGCTTTGAAAGTGTTGATACATAAATTCTTATAACTCCGTTAAAAATGCAAATATTTTTATGCAGTTTTTTGCATTGAGTTCAGAATTAATTGAATGATAAAACTAGATCATAAGAAAAAATCGATTTTTTGAAATGTTTTCAAGCCCTGAGCCTCCTTAAGGGGTCAATTAGGTACCCTTTGAAGAATCCAAAAATCTATTTTTTAAAAAGTACCTTATAATTAAATGTGATTCTTTAGAAACATTTAAAAACAAACTGCATACAAAAATTCGCATTAGCAGAGAATTTATGTCAAAAACATTTTGAACTTTTCCTACATGATCAATGGGTGATTTAATCTTTAAAATAAACTTTCTCAAAACAATGATTTTTTTATTATTGTTCGCACAATTTCTGAAAAACGGTTGCCTAAAATTTCTCAAAATTTTTACTGAATATATTAAGCGTATAGAAGCATAAAATGATCTACTATTATGTTTCTCAAGTTAAAAGTTTAGAATTCACCAGATTTTTTTAATTAAAAAATCCCGATATTTCGAATTTCTTTAAATATTTTTTTTTTCTCTGGATCTAAAAGTTTTATCTTTTTCATTGTAGGTCATTTTGAAAACACATTATATCTATACTCATTCAAAAAGAAAAAAAAAAAAGAAAAAAAAAAAAGAAGTTGAATGTAGATTTTGCCATTGCAGAATTCAGTTTCGTCTCCGATTAGAAAAAAATAAATAAATAAAATAAAATAAAATAAAATCGATAGGGTCTTTTAGAAGGGCGGCCCCGTTTAGAATGCAATGAACTAACTTCATTTTTCTTGTGTTTATCAATATAATGGTAAACAGAACGACAGAATACCCAATTGATTAACAATTTCTCTCTGAGTCATTGGAATTGCGGAATAATAAAGAGATACAATTTGACGTGCTACTTCTTCATTGACTAGATTCATCAAAAACGGATTTTTTCTTTTGTTTAAACGTTTTTTTATAGACGCTGAGAAAAAGAAAATTTATTTTAACAATAAAATGAGTGGAATCCTATCGAATTCGACGAATGAAATATTTAAAAGACCCGATCGATTTGGTTTTTAAAAAAAAGCAAAAGTAATTACATTATTGAATCTATATATAATAAATATATTTCCAAACTTAATGTCAAGTTTGCCAGTTACAATTTTGCATGCAAATATTCGCACATCTTCAGTTAAAATTGTAATCTGAGTGCCGGCGAAATCCAGAAATTTTTTTTTTATATGCACTCACAGAAAAATAGTTTTATTAAAAAAAAAAAAAAAAAAAAAAAAAAAAAAAAAAAACTAATTTTTTTTATTATGACATTATTTTCACTAACTGAAGTCATCTGAAAGTAAAATCTTAATCTCAGTGTCCATAAAGAAAAGAAATATTGAAATGTAATATCATTCTGAGTAAAAATGCGATGTTTTTAATAGTGACGTCATTTTCTCTTCAAATGTTTTTTAAAAGTTACTGTTATTAGTAAAATGAAAAAAGCATCCGTAATAATATTGTAATTCCCATTTATCTGGTTGCTGAATGATATCATTTTCCTCATTTGAAATTTTTCTTTACACATAAATTAGTATGATAAATTATTTTCTGTTATTTTATTTACATTATTAATATTATTTCTCAGTAAATATATTTTTTTAACCTCAATTAGTGCATAATTATACGCAATCATTTTATTGTGGTTAAATTTTACGAAAACAATTGACTTTTTTCTTTTAAATGCAAGGACATGTTCACTGATGAAATAAAGCTTCTGACTCGTGGAAAGTGATAATGGAAAATAAATTTTTATTATCGAGAGAAAAGCTAAACTGAGTCCACCATATTTAAGAAATATCGTAAAAAGCATTTAAAATAAAAATAAAATATAAAAATGGAAATAAATTGAAAAATAACTAAAATGGGCACAACTACAAATAAATAGCTTTCATTTAAAAAAAATAATTATGAAAATCGGTTGAGTAGAAAATGCAGGGCTGACGACACGACATTTTTTAGCTTGTCTGAAAGAAATAACATAGAAAGCTAAAAAAAAAAAAAAAAAAAAAAAAAAAAATTGATTTATTTTAGTCATTTAAATTTGAAGAATCATGCGCGCAATGCATGCAAGAATATTTTTTTTGCAGAAAATTTACTATCTTTAAAAATAAATTAAAAATCTCTTTATATGTGTATACTTTCTTTAACAGCTTTAATTGGTAATGAGCCAAATCACTGTTCCAGTGTCTTGATGGAATTTACATCTTGTTAATAATGTAAATCTTAAAATATACACTTAATTATTTAAAAGGCGTGGGAAAATAGATATTATTTATTTATTATATACCTTAGATCTTTCGGATGCACCCGCATCCATTTTCAAAGGACGAAAAAGATAATTGACTAGAAATAGAAAACATAAAAATAAAACAAAAACAAAATCAGTCCGCATGCGCAAACAAGGTTACGAGAGGCCATCGAAACACCAAGAATGTTATACCAAAGTGCGAAAATATTATAAAAAATGACGCCACTACAAACAGTATCACTCCTAAGCTAAATTCATTGAAATTTTCCTTTGATTTGTGATGTTTAGCAGTTTAAAAATTTCAGTACTGAAATTTATAAAACTGAAATTTTATTTAAAATTTGCTTATTGTTGGTCCAGAAATATTAATGTTTAATCATGGCGTACGTAATATATGACTCTGTTATTACGTAAGCTACGCTTTGATCATCATAAAAATTATGTTTTTTATTTTAATTTTTTTAAATATAGAATTTGTCTTAAATTTTAGTCTTTGAAAAACTTTATTATTTATATAATGTTTGTACTTTGTTTAATTACATTTATTTTTCTTTTTTTTTTTAATGTTTAACCCGTAATCGCGCGAGTTCTAACCAGTTCTAAATGTTTATTGCAATGTGAGATATACAGATTACATACGCCACGTTACAATAGGTGATTCTTAAACGCATATGCTAATAATTAGAAATTATTTAATTGCGCTAAGTTATAACCTTTTTTAAAAGTAAATAAATAAATAAAAATAAATAAATAAATAAATAAATAAAATAAGTAAATAAATAAATAAATAAATAAAAATACATGTGGCACTCGGGGACTGCCGCGGTGAAGCTATTGCATAGCATTTTTTATAAACTTGTGCAATTATAATTATTTATTTATTTTTTACTTATGCAGTTTTCTTTTGTCTTTGATATTAATTCAAGTTACACTTTTTGAGCGTGATGACCGATAACAAACATTTTTTTCTTTTATTGAATAAATGAGAAGTTAATATCGTTTAAAATATTTTTATCATCTTACAATACATGTAGGTTAATCAGGAATTTTTATCATTGAAACTATACGTTTATGGTAGCTGAAATAAAAACATAAGTTTGAGACTTGATATTCTCAAAATATCTGAAAAATACCACGTCAATGTCTGCCGAAGTCTACCAAAGGATACCGTGCCGAAGTCTGCCAAACTGAAGCGACATTAGCCGGAGTGTTAGGTTTTTTTTCCTCGTTACGGAATTTCTAGATTCTTTCGCCGCGCCCAAAGCCCGCGTTAAAAGCTATGCAATACCTTAATAAATTACCAAACAAAATTTGGCCGCGTTACGAAAATTAGATCGCGAGTTATAAGCATTTTAAATTTTCCGAACCTCACCGTGGGGGTCTCCTGTCACCAAAAATTAACACTCTCTCATAATAAATTACCAAACAAAATTTGGCCGCGCTACGAAAATTAGACCGCGAGTTATAAGCATTTTAACTTCTTTGACCCTCACCGTGGGGGGTCTCCTGTCACCATAAATTAACACTGTCTCATAATAAATTACCAAACAAAATTTGGCCGCGCAACGAAAATTAGATTGCGAGTTATAAGCATTTTAACTTTTTCGACACTCACCGTGGGAGGGGATCTCCTGTCACCGAAAATTAACACTGTTTCATAATAAATCACCAAACAAAATTTGGCCGCGCTACGAAAATTACATCGCGAGTTATAAGCATTTTAAATTTTTCGACCCTCAACGTGGGGGTCACCTGTCACCAAAAGTGACAGGAACAGGAACAGGATCACCCTAACCTGGGCACCAACCAAAATTTGGCATAGGTGACAACCCCAGGCGGAAATTCCCCTCCACTACTCAGCCAAAGCTCATCCAGGGCAACAGACCCAAAAATTCAAAGGGCATTTCTTAATAAATTAAAATAAATATTAATGCAAAATAGATTTAAGTGCCCTGACACTTAAAAACAAAAAACACCAAAATACATTTTTTAAAGACATTTACAAATTATGAACATATGTCTGTAAAATAAAATAGGAAAAGGTAATAGAATTTTAGAAACATTTTCTTTTTTACAGTTTTCTTAGATTCATAAGAATACCAATCAGCTAAAATAATATAGATTATCGTAAATCAAAATTTATACTTTATGAATGAAAAGTTCTTATTCAAATCATTATAATTTTTTGTTAATAGTTCATAGTTCTGTCTATTCAAAAGTACTGCTCTCAAGTTCCATTCAATTGTCCTGTTATGGATAAATGAAAATTTATTCCTTGACACACAACAGTTTTGAAACAGATAATGGAAAAGATCGCCTCTTTTACCACAGATGCACTTATCAGTCTGTCGTTTACCAATCTTTTGTAAAAAATAAGGAAATGCACCATGTCCACTGATAAAGTAAGCTGCTACTTGCGAATAGCAAATAAAGTCTGTAGATACATCTGGCAATACTCTATAGGTGTCACGACCTTTATCTGTAAACGACCATCTTGTTTGCCAATCCGTTATATTTTTCTTTCGAAAATAGCACTTAGGAACACTTATTGGAAATAAAAGCCTTTCCTCAGAGTCAAAAATTTTATCTATAATTACCGATTTTGCCAGTTCATCGGCAAGCTCATTGCCACTGATACCAACATGTGACTTTATCCATCCGACATGTATCATTTTGTTACGTAGTAAACGAAGACTTGTAAAAATATCAAATAAAATTTCATTACTAGGAAAAAGTTTACGTAAAGCTGAGATAGAAGAAAGGCTATCTGTACATAAGAATAAATGTTTAAATGAATCTGTACTAAACCATTTAATGGCCTCAAGGATGGCATAAAGTTCTGCCTGAAAAACAGTGTTGTATCTACATAGTTACACGTATATTTCAGTTTTCTGAAAATAAACAGCAAAAGCTGCAGCCACACCCTCCGGCATTTGTGATCCATCCGTATACGCTATAGGTGAATTTCTATGAGGAACTGTTTTAGTTACAGGTGCAATAAAATTGATATGATGTTTTTCATAAAAACCTGGATAATAATATGTAGGCATCCTCTTAGAGACTTCTTTAGAACAAATTTGATAATTATCTATATCTAGCACAGAATCTCTATGAAGTAAATTATACAATTTATAAGAATTATTTAATTCTATGTCAATTGGAATGTCTCCAGCCAAAACACAGAGAGCCTCTGTTGAAATAGAGCGGTAGCTTCTAATTATAGTTAGAAGACAAATTCTCTGACAAGACGAAAGTCTTCTCAAACCATGTGAGTTAAGATCATTAAACCACACCTCATGACCATATGAAATTTGCTTTTTGAGTACTGTGGCATACCAAATTTTCAAAAACTGTACTGAAATTCCAATTTCACGAATTCTCACCTTTCTTACATTACATGTAAAAGAAAATAGTTTACTTCTAATCATATTAAGATGATCCATCCAGTTAAATCGACTATCTAAAAGAAATGCCAGATACATTATATTGTTCCTCCCTGGAATAGACTGTCCTTGATCTGTCTCATAATAAATTACGAAACAAAATTTGGCCGCGCTACGGAAATTAGCTCGCGAGTTATAAGCATTTAAAATTTTTCGACGCTCACCATGGGGGGGGGGGGGTCTCCTGTCACCAAAAATTAACACTGTCTCATAATAAATTACCAAACAAAATTTGGTCACGCTACGAAAATTAGATCGCGAGTTATAATCATTTTAAATTTTTCGTCCCTCACCATGGGGGATCTCCAGTCACCAAAAGTAACACTGTCTCATAATAAATTACCAAACAAAATTTAGCCGCGCTACGAAAATTAGATCGCGAGTTATAAGCATTTTAAATTTTTCGACCCTCACCTGGGGGGTCTCCTGTCACCAAAAATTAACACTGCCTCATAATAAATTACCAAACAAAATTTGGCCGCGCTACGAAAATTAGACTTTGAGTTATAAGCATTTTAACTTCTTTGACCCTCACCGTGGGGGGTCTCCTGTCACCAAAAATTAACACTGTCTCATAATAAATTACCAAACAAAATTTGGCCGCGCTACGAAAATTAGATCACGAGTTATAAGCATTTTAGATTTTTCTACCCTCACTGTGGGGGGTCTCCTGTCACCAAAAATTTGGCAACAAAACAAACAAAATTTGGCCGCACTACGAAAATTAGATCGCGAGTTATAAGCATTTTAACTTTTTCGACCCTCACCGTGGGGGTCTCCTGTCACCAAAAATTAACACTGTCTCATAATAAATTACCAAACAAAATTTGGTCACGCTACGAAAATTAGATCACGAGTTATAATCATTTTAAATTTTTTGACCCTCACCAGGGGGAAATCCTGTCACCAAAAGTAACACTGTCTCATAATAAATTACCAAACAAAATTTAGCCGCACAACGAAAATTAGATCGCGAGTTATAAGCATTTTAAATTTTTCGACCCTCACCGTGGGGGATCTCCTGTCACCAAAAGTAACACTGTCTCATAATAAATTACCAAACAAAATTTGGCCGCACTACGAAAATTAGCTCGTGAGTTATAAGCATTTTAAATTTTTCGACTCTCACCATGGGGGATCTCCTCTCTCCAAAAGTAACACTGTCTCATAATAAATTACCAAACAAAATTTGGCCGCACTACGAAAATTAGATCAAGAGTTATAAGCATTTTAAATTTTTCGACTCTCACCATGGGGGATCTCCTCTCTCCAAAAGTAACACTGTCTCATAATAAATTACCAAACAAAATTTGGCCGCACTACGAAAATTAGATCGCGTGTTATAAGCATTTTAAATTTTTCGACGCTCACCATGGGGGGGGGGGGAGTCTCCTGTCACTAAAAATTAACACGGTCTCACAATAAATTACCAAACAAAATTTGGTCACGCTACGAAAATTAGATCACGAGTTATAAGCATTTTAAATTTTTCTACCCTCAACGTGCGGGGTCCCATGTCCCCAAAAGTAACACTGTCTTATAATAAATTACCAAACAAAATTTGGCCGCGCTACGAAAATTAGATCGCGAGTTATGAGTATTTTAATTTTTTTTTTACCCTCACCAGGGGGGGGGGTCTCCTGTTACCAAAAGTAACACTGTCTCATAATAAATTACCAAACAAAATTTGGCCGCACTACGAAAATTAGATCGCGAGTTATAAGCATTTTAAATTTTTCGACCCTCAACGTGAGTCACCAAAAATTAACACTGTCTCATAATAAATTACCAAACAAAATTTGGCCGCGCTACGAAAATTAGATCGCGAGTTATGAGTATTTTAAATTTTTCGACCCTCACCAGCCGGGGGGGGGGGTCTCCTGTTACCAAAAGTAACACTGTCTCATAATAAATTACCAAACAAAATTTGGCCGCACTACGAAAATTAGATCGCGAGATATAAGCATTTTAAATTTTTCGACCCTCAACGTGGGGGTCTCTTGTCACCAAAAATTAACACTGTCTCATAATAAATTACCAAACAAAATTTGGCCGCGCTACGAAAATTAGACCGCGAGTTATAAGCATTTAAACTTTTTCGACCCTCACCGTGGGGGGTCTCCTGTCGCCAAAAATTAACACTGTCTCATAATAAATTTCCAAACAAAATTTCGCCGCGCTACGAAAACTAGATCGGGAGTTATAAGAATTTAATTTTTTCGATCCTCACCATTGGGCGGGTCTCCAATCACCAAAAGCTACATTATCCTACCTTGTTTTATCTTAAGACGATTCTTTTCTATACACATTCTATCAGGAATTTTTATTATTGAAACTATAGATTTATAGTAACTGAAATAAGAAATATAAGTTTGAGACTTGATATCCTCTAAATATCTGAAAAATACCGCGTCAATGTCTGCCGAAGTTTGCCGAAGAACACCATGCCGAAGTCTGCCGAGCTGAAACGACGTTAACCGAGTGTTAGGTTTTTTTCGTTACGTATGTGTTAGGATTTTCTTCGTTACGGAAATTTTGGATTCGGTCGCCGCGCTCAAAGCCCGCGATAAAAGCTATGCAATTGCTTAATAAAGAAAGAAAGAAAGAAAATAAAGAAAAACATCCTATCAAAAACATTAGCAAAACTTTTTTTATTCTACTTCCTTACTTTATAATAATCTGTATAGTACTGTATAGTAATCGTACTTTATAGTACTTAATAGTCGTCTAGTACTTAATCGTCAGCTACCATAACAAAATAAATTAAATTTCCTTAAAACTAGTCGTTGGGGGGACCACCGTAATACTTACCCATCATGGATACGCATAATATAAAATATGAAAATAAAACGCATGTAAACTATTTATAAAATGCTTCGCATTTCCAAAATAAAGTTTAAACGCATATTTAGATAGTTTTAATATACAAAGTAATGCTCTATCAATGAATTGCTGATGAGCCGATTTCGACAAATTATATAAAACTCCAAAATACGCCAGTAGTACCGGATTGCGTAAAAGAAGCATCCTTATAGCTCCAAAAATAATAATCATATTAACTAATAATTTACTGCGTCGGATTAAGCGTCTCATTTCCAATTGAAATATATCTTTGAATTGAAATTTGAATGAAATACAAGGTCATGAAAAATCGAAGAATATGGAAAACAGGATTACAAATATCTCAACAACTAATAATCCGATCGACTTCGTTCTTTATGCAAAATTTGTGTTATTTTATTGCCTTTTATATCCTTTCCTTAAAATAAAACATTTAGAAAAAATTTGTATACCTTTCATCAGAACGAACTTTTCGAGAGTCCGAAAAAAATAGTTCCGGATAATCGAGGTTATTGATATTAAATAGGCTTCGTCTCATTCTTGCATATTAAGCACATACAAAGTTTCAAGTCTCTATCTCAATTTGTTCGGGAGATGGAGCGGTTACAGACGGACGGACGTCAAATTTTTTTTCTAAAAATATGTTTTTCGGAATCTCCAGTATCTGAAACGTGTAAATCCGTCATAATTTTTTTTTCGATTTTCAAAACGATTGCATTACTTACCCTATACTACGTATGATGGGTAAGTAAAAGGGCAGTAGTTGAAAAATATTTTTTTAAACCAAATAGTTATAGTAGTGAATAGGAACAGCTTGATGCAATAATGTTATAACTTTGACTGCGTTGCGAAATGGGGAAAAAATAAAAAAATCCCTACCAGGTTTTGGCGAGTTTTCGAGAAAAAGATTTACTTTATCTTTTTGTTGAAAAAAAAATTATGTTTTCTAAGAGCCAGCTTGTCCAAGAGCCGGCTGCACAAAACCCTAAGTCATCTAGCACAAGAAAAAATCCTTTATTTTATGGAAGAGCACAAGAAAAAAAAACCTTAATTTTATTGAAGAGTAGTAATAGGGGAATCTAATGATCCATGCCTGCCAGAAGTGAAGTGGTGCATAAGTGAACACCTCTAGTGGCTCACTCGTAGGTCTGTCATTGTGTTTGCCGTACAATGAAAACACGGAAAACTCGGTGCAAGAAAACATAATGCTAAGTCTACGAGTCAACCATTGGTGGTATTGATTTTTGGCTTATGCATCACTTCGCTTCCGGCAGACATGGATCATTAGATTCCTCTATCACCAATCTTCCATAATATTAAGGATTTTTTCTTGTGCTCGATGACTTGGGGTTTTGTGCGGTCGGCTCTTGGACTATAATCTGTTTTCCCTTTACTTTCAACAGAAATGGAATACTACTTCTGTTGTCACAAAGACAAAAAAAAAAAAAAAAAAAAAAAAAAAAAAAAAAAAAAAGTATTAAAAACTGAAAAATAAATAAATAAATAAAAATAAAAATAAAAATCAATTAATAACTCAAAAACAAATTGAGATACTGTTTTCAAACAAAATGCATTTAAAAGTAATTTTTTCCCTATGTTCAGAAGTTTGAAAATTTGCAGTAACGAAAATTGCAAAACTGAAATTTCTTTTACGCACAGATATATTTGTTCTTTACAATGTAAATGGGGTAAATATATACAGTAGACGTTCGATTTTGCGAATCTCTCTTTTACGAATTCTTCCTTTTTACGAAATGGTGTACTGATCCAGACCAGCAACCTACTTAACTAATGTTATTCCCATTTACCAACTTTCGATTTTACAAACACATTATATGTCACCACTCGACTTCGTAAAATCGAGCGTCTACTGTACAACTATATGAGAAACTGAATGAATTCAAAAAGGAAGAAATACTATTACCTCTTTATTTCGTTTTCTAAAAAATTAAAAAATCTTTTAGGAGGAAAATGACTGCATAAATAATAATCTCTTCGATCTGTTTGATCTTTATTTAACTTTAAATGTAAAATAAATATATCTTGTTTTCAAAAAGTGAGGAATATATATATATATATATATATTTAATAAAGAATTTTCTTATAGGTCTTAAATTTTAGTCTTTAAAAAATCATTTTCCAAATGGTATGTTTTAATTTATTAATTTTTTTTTCGATTTTTAAAACGATTATAAGATTTGACCTATACTATGTATGATGGGTAAGTAATATTGTGACATTTGCAATGAGTCGTGTGAAAATCACAAAATCTCTTTCAACGATCGTAAACAAGAGTCGCGAAAAGGTATAATAATAATGATTATTGTTATTATTTATTATTTTTTTTACACCGAGTTTGAGAAAATTGATGTAAAATGCAATAAGAGGTGAAAAATAGAAAAATTAAATGAGAAAAAGTCCTTAAGACTCCACACTAGTCACTGAAAAAGCCCCGGATGATAATGTTAAGCCTATGGGGCCGTTATTTTCAAATATCTCTCTCAAATTTTAATATTTTTACATAATTTTTTTTCTATAGGATAGCTGAGGACGATCCTCAACCGGGCTAGTTTTTACTTTTTCGATTTTATTTCAGATTAAAAAAAAAATACTTTAACTAATTAACTATAATGAGTTAAATACTATTTAATTTTCAGAACCGGTTTGGACTGGTTGGGAAATTGAAACTATCCTAATATAAAAAAAAATATAACTAAAATCGAAAAAGTAAAAACTAGGCCGGTTATAGATCGTCCTTAGCTATCCTATGCCAAAAAATCATTTAAAAATATTGAGCAAGATATTTGAAAAGAACATCCCTATGAGACTTAGCATTATCACCCGGGTATTTTTCAGTGATTAGTGTGCTGTCTTAAACGATGACAATAAAGAATAATCTTAAATAAACTAAAACTAAACATCATGCAAATCGTATATAAAATGTAACATGAAAGATAATCTTTATGTTTAAAAGCAATCTTTTTCTGGCATTTAAAATTTTAAAAAGGAAAAGCCCAAAACTTTTATTTTGCCCATTGTTCAAACAAAACGCCGAAACATAAATATACGGGAAGCACACTATACCCAGAAAAAAAGAATTGATTAAAACTACAAAACATGTTTTGTAGAGTACATTTTGGTTGTTTTAAGCAAGTGTTCTAGTCGAAGTAAAAAATCGGTTTTGTTGCTGAGACAAAAAAATATTGTTCACACTCTTATAAAATTTTAACAAAATTTCACCAATTTTATTTGAGTCTTACTAAAGTCTTGTATTTTCAATTCGTAATTACAACAAAATTTTGTTGTTTTTGCAAAATTTATATTGGTGTGCAGGCCCCACAACTCTCTCACGTAATTTTGTTTAATTGACTTATATCGCTATAAAGGATTAGCATAATTTTTGGATAATAAAACTTTTCAAATTGAGACGGATTAATAACGTTATTATTACGTTATTATGCATTTCGGATGAAAATTGTGGACGGAAAATTGAAAAAAAAAATCAACAATATTTTTTTGTTTATTTAAACAAAATTTCCATTGACCCATATTTAAACGAACAGATTTGTTCGACCAAACAAATTTTTGTTGATTCAACAAAACTTTTTTCCGGGTGTAATGTACTGAACATTCCTATTAATTTCGGAGCGACGAAAATTATCGTCATGAACGTGGTGTTTAGGTACAGCTCATACTCAAAATATTAGAATAATTGAGAAAAAGTAATAAGAAAAAATTATTTGTCATTTATTTATTTTTTATACTAAGTAAATGCAATTAAATTTCTTATAAATTAAATCTGGAATGTTTATATAAGATTTTAACATTTATAAAATATAAAATACAGCACAATAAATTAGGTATACAGCTTCCTTAAACACACCAGAATATTAGAATAAAATTTAGATTGGTTCAAAATATTAGAATATTTTATTTTACGCAACAATATTACCTTATGAATATGAAGTAAATGGTAGTTAATATTTTGTAGCATCCCCTTTAGCTTTCATAACAGCGTACAATCGATCTTGCATACTATATACAAGGTGTTTACAAACATTTCTATCAATATTAGCCCAAATAGATTTTATACGTGCCACTAACTCAGTTTTACTTGAAGGAGGATTTTCTTGAAGTTTTTTCTTCATTATACACCATAAGTTTTCGATGGGATTAAGATCTGGTGAATTTGGTGGCCAAGGAAGTACCTTAATGTTGCGTTGGCGGAACCAATTCTTAGTTGACACCGAGATATGCAGGGACGCTAAATCTTGTTGAAAGATGAAATCATCTTCAAATAAATCTTCTGATGATGAAATCATGTAATATTCTAAAATTTCTTGATATATCAGAGAGTTAACCTTTTCGTAGACGATGCATACCTTTCCAGGTCCTTCTGCACTCATACAACCCCAAACCATGACACTAGCAGCAAATTTTATGGAACGTTTAAGGCATTCTTTATCAAATGCTTCTTGCTTCATTCTCCAAACTCGAATACCTTGATTACCATATGAAACACAAAACATACTTTCATCACTAAATAATATATTTTTCCAATCTTCATTGCTCCATAAACGTCTTGATTTACACCAATTCAATCTTATACGCTTTTGTCTTGCAGTCATGAGAGGTTTTGTTTTCGGTACACGAGATTCAAATTTAAATTTATGGAGACGTCTTAATGTTGTCGATGTAGAAACTTCAACTCCTTCTTCTTTCCATTTTCGGTGCAAGAATCGTACACTTTTAAAACGGTTTTTCTTAACTATACGCTTCAGTTTCCTGTCATCTCTAGCAGATGTTTTTGGTTTTTGGCCACCATTTCGGCGATTATTTTGAAATTTTCCAATTTTTGAATATTGTGTTAGTATTTTACTAACACTCGATTGCGAACAATGTAAATAATTCGCTATAAAACATTGATTTTTACCGTGCCGATACAAATCAACCATACGAAGTTTAGTAGATTCAGGAATATCACTCACACGGCCCATTTTAAGACGAAAAAGAAACAAACTGCAAAAAAGAATACTGATTTTAAATAAAATAGTCTGAATTTAATCAATGATGCCACCAGTTAAGAATTGGTAATAATTAAAGGAGAATTAATGTGAAATATTCTAATATTTTGAATCACTTGAATAAATATTCTAATATTTTGACTTTTCAAAATAATTTTTTTTGCAATTAATCTTTTAAAAAATGATATTAAATTTAAGATAACAAGTAAGTTTAATCAACAATAAGTTCTTAATAAAAATATCGTTTGCATATATTCATTAAAAGACATTAAATTACCAAACGATATTTTCAATTTCTAAAAAAAGGTAATTATTCTAATATTTTGAATATGAGCTGTATAACATCGTGGTAATGCGCTAAAAAGATGAAACTGTTTATTAGCGGTAGACTATGAAGTTAACGTTCCGACCTCGGAAACAGTACGAGCTAATATAAATATATTCATTACAAAGTTGAGAAGCGTCCTATACTATAACGGGTAGTATACAATGATGTGCATGTGTACATGTAACGATGTGTACATGTAAATTATAACTTTATTAGAAGATCTGAAATATAAATATTTATATGTTGTCATTATCAGTATAAATATGCTGCTAATTATATGTAGAAGTGTGCTTTTATAAGGCACATGTACATTTATTAATAAAACTTACACAAATAAATTAGGCACAATTTAAGTAAAGTATACAAAAAAAAAAAAAAAAAAAAAAAAAAAAAAAACTATAAGCGAATAATTTTTATACATTTGATTTAATATGGTTGATGCAATGCTAAGGTTCATTGTTTTTTTCTTTTCTTTTTGTTTTTACATGCTAACTCAAAATAATAGTTGGCAATTTCCCAAAATGACAATTTCAGCAGCTTTCTCTGTCTCCAATATGTACGCCTTCTCTACGATTCATGTACAGAGTCACTGGAAAAATTCCGTTGTACTATGGTCTATGGTGAAAAAAACTTTTGCGAAGGGGCGGAGGTATTTAAATAGTATTACACTATTTTAAGCATACAGAAACTTATATCATAGCAAACGCGGTAGCGTTTGGTATAATATGTTTAAGAAATAGAAAGTGCGAACGTCTTTTTGAAATTTCTGGCGAACCAGTTGACGTACGACAGTGATTTTTTTTTTAAACAATAGAACTCGACGAGACGAATAAAATGATAGCATTCAAAAAATTATTGCAGTTTACTGTAGTTTTTTATTTAACTTTTAGCGAAAAAATTAAGACGAAAAGTTCAACAAGCGATAGCTAGCGATCTTATGGATGGATTAACTTCGTTTTTGGCTTATTTTTACCGTCTTGATAAAACTTAGAACAGTTTTTTTCTTTCATCTTTGTATTTTTGACGGTACCTGAGAAAATCGAATTTTTGTCTTAAACCTCCAGTTGAATATTACTTTTTGCTGTTGCGATTGTAGTTTTTTTTATTCATTGCCACTAAATTTAATATAAAAATTGTAATGTATGTATCATAATTCATTGAAATTAAACAAATCACGTGAAAAACATGGTTATTTGTTTTTATTGCGAAGCTTTCAATTTCAGTTCTTTAAATAATAAAGTTGTAAACGCACTGTCTTTTTTTTTTTTTTTTTTTTTTTTTTGGTTCGGCTCCATGATAATTTTTTCAAATAGCATGCATTTTACATGACAATGGAATGATTTTCTCGAGTACCCTAACATTTTGAATTTTATTAGCAGGAAAAAAAAAAATGGGAAAAACACAAACACATCGGAAAAAAACTACCTAGGAGAACCAAAATTTCTATTCAGGAACTAAATGTAAGCTTTTTAAATTAGTAAATCAAAAACTTCACATTCTGTCCATATCTTAAATACCATTCAATTGATTTTAAATAACGATGTGATGTCAAATACGCATCAGGGTACCTAACTGATATGATAGCCGGGCTATTGTTGTTTATTAAAAAATATCTTTTTATTTACCTTTATTTAATATTGTTAAATTTTATAAATTATTTCATTCTATAGTTATTACTTAAACTTTTCAGTACCACTTGATTATCCCGTCGACCAATTTCATCAAATTGTACAAATCATCCATTTAATCACCAAGTTATGCATATTGGCATAATTTTTATTTTAATTAACGAAAGAAGAAATAAATTAGTAAAACATCAATAAAAGTACAAATAAAAAGTCGAATTCAAAATCACATTATGACATAACACACATGGGTAACCTATTTAATGTAAACTGAATGCAACATTTATGATAATCCGTTATTGGCATTTAATTTTATAATCTGGCGATAATTTTTTGGTCGACAGGATAATCAATTAGTACCCGCTTTTATTCATTATTATTTACTTTTTGAAATAATAGAAAATAGTTGATATATGTACTACTTGGTTATCCCGTCCACCAAAAAACCATCGCCAAACTATAAGATTAAATGCCGATAATGGACGATTGTGAATATCGCATCCAATGACATTAAATACGATGCACGTGTTTAACGCCATTAAGAGATTTTTATTTCGACTTTTTATTTGTATGTTTTATTAATATTCTACTTATTATTCATTTTTATTTGCGTTCGTAATTATGTAAATACGTAGCACCTACAGTTGTCGTTCAGGCCGTCCGTCTGCCCGTCTGTCTGTCCGTCTATCCGCATATAACAATGCAAAAACTACCAAACCGAATCTTTTGAAATTTAAAAAATATATTTATTGCATAATTTTGTCGAGTCATTTCAAAGTTTGTGAAAATTGGATGCATAGATCAATTACAGGGACAATCAAAAGTATTCTGTTACATTACGGTCAATGGGGAAAAAAGTTTCATATAAATTTTAATCGTTTGAAATTTCAAATATATAATTTTTAGATAATTTTGTCGTGTCATTTCAAATTTTATGAAAATCGGATACATAGATCAATTACAGGGACAATCAAAAGTATTCCATTACATGACGGTTAATAGGAAAAAATAGTTTCAAGTAAATTTTAATGCTGTTAAACTCTTTCGAATATAATAGAATTGACATGAACCTATGAAGTATATATATATCATAGCAAACGCGGTAGCGTTTAGTATAATATGTTTAAGAAATAGAAAATGCGAACGTCTTTTTGAAATTTCTGGCGAACCAGTTGAAGTACGACAGTGATTTTGTTTTCAAAAGATAGAACTCGACGAGACGAATAAAATGATAGCATTAAAAAAAATATATCGCAGTTTACTGTAGTTTTTTATTTAACTTTTAACGAAAAAATACAGACGAAAAATTCAACAGGCAATAGTTAACGTTATTATGGATGGATTAACTTCGTTTTTGGTTTATTTTTATCGTCTTAATAAAACTTAGAACAGTTTTTTTTTTTCATCTTTGTATGTTTGATGCTTTCTGAGAAAATCGAATTTATGTCTTAAACCTCCAGTTGAATATTGTCTTTTGCTGTTGCGATTGTAGTTTTTTTTATTCATTGCCACCAAATTTAATGTAAAAAGTGTCATGTATGTATAATAATTCATTCAAATTAAACAAATCACGTGAAAAACATGGTTATTTGTTTTTATTGCGAAGCTTTTAGTTTCAGTTCTTTAAATAATAAAGTTATAAACGCAGTGTTTTTTTTTTTTTTTTTTTTTTTTTTTTTTTTTTTTTTTTGAATTCATGGTTAATTTTTCAAATAACATGCATTTTATATGACCATGAGGTGATTTTCTCGAGTGTCCTAACATTTTGAATTTTAGTAGTAGAAAAAAATGGGAAAAAACAAGTACATCGGAAAAAAGTATCTGGGAAAACCAAAATTTCTTTTCAGGAACTAAATGTAAGATTTTTTAATTATGATTGTATAACGTCCTAATTTACATAAGGAAAAGATATAGAGTAAAACAAAAACTTCACATTCTGTCCATATCTTAAATAGCATTCAATTGATTTTAAATTGGGATGTGATGTCAAATACGCATTAGGGTACCTAATTGGCACGAAAATTTTGTTATTTTGTCTGATATGATAACCGGGCTAATGTTTATTAAAAATATATATTTATTTACCTTTATTTAATTTGTTAAATTTTATAAATCATTTCATTCTGTTGTTATTAATTAAACTTTTCAATACTACTTGATTATCCTGTCGACCAATTTCGCCAAATTGTACAAATCATCAATTTATTCACCATGTAATTCATATTGGCATAATTTTTATTTTAATTAACGAAAGAAGAAATAAATTAGTAAAACATCAGTAAAAGTACAAATAAAAAGTCGAATTCAAAATCACATTATGACATAACACACATGGGTAACCTACTTAATGTAAACTGAATGCAACATTTATGATAATCCGTTATTGGCATTTAATTTTATAATCTGGCGATAATTTTTTGGTCGACAGGATAATCAATTAGTACCCGCTTTTATTCATTATTATTTACTTTTTGAAATAATAGAAAATAGTTGATATATGTACTACTTGGTTATCCCGTCCACCAAAAAACCATCGCCAAACTATAAGATTAAATGCCGATAATGGACGATTGTGAATATCGCATCCAATGACATTAAATACGATGCACGTGTTTAACGCCATTAAGGGATTTTTATTTCGACTTTTTATTTGTATTTTTTATTAAGATTCTACAAATTATTTTTTTGTGTTATTCAAAATGAAAACTATGTCTATATGTATAATTTCGCTATGAGTTTGGCAATTTGTATAGTTTGGCGAAATTGGTCAACGGGCTAACTAAGTAGTACCTTAATATATATGCATGTAATTGAAGTTTGAAAACTAAGATTTTGCGAAATTGGCGTCAGAAGAATATCGCACAATGTCGTGCATATATGGTATCTGTGCCAAGAAAGCATCAAATGAAAAAACACATGGTGATGCAAAAAACTTTTGTGATGGTGTGAAGTGAATGTAACATTTACGATCAGCAAATATTGGCATTTAAAAGTATTTTGCTTGAGATATTGTCGAAAAAGCATTGCAAAGATATACTTTCCCTCTCCCTTCCATTTCCAAATGTACTAAATAAAAAATTATGGAAAAAAAAATCAGAGTTTACTTAAAACTGTGCATACAAATTATAGCAATTATCCAAATTTTTCTAATAGAAATTCTCAATTTTCCGATTTTAATAAACGCTATTTTAAAATTAAAATTTAATCGGCTAAATCGCCAAGTTGCATAATGATAATCGCCACTGAATATATAAATAATGCCATATTTGCAAATTTATCGGTCAAAAAACAGTGGAACCTTGGTTTACGGCCGCCTCTGTTTTTGACAAGTTCGGTTTATGACCAACTTCAGTGTTCAAAATTTTACTCTTTCGGGGTAGGATAACTCGATTCGCGACCAAAGCTGTCGAATAGTTTAGTTGGCAACCCTCACATAACTCTTGTTATAAGTCAAGTTTGAAGTAAAGTGCGCGTATCAGAGTGCTTTGTGACCTTCAGTACAGAAAAAAATTTAACTTATTGTTTTAATTTTAATCGGTTTTGCGAAATTTTTAGCCTTTATTATGACTTCTAAGAAGGAAAAAGCGTTTAGTGATAGCAGTAGTAAGAAGCTTAAGCGAATTACTGATCAATTATGAAAAGAAGTAGTGACAAAACTTAAGAACGATGATAGTGTAATCAAAATAGCTAAAGAATACAATGTAGATGAACCGTCGATTACTCCGATTATAAAGAACTAGTCGGATGTGGCAACCCCAAAACTATTTTCTATCTCATGCATTAAATGAGTCAAAATTCATTATTACAGTGCCAAAATCAAATGACAATCATATGCTCACCGTGAGGATTCTAAAGGCATGAAATTCCAAACATTAGTTTTTGAAATTTGGAATAGGACTGTTGGGGGATATCGGGAAAAATACAGCATATATGCGACACTTGTTGGAAGATTTACCCAAAACACGCAATCAGCAATAATATAAATCGAAGTGTGCCTAAATCTCAAGTTTGATGAAAATTTGTGCATTAATTCCTGCGATAGAGATATATTGGTAATCGGAACAATTCAGCATAGTAGCGCCATGTGTTTGGTTATTGAAACCAAAACGTAAACAAAGCCAATTCATATAAAGATTAACTGAATTTGAAGTTTGATGAAAATCCGTGCGTTAATTCACGAGATAGAACTATTGCGAAAATAATGAAAAATGCAACACGGTTAAGCCATCTGTTAAACGATTTAAACCAAAATGTAAACAGCAAACAGCATCAATTTATATCAGAGATTACCTGAATATAATTTTTTTAATCCCATGCATTAGTTCTTGGATAGAGCGCCCAAAAAATTTATATCACATACAGAGTCAGGTACAAGAATGGATTATGATCGTGAACTGAGGTTCCACTGTATGTTATATAAAAAATTAATTACAGTTGGTGATTTCAATGTCAATTTTACAAATACTACTAAAAATGAATTTTTAGTATGTTTTCATCCTTGGTTTGGCGCAAATCTATTAAGGCTGTATTTCGAGCGACTTTCTCCAAAGAAGATAATTTAACCAATAATTTTCCTGAAAATGTCCAAATAATGCCCTGAATAATGTCCTGAAAATGTTTTTCTACAAAATATGTATTATCTAAAATTAATTGAATCTGTCAATTTCTGTACGAACAAATTAAAATTAATTTCGTTTTTTCACCTTTTTTGTCCATTGATTAAATAGTTCAATATTGAGCGAAATAAGAAAAAGTACTGGGAATATTTAAAAGCAACTGAGGTTTTCTTATATTCAATACTAGCAGGCTATGCCCGCTGTGCTGGTCAATATTTCAAAATAAACCGTAGATAAAACAAACTGGTGAGTGTAAATTTGTATTTTAAACAATTTGGACCTCCAGCAGCACCTTGCTCATTGCTGAAAACGATTTAGAGACGATTGTGATATTAAATTATCTTGTACTTTTGATATTAAATTATCTTAAACGTTGGACAAAATCCTGCTTTTAAGTAGTAACTATTTTAGTTTATTACTAACAGTGCACATTTGGAAGCGAAATGAGACCATTGTGGCAACAGGATTTAAACTTTTCCCTTATCTGAAGAGATATTAATTATTACAGTCGTTACCATGGTACGACTTCTGAAAAATTTCTTCACAACTTTCCATTATGTGAAGCTAGAAACCCAAAGCTACTCTTAACTAAAAACTTTATATATATACTAAATTTTGTCCGCGTGATAAAAAGCGCAATTATGCAAAAATCATTATCAAACTCGTCAAATACATTGAGATTGTTAATATCTCAGTGGGGATTGCAAATGAGCAAAATCGGCTCTAGGGGGTGGTAATTGGGAAGGGTTCAAAAATTTGAATACCACCGTAACATGGCTTTGACAAAACCAGTTCTTACAAAACAATGGCAGGAAAAAAAATAAACATTTTTCGTTACAGCAGCTGCCAACGATTAAAAAAAAAAACAAGTTGAATGTAGATTCTGCCATTGCAGAATTCAGTTTCGCCTCCGATTAGAAAAAAAAAAAAAAAAAAAAAATCGATAGAGGTTTTTTAGAAGGGCGACCCCGTTTAGAATGCAATGAACTAACTTCATTTTTGTTTATCAATATAATAGCAAACCGAACGGCGTGAAATACCCAGTTGATTAGCAATTTCTCTCTGAGACTTTGGAATTTCGGAATAATAAAGAGATACAATTTGACATGCTACTTCTTCATTGACTAGATTCATCAAAAACGGATTTTTTCTTTAGTTTAAACGCTTTTTTATAGACTTTGGGAAAAAGGAAATGCATTTTAACAATAAAACGAGTGGAATCCCGTCGAATTCGACGATGATGAATGTTTAAAAGACCCGATCGATTTGGCTTAAAAAAAAAGCAAAAATAATTACATTATTGAATCAATATATAATAAATATATTTCCAAAGTTAATGTCAAGTTTTCCAGTTACAATTTTGCATGCAAATATTTGCACATCTTCAGTTAAAATTGTAATCTGAGTGCCGGTGAAATCCATAAATTTTATTTTATATGCACTACAAAAAAATAGATTTATTAAAAAAAAAAAAAAAAAAAAAAAAAAAAAAAAAAAAAAAAAAACTAATTTCATTTTTACTATGACATTATTTTCACTAACTGAAGTCATCTGAAAGTAAAATCTCAATCTGTGTCCATAATGAAAAGTAATATTGAAATGTAATATTGTTATGAGTAAAAATGCGATGTTTTAAATAGTGACGTAATTTTCTCTTCAAATGTTTTTTAAAAGTTACTGTTATTAGTAATATGAAAAAGGCGTCCGTAATAATATTGTAAATCCATTTTATCTGGTTGCTGAATGCTATCATTTTCCTCATTTGAAATATTTCTTACTTTGCTTTAGACATTAATGTTTATCATAAATTATTTTCTGTTATTTTATTTACATTATTAATATTATTTCTCAGTAAATATATTTTTATTAGCACTTTCCAACAAAGTTGAAAAGTGCTTATGCATTCGGTTTGTCTGGCCGTCTGTCCGTCTGTCCGTCTGGCCGGATGGCCGTCTGTCCGTCTGTCCGTCTGTCCGTCTGTCCGTCTGTCCGCGCTCTAACTCCCGTAAATATACTCGGATTGCTATGAAATTTTTATACGTTATTGATGTTTACCCTAGCACGAACCCTATTGAAAATGAAGTATCTACCATGATTAGTTTATCTACAGAGAGAATCAAAAGTTTCCCATTACATTACGGCCTATGGGGAAAAATCGTTAATATACTCGGATTGCCATGAAATTTTAGGACGTTATGGACGTTTACCCTAGCACGAACGCTATTGAAAATGAAGTTTCTACCATGATTAGTTTATCTACAGGGCGAATCAAAAGTTTTCCATTACATTACGGCCTATGGGGAAAAATCGTTAATATACTCGGATTGCCATGAAATTTTAGGACGTTATTGACGTTTACCCTAGCACGAACGCTATTGAAAATGAAGTTTCTACCATGATTAGTTTATCTACAGGGTGAATCAAAAGTTTTCCATTACATTACGGCAAATGGGGAAAAATCGTTTATATACTCGGATTGCCATGAAATTTTAGGACATTATTGACGTTTACCCTAGTGCAAATCTTATCGAAAATGAAGTTTCTACCATGATTAGTTTATCTACAGGGCGAATCAAAGTTTCCCATTACATTACGGCCTATGGGGAAAAATCGTTTATGTACTCGGATTGCCATGAAATTTTAGGACGTCATTGACGTTTATCCTAGCACGAACCCTATTGAAAATGAAACTTCTACCATGATTAGATTATCTACAGGGCAAATCAAAAGTTTCCCATTACATTACGGCCTACATGGAAAAATCGTTTCAAAGGAATTTTAAAGATGTTATACCCTGTCAAACATATTAAAATATGCATTTTATAAAATATAAGGTAAAATGTAGCTATTATTCATTTACATGGCCACACAAAAGAATTCCATTAGATAATGGTAAAAGGGGGAATTGTGTGCGACATATTTTAAATATATTAAGCTGTTTCATGTATAATAAAATTAATATATGTCCTGAAGCTTAATATAAATTATACGCTACTGTCTTGCATAATATGAAGTACATAGCATTTACAGGGCCTTACAAAAGATTTCAAATAGTATATTCTTTCGAAGTACCGTATATGTGTACGATGATGGCTGATGGAGGGATGAAATGCATTTTAATTATGATATGAGCGTTTATATTTCGCTAAGTATATGCACATTATATGGTGTGTATAAAAGTTATAGTTGATATACAGGGCTACCCAAAAGAGCTCACCAACGTTACTGTATATGAGCGTAAATTATTTAAACGTGGTTCTTAAATAAGCTATGCATTTTTACGCTGAGCTTCATTCAAGTTACTGAGAAATGTTTGCAGAATGTAGATAAAAGGATATACAGGGCCACGCAAAGAATTCGGTACATAGACGCCTATGAATGATAATTTATGAGAATGTGATTTCAGTTGTTTTAAAAGTGCTTTAGTTTACAATAAATTTTTGCCTAATGCTGACGTGTAATAAAGTTACAGTGTAAACTACAGGGCTGAACAAAAGTATTCAAGTGTGTTTCCTTCTAATAGTATGAAATGCTGAAAAAGAAATTTCAAGCTACTGGGTATTTTCTTGTTAAACTAAATTTTCCCATTATACCAACTGACGTATGAAATACAGAGCTGTTCAAAAGTACTGGAATACTTATTTGGGTATATTTGGCTATACACTATTATTTCCCTAAATAACAAAGTTTTCTTAAAGATTTCATTAAGTGTTGGAAAGTGCTTCATAATCTATGCTTAACGCATGATTTTTCTTACTTGTTTTTACCTCAATTAGTGCATAATTATATGCAATCATTTTATTGTGGTTAAATTTTACGAAAACAATTAACTTTTTTCTTTTAAATGCGAGGAAATGTTTACTGATGAAATAAAGTTTCTGACTTGTGGAAAGTAATAATGGAAAATGAATTTTTATTATCGAGAGAAAAGCTAAACTAAGTTGCCACCATTTTGAAGAAATATCGTAAAAAAGCATTTAAAATTAAAAATAAAATATAAAAATGGAAATAAATTAAAAAATAGCTAAAATGGGCACAAGTACAAATAAATAGCTTTCATTTAAAAAAATAATTATCAAAATCGGTTCAGTAGAGAATTCAGGGCTGATGACACGACATTTTTAGCTTGTCTGAAAGAAATAGCATCGGATGCTAAAAAAAAAAAAAAAAAAAAAAACCATTAAAATTCAAACTACAACAATTACTTTATTATTGCAAAATTTCCACCTTAAAAATGAAAAAAAAAAATTCCTCTTTCGTATTTAAGTATTTTCTCTTTTGTTATTTAAGATAAAATTATGTAAATTTGTATAATTTGGCGAACAATTTGGCGAAATTAATTGACGTGATAATCAAGTAGTAGGCAATTTACACTTTTCATATTTCACAAAAGATTCCAACACAGACATCATCAGTGTGACCGTTTTTGGATTGTTGTAAGAAATCTGGACTGTTGTAGGACTTACAACAAGCTAAATCAAGCTAAAAACTCAGGCTAAAAGATAGTTGTCAGTCTATTGATATACTGACCATCAATAGATGGCAGGACCATCGAATTTATTTTTAGCTTGTTGTCAGTACAAATCTAGCCTGCTTTTAGCTTGAAAAAACGGTCACACTGGACATCATATACGCATAGACTTAGCACGATTTTCTTGCAACTCCAATGTGGCAAAATCCTCTTTTTAGAATACCAAAGAAATTTACGTATATTTTATTTTTTTTCTATCATTTTAAACAGGAATTAACAATAAATAAAAAAGTAACCGTCGAACAAAACAACTAATATCATTTCAAAAAAGAAAATGAAAGTAAATAAACAACTTATCAATAGATAAACAACTTATCAATAGATAAACAACTATAGTTGGGTTACCATATAAGGCAAATAATGCTATTTTGGCGCCAGTGAGATACACCTCGATGAGTAAATGACCAAATCTGTGACAAAATTTCCATTTTTGGAAAAAACTTTAATCGGCATTTATACTGCATTTTCCCTACTTATGCATAGTGAAAAAACTTTGGCACAGATGTCATGTACGCACCACATTGGCACAATTTTTTTCTGACGCCAATTTGGAGAAAACTTCGTTTTTAACTACCAATTTCATACATATTTTTTAATTATTTTCTATTATTTAAAAAAAAAAATTATAAATAAAAAAGTTTAATTAATAGCTATAGAACAAAATGATTTATATTATTGTCTGAGCGTAGCGAAGTCTTTATACTCAGAGATACGTAACGATATTAAAATTCAAAAAAATTCTTTCGTCAAGCAAATCTCAAAAAGTACTTGTCGGATTTTGATTCTGTTTGTACCAATAGGTACCAATGAAGGTAATCTGGTGAATGCACCTACTTTTAAAAATTAATTCCAAATAGTTTAAAAGTTATATTAAAAAAACTGATAAAAAAGCACAATTTATGTGCATAAATCACAGAAATTTGGTGAGCGTGATTTTCACCGGTTGGACATTTTCGTAGATAACCGAATCAGTACATGGAGTAAATAGTAATCATTTTCGCACTCAGAAATATTGAATGCAATAAAACATTTTAAAATTTAATCATGCAGGAAAATAAAACTGTTATTTTTTTATATTAAAAAATATCATAAAAACTTTGATTTTGAGATTTTGTGATAATCTCTTTTTGATCGCTAAAAGCATATTTTACATATTTCGCGTGTGAAAATTAGAAACAATAACGTTTTTAAATAAAAAGTTTCTTTTATGACATCATTTTCCCTTTATATTTATTTCCATTGCATGTTTCCTTTTAACTTATATTTTGTTTGTGTATGGAAGTAAATTCTGGTCACTAATTTTTCGGCACGGATACCACAAGCGCATCAGATTTGGCGCAATTTTTTTTTTTTCAAAGCCCATTTGACGAAAAGTCCCTTTTCAAAAAACGCTTACATACACATTTTTAAATTATTTTCTATTTTCAAAAAGAACTTAGAGTAAATAAAATAATAATAATATTTAATAACTAAAAAAAGAAATATTTTATATAATTAAAAGAAGGAAGTGAAAGTAAATAAACAAATAATAAATAAATAAAGCCGGGTTACTATCTCAGGAAAAATAATGCCATTTTGACGCCAATTATGTACCCTGGTGCATATGTGACATTTTTTCCAATATTTCATCCGTTTCCTGTTGGCATACAACTTTGAAATATGGAGTATGTATGCATACCTGGGAGCAATACTGGAATTAGACATTGATTTTTTTTTAATTCGATCCAAAAAGGGGCAACGGGGCTATTTTTTAAAGTTTTATACAATTTATACTGCATAAAGGAGCCACTTACCTATTTCTATATACCAGAAGAAGTAAGTTGTATGTAAAAACAGTTATAGTATATGTGGTATTTTATACTTTTACTTTTCAGGTTAAACGGTAGATGGCGCCCCTTGTCTATTCCATGGAATTATGTAAGGAACATAATGTATCTACGTTCCAGATAGTTGTTCTGTGTTTACAATATGTGTATATGTCGTCTGTAGTGCCGTCAGTTTTATTAAATATGTTTGTGTGTAAAAAGTCGCCCACCTCGATTATTTTAGTACTGTTCATTGCCTTACATTTAAATGCTTAAAGATAGTATAATGGCGACGAGATGTTAAAAGTTTCTACCGTAAAAATTTTAAAGGAATAACGGCGCGCCCAAGAGAAATGGCTTCTTCTTTCGTTTTTGCGTTCGACAAACATACAAGGTAACAGCAGCTTTCCAGAATATATCAGCAGCTTTAAAACAAGGGGGTGGTAAGTACATTGAATTTTAAAGTACTTTTTTTTTCCTGTGTTATTGCATAAAGAATACGATGTTTTCATTCAAGGAATATGATGATAAAGTAGAAACATTTCAGGCTTATATTAAACGCCTGGAACAGAATTTTATTCTGAATGAATTAAAAGAGGAAAAAAAAGTTGCGGCCCTGTTATCTTGCATGGGTCCTAAGCTTTATAATTTATTGAGTAATTTATGTTTCCCGAAACAATGTGAAACATTAAAATATTCTGATATTGTTGACATATTGATAAAGCATCTAAGCCCCGCCCCCAACAAATTTATTGAAAGAATAAAATTTCGTAAGTGTTACCAAAATGAGTCGGAATCAGTTCAAGATTTTGCTGCTCGATTAAAGAAAAATACAACTTTTTGTTGTTTTACGGGTGATACATTAAATGAAAATTTACTTGAACAATTTTTACGCGGTTTGAAAAGCGAAAGCAATCAAAATAAATTGATTACGCAAGTAGAGGATTTAACTTTTGAGAAAGCAGTGGAGAAAGCTTTATCCTTACACAATGTAGATATTGAAATTTCTGAAATTAAAAATAAAAATTTCAGTATTAATAAAATTTCCAGTTCAAAAAATGTACACCCACAGAAATTTTCTAACGACTGTCAGAAGTCAAATGTCAACAATCATATAAATAATACAATTCCTGAAGCAAATAAAAGTAAATTAAAATGTTATAGATGCGGAAATACTTCCCATCTAGCCAATTCATGTAGATTTATTAATGCTACTTGTAAAATATGTAAGAAAAAAGGCCATATTGGAAAGGTTTGTAGAAGTAAAACTTTCCAAAAACACGTAAATTCGGTAGATACAGTAAATGTATTAACTATAAAAAATACAGGTGCAAATCCTATTAAATTATCTGTGTTAATTGAAAATAAAGCCAGAGCGGATATGGAATTGGACACCGGTTCGGGAATTTCTGCTGTTCCTTTAAAAAGATTTCGCAGAATTTTTCCTGATTATAAAATATTTCCTCCAGATGTTCAGTTAAAAACTGCAACTGGTGAAATTTTTAAACCTGTAGGTTATGTTGAAGTAAATGTTACTTATGAAAATAAAACAGAAAAGTTAAAATTATATTTGATAAAAGAAGATACTTTTCCATTATTATTTGGCCGCGATTGGGCCTCTGCATTCGATATTTTTCCACATAATTTAAGATCTGTTTATGTTAATGAGACTGTAAATTATTCTGATAAATTACAAGAATTGTTAAATGATTTTTCTGATTTATTTTCTGATAAAGAGGGGAAATTAAAGGGTTAAAGGCAGAGCTTTACCTTGAAAAGGATGCTACACCCATATTTTGTAAAGCTAGGACTGTTACTTATGCACTACGTGCTGCAGTCAATGAGGAATTACAAAGGTTAGAAGAAGCAGGTATAATTAAACCAGTTACAAATAGCAAGTGGGCAACCCCGATTGTTCCAGTGGTAAAATCTAATGGTAAAATACGCTTATGTGGAGACTTTAAAGTCACATTAAATAAATATCTGAAAGTAGAAAAATATCCCTTGCCTAAAATAGAGGATATGTTAGCTACTTTAAGTGGTGGTGTTCATTTTACAAAAATTGATTTAAATCAAGCATACCTCCAATTGCCCGTTGATGAGGAATCCCAGGAATTATTAACCATTAATACACCTAAAGGATTATTTCAGTTTCTTAAATTACCAATGGGTCTTAATAGTTCTCCTGCTATATGGCAAAGAAAAATCGAACAAATTTTAAGTGGAATTGAGGGAATTACAATTTTTATTGATGATATAGGAATAACTGGGGAATCGGACGAAATTCATTTGCAAAGGTTAAAGCAAGTATTAGAAAGGTTGAGAAATTATAATATTCGGATAAATAAGGAAAAATCATTCTTCATGGCAGATGAAATTACTTATTGTGGGTATAAAGTGGATAAACATGGTATTCATAAAACACCAGATAAAATAGAAGCAATTGTAAATGCCCCTAAGCCAGAAAATGTTTCCCAGGTAAAAGCATTTCTTGGTCTTGTAACTTATTATGCAAAATTTGTACCGAATTTATCGACAATTGCACATCCTTTGAATAATTTGCTTAAAAAGAATGTAAAGTTCAACTGGTCTTACAAATGTGATCAAGCGTTTAAAAAAATAAAAAGAGAAATTACTTCGGACAGAGTGCTGACGCATTTCAATCCTAAATTACCTTTAATCTTAGCTACGGATGCTTCTCCATATGGTATCTCTGCAGTTCTTTCGCATGTGATGCCAGACAAGACTGAAAAGCCTATTGGATTTGTATCCAGAACCTTGAATAATGCCGAAAAACGGTATAGTCAAGTAGATAAGGAGGCATTAGCAATAATATTTGGTGTTAAGAAATTTTTTCAATATTTGTACGGTAACAGATTCACTTTGTTTACTGATAGTAAACCATTAGTTTCAATTTTTTCACCTTCTAAAAGTATTCCGGTTTTATCAGCTGCTAGAATGCAAAGATATGCCATATATTTACAAGCGTTCCAGTATGACATCCGCTATAAGAAAACTACTGAACACGGTAATGTCGATGCACTCTCACGTCTTCCATTACGTAGTGAAGATTTGCCCCACGAATATAATTCAAATGAAGGACTTGATGAATCGGAAATCATTCAAATAAATCAACTTTCTGTTTTACCTTTAAATGCTAAATCTATTGCTTCAGCTACAAAAACCGATCCTCTTTTGCGACAAATTTTTCATCACCTCATTTCTGGTTCAGAAATTCCTAAGAATTTACTTTTTGGTGGTAAACAAGAAGAATTTACTCTTCAGCATGGTTGTATTTTAAAAGGTTGTAGGGTAGTTATCCCAGAAATCCATCGACAACAAATATTAAAGGAATTACATTTTGGTCATTTTGGTATAGTGAAAATGAAATCTTTAGCCCGTAGTTTTGTATGGTGGCCAGGAATAGACCATGATATAGAAGATATTGCAAGAAATTGCTCTATTTGTGTAAATTTGAAAAATAATCCTCCTAAAGTTGATACACATCATTGGGAATGGCCTACTGCTCCATGGCAGAGAATTCATATTGATTATTTTGGTCCTGTTAACGGAAAAATGCTTTTGTTAGTGGTTGATGCTTATAGTAAATGGCCAGAAGTATTTATAGTTCCTAGTACAACTTCAGAAAATACAATTATTTGTCTTTCTTCTCTCTTTGCACGATACGGTTTTCCTATTTCTTTGGTATCAGATAATGCTAGGCAGTTTACATCTGAAGAATTTGAAATGTTCTTAAAAAGTCATGGTGTAAAACATAAGTTTAGTGCACCGTACCATCCATCTACAAATGGACAGGCTGAGAGATATGTGCAAACGGTCAAACGTGGATTAAAAGCCTTAGCGTCTGAACCAGGTACTTTACAAATGAAGTTGGATAACTTTCTTATGCAGTACAGGAAGATGCCACATGTTACAACGGGGGAAAGTCCTGCATCTTTATTTCTAAAGCGTCACATAAGAACAAACATAGATTTGATCGTGCCGAATGTTGCAAATTTTGTTCATGAAAAGCAAACTGCAAGGAAATCTAAAGTTAAAGTAAAAGAATTTGAAGTCAACCAGAAAGTAGCTGTAAGAAATTATACTCCAGAAGCCAAATGGAAAATTGGTCGAATTGTAGCAAGAGAAGGAAAATTACATTACAGAGTTCAAGTTGGTTCGAATATTTGGAAAAGGCATGTGGATCAAATAACTAATGTAGGAGAAGATATTTCTTTAACCAATGATCCAAATTCAGAAGAAAATGTTACAGAAAATTTTAGAAGTGAAAATACAAGTGTGAAGCAAGATGATTTTCCACCCTTACAGTCAAGTTTCACAGATCCGCAACCAGTTGACTCTCATGTTCCAGTTGTTCCAGATCCTACTCCAACTGACTTTCATAATCCTGATTCTTCGAGTTCTAATTCAGCTAACTCTGATAATATTCACCAAAAACCGTCGGTTCCTACTAGTGCTACAGTTGATGCCCCTGAACATGTAAAAACTAATTCTTCTTCTTCTCCACAGGTACTTAGAAGGTCCAGAAGACATCGAAGAGCTCCTGACCGACTTCATTACTAAGTGGGGAAGAGCTGTGGTATTTTATACTTTTACTTTTCAGGTTAAACGGTAGATGGCGCCCCTTGTCTATTCCATGGAATTATGTAAGGAACATAATGTATCTACGTTCCAGATAGTTGTTCTGTGTTTACAATATGTGTATATGTCGTCTGTAGTGCCCTCAGTTTTATTAAATATGTTTGTGTGTAAAAAGTCGCCCACCTCGATTATTTTAGTACTGTTCATTGCCTTACATTTAAATGCTTAAAGATAGTATAGTATACATAAATAAAATACTTGAGATAATATACTAGGGATATAAGCACCGGGTTTGGCGAGATTTTTTATGCCAATTAGGCGAAAACATCGTTTTGATTACCAGATGCATATAGCATGCTATAACAACACGTTATTTATTTATTTCAAAATAAAAAAAAAGGAATAAATGAAACATTTCCTGTTATTAAAAAAGATATAACGATCAATAAATGATAATATTTTTAGAACAAACAATTTATTATAACATTTATATGGTAACCAGCATGTTAGGCAACTAAACACCATTTTGGCACCAATTAGGTACCTTGGTGTATATAGGGCATATGTGTGCCATATTTATTTGTAAAACTGAACATGAAAGTTTACCAGGTGTGTTTTCATAGGCGCTTATATCTTTTTGCAACATAGCGCACCTTTCGAAGCCAAAACTGCACAAAAGAAAAAATAATCAATATTTGCAGCATTTTTTTTTTTATGTAATACACATTTTGTAATCAGTAGGCTCGATAATCAGACCTCGTTTTTTTGCTTTAAAAGATATTTCATACGACGTCTTTTGGGGATTCGTCGTTTTTCCATATTTGATAGTATGTATCTACTCGTTTTGTACCCTTTTTTGTAACTTTCTTCTTTATTAACAGCGACATCTGGATTTCCTATTTAAATAAAAATTCTTCTAAATACAAAGAATTTTGTTAAAATAAATAAATAATAAGATATGCGGACATCTATTGCACAAACCACAATTTTTCCTATTGAGTTAATAAAAATCAGTAAAAACATAATTTTTATGATAATAAAAAGGTGACTTATGTAATAACAGAGTCATATATTATGTACGTTATGGATTAAGAATGAATATTTCAATGAAAAGTGATATTTCAAAAGTATTATGAAATTATTTAAAAACCATTCATTTTAAACTAAATGAATAAAAGATTTATATTTTTAATGAAATAAATGGGATTTGAAAAATTATTGGAAATTTATCACCATAGATGTATCAATATTACAATCAGTACCTTGTATGCAAAATGGAACAATTAGCAATACTTTTTGTACCCGAAAAATGGTCGTTGCTTTTTTTAAGGTTAAAAAGTAGATTACGAAATATTCCTATATAGAGATGCCAAACCCTCGCTTATTGCATAGCAGAATTTTTTTATAGGAAAAGTTATTTTTTAAATCTGCAGAATGTTCCAATTTAATAAAACATTTTCTGTATTAAAATACCGGTATCCAAAATGCCGGAGACTTGGCAGCTCTGCCTATAACATTTTAATTAATCACGGTACTTTTTTTAATCGGATTCACATTTAGTGAAGACAACGTTTTTTGGCCGAAAGCAGCTTTTTTCCACATGTGTAACTACGATACAATTCCTTGATGTTGCCTTATGAATGTTTTGACTTATGCTATTATTGCTTCCTCTCATTTATTTATTTGAATTTTAAATAAGATGACTCAAAATCGTGTTTTTTAAATATACGAAAAAAAATGCATTTCGAGAGAGGGCGAAAAGGACAATATGTGGTGATTTATTGCCTGCGTTTGGCTAAGTTTCTTATTACCTTGTATTTAATACTCTTCAGAATACTTCGCTGTTACATGAACTTAGGCGCTTTTATAAAAAGTTTGACGTAATTCGGTCTTAAGAAAGTGAGTTTTTTACTGAATAATACAAATAAATGAAAAATGAATACTAAGAAATACTAATAAAAGAAAAATGAAGCATTATATTGATCTATGTATATTTAAAAATTCATCTGCTAGCACTAATTAGATAATTTATGTCTTATGTGTATATAATAGGAGATAAATAGCTTTCGATTCTGTATTTCTATGCTATAAAGCATTGACGTTTGTCTGTTTTTCGTTAGCATTGGGAGTACCTAGCCGATTTAAAAAATAATGTGGGCAAAAAATGTTGGTAACCATCTTTGCTGCAAAATATACTATATTTTGCGTAGGAACAATAATCACGATCAATGCACGAGCAAAAAAAGTTCTAAAAATGAGAATTCATTGATGTTGATATGACTAAAAATTTAAAATCTTTTTTTTTTTTGGTGGCAACTTTTAAGATATAATATTCTCGTTATGAACGATTTCTAAAACATTCGACAATTTAATTTCACATATTAAACATTTTTTTTTCTAGAAAAAGTTTTAAACCCAATTTATTGAGAATATTGCAATTTCTAGGATACTGTTGGGGTCAGAAACTACAACTTTGGCATCACAGTAACTTATAAGATGTAAGTGCTCGTTTAGGACAAATTTTAAAAAAAAGATTCCTTAACTCTTATCGACAACCTCATTGCATCCGTGGAAAACAGATATTCAACATTATAAACTATTCGGACGGATTTCACACCATATAAAATACACTCCATTTCTCTTCAAACATAATAGTTTATGTTATTTATAGTTTCTCAAATCGGTGCGAAGCTTCTGTTTATGCTCATGACATCATTTCAAAGAACTATATTTCCAATATTGGAAAATTTGGTGTTTTATTTTCTGTATTACTTTTAACATTTTGCATATTTCCAATTTTATATCCATGCATGGTTTGCTTTTCTTTTGTAAAAATAGTATATGCAACAAGGTTTTGTAGTTCTACGATTCGATATGCTTATTTTCATCATTATATTTTATCACAATGAATGACCAATTAAAGGTAACATCTCATTTTCTTTACTTATCGCAAGTTATTAAATGTGTATTCTCAGCAATATCGTTCAGACTAATCCCTCTGAGGGAAGTCCTAGTTTTAAAAAACAAAATGAAAGTTAATAAATAGTTTATTAATAAATAAACAACTATAGTCGGTTTACCATGTGAGGCATAAAATCGCCATTTTGTTGCAATCGTGCGAATGTGGTGCATATATGACATCTGCGTCAAAACTTTAAAAAGTTGCAATTAAATTATTTTACAGTTTGGATGAGGAAGACATTTATACTAAAATTTAAGCATTATACGCATTTTTTTTTTGCTATAACTGCTATTTATATACTTACATTTAAACATAAAAATATATCCTAAAAATGCTCTCACATATTTAAAACAGAGTGAGAGAATTTAGTTATTGCGAACATCGCTCCGGCTTATCTCCTCTTGGCATAAAATCGCATTTTTTGGTGACAAAAGTAAATTAAAACGCCCAAATTAACAAATATCATACAATTAACAGATAAAACCATTTTTAAAAGTAATTCTGCTATTTCCTCCTGTAAGACACACAGAGGTAGAATTAGATTAAAAAAAATATTTTTTTAAAAATAGAAAAATGTTATTTACGTTTTATCTAATAAAATATTTAAAATACATTTTTTTTAGCCTGGCGCGAAAGAGATAAATAGCGTTATATTGATTGAAGAAATATTGAAGAGGAAATTTTTAATTAAAAAAGACTTGTAAATTTTATTCAACAGGAATTTTTGGTACTTCTCTGTTATCCCGTCGACCAATTTCTCCAAATTATACAAATCGCCAAATTAATAGCCAAATTATACATATTGACATAATTTTTATTTTAAATAACGCAAAAAACAAATAATTAGTGGAATATTAATAAAAATTCAAATGAAAAAACGAAATTAAAATCACTTAATGATAGTTTAAACACGTGAATCGAATTTAATGTCATTGAATGTGACATTCACGATCATCCATTATTGGCATTTAATCTTATAGTTTGGCGATAATTTTTTGATCGGAGGGATAACCTAGAAGTACCGAATTTTTTATCTCAAAATGTTGAATTTATCAATAGTAATAACGCATAATTGCATAAATTTCCTTTGAATTGCAAAATTTTTCCTTTAGTACTACTTGGTTATACCGTCGACCAATTTCGCCAAATTATACACATCGCCAAACTATTAGCCAGATTATATAGATTAGCATAATTTGTCATTTAAATAACGAAAAACAAATTAGCAGAGCATATATAAAAGTAGAAATAAAATGCCGAATTAAAAATCACTTGATGACATAATTAATATTTATGTTATGCTTAATGTCAAGTGAATGTGACATTTTACGATCCTCCATTATTGACATTTAATCTTGGAATTTGGCGGTAGATTTTTAATCGGCGGGATAACCTTTCCTTCTTCAGCTTCTAAATTTTAAAACCGTAATTTTTCCTGTAAGTGAAATTGACGAAATGGCTCAAAAAAAAAAAAAAAAATAAATAAATAAAAAAAATAAAAAAAATAAAAAAAATTAAATTAACAATAAAAAACATTTACAAAAAGAAATAAAAGGATTATATTCGTTGATCACATTCTTCAAAATTACGGTGAAAAACGTTTGAAAAAGTATGACATTATTTTACAATATATATGTGTGGCAAAAATTCATACTAAAGTTAAAATTTAAATATTTTCTTCAATTTTTAGCTCACAGGCTATCATAGCCTGAGAGCTTATGTGCCCGCCCGTTCTGTATGTTCGTTCGTATGTGCGTAACGCGATAACTCATGATAAAAATATCCGATCCTCTTAAAATTTTGTATGTAGGTATATCCTGACAAGGCGCTTCCCTGATTAGTTTTTGAAGTTCATTCGATATGTATAAGAGGGGGAACGGGGGGCTCATGCCCCCCGTTAGTTGATATAAATGGGATTTTCATGCAGAATTAAGTTTTCAAAATTTAGATTAGGATCATTCTGATGAGGCGATTCCGTGACTGTTATTAGGTGTTCATTGAATAAGTATAAATAGGGGGAACAGGGGTTATAATCCCCCCCCCCCCGTTAGTTGATATAAATGGGATTTTCATGCAGAATTAAGTTTTCGTTCAAAATTTAGAATAGGATCATTCTGATGAGGCGATTCCGTGACTGTTATTAGGTGTTCATTGAATAAGTATAAATAGGGGGAACAGGGGTTCTAATGCCCCCCCCCCCCGTTAGTTGATATAAATGGGATTTTCATGCAGAATTAAGTTTTCGTTCAAAATTTAGATTAGGATCATTCTGATGAGGCGATTCCGTGACTGCTATTAGGTGTTCATTGAATAAGTATAAATAGGGGCAACAGGGGTTCTAATGCCTCCCCCCCCCTCTTAATTTATATAAATAGGTTTTTCAAGCAGAATTTTCAGATTTCGTTCAAATCTCTGAATAGTTTTGGAAGTTTAATGGTTAAGTATAAAAGAAGGGGATAACTCCTTTTAAATTATATAAATGCTAAATGGGTTTTTATTAAGAATTATCTAATTTGCTCTGAATTTTGGATATAGATTTTTTATATGATAAAGCATGTCTTTGATAGTATAGGAGGTTCAATGATTAAGTATAAAAAAAGAGGAAAGGGGAGAGCTGTTTCCCCTTCTTAATTTTTTTTTCGAACGGAATTAACCCTTGAAAATATAAGGCTTTAATGTACAATTAGTATTTGTAGCCTGTGAGCTCAATGCCATCAGTTTAACTGGGCAGTATTCTTTTTATTTTAAAATATTAACTCATATCTATATAATTTACGATTGAATATTAAAATATACTCCAAAAATTATCTTCACTTGAAAAAATCAACATCATTGCGACCATTAAGAACCTAAGTCAGGCATTAAGTCAGTAGTGCATTTTCGGCTTAAAAACACATGATTTTGGCGACAAAAGCAAAATGAAAGTCGCATAGAAACGAATATATAACTTACAACTTACAGTGTCATTTACAATTAGATCTGCTTTTTTCTGCTGTAAGTTATATTATACGGAAATTCGATAAGAAAGAAAATAATAAAAAGGTAAATAACAATCATTCAAAATTCAATTAATCAATTTTTGAAATTCATGTTTTTATTCTAACGCCAGGGATAAGTAGCTAAAAGTTGAACTATTTGTTATATTTCGCGTTAATTTATTTTTTAAGCATTACAAATATTTTTTTCATTTTCAAGATAAATATATTTTTATAATATTACGCCTCATTTAAGCGGTCTTTCTTTATTATTATTAATATTATCAGTAGTTATTTTCTGCTATTATTTGCAAGATATTTGTAATATTTCTAATAGATCTCATAGCCATTTTAATTCTTTTAGCAATTATAATTTTCGCCAAAAACAGCTACTGGCAACCCTTTTGTCAAAAATAACCGAAAAATACGAAATTTACTGCGAAACATCAGAGTTATCCCTGTAAATTTGAATCATAAACCTTCGGAAAAATATTTCCTATCGAATGATACAATCGGCAAAAAAATCCATCGGGTAGTTTTTGAAAACACTCGTTTGGAAGTTTCAGAACTTCTGCTTTATAATATATTATGATATGATATAATTATCAAAAAATTTAAATGACTAGTATTAAAAAATGCTCTGACGAGCACCAAAAAAGGTTAATATGTTTTAAAGTATGAAAAAGTGTTTGACAAGAGCTTCTAATTGAGAATGAGAAAGGACAAGGGGTCCCTTCTTGGCTGCAATTCACTGTCAATGCAAATTTGAAAAAATCATATTTGCGCTTTTTCCATATAAAAGAAATCAGTCACTGTTACGATAAAATTGTGTAGTGTAAAGGCATAATTAGAAAAGACACCACGTGATTAAACATGAATGTAAAGCAAAATAGGGCCAAAAACCATAGTTCCCGCAGCCAGTGTTGAATTCAGACACTTTTATCCGGGAGGGTGTTCTGTGGTTTCGGGGGAGGAGACACAATAGAGTTCTAAGGAAATTATACTTTTTTACCATTAAAAACACAATCTAAATTTTATTGGGGGGGAGCATTTGATACCTTCGGGAGGGAATGCCCCCCCCCCCCCCCGGCTCACCTCCTGCATTCAACACTGCCTGCAGCGTATCACATTCACGCAGTCAGACCACAAACTGTCGCAGTTTAAAACAGCACAGAAATCTGATTTGTGTGCAGTTGCAGTGCAGAGTCAACAATGCAGTTAACATGTAAAGCACGATTGAAAGTTTTACTAAAAAGTAAAGATAGAAAGTTTTACGCAAATTTCTTTTATATGGAAAAAGCGCAAATATGATTTTTTCAAATTTGGCATTGACAGTGAATTGCAGCCAAGAAGGGACCCCTTGTCCTTTCTCATTCTCAATTAGAAGCTCTTGTCAAACACTTTTTCATACTTTGAAACATATTAACCTCTTTTGGTGCTCGTCAGAGCATTTTTTAATACTAGTATATATATCACTGAGATGTACAACAAAGTACAATACTGTAGAATACGGTGTGCATAGAATTTATCGTTTATTATTTATAGGGACATAAAAAAGAATTTGTTATAGTCAAGGTTTCAAGTGCTGCGCATTTTGGGCATATTTGTGCAGAAATACAATTACTACACATGTCTGTGCCGAACCGTTTTTAGATAGATTTCGTATGAAATACTACCTATTGCGGTCGCTCCAATGTTGGAATTTCTGAAACATTTTTGCAGATCTACGCCGATCGTGACCTCTAGACCCCAAAACTACCATTAGTAAAAAGTTTATATATACAGGGTGAGTCATAAATATCGGAACAATAGGCTATCTCCTTAAATATTGCTTTTAGACCCATACTTCCAATTGCAAAAATTCATAAAAAAATGTGAAATTTTTGATAAGACAAATTGCGACTCCATGGGGGGTCTAGTTGAAAAGTTACGAAAATTAAATTTTTATACGGCCCCCGTAGGACAAAAATTCCAATTAGAAAAACTTCCCTTATTCAGTCCTGAATAAAACACAAAAAGTTGTATCTTCATATCTCCAAAATTCGCAAAGTTATAGCCGTTTAAAAAATTCATCGGGTTTTAAGGGATTAGACACAAATTGAAATGCGCGCAATTCAGAAAACAATGTTACTTTAACAGTTCTAGGAAACGCGTAAAAAATCTATTTTTTGAGTTAGAATTTTGATTTTTTTTCTTTTTTGTGATGGTTAGCCTTATAATTAACTAAGAAAATCACATCTTAAAATTTCTCATACAATTTATAAAAGTTTCATGTGGTTAGTACCGGTTTAAATGGGATAATCAAAAATCGTTATAAATCGTAACATTATTTATCGGATTTCAATTTCTTTCCATTTAATTAAAGATGATAATCTGATTATAGTTTTGTTCCAAGGTTTTTTATATTAATTTTAAAACTATTAAACTTTTAAAAAAATCATATTTTCAAAAGCAAACATTTTTTCAAAAGTAAACATTTTTTTCAAATTTGCCAAAACAAAACTAATGTAGAAAAATGAAAAATGACGTGTTTCAAGTTCTTTTTCCTTTAAAAATTCTTAATATTTAATAACTTAAAGGCAAGAAATAGAGGGGAAAAATCATTACGCAGAAAAACGAAGTGTATTGTTTAAATGTCCGTCAGTTGTTTAAAAAAATGCTCTTTCTAAGATGCAGATTAAGCCTTTTTTTTCTTTTTAAATTTAGCTCTGACATCTTCAGGCTTTATACCGTCCTCCAGAGGATGTTCAAAAATCTGCATTCTGGGCCCAGGTAGGGCCAAGACCGAGATGTTATTTTTTTCTGAAGACTCGCCAGGCCGGGCCTAGCGTACTTTTCATAAGGGAGGGGGCTGCTTCCTTCAACTTAGGTGCACACTGGATAAAATTTTCAAACCCGGTCTCGACAAAATCCGTATTAAAATCACAAAAAAAAAAAAAAAAAAAAAAAAAAGAAAAAGAAAAAGAAAAAGAAAGAAAAAAGAAAAGAAAAAAAAAAAGGAAAAAACTTTAAAATTCATTTTTCTTAAATAGATTATTCAAAGGCTAAAAAAATTAAATACAATAAAACCAGTGAAAAAAAATCTGCCTATGACGGAATTCTGTCTTAAACGGAAAATATGTTGATCCACGCAAAATAAATACAATAGTACCTGAGAAAAAAATAAGCTTCAATTACATCTTCTAGAGAGGGCATCTGTCTATAACGTATTTTTTCTTTCCTATGTGATTCCGTCTTAAAAAGTTTTACTGTATAACATTTCTCAAAGTCTCCAACGCATTGGATATGGATTAACGATATTAAAATATAAGTGAAACTTTTACATATAAATAGAGATTTATTGATAAAATAAATATATTACAGCCTTTGGCGCTTCTTTTATAATAAAAAGTATAAATATAAAAAACGAAAAGCTATAAAAGAATTTTTTAGTCAGAACACCTCCATATGAAACAATTTTTTCCCATGCCGAAGTAAACTAGTCGTTGGGGGCCACCGTAACACTTACCCATCATAGATATGCATAATATAAAATATGAAAATAAAACATGTGTAAACTATTTATAAAATGCATTGCAATTCCAAAACAAAACTTAAACATACATTTTAATACTTTTAATATACATAGCTCTATGCTCTATAATGAATTGCTGATGAACCCATTTCGACAAATTATACAAAACGCCAAAATACTCAAGTAAGTACCAGATTGCGTAAAGAAACATCCTTATAACTCCAAAAATATTAATCATATTAACTAAAAATTTACTGCGTCGAATTAAGCGTCTCATTTCCAATTAAAATATGTCTTTGTATTGAAATTTGAATGAAATACAGGGTCATGAAAAATCGAAGAATGTGAAAAACAGGATTACAGATATCTCGGCAACTAATAATCCGATCGACTTCGTTTTTTATACAAAATTTGTGTTATTTTATTGCCTTTTATGTCCACTTCTTAAAATAAAAAAATTCGAAAATTTTTATATACCTTTCATCAGAACGAATTTTTCGAGAGTCCGAAAAAAATAGTTCCGGATAATCGAGGTTACTGATATTAAATAGGCTTCTTCCCATTTTTACATACTAAGTACATACAAAATTTCAAGTCTCGATCTCAATTTGTTCGGGATATAGAGCGGTTAGAGACAGACAGACAGACAGACAGACAGACACACAGACGGACGGACGGCAAAATTTTTTTTTTCTAAAAATATGTTTTTCGGAATCTCCACTATCTAAAACGTGTAAATCCGTCAAAAAAATTTTTCGATTTTCAAAACGATTGCAAGTCTATGATTTAAACTATTAGACCGAGATTTAGACCGAGCTATGATTTAAACTATTTTCCAGACCGGTTCGAGTTATGATGTTGACATTTTTTTCAGGCTACGCCGAACTTTTTCCCCTGTGGGTCAATTTGGGACCTGACCTAGATATTTTGACCCAGGCAGACGTGTGGTATACAAATTTAACGTAAAAACTATACGCTGATGCTATTTTATGTCCAAAGAAAAAGCGCTATCTTTAACCGATTTTTATTAAATTGCAATTTGTGAATGCTCCCTAACTAGCGTTGAAATTGAGTGAAGAAAACACCGTTTAGAGGCAGGGAAAAGTGGTGTAAGTCAGGAATTTTTGAGGATTTTGAGATTTAATATCTCTGTGGGGTTTTTAGATCCGGTGATGAAATTTGTTTTGTTCAATTTAGGAATGGATAAAGAATAATTTCCTAATTGGGAATTTTTTCCTACGGGGGCCATATAAAAACTTAATTTTCGTATTTTTTCAAATAGACCCCCCATGGAGTTGCAACTTATCTTATCAGAAATTTCACCTTTTTTTAGGAATTTTTGCAATTGGAAGTATGGGTCTAGGGGCAATATTTGTGGAGATAGCCTATTGTTTCGATATTTATGACTCACCCTGTATATATATGTATATATATCACTTTCTTATGGACACGATAACTTCTATAGTTCTGCTCTAATCTACCAAACTAATACATAAAATCAAGGGTATAAAATCTCGGCTAAGGGCAAAATAGGACCAAAGGGGTAGAAAAGGGAGGGTTTTTGTGAAAACCGAAAAAACGCCATAACTTCTTAATTAAAATAGATATCGAATCGGTTTAAAGTTTATATTACTTCTTAAAAATGGGCCAAAATTTTATGTATATGACTGATTTTTGATAAATTTAGAAATGGGCTCAAGGGGCGAGAAAAACAGGGTTTTGAGGAGAAAAAAATTCATATTCACGTCAATTCTTAAAATATCAAATCCAACTAAGTTTTGTGCAAATGCTCTCAACATTATCTAAAACTTTTGTAGTTACAAGTTTTTGATAAGACTAGTTCTTACTGATAAAAAAAATTAAAAACGACAACAAAAAAATCCCTGTCGGCTTGGCGTATAGGCGGAGGTAGATTTCGAAAAGTTTTCAAATCAACAACAAAAAAAATAGAATATTATTAAAGATAAATCCGATTTAACTACTATATTGTGCGCTTTTGAAAAATTTTTAATTTCATTTTTCCGTAAGAAGTGGTTTTATCAAAATCAACTTAAGCGAAATTCGACTCAAACGCCCATTTTGACAACATATTTTGAAATACATTCTAACTTTATTAAAAAATCGACCAATACGTACATTATATAGTTCCTAAATAACAAAAAATTGGCAATTGAATGCGTTTGAGAGCAAAATTGAATTTAAAAATGAGTCATAAAGTAACCAATGTGTTATTTGAATGCATCCACAATTCTATAAGCAAGATCGCTTTGGGAAATTTTGTGCGAAGTGCCCACTTTGACAGCTTTTTTAAAATATATATTTAGCGTTTATCAAAAAACTGACTAATACGGCACATTACACAGTTCCTAAATAACAAATAACTGTCAATTGAATGCGTTTGAGAGCAAAATTGAATTTAAAAATGAGTCATAAAATGACCAATTTGTTATTTGAATACATCATCTATTCTTTAATAATAATCGCTTTGGGAAATTTTGTGCGAAGTGCCCATTTTGACAGCTTTTTTAAAATATAACCAGTTTGTTATTTGAATACATCCTCAATTCTTCAAACATGATCGCTGTGGGAAATTTTCTGCGAAGTGCCCACTTTGGCAGTCATTTTTGAAATAGATTCTACATTTATCAAAAAATTGTCCAATCCGTCACATTATATAGCTCCTAAATAAGAGAACCTGTAAATTGGATGCGTTTGAGAACAAAAATGGATTTAAAAGTGATTCAGAAAAAAAAAAAAAAAAAAAAAAAAAAAAAAAAAAAAAAAAAACGCAATTTGTTATACTTCCTCAATTTTTTCAATCACGACCACTTAGGGAAATTCTGTTCAAAGTACCTTTTTTGACAGCCTTTTTTGAAATATATTCTGCCTTTACCAAAAAACTGGCCAATAAGTCATATTATACAGTTCATAAATAAGAGGATCTGCCGTTTGGATGTGTTTAAAATTAAAAATGAATTCAAAAAATGAGTCACAATATCAGCAGTTTGTATTTGAAGTTTTTTCTCCAACTCCGATTTTTGTTTAATATATTTCTGCTATAAGAATTGGTCCTATGAAAAACTTGTTAATGTAAAAGTTGTAGATATTATTGATAAGATGTAAAATAAATTTAATTAGATTTGATTACTTAAGAATTGAGTAAGTTATGATTTTTTTTTCTTTTTCCACCCCCTTTTTCTTTTCATTTTTAATTTTTTTTATCGGTAAAAGTTGATCCTATCAAAAATTTGTAAATACAAAAGTTATAGATAATGTTAAGAACATTTATACACAATTTAGTTGGATTTGATATCTTGAGAATTGACGAAGTTATGATTTTTTTCTCCCAAAAACCATATTTTTTTCGTCCCTTGACCCCATTTTTAATTTTATCAGAAATCTATCATACAGAAACGTTTAGCCCATTCTTTAGAAGTAATATAAACTTTAAACTGATTCAATATCTATTTTAATTAAGAAGTTATCGCATTTTTTCTGTTTTCACAAAACCCTCCCTATTTCCACCCCCTTGGTCCGATTTTGCCCATTAACGAACTCGACCGAGATTTTATGCCCCTCGATTTTATATAAAAGTTTGAAGGAGATCTGAGCATAATTATTGAAGTTATCGTGTCTAGAAGAAAGTGAAATATACATACATATATATATATAGATAGATAGATAGATAGGTAGGTAGATAGATAGATAAACTTTTTTACTGATGGTAGTTTTAGGGCCTAGGAGTCATGATCGGTGTAGATCTACAAATTTTTTTCAGAAATTCCAACATGGGAGAGAATGCAATAGGTAGTATTTCATACGAAATCTACCTAATATTTCATACGAAATCTACCTAAAAGGGGGGTGAAAAAAGAAAAAATCCATAACTTCGTCAATTCTTGAACTATCAAATCTATTTAAATTTATTTTAAATCTCCTCAATAATATCTACAACTTTTGTATTGACAAATTTTTCATAGGACCAACTCGTATAGCAAAAATAAACAAAAATAGGAGTATCAGAAAAAAATCTCAAATCAAAACTGCTTATATTCTGACTCATTTTTAAATTTATTTTTGATTTTAAAAGCACCCAAATGGCAGATCCTCTTATTTAAGAACTACATAACGTGACGCCTTGGTCAGTTTTTTGATAAAGACAGAATATATTTCAAAAAAGCTTGCCAAAAACGGTATTTTGAACAGAATTTCCCGAAGTGATAGTGATTGAAAATTTGAGGACGTATTCAAGTAACAAATTGCGTTTTTTATGACTCATTTTTAAATCCATTTTTGCTATCAAACTCATCCAGTTTACAGTTCCTCTTATTTAGAAACTATATAATGTGACGCATTGGTCAGTTTTTTGATAAAGTCAGAATATATTTCAAAAAAGGCTTCCAAAAAGAGTATTTTGAACAGAATCTCCCGAAAGCTTCGTGATTGAAAATTTGAGGAAGTATTCACATAAGAAATTGCGTTTTTTCAGACTCATTTTTAAATTCAGTTTTGCTCTCAAACGCATCCAATTGACAGGTTCTCTTATTTAGGAGATGTATAATGTTCCGTATTCATCAATTTTTTGATAAAGGCTGAACATATTTTAAAAAAAGCTGTCAAAGTGAGCACTTTGCACAAAATTTCCAGAAGTGATCATGATTAAGAATATAGGTTGTATTCAAATAACAAATTGCGTTTTTTCTGACTCATTTTTAAATCCATTTTTGCTTTCAAACGCATTCAATTGACAGTTTTTTGTTATTTACGAACTATATAATGTGTCGTATTAGTCGATTTTTCAATAAAGTCAGAATATATTTCAAAATATGTTGTCAAAATGGGCATTTGAGCCGAATTGAGCTTAAGATGTTTCTTAGAAAACAAGTTCTTAGAGAAAAATGAAATTAAAATTTTTTCAAAAGAGCCCAAATAAAGTTGTTAAACTAGGTTTATCTGCAATGAAATTTTATTTTTTGTTGTTGAAATGAGCACTCTTCGAAATCTACCTCCACCTATAGGCCAAACCGACAGGGGTTTTTTCTTAAATTTGCGCCAAACCTGCGCCAAAAGCGCCATATAGTATCAAAATGAAATTTAGCACGATTTCATCGATTCGAGAAACAAAGAAAAATTCCATTTTTAACTTTTTCCAGATTATTAATTTCGTAAAAATGAAAAAATTGCGATCAAAAGATAACAAAAAACATGCAGATTTCCCCAAAAGATCGCGAAAAACAAGTGGATTTCAGCAAAAGATCGCAGAAAACATTCGAATTTTATCAAAAGATCGCGAAAAACACGCCATGTTAGTCTAATAATCGCAAAAAAAAGTGAATTTTGTCAAAAAATCACTAGCATGTAAATATTTTTAGAGGGTAGTATATTAATTATAACATATAAAATAAATTCATTTATTTCAAAATAAAATAAATTGAATCGATGATTTTTTAAACGTCATCTTTACTGACAATCCTGAGTTTCCTTCTAGAGATGAAGATACTGTAATTTGATATTGTATTACAGATGTTATCAACTTACAATCTTTATCACATTGTACATATAACCGAAACTAGACGATTTGTATCTTATAACACATTGTTTTATAAGTTTTTCATACCTTCCAGTTAATAGGGAAAGGGCGCATTTTGAAATTTACAATTTCTTTAGTTATCAAAATTGTTTCAGAAAATTATGTTTCTACATTTTTCAAGGAAATTAGAAAGTGATTCATCTTGTATTCCATAAACTGTTTTTTTTTTTCATTTTTCTAAAAAGTGTCCCATTCCTCATTCTTCTACCATACGTATTAAAAAGTATTTTTATTTTAATTTTAAAAGTCATTCTCCTATTAATGTCTGTATTTAAAAGAAAAAAATATTTTTACACACTTTTATTTATTACTGCTTTTCTACATTTACCAATAAGCCCCACCAGTGGCTGCGAGGTTCTGACCTCCAAACTGGCAGACGTTCAGGTGCTGGTATCGAACCCAATCGCCACCGTCGGCCTAACCGTTCGGAGTTTTTCGTGGTTTTCTTCAAACCTTGGACTTCCTTGCGTAAATACGGGTTAGATTCCCTTAGAAAGACCCCCACGGGTGTCATTCCATCCCTTAAGGCCTAATTTCCACAGTGTAGATAATTGGCCGACATAAATACAAACAAACAAACCATTTATCAATATTTTCGACGAGTTTCACAAATTACTCTTTAATTAAAGTGACAGAATTTATCACACAGCTATTGAGAAGCGGTCTTACAGACCGCACAATCAAAAGGTAAATAAAAGGTGTGATTAATTCATAGAATGGTGTTTTTGTACTAAACTTTATGTACAGTGTTGCTATAGTTAAAATTCACGTATTGAAAAATCTTTAGGGATAGTAACTAAATTTCAGTAGTGTTTGTACTTAAACTGAAAGTTACAAGTTAAACTTTAAAAATTCAAATAAGCAGCGGTCTGTGAGAACGGCAACATCAGTTAACTGTTAGTGGATGTAATTCATTCATTTTTTTTCCCCCCAATAAGTTTGGATTATTCAAGTTAACATGAAAAAATACCTTTACTATGTATTGTTTTCCCTGCTATCGATAAATCACATTTTTATGAAATTATGGTATAAAAAATACATAGATTTCTGTATGGATATTCATAAATCTTAATGTAGGTAAATAGTTTGTTTATTGATAGTTAAAATTAAACAATTTCTCGAAGAGTGACTATCCTTTAACTGATGCTACCAGTCTCTCAGACCACTGCTTTTTTAAAATTTTTAACACGCTTTTATTAACTTCACCTGTATGTGAGTTTGTGGGTTTGTAACTCTCCTTATTATATGAAGATTTTCCTTATTATAGTTCAACTTGTAACTTTTAGTTTAATCACAAACACTACCGAAATTTTGTTTCCTTTTGAACTTTAGTGTTATCACCAGAGACTTTTGAATAGTTATTTTAATTATAACAGCATTGTAAATAAATTTTAGTACAAAAACACGATCCTTTGAGTTAATCTGGTCTTTTATTCACCTTTTCGGTGGTGTGGTCTTTGAGACTGCCTCACAGTAGTTCTGTGATAATTTTTGTCACATTAGTTAAAAGTTAGTTTACTCAGATATAAAAATATTTTCATGTATATTAGATAGTTTACTATATTCTGATAAATATTTATGAAGCAATTTCAGTTTCTACACTTTTAAAGGGGGGGGGGGAGAGAACATTTAATAACAAAATGTAGCTAATTTTCCAATGATAATTCGATAATTTTGTAAACCGAAACAATGTTCTGTTATGTAATTTTTGTACCCCCATCCCCTACTTTATATGAGCTTGGTTAAAATCGATCTGATTATCTTTAAAATTTGTGACATTGATAGTGTATGCAATGTCCTTCCTGTATAACTGAAAAGGGGGGGGAGGCCATTGTAATTTGGTTATTTATGAAGATTTTTAAGTGGGATCTTAACCCTTTATCTACCAACGCCCCTTTATTGACTTATAAATACCATAAAAATTTCTTATTATAAAAATCTTTTGATATGTCAATTAGTTGTAATATTGTTTAGAAGGAGTTACAGATACATTACTTTATTTTATTCCAAAAGTATTATTGGTTACACAAAACAAAAATATTTTTAAAAGGATGATTTCATTTGTCTTTGTATCTTTTCAGTTTTCTTGGCGCTGAAGGAGGGGGGTGGGGATTTTTCAATTCGGAAATATTTCTATATTTATATTGTAAGAACATCATATTTGTACATTTTACAATTCTACTAAATACTAAGAAAACAATTTAAAATAAAAGTGGGGTTATAAATATTGCACAAAATCCCTGTAAATTCAAATTAAGCCTTCAATTCTTCTAAAATCCCTCAAAAAATTATTACATGATTATGTTAATCTCTTAATTTAGTTTAAATAATCTACGTAAAATGTTTTAGAATGTAAAATTTTCATGAATTAGTTTTTATGAATAATGCAGTAGATAAAGGGTAAAGATATTTTTGATTCTTCCATATTTTTAGATATTTTTTCATTTTTTCATTTTTAGAGCTTTCCAAAATCTAAACTTCTTTTATGAAATTTCTTTTTATTGGAAAATGCTTTAAATCGTCGAGCTATTATTTTAATGATCTATTATTGAAAGTCAATAAGAATTTTGATGATAAGAATAATTTTGAAGTCAAGTCTATAAGACTAACATTTTTTGCACACGGGGCAAACGTTGGATTTTGGCGCTTCCACTTCCCCGTATTGCAAAGAAAGTTTTCAAAGAGAATTTTGCCAAGTTTCTGACAGCTGACTTATATATCTATATAATAAAGGCCAAACGTATCTGTGCGTAACGCATACGTCATGTTTTGAATGGCAACACTTTCCGATAATATTTCAATTTTGCAATTTTCGCTATTGAAAAATTTTAAACTTCTAGACATAGCACGTTTTCAACATATATACCATCGTATGGAGAAAGATAGGCACTTTTAAATGCAGTTTGTTAGAAAACTGTATCTCAAGTTGTTTTTGAGATATTAATTTTTTTATAGTTTTAGTTCATTTTCTCTAATGGTGGCAACTTAAGTATTGCATTTGTGTGGGAAATAAAGGAAAAATATCCATAGAGTAAAAAGAAAAATAGAGATGTAATTTGGTGGTTGGAGGTGACGCCAAAAAAGGAACGCTAAAATTCGCTGCATTGCATCAAGCATAACCGCGTGCTTTTGCAAAAAAGGAAAACTTTTAGCGATACAGTTTCAATTCATGATACAATGAAATGCTATTTTAGAATGCTAAAATATAATAATTTTTTTTTTCATTTAGAGAAAAAATGATGGTTAAGAATTTGGTCTCTGTTCTTCGAGACTGTTTTGTGTGGCCCGAATAAGAGACTTAAATTGGAAGAATAACGCCCATCAAACCGTTTTAATCGCAGACTGCACCTCCATTTATCTCTTTTCTCCGTGGAAAATAACAGATCACTGTGTATTTTAGTTGCCATTTTTTCATAGCAACTGTAAAAAATAGTACTTAAAAACCTGTTACGTCAAAATATCGTCGGCTATAAAACCCGGTGAATGTTGTTGGTTTTATTCCATTTTTTCCTATCAATTTAATGACTTTTAGTTCGTTGCAAACTTAATTTACAAAATATACAACAATTAGCCTTTACAAAAATGTATTTTAAAGAACATCTGTGTGTCATATTTTCTTGGTTTTAAAAACTGAAAGGATGCAATTTTATTCTTTGGCAAAATCTTTGGCTAATAACTTTTTTCTTGCGTCTAATACGGAAGTACCGATAATTTTCAAAGCTTTATATGATTACATAATTAATATTTTTCATATAAAAATGCTGTTTGGAATTAGTTGGCTATTTAAAAAGCATATTACGTAGGAAAAATTTATTAGACTTTTCAATTTTAAATTTTAAAAAAGATTTTCACTTTTACTCTGTGACCCGGAAACCCCGGGTTTGGTGTACTAGTAATCATAAAATACATAATACTCATCTGTATAATCAGCTTTGTCAACTATTGATTCATGAAAACTTTCAATATGAAATCGAAAGGAGCTGAAAAATATTCCACTTTATACAGTTTTCATCTTAGCATAAATAATTTTGATAGTCTTTCTATTGATTTTTTTAAAAAATTTAATTCAAGACTGGATCTTATTATAGACACATTTCAAATTCACAGATTTTATTGCAACTGCAGTATTACAATTGAGACCTTTAACTCTTAAGGCCCCTGTCCTCACTCGAGGAAACGCTCGCGAGCTAATGCTATCCCTATGGGGAAGCATTTTTCTAATAACTCTTTCGCATTTTGACATTTTTGAATATTTTTTTTTTGCATTGGATAGGTGAGGTGCATGCCGACAGCGCACCTTTTTTACTTTTTCGATTTTGGTTGCAGATATTTTTTTTAAAAAGCACTTTCAGTTTCGAAACCGGTTTTGAAAGTGAAACTAACTTTGTAGAAAATATCTGCAACCAAAATCGAAAAAGTAAACAAGGTGCGCTGTCGGCATGCACCTTACCTATCCAATGAAAAAAAAATTATTCTAAAATGTCAAAATGCGAAAGAGTTATTAGAAAAATGCTTCCCCATAGGAATAGCATTAGCTCGCGAGCGTTTCCTCGAGTGAGGACAGGGGCCTTAACTACTGAGACAAAAACTGTCGCATAACTATTGTCAGTGGTCTGTGATACCGCTTAATCTAAAATTGAATAAAAGGCTTGATTAACTCAAAGGATACGGTTTCTGTTCCAAAATTTATGAACAGGAATACTGTACTTAAAATTCATATAATCAGAAGTGTCTAATGATAGTATTGCGATCTAAAAGAAACGAAATTTAACAACTACATATATAACTATAATATAGTTAAGCTGAAAATCAAAAGTTAAAATAGGAAAATAGGTAAAAATAGCAAAATAGAAAATTTGGTAAAAAGCATAAAAAATTGAAAAAAGAAGTGAAAATAGGAAAAAGCAGCGGCCTGTGAAACCGCTAACATCAGTTAAAAATTAAACTCATAGTGATATGATATGAGATACTATATTAGTCACACGAAGACTTTCACAAGCAAATATTAAACCTATATGGGAGCGTTCTTGACAAATATCTCGCTTCCGTTTTATTCATTTAAGTAATTTTTTTATGAGATCAATGTAGTAGTATCTTTAATATCTAGTGTTGTGCTCTTTTACATGTTCGAGTTCGGTTAAATGTTTTTTATATTCCGACACTTTAATAATAATAATAATAATAATAATAATAATAATAATAATAATAATAATAATAATAATAATAACTGTTTAAAACGGTTTCTGAAATTTAAAGTATCCTCATTTTAAAAAATGCAAGCAATATCAAAAAGGTATATACATACAATGTTTAGATATCAATCTCAGGTATCATATATAAATATATATGTAAAATAAATATTAAAATTCAAGCAAGATTTCTGAAAATAATGCTCTGCTAGGTTTAACATTAGTTTGCGGGTGTTCTGTGTGCGACTTCACTAGTTCGCAAATAAACTGGAATGCTAATGTTAAATCTATTTGAGTGTTCTTTTGAAATTTTCTTACTTGCATTTTATTTTTTTCTTAGACTGGCTTGTGTTGAATTCTAATAGATTTTGTATTTAGTTTTTTTTAATTTTGGTTGCAGATAGCTACCTTTACTTTTGGTTAGTCTTCCGTTTGGATATTTCGGCTAAGAGAAATTTTTATCTAAATTTTGTATGTACTATATATTAATGTATTAATTGACAAACAAAATCTTCATTTCGCGCCTCTTTGCTGTTACTTCTACCTCCCGACTTCTGCAAGCCTCCTCCCCCTAGTTTTGGTTCTGTATGTACCTAGTGTTTTAAACGTTCATAAAGTGCTTCTATTTTAAATTATTAAAATATAATTATTTAATTTTATTTTATTTTCCAGAGGCAGTTTTTCAACAGGAGATTCGAATAGGTTGAATGGATATTGCTTGCTTGTATTTGTTGTTTTGCATCATACATAAGTGGGCAATATTCTTTCAAACATTTCGAATAATTAATGAACATGTGTGATAGCAATGGTAGCGAAAGTATTACCCTGGCATCAGCTACTGATTATGAATCTTCATGATATAGATACTTCATGGTATGATATAGATACTTCAATTCTCCCTAATATCTCCAAAGATAAATTAGCGATCGATGAGAAACTTTTACCATAAGTCAATTGCTGAGGTAATCATAAATTATATTTTCCTATGTTTAATTTCTATTTGATAAAAATTGCTTACGTTGATCATATAACTGTATACTAGTATTTTTATACAAATATGTTTTTATTTCAGAATTTTTTCTTTTAGTTATAAAGCTAATATTTATTTTTGAAAATGTAAGGATAATTTTAATTCAAATTCTAAATCAACAGCAACATTTAATTTAATTTATGACAACTTGGAAATTTGTCGTCAAATTTTATGCTTACCAAGTATGATCATTGGCAAGGGAATTAAATTGTTTTTGATGATTTCTAAATTTTTCGGATGATTTTAAAAACAATATTTTTTCTACTTAGAATAATTAAATCTCCAATGAAAAAAAAAAAAGAAAAAAAAATGTTTGTGTGTATGTGGAAGAGGAGATGGGAGTGCCCTACTAGATCTTTTGAGCAACATTATTATTTTTTTCTTTCTAGTATTAATGTACGGTGTTACCTTAACTAATATTCATTGCTTCCCTGTTCTTTAATTAAGAAATCTAGATTTGGCTTACAAAAATTTTCTTAATGCAGCATTTTAATTATCTGTTTAATCAAATATTGTATTAGAAATGTCGGCAAAAATGTTCTATTAATGAATATCTTGGCTAAAAAGATAAAAGAATAAGTTGAAAACTGGTGTGAATCAATATAAAGAGATAAAAACTTCTTTAGTACACCATAAAAATTTTTAAATTCTCGAATTTAAATATTTTTATGGTGTGTTTAAAAATGATTTATCTCTTCATAAAAAAATATATTTCCAGAATGAATTATATTTGTTAACTGAAATATCACTATAATTAAAAATTATTTTAAATGGAGTATTTAGGAGGACAGCTCCACATAATATAGATAAAAAAAAGTTCATTATTTTAAGTGCCCCCGCTCCTCTCACACGCATAAAAAGTGAAAAAATAATAATACTGCATCATCGTTAACCTTTAAAATTTTATTCTATGATTATAAGTATAAAAATATCCGTATATATGACTATAACAAAAAAGTCTTATTTTAATATATGTAGTGTCTGTATTCTCCATATCTTCTGAAATATAGGTTAATTTTTCTAAAATTTCTAATTTGACAAAGCACTTTTGCTTGATTTGTGAAAAATTGAAATGACTTGACAGGTTTTATGCTCAAGTATCATGACTACTAGAAGAAGAGTGTGACGGGGGTGTCTTTTGCATCTCTCTTTACTTTAAAAAATTTCTCAGATTTTTGTTATCTTTGATGATTTTAAATGTCAATATAAAATTTATTCTTCTCAAAAGAGTTCGAATTAGTTAAAAAACTAAAAAAGGGAACGAAAATCTTGTAGAAGGTGATGCTCAGTTCTCCTGAATTTCTTGTATAACATTACTTTTATTTACTTATTTTTTAACTATTTGGAAAAAATAGTGGTTGTTCTCGGCAGAGAATTGGGAAATCTAATGTACATATGAATCTTTTAATTGGTTGAACTCGGCAACTTATTTATTTAATTTTATTCATTTCCTCATTGGTCCAAGTTTAATGTCAAAAATGGAATACTTTTTTTTTTTTTTTTTTTTCTGGTCGGTTCAAGTTTAATGTCCAAAAACTGAAAACTTTTGTTGCCATGATGACAAAAAGATTAATAAAAACTTTAAATAAAATAATTTAAAAACAAATTGTGATAAAGATTTCAAACAAATTTCATTAAAAAGTGCATTCTTTTCTCTACTCAACGGTAAAAAATTAAAATGTGCGATGTTAAAAAGTTGAAAAATTTGCAGTTCCAAAAATTATAAAGGTGAAATTTCATTTAAAATTTATTTGTGATGGATCCAGGAATATTAATGTTCAATCCGTGTCGTGCGTAATAGGAAGTCGGTCAGAAGTTAGTCTGTTTAACTCCATCAAATAAAAAATCCCTGTCGGCTTGGCCTATAGGCGGAAGTAGATTTCGAAGAGTGCTCATTTCAACAACAAAAAATAAAATTTCATTTAAGATAAACCTAGTTTAACAACTTTATTTGGCCTCTTTTGAAAAATTTTTTATTTCATTTTTCTCTAAGAACTTGTTTTATAATAAACATCTTAACTAAATTCGGCTCAAATGCCCATTTTGACAACATATTTTGAAATATATTCTGACTTTATTGAAAAATTGACTAATACAGTGCATTATATAGTTCGTAAATAACAAAAAACTGTCAACTGCGTTTGAAAGCAAAAATGGATTTAAAAATGAGTCAGAAAAACGCAATTTGTTATTTGAATACAACCTACAGTGTCTCACAAAAGTGATGGGACACTTGTGCTTTATAAAAATAAACTGCAATAAAATAAATAAACAAACATGTGCAAAAATTTTTTGGGTGTGTTTCATATTTAAAGTTAGTAACAATTATTACATAACATACATTTTGTCAAAATATTAAAATATTAATTTAGTAAAAATACAATTGTTCTGAACGGAGCAAAAAATGGCTCACATAAGTGATGGGACACTTACTTTTCCATCAAATATTTATCCAAAAATTTTACTTTTTAAAAGGTTTTAATATTTTGTTGGATTTCCTTTTACTTTTAAAACATGATTTAATCTTTTTGGGATGGATTCGAGTAATTTTTTTGTGATTTCTGGAGTGATTTTACCCCATTCTTCTTGAAGCACCGATTTTAGTTGTTGTTTTGAAGAAATGGTGTGTTTGCGAATTCTTGATTGCAATTCTTGCCAAATATTCTCTATGGGATTTAAGTCTGGAGATTGTGGTGGTGTTTTTATTATTTCAGGACAGTTATATAGCAGCCAGAGTCTAACGTTCAGAGCAGTGTGTTTGGGGTCATTGTCCTGGTAGAATTTAAAATCGTTATGAAGGTTCAATTTTTGTGCTGAAGATTTCAAATTTTGCTTTAAAATATCAATATACTTGTACTGATCCATTATACTGTCAATAAAAACAAGATTACCAACTCCAGCGGACGACATACACCCCCATACCATAACTCCTCCTCCACCATGTTTTACTGTTGGTACCAAGTTCTGTTTGCGAAATTCTTCCCTGGGTTTTCTCCACACCAAGATTCTACCGTCAGAACCAAATATATTAAATTTACTCTCATCAGCAAATATAACTTTATTCCAGTAATCAGAATTCTTATTTATGTTGGATTTTGCGAAAGCTAGTCTGAGTTTTCTATTCTTTTCACTTACGAAGAATTTTTTCCTGGCTACTCTACCGTGATATCCAGCAGATCGAATTACCCTTCTAATAGTCTCAGGATTAACAATTATTCCATATAATGCTTGTAAATCAGCAGCAACTTTTGAAGCACTATTTCTTGGATTTTTTTTAATATTTCGAACGATAATTCGCTTTATTTCATTGGATAGCTTTGATGGTCGGCCAAGTCTTCTTTTATCCTGAATAATATGAGTCTTTTTATATCGTTTAATGATATTGAAAACTGTTGAACGACTCAAGTTAACTGTTTCAGCAGATTTTCTAATAGATTTTCCACGTTCAATATACAAATTAATAACTAATCTTTGAATTTCAGGCGAAGTTTCTTTTCGTTTAGCATTCATGGCTACACAGAGCTAAAAAACACAAAAATTCCAAAACAAACTGGAGAGAAATACTACAGACAATTTTATAAATTATTGCCAATTGCTTTTAAGTAAAAATAAAACCCCAAAAAATATTTTTATTGCTTATTTCAGACGATTTTTGTTGTATATATAATGGTGTCCCATCACTTATGTGAGCTATTTTTTGCTCCGTTCTAAACATTTGTATTTTTATTAAATTAATATTTTACTATTTTGACAAAATGTATGTTATGTAATAATCTTTACTAAATTTAAGTATGAAACACACCCACAAAAAAATGTGTACATGTTTTTTTTATTTATTTGATTAGTTTCCTTTTGTAAAGCACAAGTGTCCCATCACTTATGTGAGACACTGTATATTCTTAATCATGATCACTTCTGGAAATTTTGTGCGAAGTGCTCACTTTGACAGCATTTTTTTTAATATGTTCAGCCTTTATCAAAAAATCGATGAATACGGAACATTATACATCTCCTAAATAAGAGAACCTGTCAAATGGATGCGTTTGTGAGCAAAACTGAATTTAAAAATGAGTCTGAAAAAACGCAATTTCTTATGTGAATACTTCCTCAAATTTTCAATCACGAAGCTTTCGGGAGATTCTGTTCAAAATACTCTTTTTAGAAGCCTTTTTTGAAATATATTCTGACTTTATCAAAAAACTGACCAATGCGTCACATAATATAGTTTCTAAATAAGAAGAACCGTAAACTGGATGGGTTTGATAGCAAAAATGGATTTAAAAATGAGTCATAAAAAACGCAATTTGTTACTTGAATACGTCCTCAAATTTTCAATCACTATCACTTCGGGAAATTCTGTTCAAACTACCGATTTTGGCAAGCTTTTTTGAAATATATTCTATCTTTATTAAAAAACTGACCAATGCGTACGTTATATATAGCTCTTAAATAAGAGGATCTGCCATTTGGGTGCGTTTAAAATCAAAAATAAATTTAAAAATGAGTCGGAATATAAGCAGTTTTGATTTGAGGTTTTTTCTGATACTCCTATTTTTGTTTAATTTATTTTTGCTATACGAGTTGGTCCTATGAAAAACTTGTCAATACAAAAGTTGTAAATATTATTGAAGAGATTTAAAATAAATTTAAATAGGATTTGGTAGTTCAAGACATGACGAAGTTATGGATTTTTTTTTTCACCCCCTTTTTGTTTTCGTTTTTAATTTTTTTTATCAGTAAGAACTAGTGCTATCAAAAACTTGTAAAAACAAAAGTTTTAGATAATGTTGAGAGCATTTACACAAAATTTAGTTGGATTTGATATTTTGGGAATTAACGTAGATATGGATTTTTTTCTCCTCAAAACCCTGTTTTTTTTCGCCCCTTGAGCCCTTTTTTAAATTTATCAAAAATCTGTCATACATAAAATTTTGGCCGATTGTTAAGAAGTAATATAAATTTTAAACCGATTCGATATCTATTTTAGTTAAAAAGTTATGGTGCTTTTTCGGTTTTCACAAAACCCTCCCTTTTTCCACCCCTTTGGTCCGATTTTGCCCATTAACGAACTTAGCCGAGATTTTATACCCCTTGATTTTATGTATGAGTTTGGAAGAGATTAGAGCAGAACTATAGAAGTTATCGTGTCCATAAGAAAGTGAGATATATATATATATTATATATATATATCTCATATATATATATATATATATATATATTATATATATATATATATATATATATATATTTATTATAAAAGTTTATATTATATATATATATATATATATATATATATATATATATATATATATATATATATATATATATATATATATATATATATATATATATATATATATATATATATATATATAATATAAACTTTTTAGTAACGATAGTTTTGGGGTCTAGAGGTCACGATCGGCGTAGATCTGCAAAAATTTTTCAGAAATTCAAACATTGGAGCGCCGCAATAGGTAGTATTTCATACGAAATCTACCTAAAAATGGTATTTCGGCACAGACATGCGCAGTAATTGTATTTCTGCGCAAATATACCTAAAATGCGCAGCACTTGAAACCTTGACTATAACAAATTCTTTTGTATGTCCCTATAAATGAACGATAAACTCTATGCACACCATATTCTACAGCAATGCACTTTGTTGTACATCTCAGTGATATATACATAAGTTTCTGTATGTTTAAAATAGTGTAATACTATTTAAATACCCACCCCAGGGCCGTAACTATAAACTTGGGGGCCCCGGGGCAAACTAGTGAGGCCCCTCGCGCCCGGGACAAATTAAAACTTTGGTCCGGATGCAGTTTTTTTTCGCACGCCGCTATTTAAACGTACACAGTATGATAAGCCTAAAAAATGAAAGATATCCATCTATTTTATGTATTTATTAATAGATAAGAACAGTGACACCAACTTATATGGACCCATGGGGCGCGAGCCCACCAACTAATTTGATATCTCCATCTATCCATTATTAATTGTGCCCATCCAATATTTATGTATCTATTCAAAAAAATTTTGAGCCCACCCAATATTTTTCAAAGGCTGGCGCCACTGGATAAGAAGAAAGATTTTATAGAATTTTTTTAGATGCTTTTTATATTATTCAACCAATCAGAAACCCATATTTTCTTACGTATACTAGCATCGGTTGGCAAATATTTTGGCGCGACATGACACATTCAGCTCGACATTCTATTGTCTGCTCTAGAGCTGCTTTTGCATGCAAAACTATGGAGTATATCAACGGGCATGCAAAAACTGTAGCACTTTGATTTTTTTTTTTATTACTAATTTTTAGCTGGGAATTTTATAGAAAGTTAGACTAGAAACTAAAATCAATAGTATTTTTTACCACCGGTTTGGGTCCCCTAAGGCTTAGGGACCCCGGGGCAGTGCCCCGGCGGTAGTTACGGCCCTGCCCCCCCCCCCCCCTTCGCAAACGTTTTTTTCACCATAGACCATAATACAACGGAATTTTTTTTCAGTGACTCTGTAAATGAATCGTAGAGAAGGCGTACATACTGGAGACATAGAAAGCTGCTGAAATTGTCATTTTGGGAAATTATCAACTATTATTTTGAGTTAGCATGTAAAACCAAAAACAAAAGAAAAAAAATCAATCAAACAAACAAACAACAACAACAAAAAAAAATGAACCTTAGCATTGCATCAACCATATTAAATGTATGAAAATTATTCGCTTATAGTTTTTTTTTTTGTATACTTTACTTAAATTGTGCCTAATTTATTTGTGTAAGTTTTATTAGTAAACTAGCAGGCGTTGCGTCGCCCGCTACGCTGGTCCACTTTTCCGGACGAATGATTGATTCTTTTTACAGTAGGTTTTGTCACAAAACGGCAATCCTATGGAATTTCCGAAAACTGCCATTGAAAATTTATCAATTAATGCAAGTTTCATCAAAATCAGTCTATTAGTAGTTTTTATATTGACTAATCTTTCATAATCGGATTTACTTCATCATAGAAATTTACTCCAAAATAACTGACTACAGCTCATATTCAAAATATTAGAATAATTACCTTTTTTTTAGAAATTGAAAATATCGTTTGGTAATTTAATGTCTTTTAATGAAAATATGCAAACGATATTTTTATTAAGAACTTATTGTTGATTAAACTTACTTGTTATCTTAAATTTAATATCATTTTTGAAAAGATTAATTGCAAAAAAAATTATTTTGAAAAGTCAAAATATTAGAATATTTATTCAAGTGGTTCAATATTAGAATATTTCACATTAATTCTTCTTTAATTATTACCAATTCTTAACTGGTGGCATCATTGATTAAATTCAGACTATTTTATTTAAAATCAGTATTCTTTTTTGCAGTTTGTTTCTTTTTCGTCTTAAAATGGGCCGTGTGAGTGATATTCCTGAATCTACTAAACTTCGTATGGTTGATTTGTATCGGCACGGTAAAAATCAATGTTTTATAGCGAATTATTTACATTGTTCGCAATCGAGTGTTAGTAAAATACTAACACAATATTCAAAAATTGGAAAATTTCAAAATAATCGCCGAAATGGTGGCCAAAAACCAAAAACATCTGCTAGAGATGACAGGAAACTGAAGCGTATAGTTAAGAAAAACCGTTTTAAAAGTGTACGATTCTTGCACCGAAAATGGAAAGAAGAAGGAGTTGAAGTTTCTACATCGACAACATGAAAACGTCTCCATAAATTTAAATTTGAATCTCGTGTACCGAAAACAAAACCTCTCATGACTGCAAGACAAAAGCGTATAAGATTGAATTGGTGTAAATCAAGACGCTTATGGAGCAATGAAGATTGGAAAAATATATTATTTAGTGATGAAAGTATGTTTTGTGTTTCATATGGTAATCAAGGTATTCGAGTTTGGAGAATGAAGCAAGAAGCATTTGATAAAGAATGCCTTAAACGTTCCGTAAAATTTGCTGCTAGTGTCATGGTTTGGGGTTGTATGAGTGCAGAAGGACCTGTAAAGTTATGCATCGTTTACGAAAAGGTTAACTCTCTGATATATCAAGAAATTTTAGAATATTACATGATTCCATCATCAGAAGATTTATTTGAAGATGATTTCATCTTTCAACAAGATTTAGCGTCCCCGCATACCTCGGTGTCAACAAAAGGTGCTATTACACATGCGCTGCTGCAGGCGTCAAATCGCAGGCGTCTCCATGTAATCCAATGGGACCAAGGGAGTCGCTTGGTAGCGCGCGATTCTCTTTTGTCGGAGCGTCTTTGACGCGTGGAACGAAGCGAGTCGCCGGCAACAGCCAATCAAATGCTTGGAAATCCAAATGATGGTAAAGACTCTCCTCGAACAGCCAATGAAATGCTAAGAACACGAAAAAACGCAGGCGATTTTTGTCGCTTGCAATTTTTACGTGTAATAGCACTTTAAGAATTGGTTCCGCCAACGCAACATTAAGGTACTTCCTTGGCCACCAAATTCACCAGATCTTAATCCCATCGAAAACTTATGGTGTATAATGAAGAAAAAACTTCAAGAAAATCCTCCTTCAAGTAAAACTGAGTTAGTGGCACGTATAAAGTCTATTTGGGCTAATATTGATAGAAATGTTTGTAAACACCTTGTATATAGTATGCAAGATCGATTGTACGCTGTTATGAAAGCTAAAGGGGATGCTGCAAAATATTAACTACCATTTAGTTCATATTCATAAGGTAATATTGTTGCGTAAAATAAAATATTCTAATATTTTGAACCAATCTAAATTTTATTCTAATATTATGGTGTGTTTAAGGAAGCTGTATACCTAATTTATTTTGCGGTATTTTATATTTTATAAATGTTAAAATCTTATCTAAACATTCCAGATTTAATTTATAAGAAATTTAATTGCATTTACTTAGTATAAAAAATAAATAAATGACAAATATTTTTTCTTATTACTTTTTCTCAATTATTCTAATATTTTGAATATGAGCTGTACTACTATAACTGATCATTGCAGAGCTAATATGCTATATACTAAATCCCTGAAAGATTATCTGACTTACAATGTAAGTTTTATCAAAATACATCTAATAGATTCTTTTTAATTAATAATACTCCATAAATGAATTCTCCTGATTATAGAACTTTCTCCCATAATTCAATAAATAAGTAACACAAAACGATCTAAAACATGCTAAATGCATAAGAAAAAAAACAAAAAAAAAACATGAAAATGCTTTTAGCAGTATTCAGGTTATCAACTACCGGAACAAAATGCCAATTTGCATTTTATGCATAAAGTAGAAGTAGATAGATTTGTTATAATAATATTTATGATTAAAATTAATCAAAAGCATGTTATTTTTCGTAATCTCGGCTGATAAATGCCGTTATTGTGTCACAATGACGTAAATTTAAAGAGGTTTCAATGCACGAATATTGGCATTTACGATTACGGTTACAACAACTGTATTTAAGTATTGTACCGCAGCAATCTCGCTGAACTGTACTAATGGATTTGTAATCCGATTATAGAATTTTCAACATCTTAATTTTTAAATTACTTAAACAAAAGATATTTTACCGTTTCAGTGCTAGTTCAAGGGCATAGATGTCATATATACACCACATTGGCTCAATATTTTCGGACGCCAATTTGCGAAAAACTGTTTTCTAATACCATTTACATATATATTTTTCAAAAGGAAATAATTACAATAAATTAAAAAAAATAATTAACTGTAGAACAAAACAATTTATATAATTAAAAAAATAAAATAAAAGTAAACAAGCAATTTATTGACTAAACAACAACATTGGGTTACCATATTAAGCAAAATAATGACACTTTGGCGCATATATGATATTGCCGTCAGGAAAAAATCGCGCCAGTGCGATGCGTATATGACATCTTCGCCGTTCCAAGCTATTTACCAGTTATTACTTACCCATCATACGTAGTATAGGGTAAGTCTTGCAATCGTTTTGAAAATCGAAAAAAAATTTTGACGGATTTACACGTTTTAGATAGTGGAGATTCTGAAAAACATATTTTTAGAAAAAAATTTTTGCCGTCCGTCTGTCTGTCTGTCTATAAACGCTCTATCTCCCGAACAAATTGAGATAGAAACTTCAAATTTTGTATGTAGTTAGTATGTAAGAATGGGACGAAGCCTATTTAATATCAGCAACCTCGATTATCCGGAACTATTTTTTTCGGACTCTCGAAAAATTCGTTCTGATGAAAGGCATATAAAAATTTACAAGGCAATTTTTTTGTTCTAAGGCATGGAAATAAAAGGCAATAAAATAACACATATTTTGCATATAGAACGGAGTCAATCGGATTATTAGTTGCCGAGATATTCGTAATCCTGTTTTCCACATTCTTCGATTTTTCATGACCCTGTATTTCATTCAAATTTCAATTCAGAGGTATGTTTTAATTGGAAATGAGACGCTTAATCCGACGCAGTTAATTGTTAGTTAATAGAATTATTAGTTTTGGAGTTATAAGGATGTTTCTTTTAGGCAGTTCGGTACTATTTGAGTAGTTTGGCGTTTTATATAATTTGTCGAAATTGGTAATTAGCAGTTCTTTAATATAGCATTCTATGTATATTAACAATATTTAAATTTTGTTTATGAATTGCAATGCATTGTATAAATAGTTTTCACAAATAGTTTTATTTTCATATACATGATGGGTAAGTATTATGGTGGCCACCAACGACTAGTTTTATTGTGTATTATCCGTGCTCACGGCTATAAAAAGATATTATACATGCTGCAGTTTAGAAGCTCTTTACGTTTACGTTATATCATAAAAGTTGCTGCCAAATGAAACATTTCAAACTATTTAACATTATTTGTGCGGAAGTAATCATTTTTAAAATATAATATTTCAAAATTGCATAGTTTCGAGTACTATTTTATTAAACGAAGAATATATAGAACATAAAAGAACAAATATTTACAATAAAATATTTTTTCATTATCTACATCTAAATTGCAGCCATGAAATTGTAACTTTTTTTAGCACTGGAGTAAATATTTTCATTTTTAAATCAGGGAAAAATGTAAGTTATAACTCAATAGAAAAATATTTTTGATAAGCAGATCTGCTTACCTACAAGCAGATTTTAAATAAGCAGATTTATTTATTTTGACATCTGTCTCTCTCTGTGTGTGTGGGAGTTTATTAGATGACTTACTATTTATTTGCCTTTCAAATATTTACAAATCGGTTTAAAAAATAATAAGCGGGAAAGTTTAAAAGGCTAAACTTTATGCCCTGAGTAAATGGTGGAAAAGAATTTTTAACTCTTGTGGGCAGGAAGTTTACCAATTTATTGTTTATTGTCACAATAAAGTGACTACATGCTACAAGTATGGGTATTGTGGGGTAGTCAGCAAAAAGGTGAAGTGAGATTTTCGAAAGGGGCAATTTTGAAAAGCGTGATGGGAGCAAACGGTGGAAGAGAAATTTTGATAAAGGAAGGCAAATATGATTTAGATTATTTTTTTACAAAATCAGAATTTTAAAGTAATGTAGAAGATTTTGTTTAATAAATTAATAAATAATAGAAGAGTAAAATGAAATACTTTTAAAGACTTTTTGCAGATTTTGCATAAAAATAATTTATTTTAAGGACCAAAAATTACGTTTGAAGATTTAAACACTTTTAAAGAATTTAAAGAAATGTAAGAAACTTGTAGGGTCACTCAAAAGTATTACTCTATATTATGTTCTATGTGTAAAAATCATTTGCGATGTTTTTAAAATATGTTATACTGATTTAAAAATAATGAAATTCATACATTTCGATTTCGAATCCACTTCCTCAAAGGTTAGAGTAACAAAAATTATGCTTACAGGTGCATTTCCTTTTGTTTATTCAAACAAAATTTCCATTGACCCATATTTAAACGGTAAGATTTGTTGGACTAACAAAATTTTTTTTGATTCAACAAATGTTTTTCTACATGTAACAGGCGAAATATATTTTAAAAATACTATATCATTAATTTTTTCTTAATAATACCCCTTTAAATATGTCTTTCTGTCAAATTTTTCACAATTCGAACTCTGGATAATTCGAACATTTCTTGTGGTCCCGATGAGTTTGAATTAACGAGAGCCGATTCAACATTACTGAGGTACCCTGGAAGATAGTTATAAAATCTGGCGTGAATAGCACTTACAGCATACATACAGAGTATCTTCATAATAATCCATTATATTATGGTCTAAAAATCTTTCATAGTGTATTGTTATAATAATGTTACACTCTTACAAACAATGAAATTGTTACGAACTTCTGAAATGGACTAAACTATGCTTGCGGCATAGTATTGGGTGAAAAGCATTTACGATTCAATTACAGAGTTACGCAAAAGGGTTCAGTTGCATAAAGGTCTTCGTAGAAAAATTGTTCGCAGCGTATTTTAATTATGTTGCACTACTTCGAACATAATGAAAATTCTCAGGGCCGTGCGAAGAGAGGGGACGAAAGGATGGTCCTCCCGGGGATGAAGTTGAGGGGTCGCCAAATTTATACTACCAACCTCAGTTGTTTCTTCTTTTTTGTGAAAAAAAAAAAAAAAATAAATAAAAAATTCCATACATATTGAGATTTTTTGTGTGACAGAAACGGACATTTTTAAAATAGTACGTGGCTTCATTCTTGGAACGCAAAACGGGTTGCAAATTGATATGATGTGTTGTTTTATACATATGTATTCCCCCCCCCCCCATCTATCTTCTAGATCCTCTTTGCCAAAATATAAGTGCAATTTTATCTTATATTATTTAGATGTTAAAAGTAAATCTTTTAAAGTTCCAAAAAAAAAAAAAAAAAAAAAAACCCGCAAAATATGTATTCAATAGAATTTATTTATGTTTCTAAAATAAATGTTCTTTTACATTTTGTGACATATGTTACAAATTTCAGTGGGAGGGGGGGGGGGACAACTGAAACTTTGTCCCTGGCGCAGTTTTCTCTTCGCATGCCATTGGAAATTCTGATAGTTTTACTGCAAGATGTTAGGAAAATAATATGGTTTGCCTTCGTATTTATCGTTCATTTCAGGGAAATAATAGGGATGATTGCTTAAAGCGTGTCTTACATCAAGGTATGTTTATGTTATGATAAGTTATGGTATAAGTTAATTTAATTTTTTGCATTGGCACATACTTCATATTTATAAATTTTATAGACCATGTACAGCGCTATACAAAGGAATTCTTCAGTATTACCGAGAATGCCCATGAATTATTTAAACATACTTTTTAATTTGAGCTATACATTTTCAAGCTCAACTACATTTGGTATACTAAGAGTTGTTTGAATACATAGTCGGTCGCAAACATTAAGCTGGCAACCAGTGTTCTCGCTGTCGCTCGCCATTGCGCCAAATTGCGACTAAATTCTTCATTTGGCGAGTAAACAAGCGATTAGATTCGCCAAATTGCTAGTGCTGAATTTTTTCTTTTTCTTTCTTTTCCTTTTCATTTTTCATACATATGCATATCTACATATTTTTAATATATATGTAGCGGATAGTTGAAATTAGATTAATAACAATCGTTGTCGCAGTTATAAAAACTTAGGTTATTTCAGAAAAATTGAAAAAAAGAGGGTACATTAAATAATTAAAAATACTTTTTTGTGCTACACGGCGAATCTATTTGGCTAATACTTTTTCATTTGGCGAATGTTTTTCATTTTTAATTAGCCAAATTACTAACGTTGGTCAAATGTCAGCGAGAACACTGCTGGCAACTAAATAGCCGGCAAGACATTTAACAGACTGACATGTGAGTTAGTTGACAGGACGTTTAGCCGGCAGGCCATGAAGCCGACAGGTATACAGCCGATAACACAATTAGCTGAAATTTACATGCAGGACATTTAGCCGATCGACAGTTGGATGACACACAATTCGCAGAACATGACAATTAGACGACAGGACAATTAGCTGACATGATGATTTACGGGCAATGCATTAAATCGAAAAGACGATCACCCGATAGGACGATTAGCCGGCACTCCGTCACCTCTCATGGAATATATTATTGGTCCGCTCTTTGATAATTTTTTTACATTATCAACCTAACCTCCATCTTTTTGGTTCTCCAAGGAACTTTTCTAAATTTTTTAGCCACCAATTATATGGCATATCAGTTTAGGGTCCTTTGATCACACTTATATTATGCACCTCACTTTAGGTTACTGTTAACTTGTGATTTTGTTACAGTTAGTAAGGTAGAGTACAATTGCAGTTAGTTAATCTTAAGTTACGATTTGATAACTGTTAGGTTACAGTTAGATTACGATTAGGTGACAGTTAAATTACGGTTAGGTTGCAATTAGGTCATGATAAAGTTACAGTTACGTTACAGTTAGCTTGCGATTATGTTATGATTAGGATAACGTTAATTACAATTGGGTCACGATTAGGTATCAGTTAGATTACGATTATCTCACAGTTAGGTTACGGATAGCTTGCTGTTAGGCAGGGGCGTGCGAAGAGAAAACTGCACGCGGGGCAAAGCTTTAATTTGGCGCCCCCCACCCCTAACTTTTTTATGTGACAGGCCAAAAAAATGTTGGTAGTATAAATTTGCTCCCCCTAATAATCCGCGCCCGGGACGACCGCCCCCTTCGCCCCCTTTCGAACGGCGCAGCTTACGTTACGGTAAGGTTATACTTAGGTTACAGATAGATCGCGATTTAATGACGGATAGCTTACAGTTGCTTTGCAAATCGTTTATAGTCAGGTACGGATAGACTACAGTTATAATACAGTATGGTTACGGTTACGTTACGGTTAAGTTACTGATAAAATGCAGTTAAATCACGGTTAAATTATTGAAAGAATATGGATAGGGGACACTTACGTTATACTTAGCTTGCAATTAGATTAGTTATGTTGCAGTTAATTAATGATTAGATGGTAATTAGATTAAGGTTAGATTACAGTTAGGTCATTTGTAAGGTTATGGTTTTTTCAGAGTTAATTTACGATTAAATTAAAATTAAGCTGGTCCCACATTCATTCGAGTCATCGAAATGTTGCTTAACTTCGGAGAAAAAACAGGTTTAAAGCGTATTAAAACAGCTTTTTCTTATGTTTTGACTTTCTCTTCTCCTAAATCGGACTGCACATTGCTCAGTTGCCTTAGTCTGCGGTCTACATTAGGCTATGTTGTAATTAGATCACGCTTCGGTTACAGTTATCTTCCGATTAGGTTATAATTAGGTTACGATTAAATTACTGTTACATTACAGTAAGGTTATTGTTAAGTTACGGTTAGATTACGGATGTTACGTTACTTTTAAGTAAAAGTTAAGTTATCATTAAGCTATGGTTACATTACGGTTAAAATAACGTCAGGTTACGATTAGGTTACAGTTATGTTACAGCTAGTTTACGGTTAGGTATCTACTGACTCGAATCATAGAGGAGCCTGATTATAGGAGATTCTCAGTTCCGATTGGCTGTAAAAAAACTGGGAATGGGATTATTCTCGCTAATATTTGAGCACGGTCCCCCCCATATAAGGTCTCTACTAGGACTCCTATAACTCAGTCTGAATCATCAAGCATCTTGTTTCCCAGTTACCATTTGTTTCCCATTGATTCCTATGAGGCGAGAAACGTTTGAATGATTTTAAAGCTACAAAATCATTAAAAATGGACGGTTGTTGAGCAGAAAATTATTCTGACATGTTCAGGAATGGCTTTGGAGTATTTAAATTCCATATAAATGAAGAAAAATGGAATAATTTGCCTATAAATGCTTAAAAGAATAAATCTGGATTGGAGAACTTCCCCAAATATCGCGCCAACCTAATCGCTTGTACACAACAAACCGGTTCTTCGAATGTTCTACTCTCATATTTTCCCGTGACAGAGATTGTGTAACTAAATTTGTTCGCCTCGCTATCTACGCGATAAGACGCCAAGTCAGGCAACCATTTTGGAAACTTAATGGAGGCATGATTCAGCCCGTATTGTAGGAGCCTTAGTCTCTACGAGGCGATAATGCGACGGGTTTTCTGCTTTTGATTGGACCTGTTCAGATCCCTCTTTAAGGTATTGTTTTGGGTGCCCTATGACAGTTTCTGGATGTCAAGTAATATTTTCTGTAGACCGGTATCGTGGGGCAATGACAGTCCTCTCCTATTTCGCCGAGTCATTTGGTAGGTCTCCTCACCTAGCTGAAACTGTAATAGCCTGAGTAGAGATTGCGAGGGAAACAGTCGTTGCAGCAACTGAGAGTTACAATGTTGGCTCATGCGTTTTTAAGTTCTGGTTTGTCGTATGCTCGAAAATCAAGATTGAATGTAAACAGCGCTACAGTTTATAATGGTATGTAGTATGTAGCTAGTCAGTAATACAGGAGATTTGTGGTTTTTCTATGTGAGTTCGAATCTTGCTCGCCCTTCTTTTTCGGAACGAAAATTTATTTCTTTGTCAAAAAGAGTAGATTAGGTATTGAAATAACTATAAATAATTTTAAATAATAGCAAAAAAATTTCTGGTATATCGACATAAATATTTGTATTATTTATTTTTTCTATTTGTCTATTTTTATTATATACATATTTTTTGACATATTACATATTTAAACATACAAAATTTCGTATTTAAAAAATAAGTTTTACGCGACAAAATATACATTTAATTATACTTTTTGTAAATTTCAATTATCATATATGTTTTATCAATTGTGGCTCGAAAATGACTGATGAAAAATTTCGTCCCAAAAAATAAGACAGATTAACATTATTTCAATCTTCTGTTCTGTGTTGATTTTCGATCAAAGGCTGAGAGGTTGTGTTTTTGAAGCTGGTAGATGGTAGTTACTAGGTTTCATCCCATTCGCGCTTGTCGACCTAACCGTTCGGAGTTTTCCATGGTTTTCTTTGAACCTTGGGTAATCTTGCGTAAATACGGATTAGATTCCCTTAGAAAGACCCCCCCCCCCAAGGAGGTCAATCACCCTAGGGCCTATATCCTTCGTGCAGCTAATCGGCCGTCATAAATAACATAGATGTTTTGATTTTCGAGTGGACAACAAAGTAGAACTCAAATACAACTGCGCAAACTTTGTAACTCTCAGTCTCTGGACAACCAGCTCTCAGACTGCGAACGTGCACTTTCTCCGCTTACTATGTTTACATTACAGGCTACGGTTTGGTGATAATTTGACTACAGTTACGTTGCAATTATGTTACGGTTATGTTAGCATTAAGTTATAATTAAATAACAGTTAGATTACGGTCAGGTTGCGGATATGTTATAGTTAGGTTACGTTTACAAAACAGTTAGCTTACAATTACGTTACATCAGTGACGTAGGAACCTTGTACAAATAGGGGGAGCCGGGGCTCATTAGGGAAACCTAGTGTTGAGGATCATTTCATTCATAAATTCTTTCATTTCGCAGGATTCCTTCATAGTATTTCACATTTCAAAACAAGAATATAAAATAAAAGTATGTCAAACGATCAAGTCTTTAATCTAGTTAAAATAATTTTTCTTATGTATCTACATAGAAACTTAATTTATGGATGATCCATATTACAATCTTCAAATTTAAGGCTTCCTCCACTCCCATTTAAAAAACATTAAAGTTCTTTCTGTTGTTTTGCTTAGGAATTCTTCACAAATCTCTTCAAAATCAATTTTAAAGGCCTCCTTTTTATTATAAATTTTTCAGTGGTATCTAGTAATTGAATCTCTGCTGAGTGCTGACCCATTCTTATTCAGAGGTGTATTTGAAGCCGACGAGAAGCAATGGAAGATCTCTCAGTTGTCGCTACTGATGTCGGAATCGGCAAAATAAATTCTGTTGAGATTAGTGTTGGTAGAAGTGTCAACTGAGTAGCAAAATTTGTCAAGTCAAAATCATTGTCATGTACTGCAAACTTTTGTTTATGATATTCTTAAGTCGTTAAAGCTGTGTCTGGGATTATAGATTCGATCTTCATGAGGCAATCAAAAGGTTTTTTATCAAATCGTTTTTTTTTAATTCATTGGTAATAAGGCCCATTGCTTCTCTGAAATTTACTCGCAATTGTTCTTCTTGTCTAAGTGGTATTGGAACGGAGGTAGGACTTGTCCGTCCATATCTTACAAGGGCACCACCAAACATGGTGCTCACAGATTTTAATGATTTCTAAGTATGTTGTAGGGGTTATACCACTAATTATTCAGCTGAAAGGATTCTTTCAAATGGGCCTTGGTTTTTGAGAAATTGGGGGGGTCAAAGTTTAGCGTTTATTTCAAATACCTGTTAGTATTGCCGTTGGTCAGCAGCTCCGTGGTTCCGAGGTAAAGTGTTGGACTCCAGACTCGGAGGTGGCGGGTTCAACTCCAAGTTGGACCACTTTTTTTTTTTTTTTTTTTAATCTTTACATACTTTTTACATGTTACACATTTTAAGCTGAATTTGGAATTCTACAGCTTTGAACTTATTAACATTTTCTTATGTGGACTGTTTATTTTTTTTACTTTTATTTTTCTTACTTAAAAAAATATGGTTCAAATGATAAACTAATTGCACTTCAAGATTTATTAAATAAATAAAAAATGCTTATATAATTAGAATTTTCAAAAAGCATAAAAAAATTTGAATATTTTAAAATCCCTTTTACTTTAAATATTAATAATTTTGCTCAATTACTTTTTTCAGATTTTCAAATGAATATTACACAATACTGTGCATGGATTTTTAGACAATCTATTATTACATTTAATATACTTACATATATATATATATATTTATGTTACTGATATATGCAGTGTAAAAAGATTAAATTTAACACATAACGCATCTTTATACACACTTTTATTTGGAAAAAATTATAATTATAACCTGAAAACTGATTACATGAGTATATTTATCGCATGTATAATACAGAACCAATAAAAAAAAAAATAAATCACCATATCAAATACAAAAAAAGGCCTTAGCACTTTTAAAAAATGAAAGTGAAGAAATTATGCTCACAGAAAAAAACCGTTTAGAATCATCATTTGCGTAGGGAATTGCGCTGAATGTATTAACAAAATTTACAGTATCGCGTGATATATTTGTCGTGTGAATAAAAATAAGTAATTAAATTATTCACAATTTAACAGAATCTTACTTGATATTTAAGAGCAAATATTTATTTTTTTGATCAACTTTTATATAAACCTTTTCCTTAAAAACTTAACGTTTATGATTTTTTTTAATTAATAGTTTTTTCAAAACTTATTAATCTAAACGCAAATTTGAACTAATTCGTGACTGAAATCTCATCTTTTTAAAACTCGTATAAATTTACATAACCTATATTCCTTAACTAGTTCTGCAAAAGAAACTAAATGACAACAACAAAAAGAATTTCTATTTTTGCGTGATTTTACCGAGAAAATAAAAGCAGACGAATAAAATAAATACATATATTTTTTTTTTATCTATCGTAAATATTATTTCATTAGCAAACGATTTTCCCAATTTAGTTGATTTTTTATGAATAGTGCTTTAATTTGTTAAAATAAAAAATATGTGTATTATTTTAAATATAATCCGTCATTTCTTATTTGTGCAAACGATAAATGATATTGAGGATGAACTAGAAATAAATGTATTTAAAGATCAGTAAAAATTTGGAAAATATTTTAACACTACTGCAATAATATTTTGTTAGACTTTCGAAGGTATGCATTATTTGAATTAACTAATCATATAAATGTCTGAGAAATTGCACCTGAAAATTATTTTGTATAATTTATACAAAAAAAGGATAAATTTTCATTAAAAAAATTCCACAAAAAAGGCGATAGGAAAGAGAAAAATTATTATTTCAGAATTGTGCTTAATAAAAAAAGAAATTACATAATAATTAACCAAAAAAAAAAAAAAAAAAAGATTCAAGGCATAAATTAGTTATGCCGTTTTGTCAATAAAAATATTAGTTTAAAAATTGCAGATAAAAATAAATTTCCATGAAATAAATTCGGAAATATAAATTTACTTTATTAAAAAAATATCAAAAAGTTCAAAGCTGTAGTAGAATTTCCAATACTGCTTAAAATATGTAACGTGTAAAAAGTATGTAAAGATAAAAATAATATGTAATTGTGTAATATTCATTTGAAAATCTGAAAAAAGTAATTGAGCAAAATTATTAATATTTAAAGTAAAAGGGATTTTAAAATATTCAAAATTTTTTATGCTTTTTGAAAATTCTAATTATATAAGCATTTTTTATTTATTTAATAAATTTTGAAGTGCAATTAGTTTATCATTTGAACCATATTTTTTTAAGTAAGAAAAATAAAAGTAAAAAAAATAAACAATCCACATAAGAAAATGTTAATAAGTTCAAAGCTGTAGAATTCCAAATTCAGCTTAAAATATGTAACATGTAAAAAGTATGTAAAGATTAAAGAAAAAAAAAAGGGACGGTCCAACTTGGAGTTGAACCCGCCACCTCCGAGTCTGGAGTCCAGCACTTTACCTCGGAGCCACGGAGCTGCTGACCAAAGGTAATACTAACAGGTATTTGAAATAAACGCTAAACTTTGACCCCCCAATTTTTCAAAAACCAAGGCCCATTTGAAAGAATCCTTTCAGCTAAATAATTAGTGGTATAACCCCTACAACATACTTAGAAATCATTAAAATCTGTGAGCACCATGTTTGGTGGTGCCCTTGTTAGTGGAACTACCTTTTGTATGGCGAGTCTCATCATTTTCATTTCTAAATTTAACGTGGACGCTTTTTTCTTCCTTTTCTTGCTTAGAATTCGAGATGGCTATCCTCTATCATACGTTGTATTTTTTCGTCTAACATTAAAAGAGCGTTCTTAACGCTTGGGACTGAAAATTCAGTTGTTTGCAGAACGTTTGACAAGATTTTGCAAGGACTAAGAAGTTCCTTAGCCATATTCATGCTAATAAATGTCTTTAATTTTTCAAGCTTCTTATAAAATCTTTAACTACAATCTTTTTCTCACGATAAAGTGCTGTCAGATATTTCAGTAATGCATCAAGATTTTCTAAAGCTCTTGGATAATTTTCCATGAATCTTGGTGTTGCAGCAAATCAAACTGCCCATAGTGTCGGGCAGCCAACGTGCCTTTGAAATTTGTTCGGACAAATTCCTACAAAATGAAATTAATATAGTTAGACGCACTGCTTACGATAATGGTTTTCCCACGATTATATTAATAGATTACTTAAGCAAATTAAAAAACCTAAGCAAGAGAAATCATCTTACTCAGATAAGGTTATATATTGTAAATTTGATTATATTCCGCAACTATATGAGAGATTAAAATACGCATTGATGAAATATAAGTTTAATAGCTAAACCTCCAACTAAGTTAAAGGATTTACTTCATAGGAAACTTGACCCAATACAGAATTCTGACAAATCAGGTGTATATATAATCCCATTCAGTAATGAGAATTATGAAAATTTGTTTTACCTTGGCATGACAACCAGGAGATTTAGTGAGAGATTGAGGGAACATTTATCAGACATCAAATTCAATAAACCAAGTACAGCATTATCTAGATTAAATCAGAAAGAAAACATAAAAATAAATTTCGATAAAGCAAAAATTATCTTTCAAGCTTCCAACTACTATCTTTCAATAATCCGGGAATCAATAGAAATTTTATGTAATAATTATAATGCATGTAACGACAGCCTTTCTTATAATATTCCTGCAATATGGCACAATATCCTGGGCATTTCTAGAAGAGTAACTGCTGAAAGTCCTACATGAATTCCTCCCCTCCCCCTTTCAAGAAAATAGACCGGCTCAATTCTTGCACATGCGTGTTAATGTTTTGCTTTGTATCTCCGTCAATTTTAGTTTTCTCATCCAGTTCATGGCTACCCTTGAGAATGGACATGTGTATGCCCGAAAGATCTCGGGACATTTAACATCTGTTGTTTTTAATCTTTTTATCTCCACCTTTTAAGAAAATAAATGTAATTTTTAATTACATAATTATTTGTAAGCATTTAATAAAATATTTAAAATAATTAAACTTCCGGATATTAAATGGCAACACTTAATGGGTCTTGGAGGTCGAGGAAAATTGCCCTATGCCTTTATCGATAAATTGCAAAACTATTATGGCATTGCAATCCGCAGTAATGTAATTGATTTACAGGGTATGCAAACTACAGTAATTGCTGCAGTTTTCCATTGCTGCTCAAGTGCAAAAGCACCAATGTATGGACAGTGTCCTGTTTGAAAAGAAAGCTGGTGCAAATTTCAACGAGCTGCTTCGAATGGGAGAATTTATAATGATAATTCAAAAGGACTTCCAAAAAATGCGATGAACATTATCAAACAAATATATATGAAGCCCTGCGATCAAAAACTCTTGACAAAATGTTTGCATGGAAAAACACAAAATGCGAATGAGAGTTTTAATGGTGTTATCTGGAAATTTGTACAGAAAAATGTATTTGTTGAGCTACAAACACTTCAGTTGGGATCATTAATGACTGTTATTCAGTTTAACAAAGCGTTCGAAGGATTGTTGGATATTATTAAAAGTATTGGACTACATCCTGGTGTTCATACTTTGAAAGGTTTTGCTTGACTTGATGATGAACGTGTAACGGAATCAAAGCGTTATTCCTTGCCAAACATAAAAATAGCCATAAAAAAATAAGTTGGCTAAAAAAGGAAAATTAGCTAAGGCTGAACAAAAAGAGGGTTTAACTTAGAAATGTGGTGAATTTTAAGTATGTATGTTCCTGATTTTCATAACAATGTAATATTTTAAACTTCAAATGCATTTTTCTCAAAAGTGATTTTTACATGTAATTTGTTCATTTTAAAAATGATAACTTAAAATTGCATAATTATATTTTTATAAAACTTTGTAAACTTTATCTATATGTTGTTTTTTAGGGCATGACCTAAAAGAATGTTGATATTATAATTATTTTTGAAATTTGGGTCCTTTTTTTGTAATTTCGTATATATAAAACATACGAAATATCTTAATAATTTACTCGATCAGTTCTAAAATATTTATTTATTGATATATCTTTAAGCTTTTAGGTCATTCCCTGCATAAATGTGAGTAGATTATTTTGGTAGTAAAATTTTTTGAATAAGTTTAATATTTTTTGATGAAAAAAAAAAAAAAACATTTCCTCAATTTGTTAAAAGATCTTCCCATTTTCACCATTAAAAAAAAAAAAAAAAAAAAAAAAAAAAAAAAAAAAATTGAGTATTCACATATAATTTGGACAGCCGATAATTAATTTGAACTGAAATGGATTGTAAAAAAATAGTTACAATGTTTATGGATGATTCTACGATAAGAGGTTCAAAAACATGGAGAATTCGGCCAAAAAGAAAAGTTTGAGTTTGATCAAAATCCTTTAAATTATGATTTTTGTCCCGTTTATTTATTTTTTCATATAAGGGCAAGTCACTTTATACATATTTTATAACTTTTTCTGGTCAGTGACATGCTCCCCTGGCAGTTATCGTGCCAGGGGAAATACGGCAGGGGAGAGACATTTTCGTGTAAATTCAAACTTTTTAACTGATTGAATTAGTTTTTCGGTTAATTGTGTATTTCACTTTAAGTATTACCGTATTGTTTAATTAGGGCAGTAAATGCAATTGAATTAAATGAATATTATAAGTTTTATGACTTACCAGGGGAGATACACGATCACTGTGCGAAATCACTACAAAACACGGTCGCGTCGCAACAACTAAAAATGGCGACGCTTAAATGGCTTGCGCGTTTAATATTGCTAGCTTCAAGCCGATAGATGTCCTTAAGCACTACTTCCAATATAGCCATCGTTGAATTTATATTTGTTTCATCGGAACAAAATTTGACAGGGGAGAGACACAAAAAAAGCGGGACAAAAGTTAATTTTAAAAATTATTTGAAATTAACAAAAATATTTTATTTTTTATTTTATATTACGTAAGTATAATTATTTATATTCCAATTAAACATACTTTAGCTAAGCATCTGGCGGAAAAAATATATGTATTGTTTGAAAGTTAAATTGAAACCGGCAAGGGGACATGCCAGGGGAGGGGACTTTTTAGACTTTGTAAGAAATTTCAGAAAAATGTGTTTAAATTAGGCATTCAATCGTAATGTTATTTAATAAAGTATATTAAGATGATGCGATTCATTGCAAAAAATAGCAACATATAGAATAAAAAATCTGTTTTAAACGGATTGCCGTACAAATTACCTCTTATCGTAGAATCACCCTTATATATCATGTTTTTCTAAAAAAGTGCTCCGAACGTGTTCGGATACCTTAATTTTCAAAGTTAAATAAAGCTTATTATATTGAAGGAACTAAAAATGTGAAAGTTTTGGTTTAAATGTTACCAGTTGTAAGATGCTAATTTTGAAAAATGAAAAAAATGCTGTCTAAAATATATATAATCCTTGATAGGCCGAGAAGCTCTTTAAACACTCTCATATCGATATAAAATTTTTACGTCTAAAAAAAGACAGATTTCACGACATCTGATTACATGTTTTCCACCTGTTTTTTAGCCTCTACTGAAATCAGACTTCTGCCGATTCGGGCATTGCCCGTATCCATTTCCGTGAGCTGTTCATGTATAGTGATGACTATGCCGGGAACCGTTAGTTTTGGGAGAAACAACGCTTAGGTAGCATCAAGCCGAATATGATCTGCGCATGCCTATACTCTTTAACCAGTTGATCAGGGAATAAGTATGAACTGCTTAGTTATTCTCATTTTCCATTTTAAAGTAAAAAGTGTTTGGTTTCGTTTTATACAGGTTTGTGTAGTATGAATGATGCATTTTAACTGGTTGCACTTTGTTGCTTTAAGAATAATATTGATTAACGTAATAGAGCTTGTATATTTCCGACAAAAGAAATGTCTTCAAAGGGACTGTTAAATTGATTCATACTAAGCCTACAAAATTAATTAAAATGTAAAGTTTACCGTACAACCGTTACAACATGTCATAATAAGTTTTAACTACATATTTCAGTTACATAACATTCCGAGTATATTTACGCTTGTTAGAGCATGGACAGATGAACAGTCAACCCAATTCATAAACATTTTCCAACTATGTTGGAAAGTGTTAAATATCGGAACACCCGTGTTTGGCATAGAAATTAGAAATATGCAGGCTATAAGAAAAACAAAAGAGCGGCTTCTGATAGCAATTTAAATTTGACTTATTTCTGTAATAAAACCTGGTAAGACGGAAACCTAAACAATAGGTGCAAAATACAGTTTTATATGAGTTTTTTCTCTTTCCAGATGCAGTTGCATGATAGTTTTAGAGGAATCAAGAAAATTTTCCGATTAAACCAGGATTCCGTTATAGTAACGGAATAACGTATTAGAAAATAAATTTGTTGAATAACAGATTTAAAAAAAAAACTATATTTTGCATTACAGTTTCATTATTTTTACTTTTACATAACAATAAATAATGATTCATTTTCGCGATTCCTTATCTTTGCAAATGCATCTTTATGTTACATTAACATCAGTGGCTGATCTAAGGAGAAGGGGGCGATAGAGAGATCGCCCCCTCCTTCAGCCCAAGAAAGTCTTTGCAAATCAATATTAGATGTCCACACGGAAAACGGGTCGTACTTAAGATCGAGACCAGCGAGACCAGACCCGACTCCACCAAGCTGGCACGATCCGATCCAGGCCGCGCCCGCTCTTATTCATGAGGCTGACTGAGTCAGTTCTTCAAACTTTCAGAAACCGGTCAGTCTTACTTTTTTCTGCGAAGCTGTACCGAATCATAATTTTTAAATTCCGGATCGTGCCTGGCGTTTTTATAGAGGTCTGTACGGGCCAAAATGTCCAGGCTCAGGCTCTGCAATTTAATTTTAAACATAACCAAAGTCGCTAAAAGAAAAAAATAATCTGATCCAATACCGATAACCTGACCCAAAACATATCAACAACCCCCCCCCCCCCCCAAAAAAAAAAAAAAAAAAAACGTGTGGCACTCGGGGACTGCCGCGGTAAAGCTATTGCATAGCATTTTTTATCAACTTATGCAAAAATACCGCGTCAATGTCTGCCGAAGGATACCGTGCCGAAGTCTGCCGAACTGAAACGTCGTTAGCCGGAGTGTTAGGATTTTTTCTCGTTACGGAATTTCTAGATTCGGTCGCCGCGCTCAAAGCCCGCGATAAAAGCTATGCAATAGCTTAATAAATTACCAAACAAAATTTGGTCGCGCTACGAAAATTAGACCGCGAGTTATAAGCATTTTAAATTTTTCGACCCTCATCGTGGGGGGTCTCCTGTCACCAAAAATTAACGCTGTCTCATAATAAATTACCAAACAAAATTTGGCCGGGCTACGAAAATTAGATCGTGAGTTATAAGCATTTTTAATTTTTCTACCCTCACCGTGGGGGAGGGGGGGGCCTCCCGTCACCAAAAAGTAACACTGCCTCATTATAAATTACCAAACAAAATTTGGCCGCGCTACGAAAATTAGATCGTGAGTTATAAGCATTTTTAATTTTTCTACCCTCACCCTGGGGGGGGGGGAGGGCTCCCGTCACCAAAAAGTAACACTGCCTCATTATAAATTACCAAACAAAAATTGGCCGCGCTACGAAAATTAGATCGCGAGTTATAAGCATTTTAAATTTTTCGACCATCACCGTGGGGGGAAGGGTCTCCTGTCACCAAAAATTAACAGTCTCATAATAAATTACCAAACAAAATTTGGCCGCGCTACGAAAATTAGATCGTGAGTTATAAGCATTTTAAATTTTTCGACCCTCACCGTGGGGGGTCTCCTGTCCCCAAAAATTAACACTGCCTCATAATAAATTACCAAACAAAATTTGGCCGCATTACGAAAATTAGATCGCGAGTTATAAGCATTTTTAATTTTTTGACCCTCACTGTGTGGGGTGGGCTTCCGTTACCAAAAAATAACGCTGCCTCATATAAATTACCAAACAAAAATTGGCCGCGCTACGAAAATTAGATCGCGAGTTATAAGCATTTTAAATTTTTCGACCCTCACCGTGGGGGGAGGGGGGGGGAGCTCCCGTCACCAAAAAGTAACACTGCCTCATTATAAATTACCAAATAAAAAAATTATAAATAAGAAAATTAGATCGCGAGTTATAAGCATTTTAAATTTTTCGACCCTCACCATGGGGGTCTCCTGTCACCAAAAATTAACACTGCCTCATAATAAATTACCAAACAAAATTTGGCCACGCTACAAAAATTAGATCGCGAGTTATAAGCATTTTAAATTTTTCGACCCTCATCGTGGGGGGGGGGGGTCTTCTGTCATCAAAAATTAACACAGTCTCATAATAAATTACCAAACAAAATTTGGTCGCGCTACGAAAACTAGGTCGTGAGTTATAAGCATTTTAAATTTTTCGATCCTCACCGTGGGGGGGGGGGTCTCCTGTCCCCAAAAATTAACACTGTCTCATAATAAATTACCAAACAAAATTTGGCTGCGCTACAAAAATTAGATCGCGAGTTATGAGCATTTTAAATTTTTCGATCCTCACCGTGGGGGGGGGGGGGTCTCCTGTCACCAAAAATTAACAATGTCTCATAATAATTTACCAAACAAAATTTGGCTGCGCTACGAAAATTAGATCGCGAGTTATGAGCATTTTTAATTTTTCTACCCTCACCCTGGGGGGGGGGGGGGGGGCTCCCGTCACCAAAAAGTAACACTGCCTCATTATAAATTACCAAACAAAATTTGGCCGCGCTACGAAAACTAGATCGCGAGTTATGAGCATTTTAAATTTTTCGATCCTCACCGTGGGGGGTCTCCTGTCACCAAAAATTGACACTGTTTCATAATAAATTACCAAACAAAATTTGCCCGCTCTATGAAAATTAGATCATAAGAAACATAAGTTTGAGATTTGATATCCTAATATCTGAAAAATACCGCGTCAATGTCTGCCGAAGTTTGTCGAACTAAAACGACGTTAGCCGAAGTGTTAGGTTTTTTCGTTACGGAAGTGTTAGGTTTTCTCGTTACGGAATTTTTAGATTCGGTCGCTGCGCTCAAAGCCCGCGATAAAAACTATGCAATTTAAAAAAAAAAAATCAATCCATATCTGAAGGTAATTACAAAAAGTATCCCATATTATTACATAAATATTTTACATTTTTGTTTAAGTAGAAAAATGAACACATATATAATGTATACTCGTCAATATTCAAACATATAGTATTTCATAGGAAAAATAGTCTGACCTTTTGAAAAATTTAGTCAGCAACCAGTACATAACCGAACCGAATGAATCGGAACTCAAAAGAAAAAACCTCGAATCCGAAACAAAGTAAACCCGATCTACAACCAATAAAATCAACCCGAACCCAAAATTTACATTGTAAGTGAAACCGAGACCTTACCGATCTCGGCACAAACATTTTTTGTCGACCAGAAGTCGGAATGAAAGAAAATGAGTTCATATATTTTAATAGAATTATAAAGTATAGTTTGTAAATATATCTTTAAATCAATGTTATCTTTTATATACAAAAATAAATATCTAGTATATACTCCTTAGTGCAGAACCTTTAACTAACAGTCCATTCGGGGCATCTAAATTTGTATCGTCTTTGGAAACGTTCGGAATTCAAAGGAAAAAGTTTGCAGATTGAAAAGTGTTCACTTAATAGTAGGGATGGGACGAATATTCGGCCACTATTCGGTATTCGGCCTATTCGGCCCTTTTGCCGAATATTCGGTTGGCCGAATATTAAAGGCTTGTTGGCCGAATACTTCGGCCGAATACCTGTAGCCGAATATTTAGAGAATCTTCCCGAATATTGCTAAAATCTCGCCGAATAGTGAAAGATATCTTGCCAAATAAATTTTGGATTTAAAGAATTCCATTCTTGCATTTTTTTCCCCTAATCCAAATTGGCTACTTCATTTATGAAGTCATTCTTACTTACAAAATATAGTTATTCAGATACTAAAAAATATACAGCCTTTCTGTATTTCCTATAAAAGTTAGTGACATTCTAGAAAATGCTGCCAATATTGGAGATTTAATTGTAGGGGAAATGTCATCATTAGAAAATGATATATTACAATTCAAGATATAAAAACACTGCCTTATTCTAAAACGCTCGAATATTTATTAATGTCTGCAAATTCCATGCACATATAAAAAAGGCTCTTATGAAATTCAAAACTTATTTTCTATAAAGTAAGAAATGAAAAAAATTATTCACTAGGTGTGTTAACGAAGATTCATTTTCAAAATTAAATATATCACCATTCCAAATACAACAGTACATCTGAAAGCAGAACTGGTATTAAACTCGATACACATTAGATGACACAACTTGCTTTTTGAAGATGGTTTTATAAATATTTTAATATAAATTCTAAATACTCAACAAAATAATTTTTTCATTCTGTAGTTTTCACTTTTAAATAATTATTTGCATAATTACTGACTTAAATATTTAACATTATTATGTATATATTTTTTATTTAATCTTTTTCCCTTCATGTTGTTATCAATTTCTCTTTATCCTTTTAATGCTTGTTGCGTAAGTGGAATATTGAAGTTGAATATTGTATGTGTCAATTCAAATGTCAAAGATTTTGTTAACATATGCATTCTACTTTAAACATAACTTTTTGCTTTAACGAAATTTGTAATTTAAAGCTTCGCATCTGATTTCAGAACAGTCTCATTCTTACAAATTTGCTTATCACTAGGGACACAAACTCTAAATGATCAAATTTATTTCATTAACGGTTATTTCAGAAAACATGTCCTTGTGAGTTCTGAGAGAGATTAAGAATATTATTGATTTTGGATGCAAGAAATATCAATTGATAGTAAAAGTGAAGTACATTCTTCATATTTTAATGGAAATATTTTCCCATCTTGACTTATTGAAAATCAATTTGATGTACATTAGAATAAAGGATATAATGCAATTTCACAATTTTTTTGTGTTAAAATAAGTTTTTCAAATTTAAAAATACATTTAAAAGCACATTTAAGAGTAATAATTATTAATGAGCTCCTATTTTTTAAATTATATATAATCAAAATTTATTTTCTTTATTGGAAAAAAAATTTACTATTCGGCCTAAAATTTGGCCGAATATTCGGTATTCGGCTATTCGGCCAAATCACTATTCGTCCCATCCCTACTTAATAGAGATGTCCACTATTCGGGATTATACGCATAAAGAGTTTTTCGTACGTGTTATTGCTTTTGACTAGCGAACGAATGTCATGCTTTCGATTTGTTCGGTATTCAGGAATTCTGTTATATAAATAAAGGTTTCTTCTATTCGTAGATGTCCGCCATAGATCTATAACTATATATAATGTTTTTATGAGAATAATAGTTAGACTTTTTTCTGAAAAATTGAATCAACCCCAGAGGCGTCGCGATGGGGGATTATCGGGGGAGTCTCCCCTCTCAATCTATCTGAACTTGGGAAATTTGAGCTTCAAATTGGGAAATTCTAGATTTTTGAAAAAAAATTTCTTTTTTAAAATATTAAAAAAGTATGAATTTTTTATTGTTTTGCTGACTACATTATAATCACTACATATCACAAGTTGCATATATCATTTCACTTGGAAAATAGAGAAATTTGTTTCAAGTTGGGAAAATTTTGAATCCTTGCCTTCCCCCCTTTCCGAAAAAGTATCTGTAGTTACGATACGCAGATAAAGAAATCTCCAGTAGCGGCTCATCAGGGAGTGCTGCATCAATTCATTCACACCACTAAAATTGTATGGTAATTTCAGTTTTATTTAATCAACAAAATAAGTCGAATAAATAATATAAAAGATTCTGTTAAATTTTAGTGGTAGGAAAAATCTGATGCAGCACTCCCTGACGAGCCGCTACTGGAAATCTCCCCCTATCCGAAATTTCTATTCAGCCCGAATGTAAAGTCTCCGGTGTCTCAGATGTGAAACCTAATCCGGAACAGATCCGAACTTGAAATAATGTAAGTCAACTTGATTCAAACCAGAGCCACAGCAATAAATAAATAAATAAATAAATAAAAATAAATAAATAAAAATAAATAAATAAAAATAAATAAATAAATAAATAAATAAATCAACCCGACAGGAACCACAGTAAAAAAGTAGAAATAAACCGAACCCACAATAAAAAACATTACCTCCTACCCGAGCCTCCAAGTTTTTACATCACTCTCCCATGAGGATTCTCCACATTCGCCCTTGATATAAATAGTCTCAGAGAAAAGAACAGCTAAGAGTATCTAACTACTGTTTCTAAGAACAGCACTTTAAATAACTTCATTTTCAAATATCTGTCGAAAAATTTTGGTTTGACCTCTAAGCGTGTAGTATTGTTTTGACCCGAACCTGAGAATTTCATTGGAAGCTAAGCCAAAACCCGTCAAAAAATTTTCGTTGACCGTCGTCAAAACTGAAATGAAGGAAAATTAATCCACATTTTAATGGAACTACATAAAATATAGTCGACATTTATATCTTTAATATCGTTTTTATCTTTTATATAGTAAAAGTCTAATGTAAACTCTTTAATATTCAAGTAATTGTAGATTCTCTCGGAAGCAGCTGAATGGGGTGTCTGAATTGTTGAAAAGATTTCGGTAAATAGAGGTATCTACGATTCGAAAGTATACGCATGAAGATTTTAATGTACATTGCTTTCTCTTACGAATAGCAGTTTTCAATATAAAAGCTTAAAAATATCCATAATTAATTATTTGGAACTGTCTGTCGTGGCTCTTTTACTGTATATAGTTTTAATCGAGCAAAATATTTAGACTTTCATTTGAGAAAAGGATCAATTTCTTACAAAACTGAAAACCTAATTCGAAACCGACCCAAACCCGAAATAATGTATATCAATTTGATCCGAATCCAACGCATAGCTAAAAAGTAGAACTCCACTCGACCCGCAACAAATTTGTAAAAATCATCCCGACCAGTAGCAAAAAAGTAGAAATCAACCGGACTCAAAACCAACCATCAGTAATAAAATAGTAGACAACTCGACCGAAAACAAAAAAGTAGAATTCAACAAAACTCAAACTTGACCAGCATCAACACAGTAGAAATGAACCGGACCCAAATCCGACCCGCAACGAAAAGCATTAGTCTCAACTCAACCAACATTGAAAAAAAAAAAAAAAAAAATAGTCCAGATCTGAGCCGCTGCGCTGGTCCGATTGGATCCTCCAAATTTCTGAAATCACCCTCTCTCCCTTGAGGACTCTCCAGATCTGCCCTTGATTAAAATAAAATGTGTTACACAGCTATAAATTTCCCATTTATAGCGACTGTTAAAAGTGTATTCTTTCCCTTAAAAGTAATAAATATTAAAAATATTTCTTTTAAAGTTTCAAACAAGTTGATCAACAATTTTAAAGTTACTAATCTTTAAAACTTTCTAACAGTAAGTTCTGCTTATTTTTAATAAAAACTGGTTTTCGAACTTAAAACTCTAAATTGTCAGATATTTTACACATGTATAAGAATAGAAAACCCATCAGTCTCCTGATCAGGCCATAAACATGTACTAGCAAATTTTTATTTACGATTTTATTATTTGTTTGCTATTTTAACTGAAAAAATACATAAAAAGAACGCGTTTACATTTTTTTACTATTATGCTTAAAAATACAGGACCAAAAATCAAACCAACTAACCAACCAACCAACAAATCAAGAAACAACCAACAAATCAACAAACAAAGTAATCAACCAACCACCAAAAAAACCAACAAATAAATAAACAAACAAATGCATTCTCCCCCCTTTTTCAATTTCGAATTTTTAAGAAAATGCTAGAGATCATTTATCTTATAAGTAATTACCATGCTGAATTTCATGCTTTTAGTCCCTTCAGTAACACAAAAATCGCATTTTTAGAGCACTTTTTGCTCCTGCACCCTCTTTGGATTTGTGGCATCGACATAAGATACAACCTATGTTTAATTCGGGGCGAACACCATGATTTTGGTATCATTACTTTCGAAATCGCTTCGATAGTTCCGGATAGTTCCCTTACAAACATTGAAATTAACCGTACCAACCAACCAACCAGCCAACACCAACACCAACACCAACCAACCAACAAACCATAAACCAAGCACGCACGCATCCCCCCCCCCTTTAAAATTTTGAATTTTTAAGGAAATGCTAGAGATTATTTACATCTTATAAGTAATTACAGTCACCGCAAAAAAAATCTTGACATTTGAGATTTTAGACGTTTTGTTGAATATCTAGAAATATACATGAGGAATTATTCTGAAACTTCAGGTGTGTAAACAATATAGCACAGGTCATATATTTTCGTGAAATTTTTTTGCCGAAGTCCCATAGGGGACCGTCAAAAAATTGAAAAAGAATGAATATCTTTTGGATGACCCTGTCAAAACTAATGTAGCAAAAGCATTCCAACTGCAGATTATCATTAAGTGACTTATTGTAATTATGTGTGTTCATTTTTATGCGGATAGCATGTATACTCGTAGAGAAATTAAGGTTTTTATAAAAACAGTCCCAATTTTTTTCAAGATTTTTGCTTATTATTTGCAGAGTTCTTAATATAAAATAAAGTTTTTTCCTGAACATATGACAAACAATATTATAAATAATACCCTGCAACCAGAATTTAAAAATAATAATAATTGTATGAATAATGAACAGGTTTACTAAATAAATTTTCATTGCGCATGCGTAAAAGTTATGCAAATTTTGATTGCATATTGTGTTAGCTAAAGGTATGGAGCAACTTTTGTAAAAGTCTCAGAATCGCAGCTTAAAAATGCTGAAAATTATCGCGGATGGAATCGGATGAAAATCCGTTATTTCCAAAAAGACGCAAAAAGATAAGGGGTTGTATCCAAATACAGTAGTGAGTGCAATAGTATGTACTACATAATATTGCGCGCACTACTATATTTGGATACAACCCCTTATCTTTTTGCGTCTTTTTGGAAATAACGGATTTTCATCAGATTCCATCCGCGATAATTTTCAGCATTTTTAAGCTGCGATTCTGAGACTTTTACAAAAGTTGCTCCATACCTTTAGCTAACACAATATGCAATCAAAATTTGCATAACTTTTACGCATGCGCAATGAAAATTTATTTAGTAATACTGTTCATTATTAATACAATTATTATTATTTTTAAATTCTGGTTGCAGGGTATTATTTATAATATTGTTTGTCATATGTTCAGGAAAAAACTTTATTTTATATTAAGAACTCTGCAAATAATAAGCAAAAATCTTGAAAAAAATTGGGACTGTTTTTATAAAAACCTTAATTTCTCTACGAGTATACATGCTATCCGCATAAAAATGAACACACATAATTACAATAAGTCACTTAATGATAATCTGCAGTTGGAATGCTTTTGCTACATTAGTTTTGACAGGGTCATCCAAAAGATATTCATTCTTTTTCAATTTTTTGACGGTCCCCTATGGGACTTCGGCAAAAAAATTTCACGAAAATATATGACCTGTGCTATATTGTTTACACACCTGAAGTTTCAGAATAATTCCTCATGTATATTTCTAGATATTCAACAAAACGTCTAAAATCTCAAATGTCAAGATTTTTTTTGCGGTGACTGTATAATGCTAAATTCCATGCATGTAGTCCCTTCAGTAACACAAAAATCGCATTTTTAGAACGCTTTTTGCTCCTGCACCCCCTTTCAATTTGTGGTATCGACATATGATACAGCCTATGTTTGATTCCGAACGAACACCATAATTTTGGTATCATTATTTTTTAAATCAATTCGGTAGTTTCGGAGATTATCCATTACAAACAACCAAACAAACTTTTTCTCTTTATAATGTAGGTATAGCCTAAAATATGATGGGCTTCTATAGAATATCGAGATACCCCCCAATCCCTTAAAACGATTGCGTTTACTATACGAAATTTGTCTAGTTCGACAATTTATATCCGAGTTCACCAGTTTTGGTTTATTAAGACCTTTTATTTGCTTTATGCTAAAATTTACCGGCCTTCGGTAACCCCTCCCCCCCCTTCACAAATTTTGCCTTTATCATACAAAGTATGAGTGTCCTACGATAAATAAAGTTTTAGTTATAAGTTTTTAAGTTACCAGGCCTTTATATTTACGATACACTAAAATATTCGGGAGGGCGGGGAGAGCAGAGTTTTAGTAAAATATTAGTGGGTTATACAGTTTAAAAAGTCTCTGTAACTGTAACATTTAGCACCAAATGTGATCCTCATTACGATATCATTGTAACCCAGATTTCTTAATTATCATCAAAAGAATATAATCATAAATAAGTACAAATGGAATAAAATCTAATTAGAAAATTTTCTGTTTCCATCGCACGTTAATTGTAACTAAAATTTCTAGTTACCATTACAACAACGTAACGGTAATAATAATCATAAATACATTTAAAATCAAATATATAATCTAAAATACCATTCGCATTAAAAGTAATTGTAATTAAAATTTCACTGTTACAGAATTACCGCACTGCAATTAAAATCGCAACCTTCTGCATTACAGTTACAATCATATCTTTATAAAAAAAAAAAAAAAAAATCATTGGAATTAACCGTATTTGTAATTATATGTTCTCAATTATAATCACAATTATAACAATGATAATCATAGAATTTATGATTACAATGTTAATTTAATTTGAATTCAGAATATAATTACGCATAATCGTAATTATAATTTTCTCAATTATAAATACAATTGTGTATTCGTAATAATAGCTTTTATAGTGAACATTATTTATAGCAATATTAATTGAATTTTAAATTCAGATTATAATTTCAGTTACATGTAATTATAATTTTTTTTCAATTATAATTACAATTATATAATCACAGCATTTATAGTTACGATTACAATTCTAATTTAATTTCAAATTCAAATTATGAATACATGTAACTAAAATTGTAATCCCTTGCATGCTGTTACATTGTAATTAAGTTACAAAGTAATTAGATTACATTTTTGCCCAACTCTGACTAAAATAATGCAAATAGATCTCTTACCTACTCCATCCGTACATGGGTGCTATTGTCCAGCCCAGTGACCATATCCAGATGAAGAGGATTCTCAGAAGTGCCCCTACTTTCGTGAGGGGTTTTCCGGACATACCTCGGACAATGACGTTATATCGATCGAGTGTGATCATCGTCATGCTCCAGATGGATGCACTTCCGAAGAGAGAGCCGACCATCCCGTATAACTCACACATGAGAGGTCCCAAAATCCACGTCTGGGCGAAGCAGTTTGCAGACATCGTCGGCATCATGAAAAACAGCATACCAAAATCGGATATTGCAAGATTCGTCACTAAGAAGTTACCAGGTGTTCGGAGACCCTTGACCGCTAACATTAAGTAAATGACACAACCGTTACCCGATAAACAAACTATACCTATAACAATAACGACCAGTCCGAGAATATAGAACATGGTAGATTCCATCGGAGGAAATTGGTACCAATGTTCATGAATCATATACAGCATTTCCTCTGGTAGAAGGTCGACAATTGATATATTTCTTCCATCCGCGCCACCAGCCGCCCTGGCCGCCATTTTTGCTGCTTGGGGTAACATCTGAAATAAAAAAACAGACAATTTCATCCTTCAAGAAAATAAACTCTCAATAATTTAGAATCAAAGGGCTGAGAACAATTAACTTAAAAATTCTATTGTCAAACACTAATTAGATTAACCAAAGAAGGTATAACTAAGGATATAGCTAACTTACCGATACCTATACTCACTACAGAAATTCGCTCACTTTTATACCTGGATTACTGCAGACTGCCGGAAAAGCAATCCGCCAATGGAACGATGGTCGACATTGCGATCATTTACGATCGAGTTTTCAAACAGATTGAAGTTATAAACATATCCCCCCCCCCTATTCAACCGTGTAAAGATTAAAAACGTACGGTATTTAGGCGTTTAAAAATCGCAATTAAAGCTAATAAAAGTTAAACCTAATCGGCATTGTGTTAAACGCCTTCGAAAGGAGGTCACAAATTTTATACGCTAACTTGATCCGTGCCGATTACGTTTTTAATTAACTTTTAAAGAAGCGGGAGACCTAGTTTGCATTGAGAGACCTACTCAATGCAAACTAGTCGCGAATCCCATAGTATTTACATGATATTTCTAATTTAGTTACTCTGTTTTTAACCAAATGACGTTTATTGCTTTTATACTGCTTCTGGGAATTGCATTACACATATATATCGTTAAAATTTGTTAACCAGGCTTTAAAAGTCGATAGTATATACAGTACACTCAGTGGCGCAGCCAGAATTTGGTTCTAGGGGGTGTTTTGAGTTTCTGATAAAGGTGTTTGCCTGTTATTTGAATCACCGGTTAATAGAATCAGTACTAATCAGAATATTTATTGTATAATGCGAGCATCTGCGTGGCAGGAAATCATCATTCTTTTAGCAGAATGAATCGCAGAAAAGTGATTTAGTTCAAATAAACAATTTTTATTTAACTAATCCATGTAATATGCACTTTCACAATTTTAAGTAGAATTTTCGCCATTTTTTAAATCTCTTTATTTCATTAAATCTGATTCAGTAAAGCGGCGGATTCCAAAATGCACCAAAACTTTTAAATATTAAGTTTGATTTTGATTCATATAAGCGGCAAGTATAGCGACCTTTTTTAGCTCTGGGAGGGGTTTTAACCCCAAAACCACCCCCTTGACTGCGCCACTGAGTACACTGCTTATGCCACTATTTACGCCCAAACCGTCCGTGACTTTATAAGTTAATATCTCAGCTAATTATTCCACGATTTTTTTTTTTCAAAAATCGTTATCAACATTGAATTTATACATTTGCTATGATAGGTACTTCCAGTGCTCCTCAATATCTTTATTGAATGACCGCAAATAGAAATTTGTGTTTAACATGAAAATGTTCTTTTCTCGAAAACTATGTGATCTAGGATAATCGCTAGAGTTTTGCTGCAAGGTTTAAATTGACGTCTACTACCTCTATTATTTTCATAATTTTAGTTTCAGTAGATTCGAAAATAGATGGGAGGAAACCTATTTATGCACTACATTTTCGATCATATCTCTGAAAATAGAATATCTAAAATTAAAAGAAATGTATTTTTGAGCATTACGAGAGCTTTCAAAAGGTAGTTCCACACGACACATAAATATTGCATATGTATTTTTTCAAGTCATATAATTAGACCCCTTATAGTTTTTCTAAATATATTTGGGAATGTTTAATAATCCAGAAATATGTGAATCAATAGTCTTTATTATGTATCGCCAACTTGATCTTTCCACGTTTCATAGTTTACGAACAAAATGGCTGTGACAGACAGACAAACACAGAAGTGATCTTATAATGATTCCGTTTTCACTTTTTCAGTACGGAAACCTAAAAATGTCTGTGTTTTACCATAGTCGACTATATACTACCGACCGAGCCATTTCCCTAAAAACTGCCGAAATAGTAAAGCTGGATTCAGCTTCAATCCTGAATCATTTCATTAAACCACGTGCGAGTCCACGTGACGCAAACCCTGTCCAAATTAGAATTGAGTAAGCTGCTTTCTGTTCGGTGCACATGGCTCGGCACATGGTCATTGTTTTGGTTAGGGTTTGCACGATTGGTTAGAATAACTTGGGCAAGGTATCAGAGTCCTCTGGCGGGAGACTTCATACATTAATCTCAAATAGACGGGCCTATATAGATCTAGTGGGCCATGGTTTTACTTACCCATCATATGTAATATAGGTAAGCCTTGCAATCATTTTGAAAAACAAAGTTTTTCGATGGACAGAAGGTTTCAGACACTGGAGATTCCAAAAAACATATTTTTAGAAAAAAAAAAAAAATGCAGTTCGTCTGTTTTTGTGTTTGTCTGAATATAAACGCTCTGTCTCTTAAGGCGAAGGTGGACTCTCAAAAAAATTTTTTTTTCTTCTGAACCGATTTGCTTGAAAATGAAATATGTGATTACAATGGTAGTTATTTGAGAAAAGCTAAAATTTTAAGGAAAAATATTAATTACTTTGGTAATTATTAATTATTAATTATTGAAATAATTACTTAATTATAAATGCTCCATGCGCATTTCTTTTGCATATAGAATAATAATTTTTATTTATGGGATACCTTTTAGACCTAAAAGTAAAACTTAGTTGAAATTCTAAACATAAATAGAAAATAAAAATTAATAATGATAATAATAAGTCGAAAAACCAATTTTTGTAGTGAAAAAACACTGTAAATCATTCTTTCGATAAAGAATTTACAGCTTATGAGTTCCGAAGTACAATTATTTTAACTAACATTTCTTCTATGTACTATAAGATAATTACATAACAAATTGTGAAGAACTCGGAAAATTAAGGATGCGTATGGAACATTATGAAAATTGACATTATCTCGAAATTTTCATTTTGAGAAAATCAAAATTTTTAAGTTAGAACTATTAGTATTTCAATAATAAATAACATTAAATACCATATAAAAAATTAATATTACTTGTAATACACTTATAATATACTTATGATAAATTTATAATAAGCGCTTCATGAGTTGGGGCAAAAAAAGTATTTTTCGAAATTTTGTATGTTTTTTGTCAATTTGAAGGTCCACCTTCACCTTAAACAAGGTGTGATAGGGACTTGAAATTTGGTGTTTACTTAGTACGTAATAATGCGAAGAATTCTATCTAATATCAGTGACCTTGATTAGCCGAAACTATTTTTTACTGACTTTCGAAATATTCGTTCTAATGAAAGGAATATAAAAAATTTTGATTTTTTTTATTTTAAGGACTAAATATAAAAAACAGTTAAAAAACATATTTTTTGCATTAAAGAATAAAATTGATCCGATAATTAGTTGCCGAGATATATTTGTAGTAATTTTTTCCACACTCTTCGATTTTTAATGCCCCTGTATTTCATACAAATTTCAATTCGAATACAGCTCATATTCAAAATATTAGAATAATTGAGAAAAAGTAATAAGAAAAAATTATTTGTCATTTATTTATTTTTTATACTAAGTAAATGCAATTAAATTTCTTATAAATTAAATCTGGAATGTTTATATAAGATTTTAACATTTATAAAATATAAAATACAGCACAATAAATTAGGTATACAGCTTCCTTAAACACACCAGAATATTAGAATAAAATTTAGATTGGTTCAAAATATTAGAATATTTTATTTTACGCAACAATATTACCTTATGAATATGAAGTAAATGGTAGTTAATATTTTGTAGCATCCCCTTTAGCTTTCAAAACAGCGTAAAATCGATCTTGCATACTATATACAAGGTGTTTACAAACATTTCTATCAATATTAGCCCAAATAGATTTTATACGTGCCACTAACTCAGTTTTACTTGAAGGAGGATTTTCTTGAAGTTTTTTCTTCATTATACACCATAAGTTTTCGATGGGATTAAGATCTGGTGAATTTGGTGGCCAAGGAAGTACCTTAATGTTGCGTTGGCGGAACCAATTCTTAGTTGACACCAAGGTATGCAGGGACGCTAAATCTTGTTGAAAGATGAAATCATCTTCAAATAAATCTTCTGATGATGGAATCATGTAATATTCTAAAATTTCTTGATATATCAGAGAGTTAATCTTTTCGTAGACGATGCATACCTTTCCAGGTCCTTCTGCACTCATACAACCCCAAACCATGACACTAGCAGCAAATTTTATGGAACGTTTAAGGCATTCTTTATCAAATGCTTCTTGCTTCATTCTCCAAACTCGAATACCTTGATTACCATATGAAACACAAAACATACTTTCATCACTAAATAATATATTTTTCCAATCTTCATTGCTCCATAAACGTCTTGATTTACACCAATTCAATCTTATACGCTTTTGTCTTGCAGTCATGAGAGGTTTTGTTTTCGGTACACGAGATTCAAATTTAAATTTATGGAGATGTCTTAATGTTGTCGATGTAGAAACTTCAACTCCTTCTTCTTTCCATTTTCGGTGCAAGAATCGCACACTTTTAAAACGGTTTTTCTTAACTATACGCTTCAGTTTCCTGTCATCTCTAGCAGATTAATCAATGATGCCACCAGTTAAGAATTGATAATAATTAAAGGAGAATTAATGTGAAATATTCTAATATTTTGAACCACTTGAATAAATATTCTAATATTTTGACTTTTGAAAATAATTTTTTTTGCAATTAATCTTTTCAAAAATGATATTAAATTTAAGATAACAAGTAAGTTTAATCAACAATAAGTTCTTAATAAAAATATCGTTTGCATATATTCATTAAAAGACATTAAATTACCAAACGATATTTTCAATTTCTAAAAAAAGGTAATTATTTTAATATTTTGAATATGAGCTGTATATATTTTAATTGGAATCGAGACGCTTAATCCGACGCAGTAAGTTGTTGCTTAGTAGGATTATCATTTTTGAAATCAGAGGTATTCTTCTTTTAGGCAATACGGTACTATTTGATTATCTCGTCGAACAAAAAAACTGGATTAGTTTTAATTTTTGATAATTGATTTTAAGTACTTTTGGTCAGAGCACAGCTCCGGCTTCCTTGCAAAAATTACCCTTTTGTGAACACGATAGCGTTCAAAATATTTGTCGAATCGACGTAAAAAATGAGCTGGACATCGGCAGGGCTAAAATCTCGGCGAGTATTGAAAATAAAAAATATTCGTAAACTATAACACTTCAAAATATCGGCATCGGCTTTTAATTTTCCCACAGAGATAACATTGTGAGTTTTAATCTTTCATCGTCGAAAAGAAAGAAAAAATGATTTTTGTTTTTATATTGATGCCATTTTCTAATAAAAATTCAAAATAAACATTAACTTCTTGGGGACGAGCGACACGTATATACCGCAAAAAGGCTTAAGAATGCTTGTTTATCCCCACCAGTAAAAATGTACTGTAAAATTTGCCTTATTTAATCGGAGCATTTTCTCGATTTAGAATGGCATAAATTTCTGCTTTTAAAAACCGGTGGCAAAGAATTAAAAATTTCGTAAAAGGCTCCCGTCGCGAAGGGGTTAAAAAAAAATTAAACTGACGTCACGTTTTAAGAAACGGGCAAAAAGCTGTGACCTGTTACAAATCAATATCTTTTTATTCCACTGATATTGAATTTTAGGCGAAACACTTAAGGAGGTAAAGTGAAACTACATGATTTATTAGGAATGTCTCTAAAAAATATAAATTTCTGGAATTTCATACGCCAATACAGAGATTAAAACCTGAAACCAAAGACAGGAATATTCACAAGCAAGTCATAATTGACAAAATTAATTTCAAATTTGGAAATATATATGCTAATAATAATTTATTGCACTTTGCAATATTTTTGAAATGGTGAATGTAAATATGAGAGATGCATATGTAAAATATAAAATTATGAGAATGACTAAGTTTGATTTCATGCGAAAAATAATTCAATGATTGACTCAAGGTGAAATCATTTTAGCTGATTTTCAATCGGTAATCTCAAATATAAGATCCTCAATGGTTAATATCATCATAATTTCTTATTTTGATTATAGTTCAAGAGTCGACGGCACAAAAATCTATGTTATCGAACACAAGAAAAAAAAAAAACCTTTATTTTATCGAAGAGTAGTAATAAGGGAATCTAATGTCCCAGATCTGCTTGAAGAGGAGTGTTGCATAAGCCAAAAATTAATACCACTAGTGGTTTTCTCGTAGGTTTAACATTTTGTTTGTCGTACAATCAAAGGTATGAAAACATGGATAATTGGCAGCAGGAAAACATAATAAAAAACCTTTCGAGTGAGCCACTAGTGGGATTAATTTTTGTTTTATGCACCACTTCATTTCCGGCAGACATGGATCATTATATTCCCCTATTACAACTCTTCCATAAAATAAAGTTTTTTTTTTTCTTGTGCTCGATAACATAGGTTTATGAGCTGTCGGATCTTGAATTATTAGGTACTAGCAGGGGAGACCGAGCTTAGCTCGGTCAAAATTAACTTTGTGTTCAACTCGATATAGTATTTTCACTGTATCATTAACTTTGTATTATTACTGTAAAACATGTTTATAATAGTATTATTTAGAAAAACAATCAATAAGAAAACTATGTTTTTATGCACATATTTATAAATTTTATTTTATTTTAAATTTTACAACGAAAGGACATCGATCTAAATCACTTTTTTAGCTCGACTCTGATTGGTTTAACCATGCATCTCGAATCCTCTTAAGAATGTATAAAAAAATTCTTTACATTCTGAAAGACAATATATTTTGCTAGATATAGCCAAATTTGGAGGCATTCTTTCATTTGGCTCCAAATACGTGTTTTGGTTTTCGTAAATTTTATAGTCGATTTTTTGGCCATATGTCGCCAATATTTTGTCAAATATCACCAAGTTATTGGCTTTTGCCATATTCTCGTTACCCTGACCCGTATTACCCAAAATGAGCCACTAATCAAATTTGATCAAGCATGTGACATAGCTCAATCGTCTTCAGGTAATCAAAAACAGTAGAATATAAAATTGAATCAAAATCGTTCAAGCCATTTTTTAGGTAAAATTAGCTTGGCAGCATTCAGCAATGAAGCGAAATGACCCACTAATATAATTTTGTTTAACATGCGACTCAGCCCAATAGTCTTCTCGTCACAAAAAACGTTTTGTTTCAAAATTTAGGTAAAATTGATTGAGTCGTTATTGTATATAATTAGAATGACCCTAGCTCATTAAGACCCAAAATGACCCACTAATAGAATTTTCGCGAGCATGTGTCCAAGCCAAATGGTTTTCTCTTGCTCAAAAACGATATAATACAAAGTATAGTCAAAATGGTGAGTACCATTTTCTATATAAAATTAGCATGACCCATCATGACCAACAAATGACCCTTATAATCGAAATCTCTTAAACGTGTGGCCTAGCTCTTTAGTTTTAGCATGCCGAAAAACATTAGATACAAAATTTAGATAAAATCGATTGAGCTGTTTTTTAGATATAGTTGGTTTGACCCTGACCCCTTATAATCCAAAATGACCCATTGATCGAATTTTCACAAAAATCTGCCCTAACCCAATGATTTTCTTGTGACCGAAAACGATAAAATACAAAATTTAATCAAAATTGCGCGAAACGTTGTCAAGATAAAATTAGAATGACCCAAAAGTGGCCCACCAATCGAAATTTCTCGAACATGTGACCTACCCCAATGATTTTCTCATGCCAAAAATATGTTGTATACAAAATTTCGTTAAAATCGACCCACCCATTCTTTAGATATAGCTTGACCTTGACCCATTAAGACCCACAAATGACCCTTATAATCGAAAGCTCTCGAATATGTGACTTAGTCCATTAGTTTTCTCGTTTCTAAAAATTGTTACATACAGAATTTCGTTAAAATTGATCCTGCCGTTCTTTAATTATACATAGCTTGACCCAGACCCTTTATGATCCAAAATGACCCATTAATCGAAATTTTTCGAACATGTAACCTAGTCCAATGATTTTATCGTGCCAAAAAAATGTTGCATACAAAATTTCATTAAAATCGATCCACCTGTTCTTTAGATATAGTTTGACCATGACCCATTATGACCCATCATGACCCACAAATGACTCTCATAGTCGAAATCTTTCAAACATGTGATTTAGCCCATTAGTTTTCTCATGTCAAAAAACTGTCACATACAAAATTTCGTTATAATCCATCACGCCGTTCTTTAAATATAAATAGCTTGACCCAGACTCTTAATGACCCAAAATGACCCATTAATCGAAATTTTTCGAACATGTAACCTAGTCCAATGATTTTATCGTGCCAAAAAAATTTTGTATACAAAATTTCGTTAAAATCGATCCACCTGTTCTTTAGATATAGGTTGACCATGACCCATTATGACCCATCATGACCCACAAATGACCCTCATAGTCGAAATCTCTCAAACATGTGATTTAGACCATTAGTTTTCTCATGTCAAAAAACTGTCAGATACAAAATTTCGTTATAATCCATCACGCCATTCTTTAAATATAAATAGCTTGACCCGGACTCTTAATGACCCAAAATGACCCATTAATCGAAATTTTTCGAACATGTAACCTAGTCCAATGATTTTATCGTGCCAAAAAAAATGTTGCATACAAAATTTCGTTAAAATCGATCCACCTGTTCTTTAGATATAGGTTGACCATGACCCATTATGACCCACAAATGACCCTCATAGTCGAAATCTCTCAAACATGTGATTTAGCCCATTAGTTTTCTCATGTCAAAAAACTGTTACATACAAAATTTCGTTAAAATCGATCACGCCGTTCGTTAAATATAAATAGCTTGACCCAGACCCTTAATGACCCAATATGACCCATTAAAATTTTTTCTCGAATGTGTTACCTAGCCCAATGTTTTTCTCGTGCCAGAAAACCATAGAATGAAATTTTTTAGTCAAACTTGCGTGAGAAAATCTCTAGATAAAAATAGCTTGACCCACAATGACCCCAAAAATGACCCACTAACCGAATTTTCTCGAACATGTTGCCTAACCCAATGGTCTTCTTGTAATCCAAAACGATAAAATATAAAATTTGGTCAAAATCGTTAGAGCCGTTTTTTAGATAAAAATGGCTTGACCCATAATGACCCAAAAATGACCCACTAATCGAAATTTTTCGAACATGTGACGCAGCTCAATACTTTTCTCGTACCAAAAAACGATTGGGTACAAAATTTCCTTAAAATCGATCCAGCCGTTCTATAGATATAAATAGCTTTATCCTGACCCATTATGACCCAAAATGACCCAGTAATCGAATTTTCCCGAACATGGGACCTAGTCCAATGGTCTTCTCGTGCCCGAAAATGGTAAAATCCAAATTTTTGTGAAAATCGTTAGAGCCTTTTTTGAGATAAAATTTACCCACACACACACACACACAATTTTTGCTCGCATTATAGTATAAGATATTAATATATCAGTTTCAACTGACGTCACACCAGAATTGTTTTTTGTTTGCCTTCAAATTTAGCTGATTGTGATTAGTTGGCTCATAATACATGCTAAAATATTGTCGATTATGATTGGTTGGATAAAACTTGGCGGGCTTGTAACCCATGGTTGAAACTGATCTATACAGTTCATTTTTTTAATACTTTGGACTGTCGAAATTTATGGATTTAGCAGTTTGGTAACTTTAAAGGAATATTTATTTTAAAAGAGTAAATACTAATCATTGTAGGATTTTTTAAAAACAATTTCTTTTGTTGAAATTCGGCATGTTTTATTTCATTGTTATCTAAGACATTAGCTCCATTATTGTACATTATGCATTTTAACCTGATTCGAATTTTTATGATGTTATCACCATTTGTAATCTGACATATAAATCGACTTTCAGAAGTATTACTTCCTAGGCACATAACAACTTTTTTTTTTCTTTATGTGCGAACTTTCATTCTCGACAACTTTCCAAATCGATACAATTCATTTTGAATTTTACTCTAAGAGATATACAGTCGACTCTCGTTAATTCGAAATCGGATAATTCTAATCTTCGCTTAATTCGAACTAAACATGAAGTCCCGAAATTTTCAAAGGCAGAATGACGTTAAAATTTTTCATTAATTCGAACTCATTTTCTCTTGACTTTGTTTAATTCGAACAAACGATAATTAAGATTTTTCCTTTTTCTTTTCTTTTTCATAGATTTCAGATCATTTGAATAACTTTCTTTCTTTGATTTTTTTTGAGAATTATTCCGAACGAGTATACATATAATTTTATGTATTTAGATATCCACTTTCTTAGTACCCTGTATGTCCATCAGTGACGCTTCAAATGTTTATTCCATTATGCTTATTTCTAATATTTTAATTAGTTAATGTATTTCTACATTGTTATTTAATGTTAAGTCATATTCTAATGATAACAGACGAAAGAAATTTCAAAAACACTATAACATCAATTCCTTTGTAATGGTACCATATTAAGCATGTTTTCATTTCATACTTTCCATAATTCGAACTTCGGATAATTCGAACATTTCTTGTGGTCCCGACGAGTTGAATTAACGAGAGTCGACTGTAAATAGAAACCGAAAAGGGAGAATGCGATTTTGGATATTAGCCGCATCTTACGATTTAAATAGAGAAAAATATAAAGTCATGCATGTGTTAGTTAAATTTTTATATTCTTATGTGTGTATATTTGTATTTAGAAGTATGGATGATTGGGTTGGGAAATTTCCGTAATCGGATTCGTAGACAATTTCATAGTTTACTCAGTGTTGTTTGGTGTGCAAATTTAACCACTTGGTAGCGCTCCCAATTACAGTAGATTACTCTTTTTTCTTTAATTTATCGTAAGTGAATATGTAGCAACTAAAATGGAACTGAAAATTCTGAAATGTTTGAGATAAGCATTTTTTTTTTTTTTTTTTTTTTTTTAATCAAGATGCACACTTGAAAACGGAAGTATGTAGATTACAAAATAAATATTCCTGTACGGGTTGGAAAAAGCAGCGTTCCTATTTCTTGGTTTTAAGATTTTAGCTAATTTTACTGGAAAACACTAAGCTAAAATGCGAAGAACCCTATCAGAGAAGAATCATCCGTACTGAATTTCAATGGAGATTTCGACAAAGTCAGCTATAGCAGGTTGGCTTGACTTATGGCGACTAATATTTAGTCGCCAAATTTGGCGATATTTTATCGAGCTTAGAGAGTAATTTGATGTAAATGTAAATAGATATATAGGTTTATGCATATGATCGAGAAAAGTTTATAGCAATAAAAGATAATTCGTGAGAAATAAGCTTCATTAAAAGTAACAAATCAATTCTTAAACTTTTTTTAATCTGTTGCCTAAACTTAATTAACATTTTAAGAAATGTACATATTTTTATATGTGTGACGTTTCAAAAATGCCGATTCGAAGAAAGCAATCGAGAGTGGAAAAGTCTCATAATAATAATCCAGATGCCTTCCAAGTATTTGCAGAATAACGATATTACAACAATTCAGATGAATAAAGGTATCAACTTTTATAGAGGAGTACAGAAGATTACCTATGTGTGTGTGTATTACATACATTATATAAAAAACTTTCCATGATATCATATTAAATATCTCTGGGCTGTGCCAGACAGCAAATCTTTGAAGAGAGTTTTTTGCCACTAATTCGATAGATCCAGTTCGTATTTTAAGATTGTCCCAAAGATTTAAGCTACATTAAAATCAACACTGGAAAAAAGTCCTTCCGGCAATGCCGGGAGGAAGAGGTAGCTTTCATATACTTATATATTTATTTATTTATTTTAAAGTAAGTTACATTGTTCAAAAATACTAAGCTCAAATTAGTGGAAATAATCTTATAAAATTAGTGATTTTATAAGATTGAATACTAGTTTTTGTCAAGACTGAATATTAATAGGAATTTTTAGAAATTAGTCATCTTTTATTCCACCTGGTTTTATTTTAAGCGATTTAGAGAGTCACCAAATTCCACGATATCATAAAGTGTATGCCATTTTAAAGCAACATGATGGATCGTTCAGATCAGGGCGTTTCAAAATGTCAGCCATAAGCAAAATTCAAAGTGCTATAACTCAATCATTTTTTAAGATATAGACAAAATAAAAAGTGTTCTGGAATCGTTTTTTTAAGTTTTAACACGTAAAAGGAAAATATTTTTCAACTTTTAATTTTTTCGCATTTAATTTTAAATTTTAACTTTTTTTAAAAATTTAAAATGGCCACCATTTTGAAACAAAATGGTGGATGATGTTGGCCAACGAACTCGGTTGAGACATTTGTATGTACTACATACATACCAAGTTTCGTTGAAATCGGTTCATAAATACGCGTGTTATCACGTGACAAAAATCAGATCGTTTCAAAATGTCAGCCATAAGAAAAATTCAAAGTGCTATAACTCAATCATTTTGTAAGATATAGACAAAATAAAAAATGTTCTGGAATTGTTGTTTTAAGTTCTAACACGTAAAAGAAAAATATTTTTCAAATTTTGATTTTTTCGCATTTAATTTTAAATTTTAAATTTTTTTAAAAATTTAAAATAGCCACCATTTTGAAACAAAATGATGGATGATGCTGGCCAACGAACTCGGTCGAGACATTTGTATGTACTATATACATACCAAGTTTCATTCAAATTGGTTCATAAATACATTAGTTATCGCATGACAAAAATCATATATATATATATGTCAACATTTGAACGGAGGGTGGTTTTGGGGTCAGGGGGTCATGATCGGTGAAAATGTACCAAAACTTTCCCGAAGTGTTTTCCTCCGGACGGCTGCAATAGGTAGCTTTTTACTTTTTGTAATGAAAGCTACCTAAAAGTACGACAATCAAATTAATTATTAAAACAAGTATAGAACAATTTGTATCAGAATCTCTCATTATTTTGGCACTAACAAGTACTGCTGCATTTATTGTAAAATTCAAGTCAATTAACTCTGCTCTTAAAGAATCAACGTGTTTTAAATAGTTCCTGATTAAAAAATAAGAAAGCTAGAAATCTACTGCTTAGTGTTACTTTTCATTAATGACAAATTTTCAATGATCAGATGTTTTCTTATATTTGACCTTGAACAAAGATGTCTCAAAAGTAAAAAAGTCCTTCCGGCACTGCCGGGAGGAAGAGGTAGCTTTCATATATTTATTTATTTATTTTAAATTAAGTTATATAAATCAAATATACGAAGTTCAAAATAATGGAACACGATTATATAAGATTGAATATTAGTTTTTGTCAATACTGAATATTAATAGGAATTTTTAGAAATTAGTCATCTTTTATTCAACCTGGTTTTATTTTAAGCGATTTATAGGGTCGCCAAATCCTACGATATCCATTTTACAGCAGCATGATGGATAAAAAAAAACCAATGAGCTTGATCGAAATCTCAATTCATGTAAACATGCACACTCACATCGAAATCGATGTGTGTATACGAGTGCTGTCGCGGACAAATTGGCTTAAAAAAAATTGTCACCCACATTAGAAATTCAAACTGCTATATCCCAGGCGTTTTTCAAGGTAAAGAAATACTCCGAAATTCATTATTAAGATAAATAGTTTAGAAAGAACCTTTTTTCAATTTCTAACTTTTTGTTTATACATAAATATACATTTAAAAGATTTTTGACAAATTTAAATGGCCGACATTTAGAAACAAGATGGCGGATAAAGTTGGCCAATGAACTCGGTCAAGACATTGGTATGTATCATGAACATACGGAGTTATATCGAAATCAGTTTATAAATATGCGTATTAAGGCGTGACAAATTTTAGACCGTTTCAAAATGTCAATCACACTGGAAATTGAAAGTGTTAAAACTCAGCCATTTTTCAAGATATAGATGAAACAAAAAATGCTCTGGAATCTTTGTATCAAGGTCAAAACACAAAAGAAAATTTTTTTCAATTTCTTACTTTTTTGCACCTAATTTTAAAATTTAAATTAAAAAAAATAATAATATTCCGCCATTTCGAAACAAGACGGCGGTTGGAACTGGCTAACGAACTCGGTCCAGGCATCAGTATGTCCTATCTACACACCAAGTTTCATCCAAATCTGTGTATAAATACGCGTGTTATCACGTGACGAAAACCAGATCATTTCAAAATGTGAGCAACACTAGAAATTAAAAGTACTATAACTCAGACATTTTTTAAGATACAGACGAAACAAAAAATGCTTTGGAATCTTTGTATCAATGTCAAAAGCATAAAAGAAAAATCTTTTTCAATTTCTCACTTTTTTGTACCTAATTTCAAATTTTAAATTAAAAAAAAATTAAATGACCGCCATTTTGAAACAAGATGGCGGATGGAACTGGTTAACGAACTCGGTCCAGGTTTTATTATGTACTATGTACACACCAAGTTATATCCAAATCCATTTATAAAAAGTCCTTCCGGCAATGCCGGGAGGAAGAGGTAGCTTTCATATACTTATATATTTATTTATTTATTTTAAAGTAAGTTACATTGTTCAAGAATACTAAGCTCAAATTAGTGGAAATAATCTTATAAAATTAGTGATTTTATAAGATTGAATACTAGTTTTTGTCAAGACTGAATATTAATAGGAATTTTTAGAAATTAGTCATCTTTTATTCAACTTGGTTTTATTTTAAGCGATTTAAAGAGTCACCAAATTCCACGATATCATAAAGTGTATGCCGTTTTAAAGCAACATAGTGAATCGTTCAGATCAGACCGTTTCAAAATGTCAGCCATAAGCAAAATTCAAAGTGCTATAACTCAATCATTTTTTAAGATATAGACAAAATAAAAAGTGTTCTGGAATCGTTTTTTTTTTTACGTTCTAACACGTAAAAGAAAAATATTTTTCAACTTTTAATTTTTTCGCATTTAATTTTAAATTTTAAATTTTTAAAAAATTTTAAAATGGCCACTATTTTGAAACAAAATGGTGGATGTTGCTGGCCAACGAACTCGGTCGAGACATTTGTATGTACTATGTACATACCAAGTTTCATTGAAATCGGTTCAAAAATACGCGTGTTATCACGTGACAAAAATCAGATCGTTTCAAAATGACAGCCATAAGAAAAATTCAAAGTGCTATAACTCAATCATTTTTTAAGATATAGACAAAATAAAAAGTGTTCTGGAATCGTTGTTTTAAGTTCTAACACGTAAAACAAAAATATTTTTTCAAATTTTGATTTTTTTCGCATTAAATTTTAAATTTTAAATTTTTAAAAAAATTTAAAATGGTTACCATTTTTAAACAAAATGGCGGATGATGCTGGCCAACGAACTCGGTCGAGACATTTGTATGTACTATGTACAAACAAAGTTTCATTGAAATCGGTTCATAAATACGCGTGTTATCACGCGACAAAAATCAGATCGTTTCAAAATGACAGCCATAAGAAAAATTCAAAGTGCTATAACTCAATCATTTTTTAAGATATAGACAAAATAAAAAGTGTTCTGGAATCTTTGTTTTAAATTCTAACACGTAAAAGAAAAATATTTTTCAACTTTTAATGTTTTCGCATTTAATTTTAAATTTTAAATTTTTTTTAAATGGCCGCCATTTTGAAATAAGATGGCGGATGATGCTGGCCAACGAACTCGGCCGAGATATTTGTATGTACCATGTACATACCAAGTGACATTCAAATCGGTTCATAAAATACGTTAATTATCGCATGACAAAAATCAGATATACAGTCGACTCTTATTAATTTGAAATCGGATAATTCGAATCTTCACTTAATTAGAGTTTAACATGAAGTCCCGAAATTTTCAATGGCAGAATAATGTTAAAAATTTTCATTGATTCGAACTCATTTTCTCTTGAAATCGTTTAATTCGAACTAACGAGAATTCCGATGTTTCATTTTTTTTTCTTTCTTAAGGATTTCAGATCATTTGAATAACTTTCTTCGATTTTTGTGAAAATGGTTCCGAACTAGTAGAATATACATATAATCCAATGCATTTAATATAACTTTCTTAGTGTCCCGTCTATCTATTAGTGACGCTTTAAATTTTTCTTCCATTGTGCTTGTTTCTAATCTTTCAATTAGTTTATGTATTTATGCATTCTAATTTAATATTAAGGATATTCTAATGATAACAGACGAAATAAATTTAAAAAACAATATAATATTAATTTCTTTGTAATAGTACCATATTAAGCCTATTTTCATATCATACTTTCCATATTTCGAACTTCGGATAATTCGAACATTTCTTGTGATCCCGATGAGTTCGAATTAACGAGAGCCGACTGTATATATATATATATATATATATATATATATGTGTGTGTGTGTGTCAACATTTGAACGGAGGGTGGTTTTGGGGTCTGGGGACATGATCGGTGAAAATATACCAAAATTTTCTGGAAGTGCTTTCCTCCGGAAGGCTGCAATAGGTAGCTTTTTACTTTTTGTAATGAAAGCTACCTAAGAGATAGCATTTAGCTTTTTAGAGGCTTATTTGTTTAGGGGCGCATTCGAAAAAGTGCTTTTTCACCTTCAATAGCTTGAAATTTTCTAATACAATTGCAGACACATTTTTAAAGGTAAAGACATGAAGCTTGCTGAGGTGATTTTTGAAGAGACGTATAAGGTGCCGTATAGATTTATTTTTCGTTCAATTCATTAGAATTTCATTTATTAACAATTACTTTCTCAGTATGGCCCTTTTTTTTCGTTGCCAGATCTCCCGCTTCGGAAAAATCGGTTCAAAATGCCATTTTTGATTGCCCTTTTTTACAATATTTTCTACATTTATCAAAGAATCGACAATCACAGCACCTTGTGTACTTTTTAAATAAGACAATTTGCCAGTTCGATGCATTTGATACAAAAATAAATTTAAAAATAAATCGGAAAATAAGCAGTTTGAATCGAAATACACTCTTAAATCATTGGAGGTATTAGGTAGTTACGTCCCGTAAAATAAATACCTTTAGAGACATTCTATGAAAGACATTTTGGCTCTTCACGGACAAAAAAAGCTTAGCTCTCTTGAAAAATATTTCCCATTAACAAACTAACTGATATAAGACGACGATTGCAAACGCAATTTCGAAAGACTTTTAATTCACTTTACGTGGATGAGATTTTAGACTACCTGTCATCTCTTGTGCAATGACGCAAAGATGTACTGTTTTCCGCTAACTTAAATGATTTGAAGATACCATATGTCTTTTCCTCAAAAACAAATATGTTAAAGAATTTAATCAAGAAGTACTTCTTAAATCGAAGTGGCCAATGACAATAATTTTAATAGACCGCATTTATTAAATAGCAAGATAGAGTGAGAATTACCACTCATCTGAATTTCAGGCTGAACATTCTTCAGCAGCTGGATCTGATAAATGCCAATTCTGAAAAAAAAAAAAAAAAAAAAGAGTTCTGATAAATGCCAGTATATGGACGGAGTGAGGGTTGGTAAAAGGTTCACTAATTATGATAAAAGTTATTGTCTGTGGATCGAGATTTCAACCTCGAAACTTGCCTCAGTTTATAATGGCTCCATTTTGATGATTATCATGGGACATTTCTAACTGGATGATTCTCCTTATCAAGCCTATTTGTTTACAAATATTGGAAAGAAGAAAATGCCTCACGAAGTTAGTTACTTTTAACTGCTGCATGCCTAGCCACCATACACAACTGCCCATTTAACTTCATCAAAAACTTCTGCAGACATTTGTCTAAAGTCACATAAAGCAACTTATCTAACATTTAGTATAGTTTGTCGTTTACAGGAAGTGTCCCTTAAAGCTTTTTTCGCTAAGGACAGGCATGACCAAATTAGAAATATGAGAGTACTTGCTGACAGATTAGCATTAAAGCATTAGCTGAAGCAACAGACGACTGAATTATACACTTTAAAATGAATATTCAACGATTGTTGATTCAAATTTACTTTTATACTATTAAAACTAGTTGGATGTGTCAATCCCAAAACTTTCTTCTATTTCATAAGTACATTTTAATATTTAAAAAAAAAAAAAAAAAAAAAAAAAAAAAAATCCGTGGTGACCCTAAAATTACCCACTATCGAATTTCCTCGAACATTTGACCTAGCCTACTGAGATTTTGGTATCCGAAAAAACTAAAACGCAAAATTTAATTAATATTCTGAGAAAATGAGCTTAGTAGTGCCTCATGTTTGATAATTTATACTAAAACCTAATAAGCACCTATTTATGTCAAGACCTAATAGAATCTGAAATTTGATGGAATTTCGTCCATTAGTTCTTGAGATATAGTTATAACAAAAAATTTGCAAAACATAGCACAGCAACACCATATCTTGGACATATTATGCCAAAACGTAAAAAAGCGTCTAATTATGTTATGGTGTAAAAGAATCTGAAGTTTGATGAAATTCTGTGCATTAGTTCTTGAGATATAGCTAGTTTAAAAAAAAAACGTGTAAAATATAGCACAGCAGCACCATCAGTTGAAGGATTTATAACAAAACGTAATCATCGTGTAATTATATGTCATTTTGTAACAAAATCTGAAGTTTGATGAAATTCTGTGCGTTGATTGTTAAGATATAGCTATCGGAAAAATCGTGCAAAATGCAGCATAGCTGCACCACCTACTGCACTACCACTGTTAATACTAAAATGTAATCAGCGCCTAATTATGATATATATTCTAGTGTAACATAATCTAAAATTTGAAGTTCTCTGCATTAGTTATTGAGATATAGCTATTGCAAAAATCGTGCAAAATGTAGCATACCAGCGCCACCTGTTCACACCAAAACCTTATCAGCGGGTATGTATCTCAAGGTATTGCGGAATCTGAAGTTTGGTGAAATTCTGTGCATTAGTTCTTGAGATATAGCTATCATGAAAATCATAGAAAACGTGGCATAGCAGCGCCACCTGCTGGCCAATTTACACCAAAACTTAATCAGCGTCTATGTATATCAACGGGTCACAGAATCTGAAGTTTGGTGAAATTCTGTGCATTAGTTCTTGAGATATAGCAATCTTGAAAATCATGAAAAACGTAGTATAGCAGCGCCACCTGCAGACCAATTTTCACCAAAAACCAATAGGCACTAATTCATATCAAAGTCTAACTGAATATAAAATTTTATTAAATTTCGAGCATTAGTTCTTGAGATAGAGCGCCCACAAATTTTTTGTCACATACAGACAGACTCACAGACAGACGGACAGACTCACAGACAGGCGGACAGACTCACAGACAGACATTTTCTAAAAATAGTCAAAACGTGTTCAGGACCTTCTAAAACGTATAAATCCGTCGAAAACCGGAAGTCGAAAATTTTCGTGAATCCAATACTTTCTTCTTGTAAAGATAGAAGAAAGTAAAAATAATCATGAAAATAAAACATTATATATATAAAACCCCTCCGTGTATAACAATTCCGGGGTCAACCTATCCACGAGAAAAAGAAACTCATTCACCAATGAAAACGTTTCATAGTCGTAATGGAGCGTTCTCATTTGTCAAATTTACAGTAGGAGCTGTAAATGACGTCACTACATTTTAATTCACTTTGAAATGTTTCCACGATTTCAAAAAGTACACTGTTAAAAATTTGATGCATTTGCTGCAGCGGCACTCCACAGCTTTTATAGAATATCTCTTTTATGACCAATGAGAATGCTCCATAACACAGTAAAATAACCGTTTTCTATAAAAGCGGTGGAGTGACGCTGTAGCAAATGAGTCAAATTTTTTATAGTGTATATTTAATTAAAACTTTTTATTAAAGGAAAGCGAAAATGCGTTTTAAATGCAATATTGTTAAAATTTTTATATCTGGGTTGCTTTATTTTTTTTTTCTTTACAGGCGTGAATGACTCTTGCGAATTTCAAATCTGTAAAAAACATTGTGAAAAGTTACCTCCGATTTTAAAGGCAATCTATTTTCTGACCAATGAAACCATTCCATAGTCGTAATGGAGCTTTCTCAATGGTCAGATTTACAGTGAGAGCTGCAAATGATGTCCCTACATTTTACTTTGCTTTGAAATCTTTTTACGATTTCAAAAACACTATTTAATTAAAACTTTTTATTTAAGCAAACCGCGGATGCGTTTCAAATTTCATTATAATCCCCACCTCCGTCTACCAGATAGTTTTATTATAGTTTTAAATGCAGATTTCTGTTGCAATTTTTTTTTTCTTTCTTTCTTTTTTTTTTTTTTTTTTTTTTTGTTAGATTTTTCCCTTTCCAAGTTTAATCGCTGTATTTATCAAAATTGTTTCAGCCTAAAATGGCTATGATTGACCACAGTTGTTGTAATTTGTTATCATCCTTTAAAAATGCATACACGTCATTTTGACGGGCATCTTCTAGTTTCTTTAATAATTATCTTTTTATGTCTATGGTTCTTCATGTTCCCACGTTTTCACCCGACAGATGCTAGTTAGCACTAAACTTAAAAAAGATCTTCACTTTTAACCATCACGTTAGAACTCTTTTTCAATATACTATGAAACAGATGTAAAACTCTTTTACTTACCCATCATACATTACTATGTATCATGGGTAAGTAAAAGAGTTTTACCTTAAGAGTTAGGGTAAATCTTGCAATCGTTTTGAAAATCGAAAAAAAAATTTTTGACGGACTTACACGTTTCAGACACTGGAGATTCCGAAAAACATATTAAAAAAAAAAAAAAAAAAATTGCCGTCCATCTGTCTGTCTGTCTGCAAACGTTCTGTCTCCCGAACAAATTGAGATAGAGACTTGAAATTTTGTATGTACTTAGTATGTAAGAATGGGACGGAGTCTATTTAATATCAGTAACCTCGATTATCCGGAAGTATTTTTTCGGACTCTCAAAAAGTTCGTTGTGATGAAAGGTACATAAAAATTTTCGAATTTTTTTATTTTAAGGAATAGACGTAAAAGGCAATAAAATGATACAAATTTTGCATAAAGAAAGAAGTTGATCGGATTATTAGTTGCTGAGATATTTGTAATCCTGTTTTCCACATTCTTCGATTTTTCATGACCCTGTCCTGTATTTCTTTCAAATTTCAATTCAGAGGTATATTTTAATTGTAAATGAGACGTTTAATCCAAATAATTGTTATTGTAAATTGTTAGTTAATAATATTATTTTTTTTGGAGTTATAAGGATGTTTCTTTTACACAATTAGGTACTACCTGAGTAGTTTGGCGTTTTATATAATTTGTCGAAATTGATACATCAACAATTCCTTAATAGAGCATTACTATGTATATTAACAATATTTAAATTTTGTTTTGGAATTGCAATGCATTCTATAAATAGTTCTCACATGTTTTATTTTCAAATGCATATCCATGATGGGTGAGTATTACAGTGGCCCCCAACGACTAGTTTTTTTATTTAATTCAATAATTTATTCTTTTTCTTTTTTAATACTGGGATTTTTAGAGGTAGACAGCTGAGAAGTCCAACGAGATAGGAGGAGAACATTCAAGGCAAACTTTTAACTTTTTAACTTCGAAATTTACAAATTGCGAAAAATCTGGACATGATGGCTAAAAATGTAGGCCATTTTCGGATTTAGCGTAAAAAATGCGTAAAAATCAATTATCAAACATTAAAAACGCAAACATCAAATTTCGCTATTTTTTAAAATTTACGATTTGCAAAAACACTAAGTAATGGTAAAAAATGAAGATTAATATTGGATTCAGTGGTACAGAATACATAAGAATCAATTTCCAAAAGCTAAAGAACGAGACATAATTCAATTTTTTCAGATTAGTGTAATCTAATAGCATTTTAAAATATGTATCATTTTGTAAAAATGTGAAGCTGTTAATTTTCATTATTTTCTGGGTTTTTTTTTCTTCTTATATGTTTATTACCAATTTCACATTAATATGTCACAATGATTAACGACTTGAAATTTATGTTTCAACGATAATTTTACTCACAACCATCTTTTTAATATATCCGACGAAATTATATTTCTACTACATTTATGAATGGCCTCTAATTTGCAGCAAAAATGTGCTTCAAACTTAATAGCTATTACTCGATCAATATTAAGAGCCATTATTTTGAAATTCAGACAAAAAAGTGACATTTTGATAGTTGTATTTTTTAATTGGCTTGATACAGCTCATATTCAAAATATTAGAATAATTACCTTTTTTTTAGAAATTGAAAATATCGTTTGGTAATTTAATGTCTTTTAATGAAAATATACAAACGATATTTTTATTAAGAACTTATTGTTGATTAAACTTACTTGTTATCTTAAATTTAATATCATTTTTGAAAAGATTAATTGCAAAAAAAATTATTTTGAAAAGTCAAAATATTAAAATATTTATTCAAGTGGTTCAAAATATTAGAATATTTCACATTAATTCTCCTTTAATTATTACCAATTCTTAACTGGTGGCATCATTGATTAAATTCAGACTATTTTATTTAAAATCAGTATTCTTTTTTGCAGTTTGTTTCTTTTTCGTCTTAAAATGGGCCGTGTGAGTGATATTCCTGAATCTACTAAACTTCGTATGGTTGATTTGTATCGGCACGGTAAAAATCAATGTTTTATAGCGAATTATTTACATTGTTCGCAATCGAGCGTTAGTAAAATACTAACACAATATTCAAAAATTGGAAAATTTCAAAATAATCGCCGAAATGGTGGCCGAAAACCAAAAACATCTGCTAGAGATGACAGGAAACTGAAGCGTATAGTTAAGAAAAACCGTTTTAAAAGTGTGCGATTCTTGCACCGAAAACAGAAAGAAGAAGAAGTTGAAGTTTCTACATCGACAACATTAAGACGTCTCCATAAATTTAAATTTGAATCTCGTGTACCGAAAACAAAACCTCTTATGACTGCAAGACAAAAGCGTATAAGATTGAATTGGTGTAAATCAAGACGTTTATGGAGCAATGAAGATTGGAAAAATATATTATTTAGTGATGAAAGTATGTTTTGTGTTTCATATGGTAATCAGGGTATTCGAGTTTGGAGAATGAAGCAAGAAGCATTTGATAAAGAATGCCTTAAACGTTCCGTAAAATTTGCTGCTAGTGTCATGGTTTGGGGTTGTATGAGTGCAGAAGGAACTGGAAAATTATGCATCGTCTACGAAAAGGTTAAATCTCTGATATATCAAGAAATTTTAGAATATTACATGATTCCATCATCAGAAGATTTATTTGAAGATGATTTCATCTTTCAACCAGATTTAGCGTCCCCGCATACCTCGGTGTCAACTAAGAATTGGTTCCGCCAACGCAACATTAAGGTACTTCCTTGGCCACCAAATTCACCAGATCTTAATCCCATCGAAAACTTGTGGTGTATAATGAAGAAAAAACTTCAAGAAAATCCTCTTTCAAGTAAAACTGAGTTACTGGCACGTATAAAGTCTATTTGGGCTAATATTGATAGAAATGTTTGTAAACACCTTGTATATAGTATGCAAGATCGATTGTACGCTGTTATGAAAGCTAAAGGGGATGCTACAAAATATTAAATACCATTAGCTTCATATTCATAAGGTAATATTGTTGCATAAAATAAAATATTCTAATATTTTGAACCAATCTAAATTTTATTCTAATATTCTGGTGTGTTTAAGGAAGCTGTATACCTAATTTATTGTGCTGTATTTTATATTTTATAAATGTTAAAATCTTATCTAAACATTCCAGATTTAATTTATAAGAAATTTAATTGCATTTACTTAGTATAAAAAATAAATAAATGACAAATAATTTTTTCTTATTAATTTTTCTCAATTATTCTAATATTTTGAATATGAGCTGTATTTCTTTTTTGTTGAAGTAGATGGTAGAAGGGAAAATTTTTTTCAGGGCTTCAAAATTGCACATTTTTTATTAAATACCATTTACTTCAACATAAAAAAAAATCAAGCAAATCAAAAAATACAACTATCGCACTTTGATTTTTTTAATAGTGGCTCTTAAATGTAAAATAACAGGGCTACTTTTTTTTCACTTGTTATTGTAACATAAATAGTTTACTAAATATAACTTATAGGAGTGGGGAATCGTATAAAAATTTTAATTTCTAAATTTTTTACGAAATATTTTTAATAACCGAAAACGCCTTTAAAATACTTTTTTAACACATTTAAAACATTTCTGTAATTATAACTGTATGTCCATGATCTGTACACCGGGATGTTATAACGTATAAAATTATCTAAAAAATATTAAATTCCTATGTATAGTGTTTGCTCCTATAAAACTTTTTTAATGAAACGACTTTTACTAAATTTAACATTAAAATATCTTAGAATATTTATTTGATTTAAAAACCATCTATATCGGCGTGTTTATCAAATAATTTTCTCTAATACTACTCATTTTTATATCTTTGCACACAATAGTTTTTCTCTCTTTCTTTCTTTCTTTCTTTTTTTTTTTTTTTTTTTTTTTTTAATTTTAGAGAAGAAAGGCTTTCGGTCACAAAAATCTCAATCTCAGCGGCGGTGACAGCGTAAGTTACATTTTTCTTTCTTTCTTTCTTTCTTTTTTTCTTTTAGAATAGAGAGAAACGAACTTTGAAAACTACATTTTATCGTTTTGTCTTTTAAGTTTTATTCTAGGATATAAATACTAGCTTATATTATAGAAATAAAATTATTAATTGGGACAATTATGTCTTCTGCAAAGCTTATCTACTGCAACTGTAAGTCCAGATCACAATTTTTTATACTAATTGATGAGAAGTCACAGATGGTTTAACCCGCAGTCCCCCACAAGGCAAGAACATCTGCGACACTGCGATTTCGGTAGTCTTTCGAATACCGGCTTTTAGGCCCCACACTAGGCACTGAAAAAGACCCGGATGATAATGTAATGTCTATGAAGGCGTTCTTTTCAAATATCTCGCTCAAATTTTAATATTTTTACATGTTTTTTTTTTTTTTTTTTTTTTTTTTGATAGGATAATGAAGACGATCCACAGCCAGCCTAGTTTTTACTTTTCCAGTTTTGGGTTAGCAGATTTTTAAAAAATTACTTTAACTTTCGAAACCGGTTTAAACCAGTTCTGAAATTTAAACTATCGTAACATAAAAAAATATGTAAGCAAAATCGAAAAATTAAAAACTAGGTCGTTTGTGGATCGTCCTCAACTATCTTGTACAAAAAAATCATGTAAAAATATTAAATTTTGAGAGAAATATTTGAAAAGAACGCTCCCATAGACTTTACACTGTCATCCGGGTCTTTTTCTGTACCTAGTGTGGGCCTTAAGAATGCTGTTTCAAAATAAACTTGCTTAGTAATTACTTTTTTAAAAAGTTTTTCTATTTTCTTTTAAAACTAAGCATCGCAATATTAATGAAATATTAATACCAATAAATTAGCATCCGAGGTCAAAAGCCTTTATTTTGTATAATAATTTTTAGCTGCTGTGACATTTTTGAAGTAAAGGTCATCTAACATTTCAGCCACTCAGTTATTCTGCAGCTACTCATCATTTATTAGTTGATGGAAATTTTTATTTTAATTTCTTTTTCTATGCCCTGTGTGATAAAATTTACAGTACAGCTCAATACGATCTAAGATCTGACATTTTTAATTCCTTTACTTATCAGTTCTTTTTATCATAGAAATTTCTTGTAGAAAAAAATGATTGAGTCTATTTCTTTTCTATTTTATTTTAAAATTAAGAGTTGTTATTACATACCATTTACAGAGCCGGCACAACCTAGTAATTTGTACCGACTCTATTTTCCTCTCACCGGATCTGTCGCTGCTACACTGTACAGAATTTTGCGAAAAAGAAAGATTAAAGTGCTTTATTTTATTGTTAATTTATTTTGTAGAGTACAGTGACTATCGTGACATTATAATCACATTGATAATATTTAAAGGGGACGAATATTCGTTAACTGGAGATATTTTTTTTTTCAAGTGATACTGGTTAAATTAATTATCATTAAACTAATATTTGTAAATATTCAGCACAATAAAGCTAGATTAAAAAAAAATACTTTAAAAGACATAACTATCGACCTGTTTTCTGTTAAAATCACAACAGACAATCTGCTAAAACCGTTTAGAAGCCGTATAAAGAAGTTTTCTGGATAAAGCGGTTACTGGAATATTTCAGAGCTGTGAAAATATATTACTTGCTATCAGGAACTTAAGAACTGTAGGTGGCGATTTTGTGGTTTCGAAAGTATGACAAGGAATATGTAAAATTTTTTTAAGGAAGTTGGCGGCTTTCAAATTCGATTTTTCTACGAAATGAAAACATGTTATGTTGTTACTTAATAAATAGTTTTAACTTTTCAGGCTGCTATATTTGTTTAAATTTTATTTTTTCGATTATCTAACTGAGACGTATTATAATTTGCATGAGAATTCATTCGCTGATTCGCAGAAGTTAATTTTGAAATAACTTTTTCTGTTATGATTGTTGGAAAAATAATGCTGCTTTTAACATCTCAGTTCTAAAGCATAAAGTTTTATAAAGCATAATGTTTTATAAAATTACTGAATCTGTTACTGCCGTGCGTGATCATATTAAAACGCGGTTTAAAAGTATAAAAAAAAATCAATAAATTGCGCTAAAACCTCGTTTTTTAAAATTCATTAATTGAAAAAATATTCATTTAATGTATCTTTGTCATTTTTCATCATATTTAAAACATGATATTAGTTGCCGAAACGTCAGTGAAGGCTTACTTTGGGGACACGAAATTTTTTGGGTTCTGTTCATCTGTCTGTCTGTTCCGAGATAACTGCCGTAAAAAGTATCCAATTTCCTTGAAATTAAGTAAGCATGTTCATAAAATACCCGGATTTAGCTGTATAGTTTTTTGTTATGTTTGATTCATTCTTTCGGAAAATACAGAAAATTTTATTTTGCACTATAATGCTTTTCAATGGCAATTTAGACTATTTTCAAATTTCCATTTTGATGAAAGAAAATGGCGCGTTTGATTAGCATAATTTTAATGGTAAATTATGAATGTTGAAAGTTCCTAATAAGGCTTTAAATTATTCCCATTTTTTTTTAAATTTTGTCAATATATTTCTCAATTTTTTTTTTTTTTTTTTTTTAATTAGGTGTGTAATTTTTTGTAAAGCTTTAAGGAGGCTCAGGGGTTGAAAACTTTTCAAAAAATTGATTTTTTATGATCGCAGGGACGCACAAAAGAATTTGCCTACAGAAGAAAATGAGTAATAATTGGGCCTATGAATAATAATTGCCGGCAGTGTGTTTTAATTTGAGTTATCAGCCTCTGAACATAAAACTGTTTTTCCGATATAAAATTTATAGAAGCAATGTTATAAATTAGATATAATTTAATTTATAAAAGATTGAGCTTAAATAAATATTACTATTTGTATATTTTCTTTTATTATTTATTTCTACTGAAAACGTCTAAGAATTTTATATACTTATAAATATTTATGTGTTTAAAATATGTAGCTTGTTTGAGGTTGGATATTATATAAAATGGGATTAAAATAGAAAAAAATTGCAAATCTGACGTTGAGGCTTTTGACTAGTTAATTAATAATTAGTTCAATTTGCATTAACTCTCCTCCTCCCCTTTCTTCATTAAAGTAAAGGGGATAAGAAGACCCAATAAAGGTTTTATTCCCTCATCGATTGCAAAATCCCGTATTAACCTTTGAAAAAATTTTAATAGTAGCTACTCATTAAACAATGTAACAGGGGTTGAAAAATCTAGGTGCCAAAGGGTAGTCTCTCATTACTCAAATTTAAAAAGTTTTCTTCGCTGAAAATTAAATAGCATTCTGGCAAAAATTTTACATGAAATATTAGATGAAATAAATAAATTTAGTGGTAAGAGACAGCCTTCTGGCTCCTAGATTTTTGCAACCCTGCCCAATATAATTATCCAAATCTAGTTTTCAGTTTTCACAATCAGAAAGTATATGTTCCAGGGTGACGTACTGCATTTTAAAAATTTATTTTCCTTAATTTAAGTATTTTTTAAAAAAGCAATATAAATTGAAAATTTTGAGCAAAATTTCGAAATTTATCTTCTTAAAAATACATTAAAATGAAAGTGAGAGTTTTTTACTACGCAGATTTATTCAATAACATATGTATCTGATAAAATGGAAATATCAGGAAGTTTTTAACTATCGAAAAAAATCTTCGACTTTACTGTCTTATAGAAAAAAGATAAATTATATAAAACTCGTTTCTGTTGAATAAATATCAGAGTTTTTTAAATGGTTTAATTTATATATACATATACGAAGTTCCCGCTGCCTCTCGCCATTGGGCCAAATTGCTACAAAGTGCTTCATTTGGCGCAAAAACACAAACAAAATTACTCGCATAATGCTCCAAACACAGAAACGTTTTGGTGAAATGCGACGTTGAAATTAGCTATTATACAATTTATTAGTTGCATGCAAAGTATTAAAATATTGTCCGTTCGTTTAATTTAATTTAATTTAATTTAATTTTTTTTTATCAGTAAAGAGTCGAAATCATATATCAATTTCTAATGTATATCTTCACAATGGTAGATCAAATATAGCTAATTTTAATTTTTATTTAAGCTGCTAAAAAAACCGTCTGAAACATCTGCACATTTAACAGATATTTAGAGTGTACTTATTTTTACTAGTTTCGATAGCAGCAAGTCAAATTTCTATTTTGTAAGCAATTACAAAAATTAGGTTATTTTAGAATATTTCGAAAAAAAAAAAGGCATACAGTAAGTTGCTACCGATACATTTTTCAGTGTTTCATACTGAATCTACATTGCTCACATTTATTTTCATTTGGCTAGTGTTTTTCATTTATTATTCGTCAAATCGCTAACTTTGGTCAAAAGCCAGCGAGAACCCTGTATATATATTTAATTTATAGTTAAATTTTAGTATTACAATTCGTTTGTAGTGCAATTTTGGATCGAGTAATTGCTCACCATTTAATATGATATTCCATTTACATATTTATCTGTTATGGTATTCTTCTTCAACTGGATAGTTTTTGTCGTCGATTTTATTTAGTTTTCATTTTATAATGGAAAAACAAGTTGGAAATTGCACTTAAAGTGTAGCAAATGAGGTGCGTTCGTACGATAACGAAGTTTAAAAAAATATCACTCTCATATATCAATCTCATAAAATTATAAATATTTAATTACAATTAAAATGCGCACCAAACATTGTTCTCCATATACCACTATGTAATGGAATACTTTTGTGTGGCTTTTTAAATCAATAACAAATGTTCTTTGAACCACAGATTATGCAAAATGTATATTATAATATGTACACTATAGATGCATATCAATTTTATTGTGTTCGAATGAGTATAACACCAGTAAGATGCATTTGAAATATTTTTTTTCCCATTGACCGTAATGTAACGGAATACTTTTGATTCTCCCTGTAATTCAACTATGCATCCGATTTTGATAAAATTTTGAAATGAATCGACAAAATTTTGTAATAATTATGTATTTTAAATTTCAAAAGATTAAAATGCATTTGAAAATCCCCCCCCCCCCCCCATTGACCGTAATGTAATGGATTACTTTTGATTGTCCCTGTATTTGATCTATGCATCCGATTTTCATAAAATTTGAAATGTCTCGACAAAATTATGTAATAACTATATATTTTAAATTTTAAACGATTCGGCTGGGTAGTTTTTGCGTTGTTATATGCGGACGGACTGAATGGCAACTATCGGTGCTACGTATTTACAGAATTACGAACGCACCTAATAAGTATCCTTTAAAAATAATGGTAACGCCATAGAATGAATGTAGCCTAAATATATGCAGTTAGTTCTTCTCCTAATTATCTGATATGCGAAAAACAATGTTTTATTCAGCAAATTATTTTTAGAAGCTATTCACAGTTCGTCTTTTATAGCGAGTATATAACATAATTTACATTTTCCCTTTTGATATTTTCTTTCTTTTATCAGTAGGAATATGTAAAAATGACCATTAATCCTCAAAAGAAAAAAAAATGAAAACGTTTTATTCGAGTTTTAACGCATTCGAAAAGTGAAATTGTAATAGTTTTTGCTGCCGATTACTTAATGTGGAACGGCATAACAGATCAAAATTAAGACCTTTTATCGCGTGATCGCATTAGATCGCAAAGAGGCACAAAAAGATTAAGTTTGCGGTCCTTTTGGGGTTTCTTTCGCCTTGTTAAGTGATTAAGTACACCTTAGATGTTGAGCAAATAACCCATATAAATGGATTATGCCACGGATATGTAATAACTGAATTACAAATGGGATGAAGGAATTTGCGTTCAAGCTGCCAAGATGGCGTGTTTTGTTCCACTACCTAATTAATTATCATATGTTAGAGAAGCCGTTAAAATAGTTGAATCATCACTTATCTAACATTAAGAAGAGAAAATGACGTTAGTTAGATGAATCATCATAACTAAAAATGTTAAAAGGGATTAGGTTCGGAATCCTTAAAAATAGAATAGTAATTAAACTTAATAATTTAAGTCAACTTGCGATATGATATTCATGATAACTAGCTGGCCGTTTGGAAGTTACACGCAACTGCGAGACACAGTTGGTGATAGATAAAAAGTGTAATCTTTAACTAACAATATTTAAAATGTAGCACGCAATGTCATGCATAGTTATACAGGGTGGACCAAAAGATCTTGGCACAATTTGAAAGCATATAAAAATTAATTGGAAGATGATAACATTCATGAAAATATGTCTCATGGTCGAAATTTTTGTTTAGGCAAAAATTTAGTTTAAAAAAGTGCCGATAGGTTGTGCCTCACCTTCAAACCTGAAAAAAAAATAAAGAAATAAAATCATGCAGTTACAAACCACTTATTTGATGCAATCCATTGCAATATTTAAACGTCAGCGATCATTGTAACACGTATTACATCCTAATTCATTTTCATTCCATACGTTAGATTATAATAGTAGATTATAGGAAAAAAGAGGAAGAAGACCTGCAACTGCATAGATGAAATGTGGCACAGTGGATCATCTCTTCAAATTGTGTTAGTTTACACTGTTTTCAACTGCACATTAGTACTCATATATGACTGCACAGTAATGAAGCCTTATTTTCAGCCTTAATTTTAAGCCTTAAATCATACAATCAAATCAAAATTTATTCACTTTAAGAGACGTTTGTTGTTTTAAAGGGGACGCAGTCTTTGCAATCTTTTAAATTTTTTAAACTTCTTTTTTTCATTTTGAATAATACTGTAATATATGTGGTGGCACTATACTTAATACTAAAAATAAAATAAAATTAAAAAAAAAAAACTCGTAGAACAGCTTATTTTATGAAATTTTAGGTAGCTTTCATTACAAAAAATAAAAAGTTACCTATTGCAGCCGTCCGGAGGAAAGCACTTCCGGAAAATTTTGGTATATTTTCACCGATCATGACCCCCAGACCCCAAAACCACCCTCCGTTCAAATCTTGACATATATATATATATATATATATATATATATATATATATATAACCATATATATACAGGGTGTCCGAAAAGTCTGGAAACGGCCGAATAACTCGAGAAATACATATGAGATTGAAAAACGTAAATATATGTGTTAAATATTTTTAAATAAGCTACTCTGTGATACCAAATTTGACCTTTGAAACCGACCCCCTGGGGGTCAGAGGGGGTCCAACTTTGAAATCTTAAATTATAATCCCCATTTTTTATTGCAGATTCGGATTCCACGGACAAAAATACGTAACTTTTGTATTTGATGTTTATTTCGAATCTTCTTTTATCACGGTGTAATCGAGCATATTAAATCGATACATATTCCCGCTTTTCCAACGGGATTTTCCCTAATCGAAACGGATTGGGCAGAATTTTTGACGTCAAATTCCTCGTCTTTTGTAGGAATAGCGTTTCCTGAAAATCACCCGTGGCGATTATTTCAATAGTGCTACACTGTTAAAAATTTAACCCACTTGCTGCAGCGTCACTCCACAGCTATTATAGAATATCTCTTTTGTGACCGATGAGAATGCTCCATAATACAGTAAAGTAATCGTTTTTTATAAAAGCGGTGGAGTGACGATGCAGCAAAAGGGTCAATTTTTTTACAGTGTACTTTACTGTGTTATGGAACATTCTCATTGGTCATGAAAGAGATATTCTATAAAAGCTGTGGAGTGACGCTACAGCAAATGGATCAAATTTTTAACTGTGTAGCACTACTGAAATAATCGGCACGGGTGATTTTCAGGAAACGCTATTATTGCAAAAGACGAGGAATTTGATGTCATAAATTCTCCCCAATTAGTTTCGATTAGAGAAAATCCCGTTGGAAAAGCCGAAATATGTATCGATTTAATATGCTCAATTACACCGTGATAAACGAGGATTCGAAGTAAACATCAAATACAAAAGTTACGTATTTTTGTCCGTAGAATCCGAATCTGCAATAAAAAATGGGGGTTATAATTTAAGATTTCAAAGTTGGACCCCCTCTGACCCCCAGGAGGTCGGTTACAAACATCAAATTTGGTATCCCTAAATAGCTTATTTAAAAATATTTAACACGTATATTTACGTTTTTCAATCTCATATGTATTTTTCGAGTTATTCGACCGTTTCCAGACTTTTCGGACACCCTGTATATATATATATATATATATATATATATATATATATATATATATATGATTTTTGTCATGCGATAACTAACGTATTTATGAACCGATTTGAATGAAACTTGGTCTGTACGTACGTAGTACATACAAATGTCTCGACCGAGTTCGTTGGTCAGCATCATCCGCCATTTTGTTTCAAAATGGCGGCCATTTTAAATTTTTTAAAAAATTTAAAATTTAAAATTAAATGCGAAAAAAATTAAAAGTTGAAAAATATTTTTCTTTTACGTGTTAGAACTTAAAACAAAGATTCCAGAACACTTTTTATTTTGTCTATATCTTAAAAAATGATTGAGTTATAGCACTTTGAATTTTTCTTATAGCTGACATTTTGAAACGATCTGATTTTCGTCACGTAATAACACGCATATTTATGAACCGATTTCAATGAAACTTGGTATGTACATAGTACATACAAATGTCTCGACAGAGTTCGTTGGCCAGCATCATCCGCCATTTGTGTCAAAATGGTAGCCATTTTAAAATTTTCAAAAAATTTAAAATTTAAAATTAAATGCGAAAAATCAAAATTTGAAAAATATTTTTCTTTTACGTGTTAGAACTTAAAACAACAATTCCAGAACACTTTTTATTTTGTCTATATCTTACAAAATGATTGGGTTGTAGTACTTTGAATTTTTCTTATGGCTGACATTTTGAAACGGTCTGATCTGAACAATCCACCATGTTGCTTTAAAATAGCATACATTTCATGATATCGTGGAATTTGGTGACTCTCTAAATCGCTTAAAATAAAACCAGGTTGAATAAAAGATGACTAATTTCTAAAAATTCCTATTAATATTCAGTCTTGACAAAAACTAGTATTCAATCTTATAAAATCACTAATTTTATAAGATTATTTCCACTAATTTGAGCTTAGTATTTTTGAACAATGTAACTTACTTTAAAATAAATAAATAAATATATAAGTATATGAAAGCTACCTCTTCCTCCCGGCATTGCCGGAAGGACTTTTAATTAAAAAAATTAACTTTTTAAAAATCTTTAATACTTTTATAAACATGAATATTATTGCTTCGATTTTTTTTCCACATTCATTAAAATAAACTACATAAAACTGTGCATGGATTTTTAGATGAATGGGATTTTACGTTTAATATGATTTTTTTTCTCTCGTGTCCATTAAAAAGTAAAAGAAATTGAAAAAAACTCTCAATTTAAATAATATAAAAAAAAATACTATAAACTTGAATATTGAATCCGTGCACGAAAATATTAAATACACCGTGGAGGACAAGTAAAAAAAAAAAATTGTCAAAGCTCTATCCAAATTAGCAAAAAAGGCCTTAGTATTTATCAAACAAGCAAGTTATAAAAATATGAACATGGAGAAAAAGTTTCCATTTGTATGAGTAATTGCGTTGAATCTATTAACAAAATTTAAAATATCTCGCGATATAATGATCGTATAGGTAAAATTAAGGTATCGAAATTTTCTCAATTAAAGAAGCTTTCAGTTAATATTGAAAAAAAAATATAAAGCGATATTTTGATCAATTTGAAGATACTGTGTCGTTTTAAAATAAAAATAAAAACTTTCTTATTTACAATTTTAGATATTTGGACAATAAAGATTAGAAGTACATAAAAAAAGACCATTGAAATTTAAAGAAAAAAAAACAGTCATTTAATGGTAAATTTATGAAAAAATTGAGATTTTGTATCAAATAAAATATTTTAGTACATTTTCCTGTTTTATATCTATATGCGGTTAATCCTTCTTAAAAAAGAGCACAATAATTCTTTACATTCCTTTACAAATAAAATTATTAATAGCAATACTTAGTTACAACAATGATTCCTGTTTTTCATTTAAAAATAAAACTTCAATTAAGAAAATATTCTAATATATATTTTGTTGTTAAATATTAAAAAAAATTTTTTTTCTTTTAAACACAATTTTAATATTAAAATAGCAAATAAAGCCTTTGTGCAAAAATATTTAAAGATAGAAAACCAACGATTATAAATGCAGAAATAACGTATGGAAAAGATAGAAAATAGCTGTTTCAAATCTACTATCGAGATTTTTCATCAGTGTAAAACTCAGCGAGCTAGAAAAAGCAAAACTTAGCAAAGAGACAGAGAAACGCAGGCTTATATACCCGTTACGGGAACGATTTAGCGGGATCATAATCGATATAAATAACAAAATAATAATAATAATAATAACAACAGGTAATTAAAAAAATCTCCATGTTTTAAATCCTACACCAGTGTAATCTGCCCGTTTCAGGGCCATTCCATGAAAAACTGACAAAATGTCCTGCGCGCGACACTTGCATAAATATATATATACCTGGTGACTTATAAGTTGTTAAACACAAGCTATGTGGTAAAAATAAAAAATAACTCTAGATTTTCATATCAGCATGATTGTTTTAATATGAGGGTATAATAACGTTGTTAAAACAGCATAAATATGTAGAAAAGCAGTCCTACATGTGACATGGAATGACATATTTATTATTTATGCAAAAAAGTATAAACATTTAAATGACACACAATATGAATTATAAAATACAAGAAATACATATATACACACACACACATATATATATATGTAAATACTTTTTATAAATAAATCCAATGCAACATAGATATTTACACAAATTTAAAATTCAGTGGAAAATAACATATAAGCTGTCAGTATGTATAATGAACATGAAAAAATGAACTCCTATTAAAATAAACAAAACAAAACACCATTTGAAGTATGAAGTTCTATGGAAGGAATATAAACAGTCTATAAATATATATAGTGTGTGTGTGCCTCAAAATGTTTACTTTGAAATTTATAACGTTCACACTTTTTAGTGATTGAACGGATTTTGGTTTTTCTTTTTGAAATACGTTGAACCAATCCTTAAATTTTATTGTCTGTGTGGCATTAACATGCATATTCGTCTCTAGAGCCATTGCTTCCGCTTTATCTTAAAAAAATGGCTTCTGCAGAAGAAAAGGCACAGTGTGTTGTGTTGTCTGAGACTAAATCTCTAAAAACGGTGCAATGGAATTTCAAACTTGCTGTGGGAAACAACAACCGGATGTAAAGTTTATAAAATCTTGGATGCAAAAGTTTTTAGTAATAAGTAACAACCGAAAAGAATCTAACTTGTAGTCGAAGAATATATCTATTGAGTCATTTCACACGGATTCAACCAATGGGTGTTGCACCATAGTCACAGATTTTTTTTTAAATTTTTTATCATAGACAGACATAGTAAATGAAACACTTAAATCTGAAATTTAAAAGTAATTTTCAAAATATTGACTGAGATATATCCATTTCAAAACGGAACATTTTTACTAAATGGCGGCCATCTTGGAATCGTACTAAATGGCCATAACTTGAAAACTAATGACTGAAAGTTTCTTATTCTAGTTAGAAGTTATTTGTACAAAGAATGCATATTTCACATTAAAACAATAGTAAATTTTCATTTCTTTGCTTTTTATTATGTGCAAACTGAAAATATCTTCCAAAGAAAGGGCTGACTGTAATGGACCGTAAGAAAAATAATCACCATGAATTTCTCTAAAACTTGGTAAAAACATTGCTCCATCTGTGGGCTTTAAATAATAAAAATATTGGAGAGGTAAAATCTGTTGTTTAAAAATAAATGATTTTTTACACATAAGGTGTCATTAACCAAATAATGATCATTTTAGAATCTGCAACTATTCCTAATTTAAGAAATAATGGTTTAAATAAAATTTTCTAACATTTAAATCAATGTAATGTGTGTATATTATATAATTCAATAAAGAAATATCAATTTGCAGCTATTTATACTAAATATTCATGTATTAAAATACAAGTAAATTTTCATTTCCACAATACTTTTTATTTCATTTAAAATATGAGAATGTAGTTCTCAAAACATATTCACATAAATTTTAAATACCTTACTATAATAGACTGCATTAAAAAAAAAAAAAAAAAAAAAAAAAAAAAAAAAAAAAAAAAAAGCCACATAATAGTTTTTTCTGAAATATTAGAGAAATACTAACTGTAAATCATAGTTGAATTCATTCAGTTGTGTAATTTAAATAAAATAAAATAATATATATATAGATTATATATATATAAATTTGGCCCCATAAATTTCATTTTTTAAGTAGAAAAAATTGTCTTAAATAGGTTCTATATATAGGGGAGAGTGGGTAGGAATCAGACACTTTCTACAAAAATTAGAAAATTATTTTTGTTTGACACAAAAATTTCGATTTTTTCAATACAAAATAAAACACTTTCTAATGTTCTTAAACAATATAGCTAAACAATTTTATAATTAAAGAAATTGTAAATTTCAAAATGTGTCCCATACCTCCCCACTAACAGGCAGGAATGAGACAACTATAAAACAATACATTATAAGAAACACATTATTCTAGTGTCGGCTATGTTTACAAACTAATAAACGTTATAGGTTGATAATGTCTGCGCTACAACATCAAATTCCAGTATCTTCATCACTGGAAGGATAATTCAGGATTGTTAGAGATGATAATCACTCGTTCAATTTATTTATACTTTGAAGTAAATGAATATATTTTCAATGCTATAATTAACATACTACCCCTTAAAAGTATTTTCATATTAGCAATTTATACTTATCTCATAAAAAAAAGTAAGAATTAGACTTGTCCCATTCCCTCCCTCCCCCCCCCTCCTTTGCTGGCATGTCTCATTGCTCTCTCTACCTTCTTTTATTATAAACAGAAATGCTGCTTTTAGGCATATTTTAAATTATAATTAATATATAGCATTATGTTCCATAAATAAGAGAACTATTACATCTATGCGTAAACAAATCATTAATATACAGAAAGCATAAAAAATATATGAAGTAAATTTATTTTAGATTCTTGGAATGATCTTTTTCTTTATACAATTACAAGCTTACGTCAATTAGCTACTTTTTTTCAACTGAAGATTGGGGTACTATTGCTTCATCTAATGTGTGATTGATAAAATATTTAGAATGATACATAAAGAGAAAAACCTACTGTCCCATCCACTCCACTCTCCCCTATATATAGCTTAAATCCTCATTTATGTATTGCATTTACAGATATTTTATAATTATATACTATATTCTTTAATTATTTCCTTATATTTTTCATTGTGAAAGTTTTTCCAATTGTATACTTTTTTTGGGGAGGAGAGGGGTGTTGGGGGAGAATTCCTACAAAATTAGTGCAAAAGAAGTTTTAAATATATACATTTATTAACCATTTTAACCATTATTTTAACCATTATTTCTTAAATAAGGAATACTTACAGATTCTAAAATGATCATTATTTGGTTTATGACACCTTAAATGTAAAAAAATCATTTATTTTAAAAAACATTTTTTACCTTTCCAATTTTTTTATTATTTAAAGCACACAAATGGAGCAATGTTTTTATCAAGTAAAAGTTAAAAAAAAAATTCATGATGATTAATTTTTTTTATGGGCCATTACAATCCGGCCCTTTTTTTGGGTGATATTTTCAGTTTACACATAATAAAAAGTAAAGAAATGAAAATGTAATATTGTTTTAATGTAAAATATGCATTCTTTGTACAAATACCTTCAAATTAATACTAGATACTAGCGGACCCGACAGACGTTGTCCTGTCACCGACAGACGTTGTCCTTCCTGGCACCGACACCAGAAAATCAAAAAAATGTACTTAAATATAGTGATACGCACGATAAACACTACGCTCTTAATTTAATTTCTTATTACAATTATGTAAGGAAATTATTTTTCACTCTTCAGTATTTTTTGAAGTCGGTTCAATTTTTGATAGAAAAGTTTATTTTTCTCTTTTTTGTTAAAAGTTAACGATTTTCTGAAGTCAGTTAATCAAAATTATAATACAGGCTATATTACTGTAAAGCACACACTTGTGACAGGAGCGGGGTTCGAACACGCGATCTCTTTCTTCGAGAAGTTGAGCTTAAATCTGGCGCCTTTGACCGCTCGGACATTCCGTTCGTACGCTATTTATCGAAATTATTCAACACTTTTAATTAACAAAAAAATCACTAACTATTAGGTTTTGCCTAATTACTAAAAAAGTACTGAATCAATTTCGACGAAATGTGAATCTAAACCATTCTCGAATCTACCAGAACGCACACACAAAATTTCATCAAAATCTGTCCAGTCGTTTAGGAGGAGTTCAATTACATACACACGCACAGAAGATTTTTATATATAAAGATGAGCATTGAAAATTTCAGGTTTTTGCGCCGAAGACATCGCCAAATTAGGAAAATGTGAATTATCTCACGAACTACTGGACTTAAACAAATTTGCTTAGTACCGTTCGATTCAGCATGAACAAATACACTAAAATATGCTATCAGATGAAAAATAACTACAAAAGCCGATTTTTAAGGAATTTTTTAAAAGTTCGTTCCTTTTTTTTAACCCCTTTAGGGGTGGAATTTTCGAAAATCCCTTCTTAGCGGCACTCGATGTTATCAGAAGTATTTTTACCCCAATTTTCAAGATTATAGGTTCGGCAGATTTTTTTGTGCTGTGATTAATACGAAATCCAAACTTTCTTTTATATATATAGATAAGGATTGAAAATTTCAGGTTTTTTGCGCCGAAGACGCCGCCAAATCAGGAAAATGTGAAGTATCTCGCGAACTACTGAACTTAAAAGAATTTGCTTGGTACCATTCGATTCAGCATGAAAAAATATACTAAAATATGCTATCAGATGAAAAATAACTACAGAAGCCGATTTTTAAGGAATTTTTTAAAAGTTCGTTCTTTTTTCTACTCATCGTAGGGGTGGAATTTTCGAAAATCCATTTTTAGCGGCACTCGATGTTATAAGAAGTATTTTTACCCCAATTTTCAAGATTTTTGGTATGGTAGATTTTTTTGTGCTATGATTAATACGAAATCCTGACTTTCATTAATATATATAGCACTTTTAATTAGCGAAAAATCACTAACTATTAGTTTTTGCCTAATTACTAAAAAAGTACTGAATCAATTTCGACGAAATGTGAATCTAAACCATTCTCGAATCTACCGGAACGCACACACAAAATTTCATCAAAATCGGTCCAGTCGTTTAGGAGGAGTTCAATTACATACACACGCACAGAAGATTTTTATATATAAAGATGAGCATTGAAAATTTCAGGTTTTTGCGCCGAAGACATCGCCAAATTAGGAAAATGTGAATTATCTCACGAACTACTGGATTAAAAAAAATTTGCTTAGTACCGTTCGATTCAGCATGAAAAAATACACTAAAATATGTTATCAGTTAAAAAATAACTACAAAAGCCAATTTTTAAGGAATTTTTTAAAAGTTCGTTCCTTTTTTTAACCCCTTTAGGGGTGGAATTTTCGAAAATCCCTTCTTAGCGGCACTCGATGTTATCAGAAGTATTTTTACCCCAATTTTCAAGATTATAGGTTCGGCAGATTTTTTTGTGCTGTGATTAATACGAAATCCAAACTTTCTTTTATATATATAGATAAGGATTGAAAATTTCAGGTTTTTTGCGCCGAAGACGCCGCCAAATCAGGAAAATGTGAAGTATCTCGCGAACTACTGAACTTAAAAGAATTTGCTTGGTACCATTCGATTCAGCATGAAAAAATATACTAAAATATGCTATCAGATGAAAAATAACTACAGAAGCCGATTTTTAAGGAATTTTTTAAAAGTTCGTTCTTTTTTCTACTCATCGTAGGGGTGGAATTTTCGAAAATCCATTTTTAGCGGCACTCGATGTTATAAGAAGTATTTTTACCCCAATTTTCAAGATTTTTGGTATGGTAGATTTTTTTGTGCTATGATTAATACGAAATCCTGACTTTCATTAATATATATAGCACTTTTAATTAGTGAAAAATCACTAACTATTAGTTTTTGCCTAATTACTAAAAAAGTACTGAATCAATTTCGACGAAATGTGAATCTAAACCATTCTCGAATCTACCGGAACGCACACACAAAATTTCATCAAAATCGGTCCAGTCGTTTAGGAGGAGTTCAATTACATACACACGCACAGAAGATTTTTATATATAAAGATATAAAATTTGAGCCATTAGTTGTCAAATTATGGCCATTTTTAGATAGTGATAAGATTTCAAGATGGCCACCATTTAGTAAACATGGTCAGTTTTCATATGGCTATATCTCAGCCAATATTGCAAAAATTACTTTTAAATTTCAGATTTGAGGGTTTCGTTACTATGTCTATCTATAATAAAAATTCAAAAAAATCTGTGACTATGATGCAAAAAATTTTCTTTAAATTGGTAGTATTTCACGTGGAATGACCCTATTGTTATATGCATAGACGGATGAAAACATTCACGTAGCCAAATGACGCATTGCCAATGAAATCACTACAAGCTGAACGCCAGATCCAGGTATTTAAGAGTACAATGCACATGCATAGGGTATAACCAAAGTGGTTAACACACTTGCTACTAAACCGGAAGTAGAAGGTGGACTACCGGTTACACAGTTTTCGTATGAATGAAACAACTCGAATAGAGTGTCTCAACTTCTTTGTGTCTGTGCGAAATACGATGATTGTAAATAAAATACAAATAAAATTATATGCTATTTAAATCAAGTAATCATTTTGCGGTACCTTGTATAATCATTATAAGGCAGCACAAAAACATCCTACACAAGTGAGGGAATAAATATCACACAATCAAAAATTAAACAATTACCTCAAACCTGTTATGAATAATATCCAGGAAAAGAAAAAAATCAAAATGGTAAATTAAATAGTGATATATTTTGAAATATTTTTAAACCATGGTAGAATCTTCAGGCCCAAATTACCACAGATATCACAAAAAAATGTATGATTTCATCCTTGTAAAAGCTTTAATAAGCTAAAAAAATACAAGATTTGGGCAATCGTACATTAAAAATCCATAAAAAAATATGAATGAAATATAACATTAAAATAAGCAAATGAGGAAATATTTTCTTATGGGTCAACCCATTTCAAGTGGTCCAGCACTGATCGCTCGACCATTTTTTAAAATTCTGAAATTTTTTGTACAACAACCCTAACATGATGGAAGTTCAAAATGACCGTTATTTTAGTTTTACAATTTTTTGTTTGTGCATGGCGGACATCTTTGTTTCATCGTGTGCAGCGATTTTCTCTGATACTAGGATACACAGAATTGTAAATATCTCGTCTTTTATTTTCTCAATTGAAATGGGGTTTGCAGCATTTTGTTCAGAATAAAATAGGCTAAATGTACAATGGTGGAATAATTTTGAAAAATAAATTTTTACAGGTGAAATTTTAGCACAAAATTTAAGATTTTTTCGAAAATCTATCCGTTTGGAAGAGGAAATTTTTCATGCAAGGAAAATTGTCAACCTTACACAATTTTTTCTGCAAATAGGTCAAAAATGCGTGTACTGATACACCAAGTCCCAGATCTCGGAGTTAATTTATCTTTGCGAAAAAAATTCCGAAATTCGTCAAAAAATTCAAAATGGTATTCGCATAATATAAAATCGCACTTTTTAGGCTTTGATATCCCTGGTGGGGCACGAGATAAAAATCTGAAATTCTGGCCTTTGATAGTATTATGTAATAGTGTTATGTGCAAAAAATTTCAAGAAGGATATTTGACTACAAGCTAAGATATGACATGGACAATATGTGAAAACAATACTGCCAAACTATTGCAACCTACTATGTAATTGTTCATACCTCCAAAATTTTAAGTTAATGATTTATGGTACAAAGTTAAATATTAATTACAAATATCTTCAAGTGCTTCTGTGTGATTCAAACAATTCAGAATGTATGCTAAGCCATAATACACTATTTGTCCAGATGAACAAATCTACTAGAAATGCTATTGCAACAATTTTACTCGGAACACATTTCAGAAAAAGTAAATTACAGACAATGGGTTGCAACCGATCGAGCTGACATGGTTTCAATTATTAAACCTAGAGAATTTAATTCAAGTTAACAAGGGATGACAAGACTTGGGTGGCTTCAAATAAAATTTTGAGAAAGAACAGGCTGATGGACTGACAACAGTAAATGGTCGAACTCATAACATCTCTCGTAAATAGAGTTAATCTTTTTTGAGCATATAAAGTATATTTGTAAATTAAACATTTATTATTAAACTGTTTTCAACAAACGATATTTTCTGTGTAAATATTGTAATAAAAGAGACTAATATCATTTCTCCTAATGTATTCGTAATAGCATATCTAAACATTTTGTAATCACCGTCTCTCAGTTTATAGTCAAATCTCCTTCTTGAAATTTTTTGTGCATAACACTGACATAAAATACTATCAAAAGCCAGAATTCCAGACTTTTATCTCGCGCTACCCAAGAGATATCAAAATTCAATGTGAGGAAATAGCTGCACACGATGAAACCTAGCTCAAACGAAAAATATAAAAATTAAAATAATAGTCGTTTTGAACTTTCCTCATATTAGGGTTGTTGTATAAAAAAATTTCAGATTTTTTAAAAACTGTCAATCAACCAAAATATTTTCGGGACCATTGAAATGGAAGAATAGCATTTCTAGTAGGTTTTGTTTATCTGGACAAATAGTGCTTTGGCTTAGCATACAATCTGAATTATTTAAATCACGATTTAAACAGAATTTGAAGATGATCTTTGTAACTTTGCATCATCAACCATTAGTTTAACATTTTGTAGATACCGGGTGTCCCAAAAATGACTGATGGATTTTAAAATTCAATAAGTTGCAAACGGTGACAGCTATTTAAAAAATTTTTGCAGGAAGGTTATGTATAATGTCAGGAGATTTTTTACTGTAATTTTTTTATTTTAGTTCGCATCTCAAACAATAGGTGGCGCTGACGGCAATTGAAGGCCAGGTCGACGCTTCACTCAGCACTGATCACCTGGCCTTCAATTGCCGTCAGCGCCATCTATTGTTTGAGATGCGAATTAAAATAAATAAATTACAGTAAAAAATCTTCTGACATTATACATAACCTTCCTGCAAAAATTTTTTAAATAGCTGTCACCGTTTGCAAGTTATTGAATTTTAAAATCCATCAGTCATTTTTGGGACACCCGGTTTGAAGAAACATAGTAGGTTACAATAGTTTACAAGTATTGTTTTTACATATTGACCATGTCATATCTCAGCTTGTAGTCAAATCTCCTTCTTGAAATTTTTTGTGCATAACTCTACTATAAAATATTATCAAAGGCCAGAATTTCAGATTTTTATCTCGTGCCCCACCAGAGATATCAAAGCCTAAAAAGTGCGGTTTTTGAAATTTTTGACGAATTTCGGAATTTTTTTCGCAAAGAGAAATCAACTCCCAGATCTGGGACTTGGTGTATGAGTACACGACCTATTTGTAGAAAAAATTGTGTAAGGTTGACAGTTTTCCTTGCATGAAAAATTTAATCTTGCAAACGGATAAATTTTGGAAAAAATCTTAAATTCTGTAGTAAAATTTCACCTGTAAAAATTTATTTTTCAAAATTATTATACCACCGTACATTTAGCCTATTTCATTCTGAACAAAATGCTGCAAACCCCATTTCAATTGGGAAAATAAAAGACGAGATATTTACAATTTTGTGTATCCTAGTATCTGAGAAAATCGCTCAACACGATGAAACAAAGATAGCCGCCATGCACAAATAAAAAATAGTAAAATTAAAATAACGGCCATTTTGAACTTCCGTCATGTTAGCGTTGTTGTACAAAAAATTTCAGATATTTTAAAGATGGTCGAGCGACCAAAAAAATATTTTCTGGACCATTTGAAATGGATTGACCCTTATGAAAAACTCCAGAAATATGTGTATCTAAACTTATATACAGGGTGATTCTAAATTGTTTTTACAATAAAAGAGGGGTGATAGTACTCATCAAGACAAATAATATTAAATAAGAGACCAAGGGTCCCAAACGTTTTCCAAAAGACATAGCCGCCATTAAAGTTTAGGGACCGAAAATTCAAATAAATATAAAAAACGGAAAAATTGGTCGATTGATTTGCGGTTTTCACTAAAACTATTCTTTATGTCGGCATTTTCTTGAAATTAAATTATAAAGATTAATTTCAAAAAATGCAGATAGAGGGCGCTTTAGACTTTGGAGTAACGAACAACTATTTTTTTGTCTTTTTTTTTTTTTTTTTTTTTGCCCATCTTATTAAATGTTTTCGGAAGCTTAGACTTAAACTTAAATTTTGAGCTCAAAATCTGAATAGTTGGGAGTGGTTAAGTAGCTCAAGCTGAACTATGTTCAGAGGGTTCAAATTTCAAATGATTATAAAAAAAGGAAAAATTGGTCGATTGATTTGCGGTTTTCACTAAGACCTATTCTTTATGTCGGTATTTTCGTGAAAATAAATTATAAAGATAAATTTCAAAAAATGAAGTTCGAAAATTGAAGTTCTTTAGGATAAGCTTTTATAAATTTCCAGAATAATTATATTTTCAAATTATAAAAAATTTCAAGGACTATTCTTTTAAATAACTCGCAAAAAATTATCAATTTACTATCCCGTTTAAAATACGATCTTAAAATGCATCTCTTAAAGGAACACCAAAATAGGAAATCTATCAAATCAATTATTTTTATTAGAATATGTCATAAATTAAAATAATAATAAATCCTTTAATCTAATAATCTATAACTTACACATAAATATGAAGGAAAACGCAATCGCTTTCGAATCATTTATAATAAGGCCGAAATCTTCATAAAAAACTTCAGTTGTAAGAAATAAAGTTTGTGTAACTTTTAGACATACATTCTGTGACAAAAATATCCGAAATTGTGAAATAAAGCACAAAAATTCATTTATTCATCTAAATTTATTTGGTAGCCTTCAAAGAAAGTTCCACTGACAAGGAAGGTCTCCTTATTGGCATACTCAGAATATGTTGGGAAAAAAATACTACTTGTACTACTTACGTATGCAACAAAGAATCAGTTAAATGTAGCGGCGGAATTTGAGTAGAAAGTTTGTAAATATATATATTTGAATATTTGACGCGAAAATACAGTAGAACCCCTCTAATTGGGACCTGTTAATCCGGATAATCCATATTGGTTTGGTCAATTTTTTTTCAAGTTTGAGAAGCGATTGGCTAATTTGTATAACATTAACTTGTTTCATCGTCGTTTTCTGAATAGAAAAAACTTTTTCTGAAATCTTTTCGGAAGAATACCTTAAGCTTTCTTATTTAAACTCTTTGATGTTATTTTTCAAAGAAACAGCAATGTATCACTAAATTTAGCAATTCTACTTTTCTTAATTTTCTATTTAAACCACTTAGAAATGTCATAAAAAATCATTGCACAATAAATTTTTACTTAGAGCATTGCAAGAAAGCAAGGTAAAATAGTCCCTATAAGACTCATTGTCCTATAAAGATCGCTTTCCGATCTTTGTTAGCCCATAGGTCTGTTTCCTTGTTATTGTAATAAAAGGCTTCTACAATATCACTTGCAGAAGATTATTCATATTTATAAAGATGCAGCACTGAATTCAGGCACTTTTCTCTGGTAGAGATATGTCTGTAAATATTCAATAAATTTAACATAAAGGTGATTTTCTGCAAGTATGCTTTTTTTCCTAATTCTCCGGATAATCAGGATTGGGTCTGGTCGCAATTAATCCGAATTATCGGGGTTTTACTGTATGAAAGCGACATGAGATTTGTCGCGCAGGATTTTTCGTCGACAAAAGCAAACTATTCTAATGCATCTGAAAATTGCTTGTTAATTGTCGTTTAGAATCCTTCATTATTCTCACCAGTTCTTTTTTATTGTTAAAGTTTACCTAATTTGATCAAAGTATTTTCGTGATTCAATTCCAAAAGTTTTCTTTTAACAAAAACCGGCGATAAAAGATTAAAAATTAAGCAAACGACTCTCGTCGCGAAGAGATTAAAGAATATTCGACATAAAATTGCATTTTTTGAAATTCTGTTTCACTTCATATCGGTGATAAATCACCAAATAAATGAAAATTTCATTATTTTTTTACGGACACTCTATCGAAGTTTCGCTAAAAAAAATTTTTTTTATAAAAAGACATATCCACATGAGAAGAACATTCTGTATTTTTTTCAGATTTTTCTGAGTATGCCTGTATGGAGACCTTCCTTGTGAGTTCAATACAACTATGCCATCACATAGGACCCAATCCTCCATACACTTTTCGTGGGCAGACAGTGGTATGGCCTTTAGCGTTTCAGCGAATTTTTCATTTAGGTCCTCAATCGATTCAATTCGATTTTTCCAAAGGATAATTTTAGACTAGAGTACAGGGAAAAAATCCCACGTAGCCATAAGAGGTGACTATGGATATCGCGGATCCATGACATTTGTTTCATTTTAGGCCAAAAACTTTTCACAATGGTAGAAAAAAAAAATGTAACTCTTGCTGTACCCTTCATACGGCAATGCGTTAAATCTTTTAATGCATAAATTATTTTTCATTATTATTTTTAAAAAATCAAACAATTTTTTTATATAAATGAGAACTCATTATAAAATAATTTTATTATTATGCTGCATGCTAGCTATTATCTATCCACAAATCAGATCTCCATAAATGAATGTTGATTTTTTTTTTTTTTTTTTTTTTTTTTTTTTTTTTTTTTTTTTTTTTATAGGACAATACTTATTTGTTCTCATATGAGGCCTGTATGAATAAAAAAAATTAATTCCGATAATATGATAGTAAGACGTTCAGAAGAATTAAAAGATAGGTTCACCTGCAATGGGTTACTTCAGTCACATGGAAAGACTCGTTCGCTAATGCTAATATTATGGAGACTTCTTTTTTAAAATGTTTCGTTTGCATTTTAATATTTTTAAATTATTTTTTTTCCTTTTTGTATTCGATAGTTGAGATTGATCTCTGCACCTGCCCTTTTTAACTTTTTCGATTTTGTTTGCAGATTTTTTTCAAAAGGATGCTTTCACTTTCGAAACCGGTTCCAAAATTGAAAATGTACTCGTAAAAATTTCTCTAAACAAAATCAAAAAAATTAAAAGCGCCATTTCTACACGTTGATCTCAGCTAGCCAATGTAAAAAGAATTGTTTAAAACCGCTGAAATACAAACAGGTATATTTAAAATTTCCTTCCATAGGATTAGCATTAGTGAGTGGGTCACTTCCATTGACTGAAGTAGCCTTTTCAGCCAATTCTCTGTGGCTTATATGCCCATTTTTAAATATCAGCTGTTTGATTTTATTGGTGTTTGAGTTGTTCTTAGATGTTAAAAGTCGACCAGAACAAGCAAATGAACTACCACTTCTCTGCCGTCTTTTGAATGCTTTATGACATTCATATGTCTGTGTTTTGGACATGCATGATTCACCATTGGTTTACTCCAACATTTTCAGTGACAGAAAAATTTATGTGATACGTAAAATTTAAGGCAAATAAACTGTTTGACTTTTTTTTTTTTCAATGTAAAAATCGTAGAGAACACACACAAAAAAAAAAAGAAAATAAAAAATTGCTGTTAATACACTAACAAGGAAGGTCTCCGTACGAGCATACTCCGAAAAATCTGAAAAAATTGCAAAATGTTCTTCTCATGAGGATACATACGTTTGCAAAAAATTTTCGGCGAAACCTCCACACAGCGCCCACACAGCACACAAAAATAATGAAAATTTCGTTATTTGGCGATTTTTCATCGGTTGGTGGTGGAATGCAATTTCAAAAAATACTTTTTAGGTCAAATACACTTTAAGGAAAAACAAAGTTTTATGTTGAACTTGTTCAGATAAATTAAATTAAATGACTTTAGTTTTGTCAGTTTTAGTTTGTTTCAAGTATAATTTTGTTCTATCGATATTTATGTGTATTACATTCTGAAATTTAACAATCAAAATTTTCCATTTAAAACAAAATATATATTTTAAATTAATCAAATTTGTTTCAAGCTCAAAGTTTAACTGAGCATTGTCGATTCGATTTTGTTGCTTTGGAAACATCTGGCTTTTATTTCGAATTCGCTTAAATGTATGAAAATAATTTTTCTGTGTATGAATTTTTTATACATGAAAATATTTTTTCAAGTTAAAAATAAATATAACAACAAAAAATATATATATGTAATACAATATACATATATATGTATATAATATATTAAAATCTATCATTGTTTATATTTAAATTCATTTAATATCATTTACACGCATTCTAAATATTCAACAATTGTCATTTGCAATAAGATCATTTACTTCTGGCGAGGAAAATTGCTGCTCGCCAAATCGCGTGAGCCTGTCGTCATTTCGCCCCAAATATTCAAAAGTATTCTATTTTTTTTTTTTTTTTAGATAATTTGTACTGTCATTCCGTCGCTAATTTTGACTGATCCTTTAGTACCTATATAGGTGGGTCATTCCAAAAATAAAGCACCCTTTGGTGTCCCGACACTTTGTATTGTTATATTTTCTAAAATTTTGTTTCAAAATTAAATTTAAATATTGGAAAATATATTTTAAAAATATTTTTCTTTAATGCAATTTTTAAATTTGAGATAAATTCCACTTATTGTTATTCAAATAGCTTTCTTAATTATTGTGTCCTGTAAAAAGCCATGTCCCAAGAACAATTTTTTGATTTTAAACCCTATTTTTTTTTACTATATATATCGTTTAAGTTATCTTTCAGGGTGTTTTTTTATGTCTTTGTAGTCTTTATATTATCCCTATATACTTTAAATATTTTTTGTAAATATTTTTTTTTTCATTTTATAAGAAAAATTCACGTGTCCCTTAATTTTTGTCCCCTGTGTTACCGCCACATTTTTCTTAATATTAAAATGAGAATTTGCAAACTAAATATTGTTAACAGTAGTCATTCATGTACTTTTAGAGTTAGTATTTATCCTAGGTAGTCATTTTCCTCATTTGTTAAATTTTGAAGAATATTATCTAAGAAAAGGTGATTTTTGAAGGTGGGTGTGTTTTTTGTGTGCCCCCTGTGTTACTATTGATTTATTTTGATTAATTAATAATTTTCTAGTTTATTGGCATTTAAATTGTAAGTCTTAGTTAAAAGAAAATATTCCATCTAAGTTTACATTGTTTCTATGTAAATAGTAACACATGGGTGATAATTTATTTCATTTTGTCTCCTGTGTTACTAGTCCCCTGTGTTACCATGATATTGGTAACCATGTTGTTATATGACAAAAAATCCAAGTTTAATAATGAAAGGCAACAGAATATCCTGTTTTTTAATACATTAGTTGGTCTATATCAGAAATACATTTTTATTAATACATAAGTACACTTTTAAGATTGTTAAATTTTTTATGTTCAATTAGAATATCCCCTTTGTTATTTTATTGTCCCCTTTGTTACTGACATTTCTTTAATCAGAACAAAAGAAAAAACTTTCTTATGAATCAATTTTATAATATGCACTGGCTAATATGTATAAATAAGTTTTACTATAATTTTATTATATTAGAGTAATTTTTACCAAGTTATATAAAGTTTTATACAGGGAGAATACAAAAAAGGTAACACAGGGGACATAATATGCCTATATCATGAAAAATATATACATAAACAATAAACTACATGGCACTGAAAAAGAACATTTATATCAAAGTGTTAATATTGTAAAAGCATTTCTCTATTTTAATAAGAAAAAATGAGAAGATTATTTAAAATATGGTAACACAGGGGACATATTTCAGCCAATGTGTCTATGTTTCTAACTGTAGTGATAAATATTTTTAAAAAAGTGTGCTGCTGATATTCAATTTCTACTCTTGAATATGTATACAACCCTCTCAAAGATATTTTTATTTCATTTTAAATGAAAAATTTTTTGAAAAAAAATTTCTCAAAAAGGACCTTTATTTTTGGAATGACCCAGGTAGTTTAATTAGTTTTTTTTTTTTCAAAAAATTCTTAGTATACCCAGTATGGAGACCTTCCTTGTAAGTCACAGTTGACGCTTAAACTCCGTGTCATAACTTAATTACTTCCATATTGTAGAAAAAAAATGTCGTAATGTCTTTTATGCGTGTCTTTAAATGATAAATTCGGGATATTTTTTTACGCAGAATGTACATCTGAATAAAAAGAAAACTAATGACAAAGCATTTTCAATATAATAATATAATGAAAAGGTGAAAAAAAACATACTTACATTTGAGGTTTGACTGTTTTCCGATACTCTGACGATGTTACGTGACTGCTACCGTGCTTATAGGATAAGCATCTAACAATCATTAGAAAAAGTATTTTTTAATTATCATGGAAAATCATCCCATATACATAAAAAATATGTAAAAAATACTTTTGTTCGAAAAATACCTTTTTTCGAGTTTTTAATATCATTTGTTAAAAACCCTTCGTGTTTCTAAGTTTTGTTTATAATATCTGATATTAAAATAAAAATTATGTCATTTCAGCAAATTTCTCAAACATATTTCAATATATATGTCGTAGGCTAATTGAGAAATCCGGCTCTTTGCAAATAGCCTATAGGCTGTTTACAAAGAACCGGGCTAATTAAAGAATCATCTCCGTTTTTCCAATTAGCCTTTTTCAAGCTTATTTAAAAGAACCTAAAGAAGGTTGGGTTAATTGGAATAAAACAATTCATTTCTCAAATAGCCAAATTTTTTAGGCTCATTACAAAGAGCCTATATAGCGTAAGGCTAATTGAAAAATGACTTTTTGCTTTAATTCCGTCGATCTATACCCAATCCGAGCAAGAAAAAATAATTTCCGTCGAAAAGCGACTTAATTAGAACTTGGAAATTCCGCTTGAAGTCAACCCGAAAAAAATCCATCAAACTGAAATTCGATCGGAGAAAGTCAAAAAATTTTTTGCCCAAGCCAGCTGGACGAGAATTTGAAAATTCTAATTGAAGTCTATCTTAAACCCGATCCGAATCCGACAGAAAAGAAAATTCTGTCCAACCATAAGCAGATATTTCTAAGGTAAAATATTTTCTTTTCAAACGCAACCTGGTCAGAACTAGAAAATTCCATATGAAATGAACCTGAATCTTGATCCGAACCCAGAAATAAAATCCACCAAACCGTAACCTGATCCGAGAACCACAAAATAATTTCTGTCGACCACTAACCACAGACTGGAAATTCCAATTGAAATCTATCTTAAACCCGAACCGAACGCGATAAAAAAAATTCTTCCAACTGTACCTGATTAATTACTGTAACTAGAACAAAATACATTTCCTGTAACCAGAACAAAGTAATTTCCGTCAAAACACAACTCGGCAGACCTGAAAAGTCAACGTCTTTACCAATCCGAGTCGTGGGAAAAAATATTTAAAATGTTCTTCATCTGCAGATGGCATTATTACAGCATTTTTCATACTTATTTTTATGCTGTTTTTATTCAGCAACCCACTTTTCGAGAGCATAAAGTTGAAAAATAAAAAAACTTTGCCTCATCTGCAAATCTTAGTATTGTAAAAATTTCTTAAATCATATTTCATAATTTTCATTAGATACCGATCTTCTCTGCATAATGCTGGAAAACTTTGAAAATCTGCCTCATTTGCAGATTATGTTGTAGCAGAAGTTTTCTTATATATTCTTCTGATTATTTTCCTTAACAATCAATCTCATCTCCATAATGCTGAAAAAAAGGCTAAAAATCTGCCTCATCTGCAGATCTTATTTTTGTTGAAATTTTCAGACACATTTTTTACTTTCTTCTATCTTTACAAGAAGAAAGTATTGGATTATTGAAAATTTTCGACTTCCGGTTTTCGACGGATTTATACATTTTAGAAAGTCCTGAACACGTTTTGACTATTTTTAGAAAATATCTTTCTCTGAGTCTGTCCGTCTGTCTGTCTGTGAGTCTGTCTGTATGTGACAAAAAAACTGTGGGCGCTCTATCTCAAGAACTAATGCTCGAAATTTAATAAAATTTTATATTCAGTTAGACCTTGATATGAATTAGTGCCTATTGGTTTTTGGTGAAAATTGGCCTGCAGGTGGCGCTGTTATACTACGTTTTTCATTATTTTTAAGATTGCTATATCTCAAGATTTAATGCACAGACCAAACTTCAGATTCTGTGACCCCTTGATATACATAGACGCTGATTAAGTTTTGGTGTAAATTGGCCAGCAGGTGCGCTGCTATGCCACGATTTTCATGATAGCTATATCTCAAGAACTAATGCACAGAATTTCACCAAACTTCAGATTCCGCGATACCTTGAGATACATAGCCGCTGATAAGGTTTTGGTGTGAACTGCCTTATAGGTGGCGCTGCTATGCTACATTTTGCACGATTTTTGCGATAGCTATATCTCAAGAACTAATGCAGAGAACTTCATCAAATTTTAGTTTCTTTTACACTAAAATATATAACATAATTAGACGCTGATTACATTTTGGCATTAACCTTGCAACAGGTGGTGCAGCTATGCTGCATTTTGCACGATTTTTCTGATAGCTATATCTCAACAACCAACGCACAGAATTTCATCAAACTTCAGATTTTGTTACAAAATGACATATAACATAATTACACGATGATTACGTTTTGTTACAAATCCTTCAACTGATGGTGTTGCTGTGCTATATTTTACACGTTTTTTTTTTTTTTAAACTAGCTATATCTCAAGAACTAATGCACAGAATTTCATCAAATTTCAGATTCTTTTACACCATAACATAATTAGACGCTTTTTTTTACGTTTTGGCATAAATTGTCCAAGATATGGTGTTGCTGTGCTACGTTTTGCAAATTTTTTGTTATAACTATATCTCAAGAACTAATGGACGAAATTCCATCAAATTTCAGATTCTGTTAGGGCTTGACATAAATAGATGCTTATTAGGTTTTAGTATAAATTACCCAACATGAGGCACTACTAAACTCATTTTCTCAGAATATTAATTAAATTTTGCGTTTTAGGCTTTTCGGATACCAGAATCTCATTAGGCTAGGTCAAATGTTCGAGGAAATTTGATAGTGGGTAACTTTGGGGTCACTACGTTTTTTTAAAAAAATATTAAAATGTACTTATGAGATAGAAGAAAGTTACGGGATTGACATATCCAACTAGTTACAATTATTTTCATTTAAAACAAAATCTGCCCCTGCTGTACATTTAATTAATATAAAAAAATAGCATGCATATTTCATAATAATTTTCATTTGCAACTTATTTTCTTTGCGTAATTCTAAGGAAAAAACTAAAAATCTACCTCATCTGCAGATTTTATTATTACAGAAATTATTAATTATTTTCATTAACAACCTACCTTCTTTCCATAATACTGGAAAAACATTAAAAATCTGCCTCATCTGCAGACCTCATTGTTTCAGAAACTTTCATTAGCAACCCATCTTCCTAGCTTAATATTGCGGAAAAAAAAGCCTCATTTACAAGTTTAATTTATACAAAAAATTTCGGTACTACTCTGTTATCCCGTCGACCAATTTCGCCAAATTATACAAATCGCCAAACTAATAGCCAAATTATACTTATTGACATAATTTTTATTTTAAATAACGAAAAAACAAATAATTAGTAAAATATTAATAACAACAATGTAGAACCCGTCAAATTTTGACGAAAGAAATTGTTTAAGAAGGAACTGTTTCGTTAACTTATAATAAACCTACAAAATTTGTTATAGCAAAAAATGCATTTTATATTGGTACGTCTAACTGTTAAACAAACGATATTTATTGTCAAATTAACAAAATACTATTTCTATAAAACGTAGTTGTAGAAATTGTTAAAATTAAACTTTAATCCTATAAGTAAACAGTAAAAAAAAATAAAGATATATTATTATGATAAAGTTATCGATTAAGATTCTTATGCTAGTATTCCAAAATGATAAAAAGCAAAATTTATTCAACTTTGACTCAATCATAGATTTTTTTCCCCGTGAAATCTAAACCCGGCATCATTTTCGCCATATCAAAATTTACATATGTACATTTCACATCTGTATTCACGTTTTAAAAATATGCATTTTAATTTGATAATTTTGATTGAAAACTTGAAGTCTCAATGCTATTAGCTGAAATATATATTAAACTGTTGATATTCTTTTATGTATAAATCCAATTTTGTAAATGAAGTCAAAATTCACCGGTTTTTAACAGAAGATATTTAAATTTCTATTTTTTCCTTTTTAAATGAGAAAATAGCAACATAAAGATACAGCACTCAATTTTTCCCCTTTTTTCCTTTGCTTTAAATAGAAATGGAGTACTCCTGTTGCCACGATTAGAAAAAAGATATCAAAAGCTACAAAAAAATTAATATTTCAAAAACAAATTAAGATACAGCTTTCAAAAAAATTTCATTTAAAAATACATTTTTTCCCTACACGATGGTGTAAAAATTTGAAAATGTGCGACATTAAGAAGTTTAAAAATTTTTAGTAGCGAAAATTGCAATACCGAAATTCATTTAACTCATTCGTGCCCAGCATCGTTTCCGTAAATTTTATTTGATTGGCACCACTATTTTTAGAAGATTTAAGTTTAATTCATTAATCACGAAAATGCACTTTTAAAATAAAATAATTATTGCTTTTCTTTTTTACCGGTGTCAAAAACAGTGCTGTATGCACCTTTTGAAGCATCCCTAAAAAGGGACGCTAGGCACTAATGGGTTAAAATTTGAAAGTGTTGCCATGCGCAAAATGGCGTATGCGTTACGCACAGATACGTTTGGCCTTTATAATATAGATATTAATAAAAAGTCGAAATAAAAATCACTTAATGACATTTTAAACACATGAATCGTATTTAAGGTCATTGAATGTGACATTCACGATCATCCATTATTCGCATTTAATCTTATAGTTTGGCGATAATTTTTTGGTCGACGGGTTAACTTAGTACGTAGTACCAAAATTTCATATACATTTTTCATATTTTTTTTATTAGCTAACCATCTGCTATTTGCAAATCTGGAAAAACATTAAAAATCTGCTTCATCTGTGTATTTATATAATGTAAAAAAATCATATATATTTTTCATAATTTTTTATTTAATAACCATCTACTCTGCGTATAAATCTGGAAAAACATTAACAGTCTGCCTTACTAGCAAATTTCATTCATACTTAGAGTACAACATGTCCATTTTTAAATTAAAACAAGTTGGAAATTGCACGTGAACGTAGCAAATGAGGTGCGTTCGTACGATAACGAAGTTTTAAAAATATTCAGATCTTGCTGATATAGTAGAGCGTACTCCGGATACAGTATAGTAGTCGAAATCTTTACGTTTCTGTAAATATGCAGGAAGTAATTTTTATTACACCTCAGCAACGTATATCTTATTCATAAAATGTGAAATAGTTAAATATATAATTAAAACACGCCCCAAACAATGTTTCCCCGTATAGCATTATGTAGTGGAATACTTTTGTGTGGCCCTGTAATTTAATAATAAAAATTCTTTGCATCACAGATTGTACAGAATGCATATTTTAGTATATATTTCATAGATTCATGCCAATTCTATTATGTTCGAATGAATGTAACATCATTAAATTGCATTTGAAACTTTTTCCCAAATGGCCGTAATGTAATGGATTACTTTTGATTGTCCCTGTAAATGGTTTATGCATCCGACTTTCATAACATTTGAGATGACTCGACAAAATTACGTAATAATTATATTTTTAAATTTCAAACGATTAAAATGCATTTGAAAAATTTTTTCCCCATTGATCGCAATGTAACGGAATCCTTTTGATTGTCCCTGTAATTGATCTATGCATCCGATTTTCATAACATTTGAAATGACTTAACAAAATTACGCAATAGTTATATGTTTTAAATTTCAAACGATTAAAATGCATTTGAAACTTTTTTCCCTATTGACCGTAATGTAACGGAATCCTTTTGATTGTCCCTGTAATTAATCTATCCATCCGATTTTCATAAAATTTGAAATGACTCGACAAAAATATGTTATAATTATGTATTTTAAATTTCAAACGATTCGGTTGGGTAGTTTTTGCGTTGTTATATGCGGACAGACGGACAGACAGACGGACGGACGGACTGAGCGACAACAATAGGTGCTACGTATTTATATAATTACGAACGCACCTAAAAAGGGGGTATTTGTAATGTAAATGTTGGCTGAATGCATTAAAAGATGATTTAATTTCTTTATATTTAGTGTTTGTGTTGAAGGATTTCGGATTCTGGTTGAAATTTGCCGAGTTTATTTTAGAGTTCAAGTGGAATTTGGAAATTCTGGTAGATCCGTGTCGACGGAAATTGTTTTGTCTTTTCAAGATCGGGTTACGGTTTGATTAATTTTTTTAGGGTTCGGATCGGATTTCGGGCTGACTTGAAATGGAATTTTCGGTTTCTGGTGTGATTACATTTTGACGAAAATAATTTTATCTCGCTAAAATTAAATTACGGTTAAATGATTTTTTTTTCTTTTGCGGTACGTGTCGATGAAAACTATTTGCCTTTCTCAGATTTAGTTACGATTCGATTGATTTTTTTTTCTTTTTTAACGGCGTCGAATCGGATTTCGGGTTGATTTTAAATGGAATTTTCAGATTCTAGTCGGGTTGTAGTTCAAAAAAAAAAAATATATATATATATATATATATTGTCTTGTTCGAATCGGTTATGGTTCGATCGAATTGAAACAAGTGTTCATTTATCAATTAGCGTAACTCTAGAATGGCTCTTTGCAAAGAGCCTAAATAATTTTTAGGCTGTCTGAGAAATAATTTTTGCCATTCCGATTAGCCAAACGTTCTTTAAACTCTTTTCAAAATGCCTGAAAAATATCAAGGTTATTGGGAAAACGGAGATAATTCTAAATTTAGCCTGGCTCTTTACAAACAGCCTAGGTTCTTTGCAAAGAGCCGGATTTCTCAATTAGCCTACGACATATACATAAAATTACATCATTTTTTTTATTCGCCAAATATGAAGCTTTTAACACGTTCGCTGCCGCTTACGTAAAGATGTGATGATAGTTAATGCCGCAGTGTAGAAGGGAGTTTTCCCAGAAGCCGATTTACTTTTTATAACAAAGAATCAGTGAAAGATTTTCCCGTAGATTTTCCCGAAAGATTTTCCCGCTGTCTAATAGCCAGCTCGTAACTGGCTATTGGACATCAACCCACATCACCCGCTGGCGCATGAGTGGCCCCTTAACGTTGGCGCCATATCACGCGCTGGCGAGTGATCGGCAGCGAATGTGTTAATCTCTGAGAAATAATTAGTTAATGTATATATATATTGTGTCTCTTAAATTTATTATTTACGAATTGGAGATAATAATTGTTCAGTTGGACTCAAGGACTTAAGCTTTTTTAAAAATCTCTTTAGAGCCCCACCAGTGGCCGAGAGGTTCTGACCTCAAACTGGTAGACGGTAGGTGCTGGGTTCGAACCCAGTCGCGACCGTCGGCCTAACCGTTCGGAGTTTTCCGTGGTTTTCTTCGAGCCTTGCGTAAATACGGGTTAGGTTCCCTTTGAAAGACCCCCACGGAGGGCATCCCACCCCATATGGCCTATATCCCATAGCGTAGATAATTGGCCGACATACATACAAACAAATAATCTCTTTAGATTAATCCACAAGTGAAAATAGTTACAGTGTAATGATTTCTTTAAATGTCAATTTTCGAGTGTCAATGTCTGTCGATTATTTGTTCTGTAGGATAAACTGATTTTTGAAGTTTGATTATGTGAAAATATATTTTTTATTTCTCCAAGTTTTATTAAAAAGTTAATATTTTTATCATCTAATTGAAAATTATTTCAATTTTAATGAGAAAATAACGGTTATTAAAATATATAATAATATAATATATTTTAATAACCGTAAAAATATATAATAAGGTTTAAAATATATAATAAGGTTATTAAAATATATAATAATACCTATTATTTCCCATAACTCCCAATTTATCTCTCACAATGGATTTGTTTAGGTGCCGCTATGATAGAAACATCATGAGAAGTTACAAAATAATTGATATCTGAGAAACCAATTTAAATTTAAAAATTTTGAGAGAGATTATGACATTCTTAGACACTTAAAAAAGATTGATGTTGTTTCATTTATAATCCATTCTGTTATCAGAGGAGGAAAGTCAAAATGCAAACACTAAATTTTGGAAATTAAAACTGTGAAAGTTCAAAAACTGCATTTCAATTTACTGATTTTTATTATTTTTAACTTAAGCAGCTGAATTAGAGAAAAAAATTTAATACGCTTACGCTTAAAACTGTATAAATAGTTTGACATTTGTTTCTGCTAAAAAACCATAACAAAATCCAGACTTCGTAATGAAACACAACTTTAATAAAGATGCAATCGAATTGAGTGTTTAATCACCGAAGCAGTCAGATTTAAAAAAAATGTTCTGTAACCATATAATTTTTTGACTATTTCTTCGGTGTGAATTTCTACCAATTGGCTAACGAAAGTATCATTTGTAAAAAGGAAAAAATACAAATTCAGCAAAACTTTTAACAGTTGAACCAGCATATGCGCAACTTACTGATTTTAACTTTGCTGAACACACACCAATGAAATTAGTTTTTGTTTCCGAAATAAAAGTTGAGAAAATTCAACTAGATTTTCTACGCATTAATTTCTAAAATGGAATAGTAAAAATAATGAATAATATAAAGAGCAGTATTTTTTGTGCATTTTTTAATCAATTATTTCAGATTTTAAGAGATTTACGATTCCTAATCACTGTTCTAGGGCGGATATTTACATCAGTATCTATATTATAAAAGCCAAACATCTCTGTGCGTAACGCATACGTCATTTTACGAATGGCAACACTTTCCCATGCAATTTCAGTTTTGCATTTTTCGCTACTGCAAATTTTGCACTTCTAGACATCGCACATTCCCGATTTTTACACCGTCGTACAGAGAAAAAAAGTACTTTTAAATGCAATTTGTTTAAAAGCTTTATCTCAGTTTGTTTTCAAGATACTAATTTTTTTTTTTAAATTTTTTAGTACCAAATTTGTAAATGTGGCAACAGAATCACCCCATTTTCTCTTAAAATTGAAAAAAAAAAAAAAAAAATTAAAATGCGTATACTTTGCAAAAAATATCGTCTGTTATAAAATTCCATGGTTACAGTTTTATTTCGTTTTTATTCATCAGATAAATAACTTCAAGTTTCGAGTGAAAGTGATTTTAAAATGATCAAATTAAAATACCATTTTTTTAAATATGGTGAATACGGCTATGAGAAGTAAGTGTTTAAATTTTCGGAAGATGAAAATTATGACGGGTTTTAATTTCGCGTGAAATTCTATGATCGTGTCAATTTGGAATTTTTTTTTTTAATTCGCATTTATAACAAACGTAACAGTCTCAATTGATAAGTTCATCATAATAGCTGATCTTTATTATATTTTACTGATTTTATATGCAATTAAAGCTTAATTTTAAAAATTTGGACAATTTAGTTTTATAGTATTTTGTTAATCTTAGCTTAAATTAATGTTTGTTTTAGAGTTTGACTGATCAATGTAAGACGTATTTTTTATAATATTTGATTGAGAGGTAGACTGATCAATATAAGATGCATTTTCTACTGTAAGTAATTTTATAGATTTATTATTACAAATCAATGAAACAGTTCCTTCTGAAATATTTTCTTTCGTCGAATTTCGACGGGTTCCACCTCATTTTAATAAAATACACTTATATTTTTATTGCATTTATTTTTTCTAAAATATCTAACAGAGCTGCAAAAATCTTTTTTACTGGTATGTAATATGATTTTTTTTTTCAGAATATAGATTTTTCATATTGAAAAATGTTTATCTTTTAAATAAAATTAACCTCAACTTAACAGAAAATAAACAATTTAAAAAATTACATCAATGGAAAAATGAAATAATATAGATTGTTTGGATGAGGCGTTCAGGAAAGCGAATATAACTGAAATCCACTATATTAATATCTGAAAAAAAAAAAAAAATACAAATCTAACTCGCAAAGATAATTATATGGTTTTTTCCCCATCTTTTTTCGAAAAGAGAAAAAAGAAAAAGAAAAAAAAACGCGGATATAAATATAATATTCTTTAGGCATTAACCCTTTATCAACCGCATTATGAATTCATGAAAATTCTACTTTCGAAAGCATTTTACGTAAACTGTTTAAACTAAATTAAAAGATTTACATAAGCATTTAATCAATTTTTTGAAGGATTTGAGAAGGACTAATTAAATTTGAATTTACAGGGGTTTTGTGGAATACTTATAACCCCACTCAAATCTTGTTTTAAATTGTTTTCTTAGTATTTTGTAGAATGATCAAATGTACAAATATGATGTTCTTACAATATAAATATAGAAATATTTCTGAATTGAAAAATTCCCGTCCTCCTCACTCAACGCCAAAATAGCTGAAACGATACAAAGGTAAAAAAAAATCATTGTTTTAAAATACTTTTGTTTTGTGTAACCAATAATGCTTTTGGAACAAAAGAAAGTAGTGTATCTGTAACTCATTCTAAACAGTATTACAACTAATCAACGTATTAAAAGAATTTTACAGAAAGTAACTTTAATGGTACTTTTAGGTACCGTCGGTAGATAAAGGTTTAAAATGAATAAAAAAACCTATAAAATTTAGGAAAAATGAAGTAATAAAGAAAAAAAGTGATAGGAAAAAAGAGAAAAAAAAAAGAAGGAAATTTTAAGTTTTACTTTCAGCAATAATAACAACAAAATGTTATTCGAATCAAATTAAAATATAAAAAGCTGCATGGGACTATAATTATCCATATATGAGCACCCCTTTTAAGTACGGCAAGCAGCAATAAAGAAACTGGAGCCTTGGGACATGCTGGTTGATGGTATAAGAGGATTTTCTCATAAAATAAATAAGTAAAATATTCAGGTTCTTGTTAATAGATAACAGTACCAACATACACCGGCACAGGTATTGAACATTTTTTTCCCCCCATTAGCTTGTTGCAAAGTAAGATAGTAAAAAGAAATACATTTCTAAATCTAAGTGTGAGGGATGCTTTTATATTTAATAATTATCTGTTTTGGCAAAGTATTAACTTTGTTCTTAATAAAATTAGGGGAGCTAGGGAGGGATGAACCATGTTTTCCAAAATGATTCTTTATTTTTTGAGTACTGAACCTAGAATAAAATTTAATGTATCATTTTATTCATTATTCAATTAGTTATCAAAATAAAATTTCCGCATAAGTGTAATATGTAAGAAACTTAAAAAATGATTGATTTTATTCATGAGAAAATAAAAGGTTAAAACTCCCCACATATGGGAATTTTGACTCACTTAATTTTATATTCAAATATTTCTTACGAGAAAGAATATTGAATAACTTTATGTTACAGGATTTCATTACTATTAAAAATATTTGGTGAAATGTGATACTAAACAAACCTGCTTAGATGGACTTCAAAGCACATGAGAAAAAATTTTCACACCCGCTTTTTGTGGCTCTTTATTTGGAAAAGTCTACACTAGTTACCATAGACTTTGATTTCATCTCGTTATGTTCATCCTGTTTAAATTTGTCTAAATGCCTTACTAAAGTGTTTTAATCAATGTTATGTTACTTTGCAGAGGAATGAATCCTTTAAATTTCTTAAGACTGCTACTTTCATCTTTTTAGTCTTTTCGATTCTTTCTATTTACCTACAATAGGTACTATATAAATAAAATAAAAGTTCCTATCAACTTTTCCATTTGCACATCATTAAACTCGCCCTTTCTTCTTTAACAATTTTTCACATCTTCCTTTAATCATTTTTTTTTTTTTACATTTTTCTATTTATTATTTCATTATACTGTAGCTTTGCAGAATAAATGTACATTATTTTTGAAATGTAACCATTAACTCTCCATTATGTACAGTGTATAATAAATTTTTATTTTCAATAGACTTAATTAAGGGAGCTTTGACCATGATCAATCCTCTCTCTCATTGATTGGGTCAAGTCTGTCCACATACCACTTTTTAAAGAAAGCAACTAACAGCTTAGCTTAACCACTTAATCGTCGCGCCCGAGACATTCACGGGCTGTAAGCTTCACGGCTTTTATTCACACTTGTTTGATTACCACCAGTTTCATAAAAGAGTGTAAATGGTTTTATTCTGATAGCATTTTACTTTTCAATAAATAAGATGAATATTTTTTTTTCAAAAAAGTGGTGGCAATAATAAATTTAAATTTTTAAACCTTAATTTAATGGGACCATTAATGGGTTAATTTTATGCTCGTTTTTATGCCTGGAATGTAAGCCAAATATTTCTAAAGTACTAAAAAACAACTTACTTAAATTTCTATGAAATATTTTATCTGAGAAAATCCTACAAAACATTTATAAACTAGTCGGATGTGGCAATCCCGAAACTTCCTTCTAACTCATGCATGTTAATGTTTCAAAATTCGCTATCACAGTCCCAACAATTAATGACAATCTATAGTAATAAAACACCGTAATGACTGGTGACAAAATTGATAAATAAACTAAAATACTTTGTTAAATCACCATAAAATGAAAAAAAATAAACAGGACGCGTTTCGAGCTACAACAATAACAGCTCGTCATCAGCTAAAACCTAACACGTGTCGGTAAGACACATACAGATACGTGTTGGGTTTTAGCTGATGACGAGCTGTTGTTATTGCAGCTCGAAACGCGTCCTGTTTAGTTTTTCATTTTATGGTGATCAAACAAAGTATTTTAGTTTATTTATCAATGACAATCTATGGCTATCGTGAAATTCCGTGCATTAATTCTTGAAATAGAACCATAGCAGATAAGGGGAAAATGCCACCTGTTGGACGATTTATACCAATACATAATGGAAATTCGTGCATTAGTTATTAAGATACAGCTGTTGCACAAATCGTAAAAAATACATCATAGCAGAGCTACCTGTTGATCAATTTACACCAAAAACTAATAAGCGTCAATCTATATCAGGGATCACCTAAATATAATTTTTTATTATATTCCGTGCATTAGTTCTTGAGATAGAGCTCTTACAAAATTTATGCTACATACAGACAGACAAAGTCACAGACTCATAGATAGACATTATGCAAAACATGATTTGGAATTTCTGACTCCTAAAATGTGATAATCCGTCAAAAACTAGAATTCGAAAAAATTCACGAATTCAATGCTTTCTTCTTGTAAAGATAGAAGAAATTAAAAATACACTTAGGCACTCTTCATAATTGATTTTTCTGCAATTGTTTAAGTTATCTGCATGAAACAAAGATTTGCTTGAACATTTAAGTAGCTTTGGTTGTCTCCTATTGGAAAACCTCTAAAATACTTTTAAATATGAAAACTGATGGGTGGGTTAAACCTCTCCTATTGTCAGCCCTCAATAGTCTATTATAAGATTTTAATTAATGCTATCCAATAGTAATATATATATTTGTTTACTTTCTTCTATCTTTACAAGAAGAAAGTATTGAATTTGTGGAAAACTTCAACTTCCAGTTTTCGATGGATTTATACGTTTGAGAGTCTTAAACACGATTTGATGTTTTTTAAAAAATATCTGTCTCTGAGTCTCTCACTCTGTCACACTGTAAGTCTATGTGTGACTCATGAACGCTAAGGACGCCTGGTGCATGTAAAATCCGTCGTGGGTGCAAAGTCCTCCAAGTTACCTGTGAATTATACCTCTGTAGGTACCTTGCCAGGTGAAGGTCTCGTCATCTGATCAAGGTTCTAAATTACGAGACCAAATTGAGTAGCCATTTGCAATACAAACAACAGGATATAACGCTAAGCAACCGACAAAACAAAGTATGCTGGACTGAGAAGCAAGTACTGCAGATGTGATGACGCGCGAAGCGAAGGAATCAAGTTTTTTGCCGCTACACGGCAATTAGGCGGTAACCCACCCCGATACCAGGTATCTAACCCGTTAAGCTGAGGTAACTCGGCAGGTAGGGGGCCTGGTCATCGGTTAGAAAGAAAGGAAGTCTATATGTGACAAAAATATTGTGGACGCTCTATCTCATGACCTAATGAACAGAATTTCACAAAACTTAATATTCTGTTAGACTTTGATATAAACTAGAGCTGATTAGTTTTTGCAGTATATCGTTCAACAGATGGTGCTGCTATGCTGCATTATTCACAATTTCCGCAATAGATTTATCTCAGGAACGAATACATGGATTTTTATAAAACTTTAGATTAAGCTAGTTTTTGATATAATTATGTGCTGATTATTTTTTAATGAAAATTGCTCCAGAGGTGACACTGTTATGCTACATCATTTAGTATTATTGCAATAGCTCTATCTCAAGAATTAATGTACAAATTGTCATCAAATTTCAGATTCAGTTAGTCCCTTATACAAATTAGTGTTGTTTAACTTTGGGTGTAAATCACTCAATAGGTGGCGCTACTATGCAGCATTTTTGAGAATTTTGTAATAATTGTATCTCAAGAAATAATGCATGGATTTTTATCAAACTTCTGATTCAGTTAGTACCTAATGAAGTTTATCCTGATTCGTTTTTAGTGTACATCATACAAACTGGTGTCACTGTCATAATTTTAAGATTTTCACAACAGCCATATCTCAGAAATTAATGCACTGATCTTCATCAAATTTCAAATTCAGTTGGAAATTGACATAAGTTGTAGCTGACTAGATTTTGTGGAAATCATCTAACCGGTAGTACTGCTGTGCCGCATTTTTCAGGAAGTATTAACATGTTTGTGATAAAAGAAAGTTTTTGGATTGCCACGTCTGACTAGTTTTGTGAGTTTAATATTACTCAAAGTTAGTTCAGTTTAAAATGATGTGAGAACTAATGACATAGGTCAGATTTGGGAAATCCAAACTGATCATATTTAAACACTTTATTGTATATTACTGCACCTAAAATTTTGAAAAGTAATGCAATTCTTGCATAAAAAACTTTACGTGAGATATTCTTTAAAATGTTAACATCATGTTACAAAATGAACTTCCAATAAAAGACTTTCATGACAGGATAATAAAGACCTCAATAAATTTTCCTTTAATAAATTTTATAAAGTTAGAAAGAAACTTTAATTTTAATTGTAAAATTTTGTTCATTGAATTTATAATAATACAAATGTGATTCTTGAATATGCTTATTTATGTAGCATTTATGTTTAATAAATGTGCTCCATCATAGCCATGGCAAGTCCTATTAGACCTCAGAGTAGAAATTTAATAGGACAAAATTTAATTTAACAAATTTAGGCTATTTACACTTCAATGATTAAACTATTGCTAAAAATTTTTTGTCTATTCCTAGAAAACTGTTTAAAATTTTTGTCTGTCTGTTAAAAAAAAAAAAAAAAAAAAAAAAAAAAAAAAAAACTGGGGTTTTTATAAATTGCATTTTATACTTTGGGGCCGTCCATAAATGATGTCACGCGCTTTTTTTTCATATTTTTGACTCCCCCTCCCCCGTTTTTGTCATAAAGTGTCAAATATCCTTTTACCCCTTTCCCCCCCTTTTCTCGTCACATGTCTCGCTACATTTCGTAAACATATACTTGCAGTTCAGAAACAAAGCACTGCGCTTTAGATCACATTTCAAATTTTATTTTCAAACTTTAACTATGCGTTTTAATAACATTTGTGAGCAGAACAATGAAAATGATTTATCAACTTATTTTGCATAAAATAAAGTTTACCAAAAAAAAAAAAAAAAAAAAAAATAGTAATAAAATAGAATAGTAATAAAATATTAATATGAAAGAGCAATTGAAAACAGTAGTATTTTGTAATTTGAAATAGAATTTAACATATTTGGCTTTAAATCTAATCTTTATGAACACAAAGCATTATAATTTTAAAACAACTTCATGCTTCATAATTTAATGTGCAGAATTTTAATGCTTTTATTTTAACCAAAATGTATGATGCCACATTTCTTCTTACTCCCTCCCATGCCCTTGTCACAACTTCATGAGTCCGCCTCCAGCCTTTAAGCGTGACATCATTTATGGAAGGTCCTTTTGTAAAATGTGTCCCATCAGTCCTCGTCTTACCTAACAGTACTCATTCCTTACTACAAGCAAACTAATTGATCTCTTACCGAATTTTAAAGATGAGTAGGCAATATGTTGAACATACCATTCTGTAATGTATCTTTATAGATAAAAAAAATAAGCGGAATTAGGTCTGGAGACTGGTAAGCTATCAGTGTAACAGCGTCTAATTTTATTTGTGGCTGTTAGTTTGTTAGATCTAAAATTCTTAAGGTGAATATTTGAGGTCTTCTCTCCCCACAAATTTTAAATCTACAGGCATCAAATGCATTAGTATTTTGTAAATTTTGCGTCAGAAAATGAATAAATTTTTGATTTAACATTATATATATATATACATATATATATTTAATGGTATTGTCTGAATAACTTTGGATGTATTTATAAAAGTGTATATATACAGGGTGATTCATAAAAGATGGGCAGAACTTTAAGGGGTTATAGTACACTTAAAGACAAATAATATTAAATAGGAAACTAAGGGTCCCAGACGTATTCCCAAGGAGATAGGGGGCATTAAAGTTTAGGGTCCGAAATTTCAAATGATTATAAAAAATGGAAAAATTGGTCGATTCGTTTGCGGTTTTTGCAAAAAATTTTCTTTATGCCAGTATTTTCTTGAAATAAAATTTTAAAGTTCAATTTCAAAAAATGCCGATAGGGGGCGCTTTAGACTTTGGAGTAACAAACAACTATTTTTTAACGTTATTTTTTGTATTTCTTTAAATGATTTCGAAAGCTTAGACTTAAACTTAAATTTTGATCTAAAAATCTGAGTCCTAACGAGTAGTTAAGTAGCGTAAACTGAAATTTGAAATTTGAAACCCTTCTCCCCCCAGAACAGAAATCAGTTATTCCCGATCTTTGTGTCGTAGATTAGGCTCTAACTACTGCCGCGTTTTGCTAAAATTATTCTTTATGTCAGTATTTTCTTGAAAATAAATTTTAAAGAAAATTTTAAAAAAATTCCGATAGAGGGCGCTTTAGACTTTGGAGCAACGAACAACAATTTTATACCGTTATTTTTTGTGTCCCATTAAATGCTTTCTAAAGCTTAGACTTAAATTTTCAGCCCAAAATCTGAATCGTTAGACGTGGTTAAATTTCTGAGGAGAGGGGTTTGAAATTTCTACTCCTGAGCACAGTTCAGTTTACCATGTCCACACATTGTGTGCTGTGATACGAGGTAAAAAGACACAAATTAGGATTACGTTACCAAAGCATATTTATTAACATGTAATTACAATAAATGTTCAAAATTGTGACCACCAGAGATTATGCACGCAGAACAACGGCGAAGAATGGAACGGCGAACATTCGCGAAAACATCAGGCTTTTCGAGCACTTCCCCTACAGCGGCGGAAGGTCTGGCGACCAGTTCCTCGGGGGATTCAATGGGTGTCTCATACATAAGAGCCTTCAATTGTCCCCAAAAAAAGAAATCGAGGGGTGAAAGATCTGGCGAGCGAGCAGGCCAAGCAACAGGACCACCTCGACCAATCCATCTGTTCGGAAATGTGATGTCCAGATAGTTGCGGACGTCTCGTACGTAATGGGCTGGCGCTCCATCGTGTTGGAACCACATGACCCGCCGGATGCGTGGAGGAACAACGTTTAACAGGTCTGGCAGCACATGTTGCAGAAATGTGAGGTAAGTCATGGACTGTGAGGTATCCACCTGCCTAGCCACTGTTCGTGTACTTGTACTTGGCTGCGCCGCTACTACATCCAGAATGGCTTCTGCAACAACTACTGATTCGTCCTTTTTTGCACGACCTGCATTCGACCGGGAAGCGAGAAATGATCCCGTCTCACACAACTGTCTGTGCAAGCGCTCGAAAGTTTTGCGGTTAGGCAACCGCCTGTTGGGAAATCGCTCTCCGTACATTCGTTGTGCCTCTGCACCATTTCCATCTGCTGCTCCGTAAATTAAATGCATCTCAGCCTTTTCCTTATTCGTGAAGGGCACCATCTTCCGATTCATTACTACAGCGACTTACACTTGACTCACCGTTCAGTGGTTTTTATGCCTGAATCGTGTCGAAATTTTGCATACGTGTTCTTCTTCTTCCCCATTTGACATTTGCATACTTTCTGTCTCCTTCTTCACCCGGTGACTAGCTTCAGGAATGGAGCTTTAACTTTTGCATGAGCGACGTTTCCAACTGTGCCAGTGCCTTTATGAGTGAATTCCGACTATGCAGTCCTTGACGAAAGTTGTATTTTTGCCTCGTATCACAGCACAGAATCGTTGGGCATGGTTAGGTAGCGCAAACTGAACTATGTTCAGAAGTTGAAATTTGAACCCCCTCCCCTCGCTACTGAACCACGCTCAGCGATTCAGATTTTGAGCTGAAAATTTAAGTTTAAGTCTAAGCTTTAGAAAGCATTTAATGAGACACAAAAAATAACGGTATAAAATAGTTGTTCGTTACTCCAAAGTCTAAAGCGCCCTCTATCGGAATTTTTTTAAAATTTTCTTTAAAATTTATTTTCAAGAAAATACTGACATAAAGAATAATTTTAGCAAAACGCGGCAGTAGTTAGAGCCTAATCTACGACACAAAGATCGGGAATAACTGATTTTTGTTCTGGGGGGAGAAGGGTTTCAAATTTCAGTTTACGCTACTTAACTACTCGTTAGGACTCAGATTTTTAGATCAAAATTTAAGTTTAAGTCTAAGCTTTCAAAATCATTTAAAGAAATACAAAAAATAACGTTAAAAAATAGTTGTTTGTTACTCCAAAGTCTAAAGCGCCCCCTATCGGCATTTTTTGAAATTGAACTTTAAAATTTTATTTCAAGAAAATACTGGCATAAAGAAAATTTTTTGCAAAAACCGCAAACGAATCGACCAATTTTTCCATTTTTTATAATCATTTGAAATTTCGGACCCTAAACTTTAATGACCCCTATCTCCTTGGGAATACGTCTGGGACCCTTAGTCTCCTATTTAATATTATTTGTCTTTAAGTGTACTATAACCCCTTAAAGTTCTGCCCATCTTTTATGAATCACCCTGTATACTCTCAACCACCTCATTCTCCTATGTTCCTATTTATCTTTAACGTTTCTTGGCTTATATTAATTTAAATTCAGGAAATTGTGAAAAAAATCATTATGGAGGAAAACACATTTTCATAAGAAGTTATTTCCACGGCAACCATTGTTTGGAAGCTAGATTTTGAAAAGAAACCAAAACGAAAAAAAATAGTGTTTTTTCTTCAAATTAAGATAGAAACAGGATTTAAAAAGGAAAAAAAAACAGTGAAATTTTAATGCAATATACATAGATTTTCGTGTCCCGGACACCCAAAAATAAATTATAATCCTACCGGTTCGTCCTGCAAGTAGATGTAGATTACGAAGTACTAATTTCAACAGCTAAAACTAAATCAAGATTAGAGATAAACACAATTTAACAATTTTAAGAGTTGATTTTATTCAAAAACATATTAATGCGATATATTTTTTTCAACCTCTATTTTTCATTATCCCTTCAGAATATTTTAAAATTATCTTTTATTAGTAGTGTTCATCATATTAAAAACTTGTTACATGAAATGTTGTAGATAATATTAAAATATAATAAATTTAAATCATGTGATGATTGTTTCATTCAATGAACCACAGATTATGTTTTAAAATATTTGTATATTTAATATAATGTATCAAGTCTTTTTACTCAGATGCGCGCGTTTAATAATTCGACCCTATATACAACATCTCTGTTAGTTATCAAAATTTCCATCACCCCAAAGGTTTTTTTTTATCGCCTTAGTGGTGAATTAATGGAGATGTGATTTTTATTTTTAATCTGTTTTACAACTACCCGTTTTCCCTCTTTTTTTTTCTTTTCTGTAACAGTTTGTTCTATCTAAAACTTTCCAATATAAAAGATGCAGATAATATTTAGAAGATTTATATTAAATCTAAGATGATTTGATATCTTGTGAATTAATAATGTTATGAGCTTTTTCTTCTTCAGAGATAACATAAAAAAAGCAAATGTAGTTTAATTTCCTAGAAACAAGATTTAAACTTTCCAGGAGTGCCGTTTGCAGAGTGCAAACACTCTATTATTCCCAAACTGACAAATGACACCAGTATTTTTTAGTATCATTCCGATTTTATAATAAACGTGAAGAAAAATCTTTTTTTTTTTTTTTTCAAATAAATTTGTTTACAAAAGGTGTTGCAAACTAAATATTTCCACAATTTCAGAGCAGAAATGCCTTGCCCCTGAAAGGGTTAAAAAAATTAATTTGCAAAGTATTTCTTAAAATATTTTTTCTGAACTCGTAACTCTTATAGACCAATAAGCTATTTTGTAAATATTAAGATATGGAGTATGTTTTCCGGAACACAAAATTTTACACATGCACACACACGTAGAGACAGATTATTTATAAAAATTAATAAAAATTAAAAGATGAAGAGTAAAAATTATAGATAAATATGATTTATAGATAATTTTATCAAACTTTTCTCTTGAAATGCACTTTATGTACAGATATATATTGCATGGTTCATAAATATCGAGACAATAGGCTATCTCCTTTAATATTATCTCTAGGCACATACTTCTAATTGCTTTTAAGTGCGAAATTTGATAAGTTGCAAACTTCACGGTTTGGTTTGGTTTGGTTTATTTTTGTCGTCCGATTATCTACGCTAGGGATATAGGACCAGGGGGGAGTGTCCTTCGTGGGGGTCTTTCTAAGGGAACCTAACCCGTATTTACGCAAGGTTCGAAGAAAACCACGAAAACTCCGAACGGTTAGGCCGACAGCCGCGATTGGGTTCGAACCCAGCACCTGCCGTCTACCAGTTGAGAGGTCCGTACCTCTCGGCCACTGGTGGGGCCTGCAACTTCACGGAGGTCTATTTGTGAAAAACGAAAACTAAATTTTTATATAGCCTCCATAGGATCAAATTTGCAATTAGGAAAATTTTGCTTAACCATTTCTGAATGAATCCGAAAAAAATCCATCTTCATGACTGTAAAACTCACAAAGTTGTGGCCGTTTAAATAATTCATCAGGTTTTAAGGGATCGGACGCAAATTGAAATGTGTGAAATTCAAAAAACAATATTATTTTAAGAGTTCCAAGAAACATGCAACAAATACATTTATTGAGTTAGAATTTTGATTTTTTTTCTCCTTTTTTGTAAAGGTAAATCAGATCATTTGCAAACAAAATCACATCCTAAAATTTCTCATAAAGTTTTTAAAAATCTTTAAAGTTATTTCTAAGTGGAAAATTTAAAATCGTTATAACTCGAAACATTATTTATCAAATTTCAAAATATCGGATTTTTTTTTTACATTTAATTAAAGAGGAAAATATAATTTAGTTTTTCTTTCAAAATGTTATTTACTTTTATTTCACCTTTTTTATTTAACGATTCTTAACGTATAATGATTTAAATATGATTAAAAGAAAAAAAAATCATAGAAAACGCATTTAAAGTTATGTAAACAAAGACTGGCTCCTAAAAAAACGTTTGAATGCTACTTAAGAAATTTCAAGTGAAAAAGTAACTTCTTCCTGTGGCTTAAACTTTCGATACAGTTTAACTATTGTCGTCTGCACCTCTTTTCTGGACTATTTAAATGTTCCATCAGTTATTTCAAACAACAATTTTTCTAACATGCCAATTAACAGTTTTTTCATAATTTTAACCCTCACAACGTCAGGTTTTATAAAGTCCTGACTTTTTTCTGAAGACTCTGCCAGGTCTAACATATTTTTTCATTCAAACCGGGACTGCTTCTTCTTAGGTATGCACGGGGTTAAATTTTCAGTTCATCACAATCATTGTCTCTGACTGACCTAATCAGTGGAATAAAAATAAGTAAAATTTGGCTCAGCCCCTTTTTTTTTTTTTTTTTTTTTTTGTACAAAGGCATACATTTTTAAATTGTCATTATTTTACAATTGTTCCGTTTCGGAAGTGTTTGGCTCCACCTGGCGAGAACTTGTAAAAAAAAAAAGGACAGTTAAGCTGTTGATCGTCAAAGCATCAACACATATTCATATAACTAATCATCCATACATCTGTTAAACTATGAAAATTATTTTAAGTATTAATATTGCAAATTAGTTCACCATTCGTGGTTTCGTGTGTTTATGTGTTGTGTGTATTTGTTAATGTGAAATTAAAAACTTTAAAAAGAATATCAAGAATTCATTCCACTCTATCGTCAACAATAAAAACTTTAAAACTCATTTTTTAAAGGAAGTAAATTTAAAGAGGGGGGAGGGATATTAAAATACGGTAAAATCAGACCAGTAAAACAGAACTTCCCTATTACAGAATTATGTCTTTAAATTGATAAATGCATTGATCTATGCAAAATGAGTATATTAATACCTGAGAAAAAATAGGCTATATTTACACTTTCGAAATAGGGAACTTGTCTGTAGTGCCTGTCTTTTTTTCCTTTTCATCTTAAAAGATATTACTGTATAGATTATTTTAAGGTCTCCAACATATGGATTAAGGATTAACGAAATTAATGGATAAATGAAACATTTGCATATAATTCATTAATAAAAATAACTATCACAGCCTCTGGCTCTTCTCTAATAAGGAAGATTACAAACATGAAAAAAGAAAAGCTATAATAAGTATTTTTGTTCAAAACTCCAACATATGAAACATTTTTTAATCATATCGATGTAAAAAACTATATTTGTAGAATAATATCTATCACAGTAATAAAAATAACTATCACAGCCTCTGGCTCTTCTTTAATAAGGAAGATTACAAACATGAAAAAAGAAAAGCTATAATAAGTATTTTTGTTCAAAACTCCAACATATGAAACATTTTTTAATCATATCGATGTAAAAAACTATATTTGTAGAAATTCAGTCAGGCCTAGCTAGACAAGATTTTTACTTTTTTCCAGCCCGGGCCAAACTTTTTTCCTATGGTCGATTCTGGACCTTGATATTTCGACCCGTGTAGATCAATTGTGCAGACTTTCAGCATATTTTGAAATCTTTATACTGCTATTTTATGTCCAAAGGAGAATCACTGACTTAAATCGACTCTTAATAACATACAATTTGTAGATTCTCCCTATCTTGCATTCAAAATGTGGCAATAACTTGCCGATCAGAGGCATGGGTAAATGGTGCAAATCACGAATTAACGATTTTAATATCTCTGTAAATTTTAAAAATATCCAGATGATTTTTTTTTTTTTTTTTTTTTTTTTTTTTTTTTTTTAAACTCGGGTAAAAATAAAGAAAATTTTCCTGATTGGGAATTTTACTCTGTGGGAGGGGGGGGGGGGTATAAAAATTTAACTTTTGCATTTTCTCAAATAGACCCCCAATGGACATGCAACTTATCTCATTAAATGTTGCCCTTTTTTTTTAAATGAAACTTTGTAATTGGAAGTATGTGTATAGGGGCAATATTTAAAGAGATAGCCTATTGTTTCGATATTTATGAATTGCAATGTATACATAATACTACATATACACACATACTTGAGATGGGAAATATAGTTAATTTTCATTAACAGGTTTCACTGTTACATTCTTGCACAGATAACAGGTTCCAAGAACCTGTTATTTTTATAATATATAACTAATCGCTGCGTATGGTGTCAACGGATGTTTTAATTAGAAGACATTTATTCAAAATGCTTGAAATACTTTTTGGAAGCAATTATAGACGCAGTTTTTCTTTGAAATGAATTTACACCATTAAATTAGTTTGTCGTTAAAAACTTTAATTCTGTAAAACAAAAATTTATCTAATTATGGTAGTATAAGTTTCATGCATTTTTAGCGTTTCTTTTTCTTTTTCATTTATTATTTTCATTAAAAACACATTTTCCATTCCTGTGATTAAAACATTGAAAATTCATAAAATTGAAAGTATCTTAACTCAGTAAGTTTTGGTCATATAAGAATTAATTTTTACTGTTTACTTGTTAGAACATGGAGAAACATTTTCTAAATGAAATTTATGATGGAACCAAGACATTTGTATAAAATTTGGAATTTCTTAACCCTTTAAAAATGCATTATTTTAACATAAATAGATTTTTAAAATAATGCAGAACAAAATGCAAAAGATTTTTGTAACTTGAACCACACCTCTAAAACTAATGGTTATTAACTATAGGTAAACAATAATAAGAGATACTCTGTATAACAATAGACACAGCTTTAAAAGCCCGATTGTTAAAAAAAGCAAAATTGCAGTCATATCCATCAACGCATATTAAAAGTGAATGGCAAGAACACGGAAATATTATTTATACACTTTTAATCAAATTCAATTGATACAAATAAATTTCTTACGCACAAATATGTTTTTCAAATTAATTACAATTGTATTAAAACTAATTGACCGGAAGGTGACAGCAAAGACAATCACCTCATCGAGTTCATGGATGAAATTCTAGGATTAGTTAAATCGCGATTCGCATATTAAAACTGTCTGCCAAGTCATATCTTGAAATCCCGATTTAAAAGGTTGACTCTAAGGTTTACCATTGTCTTTGCCTGGTCTCAGTCTTTAATGCTTTCATAACTTTGGTTCCAGAAAAACATAATGGTAAACTCACGAATGAATCGCTAAAATTGGGTTTTTGGTATTTTCCTCCAAGATTTGACATGCAGAGCGATTGTATTTTAATATACGAATCGAGATTTAACTAATCTTAGAATATCATCCGAGAATTTGGCGAGGTGAATGTCTTTGCTACCGCCTCCCGGTCTATACGTGCCCTCACAAATTTTAAAATGCTATTTTCTTTTCTTTTGAATAGTTTAAAAACAAGAAAATAAAAAAAGCTTTCATTTCTCATTTTTTTTAAGACGCAATAATGACAAAGGAAAAGAAAAGAATAAAAGGAAAGGGAAAAAAAATCATTCACCCCTCTCCTCACTACAAAAAAAATCTAGTATCAGAAATCTCCTCTCGAAAATTTGAATATTTAAAACCAAATAAACTACCATCTGCCAAGCAAGGACTGAAACTAGTCTTTTTTAGATTCGGGATAAATATGAATTTTGCCCCCATTCCCGCCTATACAAATTAAATTTGCAGAGGTAATATTTAAGTTTAAGTTTCAAATAGCTGAAATTTAAAAAGCACAATTATTAAATATGTTGTACTGAACAACATAATCTGCTTTTACAAAAATGGATTCAATAAAATCCTGAAAATGGAATCGAAAAAAATAGAAAAGCATTCCGCATTATACAGGCAGGATCCTTATAATCCTATACCATTTGTAGATTCCAGACAGAACTATTTTAACAATATCGTTCTAAACATAAACTTGAGAAAAATAGACAAACAAAATCTTCATTTAGCGCCGCCCCCCCCCCTCTCCCTTTTAGGTAGATTTCTTAAGAAATACTACCTATTGCAATCGCACCAGTTATATATATATATATATATATATATATATATATATATATATATATATATATATATATATATATATATATATCACTTTTTTATGGACACGATAACTTCTATAATTCTTCACCAATCTCCACCAAACTGGTACATAAAATCAATGAGGATAAAATCTTGGCTGAGTTCGTTAATGGGCAAAATCGGACCAAGGGGGTCGGAATAGGGGGCGTTTTTGTGAAAACCGAAAAAACGCCATAACTTCTTAATTAAAGTAGATATCGAATCGGTTTAAAGTTTATATTACTTCTTAAAAATGGGCCAAAAGTATATACATGACAGATTTTGATAAATTTAGAAGTGGGCTCAAGGGGCGAAAAAAACAGGGATTTTGAGAGAGAAAAATTCATAACTTCATCAATTTTCAAGATATCAACTAAATTTTTTATAAATGTTCTTAAAATTATCTAAAACTTTTGAATTTACAAGTTTTTGATAGGACCAACTTTTACCGATGAAAAAAATTAAAAACGAAAAGAAAAAAGGCGCTGAAAAAAGAGAAAAATCCATAACTCCGTCAATTTTTAAGATATCAAATCTGATTAAATTTATTTTACATCTTCTCAAAAATATCTACAACTTTTATATTGACAAATTTTTATAGGACCAATTCGTATAGCAAAAAGAAATTAAACAAAAATAGGAGTTGGAGAAAAAACCTCAAATCCAAACCGCTTGCATTCTGACTCATTTTTAAATTCATTTTTGATTATAAACGCATCCAAATGGTAGATCCTCTTATTTAGAAACTGTATAAAGTGACGCATTGGTCAATTTTCTGATAAAGACAGAATATATTTCAAAAAAGGCTACCAAAAAGGGTATTTTGAACAGAATTTCGGAAAGTCATCGGGACTGAAAATTGAAAGAAGTATTCAAATACGAAATTGCGTTTTTTTCTGACTCGTTTTTAAATCCATTTTTGTTCTCAAACGCATCCAATTTACAGATCCTCTTATTTAGGAACTATATACTGTGACTCATTGACCAGTTTTTTGATAAAGATAGAATATATTTTTAAAAATGCTGTCAAAGTGAGTATTTCGCAAAAAAATTTCCGAAGCAATCATGATTAAAGAATTAAGGATGTATTCAAACAACAAATCGGTTATTTTATGACTCATTTTTAAATAAAATTTTTTTCTCAAATGCATTCAACTGACAGTTTTTTGTTATTTAGGAACTGTATAATGTACTGTTTTGGTCGATTTTTTAATAAATTCAGAATTTATTTCAAAATATGTTGTCAAAATGGGCATTTGAGCTGAATTTTTCTTAAGATGATTCTGATAAAACCAGTTTTTGCAGAAAAATGAAATAAAAATTTTTTCATAAACGGCCAAATGAAGTTATTTAACTGGGTTTATCTCTAATCATATATATATATATATATATATATATATTAAATGAGTACTCTTCGAAATCTACCTCCGCCTATAGGCCCAGCCGACAGGGATTTTTTGTCTGTTGCACATGCCTCCTCTGTCTGCCCTATCTACCCCTTCCCCTCCCTCCTTCACTCCGCCCTGGGCAAGCGAAAGCATTCCAAAGAATCGAAATTAAAATACACCTTTACATTACAGAAACCATTCTTCTACCCATATCCATTGTTCGTTCGAATCAATCTCATTTTCCTTTCGATTACAAAAAAAAAAAAAAACCGCGAGAATTTTTTTTTTTTTTTCATTGCAAAATATTCTATAGGGTAACACCCCCAGTAATTGGCATGCACCAGTGATTGGCACATTTTACAAACATGTCCTAAAAAAAGATTTATATCCAGTCTTTTAAAAATTCAAAACCATATATCTGTTATATGCTCATTTACTTTAAAAATTATAACTTTGATTTATTTTACAAGATGACAATAGAGCCTAGGAAAGAGAAACAAATCTGGCTTGTATCAAATTAGCCATTTTGTTGCAAATTCTTGTTCTTTGGCTTAAGGAAGGCATGCTTTTCAATTCATTATTATCTGATTTATAATATATTTTAAATTTTAATTGACAACAGTTTTGTTTAGTTAAAAAGGGTTACTTTAATTGTGCAAAAGTATTTTCGACACAAATATTTGGATTTCTTAATTAATGGTAGTTGCCAATTAATGGTGCTTCAATTTTGCTAATTCCGAGTAATTGGCACCTATTCCAATTACAAGGAATTCTCAAGGAATTTGAGATTAAACCATTTATTTTGGAAGTACTTTTAAAATTATAGACTAATTTTGTTTATCATTTGTTTTTATTTGAAAATATAAATTTTATCAGTAATTGGAATCCATTAAAGCTTCATATGACAATTACTTTGGACAGCATGACAATTACTGGGTATTAATGTAAGTATATTGTATTGTTTTAAAGTGTTCACATTTCAGATTAATATGCTGATTCCTTACTCTCAAAAACCTGAAATATGGCATCTTCATCTACAGTAAATTAATTTAAAGCGATTAAACCCAATGCAAAATGTAAAGTTTTTTTTTAAATATAAACATATGCCAATTACTGGATCACAAGGTGTCATACATTGGTGCTCTAGGTGCCAATTACTGGTGATTTCAGCAACTTTTTATAAATATATTTTTATAAAAATACTTTTTCAATTTTTTTTGTTTTTAGTGGGCAAAATAGATACACAGATATGCATTCTTTGATTTAAAAATATTTCCAAGTAAATAGCTTATTTCTTTGTAATGAAAATTTAAGTAAGTTTAATGACAAATTCTTAATGTGCCAATTACTGGGGATGTTACCCTACCACTCAATTTGTTCCACAAAACTCCATTTAACTGCTCAACAAATAGGAGTTATTTTAAGTTTTAACCGCAATCCGTGGTTTTATAACTCTGAAGAGTAAAACAATTTTTTGTTTCATACCGATTACTTGGAATAAAATAACTGAAACGATAACAGAAACATCAACAAGATAGCTAAAAAAGAATAATAAAATACGCGTTTTTCCTAGCCAAAGAACTTAGAGAGAAAGAAAGGAAGGCTTTGGAAACCGTAACTAATTGAAACAGTGTAAACAGCTCTGCTGGGAAACACGCTCAAAGGGAGAGATCTAATCGTAGGCTGGTTCATTGCATCCACTGATTCGCTATAAGCGTTTGAAATATTATTCTTTTTAAGCTTAATTTTAAGCTCTTTTCTTTTTATAAATACAGAAAACAAATTTCGGAGGTTTTATTTTTATTATAATTTTAATGTATACTTCTAAAAAAAACGATTGTTTCAAATCTTTGTTTTTTAATACGTTGCTGGGATCGCATTCTAAATTTAACAGGGACTTTCCGTTAATCTGTTATTAAATAATGAACTATATAACAATAACTTTGTTATTTATCCTAATACGTTAAATAATGCCCATCTCTAACACATATATTATACAGCTATTAATCACGGACACTTTCAGTTTTAGACATTTCATCGAACATTTAAAGACACACATTTCGAATTTTTCTGGACTTTCATGATTATAAAGTATATGTTTAACTTCATATTTATCATTGGCAGTTTGATCAGAAGGTCAATCAGGGTACTTCTAAAGAGTAAAAAAAAAAGCTAATAAAATTTTAAATAATCCTGTAAAATAAAATGCATGAAATGACGAAATGACTCATCGCTTGACTTACGAATATGTGGATATTTTACAATATGTGTATTCATTCGTGAAAGAATAGCACATATATCATAAAGATATATCGACTTTTTTTTTAAATTAAAAATTTTTGAATTTTTTCATCTTATGCAAGGTTTTCTATTTAATTTAACATTAGTTTCAGAAAATTTGACAAGATATAATAGAAATAATGTAGTGAAATTAGAATGTTAATACATTAAACTTCGATGAAATATGAGCAGTTGTGTGAAATATTTTATATCTGCGTATGCGTGCCCTATAACATTTTTTTTTTTTTTTTTTTTTCTTTTTAAATCGTGATTTATAAGTCAACTCTATGGCGCTACTCATAAAAAAGCAGTATAATGGCGTAAACATTCAGAAAGAAATAGGCGATTCAGTATAATTAGGGTTTTCGATAAATTGCCGTTTTAATTCTTTTCTTATTTTATTTTTTATTGATGTTTAAGTTTTTAAAAAGCATTAAAACGAGTCCATTTCAATATTAATTAAAAAAAAAACCCTACTCATTGACATTCATTAAAATCAAACTCTTTTGTTGAAAGCTAGTCTGTCAAAACATGACAATTTGTGGAAAATCCCTTAACATTCAGCAGTTTTTAGGGAACAAATAAAAATCAACTCACTCTATCGCCGATTTTTTTCGGAATTTTCACAATATTTGATTTTTTTATGAGTAGCTCAATATAGTTTATTATTAAATCATGAAAAATAACAATTCTTATCGCATGTACGAAGGGGAGTCTGAAAATAAGTTTCCTCCTGGCGTCTGTGAACCGAAGTGCGTCGTGATAAAAACATTTCACACCAGAATTGTTATTTAAAATATTTTAATATATTTAATTGACTTATTTCTCTTAATCTTTTATTGAACTTTCTTTATGTAAAAAGTTCTGGTTCGAGTCGTATAAAACAAATTATAGTTATGGGTTGATTAGACCCATTCAGGGTAGGACGGTTAAATTTATTAGACAACTCTGAAATACACAGTTTAGCGTTAAATTGCACTTGAGTGCACATATATTTGCGTAATATACACAAACTATGAATTTTGTGTGCATCGTACATAACATTACAGTTTGAAGTATAAATTTTAAAGCGTTTTTTTTTTTTGGGGGGGGGAGGGGGTTACGAAACAAATTTGAATGAAAAACAAACTCCTGTGCTTGGTGTGCTTGTTCACTTCAGCAGATTTGTTTGTTTTAAGATCACAAAGTAATGTAACTTTAATTTACAAAAAAACAGGATTGTCTGAAATTAAATTTACTGCATGCCATATCTCTGTTAGAGTTTTGATTTGAAGTTCTAAAATCGTATGTATTATCTATGCATAATCTAAATAAATGCACGATAAAACAAAGTTTCTTTAAAATATAGAAATTGTGACACTAGTAGGATAGACCGGGCACTTTTGCACACATTTTGTCTTTTTTTTCCTGATTTGCTCATTACACTGGTATTAGTATTTATACAACAAGTGATCCTTAGAGTATAATTTGATACCATCAAATATATATCTGTGTCATTTTAAACATAATAAAAATCGAATTTATTGATTTATGTTGCGCGTATAAAAGTGCCCTATGACCGGGGCACGTGTACACAGCACAGACCTTTAGATCAATGAAGACATTGTAAAAAGACACAAATATTTAGAACAGCATATCTATCCAGTTAAGCTAACAGGCTACAAGTTACTGAAATTAAATATTAAATATGTTTAGTTTGACAAAAATTGCCATCATCATCACGGTTATAGTTGGTGTAAACAAATTAAGTAGAATCCCCTCTGATGCTTTACTGCATGAGACCACCTCTTACATATTGTGCATATTGTGCATTTTACCCATTCTTCTGTTGTTTTAAAATTACTGTAAGATCGATCGTAATCAATAAATGCATTCGTTATCTTTCTCATCTGAATAACTGTTAGAAAGAATTCTTTTTCTTCCCATTCTTAAATTTTCTTTAAAGTTTTTAGAGTTTTTTTATTTTTTTAGGAAATCGGACTATTTTAAAAACGATTTCAAAAAGTCCTACTAATTACACTCTATTGAATATTTTTATTTGATCTAAAATTCATTAACATCCTCCAATTGTGCAGATAATGTTAATACTAAATAAGATAGCGGCTGATAGTATGTTGTTTGCAGAGATTGATATGTTTAATTTTCTTATTAAGATCGAAGTTAGTGTCAAACTTTGTAATCCACTAAAGGCCTCTATACAAATTAAAGTTTGTTGATATTATTTTATTTTTGTTGATAATTATTTTGAAAAACAACATAGCATAAGGCAATATGAGCTGACCTAGAGGACTGTACACACTGTGTAAATGTGCCCCTGAGGCCATTTTATTTTATAAATAAACCTAGAAGCGTCGTTTCAAATGTATTCATTCAACTAGATATACCAAATATACAGGGTGTTTATAAAGTCCCGGACCTATTTTGATGTTTAATAACTCATAAAATAATAAAGATAGATTAAAATTAATAACATAAATGGTTAGATAGACTCAAAAGGTTTCATGACCCTTGTCAATGAACTTCCACGTGAGCCCCCTTCGTCACACGAAGAATAACAAGTCGATAGTCAATTTCACGCCAGGTAGTGGCAAGCATGTCGGCATCCACAAAGGCTATTGCGGTTGTAATTTTTTCTTTCAAGTCATAAATGTTCGACATACTCTTTTTCCTGTAAACATTGTTCTTTACAAATCCTTTACAAATGGGGATTTGTAAAGGAAATGTTTATAAAGGAACATATCTTCTTTCATAGCAGAATACTCTTAAAGTTTAATACGAAATAAAAAATACTGTATGACAGATTATGTAAACATAAAAAATTATTTCGTCTTTGAAAATCCAAAACAGTTGATTTTCTAAAGTAAATACCACTATTCTGTAAATGCAAACAAAGTTTTTATTTTAATACATCAAAGGCCCTCCTACAATTTGAGTAGTGATACCATATATTGTGTAGTTTGTGAAATAAAGCAAGTGTGTAAACGTGCCTCGGTCAATATTACTACAATCGAATCTCTATATAACGAAATCCATCGTTCAGTCGAAAAATTCGTTACATAGAAAAATTCGTTCAATACAAAACAGCAAAAAAAAAAAAAAAAAAAAAAAAAAAAAAAAAAAAATTAATGTATAAATTTTGAAATAGAATTGTTTTTAAGGTGTTTAATTAAGTTTTTGAAATATTTAACGGAATTTTTCCAGAATCTCAAACATTTTCGCCACTTTCTTTTTTTTTTTTCAGTGTCTCATTGATTATTTTCAAAATTATTATTTTATCGAAGAGAGTTATGCTTATCGTAGAAGCAATTTTATGCAGATGCAGTAGACGATAACACCATCACAGATGACACTTAGTAACAATTCTTCATTCAAATGATCCCTCACAACAAAAAATGCTCCGAGACGCAGATAAGAAACATCCACTCTAAACTCTAAAATTAATTATAGATAATTTAGGTAGATGACCTGCTGAAAAAACGACCTTTTCAGCAATTGCCCCCTTATCCCTTCTTTATTCCTGCCTTACTATCCAAACCAAGAAACGAACAGCATTTTCAAGACGACAATGGAATAGTTTTATCCTTTAGGATGCTTTGTGATAATAGCAAATCGCTCCAGTAGCAAGCATATGTTTCAAACTTTTCCAAGAACACATGCTCATCTTGGCTAAAACAAAGTCAAGTGTGACCATGCATAAAAGATGCTTTTTTTTTGGGGGGGGGGGAGGTTGAATGCCTTTTTTTAACATAATTAATAAGGTAGAGTAATTTAGCTATGAGATATAAACCAGAAATTAACAAAAACAAGTTATTCTACAAATTATTTGAAGCGTTTTCTGAACATATGAAAGAACATTTTTGAAAAAAAAATCGTTAAATGGAGATATGTATTTCGCTATATGGAGATTATTTTTAATGTAATCATGAAAAAATTGACCGTTCCTACAACTAATTTGTTAAATAGAGAAATTCGTTGGATAGAGTTTCGTTATAGAGAGACTCGACTGTATTTCCTTATTTTATCGGATTTTCTTGTTATCAATTTCACTCACAAATTTTCAAAAATACACTATATGAAGAGAAAAATTCTTTATTTACTTCAATTTGCAATAAAGAAGCAATATTTACCAAAACGGGATACAAACTCAGAAACTGCAATTTTTGATAGCACCACCTTGACCATTCAGCTTCTGTAATACAAGCCAAATTTTCAAGTGATATTTATTTCATTCACATAAGTATATATATTTGTGTGTAATATTCTTACACATAATTATGTTAATATTCTATTCTTACACATATAGTTAGGTAAAATTCGTACGCATAGTTTTGAACAATATTCTGCCCTTACTCATATATAAATGCAATATTCTTGCAAATATTTCGGTCTAATATACAAAATACATAGATATTTACATAAAATGCAAAATTTAACAGTTTACATTAACACACAAATTCGGGTAAATTCGTACAATTTTCTACCATTTACACCCTTAAGTTTTTCAAGGGATAACATATTACACCCTTGAAAAGCCGATAAACAAACTCATAAATACAGAAACATTTTTACGACAAAAGTATAACTTTACAGACTTACACATACAGTTACCTAAAAGTGACTAATTTATGCATTTTGTTTAGAATGTAGACAGCAAATACTAAGTTATGGATCACCCGCGTCGGACTGATTGAAAAACTATTAAAATATTGTACTACTATAGGGAACATATCATTGTAGACAATTTTTATAATTCAAGTGGATTAAAAGTGGATTACAAAATATTCCATCTTAACTTACAAAAACCAAGTTGAGTTAAATAAAAGAGTGTAATTATCATTAATTTTGAATGCAAGAAAAAATAAAATATTATTGCTAAATACTATTCTAAACATGAATGCTTACATCATGGTATGCATCATGTATGTAAATAACTGAATCACATCATGGAATGCATCATGTATGTACATAACTGAATCACATCATAATGGGAATCATACTTTACTCTGAAAAGTATTTCTGAATTTCTAACAGCGATTTTTGAAATTTTTGAAATTTAAAAGGGTGAAATAAGCTTGTCTTTTATAGGTCCTACACGTTCCACACGTGATATCGGGACTAGTGTCTCTTACATGGGTTTCATTCTTTGGCATCACTTTTAATTGTACTTTGGCAATAGCGAAATAGTGCGAAACAATGCAGCAGTCCTTGAGGAGTCTCATGACAAACATATGCAGTAATAAGCTATCAGTTAACAAGCTGTTCGATTAACGAACACTTTCTCGAAAGAGTTTTATGTTCGGATAACGAACACCTCACAAAACAAAGCCAATAGGAAGCAATGCTGTGCTTCACAAATGCTGAACTGTACTTAATTCTATTGTCGACTTAAAGAATATTTTAACAGATCAATACGTATGGCCTAATTAATTCAAGGGCATCGAGGTTTCAGGCTTTAAATTTTAGGGCTTCTAATTTAGAACGAACATAGATTAGAAACATCAATTTTTATATTTTGTTTCAAATAAAAAAATAAATAAATAAATAAATAAAACAATAATAATAATAATAATAAAATGCAAATAGACAAGATTAAAATGAAAATTGATATTATTTAATGCGGTAGGCAATTAACGTAATTTTAAAAGGTTTTACAAAGGATGTGTCACTTTAAAAAAAAAAATCCCTGTCGTCTTGGCGGAGTAGATTTCGAAGAGTGCTCATTTCAACAACAAGAAATAAAATATGATTAGAGATAAACCCAGTTTTTTGGCCCCTTTTGAAAAATTTTAAATTTCATTTTTCTGTAAGAGATGGTTTTTATCAGAATCATCTTAAACGAAATTCGGCTCAAATGCCCATTTTGACAACATATTTTGAAATATATTCTGACTTTATTAAAAAATCGACCAATTTGGCACATTAAATAGTTCCCATATAAGAAAAAACTGTCAATTGAATACGTTTGAGGGCAAAATCGAATTTAAAAAAATGAGTCATAAAATAACCAGTTTGTTATTTGAATACATCCTCAATTCTTTAATCATGATCGCTTCGAGAAATTTTGTGCGAAATGCCCAATTTGACAGCTTTTTTATGTATTCAGCCTTTATCAAAAGACTGATCAATACGGCACATTATACAGTTCCTAAATAAGGGAACCTATCAATTGGATACGTTTGAGAGCAAAATTGAATTTTAAAATGAGTCAGAAAAAAACGCAATTTGTTATTTCAAAACCTCAATTTTTCGGTCACGATCGCTTCGGGAAATTCTGTTCAAAATAGCTATTTTGGCGATCTTATTTGAAATGTTTTCTGCCTTTATCAAAAAACTAGCCAATACGTTCACATTATATAGTTCCTAAATAAGAGGATCTGCCATTTGGATGCGTTTAAAATCCAAATTGAATTTAAAAATGAGTCAAAATATAAGCAGTTTGGATTTGAGGTTGTTTCTTCTTTTTGTTTAATTTATTTTTGTAAAAGAATTGGCCCTATGAAAATCTTGTCAATATAAAAGTTGTAGATGCTATTAAGAAGATGTAAAATGAATTTAATTTGATTTGATAGTTTAAGAACTGGCGAAGTTATAGATTTTTGTCTTTTTTCACGTCTCCTTTTTGTATTCGTTTTTGATTTTATCCATCGGTAAGAAATAGTCCTATCAAAAACTTGTAAATACAAAAGTTTTAGATAATTTTGAGAACATTTATAAAAAATTTAGTTTGACTTGATATCTTGAGAACTGACAAAGTTATGTTTTTTTTCTCCCAAAAACCCTGTTTTTTTCCCTCTTGAGCCCATTTTTAACTTTATAAAATATCTGTCATGCATAAACTTTTGACCTATTTTCTAGAAGTAATATAAATTTTAAAATGGTTCGATATCTATTTTAACTAAGAAGTTATGGCGTTTTTTTTTGTTTTTTTGTTTTCACAAGAAACCTCCCTATTTCCACCCCCTGGGTCCTATTTTACCCATTAATGAACTCGGCTGAGATTTTACACCCTTTGATTTTATGTATCAATTTGGAGGAAATTGGAGCAGAATTATAGAAGTTATCGTGTCCAGAAGTAAGTGATATTTATTTATTTATTTATTCTTCCCCCTGTTTCAGTGTGGTAATTTTCTATAAAATTCAGTGGTTCTTATATTGTAATATATATAAACTTTTTTACTGATGGTAGTTTCGGGATCTAGAGGTCATGATCGGCGTAGGTCTGCAAAAAAATTTCAGAAATTCCCACGTAGGAGTGACCGCAATAGGTAGTATTTCCTACGAAATCTACCTAACAAGTACGCCACGACTCCGACAAAGCCATCAAAATACGATATGTTTATCACTACATAGTATAAAACAAAGTCGCTTTTTCTGTCCCTATATCCCTATGTACGCTTAAATCTTTAAAACTATGCAACGGATTTTGATGCGTTTTTTTTAATAGATAGAGTGATTCAAGAGGAAGGTTTATATGTATAATAACATCCATTAAATAGTGGAGAAATCACTACATAGTATAAAACAAAGTCGCTTTTTGAAATGACTTTTTCTAGAACTCTGAAATGACTTTTCTAAAACTCTAAAAAAAACTTTTCTAGAACTCTAAATGTTTCATTATTATTTTATTATTGTTTAGTTATTGTCTTTATTTATTTCTATATTTTTTATTTTGAATTAGGATTTAGTTTGATCAAAAGTGATCTTATGTTTAATTTGGCTTCCGCCTAAATTAAAGGTGGGAGTATGTTAGGAATTCATAAATTAATATATCCGTTTATTCACAGAAAATCGTTTGCAAATTTGTTATTGTGATATTTAATTTATTTATAAGACGCGACTCGTTGCTATGGAAGCGAAGCTGTTTTTTCGTCTGCTTTGCTTTTATATTTTTTATCTTACGAGAGGAGTTAAAAGTTTAGATAAAAAAGTTGGCATCAATTTTTGATGGAATGTAAAAGAATTTTTGAGAGAGAATGTTTATATTTTTTGTTTGTCGTGCGTGTCTTGAGTTTTATTGAAGAATTATGTTATTTTTATGAAAAGGCACGCAGAAATGCATATAGGATCATCTTTCCAGTTTTTAGTATGATGATCAGAAATTATCAAGGTAAAAGCATTTATATTTTGTACATATTATACATTTTGTACATAGTATGTAAATAATTTGAATTCAATATTTCTTCATGCTATTATTCTACGTATGCAATAAAATTTATTAAAAGAAAATTCAAGAATATTTAGAAGATTTTTGAACCCAAATAAGTTTTGATTGTTTACAAAACAACTGGCGCCCGAACAGGGACATTTGAATAATAATGTTGAGATATTGAATTGTTTTTATAGCGTATAGTGTTTTCATAAGCTGTGCATTACAACTTAATTTTTCTAAGATGAATAAGTTAAAGAAAAAGCGTACACCGCTACGTGCGTCATTTACCAGAACTTTAAATGTTTTGAATGAAGAAATTAATAGCGAGTCATTAGATAAGGGTAAAATTTCAGACGATTTTAGTAAATTAGAAAATTTGATTCATGAAATTAAATCTATTGATGAAGCTATAATTGAACTCATGTTAGATGATGATAAATGCGATGAAGAGGCTGTTGAAAATGAAGTAGTGGAAAATGAAAGTTATTCGATCAATTTATTACCATTAAGCGTAAAGTTAGCGAAGCATTGGGTACAAATAAACGTAATCAAGATGATAGTGAAAAAAGCACAGATCACGGTTATTCCAAATCAAAGCATTATAAATTACCTAAACTAAATATTAAGCCATTCGATTCGCAGTTAATAAATTATCTTTCATTTTGGTCCCAGTTTCAGAAAATTCATGAAGACATAGATTTGGATAATAGTGACAAATTTCAGTATCTTATCCAATCGGTAGAACCTGGAACCAGTGCCAGGCACTTGTTAGAGAGCTATCCAATGACCGCAGTTAATTACCCCAAAGCTGTCGAGGCATTTCAAGAGCGTTTTGGAAATAAAGATTTACTAATAGAAGTGTACGTTAGAGAATTCCTAAAATTGATTGTAGCTAATGTACAGGCGCACGGCAAAGATAAACTTCCCTTATCAGATTTATTCACGAAAGTCGAGGCATATTTAAGATCGTTAGAACAATGGGTTTAAGTTTAGAAAGCAATTCGGCGTGGCTCTATCCCATGATAGAATCTAGCTTATCGGAAGATGTATTAAAAGCATGGCAGCGATATAATATTTCAATCACATCAAACATTGTTAGTAATAATAATGCATTGTCAGCAAAAGCAAATATAGTAAGTTTGATGGAATTTCTGAAACAAGAAGTTGCAAACGAGGAAAGATTCAAATTAGCCAAATCGAGTTTTATAGAGCTGAGCTCTAAAGACAAACCCAAAGAAAAATTAAGAAAAGCAGAAAGTAAAATACCTACTGCAGCAGGGCTATTTAGCACAAAAGAACGCCTTTGTTTATTCTGCAGTAAATCTCATGAAAGCAAGGACTGTGTTAGGGCTAGATCTCTTTCCTTTAATGAACGGAAGGCTAAAATTAAGAATAAAAATTGCTGTTTAAAATGTCTTCGTTTTGGTCACCACGCTAAAGTTTGCAAAGTTTTTATTCGTTGCCACGTTTGCTCTAAACCCCATACCGAGTTATCATGCCCTGAAATTTCAATGTGTAAAGAACCAGAAAATACATTTAAGACCCCAGAAGTAATTCAAAGCACTATAGCAAATAAGCAGTGTTCTGCTGAAGTAGCTCTTATGACTTTGGAAATAGTTATTAAAGGTCGAATAACAAAGAACGTACGAGCGTTACTTGATTGTGGGTCGCAAAAGAGCTATATTTTAAAAGGTACAGCTGAAGAGTTAGGTTTACATCCCATTTCTTCTGAAGCTATTGTGCATACATTGTTTGGTGGTACGCAAACAGAAGCTAAATCTCACAATAAATTCCAAGTTGAGTTAAGTTCTTCTGATAGACAGAAACAAACCAAAGAAGTCTTAGAACTTTTGGATCAAGATATAATTTGTAATAATATTCCTCGGATACTGAAAGAATCAGTAATTAAAGAGCTTAAACAAAATAAACTATGGATCACAGATTTAGGAGCAGGAAGTCCAAAAATTGAAATTTTGATTGGAAGCGATTACTACCGGCAACTTATTACAGGTCGAGTAAAACAGTTAAAGAGCGGTCTTACTGCAATAGAGACAAAGTTTGGATGGACACTTTGTGGTCGTTTAGAAAGTACATCACAGTTTTGCCTAAATTATGGAAATATGTTTATCACGAGCCTAGCTTTAAAAGATATGAAGATTCCAGAATTATGGAAGTTAGAGACAATCGGTATAACAGATCCCTGTCAAACTTTGCCTAAAGCAGAAGAAGAAGAACTCGCTCATGATAATTTTATAAAAGAAGTTGATAGAAATATAGAAGGTCGCTATATTGTAGGTCTTCCTTGGATTAACGTCAAACGTGAGATTCCCTCAGATAGACACATAGCGGAACGAAGATTGATAAATTCAACAAAGAAATTAAAATCAATGAAAATGTTTGAAGAATATGCTAAAGTTTTTTGTGAATGGGAAGAAGAAGGCGTTATCAGTAAAGTACCAGATGAAACACTCAAGATTCCAGGACATTTTTTACCTCATCATCCCGTCATCAAACCAGATAGTCTTACTACAAGTGTTCGACCAGTTTTTGATGCATCGTGTAAGGTGGGGAGGTCTCCTTCTTTAAATGATTGCCTCTTCAAAGGACCAAACCTCATCGAACAAATTCCTGCAGTGTTAATAAGATTTCGTGAGAAAGCTATTGGGGTAGTAGCCGATATAAGAAGAGCATTTCTTCAAATTGAAGTCAAAGAATCAGATCGGCATTTCTTGCGATTTTTATGGTGGAAGAGTCCTGACAAATTTCAAGTTTATCAACACAATAGAGTAGTTTTTGGAGCAACTTGTAGCCCATTTTTGCTAGGTGCAGTTATAAGATATCATTTGATTAATGTTGATAAAGAAAACAAACAGATAGCTGAGAAGATTATGAAATCATACTATATAGATAACTGTCAGAAGATAACTGAAGATACTTCAGTCGACAATGTGCCTGAAATAGAAAATTTTATTTCAAAATCTACAGAAATCATGACTAACTTTGTCTTGAAAGCCTTTAATTGTATTTCCATACCAGTAAAGTATTGGACCGACTCTTCGACTGTTTTCGCTTGGATTCGAAGAAATGATCAATGGGGAACGTTTGTAGGCAATAGAGTTAGAGAAATTTGTAAATTTTCCGAATCTCAACAATGGAACTTCGTACCTGGTCATCTCAACCCTGCTGATCTACCTTCTCGCGGATGTAGTCCTAAACAGCTGCTGAAGATGAGATGGTGGGAGGGACCAGAATGGTTGAAGTTATCAGAAGAAAATTGGCCACATTCAGAAACAAGCCCCAACGAAGAATTAGTAATGATGGAAAAGAAGAAAACTGCAGTACCTACTCTTTTATGTTCTAATTCACATGAATTTATGATATATAGTAGAATTTCAAAATTTGGTAGATTTATTAATGTCGTATGTTGGGTGAAGAGATTTATAATGAAGTGCAGAAATCGAAATATATGTTTTTCATCAGAATTGTCGATTGAAGAAGCGGAAAGGTCGCTCTGGTCAATAATACAATCTGAAAGTTTTGGTAATACTACTGATGCAATAAAAGGATTAAAGGTTATGAAAGATCAAGAAGAATTGTTGAGAGTAAAAACAAAGATATTAGAGCGGGATGACGAGTTTTCTTTCAGATATCCAATTTTATTACCATCGAAACATCATGTAGTGAATTGTCTGATTCAAGAATGTCATTTAAAAAATTGTCATGCTGGACTTCAAACAGTTGGATCCATTTTAAGAGAAAAATATTGGATAATTTCTTCTAGACGCAGCATTAGAAGTCAATTGTCTAAGTGTTACAGATGCAAAAGATACTCTGCAAAACCATATACTACACCTCCAATCCACCTACCTCTAGATCGAGTCAGAGATTCCAAAGTTTTTGAAATTGTTGGAGCTGATCTTTTTGGCCCTCTTTTCGTAAAGCAAAGATCCAAAGTTTGGGTTGTACTTTTTACATGTGCAGTATATAGGGCAATACATTCGGAACTTGTATGCAGTCTCTCAACAGAAGGATTCATTCAGTCACTTCGAAGATTTATATGCAGGAGAGGAAGGCCGACTACTATATACTCTGATAATGGCTCAAATTTTAGAGGAACCAACAACCTTTTAAAATCATTGGATTGGAAGGCAATAGTTTCTTCAAAAGAACTGTCTCCTATTAAATGGAAGTTCATCCCTCCAGCAGCAGCTTGGTGGGGTGGATGGTGGGAGCGTCTGATTAGATGTGTTAAATTTCCCTTGATCAAAACACTCGGCACTTCAACTTTAACTTTTGAAGAACTCACGACTGTTCTATGTGATGTCGAAGCAACAGTAAATAAAAGGCCTCTAACCTATATTTTTGAAGAAACAGATAAATTTGTACCTTTGACTCCATCATCATTTTTGCAAGACATTGAAGAAATAGGTGTTCCTGATTTAGATGCAATAGATTCAAAGAAACTTCAATCTAGATATAAACACTGTCAAAATATTCGGCAACAACTTAGAAATAGATTTAGAAAAGAATATTTAGCTGAATTGGTCCAAAAATCAAAACAGAAAGGACAAGCTGTCAGACTAGGTGAAGTAGTCTTGATAGAACTAAACCAAAAGAGACTTCATTGGCCTATAGGAAAAAATGTAAAGATTTTCCCAAGTCGAGATGGAGCAGCTAGAGCGGCTGAAGTTAAAACAAGTTCAGGAACCTTGGTGCGTCCACTTCGTAAGCTGTACTCATTAGAGATATCAAGTCCTGATGACCCTGTAATACAGACTGTGAGTAATAGTAAAACTAGAAGTGGCAGAGTAGTAAAGAGACTTGTGAAATGACTTTTTCTAGAACTCTGAAATGACTTTTCTAAAACTCTAAAAAAAACTTTTCTAGAACTCTAAATGTTTCATTATTATTTTATTATTGTTTAGTTATTGTCTTTATTTATTTCTATATTTTTTATTTTGAACTAGGATTTAGTTTGATCAAAAGTGATCTTATGTTTAATTTGGCTTCCGCCTAAATTAAAGGTGGGAGTATGTTAGGAATTCATAAATTAATATATCCGTTTATTCACAGAAAATCGTTTGCAAATTTGTTATTGTGATATTTAATTTATATATAAGACGCGACTCGTTGCTATGGAAGCGAAGCTGTTTTTTCGTCTGCTTTGCTTTTATATTTTTTATCTTACGAGAGGAGTTAAAAGTTTAGATAAAAAAGTTGGCATCAATTTTTGATGGAATGTAAAAGAATTTTTGAGAGAGAATGTTTATATTTTTTGTTTGTTGTGCGTGTCTTCAGTTTTATTGAAGAATTATGTTATTTTTATGAAAAGGCACGCAGAAATGCATATAGGATCATCTTTCCAGTTTTTAGTATGATGATCAGAAATTATCAAGGTAAAAGCATTTATATTTTGACATATTATACATTTTGTACATAGTATGTAAATAATTTGAATTCAATATTTCTTCATGCTATTATTCTACGTATGCAATAAAATTTATTAAAAGAAAATTCAAGAATATTTAGAAGATTTTTGAACCCAAATAAGTTTTGATTGTTTACAAAACAATAAGAAGACAATGTTGTACTCAGGCACTTTTCTCTGTGAGGAATCTCTGTGGCTACTGCGGGGCAGGGGGGGGGGGGGATGTTCGCCAGGTCCACCCCTTGATTTTAAAACCTGTGTATGAGGAAAAGTAAAGGTGTAAAATGCACAAGAAATTTTATTGAACGAGAATTGAAAGCCCTGCTCTACACAGGATTAAAAATGGAAATTGGCAGACGGTAAATAAATTATAATGAAAAAGAAGTCATGAAACTGAAAATGTGTTAGTTAAGATATAGTAGACAGTTTAATTTTTAAATATAGTGGTATAGAATAGAATAGAAAATTAAAATAACATATAAAAGGCTAACGTCCGATAAGAGTTAAAACATAATGAAAACACTTTAATTCACGATTTACTTGCAGTTGTTAGGGCTTAAAATCTGACATGGCTGTTACTTTTAAAACATAAATTCTTACATAGATCAATTTGTAAAAAAAAAAAAAAAAAAAAAAAACACTTTAGAAGGGCGCAAGAAAAAAAAAAGTTGTAAAATTGCGATTTTTGTGATGCTGTTGAATTTAGAAATTTGAAATTTAGCATGTTTGCTGTAATTTCTCCCTACGATCGGTTTTTTTAATTAAAAATTTAGAAGTTTTAAATGTGCGGAAAATACTCTAAATTAGGATTTATTTATAATTAATATGATTTAAAACATGAAAATTGACACCGGTATTTGCTTTTTAAGACTTAAATGATATCATAGAACAATTTTAAAAAATCAACATTTAAAACATTGAGATGAGTAGCAGGCGTTTTAAAAAAATTCAAAAGTACCATTCATTTCGAATTGTCATAGCTTAAAAATCGTAATTTGACATAATTGTTACTTTATAGACGTAAATGCTGGCACAAAACAGTTTCTAAAATAATCGACATTTAAAATAATATGATATAATGGAAAATGTCTTAAAATCATTATTACTGTGGTATTACTAAACGATTTTTTTAATTCTTTCACTATAATACTGGTGACCTTCTGTACTTAAAATGAGTACTGTGCTTTTTACCTGTATGAAACTGCCTTCAAAGATGTGCAAGAGAGTCCAATTTTATAAAATTATGATTTATTTGAATATTCTGAAGCTAGAAACATGAAAATTGGCATTGTAATTATCTTTTAAGAGGTAAATTCTTGGTAATAAAACATCTAAAAAACACTGAAATTCAAAAGAATGAAGTGAATTGAAATGCTTCGAAATAGTATTTAAATTACTATTTCTTTAGGGCTAGAAACAAGAAATTTTACAGAGTAGTTACTTTTAAAACGTACATGCTCATTCAGATCAGTTACTAAAATTTCATAATTTTAAATTTGGCATGCAGAATTAGAATCAAATGCTTTCCTCCCCCTCAAAAATGAGGAAAGTACCATATAGTTATATTTTTACAATGATTTCTCTAAATCTATCAGCCCAGAACAGTAGTTCCCAACTTTTTATTAACCATCTCCATCGAAGTATTCGTAAAATCGCGATTACCCCCCCCCCCCCCAACACACACACATTATACAACATATACTTTATTATTAAAAAAATGAACTTTGTTCACCTTAAAGAAGCCTGGCACAGCCTTAACAATAACTATTTATTTTACATTTTTTAAGTTATTAAACATATTAATTTTCTTTCTTTCACGCACATAATTTTTATATAATTCTATAAATGAGGCGACACATCTCCACTTTTATACCAAAATTTGTTTTGTTGTCTTTCCTACTTACCTGAATATTTAAAACCTCTTGAAAGACAAGCAATAATATCTCTCTAATATTGTTTCTCACCGGAATAACCGAAAAATATTACTTTAAAATAAGGAAAGGCAATTTTTCAACATTTTATCCCCAAAGTTAAAAGCATAAAAAATACTATAGCTCTATAAAACTTGATACCTTCTTCATCTGAATTGCTGTAATATCGTTATTCTGAAAATACTCGGGAGCCAATTGGTTTGTTTTGTTATGCGACATTTCCGCATAAGATTACACTGAATATGTATATTATCTCTATTGATTTCTTTTAATCGTCATTTTTTAAATGTTACACATAATAAAAAAATGCACATTTTTTGAAATGTGCAGTAAATTTAAGCAATAGATTAAATAAAGTTGTCCAAGGATTGATTTATGATTTTTAGTGAAGCTTATTTCTCACAAATTAGCTTTCGTTGCTGTAACCCTTTTCCCGATAATAAGCATAAAACTATATAGCTATTTACATTAACGTGAAATTACTTGCCAAGCTTGATGATCAAAAGTTACTCGCTGTAAGTGAAACCAACTTGGCTATAACTGATTATACAGAGAAACTCGTTTAAGATATGCCCGCTTAAGATACGAATTCTCTTTGATTCCTTGAAAACTGTCTATTAAACTTGTGTAAAATTATCCGCTTAATACGCGTAAGCATAAAATACGATCCCGCTTAATATACGAAGAAAATTGGTTCTTTGATATAAAAAAAATCCGCTTAATATACGAAATGGTGCTTTTAAATTTATGCTTTTTCTGCTTTTTATTTTTTGTATAGCCTACCTTATTATTATATTATTTTTATTACTATAAATCGCCCTCAGAAGTGCATTTTTTATGATTTTTTTTTTTTCGCTGACTTTTACGCGTCACTTCACAAAATGTTAACATCACAGAATAAGAGCAGTATCATGAGCTCGTTCAGCTTACTTCGACTGTATGCCTCTTCGATGGATGCTGGTCCCTCCTTGGAAGATTTTTTCTACCACATCAACAAGGCAGAAAACCTCCTAATAAAATCTCGCCCTAAGTTGCACCAAACCAATGTAAACGTGTTCCTCAAGAAACTAAACCTACATCACGATTTTTATAATGTATCGAATAATTACTGTTCCTTGCATACATTTAGTGTGCTTTTCAAAAAACTATTATGAAAATTTCTTCTTCTTCTTCTTTAAGAATGTAATGTATTTTAGTTACTGTTTTCTAAAAATTAACAAGATTTTCGTTTTATAGTCCTTTTTTAGGTGCGTTCGTAATTATGTAAATATGTAGCACCTATTGTTGTCGCTCAGTCCGTCCGTCCGTCTGTCCGTCTGTCTGTCTGTCCGCATATAACAACGCAAAAACTACCCAACCGAATCGTTTGAAATTTAAAATACATAATTATTACATAATTTTGTCGAGTCATTTCAAATTTTATGAAAATCGAAGTTACATTACGGTCAAAGGGGAAAAAAGTTTCAAATGCATTTTAATCGTTTGAAATTTAAAGCGTATATTTATTACATAATTTTGTCGAGTCATTTCAAATGTTATGAAAATCGGATGCATTGATCAATTACAGGGACAATCTAAAGTATTCCGTTACATTACGGTCAATGGGTAAAAAAAGTTTCAAATGCACTTTAATGGTGTTGCACTCATTTGAATATAACAGAATTGACATGAATCTATGAAATATGTACTAAAAATACATTTTGTACAATCTGTAATGCAAAGAATATTTATTATTAAATTACAGGGCCACACAAATGTATTCCACTAAATAATGTTATACGGGGAAACATTGTTCTGGGAGTGTTTTAATTATATTAAACTACTTCACATTTTATGAATAAGATATACGTTAATGAAGTATAATAAAAATTACTCCCTGCATATTTACAGGAACACAAAGATTTCGACCACTATACTGTATCCAAAGTACGCTCTACTATATCAGCAAGACCTGAATATTTTAAAACTTCGTTATCAACGAACGCACCTCATTTGCTACGCTTTACGTGCAATTTCCAATTTGTTTTTATTTGGCTGAGAGTACTGTATAAAGGTATTTCAATTTGTTTACTATACAAACAAATAAAAATACTTATTAAACCATTCAATAAAATTTTGGAGAAAAATAAAATTATTCTTTATTTAAATATCTTAAGCTCAAATTTTCTAGAATATCTAAAAATTGTTAAAAATGTGTAAAAAAAGAATTATAAATGGCTAAAATACGTTAATAACAATGTGCATTGTTTTTACATGCATTATTATTCGAGAATTTATGAAATACGGATAAAATACGAACCCGCTTAAGATACGAAATGCTCTCGGACCCTTGATTCGTATCTTAAACGAGTTTCACTGTATTGGCAAAATCCCCATTAAAATTCAGTACTGATGATTTTTCTCTAATAGGGTTCTCCGCATTTTAGCTTCATGTTTTTCAGTAAAATTAGCTAAAATCTTAAAACCAAGAAGTAGGGGAGCTACCTTTTCCAACCCAGACAGGAATTTTTTATTTTATAATCTACATATTTCCATTTTCAAGTGTACATCTTGACAAAAAATGCTTATCTCGTTCATTTCAGTTGCAACATAATCACTTGCATTAAATTAAAGAAAAAAAAAGCAATCTAATGTAATTGCGGCTGCTACCAAATGGTTAAATTTTCACATCAAATAGCGCTCACTAAATTATACAATTTTCTACAAACCCGATTACGTAAATTTCGCAGTACAACCATACATACATCTGAATACAAATATACATACATAGGAATACCCAAATATGACTAATACATGACATTATATTTTTTCGATATCATTCGTAGTCAAGCGACCGGTACCAAAAATCGTATTCTCCGTATTCTATCTCCTGTTAATTTATTTCTCTTAATTTAAATTCAAAATGAAATGCATCGATTTGGAAAGTTGAAAAAAATAAAAGTTCACACACACACACATAAAGGCTCTTACGTACATAAAATGTAAAACTTCTGAAAGTCACTTAATGTGTCAGGTCACAAATGTTGACGACGCTATAAAAATTCGGATGAGGTTAAAATGCATAATTTGCAACAATGGAGCTAATGTTTTAATTAATAGCGAAATAAAACAGGTTGAATTTCGACAAAAGAAGTGGTTAATAAAGAACTCCGACATTGATTAGTACTTATTCTCTTAAATGCTAAATCCATAAAATTCGAAAGTTCAAAGTATTAAAAAATTGAGTTGTATTAGTATATCTAATCAATATAGATAATTATGATGAAATTACCCATAAAGAATTTTATGTTTGAAATTACCCATTGAAAATATGCTAAAATGGTTTCACCTTGAGTCAATCACAAAGTTATTTTTCGCGTGAAATCAAACGTAATGTCATTTTCACCATCTTATATTTGACATATGCATCTCCAATATTCACATTCAACATGTCAAAATTATTGCAATGTGCAATAAATTATTATTAACATGCATATTTCTAAATTTAAAATCAAGCTTGTCAATTACGATTTGCATGTGATCATTACCACCCTTGGTTTAAGGTTTTAATATCCGTATCGGCGAGCTCAGTTTTAACCACATGATCACCATTTCATCTAGTTTTATCCATCTAATCATAATCTACAATTAATAGACTGTATTATGAGCTAACCAATCGCAATCGGCCGAATTTGAGGAGTAACAAAAAACACTTCTGGTTGCTAAGGTAATTGCTAGAGTGTCACGTCGGTTGATACTGATCTATTCCACTAATTTATATCTGTTAGCGGCATTCATAATAAATCATGTATTTACATCGAAGAAATATATTGTTTTCATTTGAATTTGTCATTTTACCTCCTAAAACATTTCACCTAAAACTCAGTATCAGCGGAAGGATAAAATATTGAATTTTATCAGCTTTCTGGAAATATGAGTTTTTTCTTAAAAAGTGACGTCAATTTATGTTGAATTATTTTAGAAAGTTTATTTTGAATTTTTATGAGAAAATGGCATTAATAAAGAACAAGTAAGGAAAATCATGCGTTAAGCATAAATTATGAAATATTTTCCAACACTTAATGAAATATATAACAAAACTTCGTTATATAGAGAAATAAGGTATATAGTTAAATACAGCCAAATATGTATTCCAATACTTTTGAACAGCTTTGTATTTGAACTGTCAGTTTATACATACTATATAATGGAAAATTTAGTTCAGCAAGAAGATGTCTAGTAGCTTGAATTTTTTTTCCGCAATTTATATTCATAGATGGAAACATACTTGAATACTTTTGTTCAGCCCTGTAGTTTAGCTTCTACCTTTATTACACGTCACTTTTAAGCTTAAATTTATTTTAAACTAAAACACTCTTAAAACAATTGAAATCACATTATCATAAATTATCATTCATAGGCGGCCATGTACCCAATTCTTTGCATGGCCCTGTATATCATTTTATCTATATTCTGAAAACATTTCTAAGTAAATTGAATGCAGCAGTTCAGCGTAAAAATGCATAGTGTGTGCACTATTGCGTGTAACACACAATATTACACATGATGTTACACACAACTATTGTGTGTAATACACAAGAGTGAGAAAATTCCAGGTTGGTTGTCGTTCCATGTGGTTTTAGTCGGTAGAACATCAGTGCGCTATATTGATGGCCCGGGTTGAACTCCCGGCATGGAATCTTTTTCACTATTTTGGCATTAATGCCTATAAAGCAATTAAAAAAGAATTTGAAATTTGATTTTCATTTAAAATATTGTATTCAAGGCGAATTTTCTCTCTGGAAAAATTTCCATGCATTAATATATTCATCTATGCTGGTTCTATTTGAGTTTGCCTCAAATCGGCGGCTCACAGAATATATTCCATCTTGTGCTGCGAATGTAGCCTTGCCAACACACAATAGTGAGAAAATTCCAGGCTGGTTGTCGTTCCATGTGGTTTTGTCGGTAGAACGTCAGTGCGCTATGCCGATGGCCCGGGTTCAACTCCCGGCATGGAATCTTTTTCACTATGTTGACATTAACGCCTATAAAGCAATCAAAAAAGAATTTGAAATTTGATTTTCATTTGAGTATATCATAATTAAAATGCATTTCATCCATCTGCCATCATCGAATACATATACAGTATACTTCGAAAAAAATATGCTATTTGAAATCTTTTGTGTGTCCTTGTAAATGCTATGAACTTCATATTATACAAGACAATTTCGTATAATATATATTAAACCTTAGTGGCATATATCGATTTTATTATATATGAAACAGTTTAATGCAGTAAAACCTCCTTAACAGACACTCCCGAATAACGGACACCTCTATTTAGCGGACAGTTTTCTAATCCCCACTCCCAAAATCTAACTTTTTGTATGTTTAACCTGTGAATAACGGACATTCCGAATAGCGGGCAGTAATTTTGACGATAAAAGATGAAAAATTATTCTTAACGAGGAAAAAAAAAATGAAAAAAAGTAAAACGCCACTGAATTTGTGAGGGTAATGTGTCACAACTTTTGTGATCATAGATAAATGTAGAGAGTGCACTGGAAATGCAAGTTGTCATCCAAAGTATTTGAAATTCAATAATGTTAAAATTGTGTTTTTACTCAAAACATAACCCCAAGCATAACGTAAAACGTATGCAAGCCACTTAATTAATACGCAATTTTAAATCCTGATGTAGAAAGCTTTTGTTACGTTACATTCTTTTAAAGTTAGATTGTATGAATACACTTGGGAACTGTCTAAAATTATTTAATGCTATCGATGGTATAATTTGGATTTCCTCAGCTGTAAAAAACATAAAACCAGAAAGCGCATGACAATGTTCCATAAAAGCAGGCTTTAAATTAAAAGAAAATGAAACATAGATTTCTGACACAAATGAAGAATTAAGCGAAATAAGTGAATAGATAAAATATAGCAGGAGTGAAGAAACTGTCAAATTTTTTTTATTAATATTGATGATGAGTTATTGAAGAAGAATTAATTGCTATGTACTTATACTGCTTCAGAATTTTCGACAAAAGTATGCGTGATGATAAAAGAGATACTGAAACTGAAGGTGTTTACTGTAATATCGAAAATTTCCAAAAAGCGGCAAAATGCAGTTTCGCAGTTTTTTTTTTTTTTTTTTTTTTTTTTTTTTTTTGTAAATAAAAGATAATTTAGAAGGATTAAAATTACTGACAGAGTTAAAACTTCTCATTAAAAGCAAATTACATGTAATCGCAAGCAAAAACAAACTTTTATAATATACTAGCGGCCTTCGCCCGCTACGCTGGTCGGTTTATCTAAAGAAATCTTGAAGAAGTAGTTAGATAAGGTTCAGACATACATTAAAAAAAAAAAAAAGCAAGTCGATCATTCAAAAAACGTTGGGAAATATCAAATATTTACTGTAATTTTTTAAGAAAAACAAAGTTTCGAAAAAAAAAAATTAAATCGAAAAAAAAATTACACTGACATATTAATGCAAGGAAATTTTCCCAGAGAGAAAATTCGCCTTGAATACAATATTTCAAATTCTTTTAATTGCTTATAGGCGTTAATGCCAACATAGTGAAAAAAAATTCCATGCTGGGAATCGAACCCGGGCCATCAGTATGGCGCACTGACGTTCTACCGACTAAACCACATGGAACGACAGCCAGCTTGAAACTTTCTCATACTTAAGTAGACTGGCGAAAACATAACGATAGCGCGTTTTAAAATCGCACAGTGACATCTATTGGATTTTATATGTACTAAAAAACGTTATGTACTAAAAAACGTGAGCAGCGCACCTAATAGTTTCTTTTGTTTCTTTTTGTTACTTTTTTGTCTGTTGTCCGATTTTGATGAAACAAAGCCTATACACTGCCCGGGAGTGTGCATTCTTCATTAGTGAAAACCGCATAAAAATCCATTCAGTAGTTACGAAGATAACCTCGAACAAACAGACAGACAGACAGACAGACAGACAGACAAAAAATTCAAAAAAAATTTTTTTGTGTTTCATTGGTTTTCTTTTATCGCCCTGACTCCATTTTTGTCAATTATCTTCAATGTACAGACACACCGGGTCCTACTGTTTTATTATATGTATAGATATTTTTTTTTCATATAAACAGTGAATAAAGGTATGCACCGTTTCATTTTAGTTTTATTGTTTCAAAAAATAATTTTAAATTCTGATTAATATAAAACAGAGGTTTTAGGACATAAAAAAGTCCTTTAATGAAACATTAAAAATTTATTAGCAATTTTTTAATGTCTCATGTTTTCCCAATAGCGGACACCTCCGAATAGTGGACAATTTCCGCGCTCCCGAGATGTCCGGTATTTAGAGGTTTTACAGTATATTTAAAATATGCACACACAATTTCCCTATTTGCTATTAATTAATGTAATCCTTTTATGTGGATGTGGTACATGAATAATAGCTATATTTTGACCGCATATTTTATAGAATGTATATTTTAGTGCACTTCGTAAATTCAATTAAAATATTGCGTAAATATAAATTTTAATGTGTTTGACAGGGTGTATCATCTTTAAAATTTCTTTGAAACGATTTTCCCCCAAAGCCGCAATGTAATGGAAAACTTTTGACTCTCCCTGTAAATAGACTAATCATAGTAGAAACTTAATTTTCAATAGAGTTCGTGCTAGGGTAAATGTCAATAACGTCCAAAAATTGTAGGGCGATCCGAGTGTATTTACAGGAGTTAGAGCGCAGACAGACGGACAGACACACCGAATGCATAAGCACTTTTCAGCTTTGTTATAAAGTGCTAGAAACAACATATTACTTTTCCTTTCTATTCAACAATGGAAGGTTTAAGTCACAATGTTATCTCTATGAGAAAATTAAAAGCCTAGATTATAAGGTGTTATAGTTGACTTTCATTTGATTTTCAATTTGATTTTCATTGATTTTCAATATCCACCGAGATTTTAGCCCTACCGACGTCCAGTTCATTTTTTGCGTCGATTCGTCAAATATTTTGGACGCTATGGTGTTCACAAAAGTGTAACATTTGCAAGGAAGCCGCAGCTGTGCTCCGATAATAACATAATGACGCTAATCCATTTTGAATAACTATCGGCTGTGTAGACGACAGTGTAAATGAATTCTGTTGTGTAGCTGTGTACAATAATTATAATAGCTCTGTACATCCTATTCGAGAAAAAGTATTGTTGACTTTAACAACACATTAAAACTACATTATCACTGCGTTCTACATATATTTGCTTCATATAATAGTCATATATATATGTGTGTGTGTGTATATATATTGGTGTTTTTTGTACGTCATTATACAACAATTAAAAGTTCTATATATACCCTCTTCAAGAAAACATGCCATAGGTTAATAAGAACAAATTAAAATGACATAATCATCAGAGTTCTAGAAATTTTGCTTAACAAAAATTCGTATTCTTCTGTGTAGCTCTGTAAAACAACTACAAATGTATGCAATATACATCCACTTTTTGAAAAAAAAAATGCTGTATGGTACTGTATGGACTGTAATAATATACTAAAATTACATTACCATCAGCGTTCTACAAATCCTTCATTTAACAGATGAAAAGCTCAGATAATAAAGACGATATATGACAAAAAAAATTTTAATCATATAACTGCAGTAATCCCTTGTTAAATTACTATTTGAGAAAAAAAAAACTAATTCTCGCAAAGATTTTAATTGATAGAGGAGGCATTTAACAATAAACACAAAAGGGTATTTGGAACTTTACAACTTTTATTCCTCTCAAAAAATAAATAAATAAATAAATAAATAAATAAAATATTGTGTCATTTGCTTATTAATTTTTTTTATCAGATCTCTTTGTATATTCGTTTGATAGATCCGTATTTTTTTATACGGTACTGTAAAATAACTATAAACACTGCATACACCCACTTCAAGAAAAATCAGCACAAAGGTGATTGTAATAACGTTCTACAAATCTCACATTTAATATATATTCGTTTAATTTTTCTTTTCTTAAAATCCTTTCATTAGGCTTTCATATAAGGGAGACTATGAAGAGGGAGGGTTGACCAAAGGAGAAGCATGACTTACCCTTCAGTGTTCATATTTAAAAAGAATATCATAGTTTTGCCAAAAGGTGGCAATCAAAGCTACTCAAATGCACGAAAAATAGTATAGCAGTATAGCAAAAATAGTATAATAACACATAGCATAGAAATTTAAATATGCAAGTTATAAGCAATGTAAAAATATTTAACTTTCATTTCAGGCAAAAATATTCTACAGTAAATTAGGCTAAAAATAACCATGTGTTATAATTTAAAAAGTGGCTCTGTGGGGAGTCTTCACCCAATCAATGTGAGGAATGTTGAACAGATGGTCAAAGTGGAAATCCTCTGGATATATTTTTATTACATACCGTACATAATGAACGGTTAATCTTTTTTATTTCTAAAATAATGTAATTTTATTCTGTAAAGTTACAATAAAATGGACTGATAGAAAAAAATGTTTCGTAAAAACTGATAAAAATACTTCATAAAAACTGAGTAAGTGAAGGTGTGAAAAATTGCTATAAAACCAAGACAAAATTTAATGAAATACTATAAATTGGCAGATTGATAAAAGCTTTTATTTCATTTAAATAGTACCCATAATAGGTAACTAGAAAGTTTGGTTTGGTTTATTTTTGTTGGCCGATTATCTACGCTAGGGATATAGGCCCAGGGGGAATGCCTTTCGTGGAGGTCTTTCTAAGGGAACCTAACCCGTATTTACGCAAGGTTCGAAGAAAACCACGAAAACTCCGAACGGTTAGGCCGACAGCCGCGATTGGGTTCGAACCAAGCACCTGCCGTCTACCAGTTGAGAGGCCGGAAACTAGAAAGAATGGAAAATATTAAAAAAATATAAAAGCAAGAACCTTGAGAAATTTTAGGTATTTATTCCTCTAATAAAAAACATAACATGTGAAAACATTTTACGGAAATATGTTGACAAATTTCACAAAGATAAACACAATGAGATGAAGTCAAACTATGTGGAAACTGGTGTTACTAAGTCGAGTGTAAAAAAAAAGGGGGGGGGTGCTCAAAACGAAATTCTTTTGCCTTGAATTCTATCTTTGCTTACACATCACATTTCCCCAAATATTTTTAAGTAATAATTATACCTTGTAGCATAAAGTTATTCTGTCTTTTTTATAACTGATTTTATTTCCATTAATAAAAATTTCAATTTGAAATAAAATTGATCAAGCCTTCAATATAAAAAAACAGATTTGATCCATTATTGTCTCACGCTTAAAATCAATCATTTTTCAAGTTTCTTATACAGTACACTTATGTCGCGATTTCATTTTGATAACCGACTGGATAACGAAAAAACTGTTACATGAGATTTTATTCTAAGTTCAATATTTAAAAAATAAAAAATCATTTTGTAAAGAATGGGACAACCCTTCAACCCTCCCCAGCCTCTCCCATACCAGAGGATACAGGCTTTCCCAGATTACAGAATATACACTATATTGCCATTGATTATTGGACACTTGCGATATTAGACATTTTACTAAATATCTAGAAAAATACATGAGGAATCATCTTGAAACTCTTAGTGTGTAAATATAATAGTATACGTCATACATCTCCGTGAAGATTTTTTACCGAAACTCCATAGCGGACCGTCAACAAATTAAACTAGTCGTTGGGGGCCACCGTAATACTTACCCATAATGGATATGTATATGAAAATAAAACATATGAAAACTATTAATACAATGCATTGCAATTCATAAACAAAATTTAAATATTGTTAATACATAGTAATGCTATATTAAAGAACTGCTGATGTACCAATTTCGACAAATTATATGAAACGCCAAACTACTCAAGTAGTACCAAATTGCGTAAAAGAAACATCCTTATAACTCCAAAAATAATAACTCTATTAACTAACAATTAATTGCGTCGGATTAAGCGTTTCATTTCCAATTAAAGTATACCTCTGAATTGAAATTTGAATGAAATACAGGGTCATGAAAAATCGAAGAATGTGGAAAACAGGATTACAAATATCTCGGCAACTAATAATCCGATCGACTTCGTTCTATATGCAAAATGTGTGTTATTTTATTACCTTTTACGTCCATTCCTTAAAATAAAAAAATTCGAAAATTTTTATATACCTTTCATCAGAACGAATTTTTCGAGAGTCCGAAAAAAATAGTTCCGGATAATCGAGGTTGCTGATATTAAATAGGGTTCGTCCCATTCTTACATTCTAACTACATACAAAATTTCAAGTCTCTATCTCAATTTGTTCGGGAGATAGAGCGTTTACAGACAGACAGACAGACAGACAGACGGACGGCAAAATTTTTTTTCTAAAAATATGTTTTTCGGAATCTCCACTATCTAAAATGTGTAAATCCGTCAAAAAAAATTTTTCGATTTTCAAAACGATTGCAAGACTTACCCTTATACTACGTATGATGGGTAAGTAAAAAGAATGAATATCTTTTGAACAACCCTGTCAAAACTAATGTAGCAAAAGTGCTCAAACTCTAGATTATGATTGAATGCTTTATTGTAATACACTGTGTTCATTTTTATGCAAATAGCACGCATACTCGCAGAGTAATTAAGGTTTTTAAAAAAATGGTCCCAAATTTTTCCAAGTTTTTTCCTTATAATTTTCAGAGTTCTTAATATAAAATAATATTTTTTTCAGAAAATATGACAAACAACATTGCACACAGTACCCTGTAATCAGAATTAAAAAATAATGAAAATTGTATACAAAATGAGTTGGTTTACTAAATAATTTTTTACTGCGCATGCGTCAACGATATCAAAATTTCATTTGCATATTATGTTAGCTAAATGTATAGAGCAACTTTTGTGAAAGTCACAAAATCATAACTTGAAAATTCTGAAAATAATCGTCAATTGAATAAGTTGAAAATCCGTTATTCTCAAAATGAAGCAAAAACAAGAGGGGTTGTATCCATATATTCATTGATTAGTGTCAATATAGAATACACAATACGAGATGTTACGACTACTTTTGGATAAAATCCCTCTTTTTTTGCTTAATTTTGGAAACAACGGATTTTGCCCTTTTTCTATAGACGATTACTTACAGAATTTTCAAGCTGTAATTTTGAAACTTTTACAAAAGTTACTCTATACATTTAGCTAACATAATGTGCAAATGAAATTTTGATATCTTTGACGCATGCGCAGTAAAAAATTATTTAGTAAACCTACTCATTTGTCATACAATTTTTATTATTTTTTAATTCGGATTACAGGGTACTGTGTGCAATGTTGTTTGTCATATTTTCTGAAAAAAATATTGTTTTATATTAAGAACTCTGAAAATTATAAGGGAAAAACTTGGAAAAATTTGGGACCATTTTTATAAAAACCTTAATTACTCTGCGAGTATGCATGCTATTTGCATAAAAATGAACACAGTGTATTACAATAAGGCATTCAATCATAATCTAGAGTTTGAGCGCTTTTGCTACATTAGTTTTGACAGGGTTATTCAAAAGATATTCATTCTTTTTTAATATGTTGACGGTCCCTTATGGAGTTTCGGTAAAAAATCTTCACGGAGATGTATGACGTATACTATTATATTTATACACTAAGAGTTTCAAGATGATTCCTCATGTATTTTTCTAGATATTTAGTAAAATGTCTAAAATCGCAAGTGTCCAATAATCAATGGCAATATAGTGTACATATACCTATATACTAGTGTTGAAAACTCCACTATTATTATTATTGTAATTATTAGTAATAATCCACTAACAATACCGGAGATTACTTTTGTACGAAAAATATTATGGTATTTAAACAAAGTTTCATAATTTATTAAAACCTATATTTTTGTAATGGCCAGGAGTTATTGGCAAAGAAATTTTTAATGATCGCTATTTACAGCAGTAATTTAATTTCTGATAATTTTAGTGATTTATAAGTTACATGCCTTGAATTTGTGTTCCATTCATATTCATTTTATTTATTTATCGATGAAGTTTTAATTTTGTTTTAGCATATAAGCCAAAAACAAATGCCGAACTATTTATATTATTTTTAGTTCAAACGGGTTAACATTTCATAATCACCGTAAGTGATAGAGATAGATTTTTTTAAAAATCCATGCTTGAAAATTATTTTTAAAACTATAAAAAATTATTAAATTACAATACTGTTTTAAAATAAATTGCATTTCAAAATCTTTTTTTTTTTTTTTTTTTTTTTTTTTTTTACGCAAAAGTTGAAAACGTACAATGTTAGTAGTAAAAAAAAAAAAATATATATATATATATTGCAGTGAAAGCGAAATTTAATCGCTGCTGTTGGCAACATCAAAATGATATCAGTGTTCCGCATAGACAAGTTTGTCCCGTATAATATAGATAGGTTAAGAAGTTTTTTCTGAAAGGGAAAGATATGTTTATTTCATTGTGACTGTTTTTCTTTCTTTCATTTTCTTTCTTTTCTTTTTTTTTCATTTTATCCATTTTTTAAAAGAAGTAAAAAACTTTCCAAACGTTTTCTGAGTGAATATACATCGTCCTGAATTTCAAACTCGGTCTCTGAACTGAAGTCTTTTTTTTATGTTTTTCATGAGAAAACAAAAAGAGTAAAAGATGTTGTGACAATCAAAGATTATGACAGGGAACCCTAAAAAAATCCGGCAAAAACAGTGCCTTAACACAATGTAAAAATCGATAAAGTCAAAGGTGTATCAATTTGACTTCCGAATTTTTATTTAAAAATTTCGCTTCCTATCGCAGATTCTTAAACTCTTATACACTTTCTAATACCTGTGCAAAAGAAATATGTATTTTATTTGCTGTTATGCTGGTATTACTGATCATGATAACACGTCAATTACCGTTTTCAGTTGCTTTCTTTTTTTCTTTTTCTTTTTTATTCTTTTCGTTTTTGTTTTATTATTACTATTGTTATTTTCTGTATTTTAACACTTTAATATCAATGCTAGAATGTGTGAAAAATAAGCGATATATTTGTATGAACATTGATTGATTTATCCTATTCTCGTTAGAAAACTTAAAAACTACGAGAAGCGGGATATGATTTACTATCAATAAATTCATATTATAATGAACAAACGTTCATCCGTCATTCTAACCTGTACGGCAAAATTTTTTGAAACATTTTGCGACAAACCTCTTTAAAACAAAAATGTTTTGCTGCGCGATACTTTTTAACTGCGGAAATGAATAATAAATTTATACATAACATAATTAGAAAAAATACGCTGAAAAATAATTAAGATAATAAAAGATACTTTTAAAAACTATGCATTATATTTTTGCTTTCTTCTATAATTACAAGAAAAAATTATTGGATTCGTGAAAATTTTTGAATTCCGGTTTTCAAAGGATTTTCTAAAAAACTTGTTTTTATAAAATGTCTGTTTATGAGTTTGTGACTTTGTCTGTATGTGACGTAAATGTTGTGGACGCTCTATTTCTAGGCCTAATGCACCGAATGTATTAAAAATTTATATTCAAATAGTCCCTGAAATAAGTTTAAGCTGATTAATTTTTTGTATTTTAATAAAAATTTATATTCAGGTAGTCCTTGTAAATCTTTCAACAGATGACTCTGCTTGTTTTAGGATTTACGCAACAACTTTATCACAAAAGCTAAATGCACGAATTTCCATCAAATTTCAGATCAGTTAGCCCTTGGTATGAATTAGGGTGTTTAAATTTTGGTGTCAATTGCTCATTAGAGGGCGCTGTTATACTGCATTTTTCATGATTTCCGCTATAGCGCTATCTCAAGAATTAATACACAGATTTTCAATTAATTCCTGATATGAACTGGTTATGTTTATGTTTTGGTGTCAATCCCCCAACACATTTTTCCCGATATCCGCAATAGTCCTATTTCAAGAATTAATGCACGGAATTTCATACCTTTAGAAATCTCACATGTTCATAGAATGTCATTTAATTTTAGCACTGTGGCAGCGAATTTTGAAGTATTAATATGCAGGAAATAGAATAAACTTTTGAGATTGCCATATCTGTCTAGCCTAATATGTAATTGTCACGGCAATATTAACTCCATGTAAAAAAGGCTAAAAACCTAAATTTGATATATCAGCGTTAGAGGAATTATTTAGCACATTTACGGTTATTTGTTACGGCACATTTACGGTTATTTTGTCCCAAAAAATTGCTAAAAGATTAAAGCAGGATTTCTCTTAAGTAACTAATTTCTCTAAAAAAAAGTGGCAAAACTCTAAAATCACACACACACACATACACAAACATAAATTAATAATAATAATAATAATAATAATAATAATAATAATAATAATAATGCTTAAATTTTAATTACTGCCGCACGAACTTCGGATCAACTTTATTGAAAAGAAGATAGGAATTGGTAATATTGTGCCAAAGTTCAATTGCAGTTTATAAGATTAAAACCGGATTTTTTAAAGACGAACACTCAAAAATAATGAAGCAAAATAAGATTTCCAATTCTGATGCTTCGTTTGTATTTGCCTAACTAATAATAATAATGATAATAATAATAGCGAAAATAAACACGAATGCGTATGTATTTTAAGTTTGTGAATGAAATCCGCATTTATATTTTCTAAAAATAAATTTACTGTTGTGAAAACATAGCCACAAATTACAAAAAAAAAAACTCGAAAGAAATCTAAAAAATTAAAAATCGCACAGAAAAGATTTTACCAGAGTGAACATTGTAATTGGAGTTTATTCACAAATGTCACAAAATTGGCGAAAAACTCAATAAAACAAATAAATAAAATCGTGGATGACAAAGTGAACTACCAAAAATTGGAAACACGAGTACCTTTTGCGAATGCCGAAAAACCACCTTGGATCACAAAAAAAAAAAAAAACACTAAAAGTTGGAAAAACAAATGCAAAATTTACTTTGTTAGGAGAAAAGTTTGTAATAGAATTCCTTTCAGGAATATCAAAAGGAATAAAAAAAAAGAAAAACCGTAGAACGTGAAAAAGAGAACAGTAAATATCCCAATAAAAAGTGCTAAAAAATCAAAATTCGCACAGGAAAAAATTTGCTTTATTAAGCCTTCACTAATTTATTACATTGAAACCAATTTCTTTTCCGAATGTCAAAAAAATCATCGCATTAAAAATCGGTAAAATTCGAGGGGAAATTTTACTATTTATATTATTAATTTAAAAGTTTGAACGAAATCCATACTGGGTTTAAAGTTTCAAACCCAATTAATTACTTTTACAATGGTAAGGAAAATCACCGTAAAACCTGAAAAATCGTATATAAATTCGATATGAAAATCATTAAAAATTCAAAAGTAGAAGATGAAAAAATTACTATATTAAGGGAAAATTTTAGAGTCAAATACCGTTTCCAAATGTCAAAAAGAAAAAAATCGCCGCAGGACTCTAAAAAAACATAAACAATCTCATTGTAAATCACATTAAAAATCGGGAAAGACAAAATTTACTGCATTAATCTAAAAAGCTTGAAACCGAATACAGTTTTCGAACGTCAACAAATTGCCGAGGAACTCCAAAAGTTACGAAAAAATCATTGAAAATAGTACTAAAAATTGCTAAAATTCAAAAATCTCAATGGACAAAATTTACTATATTAGGATAAAAATTAAAATCAGACTCCTTTTCTGAGTGTCAAAATTTGAATCAAAATTATGACTCGAAAGAACGCTAAAAATCGCATTATAGGACACTAAATATAAATATTAAAAAATTGCAGGGTACAGGTTTTTCTATAATTCTATATTCTACAGTGCGTACCAAAAGTATGTTTGTAGATTTAAGAGTTAACTAAAAGAGTAAGAAAGACGAAATAAATTAGGCAAATACATAATAAGAAAATAAGAATAATAAAATACTCAAGCAAATTTTAACCAGTGAAAGGTTTAATAAAAAGAAATAAATGCAAAAAACTGCTGTCCCAAAAATATATAGTCAACTGGTGTTAAAAGCTGATTTGAATACTGGTATCCAAAGTTTATGTATTCCAAGATTATAAACTTGTGATTCAATAGTCTCCCGAGGTAAAAATGAATGAATCTGTTTTTCCGTTTCTGACTGACTGCAAAGATGTCTCGCAAAGTGCATTTTTTTTAAAAAGGAATTTTTGCAAATCTATCGATTAAAGAATCGTAGATGAAACGTTTTGGACGTTGCAAGAAAAATTGGATAGAGAGAGATTTTTATTTTCCGAATTCTTACAAAAAGTGACGTTTGCGAAACAAAATGCCGTTTCACATGATCAAAGAAAACTTGATGGCAAGACAGAGAGACTATCATAAAAAGTTTTTTAAACCAATTAAATTTTTTCAATCGCAAGATTTAAAAGAACATCATCTTTTCATAAACATTTTCTATTACTTAAGAAAGGTAACCGATGATCTTAAGAAAGGTAATAATGATAATGATCATGCCACAATATTTTAAAAACAAATCATCTCTGGCATGTTTCTGTTCCGATTCTGTTCAAATTCATATGTTAACATATGTTTTCCATTAAGCCTAACATGGCGTTTAGCTAAGGTCGATTCGCAAACCAGAATGGTTCGTACCATACTGGTTATCTACACTTTTCTTCACTCAGATTTTATTATAAGTCGATGTACAAATGAACTCTATTTTCAGATATTTTACAACATTTAGGTAAGTTTTTATTCAATTCTATGTAAAATTTATGTTTATTTTTTATTATTTTTTTTTTTTTTTTTTTTTTTTTGTATGGAACTTTTTTTTAATGCAAAACATGTTTTTACAAAAAAATTTATTAAATAGTAATTTTTAGTATACATTTAAATAATTCCTTGATAATGAATAAAAACCGTTTGAATTTATTTAAAAAATTATATTAAAATACATATCTCTCTAGTATTTAAAAAAAAAATCATGAAAAATACCAAATAACCTTAGTTCAGAGGGCGGTATGTGGGTAATATAACTCAGCCCTCAAAGTGTTAAAAGGCCGCCAATTTGAGAATTAGTTGATATATTTATTTTGATTCAAGATCTGCATGTAGAACAAAACAGGTATATATAGAGTAATGGATAAAGCCTGTTAGTATTTTGATAAATAAATAGTCGGATTGCAATTTGAATAATCCAATTAATTTTTAATGATCTAATTAAAGTAGGTGAAGGTTATCTTCTACTAGCTCGCGCAGCAACGTGATATTTCCATTTGTATGGAATGAGATCTTTCGATTTTTGGGGGAAGAAAAGAAACATAATTTAATTTTACATTTAGAAAAGATTTATAATATAATTTTTATTTATTTTTCTTTTATTATAAGAAAGAAATAATGTTTACAATATAATTGAACTGAAAATTGTGAAAATTACATTTTTCAACCTAAGTCATATGAATATTACATATTTTTCAAAGAAAATCGAAAATGTAAAGCAAAACTCATTGCATCTAATCGATTTATTCAATTAAAAAAAAAAAAAAGAAAAGAAAAAAGAAAAAAAAGAATAGAGAGGAAATATAGTGGATGGGGTTGACGGCAAAAATTTAATCCTAAAATCCGCTATATTAGGCCCAAACAAAATCACATGCTTTGACAAGCCTATTAGTTCAAACCGGTCTAAGCCTGTATTTCTTTGCTTTCGTTTTTTTATCATCCGAAACTATTATTCAAGATATGATTAAAATTTTGATTAAAAAAATGACCATTTGCGCAATTATTAGATGTAGCACTAGATCTGAATGTATAAAAGATACAAATATATCCCTTCACAGGCAAGAATTATTTGATTATTTTATCATTTGTCGTTTAAATACCAATATTGGTTTTGCGATTTATAAATATATCTTTTAAGATTTTGCTTGAAAAGGTAACATTCTGCCGTTAATGTCTTTGTTAATTTCAAATTCGTTATTTCAGTAGGAAAATATTCTTAAAAATAATAATATAAAATTTTCCTACCTTTCTCGAGGGTTCTTGAGGGATGTACGGTGTTCCGAATCATAATTCTTGTTCGTCTTCAAAGACAGAAAATCCACATCAAAAATAAGAGACAAAACGTAAACACACAAAAAAGAAAAGTTGATTATTTACACACGCGCGCACAGCTATTACATGTTTCTTGATCATTATTCTTAAAAAGACTACATCGAAATCTGAAAGGTACAAAAAGAACATTAATAAAAAAGATCGTAAAATAACCAATCAGCTTTAAGTTTGCACAAGAAAGAAAAAAAATAAATAAAAGAAAAATGTTCTGAAAATCAGCGGCTGCTGGTGCCAGAATGTCTTCGTGAAGAGTGTTTTCACACTCCCCACCTTGAGTTCATTAGGGGACAGAACTCAATCACTGCAGTTGGAGTCTTTCGGGCGGCCGTACAATTCGACCATGGCGAGTAGTCAAACGCTTCTGCAGTACTGCATCACTTTGATTATCGGCGATTTCATTCACCTCCAAAGAACAAAGTTTCTTAATGGGACGAATTAGCATTCCAGTTGCAGTCTTCAACTTTACTACACGCACAACGCCATCTTGACTAGGTATAAGTTCGATAACTCTACCAAGAGGCCAGTTTATTCGGCTAGAATTTTCCGTCCATATTAGGACAACATCTCCTACACACAAAGATCTTGATTTTTTCCCACTAAAGATCGAACATTTTAATGTGCCGAGGTATTCGCTTCTAAATCTTGCTTTTAAATCGTTTCTAATTTTAATTCTATAATGGTATCGTTTATTCATTTCTTTGTGGTCTAGAAATTCTAGTTCAGGCATACCTATTTTACTATTTTCCTGTAGGAACATTGAAGGCGTTATAACTTGAAGATCTTCATTATTATCTGTAACATACGTCAAGGGGCGGGCATTTATAATACTTTCACAATCGCAGATAACGGTATGTAGTTCTTCAAAATTTAAAGACGACTTGCCCAATACCCTTCTCAAGATTCGTTTCAGGATTCCAACAAGCCTCTCCCAAAATCCACCCCACCAAGGTGCAGAAGGTGGAATAAATTTCCAGTCTATACGTGAAAACGCAGTAACCGCTTTTACTTTTTCATAGTCAATAGTTTTCAATAAATTGTGGCAGCCAGTAAAATTTGTGCCGTTATCTGAATATATTATTGCAGGACGACCTCGTCTAGAAATAAAGCGTTTCAGTCCTAAGATAAAGCTTTCGGTTGAAAGAGCTGTCAATAGCTCGAAATGCACAGCTCTAAAAACTGCACACGTGACTATCAAAATCCAGACTTTAGATTCTTTTTTCAAATAAAGAGGCCCACACAGGTCTATTCCTATTATTTCGAAAATCGCGGCTTCTCTGACACGATCAAGAGGTAAGACACTTTCTGCTACATCAGGTGGTTTTGCTGAGTGTCTTTTACAAATGATACATTTGCCGATTACCTTTTTGATTGTTTTCCGACTCTTCAGTACCCAGTAATTTTCTCGTAAAGCAGTCATCAACAAGGGTACGCCACAATTACCGAATTCTAAATGTTTCGAAAATATAATCTGTTCTACGACGTAATGATTTGAAGGGAGTAAGATAGGTAATATAAAATTAAATTCATCTTCTCGTTGAAATATCTTCGTTTTCACGCGTATGATTCCTTCCGAATCTGTAAAAATATTCAGGCATTTCAGCCTTTGATTATGTTCATTCACAAAGGATTCTTTTTGCACAAGTTTTAATAATACTGTTTCTGCCGCTTTTAATTCGTTGTGTGTTAATTGACCGAATATTCTGTCGGTACTACCCCTTTTCGAATTTTGGTAAAATCGCAAAATCCAACCAGTAACTCGCAAAATTTTATTGTAAGAAGAATAGCGATTATAAAATTGTGCCTCATCACTCTCTACATTAGGAGCGGTCACAATAGTTTTTCTTTTTTCAGAATTCACTATATCCATATTAGGAAAAATATTAGTACTAGGCCAATTTTCCTTTGATTCTGAAAGCCATGATGGCCCTAACCACCACTGAGATTTAATAAGGGATTTTGCACAACAACCGCGTGACGGTAAATCTGCTGGATTCATATGTCCAGGTACGAAATTCCATGAAGTGTTGGGGGTAAGCTTTCGAATTTCTCTAACTCTATTTTCTACAAATGTAGCCCAAGGACCTTCCCGTTTTATCCAGTATAACACGTCCATTGAATCTGACCAATAGAAAGTATCAACATTTTCTAATTTCAAATCGTTTTCAATACTATTAGACAATCTAGCTCCAATACAACAGGCCAATAACTCAAGGCGTGGAATGGAAATGTCCTTTAGAGGAGCTACTCTAGAACGAGCCTGAATAAGTTGACAAGTTACACGATTTTCTACTTCATTTCTTAGATAAATGCATGTAGCGTAAGAAAATTTACTAGCGTCGCAGAAAATATGTAAAGATAAGTTTCCCTCTTTTAGCGATAAGTTAGACAATCTTCGCGGGATCTCAAGATTTCCCAAATCATTAATTTCCTTAGTCCATTTTCTAAATTCCTTAACTATCTCATCGGGCAGTTTGGAGTCCCATGACGCTTTTATTTTCCAGCATTTCTGTAAAAGTAATTTTGGAATTAAGGTCACGGGGCAAGTGAAACCGATGGGATCGAATATTTTATGAGTTAAGGACAAAATTGTTCTTTTAGTGATGCACTCATTTTCCAATTTAAAATTCCGAAAATCACACGATAATGTATCACTCTTGGTGTCCCACATTAAACCAAGTAAGGGAATCTTATCCTCAGCCGCATCACTCAAATGACCCTTTTCATTAAAGCCTAATCCAATTTCTTCGCACCGATTATGACACCAACCACGAAGATCAAATTGTGCCGAAGCTAAGAGTTTCCTTGCTTCATTGCGAAAATATTCTAACTCTTCTAACGATTCTACACTAGCTACACAGTTATCTACATAGAAAGATTCTTTAAGTTTTATAGCAACATCTTTAACGTTCTCAGGTGCTTCATCTAAGTGACGTGTTAGAGTAGCGGCCAAAAGGAAGGGGCTACAACTGATCCCAAAGACAACCCGACAATGTCTATAAATTTCAAGGTTTTCTGAATTCCCATCTCTCCACCAGAAAAAACGTAAATAATCTCTATCCTTTTCATTCAGTGATATCTGTAAAAAAGCTTTACGAATATCTGCTACAATACCTATCTTTCCCACTCTAAATCGATTTAGAACAGAAGGAATTAGTTCAATTAAATTAGGTCCCTTCTCTATACAATCATTTATGGAAACAGAACCCTTAACATGTGCTGATCCATCAAATACCGGCCTAATTTTGGTAGTAGAATTAGGTTTTATTACAGCTCTATGAGGGAGATAATGTACTTTGGTGCTAAGTTTTTCCTCTTCTTTCACTCTTTCAATAATCCCTTCCGTTTCCCACTCATTTAAAACTGCTTCGTAATCTTTCAACAAACCGCAATTTTGGAGATTCTTAATATTATTTTGCAGGCGTTTTATCGCTAAATCTTTATTACTTGGAATGGGAGGATGCTCACTTAACCAGGGAAGACAAACTTTGTACCTACCATCAGTTTCGCGTCTTACGGTTTCTTTAAAATGCTCCAAAACTAATTTCTGGACTTCTTCCTTAGTTTGTTTTTCCGCAGGATCTACTATGCCTAAAGAATCTAAATTCCACAAATCTGTAATTTTGGCATCGTTTACATATAATGAAAGGACCAAAAGAGAACTATCCCTTTCATTTCCGCCAATTTTGCCCATAGTAGTCCAACCTAGTTTTGTTTGCATCGCAACCAAACCACAAGATAAATTTTCTATTTTACCTGTAAACAGATCTCCCACAACATCTTCTCCCAAAAGTACATGTATTTCATTTAAATTTCTTTCATATAAACAATTTTTACCTTCAGGGCAGATATCGCTCAAAAATATATTTTTTCCTTTTAATTCCGCAATACAACGAATGTCTCTAATTTTGGGTACATTAGCACAAATTTTTTCTTGTTCCATTACCTCAATTTTAATCTTTTTACCTCCCCTTAAACCCCTTAAATTAACAGAATAACAGTTATGATCTACCGTTGTTTCGGTACCTCCAAACAACCCGTGAGTAATTCTGACCTTTCTTAAACTTTTTAATTCCATCTTATTGGCTACGAACTTTGAAATATACGACTTAGAAGACGCCGTATCTAACAATGCGCGTACTATATATTCACAACCATTATTTCTTACATAAACATATAAAGTTTGTAAATAAACTTCTTTCGGCAAGTTTTCATTCGCAAAAAGGGCAGTATCCGACACTTCGGTCTGTTGTTTAGGTTTTTCCCTTTTTACGTTTCTATAACAAAACAATGTGTTGTGATTTCCGTTACAAATACGGCATTTTATATTTTTTTTGCAAAAACGCGATAAATGTTTTTTCATTTCTAAGCACTTAAAACATGCTCCCTTTTTCATTAGAATGTTCTTAATTTCATCAATAGATAACTCATTAGTTCTATCGCAATCAACCGATGAGTGATGAAATGATTCACAAAAAACACAGTTTATTACGTTTAAATTCTCTTTTTTGTTCGTTGACACTAAATCATTAGCTGTGGGATAATTTTTTTGTTTATTGTTATTTCGAAACGAATTAAAGTTTTTCTTTTCAGGAGGATTAAAAAATTTCCTGTCTTCGTTCATTGGGTTTATTACTAAATTCGCCTTTTCTCTAGCTTTTAAACAAGTAGATAAAAAATTCATCAATTCTTCAATTTCATAAAATCCTTTTTCATTATCGGACTTATTAAGTTCTATTAACAAATCTTTCGGAATTGTTTTCAAAATGGTTGTACATAATACACTTGAAATGCTGTTTAAATCTGTCCCTAAGCTTTGCAAACTTCTCAGTTCTACTGATAATTTATCAAAATATTGTCGGAAAGCATATATATCATTCGAAGTTCTCAAAGGCTTGATAGCTAAAAGATTACTAATATGATTGTGTATTAATAATTGTTTATTAGCAAACCTACTTTTCAGCAATTCTATAGCCGCATCGTAATTTTTTTCGGACACAGGAAAACCTTCTATTGTGTTTAAAGCGGTCGATTTTAATTGCGATCTTAAATAATTAAATTTATCAACTTTATTTAACGACTTATTATCATGAATGGCCGATTCAAAACTGCTCCAAAAGGAAAGCCATTCATTTATATTTCCATCAAATATTGGTATATGTAATTTCGGTAGCTTAACTTTTACACAATTATCCACTTTTTCATTAAATGTACTGTCTGAAAATTGTTCTTTGTTACTTTCTTGTTTTGATTTTAAATTTAAAAATCCGGCATTTAATTCTCTAATTTTCTGATTTGCGCGTGACTTCCATAATATTACATTTTCGCTATACTTTTCAGCGGCTTCTAATTCTTTCTCTAAATCATCGGGATTGACTAATAATTCAATTGAATTATTTGTTGTCTTAAGTGACTTAAATTTGTCGGTCAATGTTTCAACATGTTCTTGCAGTTCTTCGATAGACACATCGTCTGATTTTATGGAAGTTTCGATTTTATTTAGAATTTTCGTAACAGCCGATCGAAAAATAGTTCTTCTTTTTTTAAGTGTTTCTAAACTTTCAGCCATTTTTTTCTCTTTTTCTCTACTTAATTAGTTTATTTCGAAATTCAAATTCTTAATTGTTTCAAAATATATTACCACCGTACATCCCGGCAGGGATGCCATGTTAATTTCAAATTCGTTATTTCAGTAGGAAAATATTCTTAAAAATAATAATATAAAATTTTCCTACCTTTCTCGAGGGTTCTTGAGGGATGTACGGTGTTCCGAATCATAATTCTTGTTCGTCTTCAAAGACAGAAAATCCACATCAAAAATAAGAGACAAAACGTAAACACACAAAAAAGAAAAGTTGATTATTTACACACGCGCGCACAGCTATTACATGTTTCTTGATCATTATTCTTAAAAAGACTACATCGAAATCTGAAAGGTACAAAAAGAACATTAATAAAAAAGATCGTAAAATAACCAATCAGCTTTAAGTTTGCACAAGAAAGAAAAAAAATAAATAAAAGAAAAATGTTCTGAAAATCAGCGGCTGCTGGTGCCAGAATGTCTTCGTGAAGAGTGTTTTCACAGTCTTAAAATCGTTTGCATTCGGAAATCCAGATTTTAGATTAATATTTGTTATTTAAGCTTCCCTACAAGCTTTAAAAGAATTGTTTCATCAATATAGTTTATCTATTTATATGCAATTATGAATATATTGTTAAGTCATAAACATTTTTCATCTACGTTATAAAATATTAAAAATTATTGTAAAGAAGAAAAATTGTTGTAATACAATTTTTAATTCATATCAAATGTTTACACTATCTTATTTAATTTTATTTTGACGTTTAATTATTTTAATTTTCCAATTTCAATTATTTTAAACGCAAAAATTTATTTTAATAAGTAATAATAGAACAAAGGCTGTTTAAAAAGTTTGCCATTTCTTCTTAAAACATGCTTCAGCTGTAATTCATCTCTTTGAAGTCGTCTTATTAATAGAAAATTCCTTCCACATGCATTTTTGTTTGGGGCCTAATGTGGATATAAAAAATTTAAGCGATAAAGGGTTTTACATTGTAAACCTCTTTTTCCGCGTAGTGCATCTCCAAATATCTTTTTTCTCCATGAATTTATCAAAACTAAACAAAAATGAAAATATTTGTTTACCATTTCGGATACCAGGCGATGTCCTATTACTTACATTTTTTTCACAAAAATGGAGGAATTTAGTTGTCATCTTCAGAGAAAAAAAAGCTTATATGGTTTTTTTTTTTTTTTTTTTTTAATTCGTGCAGGTGATTAGTGTTAATGTGATTGCGCAGCGTTCCATAATCTAGGAGACGAGTTGTGAGATACTAAAAGGCAGTCATATTTTAATATAATAGATCAACTGTATAGCAACCTGATGCATTACATTTGCACCATATAAAATCTTTGTTTTTTGTTTTTGGAGGGGGTGAAGAGGGGGGGGGGAATTCGAGTTATCCGAAATTCCGAAGTATGAATTTCGTTACACCGCTGAAAATGTTAAATTAAGAATTGATAACATTCTGAAAACCGATATTTCGGTTTGAGAAAACTGATTAATACATCACAAAAACTACTGGGAAACGATTCCGAAATTCAGAGACAGCAAAAGTAATTTTGTTTATATGAGTACTTTAAATCTTGAAAATATATTGTTTTCTGAGGTTTTTTAAGTTAAAGAATTGTTTTCGGAATCATGAATACCTCAGAACATATTATTGTATATTTCCGTACGTACAGTTATATTATAAATCTCTTTTTTTTTTTTTTACCATTTCACGGATTTTTAAGCTATTGCATAGCTTTTATCGCGGGCTTTGAGCGCGGCGACCGAATCCAAAATTTCCATAACGAAGAAAATCCTAATACATACGTAACGAAAAAAACCTAACACTCGGTTAACGTCGTTTCAGCTCGGCAGACTTCGGCATGGTGTTCTTCGGCAGACTTCGGCAGACATTGACGCGGTATTTTTCAGATATTTAGAGGATATCAAGTCTCAAACTTATATTTCTTATTTCAGTTACTATAAATCTATAGTTTCAATAATAAAAATTCCTGATAGAATGTGTATAGAAAAGAATCGTCTTAAGATAAAACAAGGTAGGATAATGTAGCTTTTGGTGATTGGAGACCCGCCCAATGGTGAGGGTCGAAAAAGTTTAAATGCTTATAACTCGCAGTCGAATTTTCGTAGCGCGGCCAAATTTTGTTTGGAAACTTATTATGAGACAGTGTTAATTTTTGGTGACAGGAGACCCCCCACGGTGATTGTAGAAAAATCTAAAATGCTTATAAAACGCGATCTAATTTTCGTTGCGCGGCCAAATTTTGCTTGGTAATTTATTGTGAGACAGTGTTAATTTTTGGTGACAAGAGACCCCCACGTTGAGGGTCGAAAAATTTAAAATGCTTATAACTCGCGATCTAATTTTCGTAGCGTGACCAAATTTTGTTTGGTAATTTATTGTGAGACAGTGTTAATTTTTGGTGAAAGGAGACCCCCCCCCATGGTGAGCGTCGAAAAATTTAAAATGCTTATAACACGCGATCTAATTTTCGTAGTGCGGCCAAATTTTGTTTGGTAATTTATTATGAGACAGTGTTACTTTTGGAGAGAGGAGATCCCCCATGGTGAGAGTCGAAAAATTTAAAATTCTTATAACTCACGAGCTAATTTTAGTAGTGCGGCCAAATTTTGTTTGGTAATTTATTATGAGACAGAGTTACTTTTAATGACAGGAGATCCCCCACGGTGAGGGTCGAAAAATTTAAAATGCTTATAACTCGCGATCTAATTTACGTAGTGCGGCTAAATTTTGTTTGGTAATTTATTATGAGACAGTGTTACTTTTGGTGACAGGATATCCCCACGGTGAGGGTCGAAAAAGTTAAAATGCTTATAACTCGCGATCTAATTTTCGTAGCGCGGCCAAATTTTGTTTGGAAACTTATTATGAGACAGTGTTAATTTTTGGTGACAGGAGACCCCCCACAGTGAGGGTAGAAAAATCTAAAATGCTTATAACTCGCGATCTAATTTTCGTAGCGCGGCCAAATTTTGTTTAGTAATTTATTATGAGACAGTGTTAATTTTTGGTGACAGGAGACCCCCCAGGTGAGGGTCGAAAAATTTAAAATGATTATAACTCGCGATCTAATTTTCGCAGCGTGACCAAATTTTGTTTGGTAATTTATTATGAGACAATGTTAATTTTTGGGTTTTTTGGTGGGTGCCCCGGATGGGTGATCCTCCCCCCTCCCATGGTGAGCGTCGAAAAATTTTAAATGCTTATAACTCGCGAGCTAATTTTCGTAGCGCGGCCAAATTTTGTTTGGTAATTTATTATGAGACAGATCAAGGACAGTCTATTCCAGCGAGGAACAATATAATGTATCTGGCATTTCTTTTAGGTAGTCGATTTAACTGGATGGATCATCTTATTATGATTAGAAGTAAACTATTTTCTTTTACATGTAATGTAAGAAAGGTGAGAATTCGTGACATTGGAATTTCAGTACAGTTTTTGAAAATTTGGTATGCCACAGTACTCAAAAAGCAAATTTCATATGGTCATGAGGTGTGGTTTAATGATCTTAACTCACATGGTTTGAGAAGACTTTCGTCTTGTCAGAGAATTTGTCTTCTAACTATAATTAGAAGCTACCGCTCTATTTCAACAGAGGCTCTCTGTGTTTTGGCTGGAGTCATTCCAATTGACATAGAATTAAATAATTCTTATAAATTGTATAATTTACTTCATAGAGATTCTGTGCTAGATATAGATAATTATCAAATTTGTTCTAAAGAAGTCTCTAAGAGGATGCCTACATATTATTATCCAGGTTTTTATGAAAAACATCATATCAATTTTATTGCACCTGTAACTAAAACAGTTCCTCATAGAAATTCACCTATAGCGTACGGATGGATCAAAAATGCCGGAGGGTGTGGCTGCAGCTTTTGCTGTTTATTTTCAGAAAACTGAAATATACGTGTAACTATGTAGATACAACACTGTTTTTCAGGCAGAACTTTATGCCATCCTTGAGGCCATTAAATGGTTTAGTACAGGTTCATTTAAACATATATTCTTATATACAGATAGCCTTTCTTCTATCTCAGCTTTACGTAAACTTTTTCCTAGTAATGAAATTTTAGTTGATATTTTTACAAGTCTTTGTTTACTACGTAACAAAATGATACATGTCGGATGGATAAAGTCACATGTTGGTATCAGTGGCAATGAGCTTGCCGATGAACTGGCAAAATCGTTAATTATAGATAAAATTTTTGACTCTGAGGAAAGGCTTTTATTTCCTAAATGTGTTCCTAAGTGCTATTTTCGAAAGAAAAATATAACGGATTGGCAAACAAGATGGTCGTTTACAGATAAAGGTCGTGACACCTATAGAGTATTGCCAGATGTATCTACAGACTTTATTTGCTATTCGCAAGTAGCAGCTTACTTTATCAGTGGACATGGTGCATTTCCTTATTTTTTACAAAAGATTGGTAAACGACAGACTGATAAGTGCATGTGTGGTAAAAGAGGCGATCCTTTCCATTATCTGTTTCAAAACTGTTGTGTGTCAAGGAATAAATTTTCATTTATCCATAACAGGACAATTGAATGGAACTTGAGAGTAGTACTTTTGAATAGACTATGAACTATTAACAAAAATTTATAATGATTTGAATAAGAACTTTTCATTCATAAAGTATAAATTTTGATTTACGATTATCCATATTATTTTAGCTGATTGGTATTCTTATGAATCTAAGAAAACTGTAAAAAAGAAAATGTTTCTAAAATTCTATTATTTTTTCCTATTTTATTTTACAGACATATGTTCATAATTTGTAAATGTCTTTAAAAAATGTATTTTGGTGTTTTTTGTTTTTAAGTGTCAGGGCACTTAAATCTATTTTGCATTAATATTTATTTTAATTTATTAAGGAATGTCCTTTGAATTTCTGGGTCTGTTGCCCTGGATGAGCTTTGGCTGAGTGGTGGAGGGGAATTTCCGCCTGGGGTTGTCACCTATGCCAAATTTTGGTTGGTGCCCAGGTTAGGGTGATCCTGTTCCTGTTCCTGTCACTTTTGGTGACAGGTGACCCCCACGCTGAGGGTCGAAAAATTTAAAATGCTTATAACTCGCGATGTAATTTTCGTAGCGCGGCCAAATTTTGTTTGGTAATTTATTATGAGACAGTGTCACTTTTGGTGACAGGTGACCCCCACGTTGAGGGTCGAAAAATTTAAAATGCTTATAACTCGCGATGTAATTTTCGTAGCGCGGCCAAATTTTGTTTGATGATTTATTATGAAACAGTGTTAATTTTCGGTGACAGGAGACCCCCTCCCACGGTGAGTGTCGAAAAAGTTAAAATGCTTATAACTCGCAATCTAATTTTCGTTGCGCGGCCAAATTTTGTTTGCTAATTTATTATGAGACAGTGTTAATTTATGGTGACAGGAGACCCCCCATGGTGAGGGTCCAAGAAGTTAAATGCTTATAACTCGCGGTCTAATTTTCGTAGCGCGGCCAAATTTTGTTTGGTAATTTATTAAGGTATTGCATAGCTTTTATCGCGGGCTTTGAGCGCGGCGAAAGAATCTAGAAATTCCGTAACGAGGAAAAAAAAAGCCTAACACTCCGGCTAACGTCGCTTCAGTTTGGCAGACTTCGGCACGGTATCCTTCGGTAGACTTCGGCAGACATTGACGTGGTATTTTTCAGATATTTTGAGAATATCAAGTCTCAAACTTATGTTTTTATTTCAGCTACCATAAACGTATAGTTTCAATGATAAAAAATCCTGATTAACCTACATGTATTGTAAGATGATAAAAATATTTTAAACGATATTAACTTCTCATTTATTCAATAAAAGAAAAAAAATGTTTGTTATCGGTCATCACGCTCAAAAAGTGTAACTTGAATTAATATCAAAGACAAAAGAAAACTGCATAAGTAAAAAATAAATAAATAATTATAATTGCACAAGTTTATAAAAAATGCTATGAAATAGCCTCACCGCGGCAGTCCTCGAGTGCCACATGTATTTTTTATAGTATGCCTGAGTTAAAATAACGCAGCCACAAATTATTCTAATTGGGTGGAAAATCCCCTTTCAGTTAACGAAGAGTGCAGTTTATGAAAATTATTTCGAAACGAGTTATTTTCATTAGACGAGTGATTACTGAACTTAAAAAGTTGGAAATTGCATGCCAAACTTGGCAAATGAGGTGCTTTCGTACTATAATTAATTTTATAAATATTCAGAGCTTGATGCATTAGCTGTTAATCTCTTATGCAAAAATGCATGATTACAAAATTTGACAAGATTATATATCTTCAATTTAGTAATACGAAAATAATAGGACTTCATCTTATACAGGACGTAATCGACATGGCAAATCTAGAATCATTAGCTATCATGGGATATCGTAAAAATGCGTAACTCATTCGGAAAACACTTTTGGTCTATTTTCATTCATACTCTGTAACCATTACAGATTCTGTTCTGTTACACTGTACATAATCTACAGCTTTTTATACATACAATATAGTAAGCAAAAGTGTAGTTAAAAACTCAAATCACAACTAAACATGCACTTCCAGGAAAAATTTCTAACACCACAGTATTTCTGGTATAGTATAATATCCGGAATCTTTTCTAAGTCCCTGTAAATACTGTTAGCACTCTCTATTACACAGGAAGTAGTATGTAATAAATTTCAACAACGTATATCATTTTCATTATATATGAAATAATTTAACATGAATGAAATATGCCGAAAACAATGTTTTACCGTATTTCATTATGAAACGGAATTATTTTGTGTTGCTCTGTAAATCAATGAAAAACATTCTTTGCACCACATATTGCACAGAAGGTATATTTTAATACACTTCAGTAAATGCAGTTTAATTTTATCCTGTTTTAAAGGATGTAACGCCATTAAAATAAACTTGAAACTTTTTTTTTTCTTTTGGCCATTGACTGTAATGTAATGGAATACTTTTGATTTCCCTTGTAACCAAACTATACATCCGATTTTCATAAAATTTAAAATGACTCAACAGAATTATGCAACATTTGTATACTTTAAATTTCAAACGATTCGGTTGTGTAATTTTTGTTCTGTTATATGCGGACAGACAGACAGATTAGACGCACGGACTGAACGACGACTATAAGTACTACATATTTATATATTTACGAATGCACCTAAGAAGTGCTACATTATATCGACTTTATCTAAACATAGCTTTTTAATATTATATCATCAAAATTTAATTTTCTAAAATTTTCTTAGCATTCTATAAATTTTATAAATATTGATGTCGTTCTTAATCATGATGAAGTTTTTATTTCAAACTGTGATTTTCTTAATGTTGAAAAGTGTAAAAAATTACATTTTAAAGAAGGGTTTTTGCAGTAGAACTCATGGAATTCTTGCAGAACTAAAAGAAAGCTTATATGCATTGAAATTATTTGTTATTAATAAAATTCATATCAAAAAAAGCAGAAAAAATTATCAGATTTCCATTTTTGTACAAAATGTTTATAAAAATAGACTGTGCTTTACTTTTATTATTGTTGTTATTACTATTACTATTATTGTTATTAATATCTCTAAATTTAACGTTAATCTTAATTTTTTTTCATAATAATGAATTAATTAATGTTATAAATAGTTGTTTAATGTGAATGTTTAATTTTATAATTATAATTTAATGTTCTTCTTCTTTCTTTTAATTTAATAAATGGATAAATTAATGAATGTTTTACTATTATTGTATTGTACTATGTTGTATTATGCTATTGTTATTTTATTTTTATTCTATTGTACAATGCTGTATTATGCCGTTATTGTTTTACTATTATGTATGATGCTAGTGTTTTACTATTTTCACAAAATTACTGAAGAACAAAAAATAATTTTACAGACGTTGACAACGGAAAGAAAAACAAACGCAAAATTCTTTAATATTTTTACTATTCACTAAATTGATACAATAGATTATAAAACTAAACTTTCATTTTTGAGCTAAAAGTAGATTTTTTTCACTAATTTGTGATATTTTAATGTAACACATACAGAAAAATAATTTTTGAATTCCATTTACATTACTATACTGATCTAATTGACTTACAATATAATCTTTTTCTTAATAATTCTTGTCTCGTGTTTACTTTTTCTTTTCCTTGTCATTTGAACACCATAGATTAATAGATTTTTGATAAGATAGATATTTGATATAAATATTTATGTATGAAAGCTTTTTATTATTATTATTATTGTTCTTTTAGTCCAAGAGTCGACAGTACAAAAACCTATGTTATCGAGCACACGAAAAAAAAAAAAACCTTGTATTTTATGGAAGAGTAGTAATAGAGGAATCTAATAATCCATGTCTGCTAGAAGTGAAGTGGTACATAAGCCAAAAATCAATACCACTAGTGGCTTACTCGTAGGTTTATCATTGTGTTTTCCTGCTTCCAGTTTTTTATGTTTTTCATATCTTTGACTCTACAGCAAACACAATGTTAAACCTACGAGTGAGCCACTACTGGTTTTAATTGTTGGCTTATGCACCACTTCACTTCCGACAAACATGGATCATTAGATTCCCTTATCACCACTCTTCTACAGGGTGTCCCAAAAGGTCGTTTACAAACTTAACATGCTGGTCTGTCATATCATGTGATGAACAATATTAAATAGGAAACTAAAGGGTCCCAAACGTCTTCCAAAGGAGATATGCGCCATTAAAGTTTAGGGTCCAAAAATTCAAATGATTATAAAAAACAGAAAAATTGGTCGATTCATTTGCGGTTTTCACTAAAACTATTCTTTATGTCAGTATTTTCTTGAAAATAAATTATAAAGATAACTTTCAAAAAATGTCGATAGAGGGCGCTTTAGACTTTGGAGTAACGATAAACTAGTTTTTATCATTATTTTTTGCATCTCATTAAACTTTTTTAGAAGCTTAGATATAAACTTAAATTTTGAGCTCAAAATCTAAATCGTTGGAAGTGGTTAAGTAGCGCAAACTGAATTGCGGGGGGAGGTTCAAATTTAAAATGATTATAAAAAACGGAAAAATTGGTCAATTGATTTGCGATTTTCACTAAAATTATTCTTTATGTCAGTATTATCTTGAAAATAATTTATAAAGATAAAAATCAAAAAATGCCGATAGAGGGCACTTTAGACTTTGGAGGAACGTACAACTATTTTTTCCCGTTATTTTTTACATCTCATAATATTTTTTAGAAGCTTAGACATAAACTTAAATTTTGAGATGAAAATCTGAATCTGAATCGTTGAGAGTGGTAAAGTAGCGCAAACTGAACTGTGTTCAATGGGGGTGGGGAGGTTCAAATTTCAAATGATTATAAAAAACGGAAAAATTGCTCGGTTTTCGCTAAAATTATTTTTTATGTCAATATTTCCTTGAAAATCAATTTTAAAGATAAATTTTAAAAAATCCGTTAGAGGGCGCCTTAAACTTTAGAATAACCAACAATTATTTTTAACCCTTTTTTTTTAAATCTAATTAAATGTTTGCAAAAGTTTAGACTTAAATTTTGTGCTCAAAATCTAAATCGAAAGGAGGGGTTAAGAAGCGCAAACTGAACTGTGTTAAGGAGTTGAAATGTTACCTTCCCCACCCCTCGAACGCAGTTCAATTTTTGGCCGCTTAATTACTCACAACGATGCAGATTTTGAGGTCAAAATTTAAGTTTGAACTTTTACAAGCATTTTATTAAAAACAAAAAATAACGGTTAAAAATAGTTGTTGGTTACTATTAAGTTCAAGGCGCCCTCTGGCGAAATTTTTTGAAAGATATCTGTAAAATTAATTTTCAAGAAAATATTGATATAAAAAATAGTTTTAGCGAAAACCGACCAATTTTTCCGTTTTTTATAATCATTTGAAATTTGAACCTCCCCACCCTCATTGAACACAGTTTGCGCTACTTAACCACTCCCAATGATTCAGATTTTTATCTCAAAATTTAAGTTTATGTCTAAGCTTCTAAAAAAATTTTATGAGATGCAAGAAATAACGGAAAAAAATAGTTGTACGTTACTCCAAAGTCTAAAGCGCCCTCTATCGGCATTTTTCGAATTTTATCTTTATAAATTATTTTCAAGATAATACCGACATAAAGAATAATTTTAGTGAAAATCGCAAATCAATTGATCAATTTTTCCGTTTTTTATAATCATTTGAAATTTGAACCTCCCCCCGCACTTCAGTTTGAGCTACTTAACCACTTCCAACGATTTAGATTTTGAGCTCAAAATTTAAGTTTATGTCTAAGCTTCTAAGAAAATTTAATGAGATGCAAAAAATAATGGTAAAAACTAGTTTATCGTTACTCCAAAGTCTAAAGCGCCCTCTATCGACATTTTTTGAAAGTTATCTTTATAATTTATTTTCAAGAAAATACTGGCATAAAGAATAGTTTTAGTGAAAACCGCAAACGAATCGACCAATTTTTCTGTTTTTTATAATCATTTGAATTTTTGGGCCCTAAACTTTAATGACGCATATCTCCTTTGAAGACGTTTGGGACCCTTAGTTTCCTATTTAATATTGTTCATCATGATATGACAGACCAGCATGTTAAGTTTGTAAACGACCTTTTGGGACACCCTGTATAAAATATTCTTTTTTTTTTTCTTGTGCTCGACAATATAGGTTTTTGTACTGTCAACTCTTAGACTATTTATAACATTAAGAATATGTTGCTCAAAGTAACAGCTTTATCGTGATGAATTTTTCTTATCTGAAGAAAGATTTTATATTTAATAAATTAAAAGGGCAGTGTATGTGTCGTTGGCACCATGTTAAACTATAACTGTGAAACTAGCCACTCTTTAGTTTGAACAAAAAACTTTTAATTGTGAATTCAAATTCAGCACCAATCGTAAATAGATAATTGTTATATTTTTCCTGAGTTGTTTTGTATCTTGTTTAAACATGCTATCAAAATAAATTATTTGAATAATTTTATTCGTCAAAATGTAACATTGAACAGTTTGAAATGCTTTTTTTTTTCATTTCTTTGCGTTTATTTCAAAGTGGCGAAATATGCCATATTGGATAGTTTGACTTGTAATAATTTTGTACTTTTCCCAGGTTCGTTATTTCAGAGTAATGAAGTGTCGTATTGTATAGTTTGACTTTTAAATTGTTGTACGTTTCCAGGTTCATTCTGTCATAGTAGGGGATGGGTCATATTCGATAATTTGGCTTGTAAAAATTTTGGTATTTACATATTCAATATAAAACATTTCGGAATTTTCTCTAATAATTTTACTAACGAATATACAGGCAATTAATAAAAGTAAAGGTTATTTTTAGATGCTAAATCTTATAAAATATAAGAAAAGAAAATTACAACCCTGAAACAAAGACGCGGCAAGCACGTGAAATTTCTTAGCCCTCTTTCAGAATAGTAAGCATGGTTTTATGTAATCGGTGAAACTGATGGGTTACTTGTCACCACTATTTTTGAATAATAATGCTCTATTTTTTTTATTTTCTATAAAACAAGTTGGAACATTTGCCTTTAAAGAAAATTTTGATCTAAATCATGGTTCATTATATGGTCTTTTAATACAATAATTTTAATTGTCATCCCGGACATGCAGAGTGACTACAGAATAATAGAAATTTTTAAAAACTTTTCGAGATAATTAAATATTGTTTGACTTTGGTTTGCTTGTCTGCTGTTTCACTGTTTTCGAATTCTCGAATACTCGGATTGCTATGGAATTTCTACATGATTTTCTCATTTACCATGATACATTTTGTGGTGAAAAGATACATTTTGTGGTATGGAGTGTATAGCATTTATAGGCCATTTACCAGGGACTCTGAAAAAATCACTTACATACTCTCAGTGGGACAGTTTTACTGTATTTTTAACTATGTTATTCTATTTCAAAAATAATCAAATTGATATGCTCTTACAAAATGTACCAACACATTTTTTTTATTGTAGTACATTGTAACTTTGTTATCAATCATAACTTTTTATGATAACTTGGCTTTGTTTTAAATAGTGTAAAATTATTAAAACATTTTCATTGAGTAGACAATTGTGTAATTGAATTCTTTTGAGTGGCTCTTAAATAACTGATAAATGATTTGAGCACCATATTCTGCATGAAAAAATGTTATGTTCCTTCTTAGACAAATTTTATTCTTTTGACACTATTTATTTTTAAAAAGTTACAACTTACTTACACAATTACGAAAGTGCTTAAATACATCAAATATTATATTTCTTTATTACTGGTTGCAAAAAGAAATTGTGGAAGTACATTTTGAAAGTGCGTGTATGCACCTATGGTCCTCAACGAGTTAATGCACTTCATAAATGTATGTCAATTTCATTATGGTTGAAATAGTGTAACATTAAAATACACTGTGAAAGTATCTTCCCGTTAATCATAATGCAACGGGATTGTTTTGGTCATCCCTGCAAATAAACTAAAAATGCTATACGCTCTATTTTCAATAGAAAACATGCCATAATAAAAGTCAAAAACATATATCAATTGCATGGCAATCTGATTATATTTATGAAAGATGGAGCACAATGAAATGGCAGATAAGCAAACTGAAGTTATAAACACCTTTAAATTATGTTGGAAAGGATTTTAAAATCAGTGTTATCTCTTAATAATCCTACACATTCGAGAGAACGTTTTCAATTATGTAAATACGCTTATCATTTATTATGAGTTCCAAATATTTTTAAGGCATTTGTTCTAACTCATTTTATGGAGATTAAATAAAGCAAGATTACTAATCAGAAATAGTGGTAGCCCTTGGTCCATTTGCTTCAATTCTTAAACAAGACAAACGCTACTATTCAAAAATGAAAAAAAAACGTCCTGCTGTTGCTTACCAGCCTTTTGTGGGTTATTATTATTTTTATTTGTTTATTTTGTTTTTTATATCTTATAAAATTTAAATAACGTTTGAAAATAAATTTTTACTTATAAATTTACTGTATATTCATTTTTTTAAGTCATTAAATAAATTAAGTATTTTATATTGAATATGTAAGTACCAAATTTTATGCAATCGAAACAATTGAATGTGACACATTTGCTAGTTTGAAATAATGAGCATCAAACAATCACAAATAAATAATTTAAACTGACAAATGTTATTATTCTTTTTCTTTTTCTTTTTGCTAATAAGAACAGTAAAGTGGCAGCATGCTTGGATGGGATATAAAACAGCGCATTTCCTATTTCTGCCTGAAGCTGATTTTAACAACTATTTTTAATAACTGATAATATAATAATAACTATTCTTTGCCTTTCCGAAAAGTGGCTATTTTCATATTGAATAGTTTTGCATTAAACGAAAGATTAGAAAAAAAAATACATTTTGTGCCTTATTCAACAGTTTGGTATTGTAAATTTTAGAGAAAAGTGCATATTGGATACTTTAAATAGTCATTATCTCAGTTTTTATTCAAGCTAAACGCGTGACAATTTTGCATAATTTGTAACATGAACAATACAACAAAATGGCACGAAATGTGAAAAATGCATTTTTTTCCATTCTGTATAGTTTGACATGGTACCGAGGACGTATTATGTTCTTTGTTATAGTTAGAATTCAACTCCAGAAAAAAAGTAACAAATTCTCACAATTTTCCAGTTTTGTGCAAATTGTTTACATAATTAGGCAGAGGTGTATTTTTATTATTGTTGTTATTATTAGGATGACTGAAGCGAAAGCTCTATTAGACAGCACAAATTATATTTTATCGCACACTTTACAAATAATAATAATAATAATAATAATAATAATAATAATAATAATATTTTGATTTGAAATAAAACATAAAAATAAATTGTAATCTGTAGTAAATTGTAATCTTTTTAATAGAATAATCTTAAATAATTTATTATTTTAAATAATTTATTTTGCATGTTTTTCCATTACAGACACATTTTTGCAAATAAAAAATGAAAAATGGAATTTTCGGAAGAAAAAATAAGTCATGGAGTTACTAATTATAGATAGAATCATAATTAATAACTGAATAAAATATATTTTCATTATTCTGCCAAAATATTTCAAAAACTGTTTTTTTTTTTTTTTTTTTTTTTTTTTTTTTTTTTTTTTAAATCAAGGAAAGAAATATTTCTGTAGATTCTGACAATATTATTTTCTCATCAAATGATTAGAAAAAAAATTGTTAAATATATTTCTTCATCATACAGACTTATTTTTGTAAACGATAATGATACCTGCGTATTTCTTGCAGTAAATAAAAATCATCGAGTGTGAAAAATGAAAAAAGTTATGATTGATTATATATGTGATATCTTATCGTTTCATCAAAATTTCTCTCTTTTTTAATTATTTAAATAAGGAAAGGAACCTATATATCTGCACTTTGCCAAGACAAAATATTTTAAATATTGAAAGTAACTGCAGAATTTATATTTCAAACCGTAAAAGAACATTGAACTTTCTTATATTAAAAATGTATATTATCTCAAAGGAAAATATACATTTTAATAGAATAATATTTTACTAAGATCAGCTGGAAATGGCGAATATTTTGGGGCTTTTTCCTTTTAATCATACAATAGTTTCACGATATCTTTTATGAGTACTTTTTTATAAAATTTATACCATATTTTTAATTAATTAAAATTTTTGAAAATTTAATTATTTACATTCAATTATAAAAGTACTTTTAGCGATAAGAATTCAAATACACAATATATTCTTGTTATGTGAAATCATTTAATTTACGCAGACGAAGCTTACGCATTTTAAAAGAAATATATCCTTTTTTTTTTTCTTTTTTTTTCTTTTTTGTTTCTTTTAGCCAAGTGGCAATAAAAGAATTGTAAACAAATAAAATTAATTTTTAAATTCTTTATATAAAGTGTTATTCGAATTCAAAGGTTGAAATTCATGGAGGAATGAGATAGATGGAGATGAAGTAAGCCTCAAAAAGGGGTTTGCAATATGAAACCATTTATCGCTCAAATTTTAATGTCCCAAACAAAAGTACGTGGAAGGGATTTTGTATTAATTTGACGAATTGAAAAAAATGAATTACAGCAGAAGCATATTTTAATAAGAAATGGAACATTTTTAAAATGCTCTTTGTTCTATTATTTATTAAAATAAATGTTTGCTTTTAAAATAATTGAAATTGATAAATTAGCAATAATTAAATGTCAAATTAAAATTATACAAGATGTTGAAATCATTTGATACGAACTAAAAATTGCATTACTGAAATTTTCTTTCTTTTCAGTAATTTTTAATACTTTATAACATAGATAAATACAAAAAAATTTTGTAAAAAGAAAATTTTGTTAAAAGAAAATTTTGTATCGAAAGATCAAGAGCAATTACTCAAATGTGAACCAAAAATTTATTGATAATAATTTCAGTAATGCAGCTAAAGTTTTCCAATCTGATGAAGTCATTTTGTTTGCAAATAACAATACGCATAAATAATTCAACTATTTCAAAATAATTAATAAAGATATTTTTAAATAGATCTCCATTTTGCCTACATCAATTGCTGCTAATTTACTTAAACATCTGTATTTCTTTTTAACAACCTATTAATAATTACATTTAAATAAATATTTAAAATATAATGATGAAAACTTTTTTTTAATCATGTATGAAAACTTAAGTAATAAATATTGATCAAAATTTAGATTTCTGACTGCAAACGATTTTAAGATATTAGCAAAAGAATGTTATCTTTTCAGGCAAAATATTAAAAGAATTTTCTATATGGATATTTAAAACACATATAATTAAATAATCAACTTTTACTTGTGAAGCGATAAATTAGTTCCTGCTATATTTATTAATCGCGTATTACAGCTAAAATGGCACAAACTGTCATTTTTTACGAAATTTTAATACGATGTTTAATAACAATTTCGACTATAAAAAACAAGAGCAATGAAATACGGTTTTAAATCGGTTTGAATTGATAGGAGTGTCAAAGCACGTAGTTTTGTTGGTACTTAATTGGTCTTAAAGTCGGGTTACATTTTTGGCATCACTCCAAGACATTATACTTCCGCTCTATTAATTTCTTTTTACTCTATGGTTGAAATTATTATTATTTATTATTATTATTTTTAATATGCTTGCAATTAAAAAACAATTTATGGAATTTGGTTGAATTTACATTTCTAAAATTAAAATGTGCCAAAACATAAAATAATGTTTTGCTTAATAAAGATGCAAAAATCCTAATTTAAAAAAAATTGTTACTTTCAAATATTTATCTTATGAAATAATGATTCGCGAATCCAAATAAAGTATGGGTTTGCTAGTTATTATAACTATTGTATTTGATTGATCAAAAGTGAGAAATGAAATAAAAAACTATTGTTAAATTTCTTTACTGATTTTTTATTTATTATTAATCATTCATAATTTCATAACAAAATCTACAATTTATATCATTCAGATAATTCAGTGACTTCTTTCTCTTTTTCATTTTGTTTTCTTTTTAATTTTGTAGAAGCAAATGGATAAGCTTGTTAAGTTTTTAGTTGTTGTTGACTTTGTTGCTGTTGTTGTGGTATAGAATTGGATACTTCCATCAAAAATCACAGAGAAAAAACAACAACTAAAAATAAAATAAAAGTACAACTTAAAATTATAAATTTTTGAACATTTTTAAAAACTTTGTACACAAAACTTTTTATGCTAATAATATTACTAATTTTATATAGTTTATAAAAGAGTTCACTTTAAAAGATAGTGGGCCGATTTTTACACAGCTAATTTCTGATTATTTAAATTCTTTAATCAGAATAATAAAAATTCTAAAACAATATTTTTAACTGAAAATTTAATTTTTTTTATTAAATCCATTAATGCTAAAATACTTTCAGTGAGTTTCCGACAAAATAAATTAGCAGCAACTATTATGGATTACCTAAAATTAATTATCTTTTACCTATTTTTAAAAACAAAAACGCATCTAGAATTTTTTTTTCTTACAAACTTTCCTGTGAGAACCCGATCAAAACTTTTTTAGTTGATAATTCTGAAATTGAAACTTTTATTTCATTAGGAAACTTTTAAAATGTCTTCTTAAATAATAATATTTAATCTTAAGCTTTGTTTAATAGGATTAGGAACTATTTTTCTAGGATAACATTAAAAAACTGTGTTGACTTTTATCTCATATTGTGTTTTGAGGGAACCGTAGACCTTCAGTATGAGAAAAATCGATTTAGAAAATATTTTTTCTTTTTTCCTTTATTAATATGCTTTGATCTTAACAACATCATTTGCAGGAAGCAGCATGTAATTGAAATGATTCCCAGCGAAATTACAAGAATTTCAAATTTATACACTAATTTATACATTTATAACTGAGTTATACCAAAACGATAAAACTTTAAATCGCGTTTTCTCAAAGTGGGAATTTTTGTCGAATTAAAACATTGAAAAGGTTCAAAACCTCTTATTTTTCATTCAATTTTTATAATATTAAATATTATTGTTTGAAATATACGATATTTTAAAACTTATTATCAATATGCATCCTGTGCATAATAGGAAATTGTTCCAGTTAGTTAACTTACGTCCATCAAATTTCGTGAAAAAGTTTAAATAAAGGAATTTTTTAATTACTTTTTCTCAGTATATTAGTTTACATTTTAAAACTCGTGCCTAATTTTGTTTCAGTATTTCAAAATTACCATTTAACAAAACATCAGGTGCCTAAAGCCAAATTTAATTCACACGAAACATTTTTAATAAGAGTTATTAATTAACATATTTTTAATAATATTTATTTTCTTTGAAAATGTACGAATTACTATGCAAGCAAAACTTCCGTACAATTGAGTAAAAATGAAAACAAAAATGGTTTGAACGTCCTCTGTCCCCTTAACAACATTATAAATTTTCAGTATTTAAAAAAAAAAAAAAAAAAAAAAAAAAAAGATTTTTGGCAGTTAAATTCTAGATCAGCACTTTTAAACTGTGCTCCGTAGACCCAAAGCGTCTGCAATATATATTAAAAGAGTCCGCGAAAGTAACATGCTCAATATACCTTTTTTTTTTAACTTATCTATAATTTGAAAAACGTATTGCGAGTAAAATCAAAGAAAAAATAAAAGCGCTGCTAAAAAATACAGTATCGTTAGTTTATCAGTAAAATCTGTAAAAACAAATTAGCTAGACACCTAAAAAAAAGAAAAAAAATCCGTTTGAAACAGGATTCCATTATACAAAGGTTTAATTTTTATAGGATTTATTGCATGCTTTTATTGTGAGTATATAGTAGGGTGGGTCGAAAAAATCGCTTTTTTTCAAATCCACTATTAATAGTGCGGAAAAGTTGTCTTTTGTAATTAGAAGGATAACGCAAAATTTTTTTTTGAAATCGGTTAATACCTTTAGGTCGCGCATCGCACTTGAAGTTCGGAAAATTTGACCAAAAAGGACAATTTTTAAAATTAATGTTGAAAATTAAAAAAAAAAAATGAAACTACTTCTAATAGCGCGGAAAAGTTTCCTTTTATATCTGAAAAGATAACGCAAAACTTTTTTTGAAATCGGTTAATATCTTCAGGTGGCCTATCGCACTTGAATTTCGGAAAAATTGATCAAAAATGACATTTTTTGGAATAAATGAGGAAAATTAAAAAAAATTTCCAACTTGCTTGTAATTGTACGGTAAAGTAACCTTTTACAATTAAAAAATAACTTTTTCCTTTTTCAAATCTGTTAATATCTTTAGCTCGCGCATCGTACCTGGAATTTAAAAAATATGATGAAACTTCACATAGGCTGATTACAAAAATAACTGATGAACCGATTTTTTTCTATTTCTCTTGCTCAGAACGCAGATGAGCTGTCAACGCAGGTGGTTTTCAGGCTTTTCATGTGATTACTACAAACAGTTACATTATATCAAGAGAAAATGGATTTAAAATGGTATCTAACATCAAATAGAGAGGGGCACATTTCTTTTATTCAGGAGCCTACCCCTTAGATGAAGTCCTTGTAGTTGGATGTGATATCATCTCTATCAATACGGGATTGAAAAAAAGGGATTTTTCAAACCTTGGAAATGAAGATAGGCAGGTCCTTGCAGTGGTGTATTTACCTTTTGCATTTCATCGAATTGCCTTTTAGGCACTTGTTTCAGTATATTGATTATAAAAGCAAAATGTTAGCATTATTTTCTTGTCCTATAGGCAAGCAACTATCTGCTTGCAAAATATTACTTGTCATCAAGTTTGAATCAATCAATAGTGACTCTTGAAAACCCAAATGACCATAGTAAAGATCAAAAGTATATTTTTGAAATGTCAAATGCTGTGCAATCGGCTTCTTCCTGAGGATCTTTCTATCCGAGATCCGGGGTCCATTCTTCATTCCCGATGGTTAACGACAGCCTATAAAATTCTCAGACTGTATATATATCCACAGAAAACCCTAGAACTGAAATGAAGCAGTTAGTTTTATTCATCATAAAAACATGTGCCTATATGGTTTGAAATTAAAAATTATTCTATTATATATGGACCAAAGCATTTGCACAAGACAATAACAACATCACGCTACCTATCAAAAAGTCTGCAGGAAATTTATAGACCCTGTTATTGAACTTAACTCTTACTTCGCTCATCCAGAAAACCTGATTACAGATGAGAGGGTATATGTTCGAGAGTTAGGATTACGATAAATTTTGAAAGCAATGAAACTGGTGACAGAAGAGGCGACTGTAAGAGATTTTGTGAGACCCAAATTAAATTTTGGTGTTCAGGATTATACTAAACTAATTGATTGGTCGAGTTACAAAGTTACTTCATCACGTATATTACACGGAATCAGCCCAGACAGTCTTTATCTTTTTTTGAATCGAAATATGTCTCAGAATATGGAAGTGGAAACAATAAGGACGTTTCTGTGCCACACACACAAGCGGTGGAATGATATGTGAAACTTTTGAGGAAGGCTTCTGAAAAAGTATGTGGCTGTAATAGCAGCGACGGCTATGTTAGATCAACTTTGCTTTCGCGATCACTAATGCCAAAATTTGATAAATCTCACTACAAGACTTTAATTGTGGTAAAGCAAGAAAGAAAAATAACTATTCTCTAAAATTACTACAATGCAAATAGCCTAATATTGTTTGAATAAAACTTGCTTTTTATTTTTTAGCAGAATGTCTCATTAAGTAGTGTTCTAAACCTGTTCAATAAGAATGTTTAACTTTAATAAATAAAATAGTTGAAAAATATACTTTTTTAAACTTTTTCATAATTTACAAACAATGCATTATAAAATATTATTAACCTATTTTAAATACGTTTATTACCAATTTTATAAGTTTATTTAAATACGTAATTTTACGTTTCTATTCATATAATGGAATATTTTTATGTTATTAGAAGTAGATGTGAAAAGAAGATGATTTTTCATCTTTTATATGAAACAATGTCAATTTTCATAAAATTTCGCTAACTTAAAGGGACTTAAAGGTATTAACAGATTTAAAAAAGAAAGAAAAGTTATTTTTTTAATTGTAAAAGGTCATTTTAGTGTACTATTACCAGCAAGTTCGAACATTTTTTAATTTTCCCCATTTATTCCAAAAAATGTCATTTTTGATCAATTTTTCCGAAATTCAAGGGCGATGGGCTACCTGAAGATATTGACCGATTTCAAAAAACGTTTTGCGTTATCTTTTCAGATATAAAAGGAAACTTTTCCGCGCTATTAGAAGTAGGTTCGAAAATTTTTTAATTTTCATCATTAATTTCAAAAATTGTCATTTTTGGTAAAATTTCCCGAACTTCAAGTGCGATGCGCGACCTAAAGATATTAACCGATTTAAAAAAAAAAAAAAAAATTGCGTTATCCTTCTAATTACAAAAGGCAACTTTTCCGCACTATTAATAGTGGTTTTGTGAAAATTCGATTTTTTCGACCCACCCTAGTATATAGTAGCAATGTATGGGTCATTTTCTCTAAACAGTTACCGTAAAATGGGGTGAATCGGAACACTTTTCAACTTTAACTTTAAAAAAAGCAACAACTGATTTTTAAATTCTTTTATTTTTTTACTAGAAACTTCGGTCTTGTTTTGTTCCCTATTTTTAAGCAAAAATGTAACAATTTTACTATTTATGTATACATTTTTAATCTTCTTAATGATGTTCCGATTCAACCCGCAGATAGGGGTGAATCGGAACAAAAGTTATAATATTTATTTATTTTGATTCAAACTGTAATAGGATTAATAGGAATTAGTAATAATGATAAATTAGGAATAGAAACACGTAGTTTCTTTATTTTATATACAAGTAAAGATATGCCTTTTTAAAAATTAGAAAACAACTTTGAACTCAAGAACAATTAAAATTATTCTAAGAAATTGCGTTCGAATTGCAGAAGTTGGAATTTAATAGAAGTTCATCCCTGTTCTGTGTTATACTTTACTAGAAGTCATTGGATAAGTGAATCTATCAAGTAGCCCCAATCGCTGCATGTATTAATAAGATCTACTAGTGCATCTTCATCCCCAGCCCTTAGTACTGTTTGCATCCCTCTCTTTTATAATTAGATTTCCATTTTGAGATGTTTGTGTAATGTTGTGGGTGACAGAGAATAATTCTGTGCAACTTTTCTTGGTAATTTGCCATTTTTAAATAGTTTTACTGTGTATTCCATGTCTGTTGGATTGGCCGTTGACTTTTTTGTTTAATTAAGTAATTTCTTGACACCTTTAAACTCTTCAAGTAATTAGATCAAACAAAATATTGTTACAATACATATTCATTAACATGTTTTCAGATATTACATAGAACTAGTACTGTATAGAAAAATAAATCATGAGCAAAAACGTGTTCATATTCACCCCGCAAATTTTAAACCTCTGATGTTACAAGCCTTTTTTTTTACTTTTTCATTATGTAGTTTAGAAATAAGTAGAATTTATTACAGCATATCGCTTACAGGTCTATCATTAATTAAAAAACTCTACTCCTAGTTTTAGAATGCGAAAAGAACTGCATAGCGGGTTTTTTAATTACAGCTTTTCATAGGTCCGTGTGCAATTTTATGATTAAGTATCGTGAGTGGTCTCATTTTTTCCCTTATGTATTGTAGACTAAGAAAAGCGATGGTGGACATCCGGGACCTGCGACTGGGGAGGAGGAGGGGAGGGATAAAGGGTCAAAAGGGGCAAGAAACAAAAATTCAATTTCACAATAAAAAAGAAAAAAATATGTAAAAATATTAATGTTTAAAACTTTTATAGAGTGAGAAAATCATTTGTGGACATCCGGAACCCGCGACTGGAGAGAAGGAGGGGAGGGGAAAGGGTCGAAAGGGGGAAGGGAAAATAATTCTATTTCACAATAAAAAAGAAAAAATATGTATAAATATTAATGTTTAAAACTTTTATAGAATGAAAAAAACCTTTGTGGACATTCATGACCCCAACTGGAGAAGGGGAGGGGAGGATAAGGGAGGGGAAAGGAGCAAGAAAAAAATTCAATTTCTCAATAAAAAAGAAAAAATATGTATAAATATTAATGTTTAACACATTTATAGAATGAGAAAAACATTTGTGGACATCCGGGACCCATGAATGGAGAGGGGGGAGGGGAAAAGGTCGAAAGGGGCAAGAAAAAAAATCAATTTCACAATAAAAAAGAAAAAACATGCATAAATATTAATGTTTAAAACTTTTATAGAATGAGAAAAACATTTGTGGACATCCGAGATCCGCAACTGGGGAGGTGAAGGGGAGAGTAGGGGAGGGGAAAGAGTTGAAAGGGGCAAGAAAAAAAAATTATATTTCACAATAAAAAAGAAAAATATATATGCATAAATATTAATGTTTTAACTTTTAAATAGAATGAGATAAACATTTGTGGACATCCGGGACCCGCAACTAGGGAAGAGAAGGGCAGAGGAGGGGAGGGTAAAGAGTTGAAAGGGGCAAGAAAAAAAAGTTCCATTTCACAGTAAAAAAGAAAAATGTATCTATAAACTATCTTGAAACTTTTATAGAATGAGAAAAACATTTGTGGACATCCGAAACCCGCGACTGGAGAGGGGGATGAGAGGGGAAAGGGTTGAAAAGGATACGAAAAAAAATCCATTTCACAATAAAAAGGAAAAAACATGCATAAATATTCGTGTTTAAAACTTTTATAGAATGAGAAAAACTTTTGTGGACATCCGAGGCCTCGACTGAGGAAGGAAAAGGATTAAACGGCTCAAGGAAAAAAAATTTCCATTTAAAATATACATACATATATATACAGGAATATTAATGTTTAAAGCTTTTATGGAATGAGAAAAGCATTGGTGGACGTCTGGGACCCACGACTGGGGAATAGAAGGGGAGGGGAAATGGTTGAAAGGGGCAATAAAAAAATTAGCTTAAAAAGTAATGATATATAAATATTAATATTTAAAACTTTTATTTAATGAGAAAAGCAATGATGGACATACGGGACTCACGAATGGAGAAAAGGAGAAGAAGAGTAAGAAAAAAATCTATTTCTCAATAAAAAAGAAAAAAATATGTATAAATATTAATGTTTAAAACTTTTATATAATGAGAAAAACATTTGTGAACATCCGGGACCCGCGATTGGGGAGGGACAGGGGTGAAAGGGACAAGGTAAACAAATTTCCAATAAAAAAAAAAAAATATACATACATAAATATTACTATTTAAAACTTTTATAGAATTAGAACAGCATCAGTGCGCATTCAGGACTCGCGATTGGGATGTGGGAGAGGAGGGAAAGGAAGGGTAAAGCTTTGAAAGCGGCATGAAAAAAAGATCCGTTTTAAAAAATATGTATATAAATAATAGTGTTTAAAATTTGTATAGAATGAGAAAAAAAACGTTTCACATCTGGAACCCGCGAATGTGGAGGGGGGAAAGGATTGTAAGGGACCAGAAAAAAATTCCATTTGAAAAAAAGTATTTACATAAATATTAATGGTTCGAGAATGCTATACATTGGTTTACAAGAATACTAAAAATTTGTTAATGAACGTATTATTAATAGAACAAAAAATTTATGAGATTCATTTTTCACAAAGAAAATTAAAATTGTGTAAAACAATGGTAAAGTTGCAAAGTTCTATTGTTGCAAAGTAAAAAATGGAAATGCAGAAGGGGTTATACGAATAAAGGATGATGAAAAGTTGTTTAACCGTCTTGTCGTTTTTTGCCGTTCGCGTCCTGATATAAATTTCAAAGAATATATCGGAAAATACGAATTAACAGGAGTTCCACGATCCTTATGCGCAAGCCATGGAACAATGTGCAAAACCCAGGTCAAAAGTAAGCTAATAATGCATCATTTAGAAGAACTTTGCACAAAAGAACGGACAACAGACATTCTCAATAGTTCTTTATGGATTAGTAGAGGTGCAGTCCAAATAAAATCCTCTGACTCTGGTGTTGCAATCATAGATTGATTGCATGCCAGAGTAACATACATTGATACCTTCAAAAGACAATAAAACTGTTGCTATAATATTACGTCAAAATATGTTCACAAAATCAATTCATTGGGAAAACATTAATATTTATTTATATGTATGTATATTTTTAAACGAATTTTTGCTTTTTTTTAATACTGTTTTTAAACCTTTCCCATCCTCTACTCCTCTCCATCAACGGTTCCCGGATGTCTAACAATGCTCTTCTCATTCTATAAAGTTTTAAACATTAATATTTATGTATATATATATTTAAATTTATTTTGAAATAGATATTTCTTTTTCTTGCCCTTTAAACTCTTTTCCCTCTTCTCCCCTCCTTTTCTCCATTCGTGACACCCGGATGTTCATCAATGCTTTTCTCATTCAATAAATGTTTTAAACTAGGGGGGCTCCGTCCCCCTGCTCACTACGCTCGCTAACCCCCCGCGTAATTGCTTCGCGATTCCAAGTTGTAGACTACCCCTGCTTGCTGCGCTCGCCAATACCCCATGGTATGAATAAGCAGTTTCAGACCTTTCAAATGAAGTGTCACACGACTGGTGTTGTAAAGATATTAAAAATGTGTCCCCCCTGGGAGGAGCAGAGTTTGGTGGTGACACAGAAGACATCCATAATATGAGTAAGCAGTTGCAGACCTTTCAAATCATGTGTCACACGACTGGTGTTGTAAAGAAATTAAAAATCTGGCGAAATATCAGTTATCGCCAAGTTGGCATCACTTTTGGCGACTAATTTTGGTCGCCAAATCTGGCGATATATCGCCAAGTTGGCGATAAACTTGGCGATTTTTGCCGATGGTAACCTTTCCCTCTTTATGGTAACCCATACGGAGATGCATAGACGGAGCCCTTTCCTGATTGGTCTATTCGACTCATGGAAGGAGTGGTCCGCCCCGATTCGTTATTTCCGGAAATCTTACACATCAACATCATTCTAGGAGTCATTTCTTTTAAGGCTAGTTTTTTTTTACTATAGAAGGATATAAATATTTATACATATTTATTTTTAAAACGAATTTTTTTTATTGCCTTTTTCAAAACCCTTCCCCTCCCCTTCTATTCCACAGATGTCCATCGATACTTTTCACATTCTTTAAAAGCTTAAAACATTAATATTCCTGTACATATATGTATATATATATTAAAGGAAATTTTTTTTCCTTGCCCATTTAATCCTTTTAACTCCCCTCCCCTTCCCTTACCCAGTTGTGGGTCACTCATATCCAAATGTTTTTCTCATTGTAAAAAAGTTTTAAACATTAATATTTATGCATATTTTTTCTTTTTTATTGTAAAACGGAATTTTTATTTCTTGCCCATTTCAACCCTACCCCCTCCCCTTCCCTCCCCCAGTCGCGGATCCCCAATGTCTACAAATGTTTTTCACATTATATAAAAGTTTTAAACATTAATATTTATGCATATTTTTTCTTTTTTATTGTGAAATTGAAATTTTTTTTTTGCCCATTTCAACCATTTCCCCTCCCCTCCCCCTCTCCAGTTGCGGGTCCCGGATGTCCACCATCGCTTTTCTTAGTCTACAATACATAAGGAAAAAAGTGAGACCACTCACGATACTTAATCATAAAATTGCACACGGGATGTAATTAGAAAACCGACTAGCAGTTACATACAAAGTTTTGAAGACGTTGAAAAAATGCGGGTTTTTTTTAGGATTCACTTGCAAATTTTTTTAATATACTTCAGTAGAGGTGCCAACATGGCAAAACTGAATTTCACAACTCTTAATGTTATTACCTTCTTATAAAAAAAATTGGCAACTAAAAATATCATCACATATATTTGTAATGAATTTATTTGTATGACCGGGAAGTTTCGTTTATATTCACCCCGTTGTTCCTATTCACCCCATTTTATGGTATATTCTTCTTCCGTCTTCACAAATAATAAATAAACTTAACTCGATAAAACTAGCATCACTTAAACGCATAAGTTAAGAATGTCACATAAGATCTGATAATTGTAAGTTTTGAAGTTAAAAAAATTCTGATATATTAAATTTTTTTTTCTTTTATTATAACTTTGAACAAAGTTTCTCTCTAAAAAAAAAAAAAAAAAAAAAAAAAAAGAAAGAAAGAAAGAAAAGAAAAGAAAAGATAAAAGAAAACGGCTTCTTTTTGTGAAACAAAGGGAGGGGGGTATAGTAGAATATCATCAGTTATTCAAAATAGTGAACAAACATATTTATTTTTGTTTTGTTTGAATAAATGTATTCAATTAATTTTCATTTATTTATTTATTTATTAAAAAATTGAAAAATTAAGAATTTTTATAGGACTATCATTCATTCTACATTTACTAAAATTAATCTCAAAAAACTGAAATATTTTAATATTAATGATATGTATGAAATAATATTTTGAGGTTGTTTAAAATCTAAATGAATGAGCTGTGACAAAATACATAAGTAGATATGTGCAGGACATGTGCCCAGATTAAAAATGTTTGTCAAAATCATAGCACACCCCCCCTTCCCCCACTTCAGATTTTCAAGCTGTTCTCCTGGTCTATTTGCTGAGACGAGTTAGACAAATAAACATACTCTAGTCTGAAAAAATTTCAAGCTATCCAATTTTTTTTTCCAATGTTCGCTGGAACAATAGGATTTTACTGTACTTATGTCGCTATTTTTTATAAAGATATTCCACCACAACTGTATCAAAAACATGCACCATGTAAAATGTAAATTTCGCAAATCAGAGTCAACATGGTAAATATGATTTCTTGCTTATAATGAAATATGTAATAAAATAAATATTATAAATATTTTCTAAATATAGAATTAATTTAAATTCTTTTTCCACGAAATCGAATGATAGCTTACAACTTAAATGCAACACATTGAGTTGCCAATCCAGCTAATTTTCTAATAAAAAATATAAGTAAATATAAACAGCACTTCACTAGAAAATACAATAACTCTGACAATAACCATGTAATTTGAATAATTGGGTCATTTTCTCTAAACAGCGATATTTTTGTCTCTGCTTCAAAAATAATGAATAAACTTGTATGAAAATTAAATAAATGTTATAATACTTTAATTACATGTTTTTATGTATGTCAAACAGGATAAAACATATTATTAATAAATAAAAGCCAGTTAAATAATTTTATATGTTGTAAAAATGTCATTCCCTTGTGTGTCCCTGTCACCGCCTTAACACAAAAGTAGTTCCCAAAACTGACCATCCGAATATATTTGTAATTTTTTTGTTGGTTAAATTATTAAACAATATCATAGAATACTAAAATTTGAAAAAATAAATACTTTTCATTTTTGGTATTTTTTAAAAAAATAATAATAATAAATGTCCCTTGGTTTTGTTGTCATTCCCCTGTCATAAAATGAAAGTAATGATTCGCAGCTGTGGCAACATTTATATTACTCCAGAATTTCATCTGTGAATAATGACATCATCAGAGAAGATATCTTAAATTGTTCTTTTTTGCAGCATTAATTTTTACAAGTAAAACTTGGTGATTTCCAGTGACATATTGGTAAGTATTTTTATTGACTATCATTACCTGTCTCTCTTATTTACTTAAATTTTGTAAAGAATGCTGAATCAACGATTAAGCCATATTTGTATTACGTTTTTAAAGTTTTCTTTAAGTGCAATTTAATTTTGTGTATATAGTTAAGATAACATACAAGCTAAACTTAATTTTTGTCATTTCCCTGTGGTCATTCCCTTGTCATATGTAAAGCAGGGGAATGACTACAGTCACTAATTTTCACAAATTATGAATATTTATTAGAAAATTAATTAGAAAATTAAATATTTTATGTAATTATCACACACTATTTGCTGTTTTGAAAGCAAAAAATGCATGTTTTTGTTAGTTCTATTCATCAAAAGATGAAAAATTGCTCTTTAAAAAGTTGGATTTTATTTATTTTCTTTTATATAAGTATATAAATTTAGTAAAAATAAACACTCACTGCTCTAAAAAAGCAAATGAATCGGACAAAGCAGGATGATTACATGGTTGTCAAGCATAAACTCAATAAAATGGTTTGTGCTTATTATAATTTATCAGTTTTAAAAGGGTATTCTCCAACTTAGTTAAAAACATTGTTAGCTCATTAAAATATAAAATTTTTATGGTTTTTATGCGTGTTTTTAATAAAAATACCTGTTAGATTTATAATAGCCACTAAAAAAGGAATAAATGACCAGAAAATATTGCATGAGAAAGCAGCTAGAAACATTAAACCAGTACCAGTATCCAAATTATTATCTAGAGGTCAGAGAATTCAAAGGAAACGATGGAAGATATATCAAAGAAATAGTCGTGCAAAAAAGAAAAATATCATTGAACACTAAGATTTCTACCATACTGAAGATATTGTCTCAGTTGAACATAATGAAATCCAGTGGTTATAGCCATCAAAAAGCAAAGACGGCTCTAGCCAAATAAGCCAAAAGAACAGTCTTACTACTGGGCAAAACTCGGGAAAAGGTAATAAGGTTATTAAAACTACTTTAGTTGAATCTAAATTATTCCAAGAGACAGAAAAAAAAATTCCAAAACATAGTCAGATGGAAGAATAAAAAGGTGGTCATCGTTGGCGAGTAAAAAGGGATCGAGCAAAATTAGCTAAACAAATTGGAAAAGTTGAGAAAGAAACTATTAAAGACTCATCAAACTTCCGAAAAGTACAAGAAGTTTTATAGGCTTAGAGACAAATATTCCAATCAAGAATCAGTTGGAAAATACATTAGAAATATCTCAAAAAAGATTAATTCAGCGCCCGAATTAAAAAAAAAAAAAAAAAAGGTGTTTGGAGAAATATTGACAAAGGATTTGGCAAACGGAAATAACAATTTGGAAAAAGACGAAGCAAAACAATTTTTTAAAGGAATAATGTAAGGAGACATTTTTAAAAAATACAAGGTAGTAAATGAAACAAAGTTCTTACCTTACAAAATACACATAGCACACAAAATAAGAGTTTTATAGTTTCGAATATGGGCGGAAAAAAAGAACTGGATTTTTTGTTACAATTCTAAAGTTACGTTAGAAGATATAAGAGCCAAAATCTCTGAACTCAAACCATATGGATCTCAGGCAAATACATTTTATTTTACTGAGTTTCTCCATAAAAAAATATCAAAATAAAATTGGTTTTGAGCTTTTGTTTATAATAATGTTTTCTTATTTACTATAAAATTTTGTGAAAAAAAATTAATAATTTGTAGTTATACCTGTTTGTCATTTCTTTGTGCCTGTTCGTCATTCCCCTGTGTAGTTGAAATTTAAAAATTTATTTTTGTGTATTTAACGTAGTAAAAGATTTTTGCTGACTCTATTTTATTAGTTAGAAACATTGTCTAAACACAATGAAAACCAATTTTAAAGAAAAAAATTAACATTATTTTTTTAAAAATATATGATGTCCAAATTGATCTGTTAAGAGAAAATGACCCAATTGTCATAATCAGAATAAAATCTGAACCTCTATTCATGGTTATTGTAATTTGCTATATATGAAATGCTGTTATTTATCTTAATTAAAATATACCTAATTCGTAAAAATAGTAATTTTTTAATGGTTTCTACAACTGGGAACAAATGAAACGGCTCCCAAGAAAGGAACACAAAAATTTGATCGATTAGAAAACGAAAAAATTAAAGAAAATATAAAATCTCATGCCCTTTTGGCAGCTGAATTAAAAGAGAGAGAGTGTCTTAAATATCTTTAGAAGAAAGCAGCTGGGAAAATCAAATCAATATACGAATTATCAGTTAGAGATCAGAGAATTCAAAAGAAACGATGACAGGTTAAAAAAAAAGTAAAAAAAGAAAAAAGAAATATCCTGCAAGAAAGAAGAACATCACTTAACAGTATGATTTCAACCTTAAGGGGGATCAAGGGTTGATCGATACAGAAAAACATGTAAACAGAGCTCTCGCTTCGAGTCCATATAAAAACAGAAATATTCAATGTAATTAACTTAAACTTTCTGATATCTTAAAGTATGTTTGTAGTCTTATAAAATTATAAAATGAAGTACTTCAATGTAATATAATAAGAAATATAACAAAATTTATGTAACACAATTTTCGAAAAAAAAAAAATATGTATTATATCACCAACACCAAGATATCTTAACGTTGAATTGACATAAGAACATAATTTTTGCTTTAAAATGATCCAGAGACTTTGCTCTAGAGAATGAATTAAGGATATAACTATCACTCAAAAACAACATTATTAAAAAAGCTCTCAAATTTAAAAATTTAAAAACTCCTAAAAAATACAACTTTTTTTTCATTAAAAATACTCAAAATATTAAACTATCTAAACTATATTAATTCATTCTATAGATAATGATGTAAATGAGCATGCAAAAAAAAAAAAAAAAAAAAAAAAAAAAAAAAAACTATTCCATCAAATAGTTTTTTTAATCTTGGTGTTAGTCGTCAAAAATCAAGTTTTGAGAAAAGGCGACTTGAAATTATATGGGCGCGGTATGAAAGTGTTGATACATAAATGCTTATAACTCCGTTAACAATGCAAATATTTTTATGCTGTTTTTTTACATTGAGTTAAGAATTAATTGGATAATCAAACTAGATCATAAAAAATCGATTTTTTGAAAAGTTTTCAACCCCTGAGCCCCCTTAATGAAGAGATTGTGTCATGTTAACGTTAAAATTCACAGTGTTAAAAAAAAAATTGTAATTTTACATATGTAAAATTGCAGAAATCTGTATGCTTAACGCTTACTAAAATTTTATCTGCACGCTGTACAAAGAAAATATAAATTTACCAAACTAGCATTTTAATAGTCTTTCGAAAAGCTGTATCTGTATAAAAGATTCCATAAAAATTAGAGTTATCTTACTTAAATTTTATCTGTAAACCAGGTTGCAGTTACATAAAAAGCTCTAGGTATTCCAGTTTCCTAAAATTTCCTTGTAACTTTTCGGATTTTTTTTATTTACAGTGCAAACTTGTATCTGTTACAGCAATTTCTGTTTTTGTCATTACATAAAAAATCCTAGGAATCACAGTTTCCTAGAAAACATTTAGTAACTTTATATTTTTGTTTTATAGTGCAGTAGTCACAAACATCTAAAAACAAAGAGCGTTCTAATCAAATAAATAAAAAAAAATTTAAAAAATCTTCATACCACGCAAAACTTCGCAAAAGACAAAAAAGGTTAATAAACAAAACTACCTTTGTTGAACTTAAATTGTTTCAAGGGACAGAAAAAAAAAAAGAATTCCTAAACGAATTCGGTGGAAGGAAATAAGCTGATCGTAAATAAGTAACAAGGAACTGAAAAAAATTAATTAGAAAACTAAAAAGGGTGAAAGACAAATTATTTTAAGGATTCGTCGAGCTTCTGAAATGTACAAGAAAAAGTCTTACAGACTCAGTGATAAGGTTTATAATCAGGAATTCGCAGTTCAAAAGTTGATAGAAGTATTTGAAGAACAGTTGCCAAAACTGTGTACCATGTTGATAATCAATATCACCAGCACACTGTTATAAAACAACAGAAAGATAATTTAGAAAAACGTGAAATTCTTACATATGTTGATTTTAGAGGAAATTATCTTCATAAATATTTTCAACAGGCATATTTATGAAACAATTTGTTCAATTTGTTGATGGTCAGCGTATAACAAACCGTATAGCTGTTTTATATTTCAAAAATAGCTTAGAGAACGAGGAAGCAAAATATTTTGTACTGCTTCACAATCATTTAAATTCGTTTGAGTAGCAATTTGGGTTTATTTGCAGCCTACAACTAATTAACACCTTAACCCATTCGCGACGGGACCCTTTTAAGAAATTTTTAATGTTTTATCACCGGTTTTAAAAAACAGAAATTCGTGGATTATTAAATAGAGAAAATGCACCGATTAAATAAGACAAATTTTACAGTAAAATTTTACTGGTGGGGATCTTTTTGCAGCACTTATACGTGTCGCTTTCCCCAAGGGATTAATAACTATCTCTCGGTTACTACAAATCATGGATTAAGTGTCAATTCTTCAAACTAATACAGAAACAAAACGATGTTTTCAAGTTTTCGCAGCATTTTTACAAGAGGATTTTCAAAGCATGAAAGCACTATCACGTAGTATAACAAATCACGGCACTGCAAAGAAGAACCTGATTTTGCAGGTGGATTAATAAAAAAGAAATTAAAAATTTCACAAAGTTAATGAAGTTTTTAAAAGCAGAAGTAAAAGGTATTTTAATGCACATTGTCGACTGCAAAATAAAAAAGATATATATTGATCTACATTACAATAAAGTACAAAAACCTTTCCTAGTTACTTGTGAAAGTCCACAAGGAATCATCTCCAAGCCAAAAACTATAATCACTGAGTTTTAGAATGTTAAGTTGCTTTTTTTGTCCAAACGATTGTAAACGTTCTACAATTACAGGAACAAAAAAAGGAATCAGAAGTAGAAAAAACAGAGGCATGCAATATAGATCAGCCAATAGATAACTTATTTTAGTATTGCTTTAGTTTTGAACATTATTTCTTGATTCTAATTTTATTTTAAGTAAACTGTTTATGGTGGAATGTTTTATCCATTTAAAAAAGAATTAAAAATGGTGACTGGGTTTGTATACCTTATTATGGACTATGGAATTATGATTATGGAAAAATAATAAAAGTGATTGATAATGTTGATTACAAAGTGAAAGTAAAAGAAAATTTGAAAGAAAATTTTTATAAATGGCCTCTCAATCTTGATTTATGCTTATTTGGATCTGCAGAGATAAAAGACAGAATCACTATCTCCATACCTTACATATCTTGATCATAAAAAGCTACTTTAGTGTTTTTCTCCACTGAAGAAAATATCTGAAATAAAATTACTTGATAACTGTAATTTAAAGTTTATAATAATGCTTCTTTATTGCGTGTTTAATATCTTTCTTTTTTTCTACTAATTGCTTTTTATTATTTTGAGGCGCTCACTATAAATACAATCCAATATCAAAGAGGGGGGGGGATAAAAAAATATATATAATATTCAAATAGCTCTGTTATGAGAAACTGACCCATGTATCATGTATTCAATATATAAATAAGCTCAATGTTAAATCCTGAGTTATCTGCAAAGACAAAGAAAATCCGAAAACGGGTCCGTAATAACAAAATCCTTAAGAACTGCTGCTCTAGATCATTCTTATATTGTAAATTATCATAACTCGTGACTGAAGTTTTAGCTTATTTAAACAAATGATTTTTTAGAAAATGTTTTCAAATTTGGCCGCTTTAAGCTAATTTCTAGGTAGGACAGTCCGAGAAAGGTCTTCATGAGACAGCGATTGCTTATAACTCAATCGAAATTTAAATCGAAAATTAAAATAATAATAATAATAATAATAATAATAATAATAATAATAATAATAATAATAAACTGAAATAAAAATACAGTAATAAAATCATGCTTTTAATATTGAAACTGTACATTTACCTCTTCGGAAAGACATTTAAAATATGATTTTATTCTCAATTCCGCTTAATTTATGTTTCGTCGGAATTCAGCTAAGAACCTTGCCGAAAGATCGATAAGGATTTTCGGCTAATGCGTTTATTACTGACCGGTGATTTGGAGACGTTTTTCGCTCTATATCATAAGATCCTACCTTAACTGAATGAATATTTTATTATTTAAAACTTTTTGAGTACGTGAAATTTTTCCTTTATTCTCACATAAATGCATATAAAACAGTTTTAAATAAATATTTTTTTACAAACTGATGCTAAAGTATCTTTAACTGATCTTCATCTTAGTTCTTAAAACATAATTCTCATCACAATATTTTTATCTACACCTAATTTAGATTGTCTACTGTAAACAGAACTTTACGTCACAACAACTTAGAGTGTCAAAAAGGGGGGGGGGAGGCTTTATAAACTTTAACTTTATTTCTAATTCTACTGGTCTTATAGCTTATTAAATGTCTTAATTGAAAAAAATGATTGTGCATAATCAAATAATAATAATAATAATAATAATAATAATAATAATAATAATAATAATAATAATAATAATAATAATGTAAATATTATTTACTATAAAGCACAGAAAAAAGTATTTGTTAATCATTTAATCGCTGAAAAGTGTTTATATGAGATTTACGATAGTTATGCTTTTAGAATTTTTGGCCATAATTATACAGATTGTACTGCATATAAAGATTTCATGCAGATACATGGTTTTTTGCTAGAATTAAACAAAGTAAATTGTTAATATTGACTGAATGGCTGAAAAATTGTATACTTACGTAAAAAGAGAACATCGTTGTTGTCGTAATAAAAATAAATATATGTCTTTAATACATGTTCTCTTTTTCTATTCTTCCAGTTTTGACAAAATAGATTAAATCTCCAAAACATTTTTCTTTTCAAGGGTTTTTTTTTTTTTTTTTTTTTTTTTTTTTTTTTTTTTTTTTTTTTTTTAGTGGAAAATATTGACATTGAAGAAAAGAAGAATTATTTTGATCGCATAAATATAAATATTAATAAACTGTTCTTCAAAAGTTTTTTTCTCTCGCATTCTATGTGTTCTAGTTTATGATAATTTTATTTTTCTAAAATAGGCTAAAGTGATATATAATTTTATTAAAACAATGAATCTTTCAATCTCCATTAAAATAAAATGAAAAGTTTTTCTTTCAAAATAAAGGTTTAAATATTTAGTTTTATTTAGAGAGATTTCTCTAATAGACTTTTTTCCGTTCTAAAACAAATCTATTTTATCCCCTTTTGTCATAATTTTTATATACGGAAATGAAAAAAAAATATTTTTAGGATACATTTTTTTGTGTTATGCAAGCAATTTTTTGATATGAAATATAGTATGATTTAAGATTTCAATGTAAATTACATTATGAATTACCTGAATCACTTGTTGCATTCCTAACTTAAATACTTTCTTTTTAATTTGGTTAGTATTAATGTAATTTTTGTTTATTTTTTTAAAATTGATTAAATATGTGTTGATTTTAATATGCGTGCATATATAAAACGCCAGTAATATTTTCTGAACTCATTACAATAACATTTTAGGATCATATACTCTAGAATGATGCTAACATATTTAAATTCATTACGCAATAGAATTGATTTTTTTTTTTCATTTTATGATGCATATTTGTTTTCTCAATAACTTTATCCGCATTACGGTTTTCAAATGGCTAATTGCAACATTGTTAATTTAGTTATGAATATAATTTTTCAATGATATTAGTGCTTTTGAAAACATTTTAATGGAATCACAAGTAAACAAATAAATAAATAAAAAAAAAATAATAATAACATAACATATTTCCATTTGTTGAAAATTTTAAAAGCCAAAATAAAAGAAAGTGAAAATTTCCTGTGACTGTTAATCGCTGATTAAACATTCCATGATTTGTCAAATCCTATTTATTCTAAAATTACATTTCTATTAAAATATATGTAAATACTTATATATACTATAATTCCTGTATGACATTTGTCTAATATATGTGATATACATTTCTCTGAAATAAAAAAGGTTATTCTTATATATTTTATACAGAAATAAAGAGGAGTTTTGATAACCTCAAACATCAATCAAGGAATATTTGTAAAATAAATTCCTGTAAATTTTTTAGTGTTACTCTCTATATTGATATAAATGATTCTGAAAAAGCTATCACAGATTAAAGAAAAAACACTTAAGGATTGCTAATCAAATTTCAAGTAGTGAAAAATATCTTTTAAATTGGTTAACCAATGTAAGAAATCACCGAAAGAGGAAGTAAAGGAGTAAAATTTAAATAAATGTATTTTTTAACAATTAAAATTTTCCATTAATTGTGTTTTTATTCATAAAAATAAACATTTTTTCTCGTAAATCTAGTTATCTGTCTGTTTTAAGGAAAACTGATCATAAATAGCTTATGTAAATTGCAAAGAATCTGGAATGCATTTTTTTTCTTATTGAATTATCCTTTTCTTATATATATATTTCGTGATGATAATTTGCTTATTTGTAGCTTCGCTTATCAATCAAATATAATTTGATAATTATTAAACTATTTTTTTTATTTAAACTAAATCATTATTTTTTAAAAACAATTAAACGTAAAAATAAAACCAAAGTATTAATAAATGAGTTAAAATACAGCTTATAAACATTTCACAGCACTAAAATAAGATAATCCTTAAAAAAATCAGTATTCATTTATAAAATTCGAAGATAATTAATAATTAAAATGATGTATAATAGAATTTTGGTTTTCTTTGAAATTGTATTTGTAAGCTGTATATGTACTTTATTATAAAACGCGTATTGTAAAAGTTTTCAGTTATATAGTAGGTTCCTTTTCCCAATTCCACTAGATTTTTCTCTAGTAGATCCCTGTGAATTATTTTACACAGAATATTTCTTTATTATTATTTTTTTTAAAGGAAACCTTTGTTATTCTGCAATGATTTCAAAATGACTCTGCAGCTGTTTAATTCAAACTTCTCGTGAATGTACTGTACACAACGGTCTCCTACATTCATTTCACCCCAAGGAGGGTACCCCCCTCCTTTTAGGAACCATATCTCAAGTGTACATATTTGGCCGACAAAAACACAAACAAACAAACCCACATTCATTTTTTTCTTGTTTTTATAAAGTATTTTTCTATGTGAATGTGACTGCTTTAACTAAAGGATAGAATTTGGATTGTCCCGTGATTTTTCAAGTTTTTATAGATATTCATTTAAATTCAAACTTCACTTTATTCAGAATTTTAGTGATAAAATATACTGTACTAAAAAGAACAATCTGACACGACTATAATTTTAGCTGAAGCGAAAAAGAAAAAAGTACCGTTTTTATTCACGAATGGTTATTTATAAATTTTTGATTCATTTTTAAGAGATCATCTACGCAATAAACTTAAACTCAATTTACAGATTTAATGATGAAAACATATTTAATATATTTATATAAGTTCGATGCGTGAAAATGTGGAAGTATACAGCTTTGTCTCAATAGTTAAAGTAAAAATTAATACTTAAAGAATAAATGGCTTATTTAAAAAGATCCACAAAAAAGTTATATTCTTTTATTACTCTTTGTTTTGTATGATAATTTGTAAAATTTGAAACATAACGTACATGTATATTTTGGACTAAACTAGGAAAGTATTTATTAATTAATAATGCGGTTACTAAAAATTTACAATTAGAAACTATTCCACTTTCATCCCCATTAAAACCAACAGGATCGAAATACGCCAAAGCCACTTATTTTTAATATTAACATTCTTATCGTCATATGGTAAAAGTGGTAACTATACCGGTACAGTAACAATGTACATTTGATTTAAAAGTAAAAACAGAAAGCATACCTTTTCAAATATGCTAAACATTAGCATGAAACAGTACATTTATTGATTTCAATAATAAAGGATGTTACCCTCTTTTTTTTTTCTTTTTTTTTTAATAGTTATGTCGATATTACAGTAGTTATAATGACACATTCATTAAATTTCCATATTTTTTTCTGAATATTAACATAATCCTCAAATGTATAATTTAATGTCATATTTAATGCATTTTTCAAGATAGGACAGGGCAAATTTACCTTTAAAATGAATTAAATATGAAAAAAAATGATAGATTAAATATGAGAATATGCGAAAAAAAAATCGAAAACATCTGAAATTGTGCAAAATTGCTAGAACTGCATCTTTTCTTCTTCGAACACAACATTTTAAAATTATTCGCAATTAGCCATGCATTTCTCTTTATGCCCCTACGATACATTAAAATAACTTATTATAAAATTCATTTAATGCATAGGGTAGTAATAATACAGCTTCGAATGAGTTATAGATGCTGTTCTTTATCTTGTTCCAAAAGCATTATTGATTGCACAAAACAAAAATATTTTTTAAAAAGGATGCCTTTACATTATTTCAACTTTCTTGAAGTTGAAAAATTGGCGGAGATGGGGGAGGGTGAAGTTCAGTTCGGAAATATTTCTATATTTCTATTCTAAGAATCTTATATTTGTACGTTTCCTAGTGCGATAAAATAATAACAAAAAAAAAGCAAACTATTTGAGTGGTGTAATATTTCATAAAATCCCTATAAAGTCAAATTTAATAAATAAATTTTAATTGGCAAAATCCTTCTGAATATATTAAATGATTGTGTAAACGATATTTTTATACTTTTATACTTTTAACGGTATTTCAAAACTTTATGAAAATTTTTTTACACTATAAAATTTTCATGAATTCATAATTTGTGACATAGAGGGTTAAAGTTTTTAAGCAAAGGAATTTCATTTAGGATTAATATTCGCAATCATTTATTATATATATATATATATACATATATATAATTCAAACACATAAAAATGACTATAAAAATTGTGTAGAAATTCAGATGAAAATCAGCTTATGCTCTTTCACTGGAGATTTCTTGTAACGAAAAATAATTGATTACAACAGATAGCGCATCAACACAAATGCATTAATGCTCTCTTGTTTACTTTTTCTGGTGTTTTTTTTTCCTTCTTAAAGCGCAATTTTTTTTTAATATCTTTAAATGGGATCCACTCTCAAATTTTGAGTATCCAAAAATTGAAAATTTATTTTGAAAAGTAAAAAGAAAGAATGAACTTTGAATTCAGCGAAACTGAAGACATACTGTGGTGTCACACTGATCTTGGACACGTGACTTCATAGCTATGGTTGTTCTAGGAGAACTGAAGCTTTCTAGAAACCTTTCAATTTCTTACTGAAAAGTCTTAACACTAAGGCCTAAAAATTTGTTATAATGATGGCTTTTTATAAAAGCTATCAAAATTCTAAAAAGTGAAAATTTTATTCTCTCTTTTCACCTATTCACCAGATTACAAGGTAATTGTACAAATAATTTTCATTTAAACAATACAATATAAATAACTTTATGAAGTTTAAAAACGATTTATGAATTTTCTTTAAATATATGGTCTGAAAATAAAGTACCTAAAATCTTGCTAAGTCCCCGATATCGCCATACTATATAAATCATTTCGCCTATCTTTCATCACTAATGTATTAGGCATTTTTTTCCCACAAATTTCAATGTAAAACTGGGTAAATGCCTATATTCATATATCCCTACTAGAAAAAACCGTTGACTATTTTTATATATAAAAGCATCTCAAGTAAAATATTGCAGTTAAGCGATCATCATTTTGTATCATGGATAGCTAAACATTTCCAGTGTAGTATCTAAGCTTGCTTAGAATAAAAAAAAAAAAAATTGAAAAAAGTAAAGTATAAACGGCTTTTTTTTTAGTTCATTAAGCTACTTTAATATTCAACAAATGATTTATTAAATATTATTATTAAAAAATGTTTTCTTATAAGCTTTGTCTAAATTAAAAAAAAACTTTTATGCATTAAGAATAACAGATAATTATAATAAAAAAATACAAAAAAATACAAATACAAAAGAATATAAAAAAATTATAAACATTCAATGTTTATTTTAAAAACTACGTTTAATTAATTTATTTTCAAAACGTTTCAATTACAATACATCAGTTTAGTACAGATCCAGATTAACGAAAACTCCCCGCTTTGATTTAACCTTGATAAAATAATAATAATAATAATAATAATAATAATAATAATAATAATAATAATAATAATAATAAATAAACAAATAAATCGCGAATCATTTAATTTATTAAAAAAATACATAAATATTACTCTATTCTCCTTTTTTTTTAAATCTGGAAACAGGAAAGATAAAAGGTCTTAGGGTTATGTGGGACAATTATGCCATGATTTTACAGTGCGGCTAAGATCTTGTGGAGCTTTACTTCTTATTTTATTATTTTTTTATTATTTATTTTGCATAGTTTTTATCTGTGTTTTTATAACTTGCACCCTTTATAAATAAAAATTCATGTCGAGACAGATCATATATTTTCCAAAGATGTGTTATAAATTTATTATACCAACTGTTTTGTCAATTAAACTATGTAAATTTATTTGTTTTGATTATAATACAATATTTATTATAATTTAAACGCATATTTTTCTTGTACTAAAATATTTTTATATAAACTGATAAAATTAAGTTTAAATTTATTTTTAATCAAAAACAAAATAAAATTTTATTGCTGTTGTTGTTGTAAAACCGCTCACAGTAATATTTCAATCGTATTTTTTTTTTTTTTTTTTTTTTTTTTTTTTATGTAGAATATTTTTAATGTGTTTAACAACAACTTTTAATGTCATTATTCATTAATATTAAAATTAATAAAGGAATATATTAATCAATCCATAAGGAATGAACTCTGAGGAGTTGGTTTAAATTGAATAGATATGTAACACTCGAAATATAGGTCAAAAACCTTGAAAGTTCAGTATAAAAAAACTGATAATTCCTGTTAAACATATATTCAAAAGATTTATCAAATATTTATTTCTCTTTTAAATTTGCATTAATTGAAGCTTTAGAATGTGTAACATAAGTTACATCTATTTTATTTCCTTCTTAGAGTCGTATCCTTTGAATTTAATGAAGACATAACACCAAAGTAATCGTATTTTATATCTTTGAGTCTTATGAGTCATTGAACATGACATGTTGAATCGATCGAAAGTGAACATTTAAAAAGAAAGCTGTTGATCCTGTCAAAAAATATTTTTAATACTTTTGTTCAATCTACTCTATGTTGGAAGCTTTACGAAAAGTTGAATATTAAATGTTATATTTCTGGATACAAATAATTCAATTAAATCCAAGCTGGCTGTTGCTTTATTAATTAAGGATAAAGAAATATTTTCTATTACCGGAAAAAAATTAGTGAGAAAAGAATTAACATATATAGGACAATTACACCATAGAGTATAATAAATACGATTTAAATGTTAATGTGCCTAAACTCGCTCAATGATATATATAAAAGAGAACTTTTAGAAAAATTTGTACAAATAAAAGTTCTTTTTTGTGTGTACCATTGAGCAAGTTTATGTGTTTTAACGTATTATATATAAAAAAAAAACTATCTGTATAAAAAAAAATCCCCCCCCCCTAAAAAAAGATAAATAAATAGGAAAAAATAAAATAAAAAAAAAGCTATATAATAAAAGCCTAAGTCATGTGACTGTCATTAACAGTTCCAGGCTGACCGCTTCGCTTTTTATATGGTAGGCTGAAATTTTGATAATTTAATTTTATCCGCTTAGAGATAAATCGCCAAATATTGCTCCATCGCCATCATTTCATCTATATTATTCATGTGATGTCATAAATAATTTGGGCTGATAACTTCTCTATTTATATGCAAAACAACCATTTTTATTTTATTTTTTTTTCAATAAAACTGCATAAATGTTACTATGATCTCAGAAAGTTCTTGTTGCTTTTATCTTAGATTGGCGCAAATATCGACAATTCTATTTTATGTATGTAAATTCAAATTCAATTATGTATGTACATTTTATGTACAGTGTCTCACTAAAGTGATGGGACACTTGTGCTTTATAAAAAGAAACTGTAATAAAATAAATAAACAAACATGTGCAAAAATTTTTTGGGTGTGTTTCATATTTAAAGTTAGTAACAATTATTACATAACATACATTTTGTCAAAATATTAAAATATTAATTTAGTAAAAATACAATTGTTCAGAACGGAACAAAAAATGGCTCACATGAGTGATGGGACACTTACTTTTCCATCAAATATTTATCCAAAAATTTTACTTTTTAAAAGGTTTTAATATTTTGTTGGATTTCCTTTTACTTTTAAAACATGATTTAATCTTTTTGGGATGGATTCGACTAATTTTTTTGTGATTTCTGGAGTGATTTTACCCCATTCTTCTTGAAGCACCGATTTTAGTTGTTTTGAAGAAATGGTGTGTTTGCTAATTCTTGATTCCAATTCTTGCCAAATAATTTCTATGGGATTTAAGTCTGGAGATTGTGGTGGTGTTTTTATTATTTCAGGACAGTTATATAGCAGCCAGAGTCTAACGTTCAGAGCAGTGTGCTTGGGGTCATTGTCCTGGTAGAATTTAAAATCGTTATGAAGGTTCAATTTTCGTGCTGAAGATTTCAAATTTTGCTTTAAAATATCAATATACTTGTACTGATGCATTATACTGTCAATAAAAACAAGATTACCAACTCCAGCGGACGACATACACCCCCATACCATAACTCCTCCTCCACCATGTTTTACTGTTGGTACTAAGTTCTGTTTGCGAAATTCTTCCCTGGGTTTTCTCCACACCAAGATTCCACCGTCAGAACCAAATATATTAAATTTACTCTCATCAGCAAATATAACTTTATTCCAGTAATCCGAATTCTTATTTATGTTGGATTTTGCGAAAGCTAGTTTGAGTTTTCTATGCTTTTCACTTACGAAGAATTTTTTCCTGGCTACTCTACCGTGATATCCAGCAGATCGAATTACCCATCTAATAGTCTCAGGATTAACAATTATTCCATATAATGCTTGTAAATCAGCAGCAACTTTTGAAGCACTATTTCTTGGATTTTTTTTAATATTTTGAACGATAATACGCTTTATTCCATTGGATAGCTTTGATGGTCGGCCAGGTCTTCTTTTATCCTGAATCATATGATTCTTTGTATATCGTTTAATGATATTGAAAACTGTTGAACGACTCAATTTAACTGTTTCAGCAGTTTTTCTAATAGATTTTTCACGTTCAATATGCAAATTAATAACTAATTTTCGAATTTCAGGCGAAGTTTCTTTTCGTTTAGCATTCATGGCTACACAGAGCTAAAAAACACAAAAATTCCAAAGCAAACTGGAGAGAAATACTGAAGACGATTTTATAAATTATTGCCAATTACTTTTAAGTAAAAATAAAACCCCAAAAAATATTTTTATTGCTTATTTCAGACGATTTTTGTTGCATATATAATGGTGTCCCATCACTTATGTGAGCTATTTTTTGCTCCGTTCTAAACATTTGTATTTTTATTAAATTAATATTTTAATATTTTGACAAAATGTATGTTATATAATAATCTTTACTAAATTTAAGTATGAAACACACCAACAAAAAAATGTGTGCATGTTTTTTTAATTTGTTTGATTAGTTTCCTTTTGTAAAGCACAGGTGCCCCATCACTTATGTGAGACACTGTATGTATTATACTTCCTGAAAAATGCAACATAGCAATGCAACCGGTTAAGTGGTTGAAACCAAAATCTAGTCATCAGCGGCTTATGTCAACTTATAACTGAATCTGAAGTTTGATGAAAATCCGTGCATTAGTTTTTCAGATAAAGCTATAGCAAAATCTTTTTTTAAAATTTTCATAACAGTGCCATATGTTGGGTGATGTATGCTAAAAACTAATCAGGATCAATTTCTTATCAGGTGCTAACTGAAACTGAATTTTGATGAAAATCCATGCATTAACTCTTAAGATTCAGTTATTGCGAAATCGTGAATCCAGCATAGTAGCATCATCTGTTGGGCAATTTACACAAAAGGTAAATAACACTAATCTATATCTGGGACTAATTGAATTTGAAGTTTTATAAAATTTCGTGCATTAGTTCTTGAGATAGAGTTATTGCGATAACCACGAATAATGCACCATGGCAGAGCTACCTGTAGAGCAATTTGCACCAAAACGTAATCAGCATTATATTATATCAGGTACTAACTATACAGTTTTATGAAAATCCATGCACTAGTTTTTGAGATTTGGTTATTGTAGAAATTGTAAATAATGTAGCATAGCAACGCCACCTGTTGTGCGATAAAAACTAATCAGATTTAGTTTATATTAAGCTCTAACAGAATCTGAAATTTCGTAAAATTTTGTGCATTATTTCTTGAGATAGAGCGCCTACAAAATTTTTTTCACATACAGACAGATTTAGAGCCCAATCAGTCCGGTATTTACAGTACTCGCTTTCTATGAACATTAAAAAAAATTTAGTCGAACCTTAATGCGTCTGGTATCCTAATAATAGGACAGGTCTTTGAATTTACAATTATTTTGTCATTATAAAGTATAACAATAATTTTTTTCTCTTGTGACACCCTTTCCCCCGTCCCAACATGTCTGCCCTCTTCTATTATGATTTAGAATGCGATAAAATTATATTTGATGCACTGCAGTTTTGTAAATGCTGTTTAGTAGAAAATGTTTAAAAAGGATATTTATTGAGAAAGTGATAAATATAATACGAATACTGATTTTTATTAGAATGTGATAAACTTGAGTTTTAGTACCGTAATTTCTTATATTTTGTTTAAGAGAATAGTTTTAAAAAGGATATTTGTTGAGAAATTTATCTGAATTTTGATATGTGTTCTGATTTTTATTAGAAATGTAATAACTTTAGTTTGGATATTGTAGTTTCTTAGATATTGTTTAAGAAAAATAGATTAAAAAATTTTGGGGGGGGGGGGGGGAAGTTAACTGAATTCTGCTATGTATTAGGATTTTAATTAAAATGTGGTAAACTTGAGTTTGGTTACTGCAGTTTTTAAAACGTTATTTAAAGTAATAGTTTCAAAAAGGATATTTGTTGGGAAAGTGATCGGAATTCTGATAAGAATTCTGATTTTTATTTAGAATGTGATAAACTTAAGTTTTATTATTAGGTACTGAAGTCTTTTAAATGTTGTGTAGGCGAATGTAGATTATATTTTTTATTATTAGCATTTACATCAGCATATGTATTCATACTTGCTTTTATCCCTAAATTTATTTTCAGAAATTTGTGATGAAAAAAAATCTCTTAAAACTCTGTGCACCGTTGCTAAGGTTTTTATTTCAAGCAGGTGTCTTATTTTTCGTATTTAAAAATAGGAGCTATTTATCCGAATCAATAACGTACGATACAAACTTGGTGTAAACTAGTTATGTATATTTAATCATGGTGTGATTCGGCATTTTTCAAATGTGCTCCAAATTTCTTCCATAAGTGTTGTAATGTTAACTACTCACAAAATAATTATGTTGTTGGATTTCAGTAAATACTCGTTAAATTTCAGTAAATTTTAAGTTTTATCATCTGGATTGCTACTTTGATTTTTTTTTATCCTAAAAGTACGCTTTTATCCCAAAATTAAAAAATTCCAACCGGAAGGAGTTAAGATCAGTAGACTTTCATAAATTTTCTTGCAGAAATCAAGAATTCAGACCAATTTATCAGTAAATATTCTTCTTGAAACTATTTTTCTGAAATAACATTAAAAAACTGCATTGGCTATTAAAGTTTGTCACATTTTACTAATGAATAAATTATAGTAGAAGAAGGTGGGGGTAATTAAATATATATATATTTATAAGGAGAAAACATCCTTGCAAAAATACAATACATTCTAAAAATTTGATGAAATTTTCATATTTTGTTTTTTATTAAATTTTCAAAATTAACTTTTGGTGTTTATTTATTTATTTTTTAAATTTCAACAAAATCGTTTGTCTTTTGTTAATAAGAGACTGGTTTTACAACATTCATATAAAGATTATGTTAAAACGAATAGAATTATAGGAGAAATTTTCTAAAGACTCTTTTAGCACAGTTAGTCAGATTTTAAAAATAAATTTCGCTTTTTAATTACAGAAGGAAAAAAATGAATTCTCATTACTTAGGCAAAAGAACGGGACAATCAGAAATAATTTGAAGATATATAAATTTTTAAAAAATATCATATTTTACTATGTAGAATAGGAATTAAAATAATAATAATTAGAAAATCATATATCAATTACATCTAAAATTTTAATCCATTTTATGTTATAAAATTTCATTTCGAAAAAGGTATACTTTAAACTAAAGGCATTTTTTAAAGACAAAATATATGCATAAATTAATTGTAACATTTTTATTGGATGTTTAACAATATGTCAAAGGTATAACCTATGTTAAAGGCATAGTCTATGTTTTAGCATTTAAAAAGAAATTTAAATCAAGAATAGATTTTTTTTTCCTTCTGTTACCTCCCTCCCACTTCTTATAAATTTAAATTTGAGCAGCTTTTGAAATCCATTTAAAAAAATCAGCAAAAATATGTATTTTGTTTAAAATCAAAATTGTTTTAGAATATAATTCAATAAATTCTAATAGGATAGACTTAAAGAATAAAATAATTTCGCATGTAAATATTAATCTGATACCATCACATGGTAAATTTATTATTTTTTTTAAACTGTATTTTATAAAATTAAGTTTCAACTTTTATAATTTTTATATTCATTTCGTCCTGAAATATTTTTTTTCATTAAATAAAGTAGTCGAATATTAAATCGCCTAGAATAACTCCGTTAATGGAACAGTGGACCAGTATTTACACTATTTCGGAAAATCTTTTATCATTTAGCTGTCTTTAGAGAGCAACTAAAAATCAACTCACTCTATCACCGATATATTTCTGAAATTTCACCGATATATTTCTAAAATTCTTTTATATATGATTTTTTCGATGGAGTTGACTATCAAATAATGAAAAAAGAATAGTTATAATCGTTTGGGCATGCCCAGATAAAAGAAAAAAAAAGTCATAAAACTGTTCGTTTTATCAAATGTTAAATACATTTATAGTCCAATTACTTTAAATTGTTTTTACTAGAGTTTACTAAATTTTCTAAAATTGGCGTCGAATTTAGTCCAAAATTTTGCATGACATAAGCAAAAAAAAAAAAAAAAAAAAAAAAAAAAAAAAAAAAAAAAAAAAGCAATAATTTTATATTAAAAAATTTTAAGGTTGTTATCAGCAATGCAGTTAATGCTAGAGAATCAGTAATTGTATAGGCGTAAATCTACAAGAATAGTTTTCCCAGTACATTTTCTACTTTAAAGCGAGAATTTAATATTATGCTTATAGAGTTCAAAGTAATTTTGTTACCTCGTCTAGCTGCTGAAATGAAGATCAAATACAGAACGGCGCAGCGGCCCGATTTAGTAAGATGCCTTTATAAGAAAGATGTTTTCTTCCACCCGACAAGTCAATTAAGAAAGGAAAAGTTGTTTTACAGTTAAAGTTGTTCTCAAACCTGAAGTGGCAACTGTATGGTATAGGTTTTAATTCATGTTTGTTCAGAAACGCATGAAAGTGGCAAGCAAGGTTGGCACAATTTCAACCAACTAGTTTTTTCTCAAAAAAAAAAAAAAAAAAAAAAAAAAAATTAATTAAAAAAAGTTTTTTAAGAAAAAATATAATGACATTTTCTCGTTTTTCTTTATAATTTACGCGTTTCAGATTATTGGGTATAAATAATTTCAACTTTTAACACTTTATTTTACCAATAAGCATTAGATATAGTAAGTTTAGATCATGCTTTATGTATAGAATCAAAATCAGTATGCATCGGTGAACATACTTATTCCTATATAATTGGAGTAAAGAACAAAAACAGTGCATAATTAATTTATTAATCCTTTTAAGTAATTTATGTACAGTTAAATGTATTTTTACGTTTCAAATATTTATTACTCTAAAGAAAAAGAGTCAAACATGTGAAATGATCAAAGATAAAATAGATTAAAAATATTCAATGTTTAGTATAAAATATTTTAATTTTTTTAAATGCAAATTATTTAATATAATTAATAATATAGTAATGCAGTGATCTTTAAGATTTTCCTCAATCCGTAAAAGAAATTTTTCTTAATTGGGGAGATTATCTTAAAGAATTAAAATCAAAATATGAAGTTGAATAAAAGAGTATTCAAAGATTGGGTACTAGTTATAATATTTTAATAATAACAATCTTATTATTTTTTCCCTGTTATCTGCTGCATCTAATGACCAAAAATGTTGGCTTCAAATTGTCATAAGTATTCGAAATTTATTATTTGAATAACTGTTGAAAAGAATATTATATTTATCAAACTACATCCAAATGTTTATTATTAGTAATCAAAAGATTGATACTCTGAAAATCTTTATAAACAATGTTTTACTGTGTAGAGCAGTTTATTCTTTGAACATAGGACTGCTTGCTAAAACTGTTTAAATTAAATTATGATTTTTTTTTTCAATTTTTTCATAAATTCACTGTAATTATTAAATTTAAATTATTTTAAAATGAAGTTGCATTACTTACAATCCAACAATATCTATTTTTATCAATAAATATGCATGTATATATAATAAGAAAGGATGTTCAAAAAAATCGGTTTAAACAAAAAGAAACCTGGTTTAAATTTTAAAAAAAACTGGAACTTTTGTTTTTATTCGAAAGAAACCAGGTTTTTTGCCAATCCTGGTGGCAAGTGTTAATATTCAAAAACTATGAAGTTGAAAGTTTAAAAAAAAAAAAAAACACATTAGACCTTTTAGAAGATACTTTAAATATGGCGTTTTGAACCGAATTCCCCGACGAAAGCAGAAAATTCAATCAATAAAGAGGAAAAAAAATGCCTTGTCACATGATCGAAACGCTTGTAACTCGATAGGTTATTTATTTACACAAAAAGGAAAGAATAATTTCGATTCCAAAATCGCTTTCATAATCAGGCCTGCCAATTTCATACCTGTATGTTTAAAAATGTGTGCATGTTTGTGTCAGAAATTGAAAAGTGAACTTGGGAATAGCCTTAAAGTTTCGAGGAACTTTTACACTTCGCAGACAATTTCATAAATAGATGAAACTTCGTTTTCTGTGAAACAAAATTTATACTCATTATTGTTTTCTGAATTCAAATATCATATGAATTACATAATTTAAAAGAAATATTCATAAAAAATATTTTTAATAATTACCTTAATGCATATTTGTTCATATCATTTTTTTTATTATTTTGTCTACTTAAATAAAAGTAATTTTAAATTTGATTTAATTTTATATCTTTTATCTATATAGTTATTTTTTAACACTTTCCAACATAGTTTAAAAGAAGATTTCGGTTTGTTTGTTTGTCTGACCATCCGTTTGCAACTTTCATAAATACATTGGGAAAGAAAAATTTGCTCTGAAATTTTAATATGTTATTGAGATTTACAACTGCATGATCCCTAATGAAAATGAAGACAGTAGCATTTGTGTTGCATTTAAAAAGACAAGCAAGAGTATTAAGTTACATTACGACCAATGAAAATAAATCGTTTCATGTACATTTAGATGGTATTGCACAACTCAATAACATTAATATGCATTTATGAAATGCATTAAAAGGTGCAAAACATTTGTTATTAATTTACAGAGCCAATTTTAATGAATTACGTTACAGTATTATCTATGGAGTTAAAACTGTTTACATTGTATTTTAATTATGTTACACTAATTCAAATAAACTGAAATTAATGTACATTACTGAAGTTCATATTATTTATCGTTCATTCGTGAGAACACACAAAAAGTTTGGGGTACAGTACTGTAGCCGAATACTGCTTGTTAGCGATAATTGCTGACAATGTGTTTTCAGTTATGATATTTTTTAAGTTTAACTAAATTTTGCATATTATGGGGTTTGCATAAATGATGTAGTTCATACACAGGGTTACACAAAGCATTACTAAAAATGAGTGTGAAATGCTTACAGGTGCATTTTAATTGCGTTAAGTATTTTCAAGCTGAACTATAGGTAACATACTTGGAGAATATTTATAAAATCATATACAGGGTCACACAAAGAATTGGATAAATGACCGCTTACGGATGGTACTTTCTAAAGGTGTGATTTATCTAGTTTTAAGTGTGTTTTTAACCTGGCTTGAAGTTTAGTTTAATACTTGGTGGGTTTAAAAAATCTATAGTTATATACAGGCTGTATAAAATAATTCAATTACTTTTCCATAGAAGAATCGAAATACTTTCTTATCTAAGGACTTTAATTACCAATCCTGTTTCACAAATATATTATGTATTTTTTAAACGACTACATAAGCATGCTACATAAGCATAAACGATTACATAAGCATGCTTTGAATAAAAAAGTATTGTTAAAATATGCTGGAAGTATTGGAAAATGTTTCATAATCTACAACTGACACATGATTTATCTTTCTTGTTTAGATTTAACATCTTAAAGTCTTTACCTATAAAAAAAAAAATCTTTGGGTTTTAAAGTAATTTAACTTAAAAACAAAATAAAAAATTCTTTTTTAGTAATTTTTTACCTGTCCAATGTATTTCTTTCATTTTGTGTAAATGGTTTTGACATATTGTAAACTTTTTTATTTTCAAAGCATACAAACAGATAAGCAGAATAAAAGATAAAAATATTGTGGAAATGCTGGCAACATTTTGCTTATAAATTATTGCTTTAATTTATAATTACATCTACTATAGTAAAAAATACAGATGTGGCGTACAGAAAAATTAATATTTAAATTATATAATGCGATTTGTGTGGAAAAAATGCTTTGAAAAATTTTGTATAACTTATAAAAATAGCAATTACAACAGCATGTAATAAAAATACGTAGATCAACATGCATGAAATAATACAGCATAAATCAAAAACTTTTCTAAACAGTGATTGTATTATTTTAATGAAAAAATCAGTTATTATTTCTTAATATTTATATTCACTTTATTAGACCTACAATGAATTAACGCAACTATGGCTTTTCGAAAATAGAGGTATATTTATGAATAAAAAATTCCTCTAACTTGATAATAATTGTCTAGATATAGTCAAATTTAAAGTACTGTAACACATAGAAATTAATATGAGTTTATAGAGTTTATAGAAATAAAGAAAAAATAACAATATTACATGAATATTAAAATAGAAATATCGTGCTGTGACTAATAATTAAAATCCTCTTCACCAAAAAGATCAGCAAATCAAAAAGATACAGCCAAAAAAGAGGGTGTCTGCTTCCTTCTAAAAAATCAATTAAAAATGGAAACATATTTTTTCAATTAAAATTTGCAAAGGGATTAAATGGGGCCAGAGAAATTGTTAATCGATATATATTTCACAAATCACAATTAATAATAATAATAATTATTATTATTATTATTTGTTTTCAATGATTGTAACTTTAAATAAAAAAGAGCATGTTTGTTTCCTTCCATCAAATAAATTATGAATGGGAAAGTAGTTTTACAGTTGAAAAAGTTCCGACGAAATTAATAATCTTTCGTGCTTAACAAATAGCAAAAAATTAAGAAAAAACAAATAATTTCATTTCCTAAGAATGTCAATAAAAAGTAAATGTCTATTTCCTTTTATTAAATCAATTACGAATAGGAAAGTAATTTTATAAATCAATGTACTGTAGAGATTGCTAATATCTAATAGTTCAAAACGATTTTTTTTTCTTTTTAAGCCCAAAGTTTCCTATAACTACAACTTTAAACTATATAAAGCTTGTTTCGTTCATTAAATCATTCAATTATGAATGAAAAAGTTGTTTCATTGTTGAAATTGTCAATCGCAATAATAATCTCTAATATTTTACAAATGACAAAATAAATAAATAAATAAATAACTTCGTTTTCTATACTGTCACGTAAAACTAAAATGACTGGAAAATACTTTTACATTTGAAAGTTCCGTTGCTATTAATAATTTCTAATATTTATAAATCGCAAATGATGAAAAATAAGTAACTTTGTTTTCGATGGCTGTAATTTAGAACTAAAAAGTGAATGCTGTTTTCTTCCATCAATTCAATTACGAATGGAAAGTAGTCTTACATTTGAAAATTCCGGTGAGATTAATATCTAATATTTTATAAATCACAAATGATAAATAATAAGATGAAATAATCATAATATTTCGGTTTTCAACACTGTAACTTAAAGTAAAAAATAATAATAATGTTTATTTTTTACACCAAACCGTTGTGAATGAGAGAGTAGTTTCACAGTTGAAAGTTTCAAAGATATTAATAATCTCTTATATATCGCTAATAACAAAACTTCGAAACCAAATGTAAATAAAAGTTAAAACCAAAGAGTAAGTTTATTTTTTTTTTCTTCAAATCAATTATGAATGGGGAAGTAGCTTTACAAAGTTGCAAACTTTACTTTAAAGTTCCGATAAGAAAAACAATCTATAAGATATTTCTAAATAACAACAACAAAAAACTATAAATAAATAAAATTAGAAAATAAATTAACATTTTTTTTTTACGTATGTAAATAAAACAAGCATGTTTTTTTCTACACGTTAAATCAAATGCTAACAGGAAAGTAATTTTAAAGTTAAATGCACCGAAGAGATGGCCTAATCACTAATATTAAAAAAAAAAATTCACTTTCTATAACTTAAAAATAAAATGTGGGTCTTTTTTTTTCTTTCAATCAAATCAATTTCGAATGGGAAAGTCGCTTTATAGTTGAAAGTTCCGATGCGATTTATAATATCTAATATTTTACAAACCACAAACCATAAAAAAAAAATTACTTTCAACACAGTTACTAAAAACTAAAAGGAAGATGTTTTCTTCATTTCATTAAATAAATTATGGACTGTAAAATAATTTTCCAATGAAAATTCTAATAAAGTGAACAATCTGTAATATTTTACAAATCACAAATCGTATTTAAATAAAACTTAACTTCGCTTCAACGCTGTAAAATAAAGCTTGAAAAAAAGTTTATTACCTTCAATTGTTATGAATGGTAAAGTATAAAATCCTTTTTACAGTTAAAATTTTCAAAGAGATAATTAATCGCTTAAATTTCACAAATAGCTAAAAAATTAGTAAAAGGCATAAAAACTTTTTTTTTCCAGTTTTTTATTTATTTATTTTTTATTTTTTTTATTTTATTTTTTATTTTATTTTTTAAATTAAAAATTTCGATAAGATGTATAGTCTAAAATATTTTACCAATCATAATTGATATATATATATTTAATTAACTTCATTTCAACGCTATAACTTAAAAATAAAAAATAGATAAAAATATATTTATTTGCTTCAAACGATTATGAATAGCTAATTAAAAGGCATTTTTACAACTGAAAATTAAAAAAAAAATAATTAATCTCTTATGTTTCACAAATAGCTAAAGTTTAGAAATTTATTTTTCTCTACCATTGTGAAAGTTTAAAGGAAAATAGCATATTTGTTTCTCTCTATAAAACAATAACGAATGGGAAAGTAGTTTTACAGTCAAAAGTTTCGGAAAGATTTGGGAATAGTCTCTAATATTTCACGAATCATAAAAAGCATTAAGAAAAATTGATTTCGTTTCCTACGAACGCAATTAAAAACCTTTATGCATATAAAACTAAGTGCATAATTAAAAGAATAGCTCAAAGATAAATATTTAATTCAAATTAATAAATCAGTATCTAATCAATATGCAGGCTGTGTAAAAAAGGCTACGTGTGCTACCTTAATCATGTGGAATATTTAACCATTTGATAACTAATAATTTGAAATTATAATTAAAATTAAGAATTCAAAAAATATATTACAATACAGAAATTTTCATCAAATTTTATTAGTTTCTTTTGTAAAGTTATCAAATTACATCAGAAAATTTTTGTCTTTTATTCTGTTTTTTACAAATTTATACTATAAGTAATTTTTCTTAATATTGAAAGGTTATTGTATTTGTTTCTATTATGTGTTTCTTTTTTGGCTTAATCAAGAAATATTTATGTAAATTAGAGCTATAAATACACATAATCTTCAAGTGATTTAAATGCAATAAATAATCAATATACAAAAGCACTATTTTTTTCCGCGACATGATGGATTGAATTAAAAATGCTTTTGAGTATTTTTTTTTATTCAAAATATTTTTTATATAAAAAAACAATTGTTGAATCTTTTATTATCATATATTGTTCCTGTGAGTAGATAACTGAATAGTATTAATTCACAATCATAAATATAGTTTCAATTTTTCAATTCAAAATATTTCAGTTTTAAAGAATATTGAAAAAAAAAGAATTTAAAATGTTTTAACAAATATTCTAATACTAATAAATTGAATGCCACAATTATTCAATGACAACCGATGCATTCAATGTAGCAATAATTTCCAGAATAACATTTTTTTAAATTATAATTAAATTTAAAATATCTTCAGATACGTGCCAACTCACGCCAAACTAGGTCCTTTTAAATACTTTTCGCGTGATTTTTATTTTATTTAAGTAGTTTAATCTTCAATAATTCTTATTCTTTTGTATGTCATATTGTACTTTTTCCTTCTTATCTTCAATGCAACGTTGCGGTAAATGCAGAAATGCCTTATTTTACTCAATAAGACGTAGTTTAGGCTTTTTTAAATATAAATTAATATTAAAACTTTCAATTTTCTAACGCTACGCTCTTCCCCCTGAATAAAATTGTTATAAAAAATGTTATGGCATTTAAGAACTAATTTGATTATATTTTAGAAAATACTTTTTCCTCCACAAGAAAATCGTTTAAAGAAGAATGAGATCAATGAAAAGAGAAATTGAAAGCTTACCTTTACCCAATAATCCAAATATTTCAAAAGCAAACAACTTTTGCGAGTTATTTTTTCCTTTCGTCTACATGAAGGGAACCTAATAACTAAGGAAGAATTTTTGTGCTACCATTTTCAAAAACAATGCGCATCCAATCAGGTGACGCAATCGGGATTCACACGCTGATTGGCCGCAAGATAGTTTCTTATATTCTTATTTATTTTTATCTGGTAAGACGCAAGCTATTTAGATGCACGTTTTCACTCCTCATTTCTTTTGCTTTTTTTTTTTATATTTTCAGAAAGTTATTCGTACGAGATACAACGAAAGCACTTTTGTTTTGGATTTTTCTTTTAATTAGATTGTTTTGTTTTTAATTAAATTGTGCTAACTGTTTGTTTGTTTGTCTAACACGCATGCCTTTTATCCTTTGCATACCCTCAAGTGTTATATATTCTCAGAATCGTCTTGAGGTCTACTTCTGTCATCTGCCGGTTGTTTTCAGATTAACTTTCATTTGACCTTTCAGTCAACCCTCCTCCTATACTGTTTTTACTATTAATCCTTAACAACGTTTTAACCTTCAAATAACGTTTAAAGTTAGGATGAAAAATGTGACAAACAATGTAACAAATGTAACAATATAGAATGTTTTTTCTTTCTTTCTTTCTTTCTTCTTTTTGCATTTGTATAACTTGTATAAACATTATTGTTACAGTGACCGCTAATTGTGTGTTTTTCAATTATACGCGACTTTACAATGCATATAGAATTCACAATACTCCGATATGAGTGTTTTAAACTAGTGTTTCTGAAATTGAAGAACGCAAACCTCTTGTTGGAACCAGGGGCGTAGCTAGAAGTGAATAATAAAAGGAGGGGGGGGGAGGCTCATATTGTCTTTCTTTCTATCTCTCTTTGACGTAGAAAAATAAATTAGGCCATATTCACACTATAATTACTATGTTTCTTATTAAACTGTTGCAATAAGTTTATTTTACGCTAAGAAAGGAATAGGATGATGAAAGATTCGAGTGTATAACTAGTGCAATATTAAACATCATGTTAGCTTCCTATGTGCAAGTAGGATGAGCGAGTGTTGAAACACTTATTTTAGCTACAAATTAGTATTTCTGCAAAACTGTGAAAGAGCTTCAAAACTAAATTAGATTTTTGAACTAAATTTAAATTGAATTTTCGGAATTTAAATTCATTTAGTGATCTTGGAATTTTTTTGGAGGGGAAGCTCAAAATATTTTAGGGAAGGGAGGGGATGAGCCAACCTTAGCACTGTTTGTCAGACAGTTAAATGCATCCTCTAATTCAATGCGCAGGGGGTACATAGGCATCCGACACATTATAATACTTGACGCATAGTTTTGTTTTCTGGAAATGTGAAGAACATGTTTGATCGCCTATTTTTCAGTGAAGGGTTTAGTTACCAAGAGAACTGAGAGACCAACTGCAAATTAAAAAAAAAAAAAAAAAAAAAAAAAAAAAATGGCGATTATTTTGTAGCATAAAATTAGCGATCGAAACAAAATTCGGCTTCGTTTTCGGACCAAAATCTGATTTTCGGCTAAAATGCTGCTGAAAATTTTGCCGGACCGAAATTCGGTGGAAACTACCTGTATTTCTTTCTCCAAAATGCCGTTTCTCCTTCTGAAATTTTTATTATTACTCCCTGATTTGAGCTATATCCAGTATGAAACTATTTTATTATTGTTATTTCACTGTTAATAATTAACAGTTATAACTGACTAAAGATATAAATGCAAATTATAAAACAAAATACGCATATATGATTAAACTTTGAAGATGCTTTTTACTTGCTCATTAAAAGCTGTAGATTTAAATGTAATAGAAATTTCTTTGTTTTATACAGCAGACATGTCTTAAATACTCTTTGAGGAACTCCTAATATAATAAATTATCATTTACAAAAAAGCATGGTAAAAGTGTCGCTGATGAATTAGATTTTATTTTATATTAAATAAAAAGTTTTTGTCAGAGAGTCAACTTTGTCCACCCTTATAGTTAATCAATAATTATGTATGCATTATTCAAAAAAAAAATTGGACATTTTCGTTTTCATTTTTGCTTTCGGCCAAAAATAGGAAAATTATGAGGATTTATATTCATATATCGATTGATTAGTGGATATATAGCATACACAATAGGGCACGTACTACTATATTTAGATGCAACCCCCTTTTTTTTTTTTTTTTTTTTTTTTTTTTTTTTGGCTTCTTTTTGGGAATAACGGATTTTGAGTTTATTCTATCGACGATAATTTTCAGAATTGTCAAGCAATGTTTTTGTGACGTTCACAAAAGTTGCTCTATATATTTAGCTAACACATTATGCCCATTATGTTTTGATTCACGCATGCGCAGTGAAATATCATTTAGTAAACCTGCTCATTTTTCATGCGATTTTTATTATTTTTTAATTCTGATTACAGGATTTTGTGTACAGGTGTGGTGTATTTTTGTCGGCCGATTATCTACGCTATGGGATATAGGCCCTATGGAGTGGGTTGCCCTCCGTGGGGGTCTTTCTAAGGGAACCTAACCCGTATTTACGCAAGGTTCGAATAAAACCACGAAAACTCCGAACGGTTAGGCCGACGGCCGCGATTGGGTTCGAACCCAGCACCTGCCGTCTACCAGTTGAGAGGTCAGAACCTCTCGGCCACTGGTCGGGCCGATTTTGTGTACAATGTTGTTTGTCATAGGTTACAAAAAGAACATTTTCTTGTATTAAAAACTTTGCAAATTATAAGCAAAAAACACATGGTGAAATTTGGGACTGTTTTTATGAAAAGCTTTAATTTATCTACGAATATACATGCTATTCTCATATAAATAAACATAATTTATTACAATAAGCCATTTAATAATAATCTACAGTATGAATGATTTTGTTATATTAGTTTTGACAGGGTTATTCAAAAGGTATTCCTTATTTTTCAATTTGTTGACGATCCTCTATGGGTTTCAGGAAAAAATGTTCGCGAAAATATATGACCTGCATTATTCTGTTTATACACCTGGAGTTTCAGGATGGTTCCTCTATGATTTTCAATATATTTAACAAAACATTTAAAATCGCAAATGGCCGGTCAGCTTTGGCCGTACAGTATATATCTACACTATATACATAAAATTCTAATGAAACGAATTTATGAAACGACTGATTATATTTTACGGCGATTTATCTAATAATATGGAATATTATGTAGTATAATTAACATCAAAAATCCGTATTGATCCGCAAATCTCAAAACTGATGTTAGAGTGCTGTTACACGATGGGTCAAAGTCGCTTCAAATTCCAAACGTCCATGTTATCCTACGGCTACAAGGTAATCGCTTGGAAAGCAAGCAACTACTTTGTATGGGAGCGTCTTTGACGCCTGAAACGAAGCGAATCGCCACTAACAGCTAATCAAATGCTTGGAAATCCTGATGATAGCAAAGCATTTTCTCGAATAGCCAATGAAATGCTTAGAAAATGAAAAAATGCAGGCGATTTTTGTCGCTTGAAATTTTTACATGTAATGCGCTTATTAGAATTTTAAAATTTGAATTAGTTTTCGATACATATATATTTTTTTAATTTAAATTAAATTTCTCTAATGATGGCAACAAAATTACTCCATTTTTGTGGAAAAGAGGAGAAAAGGGATAACGATAGGAATTATTAGCTTTTTTCCCCCTCTGTAATTTTTTTTAATTAGAATCGAAATTATCTTTTATTTCAATCAATTATGAAAACAATATCATGATTAAATTATGATTTTCAAAAACATTTGTCAAATTAAAGTCTTTTTTTTTTCTTTTTGCATATCCAATCTCTAGGAATCAATTTATATTAGAAAACCAAAAATCATCTTTCATTTTAACGGCTGACATAAATCTGAGATATCTGAGACACATCTGAATCCTCGTGGTGTCCGCATTTTAATCGTTTTTTGATTGGTCCAGGAATATTAATGTTTGATGCATGACGTACGTAATATGTGACTCTTTTATTACGCAAGCCACGTTTTGATCATGATAAAAATGATGGATTTGCAGATTTTTATTAACTTAATGGGAAACATTCAAACATTTTGCTTTGGACAATGGATGTCCGCATTTTATTTTTTGTCTATCTAGACAGAATATAGCCGAATAATTGAACTAATTTAATTTCTCAAGAAACGAGTTGCATGTGATTAAAAATTTGTTTCCTTTTGCATATAAAAATTAGTACATTGTTGAAAATATTGTGAAGAATTAGCTCTGATTTTAAAGACTATCAGTTTTCTGAAAAATAAGGCCACATAAACGTCCATGGAGAATTCTAATTGGCCAAAAAATAGATAATTTTTTGTGGAGAAAAATTTAAGTTCTTAGTTAACCTTACGATTAGTTAAAAAGAATTATTTTCCAAATAGTCGTTGTAATTTGTTAAGTAATGTATTTTTTTCCTTCCAATTGATAAAGGCGTATAAATCAGAGAGAAAAAATGAAATGCTCTAATCATTTATTTTAATATTTATTCTGGAAATATTTTGAATAATATTCCAAATCACGTCTTTTAAGTAAACACTAAACAGAAGAGGAAAAGGAAATTGATAGGGAATATTACCTATTGATATATGTTATCCTTTAAAAAAATCTTATAACCATATTCTCATAAGATATGAAATGAATTTGCGGTGGATTGTGACTACACTCGATATCACTTTTTCGTATTCTATGCCATTTCACATGTAGCGAAAAATTCTATTCTAGTGAAACAAATTTTTAAAAGCACTGATTTGGATATTTGAAACGACTGTATAAAATAATAACTGCACAACTGAATGTAAGAACGACAAAATTTCCTGCTTTGTTTTTCTTTTCTATTTTAAAAAGAAAATTACATTAATAATGCGAAAATGACATCATTAATTAATTATTTATTTTATTTTATTTTATTTTATTTATTGATTTATTTATTTTTATTTTTATTTTCATTTTTATTTATTTATTTATTTATTTTTATTTTTATTATTATTTATTTATTTATTTATTTATTTTGAGTTTTTAGAAAAATGTTATTGAAATTTGAAACAAATTAATATTTCAATACTACTCCTTTTTAGAACTTTCCAACAAAGTTGAAAAGTGCTTATGCATTCGGTTTGTCTGTCCGTCTGGCCGGATGTCCGTCTGTCCGCGCTGTAACTCCCGTAAATATACTCGGATTCTTATGAAATTTTAGGACGTTATTGACGTTTACCCTAGAACGAACCCTATTGAAAATGAAGTATCTACCATGATTAGTTTATCTACAGAGAGAATCAAAATTTTCCCATTGCATTACAGCCTATGGGGAAAAATCGCTAATATACTCGGATTGTTATGAAATTTTAGGACGTTATTGACGTTTACCCTAGAACGAACTCTATTGAAAATGAAGTTTCTACCATGATTAGATTATCTACAGGGCGAATCAAAAGTTTTCCATTACATTATGGCCCATGCGGAAAAATCTTTAATGTACTCAGATTGCCATGAAATTTTAGGACGTTATTGACATTTGCCCTAGCACAAGTCCTATCGAAAATGAAATTTCTACCATGATTAGTTTATCTACTGGGCGAATCAAAAGTTTCCCATTACATTACGGCTTATGGGGAAAAATCGTTAATATACTCGGATTGCCATGAAATTTTAGGATGTTATTGACGTTTACCTTAGCACGAACCCTATTGAAAATGAAGTTTCTACCATGATTAGTTTATCTACAGAGAGAATCAAAAGTTTCCCATTACATTACGGCCCATGGGGAAAAATCGTTAATATGCTCGGATTGCCATGAAATTTTAGGACGTTATTGACGTTTACCCTAGTACGAACCCTATTGAAAATGAAGTTTCTACCATGATTAGATTATCTACAGGGCGAATCAAAAGTTTTCCATTACATTACGGCCTATGGGGGAAAATCGTTAATATACTTGGATTGCCATGAAATTTTAGGATGTTATTGACGTTTACCCTAGCACAAATCCTATCGAAAATGAAGTTTTTACCATGATTAGTTTATCTACAAGGAGAATCAAAAGTTTCCCATTACATTACGGCCTATGGGGTAAAATCGTTTCAAAGGAATTTTAAAGATGTTATACCCTGTCAAACATATTAAAATATGCATTCTATAAAATATAAGGTGAAAATGTAGCTATTATTCATTTACAGGGCCACACAAAAGAATTCCATTAGATAATGGTAAAAGGGGGAAATGTGGGTGACATATTTTAAATATATTAAGCTGTTTCATGTATAATAAAATTTATATATGTCACTGAAGCTTAATATAAATTATACGCTACTGTCTTGCATAATATAAAGTACATAGCATTTACAGGGCCATACAAAAGATTTCAAATAGTATATTCTTTCCGAAGTACCGTATATGTGTCCGATGATGGCTGATGGAGGGATGAAATGCATTTTAATTATGATATTCGCGTGTATATTTTACTAAATATATGCACATTATATGGTGTGTATAAATGTTATAGTTGATGTACAGGGCTACCCAAAAGAGCTCACCAAAGTTACTGATTATGAGCGTAAATTATTTAAACGTGGTTCTTAAATAAGCTATGCATTTTTACGCTGAGCTTCATTCAATTTACTGAGAAATGTTTGCAGAATATAGATAAAAGGATATACAGGGCCACGCAAAGAATTCGGTATATGGACGCTTATGAATGATGATTTATGAGAATGTGATTTCAGTTGTTTTAAAAGTATTTTAGTTTACAATAAATTTTGGCGTGATGCTGACGTGTGATAAAGGTACAAGATAAAAAAACAGGGCTGAACAAAAGTATTCAAGTATGTTTCCATCTAATAGTATGAATTGCTGAAAAAGAAACTTCAAGCTACTGGTATTTTCTTGCTAAACTAAATTTTCCCATTATATCAACTGACATATGAAATACAGGGCTGTTCAAAAGTACTGGAATACATATTCGGGTACATTTGGCTATACACTATTATTTCCCTAAATGACAAAGTTTTGTTAAAGATTTCATTAAGTGTTGGAAAGTGCTTCATAATCTATGCTTAACGCATGATTTTTCTTACTTGTTTAATATTTTGCATTACAAATTTTTAAAAACTATTAAATTTTCTGTAGAGCTATTGGGATATCTGAAACGAATATATAATTAATAATAATCACCCAATTGACTGCAAAGAGAAAAAAATCGCCCTTTGGTTTTCTTTTCAATTTTAATAAGGAAATGACATTAGTAATGCAGAAATGGAATCATTTGCTCTTTTCACTTGAACATTCGCAAGAATGATATTAAAATATAAAATAATATTTCAATAACATGATTGGAGTAACATTTAAATTTCAAAGAGAAAAAAAACTTTAAAATAATTAAGTTATTTCACGCAAATCAAATTTGAGGTAAAAATTAGGCCATATATTAAAATTAAGCATTTAAAATGATTCACACATTGAGACATTAGACATCACATTGGAAATCATATGGTGTAACAATAGCACAGCTAATAAATTTATTTCAATAAATGTCATGAAAAAAAAAATGAGACGTATATGCATTATAGATGAAAATATATTTAACTGAACGATCACGCAGAGAATAAATATTTCGGGCAGGTTGACTGCGAGAAATATTTTCGATTTATTCTGTGCAAATTTTTATTCGATACTTCTTAGAAAATTCATAAATAATTCAATAAATAAAATAAACAATTTAAAATTTAAAAATAAAAATATATATGATGATGCATTAAAGTAGAGAAAAATATCTAAAATTTGTTAGTGAAAATATTTAAATACCGATCAAAAAATAATATATAAGCGTGAAAGTTCAATACACGGTGCATATCCGTGGTTCTTAATATTATTCCCACGCAGGCGGAGTTTTTCCTCGAACCCAACGAAAGAATATTGTCTATAGAATCATTATAAAAGTATGACTGGCAACAGTGTTTTAAACATAACCATCCTTTTTAAGCTGATTTTCAAATGTGTAAAGGATTTTGTTTGTCAATTCCAAAATCAACTGTCAGCTGTTGTGACAGAGCTGGATGAAGCCATAGACCCATAATCGAAAAATGACCGATTCAAATAGAAAAATACGGCAACCCGATTACAGAAAATTGTCGTGGTGCGTGATGATATCATTCACTCTTCTGTAATTTGGTCATATTTTAAAAGAAAATACACATAAACATGTTTTTAAAATCTGAACGTAGTTTTTCAGCGCAGCTCACAGGGGGCAGGGCCCCCTGTGAGCTGCGTATTGAATGTCGCATTCAATAACATTAAACACAATACGCGTACTTAAACAATCATAAAGTGATTTTCATTTCGACTTTTTATTAATGTTTTATTAATTAATTTATTCTTTTGTTATTTAAAATAAAAATTAAGTCAACATGTATAAGTTGCTAATTAGTTTGGCGGTTCGTATCATTTGGCGAAATTGGTCGACGGGATAACTAAGTTGTACTGTACTTGGTTTGGCGCAAAAACGTCTTTCAATGCAGAAAACGAGAAAATCAAAAGGTTATCGAGCCGCTGAAAACCAATTATGTGTTGAAAGGCGATCACGAAAAAGGAATCAATTTAATGCCGAATCGATTAATTGTAAAACATCATGTCTCGAGGTCGACCAATCCACTAACCATGGCGTTTTACAATCGGTCGGTTCTAACCAGGAAAATTTGAGTGCCAATAGTGCTTCTAACAAGCCGGAAAATGTTATAGCTATTACTCTTGATTTTCCACCACCTAAAAAGGAAACTGAAAAGCAATCGGCTTGGGAAAAACTGGAAAAAAACTTTTTTGATTCAATGTCTGATGGACCCATTCACAGATGCATGTGCTGCGATCGACTTTGGTTTAAAACCTCCATCACCAAAATTCTGCTCTGTAAAATCAAACAGTATGTGCCAAAGTCTTACAAGTATAACAGTATAAGCCAAAGCTGTATTTTAATAATGATTACTTTCGCACCAACAATGTTACATAGTTTGAAATGTTTCTTTCGTTGAAAACTTTTATGCTTGGCGACATTTGGAGTGATGTAACTTAAACGAATCATACCTTCAAATTGCAGCATGTATAAAGTCATTTATAGCAGTGGCACGGATAATACACAATAAAACAACTGGTATTTAGCTTAAAATGATAGATGAATGTTTCGAGTGAAACATTTTTCAAATGGTTGGTGTAATTTCTTAAATTACAATTTTTTTATTTTTATTATTTTTTTTAAAGAAATGTTTTTGAAGATGATTTATACACTATATTGCCATTGATTATGGGACACTTGCGATTTTAGACATTTTACTAAATATTTAGAAAAATACATGAGGAATCATCTCGAAACTCTTAGTCTATAAATATAATAGTATACGTCATACATCTCCGTGAAGTTTTTTTACCGAAACTCGGACCGTCAACAAATTAAAAAAGAATGAATATCTTTTGAATAACCCTGTCAAAACTAATGTAGCAAAAGCGCTCAAACTCTAGATTATGATTGAATGCCGTATTGTAATACGCCTTGTTCATTTTTATGCAAATAGCATGCATACTCGCAGAGTAATTAAAGTTTTTATAAAAATGGTCCCAAATTTTTCCAAGTTTTTTCCTTATAATTTTCAGAGTTCTTAATATAAATTAATATTTTTTTCAGAAAATATGACAAACAACATTGCACACAGTACCCTGTAATCAGAATTAAAAAATAGTGAAAATTGTACACAAAATGAGTTGGTTTACAAAATAATTTTTTACTGCGCATGCGTCAATGATATCAAAATTTCATTTGCATATTATGTTAGCTAAATGTATAGAGCAACTTTTGTGAAAGTCACAAAATCATAACTTGAAAATTTTGAAAATAATCGTCAATTGAATAGGTTGAAAATCCGTTATTCTCAAAATGAAGCAAAAACAAGAGGGGTTGTATCCATATATTCATTGATTAGTATCAATATAGAATACACAATACGGGATGTACTACTACATTTAGATAAAATCCCTCATTTTTTTGCTTCATTTTGGAAACAACGGATTTTGTCCTTTTTCTATAGACGATTACTTTCAGAATTTTCAAGCTATGATTTTGAGACTTTTACAAAAGTTGCTCTGTACATTTAGCTAACATAATATGCAAATGAAATTTTGATATCTTTGACGCATGCGCAGTAAAAAATTATTTAGTAAACCTACTCATTTTTCATACAATTTTTATTATTTTTTAATTCTGATTACAGGGTACTGTGTGCAATGTTGTTTGTCATATTTTCTGAAAAAAATATTATTTTATATTAAGAACTCTGAAAATTATAAGGGAAAAACTTGGAAAAATTTGGGACCATTTTTATAAAAACCTTAATTACCCTGCGAGTATGCATGCTATTTGCATAAAAATGAACACAGTGTATTACAATACGGCATTCAATCATAATCTAGAGTTTGAGCGCTTTTGCTACATTAGTTTTGACAGGGTTATTCAAAAGATATTCATTCTTTTTTAATTTGTTGACGGTCCCCTATGGAGTTTCGGTAAAAAATCTTCACGGAGATGTATGACGTATACTATTATATTTATACACTAAGAGTTTCGAGATGATTCCTCATGTATTTTTCTAAATATTTAGTAAAATGTCTAAAATCGCAAGTGTCCCATAATCAATGGCAATATAGTGTATAAGATAAATAACTACCATGCCAATTTTCCTGTATCTAGGCCTTTCAATAACACAAAAATGACAATTTTAGAACGTTTTTCGCTCCTCCACTCTCTTTAGGCTAGTGCACAGACGTAAATTATAGCCGATCTTAGAGCAAGGACTCTCACCATCATTTTTACACCATTATTTTTTTAATCAGTTTCCTACTCCTTGAGATTGCGTAGAAATTGCAATTTAGAACGTTTTGGAACATTTTTCGCGCCTTTTCACCCTCTTAAATTTCGATTTTCTTTAGGAAAAATTCTTAAAGAATATTCATATCTAATAAGTAACTATCATTCCAAATTTCATGATTCTAGGCCCTTCAGTCACGTAAAATTCACGAATTAAATCTTTTTTTTTTCTTCAACTCCCAGACGATTGCGACATCGATATAAAAGAGAGCCTATGTTAAAGAAAAGGCTAACACGATCAACTTCCAACTATTACTTTTGAAATCAATCTTAAATTACTTGAGACTGCGTAGAAATCTCCATTTAGAACGTTTTTTAGAACATCTTTCGTGCATCAGCCCTGTTAATTTTCGATTTTTTTAAGAAAAGTTCTTAGAAATCACTTATATCTAAAAAATAACTATCATGCAAAATTTCATGTTTCTATACTTTTCAGTAACACAAAAATCCCTTAGAACGTTTCTTGCTCTTGCATCCACTTTTGGGCTAGTGACAACGTCATAAAATATAGCCTATGTTGGAAAAAGCTCTATCACCATCATTTTGATACCGTTATTATTTAAAATGGCTTAGTACTTCCTGAAATTTCCGACGAAGGAGTGGTTTCCGAGGAAACGGGTCTCAAAATTCCCATATTCCCCATAGGATTGCACTCTTTCTTATCTTCCTAGCTGCTATTAGCTTCACGGACTTTTAGGCGAGACAAACTTTTCAGCGGATTTTAACTCCAACATTTTCCCGTTCAAAGGGGGACAAAGGTTATAATAGTCTTTGAAAAAGTCGGAGGAAAAGCCGGAAAAGCAGTTTCTACTCATGTCAGGCGTTAATATTTATCGCCTACTGGTATCAATCGCTTATCTCTGATTCGTTGAAACGTTCGATATTGGATGAAAAATCTGGGCTGGCCCAGACTTTTTTGCGACTGCCGAAAAAAGCTGGGGAGACATTGCAGTTTGCTATTACACGGGATGTTGGGAGGACATTTCGCAAAAAGTTGGAGGAAATCAAGTGTTGGCTCAAAAGTCTTACATAATGTTGGTGAATCTAATAGCGGCTAAGAAGTTTCATTAACTTCTTGGGGACGGGCGACTCGCATACGTGCCGCAAAAAAGCTGGAATGCGATTTTTAACATTTTTTTCGATCTCCGAAGTGATTTTTTGACATTCGTAAAAGGATTTTGTTTTTAAACTTTTAGACTAATATATTAAATATCAACATTTACGATTTTTGAATTTTGACAATTTTTAATTGATTTTTTGCGATTTTTTATAATTCGCGTCGATTTTTTCTATTATTCATGAAAAACTTATGATTATTATGTTTTACCTGATTAGTGTAAATTTTGATACCTGGGATATTTTCTTTTTTAAATATGTTTAATGCATTTTTCAATGCAGTTTTTAGCAGTTTCCAATTCCAACGGCGCACATTGGGATATGTGGTGGATTTAGCTGGCTAAAAATATTTCTAACTAAAAAAAAAATATTTTTGATTGTCACGTTATTATCACTTTTTAGTAGTTTTTTCGGAAAGTAGATTTTTTTAAAATATATATACTGGGCATATGAAAAACATTGTAACATGTAAAATGCACTTGAACTGCAAAAAAATTAATGACTACTCTTATTGAGAGTGTATTCGATCGCTTAATTCAAGTGTATCTTTTTATATAGAATAACTCAAAAATAAAAATTATATTGCGTAATGCTATATTGCAATTTCTTTCGAAATTTCAAATATATACAGTATTTTTACTTTTTTGTTATCATGAGTCTTTTGAAGCTCTAAAACCAATATCAAAATATACTATACATCAATAAAAAATATGTTGAAAATTTACAAATTTTCTTTTTGAATATTTTTACATCTTTTTTTTAATTAAAAAACAAATTTAATTTAATTTTTACACTTATACAGAGTTAATCAAAAGTAATTTAAAGAAACAAGCATTTACTTATAACTTAAACCATTCATTTTATTAAATGGATTTGAAATATCCCAAAAATCCCACATGAATGAATGTGCATACATATTCGATGACTAAATATGAAAATTATTCATCTGATGATTCGTCTTCGGAATAACTTTCATTACTAATGAGGTTAGGTTACTCTGATGCGTGTATCAATGCTGTAAATTTCTACGGTAAAAAATAAAGCTAATGTCTTTTTTAAAAAATAATTATTTTTGATTTTTCATACCTCCCACACAAGATAAGAAACAATCTGAAGATAGCATTAATTCATTTAGAATGTGTGAATTACACAATTCTCTTGAAAATTTTCAATCAAAATATTCGCGAAATTGCTGAAAAGGCTTATTACAAGCCAGTAGAGTTTCTTCAGAAAGCTGTAAGTAAAGGAAACAGTGCATTAGCAATAATTATAGCAACAAGTTTTAAAATGTTAGGAACCATTGCAACCATGGAATGCAATAAATATAAATTTGGATATAATTTGGACGTGTCTATTGCATACTCAGAATTTTTTTTTATATCAGTTCACTTGACAATTCTTCTAAGATGTCCTTAGAACTAAAGATTAAATAAAGATTTATAGTCGTAATTTCTGCAGCACGATGCAGATCAGCGAAGATCATTTGGCTAATATTCCCATCATTGGAGTTTCCATATTCTGTTTTTTGGTATGTCCACAAGTAATCCCATTTTTAATCTAAAATTATCCTGAATTCTTTTCGTTATCCCTTCCACTAAATCCCTTTTCTCCTCTGACTGAATGCGATATTTTTTAAGAGGCAGTTTATACGTTAACGGAAAATGCTCTCGGAAATTCTGATGCTTGCATTGAGTATGAATAATCAAAACTTCAGTGACCTCTCTCTAGACGTTTTAATTATGTCCAATTTGTTAGTCTTTTATTATAGATCCATAGATAAATCAATGCGTTCTTCATTTTGTTTCAGATGTGGAATTGAAAATTTTACCATCAATCATGGTTAATGACATGGTTTGCTTTACATCATGGATAATTAATCTATCAGCAATTAATGCTATATTGGATTTCAATGTAATATGATATTTCTTCTTTCGTGAAATATACAAACTCTTTTACAAACTTAACTCTCATAAGTCGACATGCGATGAAGACGTTGGATTTTGCCAAATAATACTTTTGCATAATATTAAAAATTAAATTATTTCACAAACGATACTTTTGAAATAATAATGGTCAGATATGTAAATTGTAACTTTATTATGACCTCAGATGATACATTCTGACAATAATTGCAATTTTTCTATCGTAGAATCCATTTCGAATTGAAAGAGAAATGAATAAAACATCATTTACAGAAACATACAGTTGTGTGTTTGAAGCAAATTCTTCTAAGGTAGCAATTAGTAGCAGCTAAACTTCTCAAAATTCTTAACTACATATTTTGAACTCTCTTTTAAAGTAAAAAAAAAAAACCGTCGGGATCCACCCGGAAGCATAACAAATGTTTTACAGAATATTGAAATTAGCAATGCAAATTAAAAAATATATACAGCATATTTCATTCCGCTTTATCATATCTGTTAAATAAATAAATATGAATGTATGCATGTGCATTATAAACATATATACATGGGCTTTTATAATCCAGAACTATATGGTGTAAGTAACAGTTTAAGAAGAAAAAATCGCAGTGAAATAAACAGGCACAAAATCGAACTTTAAAATGTACATAAAAAATTTAATGCTACAATCAAGTTTTACCTTCCCTGAAACTTATTTGCTTGCACAATAGAAAAATTTATAAATGTACGATGAATCTTCATCCATTTTTTTTTTCACAGTTAACTAATTTTTTTTCTCCTTAATTGTGTTTCGAAAAATTGACATTCGACCGGCTAAATTAGCAAAATACTCTACTGTGCGACATTTTTTTTTCTTTTCTTTTCATTCGGAAAAGGAGTTGGACTATAAACTTTCAGCCTGACATAGTAAATTTTGAAATCTGCTAATTTTAAATTGTAGCGATTTTTAATGCAATTTTTAGCAAGATTTTCAATGAGATATTTTTTTTCAATTATTCGATATTTTTTACTGTTTTGCGTCGAATTTTTGAGATTCATGAAAGCGTTTCAATTACAGCGTTTTATATTATTATAGTAAATTTTGACATCTATATTTAGCAGTTGTGCAGTTTTTAATGAGACTTTTGCGGTTTACGGAATCCCACAGCTATTTTTTGATATTCTAAAAAGAAATTTTGTTCTTCCCATCTAGCTATTTTTAATGCAATTTTATTTGCGCTTTTTAAGCGATTATTAGAGAATTTTTATGTTCCGTGTTGATTTTTTATCATTCATAAAACATTTCGGATTACAGTGTTTTACTCCATTACAGTAAATTTTGACACCTGCAATTTTTGAATATTTGGCAATTGTTAATGCAATTTCCAATGAAATAAAAGGAATTCGGTTTCGTCACTTTAATGTAGTCACTTTAATATTTCCCTGTTTTTGGGGAGGGGGAATTCTTAATGTAATTTAGAGAATTTTAATGTAATTTAGAGATTTTTAGACTTTTCTTTTGCTTCGCACCGACTTTTTTGTTACCGCATTAATGTAATTTTTTTTCACTTGGAGATTTTAGGTAGCTTTCATTACAAAAAGTAAAAAGCTGCCTATTAAAGCTACCTTACTTCCAGAAAATTTTGGTATATTTTCACCGATCATGTCCCCCAGACCCCAAAACCACCCTCCGTTCAAATGTTGACATATACAGGGTGTATCTAAACTACTGGGCAAAACTTTAAGGGGTGATAGTATACATAAAGACAAATAATATTAAATGGGAAACTAAGGGTCCCAAACGTCTTCCGAAGGAGATAGGCTCCATCAAAGTTTAGGGTCCAAAATTTGAAATGATTATAAAAAACCGAAAAATTGCTCAATTCGTGTGCGGTTTTCACGAAAACTATTCTTTATGCCAGTATTGTCTTGAAAATAAATTATAAAGATAAATTTCCAAAAATGCCAATAGAGGGCGCTTTAGACTTTGGAGTAACGAACAACTATTTTTTACCGTTATTTTTTGCATCTCATTAAATTTTTTTAGAAGTTTAGACATAAACTTAAATTTTGAGATCGAAATCTGTAGTTAAGTAGCGCAAACTGAACTGTGTTCAACGGGAGTGGGTAGGTTCAAATTTCAAATGATTATAAAAAACATAATAATTGGTCAATTGATTTGCGGTTTTCACTAAAACTATTCTTTATGTCAGTATTGTCTTGAAAATAAATTATAAACATAAATTTCAAAAAATGTCGATAGATGGCGCTTTAGACTTTGGAGTAATGTACAACTATTTTTTATCGTTATTATTTGCATCTCATTAAATTTTTTTAAAGCTTAGACATAACCTTAAATTTTGTGCTGAAAATCTGAATCGTTGAGTGTGGTTAAGTAGCGCTAACTGAACTGTGTTCAATGGGGGTGGGAAGGTTCAAATTTCAAATGATTATACAAAACGGAAAAACTGGTCCGATTCGTTTGCGGATTTTTCTAAACCATTCTTTATGTCAGTATTTCCTTGAAAATAAATTTTAAAGATAAATTTCAAAAAATTCCGTTAGAGGGCGCATTAAACTTTAGAATAACCAACAACAATTTTTAACTGTTATTTTTTGTACCGAATTAAATGCTTGCGAAAGCTTAGACTTAAATTTTGAGCTCAAATTCTGAATCGTTGGGAAGGGTTAAGAAGCGCAAACTGAACTGTGTTCAGGAGTTGAAATGTTACCCTGCCTACCCTACGAACACAGTTCAATTTTTCGCTTCTTAATTACTCACAACGATTCAGATTTTGAGCTCAAAATTTGAGTCTAAGCTTTTAAAACATTGATTTAGATATAAAAAAATAACGGTTAAAAATAGTTGTTGGTTACTCTAAAGTTTAAGGCGCCCTCTAACGGAATTTTTTTAAATTTATCTTTAAAATATATTTTCAAGGAAATACTGACATAAAGAATGGTTTTAGAGAAAACCGCAAACGAATCGACCAATTTTTCTGTTTTTTATAATCATTTGAAATTTGAACCTCCCCACCCCTATTGAACACAGTTCAGTTTGCGCTACTTAACCACTCTCAACGATTCAAAATTTCAGCACAAAATTTAAGGTTATGTCTAAGCTTCAAAAAAAATTTAATGAGAAGTAAAAAATAACGGTAAAAAATAGTTGCTCGTTACTCCAAAGTCTAAAGCGCCCTCTATCGGCATTTTTTAAAAATTTATCTGTATAATTTATTTTTAAGACAATACTGACATAAAGAATAATTTTAGTGAAAACTACAAATCAATTGACCAACTTTTCTGTTTTTTACAATCATTTGAAATTTGAACCTATCCACTCCCATTGAACAAACACAGTTCAGTTTGCGCTACTTAACCACAGATTTTGAGCTCAAAATTTAAGTTTATGTCTAAACTTCTAAAAAAATTTAATGAGATGCAAAAAATAATGGTAAAAAATAGTTGTTCGTTACTCCAAAGTCTAAAGCGCCCTCTATTGGCATTTTTTGAAATTTATCTTTATAATTTATTTTTAAGACAATACTGACATAAAGAATAGTTTTCGTAAAAACTGCAAACGAATCAACCTATTTTTCCTGTTTCAAACGAATCAACCAGTTTTTTATAACCATTTAAAATTTTGGACCCTAAACTTTGATGGCGCCTATCTCCTTCGGAAGACGTTTGGGACCCTTAGTTTCCCATTTAGTATTATTTGTCTTGATGTGCACTATCACCCCTTAAAGTTTTGCCCAGTAGTTTAGATACACCCTGTATATATATATATATATCTGATTTTTGTCATGCGATAACTAACGTATTTATGAACCGATTTGAATGTCACTTTGTATGTACATAGTACATACAAATATCTCGACCGAGTTCGTTGGCCAGCATCATCCGCCATCTTGTTTCAAAATGGCGGCCATTTAAAAAAAAATTTTAATTTAAAATTTAAAATTGAATGCGAAAAAATTAAAAGTCGAAAAATATTTTTATTTTACGTGTTAGATCTTAAAACACCAATTCCAGAACAATTTTTACTTTGTCTATATCTTAAAAAATGATTGAGTTATAGAACTTTGAATTTTTCTTATGGCTGACATTTTGAAACGATCTGATTTTGTCATGCTATAACTAACGTATTTAAGAGCCGATTTGAATGAAACTTGGTATGTACATAGTACATACAAATATCTCGACCGAGTTCGTTGGCCAGCATCATCCGCCATCTATTTCAAAATGGCGGCCATTTAAAAAAAATTTTTAATTTAAAATTTAAAATTGAATGCGAAAAAATTAAAAGTCGAAAAATATTTTTATTTTACGTGTTAGATCTTAAAACACCAATTCCAGAACAATTTTTACTTTGTCTATATCTTAAAAAATGATTGAGTTATAGAACTTTGAATTTTTCTTATGGCTGACATTTTGAAACGATCTGATTTTGTCATGCTATAACTAACGTATTTAAGAGCCGATTTGAATGAAACTTGGTATGTACATAGTACATACAAATATCTCGACCGAGTTCGTTGGCCAGCATCTGTGATGTAGAATCACATATAGTATTCTTAAATTTTACATTTTTCTAAATTACAGTTAAAACTAATCTTTAATTAAATAGCTATTTTATCTTAACGTTTATTTTCGATTCCACAATAACTTTCCGTTCAAAAGAAAAGAAAGAAAAACATCTAGCATCTGCCTTATTACTGAAAAACGGCTATCAGATAAAGAGAATTCATTAAGATGCGTATTTCCCCCTTTATGGAAACAAATAAAAAAAGAATAAAGTTCGAATGTGTTTGCGGTCAGTGAAATTTCATTTTCCTCTCTGCGTAATTTTAAGTATAACTTATTCGTTGCATATGAGTCTTTTTATGTACATAATGGTTGTTATGTCTTTTGAGAACATTTTCCCAAAATATGCTCCTAACGTACGAATTGGCAGTCGGATTCCTTTTTGGCGTATTTTTTAGGACTGCTGTTTTCTAGTTGCCCTGCTATAAAATTCAAAATCCTTTTATTGTTTAAGCGTAACAGACAATTTTGCGGAGATGATATCAGTCATTTTTCATATGCTTAATGTCGCCAATCGTGTGATGCCAATGTGCGAATTTTTCAGTGAGGAATCAATTGCCTCCCTCTCGCTTCATGAACTCAGTCATGTGAAGACGGTTTTCTTAAAAAATGCGTTCAGGCACCATCCCTAACTTTTCTGTATGAAACCCTTAAATTTTGAAGTTTACTGCAAATAAATAATTTTTCGTAAAGAGCATTTATTGTCTTAAGCGATCATAGCCTATAACTAGCGAATGCATTTTTAAAAAGAACCTGTCAACATACTTTAAATTACAGATCTACTATATAGCATCATCCGCCATCTATTTCAAAATGGCGGCCATTTAAAAAAATTTTAAAAATTTTAAATTTAAAATTTAATGCGAAAAAATTGAAAGTTGAAAAATATTTTTATTTTATATGTTAGATCTTAAAACAGCATATCCAGAACACTTTTTACTTTATCTATATCTTAAAAAATGATTGAGTTATAGCACTTTGAATTTTTTTTTATGGCTGACATTTTGAAACGATCTGATTTTCGTCACGTGATAACACTCGTATTTATAAATCGATTTGGATATAACTTCGTGTGTACATAGTACATAATAAAGCCTGGACCGAGTTCGTTAACCAGTTCCATCCGCCATCTTGTTTCAAAATGACGGCCATTTAATTTTTTTTAATTTAAAATTTGAAATTAGGTACAAAAAAGTGAGGAATTGAAAAAGATTTTTCTTTTATGCATTTGATCTTGATACAAAGATTCCAAAGCATTTTTTGTTTCGTCAGTATCTTAAAAAATGTCCGAATTATAGTACTTTTAATTTCTAATGTTGCTCACATTTTGAAATGATCTGGTTTTCGTCACGTGATAACACGCGTATTTATACACAGATTTGGATGAAACTTGGTGCGTAGATAGGACATACTGATGCCTTGACCGAGTTCGTTGGCCAGTTCCAACCGCCATCTTGTTTCAAAATGGCGGAATATTATTATTTTTTTAATTTAAATTTTAAAATTAGGTGCAAAAAATTAAGAAATTGAAAAAGATTTTTCTTTTGTGTTTTGACCTTGATGCAAAGATTCCAGAGCATTTTTTTTTCTTCTGTATCTTGAAAAATGGCTGAGTTTTAGCACTTTCAATTTCCAGTGTGATTGACATTTTGAAACGGTCTGAAATTTGTCATGCGTTAATATGCATATTTATAAACTGATTTCGGTATAACTCCGTATGTTCATGATACATACCAATGTCTTGACCGAGTTCATTGGCCAACTTTATCCGCCATCTTGTTTCGAAATGGCGGCCATTTAAATTTGTCATAAATCTTTTAAATGTATAATGATGTATAAACAAAAAATTAGAAATTGAAAAAATGTTCTTTCTAAACTATTTATCTTAATAATGAATTCCGGAGTATTTCTTAACCTTGAAAAACGCCTGGGATATAGCAGTTTGGATTTCTAATGTGGGGGGCAATTTTTTTTTTTTAAGTCAATTTGCCCGCGACAGCACACGTATATATTAATCGATTTCGATGTGAGTGTGCATGTTTACATGGATTGAGATTTCGACCAAGCTCATTGGTTTTTTTTATCCATCATGCTGCTTTAAAATGTATATCGTGGAATTTGGCGACCCTATAAATCGCTTAAAATAAAACCAGGTTGAATAAAAGATGACTAATTTCTAAAAATTCCTATTAATATTCAGTATTGACAAAAACTAGTATTCAATCTTATATAATCGGGTTCCACTATTTTGAGCTTTGTATATTTGATTTATATAACTTAATTTAAAAATAAATAAATAAGTATATGAAAGCTACCTCTTCCTCCCGGCAGTGATGGAAGGACTTTTTAAATTTCAAGCAATTTTTAAATCATTTTTCAATGCAAATTTTAAAAGGATTTATTTTTATTTTATTTTATTTTATTTTATTTTATTTTTTTACTATTACGGTGATTTTTTCACGTCCAGAAAAGAAATTTTGTTTTAAACTTTTAGCCTAATATAGTAAATTTTGCTATCAACGATTTTTTATTTTTACCGAATTTTAATGCGATTCTTAGCGATTTTTACGATTTTTTATGCTTTATTTGTCGTTCTTGAAAGATTTCCGATTATAGTGTTTTGATTCGAATTTTTGTTATTAATGAAAGAATTCTAATTACAATATCTTACCCCATTTTCGTAAATTTTGTCCGCTGCTATTTTTGAATACTGTGCGACTTTTAATGAATTTTTCAATGAAATTTCGAGTTTTGCGGTGATTTTTGACACTTGGAAAACGAATTTTGTATCAAATTTATATCCTTATTTTATTTATTTGTGGTTTCGCGATTTTTGAATTTTAGTGATTTTTAGAGTTTTTTCGGGTTTTGCGCAATGTTTAACTCCTATGGCAGAATTTTTCAAAACTTTCTGAAACACGTAAAATTAACAGCAAAAATTTTCTGCTGCATTACATTTTTTAACAGTAGAAGTGAATGCAAATTTATCCATTACACAATTAGAAAACAGAAATTGAAGAATTAATCTATCAGAAATCAAATACAGTAGAAGCCCACGTTTTTTGGGAGACATGTTTCCCACCCGCATTATAACGTAACCGTGGTATATCGTAATGGTGTCAAAGAAAAGGTACAAAATGATGAAAACACTTATCCACTTTGAGAAATGTATTTAACTTTATGATTCATTGAACGCAAATTTAATCTTACACTATCTTAAAAAAAAGTCTATAAGTGTTGTTTGGTTAACTGGGGCGTTACGATTCTTTTCGGCATATTGTTTCACATTAGCAAGATGGAGTTGATGAAAGTAATCTGAATCTTCTTGCTTTTCCATCCACAAAATTACCCTCGTTAAGTATGGAATGACTTCACTAACACGTGGACAATGACTTCACTAACGTCGTCTTTCATTACCACATCATTTTCAATTTCATCATCTTGTTCACTACAATTTTTATGCGTTACAGCATCAATGATATCCTAATCTTTTATGACCTCTGAAATTGGTTGGCTGTTATCAATTCCTATCCAGTCATTTGTCAACAGAGATATCGAGATCCTTAGCACTGCTGCAAGTCCTGCAAGTCCAAAAGACTGAAAGTCCCTCGTGTTTCACTGAGATTTTAAACGCAAAATTTATTCTAAAATTGGTCTTTTTTTTTTTTTTTCTTTTTGCGGGACATTCTTTTTTCCCGCGTTAAATCCGAATTTGCGATATATCGGACCGCGTTCTTTTGGGAGGGCGTCTACTGTATTATATATTTTTTTATGCATCATGGTCTTATCTATTTTTAGATTGCATGTAAAAAAAGGCGAAAAACATAAAATTAATGAATCAGCAATAAAGGAATTATTTAGAATATTCACAGTAATTTATAATAAATAGATTATCCCCTTTTTAGCACTTTCCCACAAAATTGAAACGGTTTATGCATTCGGTTTGTTTGTCCATCTGTCCACGCTCTAATTGATAAAGCTTGTTCAGAGTCATCAAAGGATGTCTGGTATTGCGTATGAAGTATGTACGATTAATAGTTCATTTACAGGGACACTCAAAAGAATTCGATTACACTATGGTATAGCGGAAAAAATCGTTTGGAGAGTATTTTGACATATACTATTTCATATGTATTGAAACTGATATAAATCACTGAATTTCACTACTATCACGTTAAAATGGAGCATTTGTAGCATTTTTATTAATTTACAGGGATACACAAAAGAAATAAGTTACAGTACTTTCTTTGCGTGGAGTTGCTGTAGAATTGCTGTAGAGTACGTTTTAAAATTCGGTATGCGCTTTTAAATTTATTAATTTTTTGCATATTACTCTTTATATATAAATTCTATATCTCATATACAGGGCTGAACAAAAGTATTTGCATACCATTCTCCTTATTAGAGGAAATTACTGAAGGGGATTTTTCAAGTGAAATATATGTGTCTGTTAAATTAAATAAATTTTGGAATGCATGTTGTTAATAGATACAGATCTCTGTTTCATATACAGGGCTGCTAAAAAATTCGGATAATTTTCCGACTGTAAATGGGAACAGCTGAAGTTTATTTTTGAAATGTGTTACACATTTCCATGTGGTGAAATGAAACATAATATTTTAGTTTTTTTAAAGGTGCATTTTTGTTACATTATTATGATTGTATTGGAAAGTACTTCATAATCTATGCTTGATGCATGTTTTTTTTTCTTTCTTGATTTTTTTTTTTTTTTTTTTTTTTTTTTTTTTTTTAAGATTTGTTGATTGAGTACGAGATTAAATTTCCACAATTTGTAGCAATGCACCACAGACTTAAAAATTTTAATTAAATGAATTCATTGCGTAGTAGGAGTGATTTTTAATGAGCTTGCGCAATTGGAAGATATTCTCTAAACGCAATTTATTTTTTTATTATTATTAAATAGTACAATATATAAATATTTTTCACTATAGTGATAAAGTATATCTATATGTAATATTTTTAAAAAAAAATTCTGAAAAAATCGAATTTTTTCAATTTTTTTAAATTTTTAGGTGGTTTGCGCGATCGGAAGATAATGTCCGATTTCAAAATTTTTTTTTTAGTTTTTCTTGTATTTACCAATCGCAACTTTTCCGCACTACAGCGATTCGGAAATAAAAACTTTTGTTTTTTCGCACCACCCTAACACATATGTTTAATTACTACAAATAATTAAAATAAATATAGTTTAAAAAAAAATAAAAAACACGATTTTTAAGTATATCAAACTAAAAAGTAAAAAAAAATAATTCGTACTATAAGCTGAAAACAAAAGTAGATGAAAAATACTATATTACTATAAAATCATTGTTATTATAGAAATCAATTAATAAGCAATAAATAAAATTATCTTGGCAAAAAAGCGTGGGGTGCTCCATCTACCATGTTCCATCTATCAGTTCTTAAGAAGCACCCCACGCTTTTTTTCCACGATAATTTTATTTATTGCTTATTAATTGATTTCTATAATAACAATGATTTTATAGTAATATAGTATTTTTCATCTATTTTCGTTTTTAGCTTATAGTACGAATTATTTTTTTCTCTTTTTAGTTTGATATACTTAAAAAGCGTGTTTTTTAGTTTTTTTAAACTATATTTATTTTTCACTTTTTAGTTTGATTACTTTAATAGCGTGGTTTTTAGTTTTTTCAAACTCTATTTATATTTAATACAAAAACCAAATTAATCGGTTGGATAGTTTCAGAGTAATTGGTGAACATACATAGAAAAAAAATACATACGCGTCGAATTGATAACTTCCTCTTCCTTTTCTGAAGCCGGTTAAATATAAAAATTGTTGTAATACGGATTTTTTTTTTTTTTTTTTTTTTTACGCAGATGCAAATAATGTCAGAAGTGGGGTTCGAACCTACAATCCCTTTCGAAAAACATAGCTTCAATCCGGCGCCTTAGACCTCTCGGCCATGTGGTCGACACTCCTTTCAGTGAACGTATTCAACGCTTTTAATTAGCGAAAAATCTCTAATTTTATTAGTTTTTAGCTCACAGGCTACATAGCCTGAGAGCTTATGTGCCCGTCCGTTCTGTATGTTTGTTCGTATGTGCGTAACGCGATAACTCATGATAAAAATATCGGATCCACTTGAAATTTTGTATATAGGTATATCCTGAGAAGGCGCTTCCCTGATTAGTTTTTGGAGTTCATTCGATATGTATAACAGGGGGAACGGGGGGCTCATGCCCCTCCCCTTAATTGATTTAATGGGTTTTTCATGCAGAATTAACAGTTTTCGTTCAAAATTTAGATATAGGATCATTTTGATGAGGCAATTTCGTGACTTTTATTAGGTGTTCATTGAATAAGTATAAATAGGGGGAACAGGGGTTCTAATGCACCCCCCCCCCCCCGTTACTTGACATAAATGGGATTTTCATGCAGAATTAAGTTTTCGTTCAAAATTTAGATTAGGATCATTCTGATGAGGCGATTCCGTGACTGTTATTAGGTGTTCATTGAATAAGTATAAATAGGGGGAACAGGGGTTCTAATGCCCCCCCCCCCGTTAGTTGATATAAATGGGATTTTCAAGCAGAATTAAGTTTTCGTTCAAAATTTAGATTAGGATCATTCTGATGAGGCGATTCCGTGACAGTTATTAGGTGTTCATTGAATAAGTATAAGAAGGGGGAACAGGGGTTCTAATGCCCCCCCCCCCCCCGTTAGTTGATATAAATGGGATTTTCATGCAGAATTAAGTTTTCGTTCAAAATTTAGATTAGGATCATTCTGATGAGGCGATTCCGTGACAGTTATTAGGTGTTCATTGAATAAGTATAAATAGGGGGAACAGGGGTCCTATTGCCCCCCCCCCCCCCGTTACTTGACATAAATGGGATTTTCATGCAGAATTAAGTTTTCGTTCAAAATTTAGATTAGGATCATTCTGGTGAGGCGATTCCGTGACTGTTATTAGGTGTTCATTGAATAAGTATAAATAGGGGGAACAGGGGTTCTAATGCCCCCCCCCGTTAGTTGATATAAATGGGATTTTCATGCAGAATTAAGTTTTCGTTCAAAATTTAGATTAGGATCATTCTGATGAGGCGATTCCGTGACAGTTATTAGGTGTTCATTGAATAAGTATAAGTAGGGGGAACAGGGGTTCTAATGCCCCCACCCCCCCGTTAGTTGATATAAATGGGATTTTCATGCAGAATTAAGTTTTCGTTCAAAATTTAGATTAGGATCATTCTGATGAGGCGATTTTGTGACTGTTATTAGGTGTTCATTGAATAAGTATAAATAGGGGGAACAGGGGTTCTAATGCCCCCCCCCCCCCCGTTAGTTGATATAAATGGTATTTTCATGCAGAATTAAGTTTTCGTTCAAAATTTAGATTAGGATCATTCTGATGAGGCGATTCCGTGACTGTTATTAGGTGTTCATTGAATAAGTATAAATAGGGGGAACAGGGGTTCTAATGCCCCCCCCCCCTTAATTTATATAAATGGGTTTTTCAAGCAGAATTTTCAGATTTCGTTCAAATCTCTGAATAGTTTTGGAAGTTTAATGGTTAAGTATAAAAGAGGGGGATAACTCTTTTTAAATTATATAAATGCTAAATGGGTTTTTATTAAGAATTATCTAATTTGCTCTGAATTTTGGATATAGATTTTTTATATGATAAAGCATGTCTTTGATAGCATAGGAGGTTCAATGATTAAGTATAAAAAAAGAGGAAAGGGGAGAGCTGTTTCCCCTTCTTAATTTTTTTTTCGAACGGAATTAACCCTTGAAAATATAAGGCTTTAATGTGCAATTAGTATTTGTAGCCTGTGAGCTCAATGCCATCAGTTTAACTGCGCAGTATTCTTTATTGCCTAATTACTAAAAAAGTACTGAACCAATTTCGATGAAACTGAAGTGGTATCAATTCGAGAGCATCGTCTTTCATTTAACACCAAAACCAAGTTAATCGGTTGCATGGTTTCGGAGTAATCGGTGAACATACATAAAATAAGGAGAGTTACAAACTCACAAACTCACAAACCCACAAACTCACAAACATCCAAGTGAAGCTAATAAAAGCGTGGTAATATATGTTAATATGTCTACATATTAACATAACTCGTGTCTACATATTAACATAACCAATTCGTGTTAATATGTCTACATATGTATCTAATTTTTCCTCTTGGTAGAAGTTGAGGAAAAGGCATTCTTGTTCTTGGTGTAAATAAAAATAATAAACTCATCTCTTTTAACCCAGTTAATTTAAAGCCTTCGAAAACGTTACGTTTTCTACATAACTTAATGAAGAGTTGTTTACTTGCATGAAAATTTAATCTTTTAGAAACTTCTACTCAAATTTAACTGACTTCAGCCCTTATTTTTCGCGAGATTTTTATACATAGTTTTATATTTATATAATATTTGCACCGCTAAATATAAAAAAATAAGTCTCGTAGAGTATTAGGATATTTCTCTTACACTGTTGTCAAAGTATAACTAAAAATGCTTCATAAGGAAAATGTTGTGAATCAAATATATAAGACGTGTAAGAGATGCAGGTTCCAGTGTCCCGAGGGAAATGACATAGTACCGATAAGGTTTAACACTTTTTATTTAAAACTAGCTGACCCGCCCGGCGTTGCCTGGGTCTGTGATAATAATATCAAACGAACCTGAAATTTGTGATTTTATCTGTAATTCAAAATAAGTGGCCACTGACTGTGAGAAAAATCGATTTAAAAAAATAAACAACTGAATTTAGAGTAACAAATATTTAAAAAGACTTCAATGGGAAACGGAGGAGGAAATATGTGTTCAACAATTGCACAATTTTCGTGTTAAAATGCTGACTTTTATCCGTAAATATCACTGTTCAGTCACGTAACTTTTTATTTTTTTCACATCGAAACCCTAAGTGTAACAATTTGATTTTCAAACAAATTATATCACACCTAGATCCGACCTAGATACCTTGATTAAAATCGATAATCAATGATTATGTAAAAGGTTAATATATAGAAATGTAGTTTCAGAACCATAGAACAAAATTAAGTACATGTCAATCAAAACATGTGTAATGTTCAACTTGTGGATAAAATCCTAATTGTAACCTAATTGTACTGTAATCGCAACCTATCTGTAACCTATAACTGCAACTTAACCTGAGCCAAACTTATAAATATATCACAAATGTAACCTAACCCTCACCTTATCATAACTTATCCGTTTTCTGACCATAACCTAACTGCAACTTACCTTAAGTTAACTGTAACGTAACCGGAATTTAAATATAACGTAAGACTAACCGTAATATAATTGCAACCTAATTGCAACCTTACTATAATGCAAATGTAATCTAACTGTTACCTAACCGTAGCCAAATTCTAAAATTAACACTAACTATAAACTAACAATTCTAACCGCGTACGTGATACAAAGTACTTTAGTTCCACTTTTCAACGCTACGGGGCGCAGTATGTTTTGTACGAAAATCCGATATGGGTCACCGCCACCTGCGGTCGGATATAATAGGCGTGCAATGCACGATTTGCAGAATGCTACAGTTTTACTTTCTATCACCAGAATGAGCATTTTTTCGTAAACAAACCTATATCCGAACGATAATCTGATTTTCATTCTTTCAGTAGATATATTACCCAACGGGATGGGGATACAAATAGCAATTTATTAAATTTGTTGAAATTTCTATTCAGAAATAATGATAACCACCACGCAATTAAGAACCCAATATTAATCAATAAAAATCTCCTCCACTGCTGCTGCATGCTATGTAAAATATGTTAGTTCTGCTTTTCACCTCCAGGAGCTCACTAATTCCTTAATAAACCTATATCCTAAGGAAACTCCAGTATTAAGCTTATTCGTACATATGTTAGTCGAGAGGGTGGGAAAATCCAATAAGAATTTAAGAAATATAGTGAAATTATTGTTCGGAAATAACCACTACTTATAAATTAAGCGTGAAATATGTTCTGTACGAATATCCTACACAGATTGCCACTATCTGCAGCTCTGTATGGTAGGTGTGCGTTAAACTCGGAACAATTTTTAGTATTCAAAAGCGAAAAAAAAAAAGAACAATGAAAAAATGTGTTTAAAAAGTCATGTATCAAGTACAGATTATGAAACACTATCCAACACATTCAGAATAATGTAAACAAGTTGGAAATTGCACGTGAAGCGTAGCAAATGAGGTGCGTTCGTCGATAATGAAGTTTTAAAAATATTACTTTCATACATCAATCTCATAAAATTGTAAATAATGAATTACAATTGAAACGCTCATCAAACAATGTTCTCCCTATACCATTATGTAATGGAATACTTTTGTACGGCCTTGTAAATCAATAACAAATGTTCTTTGCACCACAAATTATGTAAAATGTATATTATAATATGTACTTTATAGTTGCATATAAATTTTTATTAAGTTCGAGAGTGTAACACCAATAAAATGCATTTGAAACATTTTTTCCCATTGACCGTAATGTAACGGAATACTTTTGATTGTCCCTGTAATTTATCTATGCATCCGATTTTCATAAAATTTGAAATAACTCGACAAAATTATGTAATAATTATGTATTTTAAATTTCGAACGTATAAAATACATTTGAAACTTTACCCCCATTGACCATAATGTAATTGAATATTTTGATTGCCCCTGTAATTGATCTATGCACCCGATTGTCAAAAAAATTGAAATAACTCGACAAAATTATGTAATAATTATGTTTTTTAAATTTCAAACGATTAAAATGCATTTGAAACTTTTTCGCCATTGACCGTAATGTAATGGAATACTTTTGATTGTCCCTGTAATTGATCTATGCATCCGATTTTCATAAAATTTGAAATGACTCGACAAAATTATGTAATAATTATGTATTTTAAATTTCAAACGATTCGGTTGGGTAGTTTTTGCATTGTTATATGCGGACAGACGGACGGACGGACTGAACGACCACTATAGGTGTATACCACTATACGTATTTACATAATTACGAACGCACCTAAAAACTGCACCGTTTAAAAAATTAAAATATTACGTCTCATTTGACCATGTGAAAATATATTAAGCATTTCAAAACCAAAATTCAGCTGTTCCCATCTACATTCGGAAAATTATCCGAAAATTTAGCAGCCGTGTATATGATACATTGATAGGTACATATTAACAGCACGAATTCCAAAATTTAATTCATTTAAGAGATACACATATTTCAATTGGAAATTTCACTTCAGCAATATCCTCTAATGAAGAGAATGGTAGGCAAATACTTTTGTGCTGCCCTGTATATGATATATAGAATTTATTACAGTGAAACCCCGTTAATACGCTTCTCGCTTAATACGCAAAACCGCTTAATACGCGAATTTTCTTTGGTTCCTTGAATTTTCTTTGGTTCCTTCTTATCTTACGCATATCAAAAACCCCCCATACACATACACCGCGAATGGTTAACGAACGTATATAACGAGCGTATTAAACGAACCCGTTAATACGCGAAATTTTATCAGTACCTAAAAAGAAAAACCTACATTTAATACGCGAATGAGCTTAGCTCTAAACATACGATATTTTAGATGAAGTATTTTCCCAAGCATTTTATACAACAATTATTTAACTTATTTCTTATAAAATAATTATTTAAACCCAATTAAATTGAGCATTTTCCCCCTGAATTCTACACGCTGACAAGATTTGGACCCCAATCGGAGGCTAGCACAATAATGTCCAATCAAAACGTCGATTTAGGCACGTTCATTAATATCGACAAAGATCTAGTTAGACCTCGAACTTAGACGTCTGAATGATATCATCGCCGATGTAACTGCGCCTGAAAAACCAGATGAGGAGGAGGAAGATGATGAACCTGCGCTCCCGGCCCCATCCCCATTCTCCAAAGTTACAGAGGCGTTTAATTTCCTAAGACAATATGCGTCGTCACCAGACGAAGGACCCTCAACAAGCGAACTTTATCACTACCTAAATAAGGCGGAAAACATCATGGTGATGGAGCGACCGCATGTCACAGTCCAAAATTGGCAGCTACATTTCCAAAAAGTAATTTTTACGACATTTTTGACTTCTGTAAGTTTTTTTAATTGACTTTTTATTATTATCAACACTATTTATTATCGCATCTATCCTTTTTGTATAGCTAACAAAAATTTCAATTTTGTTAACACGTTCGCTGCCGCTTACATGAAGATATGATGATAGTTAATGCCGCACTGTAGATGTGGATTTTTCCCAGAAGCCGATTTACTTTTTATAACAAAGAATCAGTGAAAGATGTTCCCGCGCCAGCGTGTGACTGGCTATTGGACATCACCCCACATTACGCGCTGGCGCGTGAGTGACTCCTTAACGTTGGCGCCATATCTACGCGCTTTCGCGTGAGCTCAGGGCCGTAACTATAAACTTGGGGGCCCCGGGGCAAAACCTCCGGGGGGCCCCCAGGGAAGGCAAAGTGAAACTTTGCCCCGGGCATAGTTTCTTTTCTCGCACACCGTTGTTTAAATGTACATAGTATGATAAGCCCAAAAATGACTAAAAAATGTAGAATTGGACAACTCTACTCGGCAGGCACTTGGCGGCGACGCCATTTTTGCCGATTCCACTGAAGTTAGCATAGGGAAGAAAATACGGAATTCTGATTGGTTGAATACTTTAACGAGCATTTTATTTAGGTTCATTTTTTAGTATATGTAACTTAATCATGCGTTTCTGTTTAAAAATCTTTTGAAAGATGGATTGTCATAATTTTTTTTTTCGATTTTATGTATTTATTAATAGACTAGTTGACTCATCCGGCATTGCCCGGGACACGTTATGATAACCTTAAGCAAACAATTAACACTTTAGATCTACAATTAGTCAAAATTAAGCATAGGATATGAATTATTCGTTAAATAATATTTTAAAGAAATGCATAAAAAAATGAGTAAATGCTTTAAAAAAGGCCTTTGGACCTCAAAAACATCAGGGTGTAGGTCCTGAAATAAGAGTCCAAAATTCAACTTTAAATTTATGCATTGAGAAGATTTGATAATAAGTGGGTGAAATATGCATGGAGAACAAAAATTTCAAGGTGCCTGAGCCGAGATCATAGGGAGTCTCAGGCTTTTAAATGGATAAGAACATGGGAATAACTAAGTGAAAAAATAGTTCCAAAACTGAAGATTGGATTAAGAGAGGGCAGTTTAATAGCAATTTATGGTACAAAATCTTCAAGGGGCCAGGAACTTATTTCATATGTAGTTGGGTATAAAACATTTTTTGTAGTTATTAAAGTAATGGAAGGACGCTAAAGCAATGTGATAGAAAATTGTAAGCAATCCGGGTCATTTTTAAAGAAATTGCACCAACGGCCCCAAGAACGCGATTAATATTCAAAATTGGTGGTAGCTAGACTATGGCGGTTTCTTAGTAGCTGATGGATTTAAGAAGGTGTTTAAAAAAAAGGAGTTAATTGAACCATTTTAAAGGGATTTATAATAAGGGCCCAAAAAGGACAACTGACAGTTAAAAAGAAGGCCCTAACAGGAAAACATGTTAAAATATCTTAGTTACTTAACTCTTTAGATCTACAATTAGTCAAAATTAATCATGGAGTATGAATTATTCATTTTAATAATATTTTATCGAAATGCACAAATTGATTCGGAAAATGTTTTAAAAAAAGGTCCTAGCCGCGGAAGAAAATATGATAATCTTGTCTCTGAAAGAAGAGTCCAAGGCTCAAATTTAAAAATTTTGCACTAAGAAGGGGATAAATTTAAAGAGTGAACTATGTTTGCCTCACAAAATGTTCAGGGTCCCTAGACTGAGCCCTATGACTTCACAGGAGGCCAAAGTGTCTTATATGGGATATCAAAGTATTAAAATATCTAAATGAATAAAGAATCCTAAGAAGAAAGATCGTATTAAAAGGAAACAATTTATTAACAATTTATTATTACAAAAACTTCAACGGGCCCCAAGGGGCCAGGAATTTATTTTGCATGTAGTTTGGTATAAAGATATTTTTTGTAGCTATTAAAATTATGGAAAGACGCTATAACTATGTTAAATAAAATTGAAAGCAATTTGGTTCATGTTTAAAGAAGCTGCATCAAGGGCCTCAAGAAAGCAATTGACAAACAAAATTAATGGTGGCTGAAGTCTGAGAAATTCTTTTGTCGTTCATGTAATAGATAAAGAGAGGACATAAGAAATTGATAGAAAAAAAAAAGCTAGTGAATTGGACCATTTTTAAGGGAGCTATAATATGGGGCCCTGTAGGGACCAACTGACAGTTAAAACCAGGAACCTAATATGAAACCATGTTAAAATATTTTAGTACATAGCGCTTTAGATCTTTAATTAGTCAAAATTAAGCATATAGTAGGAACTGTTCTTTGGAATGATATAATGTTTTAAATGTACCAATTGATTGGGCAAATGTTTAAAAAGGGGCCCTAGGGTCCGAATAAAAACATCAGGTTTTCTGGATTGGTCCTGAAAGAAGAGTCCCAGGCAACTTTAAAATTTTGCATTAAGAACATAAGAAATATAGGAAGTGAAATATGTTTATTTCACAAAATGTTGAAGGGCGCTGGGCTGGACCATATGATTCCACAGGGGAACACACCCCACTAACACTCGACTTAAGGCCTTAAGCTGGTTTCGTCGTGGCCAAAAGGAGTTAAGGCCATTTGTACAAAAACAATGCTGTACCGCAAGTGAGCCGCCGCTAATTGCGGCAACTATCGCCGAGCCGTTAACGGCTCGGCAATGACAGAACTGTTGTATTTACTTTGCCGGTAAACTCTTAGAGGTCGGTTTCGGGCAAAAAGGTAATGCCCCTCCAACATCTAGAAAGCAGAGGGCTAATATAAACTGACCAGCATTTTTATTTTAAGAGAGAAAATGTATAAAAATTTTAAAATAAAAATAAGAGAGAAAATGTATAATTTCATTTCTTTCAAAAATTACTTTATATCTGGGTTTTAATAAGCATATGCATAATTTACGAGATTTATATTTAAAACAATAAAATAGATGACATATTTTATTTAGTTTGAAAATATTTTTACATATAAAATGAATTGTCCCCAAAATATATACAGAATTCCAAGTTTTTTCTTCACCGGCACACTTTTACATTCACTATTCATAAAAAATAGTTTAAAAAAATGAATAAATATTTAAAATATAGTAAAATAATTTAAAATAAATATTAAAACAGAAAAACGCCTTAGATTGTGCCTAAAACAGTCCACGTTCAGTCCCCACCCCCATTAATTAGTAATACAAAACTTTTTTTTTTTTTTTTTTAGGAAAGATCATTCTAAAAAATAAAAAATCATGTTATCAAAAAAAAAAAAAAAAAAAAAAAAAAAAAGAAAAGAAAGAAAGAAAGAATGTATTTTGATTTATTCGCATCTGCAAGCGCGGAGACAAGGGAGAGATTATAGTGCTAATAATTCTCCCTATATAGGAGGAATAATTTAATTTACAGAAGATAATTTTAAAATTATCTTCTCTGTAAATTAAGTATTAAATGTTTATATCTATGTTTTTTTATAAACTCTCTGGAATGAAATACACTTGTAAATATTTTCCTTAATATACAAAGCACAATATGTCACACTGGATACAGTAACAAAAAATTTTATTTTAAAGAAAAACCCTTTAAACGTTGAACGAATTCCAATTTGAAGAAACATCTAATAACAGCATCTATTTAAATTATATTTGTTCATAAACGAATGAAATTGCAGGAGCGATAGTAAGAAACTGTGTAATCGAAAGATGGTTTATATTTTTTGCTGAAAAAAAAAAAAAAAACAGCAAATATTGTTTAACTGGACATTTTCAATCTATGTTCTGAAGATGATACTGTGAGACAGAAAGAAAAACGGTTGTCACGTGACCACAACCGCTTACTATCAAATAATTTATTAATTTATAAAAAAATAGAAAACTTAAATCGCTCTAGTTATCAGACTAGCCAGTTTAATGCCTTTTCCCTTTTAAAATTACTCAAAAATTGTATAAATGTTTAGCGTTGTTGAACAGGGAATTTGGCAGTCATCTAAAAGCTGAACGAAATCTTTTGTAAAAACAAAACACTATTAAAAGTTATTTATATAAATATAGATTATATCTTTGAATATTTTATAAGATATAATTCATATTTACAGTAAAATCTGTCTAAGACATGTCTTAGACAGATTTATAGTTAATAGACAGTTATATAGTTATAGGTACCTTTAACTATATAACTATAAAAAAATATTATATCAATATATGTAATTGAGTGTGTGTGTGAATGTATTTTACACCCCTCCCCCCCCCCCTAAAGCTACGTCCCTGCGAATCGACAAAGGAAGGGAAAGTTTATCTCCCCCAATCTTCAGTCATAAAGCTGTCCACTGATTTCGAGTTTAATTTCTTTCTTGAAGGTCAGATTCAGAGCAATGAAAGAGCAATTTATACATCAAAGCGCCGACCCGAAACATAAAAAATAGCGAAGCCTGACCACAAGAAGTTAGTGCTATGTGTCTGGTCCTTTACACGTGAGCGAGGGAACGAATGAGAAAGGGTTTGTTTCGAAGGGATCTTTTCAAGGACGCCACCAGTGACATTCAGGGGTCAAAATTTTTGCTGTATCATTCATGGCATGAAATCACTTCGTGAATGTTGACTGGATTATGAGGACTCTGTATCAAAGTTTTACACGATTATTAAAAATTTCGCAGTGGGATTACACTAAAATATTGTAAGTCTGAATATTTTCTTTGCCTATTCATTAAGTTTAATTTGAAATATTTCTGTACTATTTTAATGTATTTTTATAATAGAATTATAAAAAATAAGTATATAAAGTTGAAAAGTCGTCATTTTATGAATTTATACGACGCAAAATGTAAGAATTCGCAAATTTACTCGAATTTTTTAAAGGTATATTTGTTTGGTAGGATAATTGTTTTTTTTTATTATTACTCTTTGAAAATTTGCATTCAGTTTTATCATTATATGGATTTTATTATTTTTTCCCCTCAACTGTTGAAGTTTTAATTAGTAATTTTAAAGAAAGTAGCTAGTTTTAAACATTGCGACTTATTTATATCACTATCGTAATTCTTCTAGATTATTTTAAATAAATTCATTTAATGTTATAATTATTTTTTTAAATGCGACTTTGAAAGAAAAAGATTTTTTTTTATCCACTCTGATATAGGATTGTAATTTTTCCTTATGGAAAATGTCATTAAATTAAACAACTGAGTAATTTTAATACAATATAAGGAAAATTAGAGTGAAGAAAAACTCATTAAAATAACCAAGATATTAAAAAAAAAAAAAAAAAATCTAAAATTATTTTTCAGAAGAAATGTTAGAATGCATTGCGTAAACTCTTCTTTAAATTATTATTATTATTTGGAAATTTGATTAATCAACTTTGAGAAATCTAATGGTTTTCGATGGTAAACAAAATAAAAAAACGGAAAGGGATTTTTAAAAAGTAGGGGAAAAATGGGGCTCCGACCTCGGGAGGAGGCGTGAGGCTCGGAGGAGGGAGGAGGGCTCCTCCTCCTCAAACCTCCTCCTCAAGCCTCCTCCTCAATCCTCCTCCACAGCCCTCCTCCTCAATCCTCCTCCTCCTCAATCCTCCTCCTGGCATCGTCTTATAAGAGAAGGGGTTAAAAAGGGGGATTAAATTTTTTTTCGTGAAATTTGAATATTTTATGCTATAAGAGAGGGGTAAAAGGGGGATAAATTTTTTAAGTATACTACAATACGAGCGGTTCTTTTGACTGTTGATTAAGAGATGAATGATTCATATTAAATTAAAAATAGTAATTAATTAAAAGGTAATTAAAAATAATAAGTGAAAAATAATGAAGGGAATTTTTCGGTGAACTTTAGTTTAAGGATTTATTTTTTGATTTGAAGCGGAAATTTTGGGGAGATTGATTTTTTTTTTTTCACCGTGTTTTTAATAAGGGGTTAAGCGGATATTTTGGGGACACAGAATGTTTTTTTCTGTACTATTGTACGAGTAGTTTTTAATTTTAATGTGGTGACTTAAAAATTTTCAGTTTGGTGTAATTTAAGAGTTTATTTTTTGATTTTAAGCAGAAATTTTGGGGAGATTGATTTTTTTTTTTTTTTTTTTTTTTTTCACCGTGTTTTAGATGAGGAGTTAAGCGGGTATTTGGGTACACAGAATGTTTTTTCCTATACTATTGTACGAGGGGTTTTTAATTTTAATGTGGCAACTTAAAATTTTTCTGTTTGGTGTCATTTAAGAGTTTATTTTTTCGATTTTAAGTGGGAATTTGGGGAGATTGATTTTTTTTTTTTCCACTGTACTCTTACATGATGAGTTAAGCGGATATTTTGGGGGAAATTATTATTTTAGACTAATCATTCACGAAGGATATTTTGCGGACATAAGTGTTTAATAGGGGGACTTTAAATTTTGCAATGGGATTGACGTGCGCTCGTCGACCTAACCGTACGGAGTTTGTAATTTTCTTCGAATCATGTGTGCATACTGGCTTGGATTATCTTAGAAAGATCTGAATAACCTTAATCCCTGTCTGCCATCATAAATAACATATGCTGGTAATGGGAATATTAACTTTAAACATTAATTTAATGAAGGAACTTTAAAATTATTTCGAGTGTTATTTTTAGTCAACTGTGTTATACACTTGATATTTTAGATTAGTTAAAAAATAACTTTAAAATTTGAATGAGAAAATATGTTTCAAAATGGGATTTTACGTACTAACATTTATTTGCGCTCGTTGACCTAACCGTTCGGAATCTGTGATTTTCCTCGAATCATGTGTGAATAACTGTTAGATTTCCTTAGAAAGGCTTGAATAAGCTTCAACCATCATAAACAACGCATGTCTGTAACGGAAATTTGAACTTAATTTTTTAAATATTCATTTTAATGAGGTGACTTCGAAAACAATTTGTAGAACTTTTGAGTGGTAATTATTTTTATTGGGAAACTTAAAAGAATCTTGTGATTTTTTGGGAACTAATTTTTAATTGTTGAAGTTTGCAATCTGTATTCGCATTTCTTTTGTGTGAGATTGTATAAATGTTGATGAAAACTATTTCTATCCCAATTAATGAAATTTGAATGAAAAAATATGTTTCAAAATGGGATTTTATGTGCTAGCATTGAATCGCACTCGTCGCCCTAACGGTTTGGAATATGTGGTTTCCTTCGAACCTTGGTGAAAATTTAATTGAAATGATTATTATTATTATTTTGTGTGTGTTGTATGTATGTGTATATATGTGTGTGTGTTGTATGCATGTATGTGTGTGAATGTATGTTTGCGTGTTGTATGCATGTATGTGTGTGTTGTATGCATGTGCGTGTGTTGTATGTATTGTATGTGTGTATGTGTGTGTCGTATGTTGTACGTATGTGCATGTGTTGTATATATGTATGAATGAAATAACACATGCTTGTAATGGGAATTTGGGAATAATAATTTTAAATATTAATTTAATGAAGGAACTTTAGAATTATTTCGAGTATTATTTTTAGTGAACTATGTTATACACTTGATATTTTAGAATAGTTAAAAAATAACTTTAAAATTTGAATGAAAAATATGTTTCAAAATTGAATTTTACGTACTAACATTTATTTACGCTCGTCGACCTAACTGTTCAAAGTCCTTGATTATCTTCGAGCAATGGAAAATTTAATTTTATTAATTTATTTATTTAGTTAGATTATTTTTTGATGATCCCGGTTTGAGGATGTTATTTTTGAATAATGAATAAATTTTAATGGTGGTACTTTATTTTTAAGGGGTGTCTTATGAAGCGACTTAGATTGTTTTCGAGTGGAAAATTTAGTCACATTTAATTTAAGAAATGATTAATTAAAGGAAAAAAGACAATTCAATTTAATTGGGTTCCTTTTTCGATAGATAAAAATAGGAATTAAAAATTTTATGAGAAATTTATTAATGAGGGCAATTGAAGCTTATTATGAGTGTGACTCTATTTTAAGTAAAGGTTAGAAGACAGTTTAAAAAATGGCACTAAAAAATAAATACATTCATAACACATATATATATATATATATATATACAAAGAATTAACTAGCAGTATTTTTAAACTAGAATAACAAACTGAACAATTTTCGTGAATATTATGAAAAAATAAATGTGCTTTAGAGAACGAAACTTTACTATTTGATTGTTATTTAATATTATAAAAATATTTAAATTAAGCATTTCGTTTTAGGTAACAAACTTATTTTATTAGTTTAGTACATATTAATTTTCATCGTATAGTATTCAAAACACCTGTGTTCATGCAATACGGATTTACCTACTTATCGCATGCGAATGAGTAAAAGCATGATTCATTCTTATCTTAGATAAGGTTTTACCCCAGAGTCCAATTCAATCGACGTTATATTTTAACTTTGATTAACTAATGAAGATGCCAATTGGGTCGCAATAATGATTTTATTAATTCAGATTTTAAATTAATATCAAATTGGAAGTTTTTTTTCTTTTCTCACAGATTAACTTTAAATAAAACTTAAATATTTATATATTCATTTACTTTATTAGTAAAATAATGAATGTGTCACATTCATTTAGGATTTAACTATTTGAAGATTTAAACTAACCTTTTATTTAAACGATCACATAACTAAAACTATTATAAAATTAAGTGTTTAAAAATATAAACGAAGGGTTCATTTTAAAATGTACTCATACTTGGGGATAATTTACTTGGGGAATATTTCTTAGATGACTTATCATGAATAACTAAGTATACACTCAGAAACAAGAACCAGTAAACATTTTTAACGAAAGGTTTTCATAAATATATACTAAGGTATATATATATATAGTAACATTTCATATAACATCAAATTTTAGCAAGTGCATGTATTGGAACACCCCCCTTTTTTTTCTATCATACTTTTTCTCTCTTTGTTGTACTACTTTGGTTGAGAAATGCGGTTCAAAAAACCCTATTTGACAAAACGGATTATGATTAGGTAGTTTTTGAATACCTGCTTTACGAAAATAAATTTAAACTTTTGACATAAAGCTGTTCTTTAATAATTTAAAACAGAAATTATTTTTTATAATTAATCCTTAACAACTTTAGACATGATTTGATGAGTCATAAGGTCATTAAAAAGGTTTTTAACGTATTAATTAATTTTCTTAATCAGTTCTTCTAAATATTAAAAACTTATTCATAAGAAAATCTTACCTGGCTAGGAAAATTCAACCTCCTTGTATGTTGGTCTCGCAAGGACTGACTGATAACATGCCTGCTTATCTACCGAACCATGTGATAAGTGACGTTAGAGATCACGTGACCCTCATTATCTGCTGATAAGATAAGCACTGACTTGGAATTATCTTAATTAATTATCAAACTTCTCATTTTTTAAAAACCACACTAAACATTGCTCCCATTAATTAATCATGTAAATATAATTTATATCGTTTATGATTATCAGTTTTATACTAACATTTAACACCTATACGTATGTGTTGTATTAATTCTGTTAGTTTAATTCATACAAATTTCAACTAAAGCATCCTATGCTAGTTTTCATATATTTATTATCACATCACGTGATACAATTTCTTGTGATGTTTTAGAAATAATAGATATTTAATTTTTTTAATTAGTTAAAAACATTAAAAAAATTTTATTGCTTTTTAGCATGAATATTTTAAGAAAAACATATTTTATTCTGAAATATCAAATTTAAAAACTAACTCTTAAGAATATGACTCGATGCAGTTTACTCATTTTAAACAAGTTAACTTTACTACTTGACAGAAATATATTCAAACGCAAAGCGATTTAACTTTCACATTTTTAAAGTTATTTATATAATATACTAACATTTAATTGTAATAGGTAAAATTTTATTAAAAATATTGAAGAAAATAAAATTTATACTATGTAAAAAATTAAAACACCATTTAAAAATATTAAACAACAACAACAAACTTGTAATTAAGAGATGAATAAATATAAAAATATATGAATCACACAATAATAAAAAGAAATACTTAATCATTCATAAAAATTCTTCCCTTGAACATTCCCATGTATGTTAGTAAAAATATTATACTAAAGTGTTCAAAAAGATTATAAGCGTTTGCAAATTAACAAAGAAAATTGAGTATTAAATATCAAATAATGGACATGCACTTTTTACACTCACATCTTACAATGTACTTAGTAACCAAATTTAATGATTTTTAGCATGTCTTCTTAAATTTTTTTCAATGAAAGACTATCACAGTTGAATATTAAGCTTTCTCTTCATAACTTTATCGAGAAATATGTAATGCATACCACACGATTTCATTAAATGAATCACAATACAATTCAAACTTCTCATTTTCAATGTTTTATATATACTAGTGTTTATCAAATAGGTGTTTATTCTGAACAATCATGACATAGTATATTGATGAAAAGTTTGTTTTGAACGGTTTTTAACTCAAATGGTGTGAGAGAAGGATATATTACGACAGAAGTTATTAAATATAGAGTCTTTAAAGTTTATACCCGTGCAACAATTGGCATTTCAAGAAACAAAGTTGTGTCATATTTGAAAGCATTCTTTATATTCGAAACGCATACATGATCACGATCACATCACTGAAGAGTATAGAGAAGCTGTTTATGATGTATATAATTTGAATTTTCATTAACACAATATTATAACCGAAGTTTTTCGACAGTTTGAAAAATTATGATGCACAATGTCTGCACACGTTAACACAGAATAAGATTAACTTATGCCCTTTCGATGATAAGCGTTATTTGCAGGTAAGATGCATTAACATAACAACATTTTCTTGATAATTTTTCTTACAGGTTTCGAAACCACAAACATCGGATCATACTTCTCATTTTTAACACGCGACACTAACCATTGGGCCATTAAAGCCCATAATTTAGTAACTAAAAAGTAAGAAAGATCATCGAAAGTGATTACTTCACACATGCAAAAATAATTTTTATTGTGACTTATCAGTTAAAAATCACGAAGAAAAGAAAAAATCACATATGTTTTGGATTACTTTGAGATTTTATGAGTCACCTCATCAGTTAAATAGACATATTCACTTCTTATGAAATGTATTATATTTTAGTTTATCAGTCATAGTGTGATTACTTATTAATAATTTTAGTATCATTAAAAAAGTTTAAAAAAGTTAAATATATCAAAAATACAAGTTCGTGTTAAAGGTTTAAACAAATTGTTAAAATAATTTTACAAAACTTTATAAATTATTTAAAAATGATTCACTAATATTTAGTAATCGACAAATTTTAATAGCCATAATCATTTATATGTGATTAAAGTTTTCTGTTTTAACTGTTAAGTTATTAGATTCCCCCTTCAATTACATCTCATTGATAAGTTTTAATCAACCAACCAACCAACCATTCAACTGTTTCCGCAAATAACTAGTATGTCAGTTAGATTTTCAGTTTTAACTGTTAAATTATTACATCCCCTCCCCCTCAATTTCATCTCATTGATAAGTTTTCAACAACCAACCACCCAACTATTTATCAACCCTAACAACCAGGTATTTTTTTGCCCTAGTAACCAAAAAGCTGTTATTGACACATGAACAAAATTTTTAAGATGCAAGACTTGTCATTTTTGATCGAAAAAACAATGACATATGTAATAATTTTTCCTTACTTAAATGAAACCTTTGCATGTGCATGGCAAAACTTGGAAAATTCATTTAATACACAAATTTAAAGTCAACGGACAAGGTCTTCAAACTTCTTTTAGTATTTTACTAACATTTTACCAAATATCTTAAGAAATCAACAAATTATTTTAATAAAAATTCTCATTTGTAAGTGACGTTACTAACCTAACTTGAAAAAATTAACTTGTCAAAGCAGGTTTTGATTATTCCAACTTAGTAATAATCATAAGTTTCATATGATAATCAGCCTGTTTGGTTATTTCCCAGTATGGTTTTATAAAAAAAGTCTCACATGCAAATAACATAACTTAACTAACTTGAAAAAATAACTTGTCAAAGCAGGTTTTCAATGATTCAGCTTAGTAATATTCATAAGTTTTATATGATATTCAACCTATTTGGTTATGTCTCAGCATATCTTTATAAAATTTATCTAAAAAACCTTTAATATCAATGTTTAAAAATATGCGAATAATTCAGTTAGTCTTTTATAGATGATTATTTTCACTTCTATTATTTAAAAACATTTTTAAATAAAATTATTACTGATACCAGTTTATCTCAGTGTTATGAAATGTGCATGCAAAACTTTTCATTCTAATTTTCACATTTTATTATTTCAAATTATTGTTCTCAAGGTGTACTAAAATTTGGAAAAAAATATTTAATTTTCATGCATAATTAAATTGAAATAGTTTAACAATAAAGACACATTTAACATTGCATACTCACCTAATCCAACATCACCACAAAAGTACGTCCTACTCAGTCGAAGATTTGGGAAGAAATGAAAGATTCAAAGTCCTTATCAGAAAATGTTATCAGATAAGCTTATCTTAAGATAGGTGACGTCATAGAACATATGTCATCAACTGGTCACGTGATGTATATCACATGACCAGTACTTTGTTTTCTTGATTGGTTGTTATAAAAATTCATTTATTAAGTAATTTAATCATTTTAATAATTATTAATAAGATTAATTAATTAAACTATTTTAATAAGATTAATTAATTTAATTAATTTAATTAATGATTATTAATAAGATTAATTAATTAAACTATTTTAATACGATTAATTAATTTAATTAATTTAATTAATTGATAATTATTAAAATGATTAAATTACTTAATAAATGAATTTTTATAACAACCAATCAAGAAAACAAAGTACTGGTCATGTGATATACATCACGTGACCAGTTGATGACATATGTTCTATGACGTCACCTATCTTAAGATAAGCTTATCTGATAACATTTTCTGATAAGGACTTTGAATCTTTCATTTCTTCCCAAATCTTCGACTGAGTAGGACGTACTTTTGTGGTGATGTTGGATTAGGTGAGTATGCAATGTTAAATGTGTCTTTATTGTTAAACTATTTCAATTTAATTATGCATGAAAATTAAATATTTTTTTCCAAATTTTAGTACACCTTGAGAACAATAATTTGAAATAATAAAATGTGAAAATTAGAATGAAAAGTTTTGCATGCACATTTCATAACACTGAGATAAACTGGTATCAGTAATAATTTTATTTAAAAATGTTTTTAAATAATAGAAGTGAAAATAATCATCTATAAAAGACTAACTGAATTATTCGCATATTTTTAAACATTGATATTAAAGGTTTTTTAGATAAATTTTATAAAGATATGCTGAGACATAACCAAATAGGTTGAATATCATATAAAACTTATGAATATTACTAAGCTGAATCATTGAAAACCTGCTTTGACAAGTTATTTTTTCAAGTTAGTTAAGTTATGTTATTTGCATGTGAGACTTTTTTTATAAAACCATACTGGGAAATAACCAAACAGGCTGATTATCATATGAAACTTATGATTATTACTAAGTTGGAATAATCAAAACCTGCTTTGACAAGTTAATTTTTTCAAGTTAGGTTAGTAACGTCACTTACAAATGAGAATTTTTATTAAAATAATTTGTTGATTTCTTAAGATATTTGGTAAAATGTTAGTAAAATACTAAAAGAAGTTTGAAGACCTTGTCCGTTGACTTTAAATTTGTGTATTAAATGAATTTTCCAAGTTTTGCCATGCACATGCAAAGGTTTCATTTAAGTAAGGAAAAATTATTACATATGTCATTGTTTTTTCGATCAAAAATGACAAGTCTTGCATCTTAAAAATTTTGTTCATGTGTCAATAACAGCTTTTTGGTTACTAGGGCAAAAAAATACCTGGTTGTTAGGGTTGATAAATAGTTGGGTGGTTGGTTGTTGAAAACTTATCAATGAGATGAAATTGAGGGGGAGGGGATGTAATAATTTAACAGTTAAAACTGAAAATCTAACTGACATACTAGTTATTTGCGGAAACAGTTGAATGGTTGGTTGGTTGGTTGATTAAAACTTATCAATGAGATGTAATTGAAGGGGGAATCTAATAACTTAACAGTTAAAACAGAAAACTTTAATCACATATAAATGATTATGGCTATTAAAATTTGTCGATTACTAAATATTAGTGAATCATTTTTAAATAATTTATAAAGTTTTGTAAAATTATTTTAACAATTTGTTTAAACCTTTAACACGAACTTGTATTTTTGATATATTTAACTTTTTTAAACTTTTTTAATGATACTAAAATTATTAATAAGTAATCACACTATGACTGATAAACTAAAATATAATACATTTCATAAGAAGTGAATATGTCTATTTAACTGATGAGGTGACTCATAAAATCTCAAAGTAATCCAAAACATATGTGATTTTTTCTTTTCTTCGTGATTTTTAACTGATAAGTCACAATAAAAATTATTTTTGCATGTGTGAAGTAATCACTTTCGATGATCTTTCTTACTTTTTAGTTACTAAATTATGGGCTTTAATGGCCCAATGGTTAGTGTCGCGTGTTAAAAATGAGAAGTATGATCCGATGTTTGTGGTTTCGAAACCTGTAAGAAAAATTATCAAGAAAATGTTGTTATGTTAATGCATCTTACCTGCAAATAACGCTTATCATCGAAAGGGCATAAGTTAATCTTATTCTGTGTTAACGTGTGCAGACATTGTGCATCATAATTTTTCAAACTGTCGAAAAACTTCGGTTATAATATTGTGTTAATGAAAATTCAAATTATATACATCATAAACAGCTTCTCTATACTCTTCAGTGATGTGATCGTGATCATGTATGCGTTTCGAATATAAAGAATGCTTTCAAATATGACACAACTTTGTTTCTTGAAATGCCAATTGTTGCACGGGTATAAACTTTAAAGACTCTATATTTAATAACTTCTGTCGTAATATATCCTTCTCTCACACCATTTGAGTTAAAAACCGTTCAAAACAAACTTTTCATCAATATACTATGTCATGATTGTTCAGAATAAACACCTATTTGATAAACACTAGTATATATAAAACATTGAAAATGAGAAGTTTGAATTGTATTGTGATTCATTTAATGAAATCGTGTGGTATGCATTACATATTTCTCGATAAAGTTATGAAGAGAAAGCTTAATATTCAACTGTGATAGTCTTTCATTGAAAAAAATTTAAGAAGACATGCTAAAAATCATTAAATTTGGTTACTAAGTACATTGTAAGATGTGAGTGTAAAAAGTGCATGTCCATTATTTGATATTTAATACTCAATTTTCTTTGTTAATTTGCAAACGCTTATAATCTTTTTGAACACTTTAGTATAATATTTTTACTAACATACATGGGAATGTTCAAGGGAAGAATTTTTATGAATGATTAAGTATTTCTTTTTATTATTGTGTGATTCATATATTTTTATATTTATTCATCTCTTAATTACAAGTTTGTTGTTGTTGTTTAATATTTTTAAATGGTGTTTTAATTTTTTACATAGTATAAATTTTATTTTCTTCAATATTTTTAATAAAATTTTACCTATTACAATTAAATGTTAGTATATTATATAAATAACTTTAAAAATGTGAAAGTTAAATCGCTTTGCGTTTGAATATATTTCTGTCAAGTAGTAAAGTTAACTTGTTTAAAATGAGTAAACTGCATCGAGTCATATTCTTAAGAGTTAGTTTTTAAATTTGATATTTCAGAATAAAATATGTTTTTCTTAAAATATTCATGCTAAAAAGCAATAAAATTTTTTTAATGTTTTTAACTAATTAAAAAAATTAAATATCTATTATTTCTAAAACATCACAAGAAATTGTATCACGTGATGTGATAATAAATATATGAAAACTAGCATAGGATGCTTTAGTTGAAATTTGTATGAATTAAACTAACAGAATTAATACAACACATACGTATAGGTGTTAAATGTTAGTATAAAACTGATAATCATAAACGATATAAATTATATTTACATGATTAATTAATGGGAGCAATGTTTAGTGTGGTTTTTAAAAAATGAGAAGTTTGATAATTAATTAAGATAATTCCAAGTCAGTGCTTATCTTATCAGCAGATAATGAGGGTCACGTGATCTCTAACGTCACTTATCACATGGTTCGGTAGATAAGCAGGCATGTTATCAGTCAGTCCTTGCGAGACCAACATACAAGGAGGTTGAATTTTCCTAGCCAGGTAAGATTTTCTTATGAATAAGTTTTTAATATTTAGAAGAACTGATTAAGAAAATTAATTAATACGTTAAAAACCTTTTTAATGACCTTATGACTCATCAAATCATGTCTAAAGTTGTTAAGGATTAATTATAAAAAATAATTTCTGTTTTAAATTATTAAAGAACAGCTTTATGTCAAAAGTTTAAATTTATTTTCGTAAAGCAGGTATTCAAAAACTACCTAATCATAATCCGTTTTGTCAAATAGGGTTTTTTGAACCGCATTTCTCAACCAAAGTAGTACAACAAAGAGAGAAAAAGTATGATAGAAAAAAAAGGGGGGTGTTCCAATACATGCACTTGCTAAAATTTGATGTTATATGAAATGTTACTATATATATATATACCTTAGTATATATTTATGAAAACCTTTCGTTAAAAATGTTTACTGGTTCTTGTTTCTGAGTGTATACTTAGTTATTCATGATAAGTCATCTAAGAAATATTCCCCAAGTAAATTATCCCCAAGTATGAGTACATTTTAAAATGAACCCTTCGTTTATATTTTTAAACACTTAATTTTATAATAGTTTTAGTTATGTGATCGTTTAAATAAAAGGTTAGTTTAAATCTTCAAATAGTTAAATCCTAAATGAATGTGACACATTCATTATTTTACTAATAAAGTAAATGAATATATAAATATTTAAGTTTTATTTAAAGTTAATCTGTGAGAAAAGAAAAAAAACTTCCAATTTGATATTAATTTAAAATCTGAATTAATAAAATCATTATTGCGACCCAATTGGCATCTTCATTAGTTAATCAAAGTTAAAATATAACGTCGATTGAATTGGACTCTGGGGTAAAACCTTATCTAAGATAAGAATGAATCATGCTTTTACTCATTCGCATGCGATAAGTAGGTAAATCCGTATTGCATGAACACAGGTGTTTTGAATACTATACGATGAAAATTAATATGTACTAAACTAATAAAATAAGTTTGTTACCTAAAACGAAATGCTTAATTTAAATATTTTTATAATATTAAATAACAATCAAATAGTAAAGTTTCGTTCTCTAAAGCACATTTATTTTTTCATAATATTCACGAAAATTGTTCAGTTTGTTATTCTAGTTTAAAAATACTGCTAGTTAATTCTTTGTATATATATATATATATATATATGTGTTATGAATGTATTTATTTTTTAGTGCCATTTTTTAAACTGTCTTCTAACCTTTACTTAAAATAGAGTCACACTCATAATAAGCTTCAATTGCCCTCATTAATAAATTTCTCATAAAATTTTTAATTCCTATTTTTATCTATCGAAAAAGGAACCCAATTAAATTGAATTGTCTTTTTTCCTTTAATTAATCATTTCTTAAATTAAATGTGACTAAATTTTCCACTCGAAAACAATCTAAGTCGCTTCATAAGACACCCCTTAAAAATAAAGTACCACCATTAAAATTTATTCATTATTCAAAAATAACATCCTCAAACCGGGATCATCAAAAAATAATCTAACTAAATAAATAAATTAATAAAATTAAATTTTCCATTGCTCGAAGATAATCAAGGACTTTGAACAGTTAGGTCGACGAGCGTAAATAAATGTTAGTACGTAAAATTCAATTTTGAAACATATTTTTCATTCAAATTTTAAAGTTATTTTTTAACTATTCTAAAATATCAAGTGTATAACATAGTTCACTAAAAATAATACTCGAAATAATTCTAAAGTTCCTTCATTAAATTAATATTTAAAATTATTATTCCCAAATTCCCATTACAAGCATGTGTTATTTCATTCATACATATATACAACACATGCACATACGTACAACATACGACACACACATACACACATACAATACATACAACACACGCACATGCATACAACACACACATACATGCATACAACACGCAAACATACATTCACACACATACATGCATACAACACACACACATATATACACATACATACAACACACACAAAATAATAATAATAATCATTTCAATTAAATTTTCACCAAGGTTCGAAGGAAACCACATATTCCAAACCGTTAGGGCGACGAGTGCGATTCAATGCTAGCACATAAAATCCCATTTTGAAACATATTTTTTCATTCAAATTTCATTAATTGGGATAGAAATAGTTTTCATCAACATTTATACAATCTCACACAAAAGAAATGCGAATACAGATTGCAAACTTCAACAATTAAAAATTAGTTCCCAAAAAAATCACAAGATTCTTTTAAGTTTCCCAATAAAAATAATTACCACTCAAAAGTTCTACAAATTGTTTTCGAAGTCACCTCATTAAAATGAATATTTAAAAAATTAAGTTCAAATTTCCGTTACAGACATGCGTTGTTTATGATGGTTGAAGCTTATTCAAGCCTTTCTAAGGAAATCTAACAGTTATTCACACATGATTCGAGGAAAATCACAGATTCCGAACGGTTAGGTCAACGAGCGCAAATAAATGTTAGTACGTAAAATCCCATTTTGAAACATATTTTCTCATTCAAATTTTAAAGTTATTTTTTAACTAATCTAAAATATCAAGTGTATAACACAGTTGACTAAAAATAACACTCGAAATAATTTTAAAGTTCCTTCATTAAATTAATGTTTAAAGTTAATATTCCCATTACCAGCATATGTTATTTATGATGGCAGACAGGGATTAAGGTTATTCAGATCTTTCTAAGATAATCCAAGCCAGTATGCACACATGATTCGAAGAAAATTACAAACTCCGTACGGTTAGGTCGACGAGCGCACGTCAATCCCATTGCAAAATTTAAAGTCCCCCTATTAAACACTTATGTCCGCAAAATATCCTTCGTGAATGATTAGTCTAAAATAATAATTTCCCCCAAAATATCCGCTTAACTCATCATGTAAGAGTACAGTGGAAAAAAAAAAAATCAATCTCCCCAAATTCCCACTTAAAATCGAAAAAATAAACTCTTAAATGACACCAAACAGAAAAATTTTAAGTTGCCACATTAAAATTAAAAACCCCTCGTACAATAGTATAGGAAAAAACATTCTGTGTACCCAAATACCCGCTTAACTCCTCATCTAAAACACGGTGAAAAAAAAAAAAAAAAAAAAAAAAATCAATCTCCCCAAAATTTCTGCTTAAAATCAAAAAATAAACTCTTAAATTACACCAAACTGAAAATTTTTAAGTCACCACATTAAAATTAAAAACTACTCGTACAATAGTACAGAAAAAAACATTCTGTGTCCCCAAAATATCCGCTTAACCCCTTATTAAAAACACGGTGAAAAAAAAAAAATCAATCTCCCCAAAATTTCCGCTTCAAATCAAAAAATAAATCCTTAAACTAAAGTTCACCGAAAAATTCCCTTCATTATTTTTCACTTATTATTTTTAATTACCTTTTAATTAATTACTATTTTTAATTTAATATGAATCATTCATCTCTTAATCAACAGTCAAAAGAACCGCTCGTATTGTAGTATACTTAAAAAATTTATCCCCCTTTTACCCCTCTCTTATAGCATAAAATATTCAAATTTCACGAAAAAAAATTTAATCCCCCTTTTTAACCCCTTCTCTTATAAGACGATGCCAGGAGGAGGATTGAGGAGGAGGAGGATTGAGGAGGAGGGCTGTGGAGGAGGATTGAGGAGGAGGCTTGAGGAGGAGGTTTGAGGAGGAGGAGCCCTCCTCCCTCCTCCGAGCCTCACGCCTCCTCCCGAGGTCGGAGCCCCATTTTTCCCCTACTCTCTTTGAAAATTTGCATTCAGTTTTATCATTATATGGATTTTATTATTTTTTCCCCTCAACTGTTGAAGTTTTAATTAGTAATTTTAAAGAAAGTAGCTAGTTTTAAACATTGCGACTTATTTATATCACTATCGTAATTCTTCTAGATTATTTTAAATAAATTCATTTAATGTTATAATTATTTTTTTAAATGCGACTTTGAAAGAAAAAGATTTTTTTTTATCCACTCTGATATAGGATTGTAATTTTTCCTTATGGAAAATGTCATTAAATTAAACAACTGAGTAATTTTAATACAATATAAGGAAAATTAGAGTGAAGAAAAACTCATTAAAATAACCAAGATATTAAAAAAAAAAAAAAAAAATCTAAAATTATTTTTCAGAAGAAATGTTAGAATGCATTGCGTAAACTCTTCTTTAAATTATTATTATTATTTGGAAATTTGATTAATCAACTTTGAGAAATCTAATGGTTTTCGATGGTAAACAAAATAAAAAAACGGAAAGGGATTTTTAAAAAAATGTCATTAAGGACATATGTAAACCTAAAATAGCATTTTTATATTATTTATTATTGTTATTATTTTATTAATAATACTTGTGTGAAAATTTGTATTTATAAAATGAAGATGGTTCAGAAATATTTCACTTATTTCTTTATGATTTAATTAGACTTTAATGAATGGGCAAATATAATAAAATAATGACAACAAAATTCTCAATAAGTTTTGAAAAAAAAAGAAAGAAAGAAAGAAAAGAAAAGAAAAGAAAAAAGAAAAGAAAAAAAAGAAAGAAAAGCACATCTTTTAATAAAACATACATCACTAAGTTTAATATTACATATATTATTTAGGCATAAATTCAAAATCGATTCTATAAAGAATATTTATTGATAGACTGCTTAAAAGATAAATGCTTTTGCTTGAAAAATACTATATATTAATAATCATTTAGGTTAACTTAAAAATTACTAATTCACTTATCTTGAACTTTTTCAAAAATTTTAAAAGAATGCTTGGCATAGCGAATTAATTAATTAGTTTATTTTTTTTTCAATTAATAATTTTAATTTTATATGACATGAAACGATTTAAAAACCATATTAATTTTATTTTTAAATGCATAATTGAATAAATAAACAAATTAATAAATTTATTATGCCAAGTGTTGTGATTTGAAAATTTTTGCAAAAGTTCAAGGTAAGTAAATTTATATGCTTTTTTAAGTGTCTCGAATGTAAAATTTTAAAACATATAATTAAATAATAAACAAATAAATTCATTTTCAACTTATATGTTTTGAAAAATTTTAAGATAAAAATTTGTAAATTTATAACTTTTTTGAAAAGTATACATAAAGATTATTAATACATTTGTTTTACATGCAAAGACAGTTTATCATTTAAATAATTTTCCAGCAAATATTTTTTATAGAACAAATTTTGAATTTATGCTTAAATATTAATTCTTACAAACACAAATGGCTGGGTGAGGGTGATCTCCTGGCCAGCCTTTATTTTTAATGGCCTTTAAAAGAATAATTGTGGCCAGTTTGTGGCTGTCTGATATTTTTGATAAAAACGTTTATGGCACATTTGTGGGCCTCATCTTGCGGCCGCATTCTGGCCGGCGTGACAGTTTTTTGACGGAGCCGTTACGGCCAAAGATGGCGGGCCGTTATCAAACACTTTGGGCCACCGCTAACGATGCCTCTAGTGGCCCATCAGTTATGTGTTTGTTGGGCAGGGTCTTGTATAGAATGTCAAAACATTAAAATATCTAAATGAATAAAGAATCCTAAAAATGAAGATCAGATTAAAAGGAAGCAATTTATTGACAATTTATTATTACAAAAACTTCAAGGGGGGCTGTACCGGGCCCCAAAGGGCCAGGGAATTATTTCGCATGTGGTTGAGTATAAAAATATTTGTGTAGTTATTAAAATAATGGGAAGACGCTAAAACTATGTTGAATAAAATTGAAAGCAATTTGGATCATTTTTAAAGAAGCTGCACCAAGGGCTCCAAGAAAGCGATTAATATTCATTAACCCTGCTGTTCTGTTCGCATTTACTATACGTATGTAGTGTTCGGGTCAATGTGACCCGATTTAGAATATTACCTATTCTAGCAGTAAATGAAAATAACTTTTTTAGAAATAATAAAAAAAATATTAAAATAAGCTTAAATATATATCAAATAATACAAAACACTACTAAAATAACTTTAAAATATTTGAATACTTACTTTTATTTACAATTTGGACAAAAATAGCTTACATGAAATTTGCAAGTGTGATTTTTGCAATTGTAACATAATATATTAGTTTTGTTGTCGTTGGCTGATGGACAGAACTTGCATCTTGCACGTTTAGTACAAAATGAAGTGTTCTCATCTGATTCCGAGGGTACGTTTGCACTTTTACTACGCATTCTCTTCACAATTTTGACTGAATCTGGGAAGATGCTGTCTTACTTCAATGAGTGGAAAAATTAGAGAATTCCCCAATTCTTCTAAAAAGAGCTTTCGTTTGGTTATTTTTTTTTCATTCCATTTGCTGTTTTTTGAAATCCACAGAATAAATGCATTGTAAGCAGATGTATCAAGCATATTATAGAATATTATCATAGGCCAGCGATTTGTTTTTCTCTTACAAGTGTATGTACTCAAAAGTTGATCAAGACTATCCACCGCCCGTTTAGTTGCATTATAATCTAATATCATTTGTGGTTTTTTGTCAGGTCTGTCGCTAACTTCATTTTCATGATGGAAAGTGTTCATAAGAATAAAATTTTTGTTCTCTTTAGGGATGCAGTTTACAACTGTTGTATCATCTGTAAAATAAAATGATGAGCTGTGCACTTCTTTGTTTAGCATTTTCTCAGGAAGTTCGGGCTTATTTTTTCTAATGGTGCCAAGCATAGTCATTTTCCGTTTTAGAAGAAGTTTCCCCAAGTTATAGAATGTGAAAAAGTTATCACATGTAACATTGTGCCCCGAATACTCATAAGTAAGGTCACTCACTATCCGCATACCCTGACTTTTCTCTGGCTTTGATCCTTGATTTTTTCCAGTATAAATTTGTGCATTCAGTACATACGAAGTTTTGCTATCACATAAAGTCCATATTTTTATCCCATACTTGGAGGGTTTACTAAATATATATTGTTTGAAAGGGCATCGTCCACGAAATCCTACTAATTGTTCATCTACAGTAACATTTTCACTTGGATTATAAAATTTACGTTGAATGTCTATCCACTTTTCCCAAATATCTCGAACTGCAGCTAATTTATCTATAGACCTTCTTTCTTGCCTGGTAGATTTATTGTCAAAACGAATAACTCTCGATATCATATGAAAGGTTTCGAGGGACATTGTAGCACGAAATATATTTCTGCCTGTTTCTTGATTACACAAACTTTTTTGTTGATTCTCCAGATGATTTGTACACATCAGCTAATAATAATAATCCGATGTATGCTTGAAAATTTTTTGTACTAATATCTTTCCACTCTTTTTCATACACTTTTCTTCCTTCTATATTAGTCATTTTTATGATTTTGTTCTTGATTGTAAAATGAATACCGTCGCAAATGCGCTTTTTATGTCAGTTATCCTTGTCGTTGCATATCTTGTGACACCTGGAGTAGTTCTTATAATATTAGCAGACGTTAATCGACCAGAAAAAAGAAGGGGATTCAATTTCCATACTATTTCACGATTCTTAGACTGAATACTCTGTATATTGTGCGTCTTTTGAATATCAATATCAAAATCGTTGTCAGAACTTTCACTTTTAATTTCCTCACTTGTATAATTTCCATACTTAGACGCATTTTCCTCTTCGCTGCCAGAGGCTTCCATTAATTTAGCAATATCAGCGTCGCTCAAATTTCTACGATTCGCCAATTTTTTAACTAATACTCAGAGATACAACTGTTCTTCAGATTATTAGAAATTGAAATACAGCAAGAAAAAAGAAACGCTACTAACAGGTGCATTTTTTTCCCTTCCGCCAATGATATCAACATTTGACTTTGCTCTCCTGTCACGTGATCTGACACCTGAGCCAACGAAACAGATTTCAAAATAGATACGTTGCAGTAATTATTTTTATTGAATGATTCCAAACAAAAGTGCATGATAAAATTATTTTTTAACTCGGGTCAATATGACCCGAACAGTACATTAGGACTAAGTTAAAAAATATCTCTTGGAAATATAAATAAACGTAAATACTTCTAGGAATATATAGTTGTATTACTAATAAACAAAGTCAAAAAGTTTCATGGAAATATCTCTGCGCTAATTTTTTTTATAAGTGAACAATAAAATTTTCGGGTCAAATAGACCCGAACAGAACAGCAGGGTTAATAGTGGTAGCTGAAGTCTAAAAAAATTTTTTTGTTGTTCAGGTCGTAGTTGGAGGACCTAAAATGTTGTTAAAAAATGCTAGTGAATCCGACCATTTTTAAGGGAGCTATGGATAGAGGGCCCCATAGGGGCCAACTGACAAATACAATCAGGGCCCTAACATGAAAACATGTTAAAATGTTTTAGTACATAACGCTTTAGATCTTTAATTAGTCAAAATTAAGCATAGAGTATGAATTATTTGCAATAATATTTTTTTTAAATAAACCAATTTCTTAAGTAAGCGTTAAAAAAAGGGCCCCAGGGCCCGAATAAAAATATCAGGGTGTTGGTCCTGACATAAGAGTCCAAGATTCAGCTTTAAAAATTTGCACTAAGAAGGTGAAAAATTTAGGGAGTGAAAAATGTTTAGCTCACAAAAAGATCAAGGGGCCCTGGGTCGGCCCTATGATTTTCTAGGGGACCCCAGTGTCTTATATGGAATGTAAAAATTTGAAAATATCTAAGTGGAACAGGCATCCCAAAAATGAAGATCGAAATTAATGGAAGCAATTTATTAACAATTTACTATCACAAAGACTAAAAGGGGCCCTAAAACGGGCCCCAAGAGTCCAAGGTCATAACTGAAGAGTAAAAAGGCGAAAATATCTAAAAGAAGAAAGGTATCTCAAAATGGAAAAGATGAAATAAAAAGAAGTCAAGCTATTAACAATTTGGCGCATAAAAATTGTAAGGGGCCCAGGGCCCTGGCCCTTAAAATATTAAAAGTCTGAGCCTCAGGTGCATCAGGACCTGTCTTGGACTATCTTCACCTAAAATTTCAGACTTCTATGTGCGGTAGATTTTGCTAACCATCGCAGTCACACACTCACATACACATACGCAGACTTACACAAACAGAGCGTTTTGTTAACACTCGATCTGGTCAACATAACACCAAACAACGAGCAACTTTGGCACAAAAAGCTAGCCCAAAATAAACACCTACAAGCAAAAGGCAAAGCAGTGATCAGATGGCTTATAAATAACATAGACCTAATTTCGCACTAAATTGTGGCAAAACTAACGAAGCCTCTCTCTCCATCCACACATCATTACATGAGTATGAATTGTAATGCAGAGTATTACAAAAAATTAAAAAGCAATAAATAGAACCCTGTGTTACTCAATCCCGCCACCCCCGAAAAATAGGGGACATTAGAAGACCATTACTTCCACGGAAAAAAAAATAAATAAAATAAGAGAGCATTAAAAGAAGTTTAATATCTCTGCAACAAAACAAAAAAAGGCATTAAAAGAACTTTACTTTTTTTTTTTTTTTTAACAAAAAAAAAAAAAAAAAAAAAAAAAAAAAAAAGGGGGGGGGGCATTAAAAGAATTTTACTTTTTCTGAACCAAAAAAAGGGGGCTTTAAAAGAACTACCTTTTCTGCACCAAATAAAAAAGCACTGTGTGCACAAAAAAAATTTAAAATATAAATAACTGGCATTCAAATGCACCATAAAAATCGAGCTATCTGCGCTGTAGTAAAGTGGTAGTCTTTTAGAGATGAACTGATGGCCCACGAGCCATTCATGAATACAAACGAAGTGATAACAGCCATGATAACAAATTAAATGGATGAACTGATAGCCATCGAGCTTAATATCACAGAAATAAGCAAAAGCCAACAAAGAAAAGTGTAAGTGCTACTTTATGTAGAAACAGACATCTCTTAAAATAATAGATGAACTAAAGGCCGACCAACAAGCTCCACCCTATAGCGCACCAAGAAAACGATACCTTACCAGTGAACAAATTGAAAATATCAACTAATTACAAGTATTAGAGAAAATATCAACTGGTAATCCAGATTGTGACTACAACAACCAATACATGTGACATCAACTACCAAGATATGAGAAAATGAATATAAGACAAATAGGAATATATGGGCAGCGGTGGCCCAGATGGCAGAGCGTCATGCTTATAGATGTAAAGATCGTAGGTTTGAGGCTCACCGCTAGCTAAAAACCCACCATGTACGATAACGGCACCTGGTGCATGTAAAATCTGTCGTGGGTGCAAAGTCCTCCAAGTTACCTGTGAATTATACCTCTGGGAGTGCCTTGTCAGGTGAAGATCTCATCATCCGATCAAGGCTCTAAATTACGAGATCAAACTCGAGTATCGGTAGTCGTATATGCAGCTCGTATGAGCTTTGTGGAAGAATTAGCGTTACCCCCTTTCTTTTTATTCCCATCCAATTACAACATCGTACGAATGAACCCAATCAGATAATTAAAAGTAACCTAGAACAGGGCAGGATAGTAACTAATATTAAATAATAGCGATACAGCTACATTCAGATAGATCTCAGCTTGTGGAATTAAGCGGCTTCTGCCCCGCAGCCAGGTAAAAAAAAACTCGTTAAGCTAGGCATATTGCCCGGCAGGCAGGGGCCTGGTCTGCGGTATAATAATAATAATTAGTGCTCGCGATGGGATACGTTTAGCAGCTATACGTTTAAACGATATACGTATATCCGTATAATACGTTTTTCTGCTATACGGATACCTTAAAATATACGTTTAAACGTATCCGGATACGTATAAGGCGTATCGGTTAAACGTATATTTAAGAATATGTATATTTAATGTATACGTATATTCCACGTATCGTATCTAATTTAAATATTGGACTTCATCAGTCTTATGTCACTGAATGGAGAATAATTTGGAAATCGGTGGCGTTACGACAGGAATGCGCATAGTATGTCTTATACATACGAGATCGAGCAATGAAAAGCGCAAATTTTTTACAACACTTTGTAAAAATTTCACAAAATATCAGACTCCTGATTGGCCAAAAGTATTTTGCAACATTGCACATTGAATTTATTTAGTTTTTTGTTCATCTCATGGTAATGAGCTCAGATACCCAGTTATTTTACATTTTGTGTAGATAATGTATACAGATTGTATCCATTGTAAATAACCAGCAAAATGTTTAAAAATTTTATTTCACTTATTGTTTTACACTCAAGATTGCACGTGAGCATAAATGCTGTTTTTTCCATGGAACTAATATTTTTAACTCTGTTAATGTATAATGAAATTTCATTTTTTTAATTTGACATTCGTAGTATTTTTTATACAAAACGAGATGGAACCCGTCGAAAGACGACGTAAAAAGTAAGTTTTAAAATGACTCCATAAATTCATTCTTGGTTTCAATTTCATTTCTCTGATACTTATCAATTATTTTTAAGCTACTAAATTTTTATGTAAAAATAGAGAAAATATTTTTCTATTATTTTAGGACAATTTGCAGATGAAACAGAAATTTAATGCTTTCGATTGATTATTTCTTTGTATAGTTTCCTCGCTCACATTTCATAATCGGGATGACTGACAAGGAAGGTCTCCAGATTGTACATACTCAGATTTTTCTGAAAAAAGAAAATATTAATTAAACTACTCGTGTATTTAATAAAGTATCAGTGAAAATTAGGGGCGGAATTATCGTAGAAAACATGTAAAAAAAATATTGTCGAATATTTGGCGTAAAAAGACGAAAGTGTCACACGATTTGGCGAGCAGCACTTTTCCCTGCCAAAAGCAAACGATTTTAATGCAACTGAAAATTTTTAGATTTTTTGACTCCGTTTAAATGTTATTTAATGAATTTAAACATAAACAGTTAGAGAGTTTAATATATTATATACATATATACAGATTAAATTGCATAGATATATATTATTAGTTGCGGTAGTAATTTCATTTACCTCTGGAAAAATATTTGCATATAGAAAAAATTCTTAATCAGTGAAATTATTTTCGTACATTTAAGCATATTCAAAAATAAAAGCCAAATGTTTCCATAGCAACAAAATCGGATTGACAATGTTCAACTGGACTTTGAATTTGAAACAATTTTAATTAATTTAAATTTCAATTCGTTATAAATCTCAAATTTTGATGGTTAAATTTCAATATAAATAACGAATATAACGAATCAATATAACGAAATTATACTTAAAAATATACAAAAAACTAAAGCTGACAAAACCAAAGATATTTAATTTAAACCTGTTGAAAATGAAACTCTTTTCCTTTAAAATTCATTTGATATTATTATTATTATTATTATTATTATTTATTTATTTATTTATTTATTTATTTATTTTAATTGCTTTTCATCGTCAACCGATGATAAATCGCCAAATAACGAAATTTTCCTCATTTTTTTACGGACAGTGTACAGAGGTTCCGTTAAAAATATTTTTATAAACGTATATATCCTCATGAGAAGAACATCCTGTAATTTTTTTCAGTTTTTTCAGAGTATGCCCATATGGACCTTCCTTGTGAGTCATTCCTATAAACGGGATAATCTGCTGGTAATAAATTAACATACTCAATGAATCCTTAAAAAATAATGAAATATAATTAATATCATAATCTCATTCAAAAGATTTTTTAAGCAATTTGACATGATAATAATATTATACTCTACATAAACTGAATGTCTGTATTTTTGGTTAGCAGATTTCAGTTTTATAAAAAATATGCTGCATTCTACGGGTAATCTAATTTTTATGATTTACAGTATATTTTTTACTTCATTTTTAAGTTAGTTGAAAGAAATTGGAAAATAATTTAAAATGTCGTTAAACTGATTGTTAGTTTTCAAATGAATTTTAACCTAAAGTTAATTTTATTCTAATTTTATCATGTTACAATTGGAATTATACAGTATTTAATTTAGAAGTAATGTAAGTACGATAAAAGTCAAAGCTATAGCGTTGTTAATTGTCACCATCGATATACAATTCTAAAAATTGTAATTGGGTTTTGGCTGCCGTTCCAAAGTAGACCACAATTTTTTGACGGCAACAAAGAATTTCACAATGAAAGAAATAGGACTTTTTTGATATTAAGAAATTGTTAAATTAATTTAGAATAAATTTATAAAAATTATACCTATAGAATATACCTTATATGAAGTCTTTTTTAATAATTATTTATTAATCTTAATTTTCTTGAAATTCTGCGATTTATACAAAAACATGATCAGCAATAATATTTACTATTCTGAAACTAAATCTTAAGTTTGATTTAAAAAAAAATCGTGCATAACTTTTTGCAATAGAACTAATGCGCGAATCAAGAAAAAATTAGCATAGCAGCGCCCCTATTTGGTGATTCTCACCAAAACATGCATAGAATCACTTTATATCAAGCATTAACTGAATCTGGAGTTTGATGAAAATCCGTGCATTAATTCTTGAAGAAATATTGCAGAAATCGAAAAAAAGACAGCAAAGTAGAGCCACCTGTTGAACGATTTACACACAAAACTAATCAGCACCAATTTATATCAGGTACTACCTGAATATATAGGGGAGACTGGGGTACATGTGAACAGTTCACATAAACATAGCTTTTTCTGATACCTGGATTAATTTCTATAAGCAAAACTACTCAATATAGTAAACAGAATTTTTTTAACGCATGTTATATTTTTAAATTACCTTTATAGTTCTTCTTACTTTTCTTAATAGCTTTATGAATTCAAAAAAAATTTCGTATGTGCCCCAACGAAGGGGCAGTTGTAAACACATAAGAGAAACATGTGAACACAAGGGGAAAAATTGACATGTTTTTATTATCTTTTTCATATGTTACCTTAATCATTAGTTGTACTATCTGTTAAATTCGCCATAAAGAAAATATATGTATATTTATTTAGTTTCTGAGTGATATGTTTAAGCAAAATGTTATAAAATAGAAATAAGTAGATTTGGGGGGGGGGGGGGGAGGGGCTTAGATAATTGATAAAATATTGTTGCAATATAACAAAAAAATTAAAGAAGTAAACTTGAGAAAATAATTAAAGAATTTAAATTTTTCTTAGCGCTTTTTGTTTGAGGGAGGTTTCAGGGAGGGGACATTTGCATAATATTTATAGGAAATCTACCAAAAGGCGAAAGATTCTCATTCCTATATTTGCCTTATTTGCCAGTAAATTAAGGATAAAAAATTGTTTTACATTTATAAGCTTCCTCGAAATTTAATTTCTTTTGCTTTTTAAAAAAGGGGGGTGGGTGTCAATAATGGAAATTTCACTGTAGTTATAAGTTTAAAACTTTTATTTTCTTAAAATATATATCTTTTTTCAAAACACCAAATAAAATAGCTGTTTTAGAAATAGAAGTTAACTAAATACTACAAGTTTGCAACGAATGAAATAGAAAAATTTGTAAAGCTGTTAAACGTAATACTTTTTGCATTAAAGATGCATAAAAAATAGTATTGAAAACTGTTTAATAAAATAATGTATAGCATATATTGCAGTTTAGAAAACATTAAATTTATTTAAATTACAATTGAACGTAAACTAGCTTGTTGCTTTTTATGTATTTGCTGACAGTTGTGTTAGTAAAAGTTTCTATACAAAATCAACTTTATATGACAGAAATATCTTCTATTTCTATAAAAATATAGATAATGGATCTGGCATTATTTTCACAAGGTTAACTGAAAGGAACAGAATCACTGAATGATTATTGAAGAATTTAATGACGTATTCAGATCTGCCCCAACTAGACTCTTCATAATTGCCCCACATTCCCACTAGTGTTAAAATGACAAATTATTGACATTTCTCAATTTTAGAAATAAAAATTATCATAAATATTTATTAGTATCCATAGTACATGTTAAAACAAAAAAATAAAAAAATGAATAAATAAATAAAATTATCCTCTTAGCAAGTTGGAGATTTTACTTTTGAGTTCAGTAAGCAGTATTTTGGCTCCTGGGGACAAACAAAATGTCGAAGAGTTTTATAAAATTTTTCCATATCTCTATAGGTGCTTCCATCTTTGATAATTTTTTTAAATAAAAAAACATAAAATAACTAGTGAAAAATGGCAATGTTCTCATATGTCCCATTTTCATAAACTAAGTACTGCGCCACAGATCTTCCAAAGATTGGTTTGATTCTACCCACAACTAATGTAAGACATTTTATAATAAATAACATAGTTTTTTGGGGAAAAAAACAAAATCTAAACTGAGGAAGTATTCAGATTTTTTTAAGTACCTGCATAACAAGTATTAGTTAAGTAAACGTATCGATGGGGATACTCTACCGGATATTTCTCAATGTCTCTAATCCGCAGAAAAACATTGAAACATCAAATTTCATATATTGAACGAAAAGCGTTTAAACGTTTATACGTTTAACCGCTTGGATAAAATCCGTATATACGATGTACGGTATATGCTGTTTTGTGTAATACGTATAACCGCCGATACCGTATTATACGTATAGCAAATCCGTATTTCGTATAATACGTATTATACGTATACTCGTATAAACGTATAATCGGGAGCTCTAATAATAATAGCATAGATAAGAAGAAAGATTTTCTAGAATTTTTTAGATGCTTTTTATATTATTCAGTCGATTAGAAGTCCATATTTTCTTCCTTATAATAGCTTCAATGGGATCAGCAAATATGCTGGCGCGACATGACACATTCGACTCGACATTTTGCTGTCTACTGTAGAACTCCTTTTGCATGCGAAGCGTAAGGAGTGTATTAAGACAAGCAAAAACATTTATTCTAGCACTTTGTTTTTTTATTACTAACTTTTAGGTATGTGTTGGACATTTTATAGGAACTTAGACTAGAAACTAAAATCAATAGTTTTTTTAACCATCAGTTTGGGGCCCCTCAGGCTTGGGGGCCCCGGGGCAGTGCCCCGGCTGCCCCGGCGCGGCGGTAGTTACGGCCCTGCGTGAGCTGCAGCGAACGTGTTAATATTAGTTTTAGTTCACATGATTAGCAGAAATTTTTGTGTTCGTCTTATTCAATTTTATGTATTATACATAATAATAATAAATCTTAATTTGAAAAAACATAGGATTTTTACTTGTGAAAATAACGATTATTTGAATTTTCAGCCTTCAAACGTTCCTGCTTAATAAGCAGATAGCGATTAAAATAAATAAAATGTCATATTCTGTCTTAAAAACGCTAAAAATTGACAAAAAATGTGGTTTTTTTCCCGCATAGATTGTTATTAGATAGACCACTCGACGTAAATTCGCGACCCTCGGTTAATACGCGAACCCGTTTAATACGCGAATTTCGATCGGATCCCTAATTCGCGTATTAACGAGGTTCGACTGCAGTTTTGGCAAATTAAGTCGGCAGTCAAGAATAGATTACAAAATTCAACCTTTAGATTTATGAATTGAGTTGCGTTAAAATAAAAGAATGTAAAAATGTACTTTTGTTCCACAGAAGGAATCGGTTTAATGGTCTTTTAACGATTTGAAAATTAATGTACAATTCCAAATGGGATTTTGTAGTATTAAATTAAAAATTAATACGCTCCTTCGCATAACATAAAATTTATTACACCTTGTTGGTTATTGGTGGAAGAGATTTAAATACCTATGATCATACTCAATCATAGTGTCGTGTATTCCTTTTATATAATGGGATAAAATTCATACTAATCAATTGGCAAGAGCATGATTGCTATTTATTATCTTATTTACTAACCATCCTTCTATTCTTCACTTCCATACACAGGCACTTGCATTGATTCACTGCTGTAGTAGCATGTGTTAGTTAGGTTTGAAAAACGTGACCTCATTAAAAGGACATAGCACGAACTTTCTTTCTTATAAATTATTTATCTTTTTCTTTTAATGTTTACTGTTAAACTCTGGCACGAAAAGGGAAAAAAAAACTGGATCACATTGCGTAATTGGAGCAGGAAAAGTATTATAATTAATAGTCAGTATACCTTCTTTTCAATATAAGTTCCTTACGTTTATACTAGTTGACACACCCGGCATTGTCTGGACCCGTGCTGATATTCTTAAATGACCCTTAAACATGTATGATTTTACATCTTTAATTCACTTTTGTCTAAAATAAGTACCTGCTAACAGTGTAAAAATGGGGCAGAAGCTACTAATTGTTGAGGTTTTTTATGGTGTTTTTTTCATAATTTTTGGGAAATTGTATGTGATGATAGATATGGATAAATTAAAACTTTAAAACGTCCTCTAGTGGTGAAACACTCAGTCGAGAGGGGTCGGGAGTGGGTCCTTAATAATGTACAGACCAAAATCTTTAAACGATATGTCACATGAAAAAATGCAATTCTGCCACCCTCAATGAGGGGGGGGGGGGCGGTAATGCCTCTTATTCTTTGGAGTCAAAATAGACCCGACTAATCGAAGATCCGTGAGGAGTTTCACTTCTGATCAAGCCTTCAAATGAGGTCGAATGTCTCTGTAGCTTAATTAGGATCTGAGTGAGGAAATGGGGATAAAATAGGGGTAAGGATAAAGAAAGGTTCATAATATGAAAAAATAATCCGACAGCTTCCTGATAATATATCACATGGAGGTTTCTGAAAAAGTTTAAAAATTGCTTCCTCCCCCTCCCTTCAATGCGGGTCCACCCTTTTGCGTCAGAATTTTCAAAAAGGAAGACTTTCTCTCCGGAATTTACCCATCCACTTCTTTGAAATGTTTACATTTAGCGGAAGTCTCCGTAACAAAACATGGGGAGACTTGTGATAGAAAACCCGACGGTTTTAGGGAAAATGATCGCCTACCCGCCTCCCCATCTGCCTCCCTCAAAATTCAACTCTCCTACCTTTTTAAAATTTTTTAGTGTTACCAAAATCTCAAGGGATGAAATCAATCTGAAAAATCAGGCGTAAAATAATAATTAATGGACAAACGCTTTTGTACAAAACTATATAGTTTTAAAAATAATTCCCGTTCCCTCTCCCTCCTTTTCAAAATACAACTCTGCCTCTTTTATTAAAGTTTCTTAGCGTAATCTATAACTTTAAAATCGATCTAAAAAATCTCAAGTAAAATGAAGATAATTAGTGGAGGAAGCTTAAATTAAAATAATGTGCTGACATGGCATTGCAATGTTTAAAGAGTGCCAACCTGGTTGCACCATGTTATTTGATGCGGAAAGCGTAATCAATTCTATACAGCTGACATATGTTGCGGATGATGATGATCTTGACCCTCTTACCCCTGCGATGTTCTTGCAAAATATCAAAGATTCGAAGCTTTCCGAATTTGACATAATTGATTCAAGAAAAATGAGAAAAAGTTTTGCTTCTCAGCAAAAAGTTCGTAAAGACCTTAGAAAAGGCTTTAGAGTAGAATACCTGGGGCAACTTCGAAAAAATGCGAGAAGAAAAGGGGAAACTGAATTAAAACTAGTTGGATGTGTCAATCCCGAAACTTTCTTCTATCATTCTTCTATCTTTCATAAGTACATTTTAATAAAAAAAAAAAAACCAAACTTACCCACTATCGAATTTCCTCGAACATTTGACCTAGCCTAAGGAGATTCTGGTACCCAAAAAGCCTAAAGCGCAAAATTTAATTAATATTCTGAGAAAATGAGCTTAGTAGTGCCTCATGTTGGATAAATTATGTAATAAGCATCTATTGATGTCAAGACCTAACAGAATCTGAAATTTGATGGAATTTCGTCCATTAGTTCTTGAGATATAGTTGTAACAAAAAATTTGCAAAACGTAGCACAGCAACACCATATCTTGGCCAATTTATGCCAAAACGTAAAAAAGCGTCTAATTATGTTATGGTGTAAAAGAATCTGAAGTTTGATAAAATTATGTGCATTAGCTCTTGAGATATAGCTAGTTTAAAAAAAAAACGTGTAAAATATAGCACAGCAGCACCATCAGTTGAAGGATTTATAACAAAACGTAATCATCGTGTAATTATGTTATATGTCATTTTGTAACAAAATCTGAAGTTTGATGAAATTCTGTGCGTTGGTTGTTGAGATATAGCTATCGGAAAAATCGTGCAAAATGCAGCGTAGCTGCACCACCTGTTGCAAGGTTAATACCAAAATGTAATTAACGTCTAATTATGTTTTATATTCTACTGTAAAAGAAACTAAAATTTGATGAAGTTCTCTGCATTAGTTCTTGAGCTACAGCTATCTCAAAAATCGTGCAAAATGTAGCATAGCAGCGCCACCTATAGGGCAGTTCACACCAAAACCTTATCAATGGCTATGTATCTCAAGGTATCGCGGAATCTGAAGTTTGGTGAAATTCTGTGCATTAGTTCTTGAGATATAGCTATCATGAAAATTATAAAAAACGTGACATAGCAGCGCCACCCGCTGGCCAATTTTCACCAAAACTTAATCAGCGTCTATGTATATCAAGGGGTCACAGAATCTGAAGTTTGGTGAAATTCTGTGCATTAGTTCTTGAGATATAGCAATCTTGAAAATCATGAAAAACGTAGTATAGCAGCGCCACCTGCAGGCCAATTTTCACCAAAAAGCAATAGGCACTAATTCATATCAAGGTCTAACTGAATATAAAATTTTATTAAATTTCGAGCATTAGTTCTTGAGATAGAGCGCCCACAAATTTTTTGTCACATACAGACAGACTCACAGACAGACACACAGACTCACAGACACACAGACTCACAGACAGACGGACAGACTCACAGACAGACATTTTCTAAAAATAGTCAAAACGTGTTCAGGACCTTCTAAAACGTATAAATCCGTCGAAAACTGGAAGTCGAAAATTTTCATGAATCCAATACTTTCTTCTTGTAAAGATAGAAGAAAGTAAAAAGGACGATGTTGTTTTAATTAGGAATGACAATTCAAAACGAATTAACTGACCTTAGGCAAAAGAGGCAAATGGAGAACTGTATCCTGGCAAAGATAGAAAATTACGTGTAGTCAAAGTGAAAATTAAAAAAGGTTCTTTTTTTTAGACCTGTTAAAAAATTAGACATTTAATAAATTAATAATGAACTAATACATCCTTTTTTAGACTATAGAGTTCCTGTTCCTATAGATGACAAGTCTCTTCCTGCTCCTGTAGACAGTGCCTCTATTTCTGATCCTGTAACCGAGTCTTCAGATTCTACTCCTGTAGTTAAGCTTCTGGATAATGCCGTCAATCCTGCTCCTCTGCACTAGTCTTCTGTACCTGAAGATAACAATCGCCGATCTCGAGTTGGTAGAAAACTGAAGCATCCACAAGGACTTGATCTGTAAGAATTTTAAGTTTATTAAAGCAAAGTTGGTAAAATCTATGCCAAATAGACTACGAGAGGTCATAAAGCATAATAGTGGCCCAACAAGACATTAGCTATCTCTTTCATAATTTCTTCTTGATTTTTTAGGTGGTGTTCCAATACTTTTTTGAGAAAATTTTTTGGCTTCAATTCTTTTACTTTAAATATTAACCATAATTGCAGTAAAATATGCATTGTGTTTTAGCTATTTTGATTTGCATTCATCAAAGTATGATATACTGTATTCTCTTTGCCTATATCAATTATACAGGGTGATTCAGCTCGTCGGTGACAAATTTTAAGGATCGATAGAGCACACCTAGATGAACATTTTTGAATAGGGAATGTAGGGTCCCTGACGCGATGGTAAGGCGCTAGGCGCTTTCGAAAATTTGGGTGCCGAAATTCGAAACGTCATAAAAACTAGGGAAATGGTTAGATTTTCTTGCTTGTTGCGTCGAAATGATTCTGTTTGTTTAGACTTTCTTCAGTACCAATTTGATAAGCGTATCTCTTAAAACATGGATAGGGGGCGCTGCAGACTTTGGAGAGCTAGACAACAGCTTTAAGCCCGTTATTTTGATAATTTAACACATGCTCGCCAAAGTTTATACTCTAACTTAAAGTTTGAACCCAAAAGTAGAGCCCTGCAAAAAGCGTAAGAGCCGGAATAAAATGTCAAAGTACAGGGTGGTCGAAACTCGAAGGCTCCTAAGAGATAAACAAACAGATTTCTTGACTTATGGCATGCATTTTCATGATTCTGTTTGCTGGGGCTCTCTGAAACTCAGTTGAACGGTACAAAAAGAAACATCGATAGGGGGCGCTTTGGGCAAAAAACATAATTCGTTGACATTTCGGACGCTAACTGGAAACGGGGTTCACGATCAGTTAGTAATAATGAAAACACATTTTCTACCTCTGCTCAACACTTCTGAATAAATTTAGACCAAAAACATCAATGATACTGGAAATTTATTTACAAAAAATAACACTACAGAAGATGCTCGAAATTTCGACCTTGGGCCATGATGCAGGCTTCGCACCTCCGTCGCATTGAGGAGTGTGTGTTTCCAACAATGCCAGGAGTATCTCTGATCTGCCCTGCAGCTGCCACAATGCGCGCCACAAGTTCTTCAGTACTGCTGACAGGTGTATGGTATACCTCGGCCTTCAGGTAACCCCAAAGGAAGAAATCCAAGCAGGTGAGGTCTGGTGATCGGGCAGGCCAGTGAACTGGACCCCCACGCCCGATCCACCGCTGGCCATACCTTGCGTTTAGATGGAGACGCACGTCGTTCGTGTAATGGGCCGGAGCTCCATCGTGCTGGAACCACATCTGGCGACGCGAACCTTCGGGTACGTGCGCCTCCTCCAGAAGCTGCGACAGCACTTGATCCAGGAAAATCAGGTAATTTCCACCTGTCAGCCGTTCAGGTAACAAATAAGGGCCAATGAGGCAATCCCCCAGAATGCCGGCCCACACATTTACTGAGAAACGCTCCTGGGCTGCTCGGCTTCTGGTTTCATGTGGATTTTCATTACACCACACATGACTGTTGTGGGCGTTCCACATTCCCTCCCGGCTGAAGGTGGACTCGTCCGTAAACAAAATGCTGTTTACAAAACGGGGATCCCTGGATCTCATCGCCAAGTACCATCTTGAGAATTCCACTCGAGGGCCAAAATCCTGCTCTCTGAGCAACTGCACCCGCTGGATGTGGTAGGGGTGCAGATTCCGGGAACGTACGATGCGCCACGCAGTTGCTTGCGAAATGCCAACATGTCTGGCGATATCTCTCGTGCTAAGACCTGGGTTGTCCTCAACCAGGTTAAGCACAGCCTCTTCGTTGTCGGGGGTGCTCACTGATCGCTCCCGTTCAGGCCTGCCTCCGTCGAAAGATCCCGTTGTGGACAACCTCTGGTGTACTCGAGCGAAGAAGGCATGGCAGGAGATTTGCCTGTTGGGGTAACGCTCGGCGTACAACCGCTGAGCGGCTCGTCCATTACAACCAGCAGCGCCATACGCCAAATGCATGTCAGCCAATTCAGAGTTTGTGTACCGTTCCATCCTACTACCGATCTGCAGACAAGTAACCCGAAGCTTAAGTAGGTACCGCACGTTCAAAAGACGTGTCTGCGCATACAACTACGTCATCTCGCGTTGTCGTCTACGCATTACGTATCTTTTGCGTATCGATATGGTACGATATCTTTTGCATAAATCAGCAAAAAGCACCTTATGTAAATTTTATTGCGCGCATTGTGCATGATTGAAACCAGCTATGTTTGTTAAAAAAAACAAACAAACTGCAGTTTTAATAGCTTCTTATGATAAGTAAATTACTCTCTTGTTTTGTTTCTAACTGATCGTAGCGCCCCGTTTCCAGTTAGCGTCCGAAATGTCAACGAATTATGTTTTTTGCCCAAAGCGCCCCCTATCGATGTTTCTTTTTGTACCGTTCAACTGAGTTTCAGAGAGCCCCAGCAAACAGAATCATGAAAATGCATGCCATAAGTCAAGAAATCTGTTTATTTATCTCTTAGGAGCCTTCGAGTTTCGACCACCCTGTACTTTGACATTTTATTCCGGCTCTTACGCTTTTTGCAGGGCTCTACATTTGGGTTCAAACTTTAAGTTAGAGTATAAACTTTGGCGAGCATGTGTTAAATTATCAAAATAACGGGCTTAAAGTTGTTGTCTAGCTCTCCAAAGTCTGCAGCGCCCCCTATCCATGTTTTAAGAGATACGCTTATCAAATTGGTACTGAAGAAAGTCTAAACAAACAGAATCATTTCGACGCAACAAGCAAGAAAATCTAACCATTTCCCTAGTTTTTATGATGTTTCGAATTTCGGCACCCAAATTTTCGAAAGCGCCTAGCGCCTTACCATCGCGTCAGGGACCCTACATTCCCTATTCAAAAATGTTCGTCTAGGTGTGCTCTATCGATCCTTAAAGTTTGTCACCGACGAGCTGAATCACCCTGTATAACAAATAAATTTTTATGCAATTGTATCATGTCCCAATACTTTGAGTGACTGTATACGTTCGCTCGTCCCAAAAGTGTTAAGTAATCAAGCAATGGTTTTTATATATGAAGACTACTAAAAGTAACTAGCACAGGGGACTTCTAAACAAAATAAACAATTTTTAAAATACAGGAATGACAATAACAGAGCTCGAGCGTTACTGCCTAAAGAGGCCAGGAAGAAGTTTCATATTTTGGTAACCTATTTTAGCGTGGATGATTTTGCTATAAACAATAGATAAGATGGTAAAGATAACGAAACTGCCACTCAGCTGGCGCATCGATGGGGATATTTCCATAGCAACACTACATAGCTTGCTTTTTGTAATGCCAAATAAATGATTACCCGATTACTAATGTTATTTTAGTTCAAAGAGAACATCAGAAATTAAGTTGTCATTCATTTCAAATTGTAGCGGGATGTGTGTTGTTGTTAGACACGATCCCTCCTCACCTCGTCCCCTCGCCGATGCGCTATCTCATTGTCTGATTTATAACATATTTTGCACACTAAAATATGTTGCCAAAATGTAACGGTGCCTTTATAAATTCTTAAAACCACAGTAAATAAATAAATAAATATACACTGCTCGACATTGAAAATGCAACACCAAGAAGGAGTGGTCAGAAATTTATGCAAATTTCAGAGTAAGCGCATGTCATTGAGTTATGCAAATGATGTGAAATGCGTAGGTCTCCGACGCACGTGATATTAGATATAAGGGAAGGAACTTGTAGAATGGGCAATATTCATGTCGCTATTTCTGCCAAAGGAATTATCGAAGAAATTTTGCTTTTGTCTCGGAGGATACGTGTATAGAAGAGAATGCCAGGCCGCGGTCAACGAAGGCACTTCCAGCCGATAGACGATTTTACGAGAGGTATGGTGATGGGACTGAGAAGGGGGGGGGGGTTAGTCTTTACGTCAAATCGCAGCTGATACCCACATGGATGCGAGAACGGTGCATCGGTTATGGCGAACATGGTTGGAACAAGGAAATATGGCAAGTTTGAGGGGTACAGGTGCAGCCAGAGTAACGTCAGCACGCGTGGATCGACGCATCCACCGACAAGCTGTGGCGGGCCCACAAGTCACTTGTACCTCGATTCTGCAGCATGTACAAGATACCCTGGATGTTTCCGTGTTGACCAGAACCATTTCCCGTCAATTGGTTGAACATGGCCTGCACTCACGGCGTCCGTTAAGAAGACTGCCATTAACTCGACAGCATAGACGCCAACGTTTGGAATGGTGCCGGACTATAGCGACTTGGAAGGCAGAATTTCGAAACGTCGCGTTCTCAGATGAGTCACGATTCTGTTTATCCAGTGACAGTCGTCGCATACGTGTGTGGCATCTACGTGGAGACAGACCAAATCCGGCAATAACTGTGGAACGCCGCACCGCGCGACAACGCGGCATAATGGTTCGGGGCGCTATTGCGTATAATTGCATGTCACCTCTAGTTCGTATTTAGGGCACTATGACGGCCCAACGATTCTTGGATAATGTACTGCGGCCAGTGGCAATCCCCTACCTTCAGAGGCAGCCTAATGCAATTTTTCAGCAGGATAACGCCCGACCACACAGTGCTCGCGTGTGCCAACATGTTCTGCAAGGTATAAAGATGCTTCCCTGGCCACCGTACTCTCCTTACCTGTCACTAATCGAACATGTGTGGGATGTGATTGGACGCCGTTTTGCGGACTCTGCCCCTGCCTCGTTCAGAGGATGAACTGTGGCAAATGTTGAAAGGGAATGGAAAGCGATCCCTCAGGACACCATCCACGCTCTTATTGCCTCCATGCCTAAACGTGTTTCTTCGTTCATCGCAATTCGCGGTGGTCCTACATCCTACTGAGACGACGCCGTTCTCGTTCTGTATTTTGACTATCATTTTGACATAAAGATCACTTAATGCTCCTTGCTGTCTTTGTCTTTTCCCCAAATTTCATCACTTTCTGACCACTCCTTCTTGGTGTTGCATTTTCAATGTCGAGCAGTGTAGATAGATAGATAGATTACTTTAACACAGTCCTCATAAAATTCTTCAATTTTATACACGAGAATACCGGGGTTTTTTGGCGTGTGTTACAGGATTTCTAAGCCAATACTAATTTAGTTTGGGAGGCCACCGTAATACTTATCCTTCATGGATATGCATAATATAAAATATGAAAATTTAAACATGTTTAAACGATTTATAAAATGCATTGCAATTCCAAAATAAAATTTAAACGTATATTTAAATATTTTTTTTTTTAAAGGGACTCAATTTAGGGTTTTCCCTGTCGCTTGCTATTGCTCCAAATTGCGACAAAATTCTTCATTTGGCGATTAAACAATTAATCAGACTCGCCAAATTGCGAATGTTCAGTAATCACAGAAAAATAGCAAGAATGTGGAATCATAATATAAGTTTATTACAACACAGAAATGCAGTATAGGTTTTAGAGAATTCTCGTAAAAAAAAATAAAAATTCAAAATAAATTGCCTCAAAAATATATGGACAAAGTAGCGAATTGCCTTTATTATCACCTTGTCAAAAATAGAATTGCATTTTCTGTGTTCTGTATATGTGACGCAACAACTTTTAAGTATAAAATCACTGCCGGTTCTTCAATTGTCTAAAAGATAGAAAATGTCTCACAACGTTGAATTCTCTGCTGTTGATATAACTACAATTTCACTGTTAAGGGGTCTCAGGAGTCTTACTTTGTACCTGGTAGTGCAACTTAGCAACATGTCACATTTGATTTTTTTTTCAGTCCCTATAAAACATAAATGCATAAAATTTTTAATATTGACAACTTAATATCCCTTCTATTAAAAATAATTTTTTTTTAATATTCTACATTGAAATTTTATTTATTTTTTTTTATGTTTAATTTTGATTAAAAAAAAAGAATATTGCCCAGTTAAACTGATGGCATTGAACTCACAGGCTACGCATACTAATTGTACATTACAGCCTTGTATTTTCGTTAATTCCGTTCGAAAAAAAAAATTAAGAAGGGAAAACAGCTCTCCCCTTCCTCCTTTTTTATACTTAATCATTGAACCTCCTAAACTATCAAGTACATGCTTTATCATATTAAAAAATCTATATCCAAAATTCAGAGCAAATCGGATAATTCTTAATAAAAACCCATTTAGCATTTATATAATTTAAGAGGAGTTATTTCCCTCTTTTATACTTAACCATTAAACTTCCAAAACTATTCAGAGACTTGAACGAAATCTGACAATTCTGATTGAAAAATCCATTTATACAAGTTAAGGGGAGGGACATTAGAACCCCCGTTCCCCCTGTTTATACTTATTCAATGAACACCTAATAACAGCCACGGTATCGCCTCATCAGAATGATCCTATATCTAAATTTTGAACGAAAACTGTTAATTCTGCATGGAAATCCCGTTTATATCAATTAAGGGGAGGGGCATGAGCCCCCCCGTTCCCCCTGCTTATACTTATTCAATGAACACCTAATAACAGCCACGGTATCGCCTCATCAGAATGATCCTATATCTAAATTTTGAACGAAAACTGTTAATTCTGCATGAAAATCCCGTTTATATCAATTAAGGGAGGGGGATGAGCCCCCCGATCCCCCTGTTTATACTTATTCAATGAACACCTAATAACAGTCACGGAATCGCCTCATCAGAATGATCCTATATCTAAATTTTGAACGAAAACTGTTAATTCTGCATGAAAATCCCGTTTATATCAATTAAGGGGGGGGGTGAGCCCCCCGATCCCCCTGTTTATACTTATTCAATGAACACCTAATAACAGTCACGGAATCGCCTCATCAGAATGATCCTATATCTAAATTTTGAACGAAAACTGTTAATTCTGCGTGAAAATCTCGTTTATATCAATTAAGGGGAGGGGCATGAACCCTCCGTTCCCCCTCTTATACATATCGAATGAACTCCAAAAACTAATCAGGGAAGCGTCTTATCAGGATATACCTATATACAAAATTTCAAGTGGATCCGATATTTTTATCATGAGTTATCGCGTTACGCACGAACGAACATACGAACGTACATACAGAACGGACGGGCACATAAGCTCTCAGGCTATGATAGCCTGTGAGCTAAAAAATTAGACTTGTATCAATTGCGCGCAGGATTCTAGCAAAACGATTAGTTTAAGAACCGCTAAAAAAGTTGATAATGGTGTAAAATTAATGTATTTTGAACGTATACTTCATTTTAAAGCAATTTATGCATTTATTTATTTAAAATTGAAATTGAAAAAATAAAAAAAATCATTTTTTATTAAAAAAATTGCCAATTATCAATAATCAATGTAATCAAAATTCTAAATTTGAGGTATAAGTTGTTCTTAAACTTAAAATGAAGATATTTACCAAGTTTCATACAAATTTCTTTATTATTTTTTGAGAAATGTTGCGCGCAATCAAAAAGCAATTTAAATTTTAAATCAAAATTAAATATAAAATATATATAATAAAAATTCAATATAGAATGTTAAAAAAATTATTTTAAATAGAAGAGATATTAAGTTGTCTGTATAAAAAGTTTTATGCATTTAAGTTTGATAGGGACTGAGAAAAAAGTCCTTCCGGCAATGCCGGGAGGAAGAGGTAGCTTCCATATACTTATATATTTATTTATTTATTTTAAAGTAAGTTACATTGTTCAAAAATACTAAGCTCATATTAGTGGAAATAATCTTATAAAATTAGTGATTTTATAAGATTGAATACTAGTTTTTGTCAAGACTGAATATTAATAGGAATTTTTAGAAATTAACGATTTAGAGAGTCACCAAATTCCACGATATCATGAAGTGTGTGCCATTTTAAAGCAACATGGTGGATTGTTCAGATCAGACCGTTTCAAAATGTCAGCCATAAGCAAAATTAAAAGTGCTATAACTCAATCATTTTTTAAGATATAGACAAAATAAAAAGTGTTCTGAAATCGTTGTTTTAAGTTTTAACACGTAAAAGAAAAATATTTTTCAACTTTTAATTTTTTCGCATTTAATTTTAAATTCTAAATTTTAAAAAAAATTTAAAATGCCTACCATTTTGAAACAAAATGATGGATGATGCTGGCCAACGAACTCGGTCGAGACATTTGTATGTACTATGTACATACCAAGTTTCATCGAAATCGGTTCATAAATACGCGTGTTATCACGTGACAAAAATCAGATCGTTTCAAAATGTCAGCCATAAGAAAAATTCAAAGTGCTACAACTCAATCATTTTGTAAGATATAGACAAAATAAAAAGTTTTCTGGAATTGTTGTTTTAAGTTCTAACACGTAAAAGAAAAATATTTTTCAAATTTTGATTTTTCACATTTAATTTTAAATTTTAAATTTTTTAAAAAATTTAAAATGGCCGCCAGTTTGAAACAAAATGGCGGATGATGCTGACCAACGAACTCGGTCGAGACATTTGTATGTACTATGTACATACCAAGTTTCATTTAAATCGGTTCATAAATACGTTAGTTATCGCATGACAAAAATCAGATATATATATATATATATATATATATATATATATATATATATATGTCAACATTTGAACGGAGGGTGGTTTCGGGGTCTGGGGGTCACGATCGGTGAAAATATACCAAAATTTTCTGGAAGTGCTTTCCTCCGGACGGCTGCAATAGGTAGCTTTTTACTTTTTGTAATGAAAGCTACCTAAAAATCAAATGTATATGTTGCTAAATCGCACTACCAGGTAAAAAGGAAGACTCCTGAGACCCCTTAAAGCCTCAAATTGTAAACATTTATGATATTGCTAAGCACATGAAGCATGTCAGACCGAAATTTATGAAATTTTGTCAAAAGATGACAATGTATTACAAAACAATGTTCATATCGCCCAAGGAAAACAAATTTAGCACAAAATAGGCAGAAGTTTTTCAAGTAGTTTCAACCCAAAAGAAGCCTGTTCGGAAAATTACAAGGACTTTAGAGATTTCATTTACAAGATTTATTGTTAACCCGTCACATACAAGCGAGCAAAATTCATAAATATCGCAGAAAGTGTCGGATACCTATGCCAAAAGTCGCCATAGAAAAACTTATATTCTTTAAAGTTTAAAACACATTCCTTGTCTGAATGAATTGTTAAGGGTCTTTTCAGTGATTAAGAGTGTTCTCAACTGCTGCGCTCAACAAGCGCAAAACGTTTTGACACATTTACAAATTCATTTTTTAACAGAAACATATAAAATTGGAAGGGCTGACTATGGAAGCGATTTCGAATCGAACTTATTTTTCCATTTTATGATAATTAAATTACCTATCCAGTTCTAAGCTATTTCGATCCCGTGATCACCCTTTTTTCTCTTGCTTTTCGACCGTTTTTTCTGCTTTCGTCCGGAAATGTGCTCAAAAACATCAACTTTGAAAGCTTGTTTTTAAAGATGTATTGCGTTTTTAAAAAAACGGAAAATTAAGTGCAATTAGACAGTTTCTGAATAACACCTGCTACTTTCATGAATTTCCGAGCAAAAATAAATTAAAGCATGTGTCACAAAGTTGCCTTTTTTTTTATTTAAAAACACCCTTAAATTAAACCTTAATTTTGGCATGATCTCAACAAAAATCTGGCTGGGTCTTTAGTCTCTCTACAACAAAGAAGGGGTTCTTTCGTTATGTGAGGCGCGTTTTGTTTTCCTAAAACGATGAATATTGCTATTTTTAATAATCGGCAATGCTCTGGGAATTATTAAAATGTCCTTAAAATTGACATACTTCCATTTGGAAACATCTTAGAAAGGAAAAACTGGAAATTCTGAAAGGAGAGTAGCGTCGATTCACACATGCCACTCAACAACAGCTTAGTTTGCGCGAAATTTAGTGACTGCGATAGACTGGACAGCCATCAGCCCAGACCTTAAAAAAATTAAAAACCTTTCGGGAGTATTTGCACGAAATCTGTATGCTCATAGTCATTAATTTCTACTACTGAGGAATTAAAGTAACAAATAGAGTAGGGTTAATTCTCTTTACAGCCACACATTCTTGAAACACTAGTTCACAGTATACTTGATGGTGTTTTCAAACTTGTTTCAAGCCGTTTCCAAAGGAACGGATCCAAAATTTGAATTTAAATTCAAAATACTCGATAAATCCATATATTTTTGGGACAGTCTATTTTTATTTATATTTTTTTACAAAAATTCTGCAAAACCGATAAAGTATTTCTTTGTCGTATTAAACTTGTATTGCGATTCCATATGCTTATTATTATTTTTTTCGTGATTATGAGTTCATTTTAGCTGCTATTTCAAAAATTCCCCAGTCCTACTTTTGAGACGCACTGTATGTATTACTGTTTTATAGTAATAAGTGTAATTTTTACAAAAAGGCGACATCTTTTTTTTCTATAACTTTCAGTTTTTCTAAACGATTACTATTAATTCTATAGAAACATTTTTAAAATTCAATTAGAAAACATACTATTTCATTTTATTTCACTCACAATATAAAATTATTTATCTTATACTACAGGGTGTCCCTAAACGAATGGTATATACGCTAGGGAGGTGATAGAACACATCAAGACGAGTAATAATAAATAGGAAACCAAGGGTCCCAAACGTTTTCCAAAGGAGATAGCCGCCATTAAAGTTTGGGGTCCAAAATTTCAAATATACATAAAAAACGGAAAAATTGGTCGATTGATTTGCGGTTTTCACTAAAATTATTCTTTATGTTGGTATTTTATTGAAAATAAATTATAAAGATAAATTTCGAAAAATGCCGATAGAGGGCGCTTTAGACTTTGAAGTAATGGAAGACTATTTTTTGCCGTGATTTTTTGCATCTCATTAAATGGTTTCGTAAGCTTAGACTTAAACTTAAATTTTGAGCTCAAAATCTGAATAGTTGGAAGCGGTTAAGTAGCACAAACTTAACTGTGTTCAGAGGGTTTAAATTTCAATTGATTATAAAAAACGGAAAAATTGGTCGATTGATTTGCGGTTTTCACTAAAGCTATTCTTTATGTCGGTATTTTATTGAAAATGAATTATAAAGATAAATTTCAAAAATTGCCGATAGAGGGCGCTTTAAACTTTGGAGTAACGAACAACTACTTTTTATGTTATTTTTTGCATCTGATTAAATGTTTTCGTAAACTTAGACTTAAACTTAAATTTTGAGCTCAAAATCTGAATAGTTGGGAGTGGTTAAGTAGCACAAACTGAACTGTGTTCAGAGGGTTCAAATTTCAAATGGTAATAAAAAACGGAAAAATTGGTCGATTCGTTTGCGGTTTAAAATAAAACTATTCTTTAAGTCAGTATCTTCTTAAAAATGAATTTTAAAGATAAATTTCAAAAAATTCCGTTAGAGGGCGCCTTAAACTTCAGAGTAACCAACAACAAATTTTAACCGTTATTTTTTGTATCTAATTAAATGCTTTCCAAAACTTGTTAAATGTTTTCGAAATCTTAGATTTAAACTTAAATTTTGAACTCAAATTCTGAATCGTTGGGAGAGTGAAGATGCGCAAACTGAAGTGTGTTCAGAAGTTGAAATTTACCTTCCCCCCCCTTTCGAACACAGTTCACTTTTGCGCTACTTAAACACTCGCAACGACTCAGAATTTGATCTAAAAAAACGGTTAAAAATAGCTGTACGCTACTCCAATGTCTAAGGCGCCCTCTATCGGCATTTTGTGAAATTTATCTATAAAATTTATTTAAAAAAAAACACTGATTTAAAGAGTAGTTTTAGCAAACATTACAAACAAATCGACTAATTTTTCCGTTTTTTTTTTTTTTTTTATATAGTTTTCCGTTTCGTTTCAAATTTAAACCCTCTGAACACAGTTCAGTTTGTGCTACTTAACCACTCCCAACTATTCAGATTTTGAGCTCAAAATTTAAGTTTAAATCTAAGCCTACGAAACCATTTAATGAGATGCAAAAATTAGTATTAGGATGGATTATTTCGTTAATCCAAAGTCTAAAGCGCCCTCTATCGGCATTTTTTGAAATGTATCTTTATAATTCATTTTCAATAAAATACCGACATAAAGAATAGCTTTAGTGAAAACCGCAAATCAATCGACCAATTTTTCCGTTTTTTATAATCATTTGAAATTTAAACCCTCTGAACACAGTTAAGTTTGTGCTACTTAACCGCTTCCAACTATTAAGATTTTGAGCTCAAAATTTAAGCTTAAGTCTAAGCTTACGAAACCATTTAATGAGATGCAAAAAATCACGGCAAAAAATAGTTTTTCATTACTTCAAAGTCTAAAGCGCCCTCTATCGGCATTTTTCGAAATTTATCTTTATAATTTATTTTCAAGAATATACCAACATAAAGAATAATTTTAGTGAAAGCCGCAAATCAATAGACCAATTTTTCCGTTTTTTTGTGTATTTGAAATTTTGGACCCCAAACTTTAATAGTGGCTGTCTCCTTTGGAAAACGTTTGGGACCCTTGGTTTCCTATTTACTATTACTCGTCTTGATGTGTTCTATCACCCTCTACCGTATATACCATTTGTTTAGGGACACCCTGTATAATGCGAGCAAAAATTGTGTGTGTGTGTCTGTGTGTGTAAATTTTATCTCAAAAACGGCTCTAACGATTTTCGCAAAAATTCGGATTTTACCATTTTTGGGCACGAGAAGACCATTGGGCTAGGTCACATGTTCGAGAAAATTCGATTATTGGCTCATTTTGGTTCATAATGGATCAGGATCAAGCTATTTATATCTGGAGAACGGCTGGATCGATTTTAAGAAAATTTTGTATCCAATCGTTTTTTGGCACGAGAAAAGTGTTGGGCTGGGTCACATGTTCGAAAAATTTCGATTAGTGGGTCATTTTTGGGTCATTATGGGTCAAGCCATTTTTATCTAAAAAACGGCTCTAACGATTTTGACCAAATTTTATATTTTATCGTTTTGGATTAGAAGAAAACCATTGGGTTAGGTAATATGTTCGAGAAAATTCGGTTAGTGGGTCATTTTTGGGGTGATTGTGGGTCATGCTATTTTTATCTAGATATTTTCTGACGCAATTTTGACTAAAAATTTCATTCTATGGTTTTCGGGCACGAGAAAAACATTGGGCTAGGTTACATGTTCGCGAAAAAATTTTAATGGGTCATATAGGGTCATTAAAGGTCTTGGTAAAGCTATTTATATTTAACGAACGGCGTGATCGATTTTAACGAAATTTTGTATGTAACAGTTTTTGACATGAGAAAACTAATGGGCTAAATCACATGTTTGAGAGATTTCGACTATAAGGGTCATTCGTGGGTCATTATGGGTCAAGCCATTTTTATCTAAAGAACGGCTCTAACGATTTTGACCAAATTTTATATTTTATCGTTTTGGATTACAAGAAGACTATTGGGTTAGGTAACATGTTCGAGAAAATTCGGTTAGTGGGTCATTTTGGGGGTCATTGTGGGTCATGCTATTTTTATCTAGAGATTTTTCCGCGCAATTTTGACTAAAAATTGCATTCTATGGTTTTCGGGCACGGGAAAAACATTGGGCTAGGTTACATATTCGAGAAAAATATTTAATGGGTCATATTGGGTCATTAAGAGTCTGGGTCAAGCTATTTATATTTGAAGAACGGCAGAATCAATTTCATCGAAATTTTGCCTGTAACATTTTTTTGACACGAGAAAGCTAATGTGATAAGTCACATGATCGAGAGATTTCGATTATAAGAGTCATTTGTGGGTCATGATGGGTCATAATGAGTCATGGTCAAGTTATATCAAAAGAACAGGTGGATCGATTTTAACAGAATTTCGTATACAACATTTTTTTGGCACGAGAAAATTATTGGGCTAGGCCTCAGTTCAAGAAATTTCGATTAATGGGTCATTTTGGGTCATAAAAGGTCTGGGTCAAGCTTTTTATTTTTAAAATACGACAGTATCAAATTTAATGAAATTTTGTATGTAACAGTTTTTTGACAAGAGAAAACTAATGGGTTATCTCACATGTTTGAGATATTTCGATTATAAGAGTCATTTATGGGTCATGATGAGTCATAATGGGCCATGTCAAGCTATATCTAAAGAACATGTGGATCAATTTTAGCGAAATTTTGTATACAACGTTTTTTTGGCACGAGAAAATCCTTGGGCTGGTTCACATGATCGAGAAATTTCGATTAATGGGTCTGTGGTATTTTATACTTTTACTTTTCAGGTAACACTGTAGATGGCGCCCCTTGTCCATTCCATGGAATTATGTAAGGAACATAATGTATCTGAGTTCCAGATTAATTGCTCTGTGTTTACAATATGTGTATGTCGTGTGTAGTGAATCCTGTGTATTAAATATGTTTCGTCCTTAAGTTTCGTCCACCTCCAATCATTGAGTACTGTTTTATATCTTAAGTTAATATGTTTAAAGATAGTACAATTGGCGACGTATGGATAAAACTTTGTACCGCAAAAATATTAAAAGAATAACGGCGCGCCAAATAGGAATGGCTCCTTCTTTCGTTTTTGAGTTCGACGACTATTCAAGGTAACAGCAGCTTTCCAGAATATATCAGCAGCTATAAAACAAGGGGGTGGTAAGTACATTGAATTTTAAAGTACTTTTTTTTCCTGTCTTATTGCATAAAAAATACGATGTTCTCATTTAAAGAATATGATGATAAAGTAGAAACATTTCAGGCTTATATTAAACGCCTGGAGCAGAATTTTATTCTGAATGAATTAAAAGAGGAAAAAAAAGTTGCGGCCCTTTTATCTTGCATGGGCCCTAAGCTTTATAATTTACTGAGTAATTTATGTTTCCCGAAACAATGTGAAACATTAAAATATTCTGGGATTGTTGACATATTGATAAAGCATCTAAGCCCCGCCCCCAACAAATTTATTGAAATAATAAAATTTCGTAAGTGTTACCAAAATGAGTCGGAATCAGTTCAAGATTTCGCTGCTAGATTAAAGAAAAATACAACTTTTTGTTGTTTTACGGGTGATACATTAAATGAAAATTTACTTGAACAATTTTTACGCGGTTTGAAAAGCGAAAGCATTCAAAATAAATTGATTACGCAAGTAGACGATTTAACTTTTGAGAAAGCAGTTGAGAAAGCTTTATCCTTACACAATGTAGATATTGAAATTTCTGAAATTAAAAATAAAAATTTCAGTATTAATAAAATTTCAAGTTCAAAGAATGTACACCCACAGAAATTTTCTAACGACTGTCAGAAGTCAAATGTCAACAATCATATAAATAATACAATTCCTGAAGCAAATAAAAGTAAATTAAAATGTTATAGATGCGGAAATACTTCCCATCTAGCCAATTCATGTAGATTTATTAATGCTACTTGTAAAATATGTAAGAAAAAAGGCCATATTGGAAAAGTATGTAGAAGTAAAACTTTCCAAAAACACGTAAATTCGGTAGATACAGTAAATGTATTAACTATAAAAAATACAGGTGCAAATCCTATTAAATTATCTGTGTTAATTGAAAATAAAGCACGAGCTGACATGGAGTTGGACAAAGGTTCGGGAATTTCTGCTGTTCCTTTAAAAAGATTTCGCAGAATTTTTCCTGATTATAAAATATTTCCCCCAGATGTTCAGTTAAAAACTGCAACTGGTGAAATTTTTAAACCTGTGGGTTATGTTGAAGTAAATGTTACTTATGAAAATAAAACAGAAAAGTTAAAATTATATTTGATAAAAGAAGATACTTTTCCATTATTATTTGGCCGAGATTGGGCCTCTGCATTCGATATTTTTCCACATAATTTAAGATCTGTTTATGTTAATGAGACTGTAAATTATTCTGATAAATTACAAGAACTGTTAAATGATTTTTCTGATTTGTTTTCTGATAAAGTAGGGGAAATTAAAGGGTTAAAGGCAGAGCTTTACCTTGAAAAGGATGCTACACCCATATTTTGTAAAGCTAGGACTGTTACTTATGCACTACGTGCTGCAGTCAATGAGGAATTACAAAGATTACAAGAAGTAGATATAATTAAACCAGTTACAAATAGCAAGTGGGCAACCCCGATTGTTCCAGTGGTAAAATCTAATGGTAAAATACGCTTATGCGGAGACTTTAAAGTCACATTAAATAAATATCTGAAAGTAGAAAAATATCCCTTGCCTAAAATAGAAGATATGTTAGCTACTTTAAGTGGTGGTGTTCATTTTACAAAAATTGATTTGAATCAAGCATACCTCCAATTGCCCGTTGATGAGGAATCCCAGGAATTATTAACTATTAATACACCTAAAGGATTATTTCAGTTTCTTAAATTACCAATGGGTCTTAGTAGTTCTCCTGCTATATGGCAAAGAAAAATCGAACAAATTTTAAGTGGAATTGAGGGAATTACAATTTTTATTGATGATATAGGAATAACTGGGAAAACGGACGAAATTCATTTGCAAAGGTTAAAGCAAGTATTAGAAAGGTTGAGGAATTATAATATTCGGATAAATAAGGAAAAATCATTCTTCATGGCAGATGAAATTACTTATTGTGGGTATAAAGTGGATAAACATGGTATTCATAAAACACCAGATAAAATAGAAGCAATTGTAAATGCCCCTAAGCCAGAAAATGTTTCCCAGGTAAAAGCATTTCTTGGTCTTGTAACTTATTATGCAAAATTTGTACCGAATTTATCGACAATTGCACATCCTTTAAATAATTTGCTTAAAAAGAATGTGAAGTTTAACTGGTCTTACAAATGTGATCAAGCGTTTAAAAAAATAAAAAGAGAAATTACTTCGGACAGAGTGCTGACGCATTTCAATCCGAAATTACCTTTAATCTTAGCTACTGATGCTTCTCCATATGGTATCTCTGCAGTTCTTTCGCATGTGATGCCAGACAAGACTGAAAAGCCTATTGGATTTGTATCCAGAACCTTGAATAATGCCGAAAGACGTGTAGTCAAGTAGATAAGGAGGCATTAGCAATAATATTTGGTGTTAAGAAATTTTTTCAATATTTGTACGGTAACAGATTCACTTTGTTTACTGATAGTAAACCACTAGTTTCAATTTTTTCACCTTCTAAAAGTATTCCTGTTTTATCAGCTGCTAGAATGCAAAGATATGCCGTATATTTACAAACGTTCCAGTATGACATTCGCTATAAGAAAACTACTGAACACGGTAATGTCGATGCACTCTCACGTCTTCCATTACGTAGTGAAGATTTACCCCACGAATATAATTCAAATGAGGGACTTGATGAATCGGAAATCATTCAAATAAATCAACTTTCTGTTTTACCTTTAAATGCTAAATCTATTGCTTCAGCTACAAAAACCGATTCTCTTTTGCGACAAATTTTTCATCACCTCATTTCTGGTTCAGAAATTCCTAAGAATTTACTTTTTGGTGGTAAACAAGAAGAATTTACTCTTCAGCATGGTTGTATTTTAGAAGGTTGTAGGGTAGTTATCCCAGAAATTCATCGACAACAAATATTAAAGGAATTACATTTTGGTCATTTTGGTATAGTGAAAATGAAATCTTTAGCCCGTAGTTTTGTATGGTGGCCAGGAATAGACCATGATATTGAAGATATTGCAAGAAATTGCTCTATTTGTGTAAATTTGAAAAATAACCCTCCCAAAGTTGATACACATCATTGGGAATGGCCTACTGCTCCATGGCAGAGAATTCATATTGATTATTTTGGTCCTGTTAACGGTAAAATGCTTTTGTTAGTGGTTGATGCTTATAGTAAATGGCCAGAAGTATTTATAGTTCCTAGTACAACTTCAGAAAATACAATTATTTGTCTTTCTTCTCTCTTTGCACGATACGGTTTTCCTATTTCTTTGGTATCAGATAATGCTAAGCAGTTTACATCTGAAGAATTTGAAATATTCTTAAAAAGTCATGGTGTAAAACATAAGTTTAGTGCACCGTACCATCCATCTACAAATGGACAGGCTGAGAGATATGTGCAAACGGTCAAACGTGGATTGAAAGCCTTAGCGTCTGAACCAGGTACTTTACAAATGAAGCTGAATAACTTTCTTATGCAGTACAGGAAGATGCCACATGTTACAACGGGGGAAAGTCCTGCATCTTTATTTCTAAAGCGTCACATAAGAACAAACATAGATTTGATCGTGCCGAATGTTGCAAATTTTGTTCATGAAAAGCAAACTGCAAGGAAATCTAAAGTTAAAGTAAAAGAATTTGAAATCAACCAGAAAGTAGCATTAAGAAATTATACGCCAGAAGCCAAATGGAAAATTGGTCGAATAGTAGCAAGAGAAGGGAAATTACATTACAGAGTTCAAGTTGGTTCAAATATTTGGAAAAGGCATGTGGATCAAATAGCTAATGTAGGGGAAGATATTTCTTTAACTAATGATACACATTCAGAAGAAAATGTCACAGAAAATTTCAGAAGCGAAAATGCAAAGGTGAAGCAAGATGATTTTCCACCCTTACAGTCAAGTTTCACAGATCTGCAACCAGTTGACCCTCATGTTCCAGTTGCTCCAGATTCTACGCCAACTGACTTTCATAATCCTGATTCTTCGAGTTCTAATTCAGCTAACTCTGATAATATTCTCCAAAAACCGTCGGTTCCTACTAGTGCTACAGTTGATGCTCCTGAACATGTAAAAACTAATTCTTCTTCTTCTCCACAGGTACTTAGAAGGTCCAGAAGACATCGAAGAGCTCCTGACCGACTTCATTACTAAGTGGGGAAGAGCTGTGGTATTTTATACTTTTACTTTTCAGGTAACACTGTAGATGGCGCCCCTTGTCCATTCCATGGAATTATGTAAGGAACATAATGTATCTGAGTTCCAGATTAATTGTTCTGTGTTTACAATATGTGTATGTCGTGTGTAGTGAATCCTGTGTATTAAATATGTTTCGTCCTTAAGTTTCGTCCACCTCCAATCATTGAGTACTGTTTTATATCTTAAGTTAAGATGTTTAAAGATAGTACAGGGTCATAAAGGGTCTAGGTCAAGCTATTTATACTTAAACAACGGCAGGAACGATTTTAACGAAATTTTGTGTGTAACAATATTTATACACGAGAAAACTAATGGGCTAAGTCACATTTTCGAGAGATTTCGATTATAAGGTTCATTTGTGGGTCATAATGGGTCACGGTCAAGCTATATCTAATGAACGGGTGAATCGATTTTAACGAAATTTTGTATACAGCATATTTTTGGCACGAGAAAATCATTGGGCTAGGTCACATGTTCGAGAAATTTCGATCAGTGGGTCATTTTTGGGTTATTCTAATTTTATCTTGACAATGTCTCGTGCAATTTTGACTAAATTTTATGTTCTATCGTTTTCGGACACAAGAAAATCATTGGGTTAGGTCATATGTTTGAGAAATTCGATTAATGAGTCATTTTGGGTCATAATTGGTCAAGTTCAAACTATTTATACCTAAAAATTGGCTCAATCGATTTTATCTAAATTTTGTATCTAACGTTTCTCGGCATACAAAAATTAGTGAGCTAGGTCAAATGTTCGAGAGATTTCGATATAAGGGTCATTTGTGGGTCATGCTAATTTTATCTGGAAAATCGTTCTCACCATTTTGAGTATACTTTCTATTATATCGTTTTCGGGCAAGAGAAAACCATTGAGCTAGGACACATACTCGTAAAAATTCAATTAGTGGGTCGTTTTAGGTCTTAATGGGTTCGGGTTATTTTAATTATATATATCAACTACTCAATCAATTTTATCTAAATTTTGCAACAAAACGTCTTTTGTCACGAGAAGACTATTGGGCTGAGTTGCATATTAAACAAAATTATATTAGTGGGTCATATCGCTTCATTGCTGAATGCTGTCAAGCTAATTTTACTTAAGAAATGGCTTACACGATTTTGATTCATTTTATACTCTACTGTTTTTGATTACCTGAAGACCATTGAGCTAAGTCACATGTTTGATCACATTTGATTAGAGGATCATTTCGGTAATAAGGGTCAGGATCACGAGAATATGGCAAAAGCCAATAAGTTGGCGAGATTTGACAAAATACTGGCGAAATTTGGCCAAAAACTCAACTATTAAGATTACGAAACCAAAACACGTATTTGGCACCAAATGAAAGAATGTGTCCAAATTTGGCTATATCTGGCAAAAAATATTGTCTTTCAGAATGTGAAGAAATTTCTTATACATTCTTAATAGCATTGAAGATACATAGTTAAACTAATCAGAGTCGAGCTAAAAAAGTGATTTGGATTGATGTCCTTTCCTTGTAAAATTTATGAACATGTGCATACAAACATAGTTTTCTTATTGATTGTTTTTGTAAATAATACTATTATTAATAACATGTTTTACAGTAATAATGCAGAGTGAATGATACAGTGAAAATACTATATCGAGTTGAACACAAAGTTAATTTTAAACGAGCCGAGCTCGGTCACCCCTGCTAGTCTTATACTATAATGCGAGCAAAAATTGTGTGTGTCTGTGTGTGTAAATTTTATCTCAAAAACGGCTCGAACGATTTTCGTAAAAATTTGGATTTTACCATTTTCGGGCACGAGAAGACCATTGGGCTAGGTCACATGTCTGAGAAAATTCGATTATTGGGTCATTTTGGGTCATAATGGGTCAGGATCAAGCTATTTATAGCTAGAGAACGCTGGATCGATATTAAGGAAATTTTGTAACCAATTGTTTTTTGGCATGAAAAAACTATTGGGCTGGGTCACATGTTCGAAAAATTTCAATTAGTGGGTCGTTTTTGGGTCATTATGGGTCAAGCCATTTTTATCTAAAAAATGGCTCTAACGATTTTGACCAAATTTTATATTTTATCGTTTTGGATTACAAGAAGATCATTGGGTTAGGTAACATGTTCGAGAAAAGTCGGTTAGTGGGTCATTTTTTGGGTCCTTGTGGGTCTATTTTTATCTAGAGATTTTCTCACGAATTTTGACTAAAAATTGCATTCTATGGTTTTCGGGCACGAGAAAAACATTGGGCTAGGTTACTTGTTCGAGAAAAAATTTTAATGGGTCATATTGGATCATTAAGGGTCTGGATCATGCTATTTTTATTTAAAGAACGGCGAGATCGATTTTAACGAAATTTTGTATGTAGCAGTTTTTTTGAAATGAGAAAACTAATGGGCTAAATCACATGTTTAAGATATTTCGACTATAAGGGTCATTTGTGGGTCATGTCAAGCTATATCTAAAGAACAGGTGGATCGATTATACAACAATCGATATCGAATTGATATCGTATACAACAATTTTTTGGCACGAAAAAACTATTGGGCCAGGTCTCATGTTCGAGAAATTTTGATTACTGGGTCATTTTGGGTCATAAAGGGTCTGGGTCAAGTTATTTACATTTAAAGAACGGCAGGATCGATTTTAACAAAATTTTGTATGCAACAGTTTTTTTTTTTTTTTTTTTTTTTTTTTTTTTTTTTTTTTTTGACACCATAAAACTAATGGACTAAGTCACATGTTCGAGAGATTTCGTTTAAAAAGGTCTTGATGGGTCATAATGGGCAATGATCAAGCTGTATCTAAAGAACGAGAGAATCTGTTTTAAAGAAATTTTGAATACAACATTTTTTTGACCCGAGACAACTATTGGGCTAGGTCACATGTTCGCGAAATTTTGATTAGTGGGTCCCTTTTGGGTCATTTTGTGTCAAACCAATTTTATCTAAAAAATGGCTTTAACGACTTTGACCAAATTTCTTATTCTACCGTTATGGATTACAAGAGGATTATTGGGGTAAGTCACGTGTTAGAGAGAATTCATTAGTGGGTCATTGTGAGCCATATTAATTTTATCTACACAATGTCTCTCACAATTTTGATTAAATTTTGTATTCTATCGTTTTGGGGCAAGAGAAACCATTGGGCTAGAACACATGCTCGCGAAAATACGATTATTGGGTCATTTTGGGTTATAATGGGTCAGTATCATTCTAATTCGACTGAAACAATTTTACCTAAATTTTGTAACGAAATGCTTTTTGTCACGAGAAGACTATCGGAATGAGTTGCATATTAAAATAATTATATTAGTGGATCATTTCGGCTTCATTGGCGAATGCTGTCAAGCTAATTTTACCTAAGAAATGGCTTAAAGGATTTTGATTGAATTTTATATTCAATTGTTTTTGATTACCTGAAGACCATTGATCTAAGTCACGTAATTTCATTAGTGGGTCATTTTGAGTAATACGGGTCAGAATCACGAGAATAAGGCAACAGTCAAAAAGTTGGCGAAATTTGTTAAAATATTGGCGACATTTGGCTGAAAAATCGACTGTAAAATTACGAAAGTCAAAACAGGTGTTTAGAGATAAATGAAAAAAGTCACCAAATTTGGCTACATCTGGTAAATAATATTGTCTTTCAGAATATAAAAAAAATACTTCATAAATTTGGTACAAGTTTATAAAAATTTGGTAAAAATAGCGTACGAGATGCATACTTAAATCAATCAGAGTCCAGCTAAAAAAAGGATTTGGATCGATGTTCTTTTGTTGTGAATCTTAAAATAATGTAAAATTTATGAACATGTGCATACATACATAATTTCCTTATTGATAGTTTTTGTAAACAATACTTTTACTAGTATTAAAAAATGCTCTGACGAGCATAAAAAAAGGTTAATATGTTTTTAAGTATAAAAAAGGATTTGAGAAGTGCTTCTGTTAACAATTGAGCATGAGGAAGGACTAGGGATCCCTTCTTGGCTACAACTCACTTCAGTGCCAACTTTGAAAAAATCATATTTGCACTTTTTCCATATAAAGGAATGTTGCGGTACTTTAGTAGAGCTTTCCACCGAGTTTTACGTGTTAACTGCTCTGTTCACTCTGCAGTATACCATAAATAAATTTTCTGCGCAATTCTACTCTGCGGACGTGGTTAATGGCAGTGCATGAATGTGATACCTGCATAACTAGATTTTTGGCCCTATGTAGCCTTGCCTTACATTTATGTCTAATCAAGTCGCATCTTTACACTGCCCATTTTTATAGTAACTGTGACTGATTTCTTTTATATGGAAAAAGTGCAAATATGATTTTTTCAAAGTTGGCATTGAAGTGAGTTGTAGCCAAGAAGGGATCCCTAGTCCTTCCTCATGCTCAATTGTTAACAGAAGCACTTCTCAAATCCTTTTTTATACTTAAAAACATATTAACCTTTTTTTATGCTCGTCAGAGCATTTTTTAGTACTAATCATTTAATTTTTTTGATAAAAACTAAAGATTTTCTAATATCTTAAAAATAAAAAAAAAAAATTGCTGCGGTAAAAAATTTATAAAATGATGACAGCAGCAGAAAATTTTGACGTATTGTTATTATTGAACAACATACATCTTACTTGTGTGCTCGACATGAAAGCCTGCTTAAAAGTCATCGTCAATATGCAGGGACGAGGTAGCACAAGGAAATTTTACTGCACAAGAGAAATACAACCGGAAGCTCAACACAAAATGTGTGTGCAATGGAGCCAACGGGATTTGAACCCACAACCCCCTACGCTCGCAAGCGATTAGCGGCATGGTGTCTTAAACACTCGGCCACGGAGGCCCCTTTTAATGTATTAGAATAATCAAAAAAGCCATTGCATGTCGTTGCATTGCCATATAAAATGCATATGAAAAATAAACCATGGAGTCGAAAGAACAATAAGTAATGTGTTCACAATTTTATTCGAAGAATTGAAAACTATAATAATTAAATATATTCAAGGTACTTTCTCGAATGGAACAAAAAATTGTAGAAATTGAATAATTCTAGAAATTGGATAATAATTAACATAAGAATATTCCCGAAGGAATAAGAACTAAACACAAAAGCATTTCTAAGCAAAAACGAATTTACGCAACTTGCATCCAATGGGATGTATGTATCACTACCCGCTAAATACACTACTCAAAACAATCAAAGGATATTTGAAGTTTTAAATAAAATAAAGATATAAGCGAATTTTTTTTGCCGAAAATAGAAGAAGAGAATCACAAATGCAAATTTTTCTGGTTTTCAAACTGTGGAGTATGCAAATTTTGAGTTCGACGTCAAAAACTTCGCTTCAGCGGCAGCGAATGAAATTTGACTTTCAACTGGATAAAAGAGAATGAAGACAAGGATGATCGGCATTCAGTGATTGCTTTTTTTCGATGAGTACGATGTGTCAGCGAAGTCATTTGACAGATTCAGAAGCTTGGAGAATTGTTGGTAGGTTAGAAGGGGGCCAAACTCAAGCCGAAGTAGCGCAAGCCATTGGAGTGTCAAAAAGTGTCATTTCCAAGATCTGGAACCGTTTTTTGGAGAGTGGATGTGCAGGCCGAAGACCAGGGCAAGGTCGTAGACGGGTAACAACGCCCAATGAAGATCGGTATTTAGCATTAACAGCTCGGAGACACCGAAACATGAACGCTACTCTTCTCCAACAACACCTTCGCTCGGCTACAGGTACCACGATTTCAACTCAGACTGTCCGAAACCGGCTCCATGCTGTAGGTCTGTATGCTCGCCGACCGATGGTATGTGTTAGATTAACATCAAGGCATCGTCGCGAGCGCAGGGAGTGGACAACCGAGCATGTCAACTGGAGGAGAAATGAATGGGGCAATATTCTGTTTTCTGACGAGTCCCGTTTTTCTGTGCATCCGGATAATAGGCGTATTTTCATATGGAGGGACCGAGGCAGTAGGAATAATCCTGCGTTCGTGCACGAAAGTGTCAGATTTGGCGGTGGAGGAGTGTTGGTGTATGGTGCATCTCCATTGACGGGCGCACTGACCTCTACATCATTCGCGATGGAGCTCTGACTGGTCGCCGATATAGGGATGAGATCCTCAGACCTATTGTAGTCCCTTACGCTGCAGCAATCGGAGATAACTTCATTTTAATGGACGATACCTGCATGCCACATCGTGCAAACCTGGTGGAGGATTTCCTTTTCGAGGAAGAAATCGTTCGAATGGAATGGCCAGCGTGTTCTCCAGACATCAATCCAATCGAGCACGTTTGGAACGCTCTAGGAAGACGAGTTTCTGGCCGCCAACAACCCCCACAAACTCTCCAAGAACTGGAAAGAGCTCTTCTGGAAGAGGGAAGCAGAATACCCCAACTCGTCATTAATAGCCTCATTGAGTCCATGCCTCAAATGTGTTCAACGTTGCTGACCGCCCGTGGAAACCATACCCCCTACTGAAAATGATTTTCTTTGAAGAAAACACCTTTTCTTATTCTTTTTTTCTCATATGCACAAATTGTGTTTTTTTCCTTTTGTACACAAATGCGCAATAAAATGCATTTTTTTCTGCCAAACATGTGTAATTTATTCTCATATAACCTACTATGTCTGTCGACCATGTATCAATCAGCTAAAAAGTTTCCCAGATACAACATACACCTAAAACTGCAATATCCTTTAATTGTTTTGAGCAGTGTACGTTACCACGAGACTCCCAGTATCCCACCAGAGATGCTGACAATTTTAATATAGTACCTATATAAGTTATGTGACTGTCATGAAGAGCTCCCGTCTGACTGTTTCATTTTTTATATGCCAAGTGGCTGGCTATTTTGCTACTTTTATTTTAGCTAGCTCAGATGGTTCAATCGCCAAATATTTTTCCTTCGCCATTGTTTTATTTTAAATATAAAGCTGTCCCTAACTTTATTTAAAATACACAACTTTCATTTAAAAACACATTTAAAAATATATTTATATCAGATACATTTAAATTATTTGTTTTTCTTTCATCTTATTAAAAATACTATAAGTAAATAAATTAATGTACTTTTTCAGTAGTTATACATGACGAAAAAGTTCTTGCCGGGAAAAGAAATTTGGCAATGTATATTCTAGCAACCTATTTACTGTTTCATATACACAAGCATTTATTTTTCTGATGTCAGTACAATGTATTTATGGTACTATTTGATTATCCTGTCGACAAAGAACTATACAGAAACTGTAAGATGAATGCCAATAATGGATGAACATAAATGTTACACTCACTTGACATTAAACACTCTATATTTGTTTGTTGAGTCAACAAATGATTTTAAATTCAATTATTTATTTGTATTTTTATTAATGTTTTACTAATTTATTTGTTCTTTTGTTATTTAAAATAAATTTTATGCCAATAAACGAATAGCTCTTATTCTTTATATTAAGTGAGAAAAAAATAATATATTTTATTAATGTTATTTTATGGTTATATCCGCCTACATTTTTTGACTAAATAAGAAGCATTTGACTCCTTACAAACTTCCTCTAACATTGATATGTTTTATGTCCCTTAATAAATTTTATTAATACATTTAAAATACTTTAATGTTATTCACATATGCGATATCTTAAAAATATCTCTTTATGGTTTGATTTAATAAATTCTGGATTAAATTATGAAAACTTTTATTAGCATCATTTTATTCGAAATCATCTAAATAAATCAAATTTTATATTTGGTACATCTATATGCCATAAGTAAACGTCACCATTAAAATAATCCCTTTCGTTAGGGATTTTTTTAAAAGCTAAATTCATTAATTTTCTAAACTTAAAATTTTAGAATGGCAACATTTTTCCTTTTCAGTAAATTGGCGAATAGTTTGGTGATTTCTATAAATTGATGAAATTGGTCGACCTGATAATCAAGTAGCATCGTATGTAATGTAAATAAACCAAGTACGCATTTTTGGCACACATATCATATACGCACCACGTTGGCGTGATTTCTGCTAATGTCATATACGTATCATCAGTAGCGTCTAGACCCCGCCCCAAATTTTGGCTCATATCACAAATGCACCCAAGAAAATCCCCATGCTGCCGATAATGGGATTTAATAGTTTGATATCTGCGTTAATAACAACAATTTTGAATTGCTCATCTCAGAAATTTCTTCCATGCAACTTTCGTGCACATAGAGATTAATTTTTCGGTTTTAATGTCGTTAGTTAACGCGGGTTTGGCGAGTTTCGTACATTTTAGTGATTCCTGCACAGCGAATTTCATGGATCCAGTGATGTTCTTTTGGTTTAAATGGGCGCGCAGCACTCATACACGCGTTAGTGATTGCGGAGTTGGCGAGTTTCGTACATTTTAGTGATTCCTGCACAGCGAGTTTCGTGGATCCAGTGAGGTTTTTTTGGTTTTTATGGGCGCGCAGCGCTCATACACAAGTTTGTGATTGCGGCGTTGACGAGTTTTGTGCAGTTTAGTGTTTCCTGCACAGCGAGTTTCAGGGGTCCAGTGATGTTTGTCTGTCTGTCTTTCTGTTTGTTTGTGTGTCTATCGGTTTGTTTTTCTGTCTGTTTGTTTGTTGATTTGTTTGTTTGTCTGTCTGTTCGTCAGTTTGTTTGTTCGTCTATCTGTTTGTTTCTACGTTTGTTTTTGTCTGTCTGATAGTTTGTTGGTTGGTTTGTTTGTTTGTCGGGTTGTTTCTTTGTTTTTACGTCTGTTTGTTTTCTTTGTCGGTTATTTGTTTGTCTGTTTGTTTGTTTTTTGTCTGTTTGTCGGTTTGTTTGTTTTATTACTGTTTGTTTGTTTGTCTGTTTGTCTTTTAGTTTGTTTGTCAGTTTGTTTTTTTATTTGTCTATTTGTTTGTTTATTTCTTTGGCTTTTTGTCGGTTTGTTTGTTTTCTGTCTGTTTGTTTGTATGTTTGTCTCTCTGTCTGTTTATTTGTTTATTTGTAGTAGCGTCAAGAAACGGCAAAAAACAAACTGACTGTTAATAATAAATAATACTGATAATGTAAATATTATGTTAATGTTAATAATAAATATCAAAAATAATATTGTATATTCCGTAAGAAAAAGGGAAAGCAAGAAACCATATTTTCAGTTTAAAAAGGGAAAATATCGGCAGCATGGGGATTTTCTGGGGTGCATTTGTGATATGAGCCAAACTTTGGGGCGGGGTCTAGACGCTAGTGTCAAAATAGATAGTGAATATGATACATGAAAATAACAAAAAATAAATATTTTTTTTCACGTGATTTATCTAATCTATTTATTTATGTTACATACTGATGTACCAGCTTTGTAAGGGCTTCACTTGGTAGAATGCCAAGCCGATTCCATTCGGACTTTGGGGGTAATAGCCTATCAGGTCGAGAAATGATATTAAATATTGTTTTCTATTTTTTGTTCCGAGTGAAATTTTATTTTAAAATAAATAGATTGTGGACCTATTAGTAGTTCTCGGCATAACCTTTCCAAAATATATATATTTCTCCTACATTTTTGTGAATTTTAATAAAAACATGTCTTTTTTTTTTTTTTTCATTTATATTTATGGCTAAAATGCAGTTTTAACGACTGCTTGGCATCTGTCTTGGCGGCTATGCAAGAAATTCGCCAATTCTAACAACCTAAATATTCAGGGCACTTGTGTGTCACATACTCACTGGGATTTACTTGGCGCCAGAATGGCGTTATTTTGCCTAATATGGCAACCCTGATAGTGTTTATTTTTTGATAAATTGTTTATTTACTTTAATTTTTTTTTAATTATATAAAATGTTTTTTGCTCTATTGTTATTTGTTTTTAAAATTTATTATATTTAAAAATTGTTTTATTTATTGTTATTTTTTTTAATAATAAAAAATAATTTAAAAATGTATATTTAACCAGCATTCGAAAAAGAGGTTTTCGCCAAATTGACGTTCGAATTTTTTTTTTTTTTACCAAACCTTGCGCGTATATGATATCTGCGTCATTTCTCATTTTCATATCCAATGTATGCAAATAATATAAATAAATAATGTACACAATAATGTAGCGAAATAATTTTAAAAAATTACTAATCTGGCAAGTTTTAAAATCACACCATTCAGGCATTAATTCTAAAAAGATTAAGTTACGCTATATTGCGAGGGAAAAAGTTATAACCATACCTTTAAATCATCTTTTTTATTATATTTGTCTTTTTTTAAACTTATTTTAGAGTAATTGAATTATAATGTAATGTTTAGAAACAGATAATTGAATTAGAGAAACAAAAAGGTATTCGCCAAAAAAATTCGACATAACTAGGATGTTTAATAAACAAACTCATCTCGAGATGGTACTAACTTCCCCATTTTTGACATGGACTCGCTCTTTTCGCCCATGCGCAGTTCGGTCCAGGTTCCTTTTAAACGTGGTTCATCAGTACATAGCAATTTTTTATGTTCACTAGGGGGGCCCCGCCCCCCTGCTCGCTATGCTCGCCAACCCCCCGCGTAATCGCTTCGCGATTCCAAATTATTCTCTACTCCTGCTTGCTGCGCTCGCCAATAACCCATGGTATGAATAAGCAGTTGCAGACCTTCCAAATGATGTGTCACACGGCTGGTGTTGTAAAGAAATTAAAAATGTGCCCCCCTGGGGGGCGCAGAGTGGGAGGCGACACAAAAGACATTCATAATATGAATAAGCAGCTGCAGATTTCTCAAATGATATGTCACACGACTGGTGTTGTAAAAAATTGAAAATGTGCCCCCCTGGGGGGCAGAGTGGGGGTGACACACAAGACATCCATAAAAAGAATAAACAGTTGCAGACCTTTCAAATCTTGTGTAACACGACTGGTGTTGTAAAGAAAATAAAAATGTGTCCCCTCTGGGGAGCAGAATGGGGGATAACACACAATACATCCATTATATGAATAAGCAGTTGCAAACCTCTCAAATAATGTATCAAACGACTGGTGTTGTAAAGAAATTAAAAATTTGGCGAAATATTACAGTTATCGCCAAGTTGGCGTCACTTTTGACAACTAATTTTGGTCGCCAAATTTGGCGATATATCGCCAAGTTGGCGACAAACTTGGCGATTGTTGGCGATGGTAACCTTTCCTCTCTTTATGGTAACCCATATGGCGATGCATAGACGGAGCCCTTTCCTGATTGGTCTATTCGACTCATGGAAGGAGTGGAAAACCCGGATTCGTTAGTTCCGGAAATCTTCCACATCAGCATCATTCCAGGAGTCATTCCTTTTAAGGCTAGTTTTTTTTTTACTATAGAAGGATTTAAACTTACGTGCAACAATTACAAGAAGAAACAAATATAAGAACAAGTTGAATGTAGATTCTGCCATTGCAGAATTTAGTTTCGCCTCCGATTAGAGGGGAAAAAATCGATAGAGGTTTTTTAGAAGGGCGACCGCGTTTAGATTGCAATGAACTAACTTCATTTTTCTTGTGTTTATCAATATAATAGCAAACAGAACCGCGTGAAATACCCAATTGAATAGCAATTTCTCTCTGAGACATTGGAATTGCGGAATAATAAAGAGATACAATTTGACGTGCTACTTCTTCATTGACTAGATTCATCAAAAACGGATTTTTTCTTTAGTTTAAACGTTTTTTTATAGACTGAGTAAAAGGAAACGCAATTTAACAATAAAACGAGTGGAATGCCGTCGTATTCGGCGAATGAAATGTTTAAAAGACCTGATGGATTTGGTTTAAAAAAAGCAACAGTAATTACATTATTGAATCAATATATAAGAAATATATTTTCAAAGTAAATGTCAAGTGTGCCAGTTACAATTTTGCATGCAAATATTCGCACATCTTCAGTTAAAATTGTAATCTGAGTGGCGGTGAAATCCAGAAATTTTATTTTATATGCACTCGCAAAAAAATAGTTTTATTAAAAAAAAAAAAAAAAAAAAAAAAAAAAAAAAAAACTAATTTTATTTTTATTGTGACATTATTTTCACTAACTGAAGTCATCTGAAAATAAAATCTCAATCGCAGTGTCCATACTGAAAAGAAATATTGAAATGTAATATCGGGTACTACTAGGTTATCCAGTCGACCCAAGAAATTATCGCCAAACTATAAGATTAAATGCCAATAATGGATGATCGTGAATGTCACATTCAATGATATTAAGTACGATTCATGTGATCATCATTAAGTGATTTTTATTTCGACTTTTTATTAATATTCAACTAATTATTTGTTTTTTCGTTATTTAAAATAAAAATTATGTCAATATGTATAATTTGGCTATTAGTTTGGCGATTTGTATAATTTGGCGAAATTGGTCGGCGAGATAACAGAGTAGTACCTAATATCTTTATGAGTAAAAATGCGATGTTTTAAATAGTGACGTCATTTTCTCTTCAAATGTTTTTTAAAAGTTGTTGTTATTAGTAATATGAAAAAGGCATCCGTAATCTATACATATAATAAAACAGTAGGACCCGGTGTGTCTGTACATTGAAGATAATTGACAAAAATGGAGTCAGGGCGATAAAAGAAAACCAATGAAACACAAAAAAAAAAATTTGAATTTTTTGTCTGTCTGTCTGTCTGTTTGTTCGAGGTTATCTTCGTAACTACTGAATGGATTTTTATGCGGTTTTCACTAATGAAGAATGCACACTCCCGGGCAGTGTATAGGCTTTGTTTCATCAAAATCGGACAACAGACAAAAAAGTAACAAAAAGAAACAAAAGAAACTATTAGGTGCGCTGCTCACGTTTTTTAGTACATAACGTTTTTTAGTACATATAAAATCCAATAGATGTCACTGTGCGATTTTAAAACGCGCTATCGTTATGTTTTCGCCAGTCTACTTAAGTATGAGAAAGTTTCAAGCTGGCTGTCGTTCCATGTGGTTTAGTCGGTAGAACGTCAGTGCGCCATACTGATGGCCCGGGTTCGATTCCCAGCATGGAATTTTTTTTCACTATGTTGGCATTAACGCCTATAAGCAATTAAAAGAATTTGAAATATTGTATTCAAGGCGAATTTTCTCTCTGGGAAAATTTCCTTGCATTAATATGTCAGTGTAATTTTTTTTTCGATTTAATTTTTTTTTTCGAAACTTTGTTTTTCTTAAAAAATTACAGTAAATATTTGATATTTCCCAACGTTTTTTGAATGATCGACTTGCTTTTTTTTTTTTTTAATGTATGTCTGAACCTTATCTAACTACTTCTTCAAGATTTCTTTAGATAAACCGACCAGCGTAGCGGGCGAAGGCCGCTATCTATACATATAATAAAACAGTAGGACCCGGTGTGTCTGTACATTGAAGATAATTGACAAAAATGGAGTCAGGGCGATAAAAGAAAACCAATGAAACACAAAAAAAAAATTTTTGAATTTTTTGTCTGTCTGTCTGTCTGTCTGTCTGTCTGTTTGTTCGAGGTTATCTTCGTAACTACTGAATGGATTTTTATGCGGTTTTCACTAATGAAGAATGCACACTCCCGGGCAGTGTAGGGGGAACTGGGGTACATTGATACATGGGGCACATTGATACACCCCCTCTACCGCTCACAGGGTCATTACAGGAAGTTTCACAACAGCTCCAAAAGATGATGCTAGTGTATTCAACTACATACAGAAAGTCTTGGAATGATTCAGTAGTTTGATGAAATGGGACGGGTGATTTATTGTTTTTGTTGTTCAAAAGTAAATATGAGTTGTACAATTGAAATGCTATTATACAACTGTTCCAGTATTTTCAACCAAAATGAATACTCTCCCTGGTAAGTACAGCTATTCTTTATCAGTTTTTCATTATTTATTGTTAGATATATTGTGAAGTGTTGGATTTGAGACTCATTTTATTCAAAATCGCTGTATGTGGCACATTGATACAGTCTATGACGGGGCACATTGATACAGCCTAAATCCTTTAATAGTTCATATTTTCATTATCTTTTATTATTTTTTTTACCATACACTCCTTAATCCAACCTTTTTTTTCACGAAAAATTTATAATATTAGTTTTTATTGAAGTGAAATAGCTCTAATTTCTTTATATTAGAACATTTTATAGTATTTTTGAAAACAGAAGACGTAGGAACTTACCCAGCATCTAGTGCTAGTAGAACTAATAAAAGAAAAGGACGCCATTCTGGCAAATCTCGAATTTATATCGATTCTCCAGAGAAAAAAGTATTTTTGACATGCGAAATGTTAAGTAAGCGAAACAAACTGCAGAACAGAAAATGATACTTATCTTATAAACAGAATTTTTAATATAATTATCCTTTATTTTCTGTTTATGAACCTATTTATAAACAGAAAAACTGGTAATTTTTTCATCTTTCATAAGAAAGAAGATAATGCTGGGGTTGAAGTGCTAGATATGACAAAGTTACCACAGCCAACAATCAGACAAGAAACAGCCAGAACATCAGGTCATAATATATTTAATTTTGATTGCTTTAATATTGCTTAAAAATAAATTGTGGGTGATTTGAATTTTTATAAATAAATATAAAATGGTTTTCTAATTCATTTTCTATGAAAAATATGCATTGGTATTATTTTGTCGTCATTTTTCTCAAACGTATCAATCTGCCCCGGGGATGGGGCACATTGATACAAATGACTTTTTTTGATTTTTTTAAAATTACATGCAAAAATACTATATAAAACAATGATTGTACATTTTTATAACATACTACACAAGTTTTGCTGCCACCTCATGGAAAAAAAACTTGAATTTTCTACTTTCTTGACACCAAAAAAAATCTTAGAAAAAAACTGTATCAATGTACCCCAGTTCCCCCTATAGGCTTTGTTTCATCAAAATCGGACAACAGACAAAAAAGTAACAAAAAGAAACAAAAGAAACTATTAGGTGCGCTGCTCACGTTTTTTAGTACATAACGTTTTTTAGTACATATAAAATCCAATAGATGTCACTGTGCGATTTTAAAACGCGCTATCGTTATGTTTTCGCCAGTCTACTTAAGTATGAGAAAGTTTCAAGCTGGCTGTCGTTCCATGTGGTTTAGTCGGTAGAACGTCAGTGCGCCATACTGAAGGCCCGGGTTCGATTCCCAGCATGGAATTTTTTTTCACTATGTTGGCATTAACGCCTATAAGCAATTAAAAGAATTTGAAATATTGTATTCAAGGCGAATTTTCTCTCTGGGAAAATTTCCTTGCATTAATATGTCAGTGTAATTTTTTTTTCGATTTAATTTTTTTTTTTCGAAACTTTGTTTTTCTTAAAAAATTACAGTAAATATTTGATATTTCCCAACGTTTTTTGAATGATCGACTTGCTTTTTTTTTTTTTAATGTATGTCTGAACCTTATCTAACTACTTCTTCAAGATTTCTTTAGATAAACCGACCAGCGTAGCGGGCGAAGGCCGCTAGTAATATTGTAATTCCCATTTATCTTGTTGCTGAATGACATCATTTTCCTCATTTGAAATTTCTCTTATTTTGATTTAGACATTAATTTTTATCATAAATTATTTTCTGTTATTTTATTTACATTATTAATATTATTTCTCGGTAAATACATATTTTTTTAATCTCAATTAGTGCATAATTATACGCAATCATTTTGGAAAATAAATATTTATTATCGAGTGAAAAACTAAACTGTGTTGCCACCATTTTGAAGAAATGTCATGAAAAAGCTTTTAAAATTAAAAATAAAATATAAAAATGGAAATAAATAAAAAAATAACTAAAATGGGCACAACTACAAATAAATAGCTTTCATTTAAAATAATAATTATCAAAATCGGTTGAGTAGAAAATTCAGGACTGATGACACGACATTTTTAGCTTGTCAGAAAGAAATAGCATCGGAGGCTAAAAAGACTATGTTCAGCTGGAGATTTCAGACATCAATTCGATTTTCTCAGCGACCGTCAAACATACAAAGATGGAAAAAAAAACTGTTTTAAGTTTTACTATGAGGATTAAAATAAACCAAAAACGAAGTTAATCCATCTACGGAAACGCTAGCTAGACTTAGTTGAATTTTTTGCCTTCATTTTTTCATTTAAAATTAAATAAAAAACTATTAGAAGCTGCAGTAATTTTTTGAATGCTATCATTTTATTCGTCTCGTTGAGTTCTATCTTTTAAAAAAAATTTCACTGCCGTATCTCAACTGGTTCGCCAGAAATTTTAGAAAGTTGTTCGCACTTTCTATTTCTTAAACATATTATACCAAACGCTACCGCGTTTGCTATGATAAATAACATGTTTTATAGTAATAATACAGAGAGACTGATACAATGAAAATACTATATCGAATTTAATGCAAAAATAATTTTAACCGAGCTTAGCTCGGTCACTCCTGCTAGTGAATATAATTTCACATATTCAAACAAAAATAAACAGACAATCTTTTTCTTGAATCAAGTATTAATTTTTAAAACAATGTTTAAATATATAGTTTTTATTATTATTTTGCTGTATAAAATGCTTTAAACATATCAATTAATATCAAAAATATAGATCGAAATATAAACAATGTCAGATAAAAAAAAAAAAAAAAAAAAAAAAAAAAAATTGCATCATTTAGAAAAATATACTTTTTGTAATTTTAACGCACTATTTCGTTTGCATTTAAAATTAATTTAATTCCTTAAGAACAACTAAATTATAAAGTTTCCAAAGCAAATATATATGTGCTAAAATAAAATATAGGCCTTTTTTTTTTTTTTTTTTTTTGTATGAGGTAAAAACATGGTTCCGTAATTTCAGTTGATACCTCAAAAAAAAGTATGACAGTTTTTTAAGTAAAGAAAGGTTTTCGATAAATATAATTATAAAAAAAAGATACTATCAGTCCATATTTACTAGAGGGAATAAATTGAAACTTGAAGCTGGTAACGTTGTGAGAATAGCCTCATCAGACCAAAGTAGAGCATCCACACTCTTTGTAACGTTTTTAACTAATAAATAACACACGGCTGGTTCTTTCAAATTAACACAACAAAGTAGACTATAATCTGGCGTTTTATTTCACATCAAAATAGCAGGCGAGACACTCACGGCTTATCACATTCCATTCTATTTTACATTGGAATAAAAAATACAAACTTAAGAACACAGAGAATGCTGTCAAAAGCATAAAGTAAGAAAAATAAATTACCATGGAAACGAAGAATACAAGATCTTCGTGATGCTTTTTTCGATATAAATGAATGCAGACGATATTTACACAAACATCCTGGCTTGTTCCTGACATCCTGACTTGTGAAATCCCTTAGGATTTCAACAAGTGTTTAGCTTCTTACAGTTTTACTATAATGAAAAAACAATTAATAACGCAAATAAAATTAATACAAAATATAAAAAAGTAAAATTGTTCTTTGTTTAGCTTTTAGTGTCCATAGGAAGAGGACAGAGTTTCACTATTTGGCAATTTATGACACAGTTACTAGTCTTAATCGTAACAACTCGGACTCTGTTTTCTGAACCTGGATGAACAGTTATTATTCTTTCTAGTTTCCATTTAAGCGGCGGAAGGTTGTCATCTTTGATGAAAACTAAGTCTTTAACTTGTAAATCTCTTTGACATTTTTGCATTTAGCTCTTTGCTGAAGTGAAGACAGGTATTCCTGGCTCCATCTTTTCCAAAACTGCTGTAGCATGCATTGTCTCACAAGCCATCTATCAAGGTGATTTAAGAGACTGCGACTCGGATCTTGTTCAGGTATGGCAGTTAGAGAAGTTCCAACTAGAAAGTGGCCAGGTTAGAGCAGTTAAGTCTGTTGGGTCCGATGATATAGGACACAATGGCCTAGAGTTGAGACAAGCTTTAACTTGTGTAACTAAGGTTTGGAATTCAGGATAAGTTAACAAAGTGTCACCAACGGTTTACAAGAGGCTTTCCTCTTAATGCAATAAATCATAGCAAACGCGATAGCGTTTGGTATAATATGTTTAAGAAATAGAAAATGCGAACGTCTTTTTGAAATTTCTGGCGAACCAGTTGACGTACGACAGTGATTTTGTTTTCAAGAAATAGAACTCGACGAGACGAATAAAATGATACCATTCAAAAAATTATCGCAGTTTACTGTAATTTTTTATTTAACTTTTAACGAAAAAATGAAGACAAAAAATTCAACAAGCAATAGCTAATGTTATTATGGATGGATTAACTTCATTTTTAACTCACAGGCTATCATAGCCTGAGAGCTTATGTGCCCGTCCGTTCTGTATGTATGTTCGTTCGTGCGTAACGCGGTAACTCGTGATAAAAATATACGATCCACTTGAAATTTTGTATGTAGGTATATCCTGACAAGGCGCTTCCCTGATTAGTTTTTGGAGTTCATTCGATATTTATAAGAGGGGGAACGGGGAACTCATGCCCCTCCCCTTAGTTGATATAAATGGGATTTTCATGCAGAATTAAGTTTTCGTTCAAAATTTAGATTAGGATCATTCTGATGAGGCGATTCCGTGACTCTTATTAGGTGTTCATTGAATAAGTATAAATAGGGGGAACAGGGGTTCTAATGCCCCCCCCCCTTAATTTATATAAATGGATTTTTCAAGCAGAATTTTCAGATTTCGTTCAAACATCTGAATAGTTTTGGAAGTTTAATGGTTAAGTATAAAAGAGGGCGATAACTCCTTTTAAATTATATAAATGCTAAATGGGTTTTTATTAAGAATTATCTCATTTGCTCTGAATTTTGGATATAGATTTTTTATATGATAAAGCATGTCTTTGATAGTATAGGAGGTTCAATGATTAAGTATAAAAAAAGAGGAAAGGGGAGAGCTGTTTCCCCTTCTTAATTTTTTTTTCGAACGGAATCTACCCTTGAAAATATAAGGCTTTAATGTACAATAAGTATTTGTAGCCTGTGAGCTCAATGCCATCAGTTTAACTGGGCAGTATTCTTTATTTTATTGGTTTATTTTTATCGTCTTGATAAAACTTAGAACAGTTTTTTTTTTTTCATCTTTGTATGTTTGACGGTTTCTGAGAAAATCGAATTTATGTCTTAAACCCCCGGTTGAATATTGTCTTTTACTGTTGCGATTGTAGTTTTTTGTATTCATTGCCACCAAATTTAATATAAAAATTGTCATGTATGTATCATAATTCATTCAAATTAAACAAATCACGTGAAAAACATGGTTATTTGTTTTTATTGCGAAGCTTTTAGTTTCAGTTCTTTTAATAATAAAGTTGTGAACGCAGTGTTTTTTTTTTTTTTTTTTTTTTTTTTTTTGAATCCATGGTTTATTTTTCAAATAACATGCATTTTATATGACATGGGATGATTTTCTCGAGTGCCCTAACATTTTGAATTTTAATTGCCGAAACGTCAGTGAAGGCTTACTGTGGAGACACGAAATTTTTTGGTTTCTGTCTGTATGTCTGTCTGTCAGTTTGTCAGTCTGTCTGTTCCGCGATAACTACCGCAAAAAACATCCGAAAGACTTGAAATTAAGTGTGTATATTGGTAAGGCACTCGGATTTAGCTGTATAGTTTTTTGTTATATTTTATTAATTCGTTCGTAAAATATAGAATATTTTATTTTGCGCAATAATGTTTTTCTATGGCAAATCCAACGATTTTCAAATTTTTATTTGTTGAGAGAAAATGACTCATTTGATTAATGGAATTCAACGATAAATGGATACTGAAATTTGCCAGTACGGGGCTTAAATTATTCATATTGTTTTGAAATTTTATCTATGCATATGTCAGATTTTTTAAATTATTGCTGTAAATCTTGGCCATTTTTTATAAATGTGTTCCAATAATATAAGCTAATTTGTTTTAGAGATTTACTTATTTCAAATGTATTTATTTCGTTTTCTTCATTTCTTTTAATAGTCGCTAAGCAACCATTTATCCTAATTCTTATTCTTATAATATTATAAATTTTAAAATGTGTACGGAAGTTTGAATAACATAACTTCAATGCTTCAATAGCATAACTTCAACTTTGTATCTTTGCGTATAGATAATTATAGCCAGAAAAGAACAAAGGCTATGTATTATTTATTTTATTCGAATATTTTCGTTAATAATTCTGAATTTCATTATTTTTCATGCATAACCAATCGGCATTTTTTAGATAAAATTTAATCAATTTTCTTTCCGTTGCCAAGAAAATCAAAATTTCGAATATTAATTTTTCAGCGACGATAAATTTTCAATTGAGCAATTTCCATGCGAAAACTGAAACTAAGGAAAATTTAAAAGAAAAAAATAAATATGACGTCGTATTTGCAATAAAAATAAATATACTATTTTTTGTTAAATATTAAACACTGATATTTGTTTCGTTAACATGAATTTTTTTGTCAGTATGGCGACATAATTAAAAATAAAAGGAATGAAAATATTTTAAATAAAATATTTATTTGGTAAACTATGACGTCATAATTGAAATAAAAGAGGTATTTTATAGTAGTCGTTAAAAATAAACGGGACATGGATAGCAGTAATTCATGGAGTTAGAAAAATAATGACGTCATATTTAAAATGGATAAGAAATATTTTTTACGAATACTAAATTATAAGTTACATACAGATAAAAAAACTTCATTAAAAACTAAAAATTAGCAGTGGAAGGCTTTTTTTTGTCGGAAAAAAGGGGAAAATAAAACTGATTAATGTATTTTTAAAGCTATTTTTTTCTTTAAAGTTAAAAAGAATTAAGTTTCAATTTGTGCAGATGGTATACAAATTAAAATAAATTTTCTAAAACTAAAAATATATTTTCAAATATTGACGTTTCATTAATGAACTTTTTCAACAGAAGCGAAAATCATCTGTCAGCAAATTAAAATTCACAACCAAGAATCTACACTATTAAAATCCGACCGTATGTATGTATGTAACGCTATCTCCTCCGATCCCGGATACTTAGAAAAGTCGCTTTTGTTTTGAATTGAAGGGAAAAGAATCCCGGGTTCCCGAGTTGCGCATTCGTCTCTCTGTCCGTCCGTCCCTCTGTTCGCATGTAGCAACTCAAAAACTACCCAACCGAATAGTTTGAAACATAAAATATATATAATTATTAGATGTCGAGTCATTTCAAATTTTATGAAAATCGTATGCACCTATGAATGGTAATTTATAACTATGTGATTTCAGTTGTTTTAAGATTGTTTTATTTTAAAATTAATTTTAGCTTCTTACTAACGTGTAATAAAGGTACAAGGTAAACTACAGGGCTGAAAAAAAGTTTTCAAGTATGTTTTCAATTTATTAGTGCAAATTGCTCAAAAAGAATTTTAAGCTTTTTTCTAGCTAAACTAAATTTTCCCATTATATAATATGTATATCAACTGACAGATCAAATACAGGGTTGTTCAAAAACATTGGAATACATATTTGGCTATATACCCCTTATTTCCCTAATTAAAGAAGTATTGTTAAAGATTTCATGAAGTGTTGGAAAGTGCTTCATAATCTATGATTAACGCATGATTTTTCTTACTTGTTTAATATAAAGGGAAATTTCTTTCGAAATAGAAAGTACGTAATTTTTATATTTTTGATAGCTCAATTCTTTTTTTAAACAATTTGTATTGCACTAGCAGATGCGTAATACATTAAAATGTATTATGATTACACTTCTCTGCTAAAAAATTTAAACAAGTAAGTCACAAAGTCTCTAAACGAGCACACATTTTGTCAAAGCGGGCAAAAAACATAATACATAAGTGGGCAGAATTCACAACAAGTAAGAAAAATCATGCGTTAAGCATAGATTACGAAGCACTTTAAACACTTCATGAAATCTTTTACAAAAGTTTGTTATTTTGGGAAATAATAGTGTATAGCCAAATATACCCAAATATGTATTCTAGTTGGATAAATTCGAAAAAAAAGTAAAAAGAAAATTTCAAAACGTGAGGCAATACAAAATATTCAATTTCCCCCATCTAATTTAAAAACTTAAATATTCGGCGGAAATTTTATTAACTAATTGCCGAAACGTCAGTGAAGGCTTACTTTGGAGACACGGAATTTTTTGGATTCTGTCTGTCTGTCTGGATGTCTGTCAGTTTGTCAGTCTGTCTGTTCCGCGATAACTAACGCAAAAAACACCCGATTGGCTTGAAATTAAGTGGGTATGTTAGTGAGGCACTGGGATTAAGCTGTATAGTTTTTTGTAAGATTTGATTCATTCGTTCGAAATATATAGAATATTTTATTTTGCGCAATAATGCTTTTCTATGGCAAATCCAATAATTTTTAATTTCTTTTTTCTTGAGAGAAAATGTCACATTTCATTAATGGAATTCAATGATAAATGGATACTGAAATTTGCCGGTTAATTTATTCGTATTGTTTTGAAATTTTGTCTACAAATTTGTCAGATTTTTTGAATTTTTACTGTAAATTTTGGAAATTTTTTATATATGTGTTCCAATAATATAAACTAATTTGTTTTAGAGATTTACTTATTTCAAATGTATTTATTTCATTTTCTTTATTTTCTCTTAATGGTTGCTAAGCAACCATTCATCATAATCCTTAATTTTATAATGTTATAAATTTGAATGAAGTCAACGTCAAAACTGATGAATTAATGTGTTTGTATCTTTGTGTATACAGTGGCTCACAAAAGTGTTCGTACACTTCAAAATTTTGCAATAAACAGGAATTTTCCTGGAATAAATTTAGAATATGAAGTCCAATATTTTTTCACTTCATTTCTATTTTATTCTAAATAACACACAACATTTGTTTCAATATTAACCGTTTTTCTTTTTTATTGAAAAATAAAAATAGAAGGAATCAGAGGAAGAACACGCCACAAAAGTCTTCGTACACTGAAATATTTTTTGATAATCTCATAATTAAAATTATCATCTGTCACTTTATTTTTATGTTTGACTTATGGTGACATTAAAAAATCATTTGGCTTTATATTTTGCTTAATTGGTCCGTAATATTCTATTTATTATCAAAAAATGGCTCGCAGTCGTAAAGAAACATCTAACAGCATTCGGAAATTGATTGTATTTCATCATAATAGTGGTAAATCAGTTCGGAATATTGCTAAATTAGTTAATTTATCAAATTCTACTGTGCAGTATGTGATAAAACGATTTAAAGAAGAAAATTGGATCGAAAACAAGGTAAGAAAAGGTCGTCCGACAAAGTTATCACAACATGATCAAAGATTTATAATTAGAAAAATTGTAAAAAATCCAAGTTTAAGTGCTGTAAAAGTTGCTACAGAATTTAATGAGAAATATTCTACTTCAATTTCACCTGAAACTGTTCGACGCGTTCTGAGATCAGCTAAATTAAATGGGCGTTCTGCCCGTAGAAATTTTTTTGTTAGTGCGAAAAACATAAAGCTTAGGCTTTCTTTCGCAAAATCAATGATAAATAAACCGGAATCATATTGGAATAATGTTTTATTTGCAGATGAAAGCAAATTCAACATTTTTGGTTCCGATGGACGGATAATTGTATGGAGAAGAAAAAATGAAGAACTTATTCCCAATAAGTTAGTTGGAACAGTTAAGTATGGCGGTGGAAGTGTCCTTGTGTGGGGGTGCATGGCAGCATCAGGACTAAGTAATTTAGTATTTAGTGATGGCATAATGGATCATGCACTTTATTTGAATATTTTAAAAGACAATTTAAAATTATCAGCTCAAAATTTGGGAATTGGAAACAACTTTGTTTTTTATCAGGATAATGATCCTAAGCACACGGCTCTCAACGTTCGCCTCTGGTGTCTCTATAATTGTCCACAAGTTCTAAAAACACCACCCCAATCACCGGATTTAAACCCAATAGAGCATATTTGGAGAGAACTGGAAGTTAGAGTACGAAAACACGACATTAAAACGAAAAGCGAACTAAAAACAGTAATGATCGATGAATAGAAGAACATTGATGCAGAAATTACAAAAAAAACTTTTAAAATCTATTCCCAGGCGCTTAAAAGCTGTTGTGTATGCTAAAGGACATCCTACTAAATACTAATTTAACGAAACATTACAATATTAACTAATATATAGCAATTTCTTTAAAGTGTACGAAGACTTTTGTGAGGTAACTTTGTTCTTTTATTTTTTATTATTAATTTTACAGAATAAAGTTTTATTATGTATTTAAAAATTTTTATGTAGTTTTGTTAAGAATAAGCTATAGATCTTATTCTTAAATACCCATTGTGAAATATTAATCTTAATTGATGGATAGAGCTCTATGTTATTGAAATTCGTAAGTGTACGAACACTTTTGTGAGCCACTGTAACTATAACATAGACCAGAAAAGAACGTAGGCTATGTTTTATTAATTTTATTAACATATTTTCCTTAATAATTCAAAATTTCTTCTTTTTCATGCAGAATCAATAGCGATTTTTTAGATAAAATTTAACCAATTTCCTTTATCGTTGCCAAAAAAAAAAAAAAAAAATCAAAATATGAATTAATTTTTTAACGGCAATAAGTTTCAATTGAGCAATTTCCATTCGAAAAATTAAACTAAGAAAAAATAAATATGACGTCAGAATAAAAATAAAAATAAATGTAGAATTTTGTTAAATATTAAACACGGAAATTTGTTTCGTTAATAAGAATTTTTCTGACAAAAATGGGGGCATTATTAGAAGTAAAAAAAAAAAATTATTATATTTTTAACAATTATTTCACCTGATAAAATTTGACGTCATAATTGAAATAAAACAGGTATTTTATAGTAGTCTTAAAAAATATTAGAAACATGGATATCAATAACTCATGAATCATGACGTCATTGCCAAAACTTCAGTGAAGGTTTACTTTGGGACACAAAATTTATTGTTTTCCGCCTGTCAGTCTGTCTGACCGCGATAACTGCCACAAAATGCAATCAAAACATATTTTTTTTCGGAAACAAAATTGTAAAACCCTAGATTACTGAGTTTACACTTTCAAAAGTTCCTGATACATCAGATTAAGTGTTTGTGGTGGGCAGGTATGTAGAAGTATGAGTATAATGAAAAATGCTTATTAAAACTGTTACTTATCCTTATAAATAAAAATGTATAAAGAAATACAAGATATACGATAACCATTAGCAAATTGATAGAAAGTTACAAATTTAAGTTTAATGAGATTACGGGGGGGGGCGGAGCCCCCCTGAAGAAATCTACAATGTTTTAATAAAAAACAAAAATAATAGATCATGAAAATCTCAGAATATCCTAACATAACTAAATCTTTAATTTAACGCTTTTGATGGCTGAAAACTTCTTATTCTTATTTTATTCTTATAAATAATTACGTAATTTGAAAATTTTAAATTAGAGTTTGCAGGAAGTTGAATATTACCCAAAGTGTGTTTAAAATAAATGATGTGCAAAGCTGACGTTGAGGCTCCTGATCTTCAGATTTACTAGTAAAAAAAACAAGTACATCGGAAAAAAGTATCTGGGAAAACCAAAATTTCTCTTCAGGAACTAAATGCAAGATTTTTTAACTATGATCATATATAACGTCCTAATTTACATAAGGAAAAAATATAGATTAATACAAAACCTTCACATTCTGTCCATTATCTTAAATAGAATTCAATTGATTTTAAATAGGGATGTGATGTCAAATACGCATTAGGGTAGCTAATTTGCACAAAAATTTTGTTATTTTGCCTGATATGATAACCGGGATAATGTTTATTAAATTTATATATATATTTACCTTTATTTAATTTTGTTAAATTTTATAAATCATTTCATTCTGTAGTTATTAATTAAACTTTTCAATACTACTACATGATTAAGCCCGCCGACCAATTTCGCCAAATTGTACAAATCATCAATTTATTCACCATGTAATTCATATTGGCATAATTTTTATTTTAAATAACGAAAGAAGGAATAAATTAGTAAAACATCAATAAAAGTACAAATAAAAAGTTGAATTCAAAATCACATTATGGCATAACAAACATGAGTAACCTATTTAATTTAAACTGAATGTAACATTTATGATAATCCGTTATTGATATTTAATTTTATAATTTGGCGATAATTTTTTAGTCGAAGGGATAATCGGTTATCACCGGTTTTTATTCATTATTATTTTCTTTTGAAAATGATACAAAATAGTTAATAGAGGTACTACTTGGTTAGGTACTTCTAGGTTATCCCGTCGACCAAAAAATTATCGCCAAACTATAAGATTAAATGCCAATAATGGATGATCGTGAATGTCACATTCAATGACATTAAATACGATTCACGTGTTTAAAATGTCATTAAGTGATTTTTATTTCGACTTTTTATTTGTATTTTTATTAATATTCTACTAATTATTTGTTTTTCTTTTTTTTTTTTTTTTTTCGTTATTTAAAATAAAAATTAAGTCAATATGTATAATTTGGCTATTAGTTTGGCGATTTGTATAATTTGGCGAAACTGCTCGACGGGATAACCTAGAAGTACCCTTGGTTTTCCCGTCGACCAAAAAACTATCGCCAAACTATAATATTATTTGCCAATAATGGATGATCGTGAATGTCGCATTCAATGACATTAAATACGATGCACGTGTTTAAAACGCCATTAAGAGATTTTTATTTCGACTTTTTATTTGTATTTTTTATTAAGATTCCACAAATTATTTTTTTATGTTATTTAAAAGGAAAATTATGTCTATCTTATACTATAATGCGAGCAAAAATTGTGTGTGTGTGTGTGTGTGGGTAAATTTTATCTCAAAAACGGCTCTAACGATTTTCGCAAAAATTTGGATTTTACCATTTTCGGGCACGAGAAGACCATTGGGCTAGGTCCCATGTTCGGGAAAATTCGATTACTGAGTCATTTTGGGTCACAATGGGTCAGGATCAAGCTATTTATATCTAGAGAACGGCTTGATGTATTTTAAGGCAATTTTGTATCCAATCGTTTTTTGGCACGAGAAAACTATTGGGCTGGGTCACATGTTCGAAAAATTTCGATTAGTGGGTCATTTTGGGGTCATTATGGGTCAAGCCATTTTTATCTAAAAAACGGCTCTAACGATTTTGACCAAATTTTATATTGTATCGTTTTGGATTACAAGAAGACCATTGGGTTAGGTAACATGTTCGAGAAAATTCGGTAAGTGGGTCATTCTTGGGGTCATTGTGGGTCATGCTATTTTTATCTAGCGATTTTCTCACGCAATTTTGACTAAAAATTGCATTCTATGGTTTTCGGGCACGAGAAAAACATTGGGCTAGGTTACATGTTCGAGAAAAAATTTCAATGGGTCATATTGGGTCATTAAGAGTCTGGGTCAAGCTATTTATATTTAAAGAACGGCGTGATGGATTATAAGGAAATTTTGTATGTAACAGGTTTTTGACATGAGAAAACTAATGGGCTAAATCACATGTTTGAGAGATTTCGACTATGAGGGTCATTTGTGGGTCATGATGGGTCATAATGGGTTATGGTCAACCTATATCTAAAGAACAGGTGGATCGATTTTAACGAAATTTTGTATGCAACATTTTTTTGGCACGATAAAATCATTGGACTAGGTTACATGTTCAACAAAATTTCGATTAATGTGTCATTTTGGGTCATTAAGAGTCTGGGTCAAGCTATTTATATTTAAAGAACGGCGTGATGGATTATAACGAAATTTTGTATGTGACAGTTTTTTGACATGAGAAAACTAATGGGCTAAATCATATGTTTGAGAGATTTCGACTATGAGGGTCATTTGTGGGTCATGATGGGTCATAATGGGTCATGGTCAAGCTATATCTAAAGAACAGGTGGATCGATTTTAATGAAATTTTGTATGCAACATTTTTTTGGCACGATAAAATCATTGGACTAGGTTACATGTTCGGAAAATTTCGATTAATGGGTCATTTTGGATCATAAAGGGTCTGGGTCAAGCTATGTATAATTAAAGAACGGCAGGATCAATTTTAACGAAATTCTGTATGTAACAATTTTTAGAAACGAGAAAACTAATGGACTAAGTCGCATATTCGAGAGCTTTCGATTATAAGGGTCATTTGTGGGTCTTAATGGGTCAAGGTCAAGCTATATCTAAAGAATGGGTCGGTCGATTTTAACGAAATTTTGTATACAACATATTTTTGACATGAGAAAATCATTGGGTAGGTCACATGTTCGAGAAATTTCGAGTAGTGGGCCACTTTTGGGTCATTCTAATTTTATCTAGACAACGTTTCGAGCAATTTTGATTAAATTTTGTATTTTATCGTTTTCGGTCACAAGAAAATCATTGGGTTAGGACCGATTTTTGAGAAAATTCGGTCAATGGGTCATTTTGGATTATAAGGGGTTAGGGTCAAACTAACTATATCTAAAAAACGGCTCAATCGATTTTATCTAAATTTTGTACCTAATGTTTTTCGGCATGCTAAAACTAAAGAGCTAGGCCACACGTTCGAGAGATTTCGATTATAAGGGTCATTTGTTGGTCATGATGGGTCATGCTAATTTTATATAGAAAATGGTATTGGAAAATGGAAAATGGTAGAATATTTGACTATACTTTGTATTATATCGTTTTTGAGCAAGAGAAAACCATTTGGCTTGAACACATGCTCGCGAAAATTCTATTAGTGGGCCATTTTGGGTCTTAATGAGCTAGGGTCATTCTAATTATATATAACAACGACTCAATCAATTTTACCTAAATTTTGAAACAAAACGTTTTTTGTCACGAGAAGAATATTGGGCTGAGTCGCATGTTAAACAAAACTATATTAGTGGGTCATTTCGCTTAATTGCTGAATGCTGCCAAGCTAATTTTACCTAAAAAATGGCTTAAACGATTTTGATTCAATTTTATATTCTACTGTTTTTGATTACCTGAAGACGATTGAGCTATGTCACATGCTGATCAAATTTTATTAGTGGCTCATTTTGGGTAATACGGGTCAGGGTCACGAGAATATGGCAAAAGCCAATAACTTGGTGATATTTGACCAAATATTGGCGACATATGGCCAAAAAATCGACTATAAAAATTACGAAAACCAAAACACGTATATGGAGCCAAATGAAAGAATGCCTCCAAATTTGGCTATATCTAGCAAAAAATATTGTCTTTCAGAATGTAAAGAATTTTTTTATACATTCTTAAGAGGATTCGAGGTGCATGGTTAAACCAATCAGAGTCGAGCTAAAAAAGTGATTTAGATCGATGTCCTTTCGTTGTAAAATTTAAAATAAAATAAAATTTATAAATATGCGCATAAAAACATAGTTTTCTTATTGATTGTTTTTCTAAATTATACTATTATAAACATGTTTTACAGTAATAATACAGAGTTAATGATACAGTGAAAATACTATATCGAGTTGAACACAAAGTTAATTTTGACCGAGCTAAGCTCGGTCTCCCCTGCTAGTATGTATAATTTCGCTATGAGTTTGGCAACTTGTATAGTTTGGCGAAATTGGTCGACGGGATAACTAAATAGTACCTTAATATATATGTATGTAATTGAAGTTTGAAAACTACGCTTTTGCAAAATTGGCGTCAGAAGAATATCACACAATGTCGTGCATATATAACTTGAGAGGTACTGAACACTGGGAGTAACGGTCGTCCTGTAAGGATAGAAATTTGTATACCTACGATTTATAGCATGCTAAGAGCAATAGGCATGACCTGGCAGGCGTCAGCCCTGCACGTCATCAGGCCCTTTATTTTTTGAACTGTCAAGTAAATTGAGTTTAAAAACTTGTTCCTGTAAGTTTAAAAATTTAAGAGGATAAAGTTTATTTATTGTAAATCTTAAAAAAAAAATTGACAGGCGATTACAATGAGCAGAAGTATTTGACAGGTGAATTAAAAAGAGCACAGTTGATGAGGTAAAATAAACTTTGTCCTGTATAGTTAAAATTTAGATATGTTTTTAAGTAAACGTTTTAGAAAAAATATGTACAATGACAGGCGGTTTTGAACAGCATAAGACCTTGACAGGCGAAGGGAAAGCTGCTAAGGGCGTGCAAGATGGAATTATTCTTCCTTCTAAAAGTTCTTTCGGAATTATAATTAACTCATAATTAATTAAGATCTGACACCATTTAAAACTTTTAAATACTTATATTCAAACATTACTATTTACAAAAAAGACTATTTACAAAAACAATATTTACAATTTAAATAATCATAAACTCTAATTAATTCGTCGTCTCTACACTGATAAAAATTTGCTGCATTTTGCTGCAACGCACTCCACCGCTTGTATATAATATCTCTATTCCAACCAATGAGAAAGCTCCATTTCACGGCCAAGTAACCGTTTTCTATAGAAGCAGGGGAGTGCGTTGCAGCAAAATGCAGCTAATTTTTATCAGTGTATCTTACATTCTTCTTACAACAAATCAAAACATTTCATTCCCCATCAACTCAGTTCCGTTCTTTTTCTGCCGCATTTCGTCTGGCTTCGTAGGAATGAATAGCAGTTTCAAAATCGTCTGCCTTACTGAGAGAACGATTTTTACCTGTGTGGATGCTATGAGATATAATATTTTTTATGTTGAGTGATTTCGAATTTTTATAAAATCTAATTTATTATTATTATTAATTGTGCAGTGATATTGTGTATTGTTGTACTTTATATTAACATTTCAGTAAATAAAGTGCAGGATGGAATCTGAACACGTGGTTTGTGTGATTTGTAACCAAGAAACTGGTGAAAAAACTGTACGATTTACAGAGACTACGTTGAATAAAAGTAAATCAATATTGAAAATAAGAAAATTCAAAGATATTTCTTTGCCAGAGGAAATTAACGCAAATACTGGTTATCATGTAAAATGTTATAAAAACTTTCTTGCCGTGATGAAAAAATATCGCTCGAGTGAATCATCAACTTCAAATCTACCAGCATCATCATCAGATATTTTTTATTAACTTGTATATTCTTTAACTAGCGGCCTTCGCCCGCTACGCTGGTCGGTTTATCTAAAGAAATCTTGAAGAAGTAGTTAGATATGGTTCAGACATACATTAAAAAAAAAAAAAAAGCAAGTCGATCATTCAAAAAACGTTGGGAAATATCAAATATTTACTGTAATTTTTTAAGAAAAACAAAGTTTCGAAAAAAAAAATTAAATCGAAAAAAAAATTACACTGACATATTAATGCAAGGAAATTTTCCCAGAGAGAAAATTCGCCTTGAATACAATATTTCAAATTCTTTTAATTGCTTATAGGCGTTAATGCCAACATAGTGAAAAAAAATTCCATGCTGGGAATCGAACCCGGGCCATCAGTATGGCGCACTGACGTTCTACCGACTAAACCACATGGAACGACAGCCAGCTTGAAACTTTCTCATACTTAAGTAGACTGGCAAAAACATAACGATAGCGCGTTTTAAAATCGCACAGTGACATCTATTGGATTTTATATGTACTAAAAAACGTTATGTACTAAAAAACGTGAGCAGCGCACCTAATAGTTTCTTTTGTTTCTTTTTGTTACTTTTTTGTCTGTTGTCCGATTTTGATGAAACAAAGCCTATAGGGGGAACTGGGGTACATTGATACAGTTTTTTTCTAAGATTTTTTTTGGTGTCAAGAAAGTAGAAAATTCAAGTTTTTTTTCCATGAGGTGGCAGCAAAACTTGTGTAGTATGTTATAAAAATGTACAATCATTGTTTTATATAGTATTTTTGCATGTAATTTTAAAAAAATCAAAAAAAGTCATTTGTATCAATGTGCCCCATCCCCGGGGCAGATTGATACGTTTGAGAAAAATGACGACAAAATAATACCAATGCATATTTTTCATAGAAAATGAATTAGAAAACCATTTTATATTTATTTATAAAAATTCAAATCACCCACAATTTATTTTTAAGCAATATTAAAGCAATCAAAATTAAATATATTATGACCTGATGTTCTGGCTGTTTCTTGTCTGATTGTTGGCTGTGGTAACTTTGTCATATCTAGCACTTCAACCCCAGCATTATCTTCTTTCTTATGAAAGATGAAAAAATTACCAGTTTTTCTGTTTATAAATAGGTTCATAAACAGAAAATAAAGGATAATTATATTAAAAATTCTGTTTATAAGATAAGTATCATTTTCTGTTCTGCAGTTTGTTTCGCTTACTTAACATTTCGCATGTCAAAAATACTTTTTTCTCTGGAGAATCGATATAAATTCGAGATTTGCCAGAATGGCGTCCTTTTCTTTTATTAGTTCTACTAGCACTAGATGCTGGGTAAGTTCCTACGTCTTCTGTTTTCAAAAATACTATAAAATGTTCTAATATAAAGAAATTAGAGCTATTCAACTTCAATAAAAACTAATATTATAAATTTTTCGTGAAAAAAAAGGTTGGATTAAGGAGTGTATGGTAAAAAAAATAATAAAAGATAATGAAAATATGAACTATTAAAGGATTTAGGCTGTATCAATGTGCCCCGTCATAGACTGTATCAATGTGCCCCATACAGCGATTTTGAATAAAATGAGTCTCAAATCCAACACTTCACAATATATCTAACAATAAATAATGAAAAACTGATAAAGAATAGCTGTACTTACCAGGGAGAGTATTCATTTTGGTTGAAAATACTGGAACAGTTGTATAATAGCATTTCAATTGTACAACTCATATTTACTTTTGAACAACAAAAACAATAAATCACCCGTCCCATTTCATCAAACTACTGAATCATTCCAAGACTTTCTGTATGTAGTTGAATACACTAGCATCATCTTTTGGAGCTGTTGTGAAACTTCCTGTAATGACCCTGTGAGCGGTAGAGGGGGTGTATCAATGTGCCCCATGTATCAATGTACCCCAGTTCCCCCTACACTGCCCGGGAGTGTGCATTCTTCATTAGTGAAAACCGCATAAAAATCCATTCAGTAGTTACGAAGATAACCTCGAACAAACAGACAGACAGACAGACAGACAAAAAATTCAAAAAAAAATTTTTTGTGTTTCATTGGTTTTCTTTTATCGCCCTGACTCCATTTTTGTCAATTATCTTCAATGTACAGACACACCGAGTCCTACTGTTTTATTATATGTATAGATAGCGGCCTTCGCCCGCTACGCTGGTCGGTTTATCTAAAGAAATCTTGAAGAAGTAGTTAGATAAGGTTCAGACATACATTAAAAAAAAAAAAAAAGCAAGTCGATCATTCAAAAAACGTTGGGAAATATCAAATATTTACTGTAATTTTTTAAGAAAAACAAAGTTTCGAAAAAAAAAATTAAATCGAAAAAAAAATTACACTGACATATTAATGCAAGGAAATTTTCCCAGAGAGAAAATTCGCCTTGAATACAATATTTCAAATTCTTTTAATTGCTTATAGGCGTTAATGCCAACATAGTGAAAAAAAATTCCATGCTGGGAATCGAACCCGGGCCATCAGTATGGCGCACTGACGTTCTACCGACTAAACCACATGGAACGACAGCCAGCTTGAAACTTTCTCATACTTAAGTAGACTGGCGAAAACATAACGATAGCGCGTTTTAAAATCGCACAGTGACATCTATTGGATTTTATATGTACTAAAAAACGTTATGTACTAAAAAACGTGAGCAGCGCACCTAATAGTTTCTTTTGTTTCTTTTTGTTACTTTTTTGTCTGTTGTCCGATTTTGATGAAACAAAGCCTATACACTGCCCGGGAGTGTGCATTCTTCATTAGTGAAAACCGCATAAAAATCCATTCAGTAGTTACGAAGATAACCTCGAACAAACAGACAGACAGACAGACAAAAAATTCAAAAAAATTTTTTTTGTGTTTCATTGGTTTTCTTTTATCGCCCTGACTCCATTTTTTTCAATTATCTTCAATGTACAGACACACCGGGTCCTACTGTTTTATTATATGTATAGATAAATCCGTAGGTATTAATAGAAAAAAAATGTATTCATGTTGGATATTATGTAATTTGTTGTCTTTCGTTTGCGACATTTTTCACATGTTTTTTCTGTATCATAAGTCAATGCAGTTAACTCAAAAAAAAACGTTTTGGTGCGTCTTGTGCTCAGATAAGTTACAAACTGAATGAAGAAATATGACGAATCCTTAACTACGCACATGTTTTGTTTTTAAATTAGGGTCTGGTTTAGAGTTTTTTGTAAGATTTTTACTTTTGCGATTATTGATCTTTACTTTTGCGATAATGGCCATTGACTATTCATTATACATGCCAGATGTGGATACTGTTTCCTATTTCAATTGTTTACAATACAGCTTAGCTACAGTTATAATTCTCCGAAAAAATGAGTAAAATGTGCTTGCTCAATCCGGTATTTCGTAGTAATAAATGTCGTAAAAAAAGGTGCTTTTGTTAAGGCGGTCATATAGCAATCAGCCGGGACTTTTGATTTTGTTCAAGATAACCGGTATTTTATTATAAACAATATCGTCATAATTGGTGTTCACTGTATCATTAATCATTAAATATGAATATCTCATTTTTTTATAGAAATGTCGTCGACAAACGTCGAAACAGTGACAGTAGCCCCTCCAATAGCTACTGAAGAAAGCGGAGCATCAACATCTGCTGAAGTGCCCGTTAGTAAAACGAGCGATGCTGATAGGTTATGTGTGTTTTGTAAAAGTAAATATAAACGAGTTAAAGGACGGTACCAACCTCTTCACTCGTCAGAAAGATCAAGTTTGATGCAAGTCCTGAAAGAGTTTGGCGATGATAATGAATTTTATGAAAAAGTTAGCGCAGATTCTAGCCCATTGATTTTTTATCATAATAGCTGTCGAACAATTGCCATATATACTTTGCAAGAACAAGTGAAAGCAAAATCACCACCGAAGAAGAGTTGGAAATATTTTCACAAACTGGCTTTTGATGAAATGAAAATTTTTATCAGCGAGGAAATAATAAATAAAAAAAGAACATTTTCATTCACATACTTATGTAAGTATTACTTTGAGTTATTACAAGGAATACTCGAAGAAAATGATGAACATGTTGATGTTAATTTTAGTATCCAGCGGTTTGAAGCTAAATTGTTACAGAATTTGGATGAAATTACAATTATCAAGAGGGACAGAAAAAATATGTAACTTTAAAGGATTCTGTTGTTGACGCAAAATTATGTAAGCTGTTGGAAGATGCGGAGATATTGCAAAGAGCAGCATCAATTTTACGAAAAATTATTTTAAAAATAACGAAGAAAGAATTACCAGAAAACATAACAACTGCTGATTTGTTAAATGTCGAATGTGAAATACCTAAGCAATTACTCGATTTTTATTGTTTTCTTCTGGGTGGTCATAAACGACGTCGCAGAGTTAGTGAAGGTTTTATAAGGAAAACTAATTCATTGGCAGAAGATTTGATTTACAATGTCACTAATGGGTTTATCAAAACCAAAAAACACATCACTCTGGGCATGACATTGAAGAGTTTGGCGAGCAGCAGAAAGATCGTAGAAATTATAAATAAACATGGTCATTGTTGTAGTTATCGTGTTATTGAAGAATTGGAAATTGCAGCAACAACTACGTTATTGAATCGTTCTAAAATTTGTCCAAATGAAATTTGTAAAAGACAAGATTTATTCACAGGACTAGCCTTCGACAACTTCGATCGTTATGTTGATACTGGTACTGGTAAAGATATCCTATATGATACGATAGGCATAATCTATCAAACAGTTATAGAAAATGAGGAATCAGCAGAGGGAACTTTTGAGCAACTCCAGAATCTTCCTGAAGATGGTGAGCGGACAAGGGATCTATCTGTTTCATATGCTCATGCCGGACATAAAAGAAGAAGAACTCTTGATGCTATCATCCCAGAGTTAGTACCATATGCAAAAAAAAAACAAGATGGATGATGAATTATTGTCTTTATCTGACATTTTAAGGAATGAAGCAACACCAACTTGGGATGATTTTCTCGAGTGCCCTAACATTTTGAATTTTAATTGCCGAAACGTCAGTGAAGGCTTACTGTGGAGACACGAAATTTTTTGGTTTCTGTCTGTCTGTCTGTCTGTCAGTTTGTCAGTCTGTCTGTTCCGCGATAACTACCGCAAAAAACATCCGAAAGACTTGAAATTAAGTGTGTATATTGGTAAGGCACTCGGATTTAGCTGTATAGTTTTTTGTTATATTTTATTAATTCGTTCGTAAAATATAGAATATTTTATTTTGCGCAATAATGTTTTTCTATGGCAAATCCAACGATTTTCAAATTTTTATTTGTTGAGAGAAAATGACTCATTTGATTAATGGAATTCAACGATAAATGGATACTGAAATTTGCCAGTACGGGGCTTAAATTATTCATATTGTTTTGAAATTTTATCTATGCATATGTCAGATTTTTTAAATTATTGCTGTAAATCTTGGCCATTTTTTATAAATGTGTTCCAATAATATAAGCTAATTTGTTTTAGAGATTTACTTATTTCAAATGTATTTATTTCGTTTTCTTCATTTCTTTTAATAGTCGCTAAGCAACCATTTATCCTAATTCTTATTCTTATAATATTATAAATTTTAAAATGTGTACGGAAGTTTGAATAACATAACTTCAATGCTTCAATAGCATAACTTCAACTTTGTATCTTTGCGTATAGATAATTATAGCCAGAAAAGAACAAAGGCTATGTATTATTTATTTTATTCGAATATTTTCGTTAATAATTCTGAATTTCATTATTTTTCATGCATAACCAATCGGCATTTTTTAGATAAAATTTAATCAATTTTCTTTCCGTTGCCAAGAAAATCAAAATTTCGAATATTAATTTTTCAGCGACGATAAATTTTCAATTGAGCAATTTCCATGCGAAAACTGAAACTAAGGAAAATTTAAAAGAAAAAAATAAATATGACGTCGTATTTGCAATAAAAATAAATATACTATTTTTTGTTAAATATTAAACACTGATATTTGTTTTGTTAACATGAATTTTTTTGTCAATATGGCGACATAATTAAAAATAAAAGGAATTAAAATATTTTAAATAAAATATTTATTTGGTAAACTATGACGTCATAATTGAAATAAAAGAGGTATTTTATAGTAGTCGTTAAAAATAAACGGGACATGGATAGCAGTAATTCATGGAGTTAGAAAAATAATGACGTCATATTTAAAATGGATAAGAAATATTTTTTACGAATACTAAATTATAAGTTACATACAGATAAAAAAAACTTCATTAAAAACTAAAAATTAGCAGTGGAAGGCTTTTTTTGTCGGAAAAAAGGGGAAAATAAAACTGATTAATGTATTTTTGAAGCTATTTTTTTCTTTAAAGTTAAAAAGAATTAAGTTTCAATTTGTGCAGATGGTATAAAAATTAAAATAAATTTTCTAAAACTAAAAATATATTTTCAAACATTGACGTTTCATTAATGAACTTTTTCAACAGAAGCGAAAATCATCTGTCAGCAAATTAAAATTTACAACCAAGAATCTACACTATTAAAATCCGACCGTATGTATGTATGTAACGCTATCTCCTCCGATCCCGGATACTTAGAAAAGTCGCTTTTGTTTTGAATTGAAGGGAAAAGAATCCCGGGTTCCCGAGTTGCGCATTCGTCTCTCTGTCCGTCCGTCCCTCTGTTCGCATGTAGCAACTCAAAAACTACCCAACCGAATAGTTTGAAACATAAAATATATATAATTATTAGATGTCGAGTCATTTCAAATTTTATGAAAATCGTATGCACCTATGAATGGTAATTTATAACTATGTGATTTCAGTTGTTTTAAGATTGTTTTATTTTAAAATTAATTTTAGCTTCTTACTAACGTGTAATAAAGGTACAAGGTAAACTACAGGGCTGAAAAAAAGTTTTCAAGTATGTTTTCCATTTATTAGTGCAAATTGCTCAAAAAGAATTTTAAGCTTTTTTCTAGCTAAACTAAATTTTCCCATTATATAATATGTATATCAACTGACAGATCAAATACAGGGTTGTTCAAAAACATTGGAATACATATTTGGCTATATACCCCTTATTTCCCTAATTAAAGAAGTATTGTTAAAGATTTCATGAAGTGTTGGAAAGTGCTTCATAATCTATGATTAACGCATGATTTTTCTTACTTGTTTAATATAAAGGGAAATTTCTTTCGAAATAGAAAGTACGTAATTTTTATATTTTTGATAGCTCAATTCTTTTTTTAAACAATTTGTATTGCACTAGCAGATGCATAATACATTAAAATGTATTATGATTACACTTCTCTGCTAAAAAATTTAAACAAGTAAGTCACAAAGTCTCTAAACGAGCACACATTTTGTCAAAGCGGGCAAAAAACATAATACATAAGTGGGCAGAATTCACAACAAGTAAGAAAAATCATGCGTTAAGCATAGATTACGAAGCACTTTAAACACTTCATGAAATCTTTTACAAAAGTTTGTTATTTTGGGAAATAATAGTGTATAGCCAAATATACCCAAATATGTATTCTAGTTGGATAAATTCGAAAAAAAAGTAAAAAGAAAATTTCAAAACGTGAGGCAATACAAAATATTCAATTTCCCCCATCTAATTTAAAAACTTAAATATGCGGCGGAAATTTTATTAACTAATTGCCGAAACGTCAGTGAAGGCTTACTTTGGAGACACGAAATTTTTTGGATTCTGTCTGTCTGTCTGGATGTCTGTCAGTTTGTCAGTCTGTCTGTTCCGCGATAACTAACGCAAAAAACACCCGATTGGCTTGAAATTAAGTGGGTATGTTAGTGAGGCACTGGGATTAAGCTGTATAGTTTTTTGTAAGATTTGATTCATTCGTTCGAAAAATATAGAATATTTTATTTTGCGCAATAATGCTTTTCTATGGCAAATCCAATGATTTTTAATTTCTTTTTTCTTGAGAGAAAATGTCACATTTCATTAATGGAATTCAATGATAAATGGATACTGAAATTTGCAGGTTAATTTATTCGTATTGTTTTGAAATTTTGTCTACAAATTTGTCAGATTTTTTGAATTTTTACTGTAAATTTTGGAAATTTTTTATATATGTGTTCCAATAATATAAACTAATTTGTTTTAGAGATTTACTTATTTCAAATGTATTTATTTCATTTTCTTTATTTTCTCTTAATGGTTGCTAAGCAACCATTCATCATAATCCTTAATTTTATAATGTTATAAATTTGAATGAAGTCAACGTCAAAACTGATGAATTAATGTGTTTGTATCTTTGTGTATAACTATAACATAGACCAGAAAAGAACATAGGCTATGTTTTATTAATTTTATTAACATATTTTCCTTAATAATTCAAAATTTCTTCTTTTTCATGCAGAATCAATAGCGATTTTTTAGATAAAATTTAACCAATTTCCTTTATCGTTGCCAAAAAAAAAAAAAAAAAAATCAAAATATGAATTAATTTTTTAACGGCAATAAGTTTCAATTGATCAATTTCCATTCGAAAAATTAAACTAAGAAAAAATAAATATGATGTCAAAATAAAAATAAATGTAGAATTTTGTTAAATATTAAACATGGAAATTTGTTTCGTTAATAAGAATTTTTCTGACAAAAATGGGGGCATTATTAGAAGTAAAAAAAAAAATAATAATTATATTTTTAACAATTATTTCACCTGATAAAATTTGACGTCATAATTGAAATAAAACAGGTATTTTATAGTAGTCGTAAAAAATATTAGAAACATGGATATCAATAACTCATGAATCATGACGTCATTGCCAAAACTTCAGTGAAGGTTTACTTTGGGACACAAAATTTATTGTTTTCCGCCTGTCAGTCTGTCTGACCGCGATAACTGCCACAAAATGCAATCAAAACATATTTTTTTCGGAAACAAAATTGTAAAACCCTAGATTACTGAGTTTACACTTTCAAAAGTTCCTGATACATCAGATTAAGTGTTTGTGGTGGGCAGGTATGTAGAAGTATGAGTATAATAAAAAATGCTTATTAAAACTGTTACTTATCCTTATAAATAAAAATGTATAAAGAAATACAAGATATACGATAACCATTAGCAAATTGATAGAAAGTTACAAATTTAAGTTTAATGAGATTACGGGGGGGCGGAGCCCCCCTGAAGAAATCTACAATGTTATAATAAAAAACAAAAATAATAGATCATGAAAATCTCAGAATATCCTAACATAACTAAATCTTTAATTTAACGCTTTTGATGGCTGAAAACTTCTTATTCTTATTTTATTCTTATAAATAATTACGTAATTTGAAAATTTTAAATTAGAGTTTGCAGGAAGTTGAATATTACCCAAAGTGTGTTTAAAATAAATGATGTGCAAAGCTGACGTTGAGGCTCCTGATCTTCAGATTTACTAGTAAAAAAAACAAGTACATCGGAAAAAAGTATCTGGGAAAACCAAAATTTCTCTTCAGGAACTAAATGCAAGATTTTTTAACTATGATCATATATAACGTCCTAATTTACATAAGGAAAAAATATAGATTAATACAAAACCTTCACATTCTGTCCATTATCTTAAATAGAATTCAATTGATTTTAAATAGGGATGTGATGTCAAATACGCATTAGGGTAGCTAATTTGCACGAAAATTTTGTTATTTTGCCTGATATGATAACCGGGATAATGTTTATTAAATTTATATATATATTTACCTTTATTTAATTTTGTTAAATTTTATAAATCATTTCATTCTGTAGTTATTAATTAAACTTTTCAATACTACTACATGATTAAGCCCGCCGACCAATTTCGCCAAATTGTACAAATCATCAATTTATTCACCATGTAATTCATATTGGCATAATTTTTATTTTAAATAACGAAAGAAGGAATAAAAAAAAATTGTAATTTAAGAAATTACCCCAACCATTTGAAAAATGTTTCACTCGATACATTCATCTATCATTTTAAGCTAAATACCAGTTGTTTTATTGTGTATTATCCGTGCCACTGCTATAAATGACTTTATACATGCTGCAATTTGAAGGTACGGTTCGTTTAAGTTATATCACTCTATTGTCGCCAAGCATAAAAGTTGGCGACGAAAGAAACATTTCAAACTATTTAACATTGTTGGTGCAAAAGTAATCATTATTAAAATACAGCTTTGGCATATACTGTTATACTTGTAAGACTTTGGCATATATTGTTTGATTTTACAGAGCAGAATTTTGGTGATGGAGGTTTTAAACCAAAATCGATCGCAGCACATGCATCTGTGAATGGGTCCATCAGACATCGAATCAAAAAAGTTTTTTCCCAGTTTTTCCCAAGCCGATTGCTTTTTAGTTTTCTTTTTAGGTGGTGGAAAATCAAGAGTAATAGCTATAACATTTTCCGGCTTGTTAGAATCACTATTGGCACTCAAATTTTCCTGGTTAGAACCGACCGATAGTAAAACGCCATGGCTAGTGGATTGGTCGCCCTGGCGACATGATGTTTTACAATTAATCGGTTCGGCATTAAATTGCTTCCTTTTTCGTGATCGCCTTTCAACACGTAATTGGTTTTCAGCGGCTCAATAATCTTTTGATTTTATCATTTTCTGCATTGAAAGACGTTTTTGCGCCAAACCAAATACAGTATTACTCAGTTATCCCGTCGACCAATTTGGCCAAATGATACGAATCGCCAAACTAATAAGCAACTTATACATGTTGACTGTGTTTAATATCATTGAATGCGATATTCACGTTCATTCATTTCTTTGGCTTCGGCTTTTTCCGTATCTGTTAATTTCCGTCTACCCATTTTTAAATTTGTTAGTTTTCTCCTTTATTACAATGATTTTAACCATTTTAATTTACTATTCAAATAAAAATTCTTCTAAAAGTAAAGAATTTAATTTAAATTCAAATAAAAACTCTTCTAAAAGTAAAGAAATTAATTTAAATTCAAAAGTGACCACATCATCTAAACATGGTAACATCATCTAAAAGTGGTAACATCATCGGGTCCATTCTCCCGAAAACAACAACCATTTTTCAAATGGTTAATAAATTAGTAAAACATCAATAAAAGTACAAATAAAAAGTTGAATTCAAAATCACATTATGGCATAACAAACATGAGTAACCTATTTAATGTAAACTGAATGTAACATTTATGATAATCCGTTATTGATATTTAATTTTATAATTTGGCGATAATTTTTTAGTCGAAGGGATAATCGGTTATCACCGGTTTTTATTCATTATTATTTTCTTTTGAAAATGATACAAAATAGTTAATAGAGGTACTACTTGGTTAGGTACTTCTAGGTTATCCCGTCGACCAAAAAATTATCGCCAAACTATAAGATTAAATGCCAATAATGGATGATCGTGAATGTCACATTCAATGACATTAAATACGATTCACGTGTTTAAAATGTCATTAAGTGATTTTTATTTCGACTTTTTATTTGTATTTTTATTAATATTCTACTAATTATTATTATTTTTTTTTTTTTTTCGTTATTTAAAATAAAAATTAAGTCAATATGTATAATTTGGCTATTAGTTTGGCGATTTGTATAATTTGGCGAAACTGCTCGACGGGATAACCTAGAAGTACCCTTGGTTTTCCCGTCGACCAAAAAACTATCGCCAAACTATAATATTATTTGCCAATAATGGATGATCGTGAATGTCGCATCCAATGACATTAAATACGATGCACGTGTTTAAAACGCCATTAAGGGATTTTTATTTCGACTTTTTATTTGTATTTTTTATTAAGATTCCACAAATTATTTTTTTATGTTATTTAAAAGGAAAATTATGTCTATATGTATAATTTCGCTATGAGTTTGGCAACTTGTATAGTTTGGCGAAATTGGTCGACGGGATAACTAAATAGTACCTTAATATATATGTATGTAATTGAAGTTTTAAAACTACGCTTTTGCAAAATTGGCGTCAGAAGAATACCACACAATGTCGTGCATATATAGCTTGAGAGGTACTGAACACTGGGAGTAACGGTCGTCCTGTAAGGATAGAAATTTGTATACCTATGAATAGCATGCTAAGAGCAATAGGCATGACCTGGCAGGCGTCAGCCCTGCACGTCATCAGGCCCTTTATTTTTTGAACTGTCAAGTAAATTGAGTTTAAAAACTTGTTCCTGTAAATTTAAAAATTTAAGAGGATAAAGTTTATTTATTGTAAATCTTTAAAAAAAATTGACAGGCGATTACAATGAGCAGAAGTATTTGACAGGTGAATTAAAAAGAGCACAGTTGATGAGGTAAAATAAACTTTGTCCTGTATAGTTAAAATTTAGATATGTTTTTAAGTAAACGTTTTAGAAAAAATATGTACAATGACAGGCGGTTTTGAACAGTATAAGACCTTGACAGGCGAGGGGAAAGCTGCTAAGGGCGTGCAAGATGGAATTATTCTTCCTTCTAAAAGTTCTTTCGGAATTATAATTAACTCATAATTAATTAAGATCTGACACCGTTTAAAACTTTTAAATACTTATATTCAAACATTACTATTTACAAAAAAGACTATTTACAAAAACAATATTTACAATTTAAATAATCATAAACTCTAATTAATTCGTCGTCTCTACACTGTTAAAAATTTGCTGCATTTTGCTGCAACGCACTCCACCGCTTGTATATAATATCTCTATTCCAACCAATGAGAAAGCTCCATTTCACGGCCAAGTAACCGTTTTCTATACAAGCAGGGGAGTGCGTTGCAGCAAAATGCAGCTAATTTTTATCAGTGTATCTTACATTCTTCTTACAACAAATCAAAACATTTCATTCCCCATCAACTCAGTTCAGTTCTTTTTCTGCCGCATTTCGTCTGGCTTCGTAGGAATGAATAGCTGTTTCAAAATCGTCTGCCTTACTGAGAGAACGATTTTTACCTGTGTGGATGCTATGAGATATAATATTTTTTATGTTGAGTGATTTCGAATTTTTATAAAATCTAATTTATTATTATTATTAATTGTGCAGTGATATTGTGTATTGTTGTACTTTATATTAACATTTCAGTAAATAAAGTGCAGGATGGAATCTGAACACGTGGTTTGTGTGATTTGTAACCAAGAAACTGGTGAAAAAACTGTACGATTTACAGAGACTACGTTGAATAAAAGTAAATCAATATTGAAAATAAGAAAATTCAAAGATATTTCTTTGCCAGAGGAAATTAACGCAAATACTGGTTATCATGTAAAATGTTATAAAAACTTTCTTGCCGTGATGAAAAAATATCGCTCGAGTGAATCATCAACTTCAAATCTACCAGCATCATCATCAGGTATTTTTTATTAACTTGTATATTCTTTAATTGTAACTATATTCTTGGTTTAATTACGTGGCACAAATTTGATCATTACTAAATCTTATACTATAATGCGAGCAAAAATTGTGTGTGTGTGTGTGTGGGTAAATTTTATCTCAAAAACGGCTCTAACGATTTTCGCAAAAATTTGGGTTTTACCATTTTCGGGCACGAGAAGACCATTGGGCTAGGTCACATGTTCGAGAAAATTCGATTATTGGGTCATTTTGGGTCATAATGGGTCAAGATCAAGCTATTTATATCTAGAGAACGGCTGCATCGATTTTAAGGAAATTTTCTATCCAATCGTTTTTTGGCACAACAAAACTATTGGGCTGGGTCACATGTTCGAAAAATTTCGATTAGTGGGTCATTTTTGGGTCATTATGGGTCAAGCCATTTTATCTAAAAAACGGCTCTAACGATTTTGACCAAATTTTATATTGTATCGTTTTAGATTACAAGAAGACCATTGGGTTAGGTAACATGTTCGAGAAAATTCGGTTAGTGGGTCATTTTTGGGGTCATTGTGGGTCATGCTATTTTTATCTAGATATTTTCTCACGCAATTTTGACTAAAAATTGCATTCTATGGTTTTCGGGCACGAGAAAAACATTGGGCTAGGTTACATGTTCAAGAAAAATTTTTAATGGGTCATATTGGGTCATTAAGAGTCTGGGTCAAGCTATTTATATTTAAAGAACGGCGTGGTGGATTAAAACGAAATTTTGTATGTAATAGTTTTTTGACATGAGAAAACTAATGGGCTAAATCACATGTTTGAGAGATTTCGACTATGAGGGTCATTTGTGGATCATGATGGGTCATAATGGGTCATGGTCAAGCTATATCTAAATAACAGGTGGATCGATTTTAATGAAATTTTGTATGCAACATTTTTTCGGCACGATAAACTCATTGGACTAGGTTACATGTTCGAAAAATTTCGATTAATGGGTCATTTTGAGTCTGGGTCAAGCTATTTATATTTAAAGAACGGCGTGATGGATTATAACGAAATTTTGTATGTAACAGTTTTTTGACATGAGAAAACTAATGGGCTAAATCACATGTTTGAGAAATTTCGACTATGAGTGTCATTTGTGGGTCATGATGGGTCATAATGGGTCATGGTCAAGCTATATCTAAAGAACAGGTGGATGGATTTTAATGAAATTTTGTATGCAACATTTTTTTGGCACGATAAAATCATTGGACTAGGTTACATGTTCGAAAAATTTCGATTAATGGGTCATTTTGGATCATAAAGGGTCTGGGTCAAGCTATCTATAATTAAAGAACGGCAGGATCAATTTTAAAGAAATTCTGTATGTAACAATTTTTAGAAACGAGAAAACTAATGGACTAAGTCACATATTCGAGAGCTTTCGATTATAAGGGTCATTTGTGGGTCTTATTGGGTCAAGGTCAAGCTAAATCTAAAGAATGGGCGGGTCGATTTTAACGAAATTTTGTATACAACATATTTTTGGCATGAGAAAATCATTGGGGTAGGTCACATGTTCGAGAAATTTCGATTAGTGGGCCACTTTTGGGTCATTCTAATTTTATCTAGACAACGTTTCACGCAATTTTGACTAAATTTTGTATTTTATCGTTTTCGGGCACAAGAAAATCATTGGGTTATGACAGATTTTTGAGAAAATTCGATCAATGGGTCATTTTGGATCATAAGGGGTCAGGGTCAAACTAACTATATCTAAAAAACGGCTCAATCGATTTTATCTAAACTTTGTATCTAATGTTTTTCGGCATGCTAAAACTAATGAGCTAGGCCACACGTTCGAGAGATTTCGATTATAAGGGTCATTTGTTGGTCATGATGGGTCATGCTAATTTTATATAGATAATGGTACTCAACATTTTGACTATACTTTGTATTATATCGTTTTTGAGCAAGAGAAAACCATTTGGATGGACACATGCTCGCGAAAATTCGATTAGTGGGTCATTTTGGGTCTTAATGAGCTAGGGTCATTCTAATTATATATATAACAACGTCTCAATCAATTTTACCTAAATTTTGAAACAAAACGTTTTTTGTCACGAGAAGACTATTGGGCTGAGTCGCATGTTAAACAAAATTATATTAGTGGGTCATTTCGCTTCATTGCTGAATGCTGCCAAGCTAATTTTACCTAAAAAATGGCTTAAACGATTTTGATTCAATTTTATATTCTACTGTTTTTGATTACTTGAAGACGATTCAGCTATGTCACATGCTTGATCAAATTTGATTAGTGGCTCATTTTGGGTAATACGGGTCAGGGTCACGAGAATATGGCAAAAGCCATTAACTTGGTGATATTTGACAAAATATCGGCGACATATGGCTAAAAAATCAACTATAAAAATTACGAAAACCAAAACACGTATTTGGAGCCAAATGAAAGAATGCCTCCAAATTTGGTTATATCCTGCACAAAATATTGTCTTTCAGAATGTAAAGAATTTTTTTATACATTCTTACGAGGATTCGAGATGCATGGTTAAACCAATCAGAGTCGAGCTAAAAAAGTGATTTAGATCGATGTCCTTTCGTTGTAAATTTTAAAATAAAGTAAAATTTATAAACATGCGCATAAAAACATAGTTTTCTTATTGATTGTTTTTCTAAATAAACAACATGTTTTACAGTAATAATACCGAGTGAATGACACAGTGAAAATACTATATCGAGTTGAACACAAAGTTAATTTTGACCGAGCTAAGCTCGGTCTCCCCTGCTAGTATATATTAAATGAAAATTATTCATAGTAATGGTACTATAACAATAACTATATTAATGTGCAAATCAAGATTTAATTAATTATTATTTTTGACAGAAATAAAAAAAATCACGTAAAAATAAAAATTACAGTCGAAATCTGTTATAACGAAATCGAAGGGACTATCCATTTCGATTCATCATGATTCATCAAATCTACCACCGTGCCAATGCGAACTACAGCAACAATTATTGAGAACTGCATACATTATAAATATCTGGCGAAATTGTCATTTAAAAGAATCAACAATTCTTACCCCTGAAAATAACGGCTGGAACTTAATTGATGGTCGTTACGAGTTTAATTGGTTTGAAGGGAATACGGTTCCTTCTTCTATGTACGACATACTTTTACAAGGGCCTACTGATACTGCCACAGCACAATCGACTGAAACTGAGGAATACATTTCAGGTAACATACAACTATTATATTCAGTAAGATTTAATATACAGTCCTATGTAATTGAGCTTGATATTCAATTCTTAACGACCTTATTGATTTATTAAAATATTTTTTTTTACTATTTTCAGAAGAGGAAAACATTTCTTAAGAGTCAGATGATGATGAAAACAGTGATAGTGAAATGTCGAAAGATGATGAAAATGAATGTTAAAACTGATGTTGATTGTATAAAACCTAATAAAATATATTGCATTTACTGTATGCGTTCACGTTACATTTCTTACTCGCACGCCCTTAGCAGCTTTCCCCTCGCCTGTCAAGGTCTTATGCTGTTCAAAACCGCCTGGCATTGTACATATTTATTCTAAAACGTTTACTTAAAAACATCTAAATTTTAACTATACAGGACAAAGTTTGTTTTACCTCATCAACTGTGCTCTTTTCAATTCACCTGTCATATACTTCTGCTAATTGTAATCGCCTGTCAATTTTTCTTTAAGATTTACAATCAATAAATTTTATCCTATTAAATTTTTAAACTTACAGGAACAAGTTTTTAAACTCAATTTACTTGACAGTTCAAAAAATAAAGGGCCTGATGACGTGCAAGGCTGACGCCTGCCAGGTCATGGCTATTGCTCTTAGCATGCTATAAATCGTAGGTATACAAATTTCTATCCTTACAGCACGACCGTTACTCCCAGGGTTCAGTAGCTCTCCATCTAATATGGCATTTGTGCCAAGAAAGCATCAAATGAAAAAACACATGGTGATGCAAAAAACTTTTGTGATGGTATGAAGTGAATGTAACATTTACGATCAGCAATTATTAGCATTTAAAAGTATTTTTGCTTGAGGTATTGTCGAAAAAGCATTGCAAAGATATACTTTCCCTCTCCCTTCCATTTTCAAATGTACTAAATTTAAAATTATGGAAAAAAATCCGAGTTTACTTAAAACCGTGCATAAAAATTATAGTAATTATCCTCATTTTTCTAATAGAAATTCTCAATTTTTCGTTATTGACAAACTCTACTTTAAAATCGCAAATTTAATCGGCTAAATCGCTAAGTTGCATAATGATCATCGCCACTGAATATATAAATAATGCCATATTTGCAAACTTATCGGTCAAAAAACAGTGGAACCTTGGTTTACGGCTGCCTCTGTTTTTGACAAATTCGGTTTATGACCAACTTCAGTGATCAAAATTTTACTCTTTCGGCATAGGATAACTCGATTCGCGACCAAAGCTGTCGAATAGTTCAGTTGACAACCCTCGCATAACTCTTGTTATAAGTCAAGTTTGGAGTAAAGTGCGCGTATCAGAGAGCTTTGTGACCTTCAGTACAGTAAAAAAGTTAACTTATTGTTTTAATTTTAATCAGTTTTTCTAAAATGTTAGCCTTTACTATGACTTCTAAGAATGAAAAAGCGTTTAGTGATAGCAGTAGTAAGAAGCTTTAGCGAATTACTGATCAATTATGAAAAGAAGTAGTGACAAAACTTAAGAACGATGATAGTATAAGCAAAATAGCTAAACAATACGGTGTAGATGAACCATCGATTACTCCGATTATAAAGAACTAGCCGGATGTGGCAACCCCAAAACTATTTTCTATCTCATGCATTTAATGCGTCAAAATTCATTATTACAGTGCCGAAATCAAATGATTCACCGTGAGGATTTTAAAGGCATGAAATTCCGAACATTAGTTTTTGAAATATGACTGTTGCGGATATCGGGAAAAATACAGCATATATGCGACACTTGTTGGGAGATTTACCCAAAACACTCAATGAGCAATAATATAAATCAAAATGTGCCTAAATCTCAAGTTTGATGAAAATTTGTGCATTAATTCCTGCGATAAAAATATTGTGGTAATCGGAACAATTCAGCAAAGCAGCGCCATGTGTTACAAATCACGTGTGAAGCAACCCAAAGGCGCCTTGCGGTCGCCGATGAAAAGCCACCTGTGGCGCAATGTTTTGTTTTTAAAACGTAGAAGTTGTTACGAATTCACGATGCGAGGAAGAATATTTTACTTCCCCGTAAAAATATATATCTTTTTTATGTAAATATTTAGTGTCAGTATCTGTTCAACTATATATGTGTGTGTTGTGAAAATAAAATGAAAAAATGCCAAAAAGATTATTATTTAAAGAAAATAAACACGAACTTATATAGCTCGAATATAGCTTCTAGGATTAAAACTGTTCTCTAGAAATGAGCAGTATCAACATGGCGCCGATACCCGGCAAATGGAACATTAAAATGGATTAAATAGATTTTCCGATCCAAAAGTACGATTTCAAGATTACCGAAAAGAAGCTCGAGTCTCGGCATAAAAAAGGTACTGTAATTCTTTATTTCTAAGCATGAATCTTGAAAAATTAAAGGCTAAGCGTAAAGTGATGAAAACGAGCGTAACTAAATTAATAACAAAGGTCGAGTCGTTTATTGAAGATATTGATTTTGAAAATAAAGATAATATTGATAAGCTTTCGGAATTTTTGAATAATTTGGACGAAAAACAATTAGAATTAAAGGAAATTAATTTGAAAATCGAAGAATTGATCACTGATAATGCGAATTTAGAAACGGAAGTTCAAAATAGTATCGATTATAATGATACTATTAATGAAACGAAATTTAAAATAAAAATAAATTTGAAGAAATTTAAAAATGATGTTGAATCGAGAAACGCTAGTTCGTTGTCAAACGCTGGTACGGTTCCTTATGTTAGTACACGATTACCTACTGTAAATTTGCCAAAATTAAATATTCCGAATTTTAAAGGCGATCCTAGTACATTTCTTGAATTTATCAATAGTTTTAAAAATACTATTGATGTTAATGATAATTTGACAAAAATAGAAAAATTAATATATTTGAAATCATTTTTGTCTGGTGAAGCCTATAAAACGGTATCTGGATTAGCCCTAACAGAAAGTAATTACGATCACTCGTTAGATTTACTAGAAAAAAGATATGGTAAAACGGAAATTTTAATTAGCGATTTTATAAATAAACTAGCGGACCCGACAGACGTTGTCCTGTCACCGACAGACGTTGTTCTGTCACCGACAGACGTTGCCTTGGCACGTCTGACGGTGGCACCGAAACCAGAAAAGCAAATAAATGTACTTAAATGTAGTAATACGCACGATAAACACTACGCTCTTAATTTAATTTCTTATTACAATTGTGTAAGGAAATTATTTTTCACTCTTCAGTATTTTTTGAAGTCGGTTCAATTTTTGATAGAAAAGTATATTTTTCTCTTTTTTGTTAAAAGTTAACGATTTTCTGAAGTCAGTTAATCAAAATTATAATACAGGCTATATTACTGTAAAGCATACACGTTTGACAGGTGCGGGGTTCGAACACGCGATCTCTTTCTTCGAAAAGCAGAGCTTATACCTGGCGCCTTAGACCGCTCGGGCATTCCGTCCGCACTCTATTCATCGAACTTATTCAACACTTTTAATTAGTATTTAGTATTTTTACCCCAATTTTCAAGATTTTTGATTCGGTAGATTTTTTTGTGCTGTGATTAATACGAAATCCAGACTTTCTTTTCTATTTATAGCACTTTTAATTAGCGAAAAATCACTAACTATTAGTTTTTGCCTAGCTACTAAAAAAGTACTGAATCAATTTCGATGAAATGTGAATCTAAACCATTCTCGAATCCACTGGAACACACACACAAAATTCCATTAAAATTGGTCCAGTCGTGTAGGAGGAGTTCAGTGACATACACACGCAGAGAAGATTTATATACATAAAGATAATGATTCAAAATTTCAGGTTTTTGCGCCGAAGATATCGCCAAAAAAGGAAAATGTGAATTATCTCACAAACTACTGGATTTAAACGAATTTGCTTAATACCATTCGATTCAGAATGAAAAAGTGCACTAAAATATGTTATCAGTTGAAAAATAACTACAAAAGCGGTATTTTAAAGAATTTTTTAAATGTTCGTTCTTTTTTCTACTCATCTTAGGGGTGGAATTTTCGAAAATCCCTTCTTAGCGGCACTCGATGTTATAAGAAGTATTTTTACCTCAATTTTCGAGATTTTTGGCTCGGTAGATTTTTTTGTGCTGTGATTAATACGAAATCCTGACTTTCTTTTATATATATAGATAAGGATTGAAAATTTCAGGTTTTTGCGCCGAAGACATCGCCAAATTAGGAAAATGTGAATTATCTCACGAACTACAGGATTTAAACACATTTGCTTAGTACCATTCGATTCAGAATGAAAAAATGCACTAAAATGTGTTATCAGTTGAAAAATAACAACAAAAGCCGATTTTTAAGGATTTTTTTTTAAGTTCGTTCTTATTTCTACTCATCTTAGGGGTGAATTTTCGAAAATCCCTTCTTAGCGGCAGTCGATGTTATAAGAACTATTTTTACCCCAATTTTCAAGATTTGTGATTCGGTAGATTTTTTTGTGCTGTGATTAATACGAAATCCAGACTTTCTTTTATATTTCTAGCACTTTTAATTAGCGAAAAATCACTAACTATTAGTTTTTGCCTAATTACTAAAAAAGTACTGAATCAATTTCAATGAAATGTGAATCTAAACCATTCTCGAATCCACTGGAACGCACACACAAAATTTCATTAAAATCGGTCCAGTCGTTTAGGAGGAGTTCAGTTACATACACACGCACAGAAGATTTTTATATATAAAGATTATTAGAAATCGAACCGATCAGGTCGTGCTCGAATACGAAAATGTTGAGAGATTTGTATGATGAATACGAAATAAGCATTAGAAATTTGCAGGCGACAGGAGTAGCTACGGACAATTTTGGATATTTACTAATCCCTATCATTTTAAGGCCTCAAATTACCTCATAATTTGGTAATTGAATTTCAAAGGAAAAAGGATAATGAAAAGCCGGGGTATGTTAATGAATTAATGAAATTTATAAAATTTGAGATTGATTCAAGGGAAGCGGCAACTGTTATATCAGGAAATTCCTTAAAAAGTCCAGAAAAATCTCGATGGGAAAAAAATGCTCCTACCAGAACAAAGAGTAATTTTCCCACTTCAGTTGCGCTGAACACGGTCGTAAAAAATGTTTGTGTATTCTGCAATTCGAATCATAATAGTTTAAAATGTAAGGAAATGACGGATGAACAAAAGCATTATAAGTTAAAAAAAGAAGGAAGATGTTATCGATGTTTTTATAAGAACCACCTATTATCTCTATATAAAGCTAAAATACAACTGTGTGAGTTATGCAAGAGTTTTCAACATAATTATTTGTTTTGCCCCGCTAAGAAATCCTCTGAAATTAGTCCCGTTGAGAATACTAAAAAATCAGAAATTGTACAAAATCAAGAAAATCAAGCGGTTGTATCATCTGTTATTAAAACTCAAAATTTTCCAGAAAAATATTCGACAATTTTGCAAACGGCGTGCGTACAGGTAATGGGTGATTCCAAGAAATTAAGTACAAGGCTATTATATGATTCTACATCTTCGCGCACATTTATTGCAAAGAATTTAGCAACTGCTTTAAACTAAAGCCAGTAAAAAGAGAGAAATTGCTAGTTTATACTTTCGCGAATCGTAACGCCATAGAACAAGAGTATGATTTAGTGGATATTACTATAATTAGTCGCCATCCTCCGTATGAAAGGATAACAGTTCAGGCGTTAGTGTCAGAAATAATTAGCGCGACTAAAGTAAAATCGCACATTGATTCGCAGCTCATAAATAAATTCCGTTTAGATGAAAATGAGTTTGCTGACAGATTTATTAATGAAAAGACTGTACAAATATTATTGGGATGTGATTATATGTTTGCGACAATCACGGGAGGGGTAGAGAAAATCAATAAATATTTATTTATTCAACCAACAATATTTGGAAAAACACTAATTGGACGAATGCATAGCAATAACGTAAATGGAGCTTCTTGTTTTAAGGTCATTTGTACATCAACAGACAATGATTTAAGAAAATTGTGGGATGTGGATAATTTTTTATCCTTTCCTACTGATATTCAAAACGACGAAAAATATGAGGTGGTTACGCAATTTCAGAGGGAAATAAGTTTCGAGAATCAAAGGTATATCGCGCCACTTTTATGGTCGTCTCAAGTAAACAAACAAAGTTTATCAAATAATTACGAAATTGCGAAACAGAGATTTGTGGGTCTGAAAAAGAGATTAAGGGGTAATAAATCTTTATTTCAGAAATATAACGAAATTATGAAAGAACAATTAAATGAAGGTATTATTCAAAAGTGCGATAATAATTGCTTTATTGGTTACGTAATGCCACACCAAATTATTTTTAGACCAGATTCTTCTAGTACAAAATCAAGAATTGTTTATGATGCTAGCAGTAGAAGAAATAATGAAAAAAGTCTAAATGATTGTCTTTTCGCTGGAGAAAATTTAAATCCTAATTTAATTGACATAATATTAAATTTCAGGTCTCATAAAATTGCTTTTTTGGGCGATATTGCTAGAGCATTCTTGCAAATAGAAGTGTCTAAAGAGGAGAAGAATTATTTGTGTTTTTTATACTTTGATGATTGTGACATAGATAAGCCTGTGACTTTATATCATTTTAACCGACATTGTTTTGGCGTCACGAGCTTCCCGTACGTGTTGGCTTCGACAATTAAGAAACATATTAGAAAGTACAAAGAAATTAATCCTATTGCTTATAATATGTTAGATAATTTTTTATACGAGGACGATTTGGCATATGGGGCTCCGACAGTTCAAGAAGCTTTCAATTTATCAGCTTCTGCTGTCTCAATACTTAAGGATGCGAATATGAACTTGAGAAAGTTTAATACAAATTCTTTAGAATTAAGGGAATTATGGAAGAACGGTAACCCGGTTATAGAAACAGATGAAAGTCATTCAAAATTAAAAATTCTGGTACTTAATTGGGATAATATAAAGGACGTCCTGTCAATAGATTTTAAGGCGTTTATGTCAGATGGTGATAATTTGGAATACACCAAAAGACATGTTTTGCACAGCGCTGCCAAAATACTCGATCCTATCGGATTCATATCGCCATTCTTAATTAGAATTAAATTACTTCTTCAAGAGTTATGGGAACGCAGTTTAGAATGGGACGACACACTTCCTAAAGAATTTAAAGAAAAATACGAAAAATGGTATAGCGAAATAAAACTGTTAGAAAAGATTCAGATACCCAGGTATTATTTTAACATAGATAATATTTTAGATGATAAAGTTCAACTTCATCTTTTTTCTGATGCTTCGTTAAAATCTTACGGGGCGCTGGGCTACTTCAAATATCAGACTTCCGAGGGCTTTTCTAAAACTTGTTTTGTAATTTCTAAAGCTCGTATGGCCCCTTTAAAAAGAATCACTTTGCCGAGATTAGAGCTTCTAGGTGCATTAATAGCTGCCAGAATAGCTAGCCATTTAAAAAATGTTTTCAACAATATTCAGAGTAGTGTTCTGGACGGACTCCACTATAACGTTAAACTGGATCAAAAATTCTGCTGCCAAATGGAAGCTTTTTGTTGCGAATAGGGTGGCAGAAATACAAGAAAATTCTGATCCCAAGTGCATGGAGGCATGTCAGCAGTAAAGATAATCCAGCTGATATGCTCACTAGAGGACTCTCTTCCAAAGAATTAGCTAGTAATAAGCACTGGTGGCATGGCCCGGATTGGCTAAGTAAATCCGAAAATTTTTGGCCAAAACGTGACAATAACGTAAAATCTTCTTTTTCTAACATTGAAATGGAATCCAAGGATAAAATTGTCGTGAACTCGGTTATTACTCGTGAAAGAATCATCGACATTAATAGATATTCTAATTTAAATAAACTGTTGAGAATAACAGCCTATGTATTGCGTTTCATAAATTTGACTAGGCATAAACAAGATAATCGAGACACTTTAACTCTGGAAGAACTCCAGGAAGCGGAGAATTATTGGATAAGACAAATTCAAAATGAAAAATACTTTGCAGAGCTCAAATGCTTGGAAAAGGCAAAACCCCTTCCTAGAGATTCTAGTCTCATGAAATTAAATCTTTTTCTGGATGCTGAGGGCATCTTACGTGTTTCCGGGCGACTTTCAAAATCTAACATCTTGCTAGAAAATGAAAAGTATCCGATTATTCTGCCGCCCAAAACTAAATTAGCTGAGTTAATTATTTGGAATGCACATGAGAAAGTGTACCATTCTTCAGTGACACATACGCTTGTCGAAATCAGAGAAAGGTTCTGGTTTCTAAAAGCCAGAAAAACGATAAAGGGTCTCCTCAAGAAATGTGTTGTCTGCAAACGATTTTCTGCGAATCCAGGAGACCAGATAGTAGCTCCGTTGCCACCTGATCGTATTGAACAGTCTCCACCATTTAATATTCTAGGATGCGATTTCGCAGGTCCCTTATTCGTAAAAGATAAGACAAATAAACAATATATTTTACTTCTTACCTGTGCTGTAACAAGAAATGTTCATTTGGAAACTGGTAGACAGTTTATCTACGCAAGCCTTCTTACTCGCATTTAGAAGGTTCATAGCTAGACGGGGTTTATGCTCCGTAATTTATTCCGACAATGCACGTACATTTAAACGTGCTGAACTAGAATTTAAGAAACTCTGGACATTAGTAGCTCATCCAGAGGTGAAAGAATTTTTTGCTTCCCATAAAATAAAATGGAAATATACAGTAGAAAAAGCCGCCTGGTGGGGTGGCTTTTACGAAAGGATGGTCCGAAGTGTTAAAACAGCCCTACGAAAAACGCTAGGCAAAGCATCATTAACTTATAACGAACTGTCCACCATAGTAGCTGAAATAGAAGCCACCATAAATTCTAGACCCATCACTTACATGAGTGATGAAAGCCAGGACCCGTACCATTGTGCCCAGCACATTTTTTGATAGGGAGAAGAATAACTTCTCTCCCTCCAGCACGCCTGCACCTTGACTCGAATTTCTCTTCCAGGAAAAAATTGCTTAAATCTTATAATTATCGAGAAAAATTGATGAGATTGTTTTGGTCCCGATGGAAGGGAGAATATTTATTAAATTTGAGATCAGCCCACCAAAGTATAAACAAAACTAATATTCCCCAATTTAAAATAAACGATATTGTCTTAATAAAAGACGATAGTTTACCCAGAAATTTCTGGAGTTTAGGTAAAATTATAGAAACCTTTCCTGGAAGAGACGGCAAGGTGAGGGCCTGCAAAATAAAAACTCAAAAATCTGTTTTGAGAAGACCGGTGCAATTACTCTATAATTTGGAAATCAATGACAATTAACTGTTTTTAGTGAAATTTGCATTGTAATCTTTTCTTTTATTATTCTAGTTGAAGTGTATGTCCAGAATTCTTTACGTATCTTAAAGTATGTATATTCTTATTATGTTTTGAAATTTGTATTTGATTTAATGTATCGTATTGCAACATATATTGTGATGAACCCCATAGGTTCATGGGGGGCAATGTGTTACAAATCACATGTGAAGCAACCCAAAGGCGCCTTGCGGTCGCCGATGAAAAGCCACCTGTGGCGCAATGTTTTGTTTTTAAAACGTAGAAGTTGTTACGAATTCACGATGCGAGGAAGAATATTTTACTTCCCCGTAAAAATATATATCTTTTTTATGTAAATATTTAGTGTCAGTGTCTGTTCAACTATATATGTGTGTGTTGTGAAAATAAAATGAAAAAATGCCAAAAGGATTATTATTTAAAGAAAATAAACACGAACTTATATAGCTCGAATATAGCTTCTAGGATTAAAACTGTTCTCTAGAAATGAGCAGTATCAACACCATGTGTTGGGTTATTGAACCAAAACGTAAACAAAGCCAATTCATATAAAGATTAACTGAATTTGAAGTTTGATGAAAATCTGTGCGTTAATTCTCGAGATAGAACTATTACAAAAATAATGAAAAATGCAACACGGTTGAGCCATCTGTTGAACGATTTAAATCAAAATGTAAACAGCATCAATTTATATCAGGAATTACCTGAATATATATATTTTTTTAATCCCATGCATTAGTTCTTGAGATAGAGCACCCAAAAAATTTATATCACATACAGAAAGTCAGATACAAGAATGAATTATGATCGTGAACTGAGGTTCCACTGTATATTACATAAAAATTTAATTACAATTGGTGATTTCAATGTCAATTTTACAAATAATACTAGAAATGAATTTTCAATATATTTTCATCCTTGGTTTGATGTAAATCTATTAAGACTGTAGTTCGAGCGACTTTCTTCAAGGAGCGACTTTCTCTTTAACGAACAATTTTTCTGAAAATGTCCTAGAATATTATTCAATAATTGGAATAAGCTATTCCAATAGATATCAGGAAAGAGAAATAAAAATATTTTACTTAATTTTTTTTAATTTAAATGGGAAAGTTCGTTTTTATGTGTATTGAGTATAATAAAATTATGTTTAGCGACCTTTGGGTGCCATGATCACAAAAATCGCGCTAATGGCGGAAATATTTGATATTTATAACATCTGATTTTTAAAACAAATAGATAAGAATGCCACGAATCCTATGCAAAAAGAATAAAAATTTCTATTCGCATTATTTTTCTACAAAATATGTATTATCTAAAATTAGTTGAATCTGTCAATTTCTGTACGAACAAATTAAAATTAATTTCATTTTTTCTCGTTTTTTTTTCATTGATTAAATAGTTCAATATTGAGCGAAATAAGAAAAAGTACTGGGAATATTTAAAAGCAACTGAGGTTTTCTTATATTCAATATATATTTATCAAAAAATTTAAATGAATAGCATTAAAAAATGCTCTGACGAGCACCAAAAAGGTTAATATGTTTTAAAGTATGAAAAAGTGTTTGACAAGAGCTTCTAATTGAGAATGAGAAAGCACAAGGGGTCCCTTCTTGGCTGCAATTCACTGTCAATGCCAAATTTGAAAAAATCATATTTGCGCTTTTTCCATATAAAAGAAATCAGTGTAAAGGCATAATTAGAAAAGAACCGCGTGATTAAACATGAATGTAAAGCAAAATAGGGCCAAAAACCATAGTTCCCGCAGCCAGTGTTGAAATCAAACACTTTTCTCCGGGAGGGTCTTCTGTGGCTTCGGGGGGTGGGGGGGGACACAATAGAGTTCTAAGGAGATTATACTTTTTTTTACCATTAAAAACAGAAAATCTCAAATTTTATTGGGGGGAGGCGCTTTTGATACCTTCGGGAGGGAATGTCCCCCCGGCCCACCTTCTGCATTCAACACTGCCTGTAGCGTATCACATTCACGCAGTCCCACCATAAACTGCCGCAGTGTAAAACAGCACAGAAAACTGATTTGTAGTGAAGTTGCAGTGCAGAGTCAACAATGCAGTTAACATGTAAAGCACGATTGAAAGTTTTCCTAAAAAGTAAAGATAGAAAGTTTAACTAAAATTTAAAGATATAAAGTTTTACGCAAATTTCTTTTATATGGAAAAAGCGCAAGTATGAAATTTTCAAATTTGGCATTGACAGTGAATTGCAGCCAAGAAGGGACACCTTGTCCTTTCTCATTCTCAATTAGAAGCTCTTGTCAGACACTTTTTCATACTTTAAAACATATTAACCTTTTTTGGTGCTCGTCAGAACATTTTTTAATACTAGTCGTTTTAATGCACTTAAAAATGCATTTGTTGGAAGGTCTTCAACGACTTCAAGATGGACTGTTTTGATGACGAAGCAGACAAATACACAAACATATGATTTAAATGATTTTGATCCGCGTCCAGCACGATATTTAATCATGAATGATCCTGATAAATCTGTTCCAACTCGACCAAATGGTCGTGTATGTGTTATTCTAGATACTGGAAGATCAGCCATTATTTGTTTCGCAGATTGAGCTCTGTATCTACAACACGTAACACAAGCTCTCACTATTTTCCGAATAACAGATCTGGCAGCAATGATCCAAAATTTCTGCCTAATTAAAGAAAAAAGAAATTCTGGAGCTGCATGTAAATATTTTTCATGAAAATGTTTAATTATGAGCTTAGTCACACAATCTTTTGATGGTAATAAGATTGGATGTTTTTCATTCTCTTACAGCTGTGAATTTTTCAATCTCCCTCCTACTCTTAATATTTTGTCATCATCTAAAATAGGACACAAACAAACGAGACTGCTATTTGCAAGCAACTCTTTTCCAGCTTCTAAATTGTGGATTTCTTTATTAAAATTCACTTGTTGAACTATTCAGAGCCTGATTACTAACGGGGCACTCTCTCACCAGAAAAAATTTATAGAAATTTTCGTCTTCTTTAAACGCCCTTTTCATACAAGATTACTGTCATGAATAAGGAAAAATTCTTTATTTCTTTTTCCTGGTGGGAGAGTGCCCCGTTAGTAATCAGGCCCTGGAACTATTCTAATAATTCAACGCGTTGTGGCTTGAATTTCATTGCTTGATAGAACTGATGTATTTCTTTCTACAAGTGTTACATTTGGGTTGGAAATAAATCTCAATATCCACGCAACTATGCGTTGCAACATTGGAAACGAGGATATTTTCGATATAATATCAAGTTCCTTTACAGTTTCAGAAATTACAAATGATAATGTTTTACGTGCTTCTGGTAAATCTTCTTCATTTATGGAAATAGGTTTATTCACTGGAATCTCACTGCTTCTTAACCATGGTGGGCCATTCCACCACAATCCATGGGACAGTAATTCTTCTGGAAGTAACCCACGGGATGCACAATCAGCAGGATTTTCCTTTCCATCTACATGGCTCCAATTTTCAGCTAGTAATATAGACTGAATTTCCGATACTCTTTTGCCTACAAATACTCGCAACCTTTTAAGATCTGATATTAATCATGACGACACAATTTTCCACGTTTGGTCAATATTTTCTGGTGTTGGATCATCCCATGATAATTGTAATTTCCACAGCTCTTGAAGAATCATTTTAAATAGAATTACAAAAGGTGCAATTCACTCTAATGGATCAAAAAGTGTTGATACATATGAAAGAATAATTCTTTTAGTAGGGACACTTTAATAATCTATATCACTGAAATTACATTTGAACAGATCATTATCAGAATTCCATTCTACTCCTAGAACTTTTATGGCCTTATTGTACACTACATTATGTATATTATAATTACTTAAGTTTGCTAACCCAGCGTTTTTTTAACAGTGATAATTCATTTGTACACTATTTATGTAGCTCAAAACCACCTTTTCCTAAAACACAAAACTATTTTGAGTAGCATTTTCTGCTACTCATTTATCAATTCCGTACCTTCCTCACTATTCTCAACACCATTTAACACATCGTTAACATAAAAATCTCTCAAAACTATAGTTTTTGCATACGAATTGAATATTTTCTAACTGAGCGAAAAAAATCTGAGCTGTCCAAATAACAAACCAGATGTTATGAGCAATAAGGTTATCGGAGCGAAACATTCTAGCCGGATATCGCTTAGTCAGCTTAACAGGTAAAGCATTGGCCTTGTAAGCCAAGTAGCTGGGTTCGATTCCCGGCCTGGGCAATTTTTCGCTCAGTTGGAAAATATTCAATTCATATGATATATTTACCAGTCAGTTTAATTGTGTTAAAATAAAGTATAGTCTTTGCTTTTGGAAAATTAAGACCCTCATCCATTGCTAATTCATTCAAACTTTTAGTTGCAAGATATGGAGCAGCAGCAGTTCCGTACGTGACTGTATTTAAGGGATAAATTTCTATTGGTTTTTCAGGATTGTCTCTCCATAAAATTCTCTGAAATTCCCTATCTTTTTCATGAATTTTTACTGTCTACACATCATTCTTATATAAGCTGTTATTGCAATATTATGAAGTCTAAATCTCAATAAAATGCAAATTAAATCAGCTTGTGTTTTAGGATCTACCATTAGAATGCCATTTAAAAAAATACCTGTTGGGATTTTAGACTCGCATCAAAAACGATTCTTAATTTTGTAGTTAAACTAGAACTAATCAAGACGAAGTGGTGTGGGATGTAATAATGTTTATTCTCCAATCCACGATCTCTGTTTGAAACAAGATCCATATGGCCCATGTCGACGATAGCTTGAAGAAATCACAAAACTCACTCATTTAGTGCACTGTCACACACAAAAATATTATTTATTTCACTTATAAACTCAAAACTCATAATGCGATCTCATATCGCCACTTTTCACACAACCAAAACACAACTCTGTTCTAAACTCTCGAACCCACACGGTTCTTCTTTTTTACAGTTGGCGCTCTAATACAGCGCTTCTTATTAGGTACGGAACATTCCGCCCCACGTTGCAATGGTTACTTTCAACCATTAAATTATACAGTCTTTACAAATGCAAATATAAAATTAGAACAATATATTGATAACAGAAAAAATATATACAAGAAAAATACACAGAAAATATACACTCAGAAAAAATATATACAAGATTACAGATTGAGAGGCAAAATACAAATTTTGGATATTGGTCTTTTATAAACTCCAGATTGAGTTTTTATTTTAACAACTCTGACCCGTTTATCTTCACCAAAAAAAACTTCTATTATTCTACCCAATGCCCATTTCTGAGGGGTAGATTTTAATCTTTAAGAAGCACTAACTCATTAACTTTTACATTATCTTTTTCTACCATCCACTTGGACCTCTGTTGCAAATTGTTAAGATACTGAATATGCCATTTCTTCCAAAAATTTTGAATTATTTTTGTTAGTTTTTTCCAGTTAGATAACCGATTGTCTTTAATCTCAGTTAAATTTGGCTCAACAATGGCATTTAAGGGTCTGCCAATTAAGAAAAGGTTGGGGTTAACACATCATACACATCAGTATCTGATGACAGAGGTACAAGTGGTCTGGAATTTAAAATTCCTTCTATTTGAGTAATAACCGTCAAGAATTCTTCATATGTCAACCTAGAATTACCTAAAACTCTTTTAAAATGATATTTAAACGCCTTTACACCACTTTCCCAGAGGCCACCAAAATTAGGTGCTCTCGGAGGAAGGAAATTCCAATCAATTCCCTCAGTTGACAAATAATTTGAAAGTCTTTCATCTGGGTTTAAGACTAAGTAATGTAATTTAGAAAGCTCTTTATTAGCTCCTATAAAGTTTGTGGCATTGTCCGAATATAATTTCGAACACAAACCTCTGCGAGCCACAAATCTCTTTAAACATGCCACAAAGGCTTCCGATGTTAAATCAGTTACAATTTCAAGATGAATAGCTTTTGTGACTAAGCATACAAATATGCACACATATATTTTGTGGAAAATTCCTTTTGTTTGATTTTTATACTTAATACGGAATGGCCCACAAAAATCAACCCCTGAACAATTAAATGGAAAATCAGGAGTTACCCTCTCTTTTGGTAAATCAACTATTAACTGTTCAACACCTACAGGTTTAAACCTAAAACATTTAATACAATCATGCACAACTTTTCTACATGTTGCTTTACCCTGAACTGGCCAAAACTTTTGTCTTGCGTAATGTAATAGGGCAGTAGCGCCTAAATGAAAATATCGCTTATGATATGCCTCTAAAATTAACTTAGTTAATTTATGACTCTTAGGTAGAATAATCTGGAATTTACTGTTGAAACTTAACTCAGAATTTTTTATTCTACCATATACCCTTATTATTCCATCCCTATCTAAAAAAGGATTTAAACATTTTATCTTACTTTTATCTGGAACATTCTTTTGGTGAATTAAGCACTTAATTTCCTCAGAAAACTCGTTGTTTTGGACCTCTTTTATAATAAATATCTCACTTTTTAATATTTCTTGAGTTTTCAAAGGACCTAACCTCTTTTCAGTTGGATTCTTCAAGTTGTGAATAAACCTGAAAAGATAACTTAGAACATGCAATAGTTTAGTATAACAGTTAGTAATATTAAATAACACTTCAATAAAAGGATTGGAAGCTACACAAAAAACAGATAAGTCTTGATCTAAATTTTTTAGTTCTTGTGAAAATTCTTCTCTAATGATGGACGTAGGAATTTCACAATTAGGATAGTCTCGTTGAGTCAGAAACATTGGACCTTTGAACCACAGTTCATTTTTAACCAGTTTCTCAGGATCCATTCCTCTTGAAATGAGATCTGCTGGATTATTCTCAGAAGACACATGACGCCACTGTTGAACTTTTGTCAAGTCCTGTATTGCCGCTACACGGTTGGCAACGAAAGTTTTCATAAGATATGGTTCTTTTCGTAACCAGGAGAGTACGATCATCGAATCGCTCCATAAATAAATGTCAGCAGTCTCTAGTTGTAAAGCATTTTTCACTTTGGATATCAGTTTTGCTAAGAGAACGGCTGCAGAAAGCTCCAACCTTGGAATAGTAAGACGCTTAAGGGGTGCTATTCGGGATTTGCTGCAAACCAAATTTACTTTAAAGGCTCCATCACTTGACGTTGATTTGCAATAAATAACGCATCCATAGGCAGATTCGGATGCATCAGAAAAACCATGAAGCTCGATCTGAACAGGTTTCTCAATTAGAATGCACCTCTTAACACTCACATTGTTCACCACTGGCAGGGACTGGATAAAGCTTTGCCATTCTTGTGCTTCTCTTTCAGGAAGTGGATCACTCCAATTTAGATTCAAACACCACAGATTTTGCATGAGAATTTTAGCTTTAGTAACAACAGGTCCTAAGAGGCCAAGCGGATCGAATATTCGTGCGATTGTTGAAAGCGCGTTTCTTTTTGTTGGCGAAACTACACTTTCTACTTGTATTTGAAAGGTAAGGCTGTCACTACTAGGATTCCACATCACACCAAGCGTTTTTGTCTCTTCTCTAAAATTGTAATCACTGTCAGGTTCTGTTTTTAACTCTAAGTTATTACTATGCAACTTGTGCAAATGCATTCCTGCACTCTTGAGAGCCTCCACTAACTCTGACTGCAGCTCTTTAGCTTCGGATAGAGTGGCTTCGCCGCTTAACACATCATCCATATAAAAATATCTTTCTAAAACTGGGGATGCTAAGGGAAAGTTGTTTTGCTCGTCTCTCGATAGTTGAAGCAAAACTCTAGTAGTTAAATATGGGACACTCACTGTTCCATATGTAAGAGTTTTCAGCTCATAAGTTTTAACTGGTTCATTCACCCCCTCCTTCCAAAGAATTCTTTGAAGTTTAGTTTGACTCGGATCAATTAAAATCATTCTATACATTTGTTTAATGTCAGCTACGAATGCATAAATATGTTTACGAAATCTTGTAATTATTTTAAAAAGGTCTTCCTGAATAACCCCACCATTATACTGTAAGGAATTAAGCGAGTTGCCTAAGGTTGTTTTCGAAGACGCGTTAAAAACTACACGAAGTTTTGTTGAACTCTTATCAGGGCGGTAGACTCCTAAATGCGGTATATAATAAGTTCCTACTTCTTCCCCCCTTTCCGAAATCTCTGTCATGTGACCCAACCTTTCATATTCGCGTAAAAATTCCCTATACAACGTTAAATATTCAGGTTCTTTTAAGAATCGATTCCACAGCGAATTTAACTTTTTAAGGGCAATATCTCTAGATTTTCCTAAGCAAAGCGGATCCTCTTTTAACGGCATTTTAACAATATATCTCCCTGTACTATCTCTTTTAACGTTTTTCTCAAAGTGTTCTTCGCAAATTACTGCTTCTTTATTTTTGGGTACTTCAATCTAAACATCTATTTTCCAAAATTTCTCTATAGTTTCGTTTAAAAGAGTATTGTCCTGAATGAAACCACAATGTACCCTCCCCTGACTTGGAATGGGAACACTTCCACGTGCTACATAACCAAAAACTGTATTTTGAAAAATCAAATTACTATTAACCGGACAAATTTGACCTGGCTGTAACAGCTCATAAAATATCTCAGCGCTTAAAAGTAAATTTATGCGACCTGGTTTGTTAAAGTTGTCATCCGCTAGTTTTACATATTTTAACTCTGGCACATTAATATTAAACATTTTTGATGGCATGAAATCCGTAATTTTGGATACAATCAAAAAATCTAACTCTTTTTCAAAATTTCTTTCTAAATTTGAAATTGTCGCGGCAACAACAGATTTAATTTTTGTGAATGTGCCACCGATACAACAAACTGCCAAATTAGTTCTTTCAATTTTAATTTAAGGCTATTTGCACAATCTACCGTCATAAAATTATTCATTGCCCCTTGATCCAAAACCGCACGTACTCTATAGTAATTTCCCGTCTCATCTCTCAATAAACAATTTACTGAACTTAACAAAACAGTTTTTGTTTGATTTATTACTCGCGTAGAAAGTACGGAATTATTATTTCTATTGTTTTGATTAGGTTCAAATATTGGCGAATCTGCCGAGAGATTTGATTCACTTACTCTTACGGTGGGGAAAGGCGCTTCCCCCCCCCCCCATTTTCACCATTCACATTTGCATTGCGCAATATCTCATTTCTCGGAAAATGCAATGAAAAAGGATGTCTCTTGGTTTTACCTTCTCGCTTACATAATGAGCACGAAAATTTTGATTTACAATTATTAACTAAATGTTTGCCTAAGCAATTAAAGCAACAATTGTTTTTCTTAATTACTTCTATCCTTTCAGAAACAGATAATGCCATATATCTCTTACATTTGTGTATCGAGTGGCTTTCAAAACAAAGTATACATTTTATACTCTTACTATCAGATAAAAATACTTTAGACACATTTCTCATAGATTTTTGATTGTTATTCTCAGTTAATGATTTACCGCGTGACACAAAAATTAAATCTGCTTCCTTCGCTAACGTCACGGGATCGAACCATGAATCCGATTGTTTAACACTAATATGAGCTGCTGTATCTTTATCTAAACATTGAAATAATTTGTCTGATACAATTAATTGTTTCAGCTTCTCAAAATCGGACACTTCTCTCAATTTTAAATAATAATCAAAGCTAGTTATTAAACGTGATGCAAACTGCATATGTGTTTCATTCGACTGCCTAACAGTTTTTCTGAATTGCTCAAGACAACATTGGGGTGTTGGTTCAAATTCTCTAAGAACAATTCTCTTTACTTTATCATAATCACCCAACTCATTATCACTTATGTAAGAAATTACATTTGAAGCTTTCTCCCCTAATAAATTCAAAACAATCTCAGCTTTAAATTTATCGGGTACATTTTTTGTTATAAATGATCTTTCCAAAGAAGCAAAAAAAAAAGACCCCAACCTTCTGGGCGACTCGGAATTCTAATTGTTAGAGTTTTTATACTTTTTATTAAAGAGTCCAGAGAATCAATTTTACTTTCTGAGTCGCTGTCTTTAGTTTTAGAATTTGTTTGCATACGAGATAATTCTAATTCGGCTTTAGCTCTTTCCAATTTAATTTGCTCTAATTGCAATTCTAATTGTTTACTTTTATCAAGCCGCTCAAATTTATCTTTACGTTCCTCAATTATACCGTCTATTAAATTAGATACAAATTCAGAGTCACTTTTAAATTTCTCTGTATTTTTTATTATATTAATTAACTCTGCTTTCGTGGCTTTATCGCTTACTTTTTCCCCTTATTCTGTTGCAGCTATTAGTAAATCTGAGTTACGCACGTCTTTGAACATTTTAAGAACAAATTTATAAAACCCAAACAATTAACACTTTAACTCAAAATAAAACAATAAAATATATAACAAATAAAAAACTACTATATTATGGAGTAAATGAACCAACAAAACTCATGCTCTTACTTAATTTTTTTCAAATGCTGCAGGTGTTCCATTAAAACATCTCTTACAAAGAAACAAAGAAAACTCATTTTCATCCACGGCAATTGGTTTCGAAATTGCGAAAATATTCCGGCTTCTACTGGACCAAATGTCGACGATAGCTTGAAGAAATCACAAAACTCACTCATTTAGTGGACTATCACACACAAAAATATTATTTATTTCACTTATAAACTCAAAACTCATAATGCGATCTCATATCGCCACTTTTCACACAACCAAAACACAACTCTGTTCTAAACTCTCGAACCCACACGGTTCTTCTTTTTTACAGATGGCGCTCTAATACAGCGCTTCTTATTAGGTACGGAACAGCCCAGATATAAATATTCTTTCATTAATTGAACATACTGATCGTAAATTTCTGGCATTGATATTAGTCTTTTCTCAAGATAAAGAAATCTTCTGTACGCCATTTGACGAGAATCCCCTAGACTATCTCGATCCTGTTTGAGTGGTAAGCAACTGAATAGCAACCTAATATTTCTTTAAAATGAGAATTCTGAAAATGTTTTTCACAAAGTTTTTCCTCAAGTGTTAAAGGTTGCACATTTGGAATTTCTTTTAATTCTCAAAATGAATTAACTAACTCGTCAGTTTTGTACTGAAATGATTTATGTGTACTGGAATATTTGCTACCGTTTCAAAATTTATGGTACTCGAGATTATCCTCCCAAGTCTCGAATTTAAGGCAAATGGAAGGTTAGGTTCACGTTTAACAAGTTCTCCAGTCATTAAATGCATAAATACATTTACACCAAAAAGGATATCGATTTTTTGTAATTTAAAAATTAATGGATCAGCTAACATTAAATCACGAGTGTTATCGCAAATGTTTGAAGGCAAAGACACATAAAGAATATTATCTGTCACTTTATCCTTTACGAATGCTGATGTGAATACTCTAAGATCATTTTTGAAATGAGAAGTGAATAATAAATCGACTTCCCCATCACACACAGTATTAAAAGTTCCCAAACATGACACAGAACTGTCTTTCACTTTTAATCCTAATTTGTTTATACATTATCGAGAAATAAATGATCTTTGAGAGCCTGTATCGCACAAACATCTACATTTTACAAACTTTTGTTTATAATTTTGAACTTTTATTGATGCGGTACACAACAAAATATGAGTCTTTTGATTACTCTTTGCGTTTGAATCCTACTGGGAAGTACACACTGTAGACGACATATTCTCACTTGCTGACTCAACTTTTCGAGGGATAATTTCTTGTGCATGTGAGGACATACTACTATTTGGCCGAGTTTTATTCCTTGAGTAATCTACCACATGCAAAATATTGTGATGATTTTTAAACAATGGTGGCACATTTTGAGACTCTTACATTTATTGAGTAAATGCATGTTAGATAAACAATTGAAACAATAATAATTACGTTTTACGAAATCTGTTCGTTGTTGAACAGGTAAGTTAAGAAATTTCGAGCACTTGGTCAAACCAAGGCCCCCTTATCATAATATCAAGGCCTCGCATTCAGGAGAAAATCCATTGTTGAAATTGTCCCTATAATTGCCAACTTATTATATGACTTTGTCTCGTATGTAATGCCACCTGGTGCATACTACTGCTAATAATCCCATAGGAAATAATGGAAAACATTTCAGTTTCTAACATTAGATGGCGCTACCAACGTGAAAATCATGTAGTTTAGCGCCCCCTGTACTGCAGTCAAAGGAAACTTGGCGAATGACAAGCCTTGATATTATGATAAGTTAGCCTTGGGTCAAACTATGATCTTCTTTACAGTAATCACAAACCAAGGTGGCTACAAAAGCATTTATTCTTATTCGAAAATGCAGATTTACATACCTTATTTACAGCTATTTTACTATTATGAAGAGTTCTTGCGTAATTCTTAAGAAATTTAATTAAATCTCTAAGTTTCGGAATCTCACTGCTTTTAAACTGAAATTCCCACCATAATTTTGCAGAAGGATCCAATTTTTGCAAAATTAAATAAGTCATTAATGTATAACCAAATTTATCAATGGTTCTGTTCAATATTTCTAACGAGCGAATTATTTCATTAACATTGCCAACTAAATTTAAAATAGCAATAGCTGATTCTGTTTGAAGTGTTGGTAAACTCAGAAATCGTTTAATATATGCAAAAATTTGCTCTCTCTTATTTGAATATCTTTTGTCTAGCAAATTCCATGCTATCTCAAAATTAGAATCCGAAGTTTGAATAGAATGGATGGCGTGATATGCTTCACCTTTTAATGAAGCCTTCAAATACTGCAGTTTTTTGGCATTTGAAATATTTTTATTGCTGTTTACGCAAGCATTGAAAAGATTCTTAAATCCTATCCATTATTACCTGCGTAAGTAAGTAAGGGTAATTTTGGTAATTTAATATTTTCAAAAACTTGTTCTGAAACTACACTGTAAAAAAAAATCTGTAACCTTAGTAATCTAAATTAACCGAAATCTCTTATGCTTACTAAAATTTTATGTGTACACTGTACAAGAAAATGATGTCAATCTACAAAACTTGTAAGCAAAACTAAAACCATCTGTAACTTTACAAAAGAATTTACTAAAATTTTGGTAACTTTACTAAAATTTTATCTATAATGCTCGTTATCGTCACTTAAAAAGTTTTTGGAATACGATTTCCCAAAGAAATTCTTAGTAACCTTAAAATTTGTTTGATTCAAAGTGCAAATCTGTATCTGTTACATGAATTTTTATTGTTGCCGTTACATAAAAAGTTCTTGGAATACAATTCTACTAGAAAAATTTTTGTAACTTTCCCAATTTTTTTTTACAGTGCACACTAGATTTATTTTCACTTTTAGTAAACTCAGTATTTTGGATTTTTAATGTTTTTTCACTTTTAAAATTTCCATAAATCATTTGTGTCTGAGATTTCCTGAGCGCTATCTATCTTGATTTCTAATTGTTTAGAATCCGTAATTAGAATTTCAATTTCTCTATCAATCTTTTTTAATTCAATTTCTTTCTGTTTTAACAATTCTATATTTTCTTCTAATTCTGTCACATTAATGTCATCAACCGCAATAATATTTTAAATTTTCTTAATATAATTGGCAACACTTCTCCGCAGAGCAGTTCTTTTTGTCTTAAAAGTTACTAATTCAGCCATTTTTATTTACATTAAATCAATAAAACTAATTCTAAAATGCGTTAATACAAAATTTATTTCAAATAAAAATATACACTGCTCAAAACAATTAAAGGATAGTGCAGTTTTAGATGGATTTTGTATCTGAGAAACTTTTTAACTGATTGATACATGGTCGACAGACAGTAGGTTATATGAGAATAAATTACACATGTTTGGCAGAAAAAAATGCATTTTATTGCGCATTTGTGAACAAAAGGAAAAAAACACAATTTGTGCATATGAGAAAAAAAGAATAAGAAAAGGTGTTTTCTTCAAAGAAAATCATTTTCAGTAGGAGTATGGTTTCCACGGGCGGCCAGCAACGTTGAACACATTTGAGGCATGGACTCAATGAGGCTATTAATGACGAGTTGGGGTATTCTGCCCCACTCTTCGAGAAGAGCTCTTTCCAGTTCTTGGAGAGTTTGTGGGGGTTGTTGGCGGCCAGAAACTCGTCTTCCTAGAGCGTCCCAAACGTGCTCGATTGGATTCATGTCTGGAGAACACGCTGGCCATTCCATTCGAACGATTCCTTCCTCGAAAAGGAAATCCTCCACCAGGTTTGCACGATGTGGCCTGCAGTTATCGTCCATTAAAATGAAGTTATCTCCGATTGCTGCAGCGTAAGGGACTACAATAGGTCTGAGGATCTCATCCCTATATCGGCGACCAGTCAGAGCTCCATCTCGAATGATGTAGAGGTCAGTGCGCCCGTCAATGGAGATGCCACCATACACCAACACTCCTCCACCGCCGAATCTGACACTTTCGTGCACGAACGCAGGATTATTCCTACTGCCACGGTCCCTCCAGATGAAAATACGCCTATTATCCGGATGCACAGAAAAACGGAACTCGTCAGTAAAAAGAATATTGCTCCATTCATTTCTCCTCCAGTTAACATACTCGGTTGCCCACTCCCTGCGGTCGCGACGATGCTTTGATGTTAATCTAACACATACCATCGGTCGGCAAGCATACAGACCTACAGCATGGAGCCGGTTTCGGACAGTCTGAGTTGAAATCGTGGTGCCTGTAGCCGAGCGAAGGTGTTGTTGGAGAAGAGTAGCGTTCATGTTTCGGTGTCTCCGAGCTGTTAACGCTAAATACCGATCTTCATTGGGCGTTGTTGCCCGTCTACGACCTCGCCCTGATATTCGACCTGCACATCCACTCTCCAAAAACGGTTCCAGATCCTGGAAATGACACTTTGAGACATTCCAATGGCTTGCGCTACTTCGGCTTGAGATTGGCCCCCTTCTAACCTACCAACAATTCTCCAAGCTTCTGAATCTCTCAAATGACTTCGCTGAGACATCGTACTCATCGAACAAAGCAATCACTGAATGCCGATCATCCTTGTCTTCATTCTCTTTTATCCAGTTGAAAGTCAAATTTCATTCGCTGCCGCTGAAGTGACGTTTTTGACGTCGAACTCAAAATTTGCATACTCCACAGTTTGAAAACCAGAAAAATTTGCATTTGTGATTCTCTTCTTCTATTTTCGGCAAAAAAAATTTCGTTTATATCTTTATTTTATATAAAACTTCAAATATCCTTTAATTGTTTTGAGCAGTGTATATTGTGATCGCATTTCAAAAGTTCAGGAAGCAAATTCTTTTTTACACATAGAATAGAATGCTCAAAATTAACTCGCCTTCTCTTTTTTTTCTTTTGCTCCAAATTTTAACATAGAGAAGCAGTTCAGAAAAATGTTCTATTTCACGCTTGTAATTTTCACTAGCACTCCGGCTAGACTTCGACAAAGGAATGTTTGTGGTGTTTTTAACTAATATGTGACACACGCTGGTTCTTTCAAATTAACACAACAAAGTAGACTGTTATCTGGCGTTTTATTTCACATCAAAATAGAGAGCGAGGCACTCAAGGCTTACCACATTCCATCATCTTTTACATTGGAATAAAAAACACACACTTAAAAACACAGAGAATACTGTCAAAAGCATAAAGTAAGAAAAAGAAAGTACCATGGAAACGAAGAATACATGATCTTCGTGATGCTTTTTTCGACATAAATGAATGCAGACGATATTTACACAAACACATACACACTTGAAAATCAAAATCTTAGCCAAATGTGCCTACGTAATCGTCATGCAAGTATTCGCGATTTAAAAATTCAATTTTGAACCGTCTTTGGTATTATCCAAGTGCATGAACTGTTCAATGATGGCTTACGTAATGTGGTTTGCATGGTTATTAAATCCAAAAAATCCTTTAGTAATAAAAACACTATGCAAAAGAGACTTCCTTTGATGAAAAAACAGGTTTCGTGGCCAATTGCTCTGTATGACTTAGTAACTGTGACAATGAAATCCATAATCAGCCAAATGATCTGTAAAAGCATATCCAGCAAAAGAAATGGCATTACTAAAATTGTTACGGAACATCAGTATTCACTGGCATCATGGAGGAGTGTTTAAAACAATTTACTCAAAATAATTTTAAAGTGCAGAAAAATGAATATTTTGACAAAACTTAGTAACCGGTATGAAGAATGTATGAATTATTCAAAAAGGATTTTATTGTGTCATTTCCAAGTTTTTATCTTCATAACTTAACATAAGTTAATAAAATATTATTCCACCGATTTCCTCACTTTAGATGCAGTTTCCTCCGAAAAAATATAGTATTAAAGCTATGGACTTGCCTGAGAATAGTCGTTATCTTAATCTCACTGAATTTTTTTGGTTTATAATGTGTGTTAAAACTGCTAAAGAGAAACAGGCTTTTAAGATTACACTGAATATAATATTTTAATCGCTAATTATGAGTGAGATTTTAAAACTATATAAAATCAGTTGAAAACTTCATTGGATTGAAATCAGACTCGGATTAATTTATGATGAACTTAGAAATTTTTTTTAAAAAATTTAATTAAACACTCATTTCTGTAATTTTTTCATTTATTTATTTATTCTGATTTTCAAAGTGTGCCATGCTTTTAAGTAACACCAGGTTTTTTATTGGGAAATAGCGCATCCATATCAACGGCATATTCAAATGCTTTTACTATAATCGAATACGATTATAGATAGCTTTTCTCACCTAAGAAAATCCTGATAAAATTCGCAAATCATAATGTAAAACCGTTGGATTGCATTGCAATACTAAGTGTTACTTCAAAAATTAAAAAGCGCATAAATTGACAAATTGTAGTCACATTTATTTTCTAATAAGGATTTATTAGAAAATGTTAATAAAATGAACCTTGAGACACACACTTTGGGCTTACAAAAATTTAGCCAAAAGGGATCAATTTAATTTCAAAGTAAAAAATAACAATGAAACCTGCGAAGATCAGCTCCTTTCTAAGTCATCTGCTTGCATAATTAGGCTTATCAGACAAAGCTCCTGAGACAGCATTTTAAAATCTGAATTCAATTAATTTTACATTGGTTTCCTGTCTCGAAATGCATACTCAGCAATATGTGCGTCTTATTATTAAATGTATCAAATTTATTAATAAATTACAAAAAAAAATATGCTATGAATAAAATATGACACACCTGTCAACAAACTTATTTTCATTTTGTCTGCTGCTTTTACCATACAAAAGCTGTTCGCTTATCATCTTTACTTGTCTTACGTGCATAGATGTACTGCATTCAACCTGACATTTATGCACCATCAATAAAAGAAAAATCGACGAATTGGTGCTATGCTAAAGACTTTTAGGCGGACATAATCTGACGACATAAATATTCAGATTGGAAGTAGAAAAAGAAATTCATATTGTCAATGAAAACAAAGGATTTAACTAAGTTACGTGTCATCTTTATTCAATTCAGTGAAAAAAACAAGAATACCAAATGCGCAAATAGTCGAATTTCTGTTTAATGAACTTTTATTTTGTGAAATTTTCTATTTAACGAAAGTTTTTCTGGAACTTTGATTTTCGATAAAAATAGCACTCTGTATCACATAATTAACACAACACAAATATCTCTAAAAGAAAGGTCTCCATACTGGGCATACTCAGAATGGTATGAAAAAAATACTAATTGAAGTACTTATGTTTGTATTAAAGGATCAGTCATAATTAGCGGCAGAATCACAGAAGAAAATAAAAAAATAAAATATTTTCGAATATTTGGCTTGAAAAGACGAAAGAGTCAATCGATTTGGCGAGCAGCCCTTTTCCTTGCCAAAGGCAAACGATTATAATGCAACTCAAAACTGTTGGATATTTAGAATGCGTGTAAATGGTATTTAATGAATTTAAACATAAACAATGAGAGACTTTAATATATACCTAAATATACACATTGTATTGCATATATATATTACTTGTTGAATTAGTTATTTAATTAATCACTGGAAAAATGTTTTCATAGATAAAAAAAAAGTCATATTGAGAAAAATTATCTTCATATATTCTAGCGTATTCAAAAAATAAAAACCAGATGTTTCCATAGCAACAAAATCTAATCGACAATTCTCAATTGGACTTTGAGCTTGAAAAAAATTTAATTAATTTAAATTATGAATTTCGTATTAAATCTCAAATTTTGATGACTAAATTAGAACATAAATATCGATATAACAAAATTATACTTAAAACAAACTAAAACTTACAAAACTAAAATTATTTAAATTAATTTTTTCAAAACAAGTTCAACATAAAACTTTTTTTTTCTTGAAGTGTATTTGGCATAAAGTATTTTTTGAAATTACAAATCGCCAAATAACGAAATTTTCATTATTTTTTTACGGTTAGTGAATGGAGGTTCCGCCGAAAATTTTTTATAAACGTATATATCCACACGAAAAGGGGGTATGTATGGAGACCTTCCTTGTAAGTAAAAAACACAAATTTACATCACGAAAACTTTTTTTCCGGCCAGAATTTCAAAGTTCTCATTGTTTTTAACTCATAATCCGTTCACACAGGATAAGAAACCTCAGATCCCGAACTCACTGAAAGATACCACAAACAAGGCCTGGCGAAGGGAAAACTAACGCCGGGGCAAAGTTTTAATTTGGCACCCCCTAAATTTCAGCGCCCGGGGCAACCACCCCCTTCGCTTCATACCCCCCCCCCCCTTTCGCACGGCGCCGACCACAAACTCACTTAAGAAAGTAGAAATTTTCTAGGTAATTAGTAATTTTGTTTCAATTGATTAGCTGCTGAGAGTAGTTTTAAATTATATGCTTACTTTCCTATTTGTGCACATATCAGACACAATGATGTTCAATATGTTACCTTAGATGAATTTTGTGGTGTGATATCTAATTCCGAAACGTAACGCCTCCAAAATTAATATTTAAGATGTCTTACATATACGGTGTAGACGAAATACAGTAGACTCCCTCAAATCCGCAACTCTCTAAAATCCGCACATATTTTATGGATGTAAACAATGAAACTTTCAGTTCAGATATTGGGACAAAAATTGATTTTTTTAGTTTTGTATCAATTCCATATATTTTTTAATTTGTAATTTTCTTAATAATACCCTATTCATGCTTTTTTCATGAAGGAAGAATAAATTTTTTTTTTTGAAAAAATTCAAGATATTGCTGATATCACTGGGTAATCAGAGTCTTCTTACCAAATATATTTATGCATTAATCAAGATTTTTTGGTTATTAAGCCAGGCTAAACTTGAAAGAAAAGTCCTTTTTTATGATTTTGATGTGAATTAGTAATGCACTTTTATGAGGCAAGTTCTGTTGAATAATTTTGGAAAAATACATTTAATCTTTATAGTGAATATTTAATCATACACTATTGATTATTAACTTGACCTTTGCTATTAGTACTTTAATCATTTTAAAAATTATCAAAATTTTTATTACTTTATTACTTATTTTAATATTTTATTATATTGTAGTTCCGATTGCACTATTAATTGTACTCAAATTACTGTTTTAAAAATGTAAACAAAACAACTACCAGAAATCCGCAAAATTTTAAAATCCGCACAACCTCTGGTCCCAAGCTGTGCGGATTTGAGAGAGTCTACTGTATTACCAAAAAAAAAAAATCTTTGTCAATTATCATGCTTCGCAATTTCAACATTGAATCTTCCACCTATCTTCTTCTGGTCAAAGAAATCTCAAATAATACAGCTAATCAAGTATTTTCTTTCTTAACCCCATGGGGACGAGCGACACATATAAGATCCAGAAAAAGACTTAAGAATCCTTGTTTATCTCTACCAATAAAATTTGCTATGTTTAATCGGAGCATTTTCTAGATTTAATAAGCCACGAATTTCTGTTTTTAAAAACCAGAAACAAAACATCAAAAATTTCGCAAATGACTCCCGTCGCGAAGGGGTTTTAAAAAGTATAATATGGGTTACAATTTTTTAAATATTTAAACAAATAAGCTTGTTTCAAGCGGTTCAAATCTGTAAACGATATTAAAAACAAAAACAATATTTTCAAAATGGCATTAAGTCATATTACAAATTACCTTAAAGATCCTGGGGGAAAATGTTGATGAAACTACTTATGTGTGTAATAAAGCATCAGTCAAATTTCAGATAGAGAAAAAACAACTATAAATCACCATACTTTCAAAATGATACCAAGATATATGATTTCTTTTTTGCATGTTCAGAACTATACATATGTTACATGCTGCCTATTTTAGAAAGAAAAATTGACCAACTATAGAGATAATAGGGGTGGCTCAAGTATCCCCACTCTCCCTTATTAGATATTAATGATATCTAACAACATTTCTTTAAAAAAAAAAATCGAAATTTAAAAAGGATGAAAATGTGCGAAAGCGTTATCAGTGATCATTTGTGAGCAGTCTCAGACATGGTATTTATTTATAAGAAGTAAATGCTCTCCAAGAACAATTTCGAAAAAATTTCGAAAAAATTTCGAAATTTAAAAGCGGCGAAACTGCGTGAAAAGCGTTCTAAATTGCGATTTCTACGTTTAGAAAATATCAAATCAATTTCAAAAGTAATGGTTTCGAATTGATGATGACAGTTCCTGCTTCAATATAGGGTATGCTTTATGGAGTTGTCACTACCACCTGGGGGCTGCAAGAGTAAAAAGTCCTTCCGGCCTGTACCGGGAGGAAGAGGTAGCTTTCATAGTTCTTACTTTTATTTAACAATTTAAGTAATATTATTCATCCATACAAAGCTCAAATTAGTGAAATATGGTAGTAGAAAATTCAATACTTATTTTTGTCAATACTGAATATGAATGAGAATTTCGAGAAAGTAATAAAATTCATGCAAGCTAGTTTTATTTAAAGCGATTTATATTCGATATAATGAAGTGCCATTTTAAAACAACATGATGGGTGAAATTAACCAATGAGGTTGATCGAGATCATGGTCAGTCTTATGCTCAAGCTCACTCAAATCGAAGTTGGTTCATATATGCGAGTGCTGTTGCAGCAAATAGATTTTTCAAAATGTCACTCCACTTTAAAAATTCAAACTTTTATGTATAAGCCATTTTTTAAGATAAAAGCAAAACAAAAAATGCTCCGTAATCCTTGTATTAAAATCAAACACTTAAAAAAAAAAAAAAAAAAAAAAAAAAAAAAAAAAAAAAAATTGTACATTATTATAAATTTAAAAGTTTTTTGACAATTTTAAATGGCCACCATTTTGAGACAAAATGGCGGATGAAGTAGACTTACGAACTAAATCAAGACATTAGTTTGTTCTATGTACACACCAAGTTATATCCTAATCGGTTCTTAAGTGTACATATTATCGCGTGACAAAAATCCGATCATTTCAAAATGTCAGTCACACTAGAAATTCAAAGCGCTACAGCTCAGCCATTGTTTTGATATAGACAAAACAAAAAATACACCGAATTCATTATATCAACGTCAAACATATAAGAAAACAGTCTTTTTCAATCTCTAATTTTTTGTACCTCATTTTAAACAAAAAAAAAAATTAAATGGCCTCCATTTTGGACGAGGTGGTGGATGAAGTTGGCCAACGAACTCGATCGAGACATGTGTATGGACTATGTACACACCAAGTTGCTCCAGATCGGTTCATTAATACGCGTGTTATCACGTGACAAAAATCCGTTCATTTCAAAATGTCAGCCAGACTAGAAATTAAAAGTGCTATAACTCAGCCATTTTTTAAGATACAGTCGAAACAAAATATGTTTTGGAGTCTTTGTATCAAGTTAAAACACATAAAAGAAAAATCGATTAATTTCTAATTTTTGTATACCTAAATTAAAATTTTAAATTTTTTTTAAAAAAATTAAATAGCCGCCATTTTGAAATAAGATGGCGGAGGAAACTGGCCAACAAACTTGGTCTAAATATTGGTATAGATTATGTACACAAGTTACAACCAAATCCATTCATAAATACGCTTGTTATCACGTGACAAAAATCAGATCGTTTCAAAATGTCAGCCACAATAAAAATTCAAAGCACTATAACTCAGCCATTTTTTAAGATATCGACAAATAAAACAATGCTCTGAAATCTTTGTATCAAGGACAAACAAACTGTGATAGTTTTCTTTTGATTATACTCTTACTTTGCCATTATTATTATTATTTCTATGATGAAGTATAGTATGAATTACATTCTTATTGAGAAATATTAGGATATGGAAAAACTATTATTGTTGTTTCTATAAATTTTGAGTTTTATTATACTACTTACTAGGACTTCCCTCAGAGGGATTAGTCTGAGCGATATTGCTGAGAATATAGATTTAATAATAACTTGCAAAAAGTAAAAGAAAAAAATACGATGCTACCTTTAATTGACCATATACTGGCACAAGTTCAAATGACGAAAATGCCCAAATTGAACTATAGAATTACAAAATATTCTATATAAATTCGTATACACGGTTAAAAAAGAGGGAAACAAACTATGCAAAATAGCCATGCGTGGTTATAAAATTGAACGTACGCAATATATTAAAAGTAATGCACATAATAAAACACTAAAATATCTTGTATCGGAATTTGAACTCTTTGAAATTACGCCAAGAAGATAAACAGACACTCCACACCAATTACTTAAAAATGGCATAAATCATGATGGTTGAAAAGAAAAAGAGAATTTTTTATATGGTGTGTGAACCCCTTAAATAGTAAATACAGAATAGCTAATATATATAACAGTATAATATCTACATCTGATTTCTATTGATGCGATGAAGTTCTCGATAAGAATTTAGGCTCTCTTTAAAAGTGGTACATAAAAATCGCGAAAACGCCAACAAAGGAATGCGATATGTCGTTTGAATGTGTTCCAGATATGATCAATTGGATTTAAATAGGTAATGCATGCTGGCCACTACATACGCTGTTTTGTTTTCTTTTCAAACCCATTCTCAAGGAGTTGAGCAATATTTCGCTTTAGCATGCGTTAAATAAAAGGAATTGGCAATATTTGTAGCATAAGATACGACATGAGATTTGAATATCTCAACTGCATAATCTTTGAGCTGTCAAAGTATCATCACAAATGATTTAGAAATTTGAACACATTTTTTCAGCAAAACATGCAGGCTCAATACGCCAAAGTGAACTCTATTAAGCAGTTTTACCTGAATAAATTACTATTTAAAAAACTTTGTAATGTCAAATGAGAAAATGATTCTATAATAAAAATCTGTTGATTGGAAAAAATAATGCCTTCCCCCCCCCCCCCCACATAACATTATGCTTCGGAATTCTTTTATGGTACTTCTAAATGAATAATAAGTATTCTTTCTGTGGCATATTCTACAAAATTCATATTCTAGTGCTCTTCATAAATGCATATCGATTTCTTTATGTTTCTACGGGTGTTATAATTAAAAAGCACTTGAAATTATTTCAACCCATCGGCCATAATGTAACGGAATACTTTTAAATGACTTAACAAAATTCGGTGCCAAATATATATTTAAAATTTCAAACGATTCGGTTGGGTAGTTTTTCTACTGTTGTATGTGGACATACTGACGGATAAGTAGACAGACGTACGGATCAGTCGACGACTGTAGATGTTACGTATTTATATAATTACGAACGTACCTAAAAATAGTTAAATTTAAAAGCACATTCCAAAATTGAAAACTCATCTCAGCAATTGTTACTAAAAGACAGCATTGTAGCTGATTTCTTTTATATGTTCCGATAAATGGATTAAAAATGCTATGAATATCCTGTTCTAACCTAATCGTTGTGAAACTCGGTGATTTATATCACATTCAATCCATCTCAATAGGGTAATGTCATTAAAATACATTTCTTCCACAGACCATAATGTAATCAAATTCTTTAAGGTACTCCTCTAAAGGAATTTTAATCTAACATGCATCATATACAATGTAAAATATGCTTAAGGGACGTTAATAAGGTTTACCGATTGCATTAAAATAAGCGTATATTTACGGGCATTAGAGCGAGGACAGACGGACAGACAAACCAAATGCATAAACAATTTTCAACTTTGTTGGAAAGTATTAAAAATTCAAACCCAAAGCTGAATATTGAAATCACATCGATTCATTTAATGCCAAATAAATAATTTAAAATGCTCGCCAAAATGCTAGAAAAGAGTACAGAACTTTTCCGCACATGGGCGTGCGAAGAGAAAACTGTGCGAAGAAACTGTTTCAATTTGGCACCCTCCCACATAACTTTTTCTTGTAACAGGCCAAAAGTGACGTTGGTATTACAAATTTGGCTCCCCATAAATTTCCGCAACCAGGTCGATTGCCCCCCTTCGCTCCCCCCCCTTTTGCACGGCGCTGCTTTCGCATGATTGGCACCAAAATATCGTTATTTTGCATGGCCTGGTAACCCGGCTATTAATGTTTATTTATTAATAAATTGCTTAATTTTTTTTGTACTACTATGTTATCCCGTCGACCAGTTTCACCAAATTATACAAATCGCCAAACTAATAGCCAAATTATACATATTGACATAATTTTTATTTTAAATAACGAAAAAACAAATAATTAGTAGAATATTAATAAAAATATTAATAAAAAGTCGAAATAAAAATGACATTTTAAACACGTGAATCGTATTTAATGTCATTGAAAGGGACATTCACGATCATCCATTATTGGCATTTAATCTTATAGTTTTAATATTATAATTTGGCGATAATTTTTTGGTCGACGCGATAACCTAGTAGTACCATTTTTTTACCAAATTATATAAATAGTTTTTCTTTCTTTATTAATTAATTGTCTTTTCAATTATTATTATTTTATTTTTAAAATAATACAAAATAATTGTAAAATATATTTGTAACTCATATTCAAAAATGATTTTCGCCAAATCTGCCCCAAACCCGATCCGTATATGATATACCTACTCTAATTTCATGGTACTTTTCCAATATTACCTTTACCTTGACGTTTTTATAAACCTTCGTCCTGTGGAGATTTCAGAAAGTGATATTTGTTGCAAATAGATATGAACAGTTACATAAATAAACCTGATGAACGTTTATGCTTATTTTTACGTATAAATATACGTAAATATGTAACATACGTAATATACGTAATATACGTAAGATGGTTGCGTCCATGGTTTGTTTATCGGCACGTACTTCTCTTTTAATATTTAAGTTGTTTTCGTTGCATGGCAACCGACTTTTTATTTTTTGTTGTTCTAAAGAGCCATCCATGAGAGAGGTGGCTATTTTTACGTCTGTAAATAAATATAGAATATTTTTATAAATGAATGATCTTTTTACTAGTTTAGAATAATAACACGCAACCCGACAAATATCAGGTGACCCGGACGTGATGTTTTTAAAGGTCAGTTTTCATTTTTATTTATTATTTTGAAGTTTGAAAAATAATAGAATATAGTTTGAATTCTGTTAAAGATGGACATTTTGATTAAACAAAGAGCTCCAGTTAGAGCTAATTTTACAAAACATTACCAAGTTTTAAAAACTCTGTTAGAAAATAATGATGTAATTGATCCTATTGAAGTAAAATTTTCGTCATTTGAGAGATTATTTAACAATTTATCGGAACTTGACGACAAAGTATTAGAATTATTATTGAATGATAAATCGGAAACAAAGTACGCAGACGAATTTGAAATTGTAGAAAGTTATAGAGAAAAATTTGATGAAATAAAAACTCGCGTTAAGTTTTTAACTCAAAATTCCGATTTCGAACAACAAACTGCTGTTGTTAAGACTAATTTGAAACTTTCAAAAATTGAGCTTATTCAATTTAGTGGTGAAGTTAAAGATTGACTGTCATTTTGGAGTCAATTTAGCAGAATTCACGAGGATAAGTCATTAGAGGAAGTAGATAAATTTCATTATTTAATACAATGTATGTCTTCTGGTAGTTGGGCAAAAGAAATTATTGATAGTTATCCTCCAACTGCAGAAAATTATAGTAAAGCTATTGAAAGCTTAAAGGCTAGATTTGGACGAGAGGAACTGCTTGTAGAATTTTACGTGAGCGAACTTTTAAGTTTAGTTGTAAAAAACGATACGAGCTCTAAAGTAAAAAGCAACATAGTTCACCTTTATGATAAATTAGAGTCTTATTTGCGATCCCTGGAATCTATTGGTATGACATCCGATAAATATTCGGCTATGTTGTTTCCTTTAGTTGAATCTTGTATTCTGAAGATTTGCTAAGAGTTTGGCTAAGAAACCCAGTGTTAAATACAAGTGAGAGTTCGTATGGGGATAAATTATCACAGTTATTGTCATTTCTTCGTATAGAAGTTGAAGGTGAAGAACGAGTTTCAATGGCAAAAATAGGAATCAATCAAAATAATATTCCTCAACGAAAGCAAAAATATAGGGTAGTTGAGTCGAGTCCTACTTCTAATGATTTACTTTCTAAAGTAAAGAAAGGAACTGTTTTACGTTGTGTTTTTTGTGACAAGGCCCATGATACTAAAGATTGTTTTAAGGGTCAAAATCTTTCATTAGAAGAGAAACAAAATATTTTGAAGCGTAATAAAATTTGTTTTTCTTGTTTAAGGACCGGCAATTTATCGAAAAATTGTAAAGCTTATGTGAAATGCGTTATTTGTGGTAAGAAACATTGGCCAATTATGTGCTCTGAGCTAAAACATAATTTTAAAACCCCGATAGAAGATGATAGCAAATGTAATTCAGATTCCACGTTGTCCAATTATAGTGGTTCCGCCGAAGTTTTATTGCAGACATTATTAGTTAACGTAGAAGTAAATGGAAAACGATCGAGCGTCAGAGCTCTTATTGACACCGGTTCTCAACGGTCTTACATTTTGGCTTCTACAGCTGAAAGGCTTGGTTTAAAACCAATGCGCTCTGAATTTTTAAATCATACGGTGTTTGGAGGAGGCACTTCAAGAAGAAAACATAAATGCTTTACATTAAAAATCAATGAATTCAGAGGCAATTATACTTGTAATATTGAAGTTTTAGATCAACCAATAATTTGTGGTTCTGTTCCTAGAATGAAAAAGGGTATTTGTTTTAGAGAACTTCAAGCAAATGGTATTCAGTTACATGATGTAGGAACGGCTTCTCCTCCAATAGAACTTTTGATCGGGGCTGATTACGCTGGAAAATTATTTTCGAGATTGACGTATCAGTTAAAATGTGGTCTCGTCGCTATGAAGACACATTTAGGATGGTTGATAATGGGAAAACCAGACATAAAGTGCGTCAATAATTATGTCACATCTCTCTTAGCTCAATGTAATGATATAACTAATTTATGGAATCTCGAATCGATAGGTATTACTGATCGTTGTGAGCGCATAAAATATGAAGAGTTAGAATAAGCTGCATTACATCATTTCAGGAAAACAGTCCGTATTGATGATGGAAGGTATGAAGTCAATCTTCCTTGGGTAGAAAATAAAGTTCATCTTCCAAGTAATAGAGAAGGAGCTGAAAGTCGATTAAGAACCACAACTTCCAAGTTGAGAAAGAATGGTAAATTAAATGCATATGATGAAGTATTCAAAGAGTGGTTGGCTGATGGTATTATAGAAGAAAGTGAAGAAGGTCCAGGCAACTATTTACCTCATCGTGGCGTATTTAAAGAAAATTCTACCACAAAAACTCGTCCTGTATTTGATGCATCCTTCAAGCAAACCAAAAAGAATCTGTCTTTAAATGACTGCTTGTTACAAGGGCCTAATTTTTTGGAAGAAATTCCTTCTGTGCTTATGAAATTTCGCCAAGAAACAATCGGAGTAACATCTGATATAAAGAAAGCCTTTCTAAACCAGATCGTGAATATTTGAAATTTCTGTGGTATGATAAAGAAGGGCAGATAAAAGTATTTCAACATTGTAGAGTCGTTTTCGGCTTGAACTGCAGTCCGTTCCTGTTAAATGCAGTAATACGTTTTCATTTAGAAAAAGCATATTCCTCTTTCAATTCAGAATCGTTCATTAGAAAAATTGTTGAAAAACTCAGTAATTCCTTTTATGTAGACAATTGTGTCACTTCAGTCAAAACTGAAGAAGAATTGAAACGGTTTATAGACATTACGACAAAAGTTATGGCAGAAGCAAAATTTGACTTACGAGGTTTTGAGCATACCATTTTGCAAGAGCCCAAAGGCTTCACTGAAGATTCATGTACTCAGTCAAATATATCTTCCGTTTTAGGTTTAATGCGGAATAGGTCAACTGATACTTTTAACCGTTACATACCCGCAACTGATATCAACGAAATCAGTGTTACCAGACGAAGCATATTATCAGTTGCTCAAAAGGTCTTTGATCCGATTGGATTTTCTTGTCCAGTTACCCTATTACCCAAACTTATGCTTCAGGCAAGCTGGAAATCTAAATTAAGTTGGGACTCAGAAGTACCTGATGATATTAGAAGAAAATTCCTAAAATGGTTTGAAGATTCACCCTTGTTGCGTCTTGTAGAAATTCCTAGACATGCTCTCCTTAATGATTGTTCTGACATAAGTCTGCACACCTTTTCAGATGCATGTGGAACTTCCTATGCTGCAGTTGTTTACCTAAGATGCCAGTCAAATCAAAATGTTTCTGTACAATCAATGATGTCCAAATCTAGAGTAGCACCTTTGAAAGAAATATCGATTCCCAGGTTAGAACTTCTATCTTGCCTTCTAGGCTCACGTTTAGCCGCATTTGTAAAAGGGAGCCTGAAACTTCAGAATATAAAAGAATATTTCTGGACAGATTCCACAACAGCGTTGCAGTGGATAAAGAATGATGACTCCTGGGGAGTATTTGTATGCAATAGAGTCAACGAAATTCGCAAGTTAACTCGAATAAAATATTGGAGGCATATTCCTGGAAAATGCAATCCGGCTGATTTACCTTCAAGAGGATGCTCAGCTTCAAAACTTCTTTCTTCGAGATGGTGGGAGGGACCCACTTGGCTGCGACTTCCTGAAAAGAATTGGCCTGAATCCGAAACAACCTTTAATGAAGATGAAGTTTTAATGGAGAAGAAGAAATACACTACCTTAGTTGTAAATGAAACATTGGCAAGTGATAACATTTTATCGTATTTTTCAAGCTATACAAAGGTCATTAGAATGATAGGCTGGATACTGAGGTTTCTGTTCAACTCAAAGAATCAAAAGAATCAGAGAACGGGTAATTTAACCGTAAGTGAAATAAATGAAGCAGAGAAGAGAATTGTCAAAATTGTTCAAAATGAAACCTTAACGGAATACTATGTTAGAAGTTTAAAATCATTGAATGTTTTTAAAGATGAAGAAGGTATTTTTAGAATTAAGACCAAACTAACTGAACGTTATGATACACATGATTTTAGGTTCCCGATTATTATTCCTGGAAAGCATCGAATTACAGAGCTTCTCATTAGAGAGACACATTTGAAGATGATGCGCGCCGGAATACAAATTTTGTTATCTTGCTTGAGAGAGAAATTTTGGATAATAAACGGTAGAAAATCTGTTCGTCAAGTAATCAATAGATGCGTAAGATGTAAAAGACATAATTCAAAACCTCTCGAAACTCCACCAGCTCCTTTGCCAGAAGATCGAATAAAGGATGCTTCGATTTTTGAAGTAGTGGGAGTTGATCTAGCTGGCCCCTTGATAGTGAAAGGCGGAGAAAAATCATGGATTGTGTTATACACTTGCGCTATATATCGTGCTATACATCTAGAATTAATAACGTGTTTGTCAACGAAAGCTTTCCTTCTGAGTTTTAGAAGATTTATTGCTCGACGTGGTCGTCCGAATATCATTTATAGTGATAATGGCTTGAATTTCGTAGGAACCGCAAATTTGTTTCAGTCTATTGATTGGTCTGCAGTAGAACAAGAAGCAACACTTAGAAGAATCCAATGGAAGTTCAACCCTCCTACCGCTGCTTGGTGGGGGGGATTCTGGGAACGTCTTATAGGAATAATGAAGAATCTGTTGAGACGAGTTTTGGGAAGAGCTTCGTTGAATTATGAAGAGCTGATGAATGTTCTTTGTGAATGTGAAGCTGTTGTTAATTCAAGACCTCTGACTTATATTTCCGAAGATCCTGATTCACTGATTCCTCTAACGCCATCCATGTTTTTACAAGACATTCAGACAATTGAGGTAGCAGATCTAAACCTAATTGATAAACAGGATTTGAAGAAACGATGGAGATATCTCCAAACACTGATAGAAAATCTGAGAAATCGTTTTCGTTTGGAATATCTTGGGCAACTGCAGTGGCGTAGCTACGGGGGGGCAAGGGGGGCGTCCGCCCCGGGCGCCGAGGCTAAGGGGCGCCAAATTGAGAGCGGTTTAAACCGAATTCAAATTATCTTACATATTTTAACAATAAACAAAAAATGTTGACTTTTTTTTTATGTGTGTAAATGTATTCTTTAGTAAAATATTTTGTTGCATCCAATTAAAGAAGAAAGGAAAAATTTATATAAATACTCTAGGGACGGCTCAACATAATCGGTAACGAAGATAATTATGTTTCTCAATTGAGAAGCAAAATGATTAAATAGGGGCGCCAAATTCAGAAGAGCTTCAAACCGAAATTATTTCACATATTTTGAAAATGAATAATAATTGTTGACTTCTTTTGTATGTCTGGGTGAATGTTTGAAGAAATTCGGTGAAAGTAGAAGGAATGGCAAAATTCATAATTGCCAATCGCATATGTAGGTTTTTAACTGTCTAGCCTAAAGTAAATAAATTAAAAAGCCGGAAAGACTTGAAATCACATTTCTAGTATCAAGAACATTTTTCATTTGTAGCTAGCTGACACGTCCGTCAATGAACCGCGAATGATTAAAACTTCTATTCAAATTTAAATTAAAAAAAAAAAAAAATATCTTTAAAAATGAACCTCTGGATGGGTCTCTAGTGTCTTCGGCAGCATAGAACCTGCATGCTACGTAGCCAAGAACCAATCATTAAAAACATGCGTTCAAATTTATTTCTGTCAAAATGAATGAATGGATGTGCGCTGCCTATGTCACCGTGTAGAAGGCCTACTGCGCATGTGCAAGAACATCTGGTGATAATCGTAAAATGAATTGAAAGAAAGAAAATTCCCTTGAAATAGGTCCCATGAAATCTCATATAAAAATGCCCCTGGTGGTGAAAGATAGAAATAAAACCTGTAAGACAATCGAAAATCAAGTTGAATGAGGAAAACCCAGTAGAAATTGGGACCATAGAACCCGAGATAAGAATACATTATTTTTACATGAAGATGGAGCTAAAAATTTCAAGAAAAACGTAAGCTAATTTTCAAGAATCGATACCTGTTGAAATCTATTTAGTAGAATTTGACAAAAAAAGAGGCTTAAAAGTTCGATAATCATCATACTTTAAAATGTAAATAAAGGGAAGGAACTGTTGTGGACGGATTCTTAACTCCTATCACTTCACTCTGTCCACAGAACACACGAGAAATTTTCGATTAAATTGATAAAATACTTTTAAATTATGATCTTAGCATTCAATAGCGTTTAATAATTAAGTTGATTGTCTGCATGTTATATAATCTTTGATCAATCGGTTTTCGAAATTTAGTGGAGTGTTCGGAAGGAAAAAAATATTTTTAGTTCTGTTTTTAATGGATGCTTGTTTCTGTATGTTTCTTTTGTATGCAGAGCTGCCACAGGCAATTATTTTTTTATTCTAATCGGTACCACTTTCCGAAAACAGAAATTCTTACACCAGAGTTGCCAAATGGGCTACTTTTTTAAAATTCAGATTCTTGATTGATACCACTTTTTTAACATAATAAAAAGAGCCTTATTTAGTGACATATTAATAAAGGTGAAACCAAAGAGAATTTTACCGTTTCAAAAAAGTGGTGCCAGTCGAGAAATCTGATTAAAAAAATAGTAGCCCACTGGCAACACTGCCTTACACACATTTTAATAACATTTACAATAGAAATAAACGTCAATATTTATATTTAAAAAATACTTGTGCGAACAGAATACAAAACTAGTCGACTGTGCATATGGGGTCTCTTTCTTTTGTATACTGTCGCGTCAATTTAAAAAAAAAAAAATTACCGAGCAATTTAAAAATATATATAATTTCTTTTTATATATGTGCTTTGAAATTTTCAAATTGAAATCTTAGTTTTTTTTTCTTTTTTTGCTGATAAGTGAAAATTTTTAATTTATTTCGACTGGGAAATCAAATTTAGATGAGTGCGCGATTTTTGCCATTTTGCTGGGGAAAATTCGCATTTTTGATGAATTTTTAATTGATATTATCGACTATAAGAAAAAAGAAAATAAAAATTTTGAGTCTCACATGCGTTAGGATAGGATTTGCCTTGTACTACCCTCACCCAAAATTTTAGAGTTGTATGTGTAGTAGATATTTTTAGTCCTCTCTGTCACACACACGGACACACATAGATTGGTTTTCATGCTGATTTTTGCTGTTCTTAGCACTCCATATAAATATTTAAAATGAAAGCTTCATTAAACCAATGCAAAAAGTATTTAGCTAAAAGAACAAGAAGAAAAGGTATTTCTTCTTATTGGAAACTTATTTTTTCCGTCAAATTGTCATTGAGAAAATCAAATAATGAAATGAGAGCGACCGCAAATTTTTCCTACTTAAGGAGTAGGAGTACTCCTTTGTACCGTCGAATCAATCCGACAGATGGCTCTGATTGCAACAGGGTGATCGGAAGTTTGACAAACTGGCGATTTTTACTGAAGAAACGATAAGCGCTTTACTGCCAATGTCTGGCAACTGTTAAGGGGATTCTTCACACGATGATCAGATCGAAAACGAAGAGCGCGACCTCTTGTGTGAAAAGGAAGAAGATCCCCAGCTCAGCCTTTTTACCCTTCTTACAATATTGTTTACATCCGCTAAGAGATGACCACTGACCAGGAAAAAAAATAGTTCTTCTCTTTATCCCGCTCGGTTTCCGCGAAACCAATTTCTTGTATTTTTATCATGCAGGGAGGTGGGAGAAGTTAGAGTTTTGCAGACATTTGATCCAAAGAGAGGGGAGAGGGGAAGATACAATTTTTACATAAATATAAAGATAGGACTAATGAATGCGAAAATATTTATTTTTCAGACCTTTGAAGCAATTGTTATGTTCGCTATTTTTAATTGACCACAGAGTTATTTTACTGTGTTGAATGCTGTAATTGTTATAATTTACTGGCAGTAACATTATGCACATTTAATGGGCTCACGATAGCAATACAGTATTTTAATATTTCATGAAATTAACTATCAAATAACAGATCAGTACGAATAATTAGCAATGAAAATGAATAAAACAGCGAAAATACGATAATGTAACATTGCAGGTATTTATTTCAGCAATATAAAGTAGCCAGAAATTGAACTTTTGGAATAAATAAACTCTGCTATTGTTCAACAATAAAACTGGTTACAATGATTATTATAATGATAAATTATTAAATACACTGAATATTAAAAATATTTCTTAAAATAAGCTTTTATAATAATATTTAAAAGCAGTGGAAATAGTTTTTTCAACCAAATATATTTAAAATAATATAATATATTTAAATATAAAATATATTTAAATATATATATAAGTACACAAATAAAAGTGTGTTTTTTATGCACATCTTTTGCTTTTATTTCATTTCAAATAATGATTGAATTTTATACTATCTATTTAAATCCATTGAGTTAGATGAGCACTGAAAATTTACAGCTTCAAAATTATAAATATTTTCCATAAATTTAGAACAATAAAATTATGATCTCAGATAGAGAGAAAAATGTACGATATATTTTACATTTAGTTAATAACCGAGAAAATTTAGATATTTCTCTGGACATATTTAGTTCGGTATAGCGCTGTATGATTTTTAAAATGCATCATGCATTTTTTGAAATGCGTTGGCGAATTTTACTGTACCAGGGATGATTCTATTCCGATATTTCCCAAAATTTCAGGCATTCAGTTACGAAAATGATCAAATATCGATCATCAGCCTGCAAATTTTAATGATATTAATCTTGAATATATCATTTTTTGCTAATACTTACATCTCGAATTCCCTTACTCAGGTATACCTTTTCAGGCTCCTTGGGGGGGGGGGGGGGGGGAGTTTTTTTTATTTCAAATAAAAGATTCGAAAAAGGCTTATGGGTTGCACGAATTATACACACACACACACAAAATAATATATATATATATAAAATAAAATAAAATAAAATAAAAAAGATTGTAAAGGATAATAAAAACATCTGTGCATTAATTCCACGTCTGCCATAAATTGTTTCCCAGAAATTAATTCTTTCATGTATATATATATATATATATATATATATATATGTAGATAGATAGATAGATAGAAATAGAGAGACTTAATTTTCATCTAAGTCTGTAATAGTTCTACTTTTTTGCGACATTTTAAAAAATCCTTAAGTGAAACTGTTATGGAAGAAATTCCGTATTTCTTGAAATGGCCGTTAAAAAAAATTTTGTGAATTTTTTCAGAGATCTCAGAGACAAGTAAAAATTTTTCTTCAAATGATTTTGTACCAGTATAAATTTTTAATAATGATTTCGTTTTCGGACTACAATATATAATTGAATCCATATAATTCGGAAATATGCAAAGATCTAGATTCTTGTCATATAAGAAAGACTTTTAGGTCGGGTTGGATTAACTTTAATTATTTTGAATTCGGGTTCATCTTGGTTTTAAAAAAATCTTGATTATTTTCAAATAAAAAAGCGTATATCAGAAAACTTCTTCTGTTTTATAAAAAACAAACAAAAAACAAACTAAAAAATCGGCATAAAAAAGATTAAAAATTCTAAATTTAAAAAAAGGTTGGAAAAATTAAAAAAGTTTCAAAGAACAATTTACCTTATTAAACTAAAATATAGAAACTCATTTCCTATGAACGTCATGAAATGCAGTAACCTGGCAAAAATGGGTTCTCGAGTCGATGTAAGTACTCGAAACACACACACACACACACACACACATAAAAAAAAAAAATGGAAAATGAACATTTTAAGAGTTGATCATATTTAATTTGTACTTTTATCTAAAATATTATTTTATTTATTTTATTTTTTAAATCGGATTTAAACGAACCGACACAAATCGCTGATTGAGTTGGGCTCGCTAAAATCTGGTTGCTCGACTCTATGCAGAATTTCAGATTGGGTAAACTTATTTTTCTGGGAGTCAATTTCCCTTTATTTAGTAAGTACTTTTGTAATCATTAGAATTTTAATTTGTAATTATTCTTCAATGATTCAAAATAAATCTCAATAAAATCACGCATCAACTCGGATAAACCGATATTTCCACATGTCGAGTTTCTTTCTTTTTCCATAATTACATTTGTGATTACTTTTATTTTTATTTATAATTATCCTTGAACTGAATAAAAATACTTAAAAACCATTTTTTTACAGAGAGCTTTCGTTTCTTATTTTTTTCTTTTTTAATAAAATATTTAAGAAGGTTTATTTTTTATGTCGGCCAATTATCTACACTAGGGATATAGGCCCTGGGGGAGAGTGCCCTTCGTGGGGGTCTTTTTAAGGGAACCTAACCTGTAATTACGCAAGGTACGGAGTAAAATCACAAAAACTCCGAACGGTCAGGCCGACAGCCGCGATTGGGTTCGAACCCAACTAGTCTGTCTACCATTTGAGACGTCAGAACCTCTCAGCCACTGGTGGATATATTTAAAGGGGAATTACGGTGTTTTGAACAATTGTAAGAAGGTTTTCAATATTGTTCCGAGGAATTTGTTTAAAAACTTTTTTTTTAGCATTACTTCTACTGTATTTTCTTCAGTACCCTTTACTTCTCCTAAACTTTTTTTTAACCTCTTTTTGCCATTTTACCCCTTTTGTATTGCATTTTTTTTCTAGAATAAACTCTAAAATTGTATAAAAATCTAAATCTAAAATAAAATAGTATTTTATAAGATAATACTTTATAAACCTTTTTTCCATCATAAATGACTGAATTTATGATTTAAAAATGAAACCTTTTTTAATCAGTAATGAAATTCGTTATGTTTTTACGGATACAAACGATAACAAGAGTTGATCAGTAAATGTTTTCTACAATTTTAAAATTAATGGTAAGAATAATATATAAATTTACAGAACCGTATATTTTAGACTATGTAAGTTTTTTTAAAGAAAAAATATGCAAGTCTTAATTCATAATAGTTTTGAAATCTGGTTTCATTAATAACTGAGAATTAATCCAGACATTTTTTCGGTTAAAACAAAAATAAATGCGAATATTGCACATTTTAAACTAACCCACCCAGCGAAAACTTGAAATGTATCTTTGAAATTACAAAAATGTTCATAGTATTTTGGGACAGATAATTGTATTTTATTAAAATAACATAAAATAAAATTATTATTTTTTGAAAATATAAATAAAATTTTGCCTCATAGATTTAACAATAGCATCCTCAAACTTTGATCCCTTCTAATTTAATTAAAAAAAAATTAAGTGTCTATTAGATTATGTACTTTTTCGAGCTTATTTGTCGAACGAGCTCAAGAACAGTGGAGAGTAAATGTTACCACTTGAAAAAAAGAGAAAAAAAATACAATTTTATTATATAAAGAGCTCCAAGTTATAATTCTTGTGTAACACTTATTGTGTATATTATTCTTACCATTACAAGTGTTATTAAAAATCAGTTGGAACCAGTCTCATTTTCATATAATGATTTGGTCGGGGGGGGGGGGGCATAAATTTTTTCTTATTTATACTTTTACGCGCACGCGCGTGCGCGCGCACACACACAAGAATATTATATAAGAGATAGAGAGAATATTCCCATTTCTACCATTTCTACCATTACATATGACTTCGAAATTACCAAAGTAGGCAATATTGTATAGACTGTTATAAGGCGAATGATAATAATAAAAAGTTAACCAAACATTAGTTGTAGCAATAGTGAGGGGCGGATTTTTAACACTTGCCTAGAAGCCAGAAAATACCTGGAAATGCCCAGGAACAAATTACTTTTCGTAACTGATATTATAACTCTAAATTATTTGATTCTTTTTTCTTAAATTACATCAATTGTTAAAAACTTTAATTTAACTTTCTTTATAGATGTAAAAATAGAATTTTGTAATCGATATTTTACTTATTTCAGGATATGTTAGATTTCTGACATTATATATTATTGTTATGCTTGTGATGACAATAGAATATTTAAAATTTTTCACTAGTTCATTGCCAATTAATTTAAGTTATTGATTTAACACCAATTCAATTTAAAAATGGAGAAGAATAAAACAAAGTAAAAGCTATGACAAACAAAGAATGTGTTTATTTCAACAATCCATCAATCATTTTCTATACGACGTTGCAAAATAATAAAAGAAAGCACCGTCAATAATGTTGCAAAAAATGTTTATTTCAAAATAAAATAAAAGGAAATAAAAATAAATCAATACATAATTAAATAAATTAATCGAAAAATTAAATGAGGAAAATGTTCAAAGAAAATTAATACAATAATAATTATATTGAAGCAATATGAAATGTAATAAATACTAAAGTGTAGAAAAATATTTTTTAAAGTACACTTTTTATGAAATTAAAAGTAGAAAAGAATTACTTTACTTAAAAATCTGGAGACAAAATAAAAAAAAAAAAATCTTAGAAGTGTGACGCGGTGAAAACAGTACTATAAAAAATAAATAAATAAAATCATAATGAAAAGCACAACAACAAAATATACTCTAAAAATTTAAATATGTTATAAATGAGATTAGAATTTTAATTTACTTAAAGTATTTCTATCAGAGTCTTATGCTTTTGTAATAAATCGAGGTATGTATACCTAAACCTTTTTTTAATTAAATGATTCGTATTTTAAGAAATCATTGATGCATATTTACATTTTATTTTATACGAAAATAAAAAGTGTTGGTCAGAGGAACAAGAACCAATTTGGGCCTCACGTATAATTAATAATTATGCATACTTAATAAACAACTATAATTAATAATTATGTATATTTATGTAGGCATTAATTACTTAAAAAAATATTTTTGGACATTTTCGTTTTCGTCCTAAAATAGGAAGATTATCGAAATTCAGTTTCGGTTTTGGTCTTAAAAATTGGTTTCCGTCGATCCTTAAACAAAATTCAGGGGGCATAAAACAATAGTAAAATTATCAAAAAGTATTTCAAAATGCAGAGAAAACATGCCGGCTCATATCAACAAATACACATGGGTCATTCCATGAGCATTTGTCGTGTAAGTCACATACTACGATTTTGGATACCAGTAAATTAAAAAGGAAAAATGTGACTTATTTTATCGGAGACATTTCATTAATTGCATAAGGTCATGCAAACCTTTCGAAAATTAACGGTGGCCAACGATTTAACAGTTACTAATAATGTGGCTTGCACGACAAATGTTCATGAAATTACCCACATACAAAAAAGATTCTTGGATTCCAAAATTAAAACTGGCGTTAGATTAAGAATAAATGTATTTAACAAAACATAATTTTAGATTTTTGATAAAGAAAAATTTTAAGACTAATAATTGTTTTTAAAAATCTATTTTTTCCCTTTAATTTAAATTTAAACATACCAAATGCAATATGTGTCATCAGGGTATATGGTAAACTTTTATAAAGTATTTTTTTCCTTTGCATCATGGGTTTCAATCATTAGTTTCATTTCTATAATCTGTGTTGTAATTCTCGCATAGTTGAAACAACATTACTACCAGCATTGTCCATATTTCATGCTAAACCTCGTTATGAATCTAATTACAGGATATTTTAATTCTGTATATAAATATATATTATAATTCTATACATGAATATATATATATATACTTTTACAAATAAAACCAAAGCTTTTTAATATTATATATAAAAAAATTCATCGTAATTGTCTGCTTCTAGAGTGTCGGGAACTCATAGTATAAATAATTTGTAACGAATGTTAGAGACGAAATCTAGCAATCTGGTCTCAACACAACAGTCCTGAAAAAAAAATCTTGTACAAAAGAGCATTTCCCTTTCTGAAAGATCCTAAACTGACCGAGGGATGAAAAAAGCAATAAATTAGACAGGACCCCTCTTTTCTTCCTTTATTTTGTAACTTGATACGAGTCTCTGTAATTGATTCCTTATCGCCTTGCCCGCCCACCATCAGTTGCAACTGTAACATTTGTATTCTTACGCGCGTTTAAAAATCAGCTTACTTGTGAGAAAAATCCCTTATAACTCTGTTATTTTTTAAAAAAAATACTTGTTCATTTTTTTCATCGAAAAGAAGAGACTTGCAGTTTCTATGGCTCTTTTCTCTTTTTTTTCTATGATGCTCCAGTGATTTTTTATATTTTTTTAAAGTATAAACTTCCTGATTTTTCAAATTTTGCCAAATTTAAGCCAAATTTAAAAATACTTTAAAACGTTTTAAAAATAATATAGAAAATAATCTTTATGAGTATTTTTCTGTTTTATCGATTGCAGCAATTCCGATTCCGATATCTAAAATATTAAGCTCAGAAAGAGAAAAGTAAATTTCTCCATAGGTTAACATGGGATGCTTTCCAATGGCGGCTGGGTGTGAAGACTCCCTTAAGAGTTTATGGAGGCGGGCTCTATTTGAACGTCATATCGGTAAACTCCAATCACGTACCTCTTAGATTGTTTGTTTACAGAAAAAAAGGAATGGAATGCCTGTAGACCTTTAAATTTTTTAAAGGTTTCTGTTTCGGATCGGTTTTTTTTAAAGTAAAATAGCAAGAATTTCCCTTTTTCTGTACGTTAAACTTATATATTTTTTCCAACATTTGAAAAATTTCTCTTGCGCTGCAACCAAGCCATAGAAGAATGGGGGGGGGGGGGGGTATTTTTTTTTCTCTCTTTCTCCAAGGCCCACGGGCCGGTGCGCCCTCGGTCAAGTAAATATGCGCCCTCATCTACGTGAAGTTAATAATTTAAAAAAGACAAAAAATAAAAAATAAATAAATAAAACAAAATAAAAATATGACAAATACTAGAATAACTACAACATGGTTAAAAATATTCTTTATATATCTTTTTAAAAAACAATAATTTTGTAAGCATTAAAAAACCAATAAAAAGAATTTATTCCCTTTGCAAAGGAAAATAATTGTATTGTTTATTCTTGACAGTTTCTTTCACGGAGTAAGAAGGTTTCTTTGTTTAGGGCAACATCCAATCAAAATCTTTTAAAATCTAAAGTATATTTTATATGTTACCAATAGCGGCAACGAACAAGCAGACTGTCTGGCAACAAAGATCATCACTTTCGCTTCGATTTCATTTATTTTTATTATTATTTAGTTTGCAGTAAAATCATTCATTTCAAAAACGGGAGCTTTGTGTTTTCGTAAAGTTTAATGTTTTGATTTTAATTTATAAAACATAAGTGTTCTTATTAAAAGTATTTTGTTTATTAAATATATATATAAACAATTTTAGAAAGAATATTCTCTTCAAAAAAAGGTAATTCAAACTTTTTTTTTTCCTAAAAATTTTATTTTAATATGAAAACAAAACTGTTTTAATATTGTATATTAAATGTAACAATCAAAACGTTGCGTCTGTCACGGATTTTCATGGGCATGGATATGATCATGGACGTGCGAAGAGAAAACTGCGCCCGGGTCAATTTGGCGCCCCCCCCCCCCCCCTGACAACTTTTCCTTGTAGCAGGCCAAAAAATGAAGGCGTTAGTATAAATTTGGAGCCCTATTGAATAATCACTCCCGGGGCGATCGCCCCTTTCGCTCAGTGCTCTATATGGTAAAGTAGGGCTGATCAACACTGCACCGCACCCAGGGTGCTACGGCGACCTTTGAATGTTCTCTTTTTATCCCTTCCATGTTCTATTTCTATCCCGTTTATAATTGTTTTTCTCAGCGCCGAAACTAGCCTGCTTTGCGCCCGGGGAAAACATGGATTTTGGCGCCCCCCCCCCCCCCCCGGCAATTTTATGAAGCAATTTAACTTATGCAGTAATTCTTTTTTTACAGTGTTGTATAATTGAAAAAAAAAAAACCTTTTAAAAGTAATAAAATTTAAGCAAGAAATTTTAAAAGTATGCTCTTATAGGTTTATTATTAGTTCACGGGTGTTTTCAGAAGAAACTGGAACATTAATGCTAAACCTGTGTCTGCGTTCTTATAGAATTGCTTGGTTGCATTTTAATGTATATATATTTGCTGAGGAGAGGGGGATTAGGATATTTGAAGTTAATCTCTAACCGGTATTGTGTTTGCTTTTTCTATTGTGGTTCCAGACATTTTTTTTTAATTCTAAAATTATTTTCACTTTCGATTCCACAAATAAAAATAACCTCATTAAAAAAAAAAAAAAAAAAAAAAAAAAAAAAATCTGCAGCCAAAATTGAAAACACATAAACTAACACGTTAAAAATCAATCTCAGTTATCCTAAAGAAAAAAAAATTAAGTGTCCGCAAGAGATTTGAAAAAAAACGCTCACATAGATCTAACATTAGTTTGTGAGTATCTCCGCTTGATTAGCGTAGGTTCTAAATAACTCAAAAACTTCGGATTTTCTCCAGGAATAAATTTTAAATTCTGAAACCGTGAAATATCTCCATGTGCTGTCTATAGCTGTAGCCCGTTTCATCAAACTATCGATTATACTATTCTTCCTATTAACCGATGTGTTTTAAAGCTTTCTTAAACCTAACGCTAACTGTCAAACTTGTAACAGTGACTTACATTACTACTACATAAAATGCTTGAATCATTACTGAGACAACGACCACAATTAGAAATATTCTAGATCAGATTTTTATTATAGAAATTAAGATTTTTTTTAATAAATGTATTTGCTTAGGGCTCTCACTATTCCGCTTTTTCGAAAACTAGTAAAGTTTAATAAAAAATTCATGATAAGAAAAATGCCTTTCCTAGTAAGTTTCTACGAAAGTTATGAAAAAGATTTTTCTTTGAAGGAAAAAAAACTGGTGTTTAAAGTACGGGCCTAGAGAGAGAGAGAAAGCATGTATTTGCTAATGAAACATTTCAAAAACAAATTTGAAATTTAATGTAGATTATAAGATTAAGATCCTTATAAGATATTGAATAACGAAATTTCTGCTGTAATTGAAGAATTGACTAAAAAAAGAAAAAAAAAATGAATGTCACAAACATAATTTTAAAAACAAATGCAATTTTCTGAGCATGAATTTATATTCAAATTAAATTTATACATTTTTTGTATTTATTTTACATAAAATAGATAATAACATTTAAAATACATATACCCTTGAAATATGATGTTAAAACTTTACTTTTCGAGCTTTTTTTGCTGCAAATACATTGATTATTTCATTATAATCAATGGTTGACGCTCGCTCATGTTCGATTGCTATTATGCTTAAATTAGAAAGCCTCTGTTGCCCCATCGTACTTCTTAAATAAGTTTTAATTTGTTTTAATTTGCTAAAACTTCTTTCGCCGGAGGCAACGGAGACAGAAAGTGTTAGAAATATTTTCAATAAGATAGTTAGATTCGGATATATTTCTTCAAGTTTGTTTTGGTAAATTAATTTTAAAATTTCTCCTGTCTTGGCAGTTTTAAAATTTTTATCTACTGCCATTGCGTGGAACTTGAAACTTTCTATCTCTTCTGCAAATTCTTCTACGTTCAAATCTTCTCTATAAATGATCGCCAGCTCTTTAGCTTTTTCCTTAATATCATTAATATTCGATTTCTCAATTTCTTCGCCATTGATAAAGCTAAATTTAGTATTAATATTTTCGAGAGCTTGGAATCGCGTATTTAATTCTTTTACGATTCTATCGACAATTTCCAATAATGATTTTCTAAATAAATCTTCTCTGGAAAATTTTGTAATTTCATCTTCACAATCTTCATCAAACATTTTCTTTTTTTTTCCTTTTTCTAACATCTTTAAAATTTGCAGGTAAATTGTTATCTTCAGCCATTGTTTGGGCCTGGGAAATTGCTTCCAAAACTATATTTTCCCTCGTGGATTTGAAGAAATTCAACAATCCATAAATGTGTTTTACAGATATATCAACTGTTAGATCCTGTTTTTGAAGAATTTTGTTTATGTTATCTATTTTCTTCAGAACTCTATTCCAAAAACATAGAAAAGCGATGAATTCATAATTATTGATATGTTTCTTCACACTCATTGCTTCAATTTTTACCTCTGGAATCGACAAAGAATTGTTAGCAAATTCATCCAATGCCATGTTAATTTTGTCAAAATGTTTGAAGACAACTTCAACAGCTTTAGCTTTCGCTGACCATCTCGTTTTGCTTTGAGATTTTAAAGTAATCGGTAAAAATTGTTTTAAAATGTCCCATCTTGCAGAGGAAGCGCTGAAAAATGAGTATACAGAATGTATAGCTCCAAAAAAATTTTGTGCTTCGATAGATACCTCTGCTGCATGAGTCCCAACTAAATTTAGTGAATGTGCAGCACATGGTACAAAATATGCCAATTCATTTTTGTTCAAAATTCGAGATTGGACTCCTTTATAAATCCCTGCCATATTCGCTCCATTGTCGTAAGACTGTCCTCTGCAATTATTAATGTTTAAACCATCAGATTCTAATTTTTGAAGTATTTCATCCATTAGGCCAAGTCCTGTTTTATCTTTAACGATGAAAAAGTCTATAAAACACTCATTAATTTTGGGACCTTTTTCGTCTACTGTGACATATCTAATTATTTGTGTCATCTGCTCATTTCGACTTATGTCAGGTGTGCAATCGAATATAAGTGAGAAGTACTTTGCTTCAATTACTTCTTTTAGAATTTCTCCTCTCACTTTTCCAGCAATTACTTCAAGAATTTCATCCTGAATTTTTGGGGAAAAATATGATATCTGTCCCTTTTTATGGCGTTCAATATGTTCACGCAGAGAACTTTTGTAATGGGAAATCAATTCGATGGTATTCAGAAATTTACCACTTCTGGGATCCCCAATATGCTTTTCTTTTCCCTCTGATCCTCGTAAGGGACTTGCTTCCTTCGCTAAATACAATATTGCATCAATGATGCATCTTAATACATCTCTCCAGTTGTTTTCCTCTTTAATTATTTGTTCTTGCATTTCTTTATCGATTCCACCGATTCCTAGACTGGTTTCGAGAGTCTTCCAGCTGCAAAAACAAAGTTTATGATTTTGAGAATTTTCATGACTTGGAATTTTTTCATTTAACTTTTTCCAGTTTCGAAAGCCATCTTCTTTGACTAAAGATGACAGATTAGCTTCACAGTTACTTACCGTCTGTAAAAAAAGCCTACAAGGTAAGCAAAATAATGCATTTTTCGATGAGCTATAAACTAACCATGACCTTTTTATTTTATTCCCATTGGGTAATTTTTTGAAGAACCATTCTTTCGTCAAACTTCGAGAATCTCTCATGCTTTGACTTAAATCAGGTTCTTCTTCTCTTCCTGTTCTCATCCTGATTATGAAACATCTTTGTGAATCGGATATTTGTGTTGGCCAGGTACCGGGGTCTAAAAAATCAAAATCATTATTTTCTTGTGACGCAGAAAATGTTACATTTCTCGAATCTTCTGTTTTTTCATTGTAATTTACCTCCTCAACTTCTGTCAAAATGAGTTTATTCTCGGATTCATCAGCACATCCTAAAATGCTGGCATTTGTTTCATTTTCACCTTCCTGTGATGCATTCGAAACATTTTCTAAAATTCTGGTGCATGTTTCTTTTTTGCCTTCCTCTGATGCATTACAAACATTTTCCATATTTCTGTTGTTTATTTCATTTTCAACTTCATCTGATGCATTCGAAATATTTTCTAAAATTCTGGTACATATTTCTTTTCTGCCTTTCTCTGATGCAGTACAAACATTTTCCAAAATTCTGTTGTTTATTTGATTTTCACTTCTCTTCGATCCGTTCAAATCATTTTCAAAAATATTTACATTTATTTCATTTTCATCTGTCTCCAATCCATCTAAAATGTTTTCCTCCTGAATTTGGAGATTCTCTTGAATGCGAGATAAGTTAATTGATTCTGTTTCAAAATTCGATGCTTGAGTAGTGTCAGTAATTCCATCTAAAAAGGCAGGAAGGAGAGGGAAGTGTTAAAAAAAAGAAGGGATAAAAATAAGTCATACTTACATATATACAGGGCCTGATTAATGCATGGGCCTCCAGGGCCTTGGCCCAGGGCCCAACAATTTCAGGATTGTTGCCCCACAAATTATGTGGCTGATTTTTTTCCCTTAATCAAATACTTTTCGAATAACATTGCATTATAAAATATGAAACATAAAATTTAAATATTCTGAATGATTTAATAAAAATTTTAGAACTTTAAACCTAGGCACTTTTCACCCAAACTACTTTGTCAACTCGTCAAATAAACCTTCTTTTTTGTGAAAGTTTCGCCCAAAATGGGTAGGTAGGGGGGGGGGCAACTTTTAACAGGCCCTGGACCCAACTTCAGCTTGATCGGGCTCTGCATATATATATATATATATATATATATATATATATATATTTCTAAGAAGTATCTACATTCAAATAGAAATTATAAATGATTAATACAGCATAATCTCCCCAATAAAACTTGTTTTGTTGAAATATTAAAATTTTTAAGTTCTGAAGCCGAAAAAGAAAAAAAAATTAAAAATAAGTGTGCAACACATTTTGAGAAAAGATTGCGTCCGATTCCTTCCGTCGGTATAAATAGGGAGCAAAAAATCAACATTTCTCGACGTCTTACAAATAATCTACGATCCCATCATAATATCTCTATAACACTTATATTAGGTAAGTAATAAGTAATATTTCCTCTCTGGAGACTTTTAGCAAAAATCACTAAGAAGTTCAGACAGACAGCGTCTCAATTTCAAGTAATGGATAATTTAACATTTTTACAAATGTTAATTATTTTTATAAATTAATTTATCTTAATTGATAATATTTAATTAAGCATTTTCAAACTTTCAAGCTGTATACTGTTACACTGTTTAAAAGGAAAGAAAAAGCGATTTTACGGAGCTTGTACTGGCAATTGAGACGCCATAGTACAATTCACTGTTTAATGGAAAAATTCCTATGAATTCCAGAAAATTTTCTAAAAAAAACGGAAAATTTTTCGTTGAAAAACAGTGAATTGTACTGGCGTTCTGATTGATACTATATCCGTAGAATAGCCCCCTTTTTTTTTTCTCTCTGTGTAATTTAAGTTAATTCTTTAGTATGTAATAGCAGTAAACAGTACATATTTGACTGTTCTAATTTATCATATTTACAAATGAATTTCGGTTTTGTTTTAAATTTGTTTTCAAATTTTACTCTTTAATTTTTTATACAAATACAAATTTATTTTCATATCAACATGCTTTAATAATATTATGTAAATTTTCAGACAGTCTAAGTCACGCTCTGAAAAGAAAAGGGAAACAATTTTGTCCACTTTCATAGAAAAAGTAGAGTACTTTTTAAAAATGATCTTCACTTATCATCTCACTGTGATCAAATGTATACCGCATTTCATAGGTGCAGAAATCAGTTCCTCGGTTATTTGTAACATGAATGACTGAAATTTTCACGCATAGGATTTAAAATAATTTTACAAATGTGTAAAATAAATTTGTGATTATGATCAAAGCTGAAGCTCACCTGAGAAATCTTTCGACTGATAACAAATTATCACAAGATAAATATACATGGACGCGTAGAATGAAATATAAAAAAATATTATTAAAATTAGGTATAAAATTCAAAAGAAATAAGAAAAAGAAATAACCAAAGTTTTTAATCTTTAATTTCGTTAATACCTGTAATTATAACTATATATGTATTTATATATCTACCAATCATGAATCTAGGGAAAAAAATGACAGGAAAAAAAGTTATCGGAAAAAAAGTGACATAACTACAAAAGTGGAAAAAAAGGGACGCGGAAAAAAGTGACGAGGAAAAAAAGTGACAAGGAAAAAAAGTTACCGGATAAAAGGTGAGAAGGAATTGATTTTGAGGATTCATTGATTGAGTCATTGAGTATGATTGGGGTGATGGGGGGGAGGCTCTTAATTTAGGTAAATGGGTTTTTTATGCTGAATGAACTGTTTTGGTTCAATATTTGGATATATGTTCAGACTGAAAAGACGCTTGCCTGATTAGTTTTGGTAATGCATGAATACCCCCCCCCCCCCTAATCTGCCCTAAATTAGATAAATCGGTTTTTATGCAGAATTTTCCGATGTATTTCTAATTTTAAATATAGGTTCTTTCTGATAAGGTAAATCCCTGAATAGTTTTAAGTGTTTAATGGATAATAATAACATTATATATTACAATATATACAATATATATTTTTATATATAATAATTAAAATATTAAGTTAATAATTATAAATAAATATTATGATAAGTAAATTATGAAACCAATAGTTATTATTAAATAATAAATAATTTATAATAAGTTAAAAATGAATTAATAATACATAAATGTAAATAAAATATGTAATTAAATATAAATAAAATTATAAATAAATGTATAAACAAATATAATTAAATATGAAAAATTATGCTGATTATCAAAAATTCATTTAAAAAGTGATAATATTTTATTATCCGCCATTACTTACACTATTGTCATGTACCTCCATCAAACTCGCTACGTATCATTATAATAGTGCTAGTACATGACAATAGTGTCAGTAATAGCGGATAATAAAATATTAACTTTTTAAACAAATTCTTGTTAATGAGTCTAATTTTTAATACTTAATTTAGTTTATTTATACAATTATTTTTATTAATTTTCTATCACTTATATTACCATTTTAAAAATCAATACTTGTTAATGAAACTAATTTTGAATATTTAATTTTATTTATTTGTATATTTATAATAATTGATTCATTATGAATTAATAAAATATTATCAATTTTTAAACAATTCTTGCTGAGGAAATTAATTATTAATATTTTTTATATTTATTTATACATTCATTTTAATTGATTTACTAGAGTTAATAGAATTATTATCATTTTTTAAATAGATATTGCTAATCAGTATAACTTTTAATATTTAATTATATTTATACATTTATTTTTAATTTTTTTATATTTAATTTGCATTATTTATTAATAATAATAATAATTATTATTATTTATTATATTGTATATATTATATAAATGTAAAATTATAAAAAGAAACATTGATAGGTAATGTAATAATTATTATTATTATATAATATTTATTTTACATAATTGAAATTATTAAAAATCCTATTATAAAAAATAATTTTAAAAAATGTGTACATAAAATATAGATTCGGAGTTTGTAGACGGGCCCCCCCCCCCCACCAAACACACACAAATTGTAGAGGAACAAAAAATAAATATTCATAAAATCTATTTATATAATTTAAGAGGAGTTATCCCTCTCCTTTATATTTAGCCATTAAACTTCATAAACGATTCACAGATTATATCAGAAAGAACCTACATCCAAAATACAAAATTTAAAGCAAAATCAATAATTTTGCATAAAAAACCCATTTATCAAATTTAAGGGGAAGATAATCGACCCTCTCCCCTTTTAATTTGCAAAAAAAACTCTATAAATAATTAGCGATACGCCTAATCACAATGAACCTATATCCAAAATTTGCAGCAAATCGTGCAATTCTGTGTAAAAAGCCATTTATTTAATATAAGAGGGGTTATCCCTCGTCCCTCTTTATACTCAGCCATTAAACCCTTAAAACTATTCAGGGAATCACCTTATAAGAAAGAACCTATGTTTTAAATTTTAATACCATTGGAAAATTCTGCATAAAAACTAATTTTTTTAATTTGAGCGGGGGGATAATCGCCCGTCTACTCCATTTATACATAGCAAAAAAAGAGAAAAATCTTAACTAATCACAGATAAGCCTTATAGTAATGAACGTATATCAAAAATTCGAAGCAAATCGGACAATTCTGCGTAAAAAGCTATTTATTTAATTTTAGAGAGATTATCCCCGTCCCCTCTCTATATTTACCGATTGAACCCTTAAAATTATTCAGCGATTTACTTTATCAGAAAGAACCTATATCCAAATTTTGAAATACATTTTGTAATTTTGCATAAAATACAATTTATCTAATTTAGGGGGGGGGGGGATAATCATCACCCTTTTTTATCTATTTTATTATTTATAATATTTAACCCATTTATCTAATTTAGAGAGGATTGGGGGGAGGGGTGATCGTTCATTCCCATAACTATTCAGGCAAACATCTTTTTATTATGAACGTGCATTCAAAAATTTAACCAAAATGTTTAATTCAGCATGAAAAACCGATTTACCTAATTGATCAGCCTTCACCCTCCCCCCCCCCCCCCCCCCCGATCAATGAATCTCCAAAATCTATTTCTTGTCACTTTTTTTCCGGTAACTTTTTTTCCGTGTCCCTTTTTTCCCGGTAATTTTTTTTTTCCGTGTCACTTTTTTCCGCTTTTGTAGTTTGTGTCACTTTTTTTCCGGTCATTTTTTTTCCGTTTACCACCAATCATACCAGGTATTATAACAGTTTTAAAAAATGGGATTGTTTCTACGTGCTTTTCTTGAAAAAAAAAATTAAAAAACTGGTATAAAGCATAAATAATACAGAAAATTATTAGTATTTAAGGTTTATTTTAAAAATCATGCTTAATTTCCTGACTGCAATTTATGTTGTTCCAAAAAAATCCATTGTAATAGGTTAATTTGGTGAGGGTCCCGATTATAGAAAACTCACATCAGTGATTTATGCTTAATATAAAAAGCACAAACTAGTGAAAATTTATTACAACAATTATGATTTTTGTTATTTTTAAAAGATATGCCTGCAGAAATAATCATTATTTAACTATCTAGTATCTATCGAAGACTTAAAAATTTGTTTTCACAACATATAAGGTAAAATCATATTAAATTTAATATTAAGCTATTAATTGATTTATTATTTTAAAAATCAATATTTTACAATTTTTTCAATATTAATATTTATGCATGTATACTTTTATATTATCACATATGTACTTTAACTTATCCATGTAATGTACGGGTACGGATAACACACTGCCAAGTTTGGATTTAAGACAAATCTGCAGTTTTTGTCAGAAATTAAAAGCGTACTTTCTGACTTATTTACAAAATAATTATTATTAATATACAAACATAAAAATAAAATTGCAGTATATTTATTAAGCCCTATAAAGTAGAATATAGTTTTTGGGTTTTCTAAGAAACTCCAATTTCTGACATTTTTTAAAAATAACATCAAAGTTTATCTTTAGATTTCTGAATTCGAAGGCTGAAAATAGCAAGATGGATCTCTTAATAATCCGCTTTAAATCAAGCTACTTCGAATTAGGATAAAAGTTTTTAGGATATAATTTTTTTTCGATAGGTTATTAATTTACTAAAGTAAAGGTTATTTATTAACTATCAGGGTGGCGAGTGGTTAGATAAAAACACAATCAATATAGATGATAATAACCAGTATTTTGTTAAAGATAAATTCAGTTTATATTATCTCTTTACATTATTTCAAGTACTTTCTGTAAGAAATTACTGGTAGTTTTCTCTTTTCTTGACTGTGTTTTTTCCGGTTTTCCCTGACCACTCGCCATTAATTAATTTACAATTCTGTATTTTCTTACCTTCTGTTTCATTTTCGTCCTTCTGAAGCCAGACTTTCAGGAATTTAGAAGCATGATTTGCATCGACACATCTCTTCTTACGCAGTTTTCGATAAAAATTGCCGGATTTTTTATTCTTACTTTTGCGTGAGTCATTCATATTCATTCCTCATAAATTAAAAATAAAATAATAAAAACAACAAAATTCATCCAACGAGCACAATTCCATAAATGAAAATGACCAGATCAGAGCTAACCAAGCAGGGCCGGTGAGAGGGGGGGGGGGGGCACAGGAGACAACTGCCCAGGGGCCCGGGTCCAAAGGGGTCCGGTTTCGAATGGAAAAATTACTGAAATTTCATAATGATCCTAATCTTAATTTGGTCGCTCTTTTTTCCCTTTACCAGCTGAAAAACATTTCCCAGAATAGTAATTAAAGTTTTCCAACGAAGTACAGAAAATCTCCCATTTAGACTTCCCCTAGAGTCCGGTAAAAGGTGTGATATAGTTGATAGTGTTACAAATATTCGGAAACTTCCTGTTTTCTCAGACCGCGGACCACCGTGCTTGCCTTTAGACAAAAAAGTGTCGTTCAATGCGACCCTCATATCTCATTCATTGCAACCCCGATGTCACATTGGGCATTGTATTGGTACTAAGTCGTTAATTGATACCAGGCTGTAGGTTTCGTTTAAGTAATTACTTTAGCTAAAATATTACTGTGCAAGTGACAGGGACATACACACTGGGTGATAGGCGATACAGTTGTATTCAGGACCTAGGCTGAAAAGAGCATTGTGAGGACCGATTTTGTGTTAAATACATGCATACATTATATACAGAATATATCTTAGGGCCCATCTCATCTTTTTTCCGAGCCCGTAGCTTTTTTCTTCTAAACCTGATGAGCAAACTTAAATTAAAACCATTAATATGAAAAAAAAAAGAAACAAAAGGAAAAAGGGAAAGAAAAATTTTGAAAACAGAAATACGTTAATATATTTTTATTACTATATTTTAAAATATCAAACTCACTTATAACTTCATTAGGTACGAGATTTAGTATACTAATAAAATATCAAACTCACTTATAACTTCATTAGGTACGAGATTTAGTATACTAAAAATTGTAAATAATATTCAAAATCCACTATCTTCTCTCAAAATTGCTAGTTCCTAGCCGACCTCTCTCAAAATCAGTATCAATGCAGGGGCATGCGGGGCAATTACTCCGGGCCCCCCCCGGCTTGAGGGGGCCCCCTAAGGACAGATATAAATTTATGTTTTTCATTAAAAGAGTATCAAATAATAAAAAATGGCCAAAAGTGACCAATTTTTTTTTTTTTTTTTTTTTTTTTTTTTTTTTTTTTTTTAAAGGGGCTCTGTTTTCTTATCTCCTCTGTTTCCGTGCCCCTTAAGGGTGTATTTCGATCCAAACTGCTTATTTTCCAATTTATTTTTGAATTTATTTTTGCTCTCAAACAAGTTTCATGCTTCTACTTTTAAAAATGTGTCTGAAATTGTATCGGAAAATTTCGAGCTGTTGAAGGTGAAAAATCGTTTTTTCGGATACACCCTTAAGGACTCACATTTATCCTTATATTCCTGTAACTGAAAAAAAACTTGTGTTCTGTAGTTTCTTAAAGTTACTTTCTTCTGCTATTACATATATAGATGTGAAAAGTACTTGGTATGAAATTTATGAACGCATACAATAGGTATGAATTTATATTTTAGTCACTACAGTAAAATTTATGAAAAATTTTAAAACAGAAGCCGCCCCCCCCCCTAATAATGTTTGCCCAAGGGCCCCCGACTGTCAAAGTCGGGCCCTGTGTATACCTGTAAAAGAGGACATACTCCCTATTAACCCATTTCTTTTGTGTATTCTGCAACCGCTGTTTCAGACTTTCAGATCCCCCATGTGTGTAATGCACGAACATGTGTGACTATTATAACTGTTGAATGTTTATTTTATTTGTATTATATCAACCTAAGGCTCACACAAAATTTTATTAAAATCTGTCCAGTAGTCCAGTAGTTCAGGAGATCGTTGATCAAACAGGAAAATTCTCTTAATTTCTTACACCAGTGTATTTCTGGGCGAGGATTTTCTCTTTACCCCAACAAATGATGATACATTCATTTTTTTTTTTTTTTTTTTTTTTTTTTTAAATTACTAAATATCTTATTCTGCGTATTTTCAATTCTTTTGTTTTTAGTATTATGAGAAGTCATCCAAGTTCGCCTCCTGGTCGGATGAAAAAATCATTTCGGGCAATAAAGGGGGGGGGGGGTGCTTTACTGGCCATGACGCTCCGTGCAATATTTTTTACTATACCACTAGAAATGCTTATATATATATATATATATATATATATATATATATATATATATATATATATATATATATATTAAGGGTGTATTTTGTTGACAAATTGTCTTACTTAGAAAGTACAGAAGGTGCCGTGATTGGCAATTCTTTGATAAATGCAGAAAATATTGCAAAAAAAGCAATCAAAAACGGCAATTTGAACCGATTTTTCCGAAGCGGGACATTTGTGGACAAAAAAAGGGTCATATTTAGAAAATAATTGTTTATAAATCAAATTCTAATGATTCGAGCGTAAAATGACACTATACAGCACCTTATACGTCTCTTCAGAAATGCTCTCAGCAGGTTTCATGTTTCTACTTTTAAAAATGTGTCTGAAATTATATCGGGAAATTTCGAGCTGTTGAGGGTGGAAAAGCGTTTTTTCGAATACATCCTTAAAGGATGTTTAGCAAAGAATTTTCCTTTGCTGCGCATTCCCCCTTCCGTTTGTTTTTATTGTCCTGGAAACCTGACTTCGTATGGTCCATGGGAAGATGAAAATAAAGAAAGGAAACACAACACTGCACAGGGGGGGGAGGTGGAGCCTTTATGGAGTTTTTTTTATCTAATAGAAAAGTCGGGCGGAGTAGTCATTTGGTATTTATTCGTACACGACACAGTTCAAAGTTCAAAAAATAGACTAACCTTGAAATAAAATACGGTGGTGATTTTCCTATACAAAAAGAGAGACATGATAAAAGGCATGATACGTTTGGAATAGGAGGAGAAAATAGCCTAAAAAACAGCTTTGTTTTTCTTATTCATTTGCAGTTTTGTTTTGTAGATGATTTTCTTTTTCGAATTTTTTTATCTATTTGCAAATTTTAATGCATTTTTGTTCAGGTTTCTTTTTAAATTTTCCGACTGCGCAAAACATAAAAAAAATATCGTACATATATGCATTCATCATACCAAACAAATCTTAATTTGGCGCCCCCTTCACCTTCTGTTCTGGTGGCGCCCGGGGCACGTGCCCCCTCTGCCCCCCCCCCCTAGTTTCGGCCCTGGTTTTCTAAATCGGTTTTTTTAATACTCTGCATGACGGGTATAAATCTAACATAAAAATGATTTTCAAGTTTCCCATTATGATTTTTATTATACAATAAACTCTGTATACGGCGGAATATTTGATTTTGTCCGAATAGTTTTTACTTATAAAAATCTATTCCAAAGGTTTTAAAAGTTATTTTGTTCGTTACATCGGAATTCAATATTTAATTTACTTTGCTATTCCGACGATTATTTTTGTATAATTTACATGCTTTCCCCTTCTAATCAGAAATTTATTCTTTCATTTGATCGAACTAAATTAATAGATTTTCGAATCGATCCTAATTTATAAAATGATTAAGCTATTTAATTGATTAAGCTATTAAATGATTAAGCTATTTATAATAAGATAAAAAAAATAAACGTACCGACATACCGGCAAAAGACATTTCGGATTACAGTAGAACTCGCTAATCCGAAATTCTGGTTAATCCGGACGGATTTTATATTTGAACAAATTAATTGATAAGATTAACTTATGAAAATTTTCAGATTACAAGATGAATGTCGAGAAAGCCGTGTAGAAGTAGGAATTAAACAAAAACATTGCAGTAAAGCAACTTTTTTATTTTTTAAACAGCTTGAAAAGAGTAAAAATATACTCAATTATGGAAAAGTACAACATATGTACACGAGTATAAAATAAAAACATGCACTGTTGGCCTGCTCGTAGAAGCCATCTTTTTTTTTTTTTTTTTTTTTTTTTTTTTTAAATCTCATATCATATTGTCTGTCAGTCGCTAAAAAACTCTTTTCTCAAACGCAAAAAATATTTAATTCAGATGATAAAAATTAAAATTTCCTTTCAGCAGTTTGATTTCACAAATTATAAATGGTTTCTCGTTCCCCCTTCCCTCCCGTACTTGTAGACGCGGTGAATGATACAAATACGTAGAAATTCCCTCGTATAAAAGTACTCGCGCCACTGCCGATTAAATATTATAGAGACTCTAAAAACAAGCTAATTTGCTCTGTTTTAAAACCTAGTATTATTTACGAAAGATCGAATTATCTCGACCAGTGACCAGGCCGCCAAAGTCCTAAGCACGGCCCTGTGCATCCTAATTACTGTATACATATTATTACATCCATATCTGAATATTTTAGATGCGTTCGTAATTATATAAATACGTAGCACCCGTAGTCGCCGTTCAGTCTGTCTATCTGTCTGTCTGCCCGATTATATCGGAGCAAAAACTACCTAATCAAAACTTTGAGATTTAAAATATACAATTGTTGCATAAATTTGTGAAATAATTTCAAATTTTATGAAAATCGGCTGTATAATTTCATTACAAGGACAATCAAAACTATTCCATTCCATTACAGTCAATAGATGAAAATAGTTCAAAACGCCAGCTTTGACAAAATTGCATCTTTACCGAAAAAAGAAAAAAAAAAAAGATATATATTTGTTTACGTAGTTTTTGAATAAGAACATTTGCTAATCTGAACTTTTACAAACAAAAACATTTTTTTTTTAATGAGTCAGAAATTAACTAGTATAAACTTGAGAAGTAGCTGTTATTTCAATTTTAATTTGTGATACAATAAAATATCTAAATAAAAAATTTAAAAAATACATAATATAGTAAAATTTATTTTCAGCAATTGATGACTATAATAATGTGTGCGATTTTTTTTTTTTTTTTGGCAGTTCTTATTTGAACTATAGAAATCATATATACCGTGTAACACACTAAAAAGTTGATGTTTAAACGTGCAATCACAGGTAAAAAAGCATATATCCGGCAATTATCAATTATAGTCAATCTTAAAATTGATTTTTTTTTTTTTTTTTTTTTTTTTTTGTAAATGAGTGATAAGTGTCATTCTCTATAATCTAAACAACAACTTGTTATTTTATCTTAAAATTTACAAACCTTTAGTAGTATTTCATTAATGTTAGTTATGACATTGTGGAAAGATATCCGGAATTGTGCAAATGGTGCATATACAAATACAAATACACATGTAAATGAATTAGCTAATAAATTTTACATGACTTATTATCGTAATATTATACAAGGGAATGTGTAAAAGTGTTATTTTCATACAAATTCCAAATATTAAGTCACTTTTAGTTCTGACACATCCATAAAATCACTCACATTCGTAAATACATAAAAGTTGCAAGCATTATTGTTGTTAATTATATACAAATAACATTTTTTCATACGAAAAAAAGAAAATCCTTCAAAAAGTGTTGTTGAATTTTTCGGATCGCGACAACCAGGAAAAGTTCATAATGCAGCAACACTCCATTATAAATCAAGATATATTGCATATGCAGGGAAATGAAAAACGCTTTTCGATTATCACTGTGCACGAATTTTATGCTTGTAGGTAAAGCCATCCTTACGAAAGCGAGGATGTGTGCATAAATTTTTGCGATGCCCCTTTCTACCAATGTTTTCAATTTAACCTATTTTTTATTCATGTACCAGAAACTTCTAATAGTAATTTTTGCGTTATTTAATGATACATTCCATAATTAATGAAATAAAGGTAACTTATCGGATGTTCTGCTAGTTACTTTGTATGAAAAAAAAAAGAAAAAAAATCCGCTAATTGACTACACAACACGATTATTTTTTAACACTTTCGAACAAAGTTGAAAAGTGTTTATGATTTCGGTTTGTCTGGCCATCTGTCCGCGCTCTATCTCTCATAATTATATATCGAATTAACCTGAAATTTTTGTAATTCATTCATATTTATTCTAGCACGAATCCTGTTGCTAATGAAATTTCTGGCATGGACAGTTTATTTACAGGGACAGTGAGAAGTTTTACGTTACATTACGGCTATGGGGAAAAATCTTTTCAAATGAATTTCAAAGATGTTACACCTTGTCAATCATATTGAAATTTATATGCATTTACGAAGTGCACTAAAATATGCATTATGTAAAATATGCGATGAAAATAATGGTTATTATTTATTTACAGGGTCTCACAAAATAATTCCATTAATTGATGGTAAAAGGGCGAATTGTTTGCGACATATTTTAATTATGTTAAACTATTTCATGTATAATAAAGTTGATATACGTCGCTGAGGTTTAATATAAATTGCTTCACGCAAAACACGAAGTCCATAGCATTTACAAGAGTACGCAAACGATTTCAAATAGTATTTTGTATCTGAAATACTGTATATTATCTATGAGAGATGATAAAATGAATATTTAGTTATGATATGCGCTTTTAAGTTTCTTTGAATTTATGCATATTATATGGTGGGTGTAAATGATATACTTGATATATAGAGCTACACAAAGGAACTCCTAAATTTTAGTGAAAATGAGTGTAATTTATTTAAATGTGGTTTTTAAATAAGTTATGCATTTTTACGCTGAACTGCATTCAGTTTACTAAGAAATCTTTGTAGAATATAGATAAAATGAAATGATATACAGAACCACGCAAAGATATTTGGATACATGGTCGCCTATGGATGAAAATTTCTGGAAATATGATTTCAGTAGTTTTAAGAATATTTCAATTTGAACTAAATTTTAGCTAAATACTGAGATGAAATAAAGGTACTAGTTAAACTACACTACTAAACGAAAGTATTCAAGTATGTTTCCTTTTATTAGTATAAATTGCTGAAAGTGAAACTTCATCCCGTTTTTGGCGTTTTCTTGCTAAATTAAATTTTCCCATTATATAGTATATATCAATCGACAGATCAAGTACAGGGCTGTTCAAATATATTGGCATACACATTTGGCTATGCACAGTAACGCCTTATTTCTCTAAAGAACGAAGTTATGAGCATATTAACATATAAAACACTGGTGCCCGGCTAACCGAAAAGTACGAAATTTTATTATGCAAATATATGCTAATTTCTAAACCGCGTGAGAATAATTGTAATAATAACAGTAATAACAATAATAATAATAATAATAATAATAATACAATTGCGCACGCAGACGCAGTATTGCAATCCTTCCTTTAACAGACCTCATAAGCTACTAACAGAAATTAAAATAGATCTAAACTTTTTTTCAATCATATGCGAGGATAACTGATAAGTAATTTTTTGTTCTATATTCCAATTGAATTATTTCAAAGCGTGACGGAATTTGGTAATCATGCATACATATATTCACTAACAGTAAAATATTTTTACTTTGTTTACTAAGAAAAAAGATTTTATTAGTAAATAAAAGGAAAATTTTGTTGAAGAAAGAAAAAAAAAATCAAGCAAAATATTTTTGCAAAACATGTCGCCTAATTGTGCTAATAAACTTAAAAAAAAAAAAAAAAAAAGTACAAGTACTCAGTAAAGAAAGTACTCAGTTGGAAGTGGCGGTTACAAGATCCAGGTTTACTAGTTCATCTGTTATCTGTTAGCACTTATCCATCTTTGAATGAATGGGTATGGAATTGCAATAGGATAGTGAATGCAGCCTGCGGCACTTTCGGACTACGGCGTATTTGTACCCCCCAAGGCCTGAAACAGATTTCAGTGGTATCCAATCCAGGCTATTTGAGGATTACACGCCAATCTCTTTTTCAGCTTTTTTTTTTTTTTTTTTTCTATTGGTAACGTCAACGTGACAAGGCAAAGAACATGTCTATCCATTAAAATTTCTTTGACTTGGTTTCACTTTCCAGCTCATAAATAGTTGCTGTTTATACTGACTTTTTACTGTGAAGAGCGATTTTCGGCAATAAAACGCTTCATTATTTCTCTTCTAATGACAAATATATTTTTTTCTTTCTACATATTTTTAGCAAATCTGCACGGATCTAAATCGTTCAACCTCTATGATAATATAAATCTTATTACGGAAATATACGCTGAATATTAATCTAACTAGTGAAAAATGCTCCAAGGAGCAGTGCAAAAGCAGAATATGATTTTAACTGAGCATTAAAAAGTAATGGACAAGTTCTTCTGTTAATTACTGAGCATGAGGAAGGATAAGGGATCCCTTCTTGGCTACAACTCACTTCAATGCCAACTTTGAAAAAATCATATTTGCGCTTTTTCCATACAAAAGAAATTTGCGGTTCTTTAGTAGAATTTTTCACCGTGCTTTAGATGTTAACCAGGGGTGTAGTCATAAAAATAACATAAGATATACGCTCTAAGCAGAGGGATATTCTAGAATGTGTATACTATAAGTTTTCTTGAAAAACAGAGGGTATATGGTGTTCTATTAAAAAGTCCAGAAGGTGTACGGCGTATAGCCTGTACTACATCTCTGATGTTAACTGCACTGTTCACTCTGCACTATACTACAAATCAATTTTCTGTGCAATTATACACTTAGGGTATGCTTGGTGGCAGTGCATGAATGTGATACCTGCAGGAACTAGGTATCTGGCATTATGTCGCCTTCCTTTACATTTTTGTCTAATTAAGCTGCATCTTTACTGGTTACGTCTTTACACTATACATTTTTATAGTAACTGCGACTGATTTGTTTTCACGGAAAAAGCGCAAATATGATTTTTTCAAAGTTGGCATTGAAGTGAGTTGTAGCCAAGAAGGGATCCCTTATCCTTCCTCATGCTCAGTAATTAACAGAAGAACTTGTCCATTACTTTTTAATGCTCAGTTAAAATCATATTCTGCTTTTGCACTGCTCCTTGGAGCATTTTTCACTAGTCCTTCTATTTTTCCATATTCCATAGGGATACTGCACAACTTGTTTTGTATTTTATATATGGAAAACAAAATCTTATTTGTATTGAAATTAAAAAATGCTACATACTCTAATACTCTGGTATTACAAATAAAAAAAAAAAAAAAAAATTAAACAGGTTTTTCTATACCAAAATTCTACGGTGGTTTTCAAAAAAAAAAAAAAAAAAAAAAAAAAAAAAAATCAGTTTTTTACTAAAGTGAATAAAATAATAAATCCTTTGAAAGAATAGATTTTTCATTCAAATATCCATTATTTTTGCCAAAAACAGGAACTTTTTTTATGCAAGGGTAAAGTTTGATACAAAAACCATGCTTCTTTTTTTTCTTAATCCGTATTTATTACGGACTTATTAAAAACGTACTCCACCGCTTTTATAGGAAACTATTGCTTTACTGTGTTATGGGGCATTCTCATTGGCCATAAAGAGACATTCTATAAAAGCTGTGGAGTGACTCTGCAACAAATGGGTCAAATTTTTAACAGTGCACTGTTAAAAATCTGCTGCATTTTGCTGCAACGCCCTCCACCACTTGTATATAATATCTCTATTCCAACCAATGAAAAAGCGCCATTTCACGGCCAAGTAACCGTTTTCTACACAAGCAGGGGAGTGCGTTGCAGCAAAATGCAGCAGATTTTTAACAGTGTGCATATCCTTGGCGCTATAGTTTACAGGAGTGGTACATTGTTCAAAATTTGAAACTTTTGCTGCATCGCCACTCCATCGCTTTGATAGAATATCTCTATTTTGATCGATGAGAATCCTCGATAATGCATTTAAGTAATCGTTTTCTACTTATCTACTATATCGTTTCCGTATATTTATTTTTTCAATCAGCACCAAGGTGCGCACTTTATTAGAAGACGCGCTCTATTAGAGGGCGCATTCTATTAGAATAAATACGGTATATACTTATAATAAATACACTTTTTTAAAGTACAGGGCCCCAATATTTGACAGGTATGCCAGGCATTTTTGCCATTGATGCCATTGTGCTAAAAACAAAATATAAATAAATGAAAAAAATGGATAAAATATAAATTTGGCATGGTGCAAAAAATTGCCTAATTTAAAATTAAAAATCAAATTTGACAGCCACCAGGGCTAGACACCGTGCATAATTATTCAGTAAATGATTCATTAAAAAATGACAAAAATCAGCATGTCAAAAATTTCAAAAAAATTCATAATTCGTTAAAAAATTAAGTTAAAAATAAGAGAAAAAAAAGCATTCTGTATTTTTTTATGCTTAATCGAATGGTGTAACTGTTTTTTCTCTCCGATGATCACAAGTACCTTAGATTGATGACTGCCATTCTTTTATTTCATCTTGTAAAAAAACTGTTTAACGTAAAGCTATGAATTTTTGCAGGATTAATTAGCATCGCAAAATCTTTAAAATAAACTTTACCGCAACATTCTATCTGCAATAGAACGTTAGATATACCCATTTATGACCAAGTTTGGAAAATACGCAATTTCAGAAAAACCGCCCAGCGAAATAACGTTTTCTCGATGACTACCTCGGGATAAAAAGTTTGTCTTTTGTTTAAAAAAAAAATTAAGTTTTTATCTTTAGTAGTTTTCGAGAAAAGTGCTGGGACACAAAATTTTTGTCATATTTTCAGAATACTCTACAGTACACCTACAGTATGCCATAAAAAAAATAATTTTTGTGCTATGTTGTGCGTCTTGGTCAGACGAACATTTTAAAAAAAAAATCATCAAAATTGGATAAGTATTTAGTTAGTTATTGCAAAAAGAAAAATTGAAAAATCCGTGTGCACCATCGCTCAATCATATTATTGTAGCGCGCTGCCGCGCGCACAATGATATATGCAAATATAAACTAATATATGCAAATATAAACTAATACAGTGAAACCTCCAAATAAGGGACACTCCGAATAAGGGACACCTCTATTTAAGGGACAAAAGTTCCGGTCCCAGTCCCTTGGTATAGGAAGTGTAATGTATTTACCTCTGAATAAGGGACACTCGATTTAAGGGACACTTGAAAATGAGATTAACCCTTTTGACTCGAAAAGTTCCCTTCAAATACATTTTTTTTTTTTTCAAAAAAAGATTTAATTAAATAACAAATTTTATTTTCTTTTGTTATTCGTATGACAAAAATAAATTTTGCAAAGAAAGATTCTGCCCAGTCATACTGGACATACGAGTGCAAAATGTTAAAGTGGTTGATTTTTGCATTTTTTAGATAATAAAGTAGTCTGATGAAAATTAAAATACAGAATTTTGGGAACTTATCAGATAGGCAGTTATGTTGGTACAGAGGTATGCAACTTAACTGATGGGTATTTATTTATCCACAATTCAAATGAAGACATCGAAATACGTTTATCCGTATTAGAGCCAGAGGTGGCAGTGCAGACAATAACTTCATCGAGTTCACAGCTGAAATTTCAGAATAGGTTAAAACTCGATTCACATATTGAAATACAATTGGTCTGCCAAGTCATATCTAGGTGGAAAACACATATAAACCCGATTTTAGTGGTTCCTTCGTAGGTTTATCATTAAAGTATCCTGCAGTCAGTCTCCATATTTTCATAGATTTGAGTGCAAAAAAATATAATGGTAAATCTATGAGTCAAATTTCAGATTTTCAGAGTTCAGATTTTTAGGTGTTTTAGTAGACCGATTGCGTTTTAACATGCATATTGAGTTTTAACTAATTCTAGAATTTCTGTCGTGAACTTGATGAGGTGATTGTCTATGGTGCCACCTCGCAGTTTATATTGAAAAGAATGCTGAAAATTGTGAGGGATGACTCTGAAAATGAAATAGAAAGAAAATTGTGAAATAAAGAATTCACAGATGCTTTAAAATATGCAAAGCAGTTGAATATTTTTTCGTAAATACTGCTTATAATGAAGGACTAAAAGTTAAAAGTGTGGTAAATGAATATCTGAAAAGTCTAGTAGTAGAAAAATTGAAATCTGCAAAATAGTCACTTTTTAGCTCACAGGCTATCATAGCTTGAGAGCTTATGTGCCCGCCCGTTCTGTATGTATGTGCGTATGTGCGTAACGCGATAACTCATGATAAAAATATCGGATCCACTTGAAATTTTGTATATAGGTATATCCTGACAAGGCGCTTCCCTGATTAGTTTTTGGAGTTCATTCGATATGTATAAGAGGGGGAACGGGGGGCTCATGCCCCCCGTTAGTTGATATAAATGGGATTTTCATGCAGAATTAAGTTTTCAAAATTTAGATTAGGATCATTCTGATGAGGCGATTCCGTGACTGTTATTAGGTGTTCATTGAATAAGTATAAATAGGGGGAACAGGGGTTCTAATCCCCCCCGTTAGTTGATATAAATGGGATTTTCATGCAGAATTAAGTTTTCGTTCAAAATTTAGATTAGGATCATTCTGATGAGGCGATTCCGTGACTGTTATTAGGTGTTCATTGAATAAGTATAAATAGGGGGAACAGGGATTCTAATCCCCCCCCCCCCCGTTAGTTGATATAAATGGGATTTTCATGCAGAATTAAGTTTTGGTTCAAAATTTAGATTAGGATCATTCTGATGAGGCGATTCCGTGACTGTTATTAGGTGTTCATTAAATAAGTATAAATAGGGGGAACAGGGGTTCTAATGCCCCCCCCCCCCGTTAGTTGATATAAATGGGATTTTCATGCAGAATTAAGTTTTCGTTCAAAATTTAGATTAGGATCATTCTGATGAGGCGATTCCGTGACTGTTATTAGGTGTTCATTGAATAAGTATAAATAGGGGGGACAGGGGTTCTAATGCCCCCCCCCCCGTTAGTTGATATAAATGGGATTTTCATGCAGAATTAAGTTTTCGTTCAAAATTTAGATTAGGATCATTCTGATGAGGCGATTCCGTGACTGCTATTAAGTGTTCATTGAATAAGTATAAATAGGGGCAACAGGGGTTCTAATGCCCCCCCCCCCTCTTAATGCCCTCTTAATTTATATAAATAGGTTTTTCAAGCAGAATTTTCAGATTTCGTTCAAATCTCTGAATAGTTTTGGAAGTTTAATGGTTAAGTATAAAAGAAGGGGATAACTCCTTTTAAATTATATAAATGCTAAATGGATTTTTATTAAGAATTATCTAATTTGCTCTGAATTTTGGATATAGATTTTTTATATGATAAAGCATGTCTTTGATAGTATAGGAGATTCAATGATTAAGTATAAAAAAAAGAGGAAAGGGGAGAGCTGTTTCCCCTTCTTAATTTTTTTTTCGAACGGAATTAACCCTTGAAAATATAAGGCTTTAATGTACAATTAGTATTTGTAGCCTGTGAGCTCAATGCCATCAGTTTAACTGGGCAGTATTCTTTTTATTTATTGATTATTTCGCAAGAAAGATTTTTAAAAATATTATTGGACTTTTTGCATTACAGAAACATTTACGTAAAAAATACAAATCAATAACTCAACAAATCAATTCCTAATTAAGTAATCAATTAAAAAATTAATTATCTATTACTTTTGTGCCTAATTTATGTAATTTATAACCTTCGGGTACATTTAAACTTCAATTTTAATATTTTGTTATTTTTTATGTCCTTATGAATGATTAATTTTAAAAAATGTAAAAACTCCAAATAAGGGACACCTCTATTTAAGGGACAAAAGTTCCGGTCCCACGGGTGTCCTTTATTCGGAGGTTTCACTGTATATGCTTATTTTTAAACCAAGTGGATATACAAAAATGAAAAATAGAACATGTTTAAGGTATTGTTGAAACGTCGAAAGCTATTTATAGAAATTAAAAATCCCTTCTGAAAGGGCATTTTAGTTTGCCATGAAATGGATAAATGGAAGAGGAAATGGAAGGGGAACGATCATTTATGTTGTATTTTAATGATATTACACTATTTTAAATATATTTAAATTAATATATTTCACTGAAGTGCACTACAAGGTTCTTACTATAAGAACTTGGTGAGCAGAGAGTTTATCGTTCATTTCTAGGGAAATGCACAAAAGAATTTGGCTACAGAAGAAAATGAACAATAATTGAATTACATAAAGCTTACGAACAATAACTGCTGTACGTGGGTCATTATGTGCTCTTTTATATTATGCTCCATTCATGCCGCAGTACAATTGATTGTGTAATAATTCAGATTATATATATATATATTAATTTATATAATGTACATTATTTATCCAGATAATTTTATTAAAGTTACAAGGACTATTTAGAAAATTCCGGCAAAATGAAATTTTAAAACTAATTTTTGGGACACGCTTGTCCTGAAAAGACAGCTTTACCTTATGAAATGGGCTTTAAACTATTTAATATGGCTTTAATCTATGTTTATATAACACTTATTTTCCTAAATGAAATGATAAAAAGAATTCTTAGTTGAATCATAAATATTTTTGCTATAAAAAACATTCAAAAATTAAAATAAAAATAATACTTGTTCAATCAAAATTACTTTGAATTGTATTTCATCATGCACGTAAGACATTCATCTTCATTCGTTTTTACTTTTCTTCTAGCTTTACAAAAAATACGTATTGGATTTGTGCAAATTTTCGAATCCCTGGTTTGATGGCTTTGCACGTTTAAGGGTGGGGTGTGTGTGTGTGTGTGTGTGGGGGGGGGGGTCAGAGATTCCAAAAACATGTTTTTACAAAATGTCTAGCTGTTAGTCTGTGACTCTATCTATGTATTGCCAATTTTGTGGGTACTCTATCTCGAGAACTAATAAACGGTATTGAATAAAATTAATATTCAGGTAGTTCCTGATATTAATTGATGCTGATTCTTTTTTGATGTAAATCGCTCAACAGGTGGCGCTGATATGCTGCATTTTTTATGATTTTCGATCCTTCCTCAAAAAAGAAAATAAAGTAGAAAAAAAAAGCATTTTTTTAACCCTTTTTTCTTTTTCTTTGAGATAAGTTTGTATTTTCCTCCCTATCGTTCAACAATAATGAAGCTGTAACAACATTTCCAACGGACTTTGCTTTCACAAACAGATTTTTGTGAAATGTAATATGATGGGAAGTTGCTGGAATTTGTGCACAACACTGCTAGCTAGACATTTCTTTAATTCAACTATTATGTGCAAGATAGGCAACTCACAATAGCAACAATAATGATTACTTAAATTCTTAGACGTTTCAATATATAAATAAGGTGTGTTTGTGGTGTTATGTATAACGGTCACTGCCGATTATCTGCACGATGGTTATAGGCCTTAGAGGGAGTGTCCTCCGTCAAGGTCTTTCTAACGAAACCTAACCCGTACTTGCGCAAAGTTGAAAGGAAACCACGAAAACTCCAAACGGTTAGGTCGACGGGTGCGATTAGCTTCGAACCCAGCACCTCCTGTCCTCCAACTTCGAGATTAGAACCTCTCAGCCACTGGCGGGATGTATTTAAATAAGGTTTCATAAAATAAAAATTAATAATTTAGTTTAAAATAAAAGAACAAAAAAAGTTTAAAATTTTTTTTTGAAGCTATATAATAATAAAAAGAATATTTCCCAGTTAAACTGATGGCATTGAGCTCACAGGCTAAGCATACTAATTGTACATTACAGCCTTATATTTTCAAGGGTTAATTCCGTTCGAAACAGCTCTCTTCTTTCCCCTTTTTTATACTTAATCATTGAACCCCCTAAACTATCAAGGACGTGTTTTTTCATATAAAATATTTATATCCAAAATTCTGCAAATCGGATAATTCTTAATAAAAACCCGTTTAGCATTTATATAATTTAAGAGGAGTTATTCCCCTCTTTTATACTTAACCATTAAACTTCCAAAACTATTCAGAGATTTGAACGAAATCTGACAATTCTACTTGAAAAACCCATTTATATAAATTAAGGGGAGGGGCATTAGAACCCCCGTTTCCCCTGTTTATACTTATTCAATGAACACGTAATAACAGTCACGGAATAGCCTCATCAGAATGATCCTATATCTAAATTTTGAACGAAAACTGTTAATTCTGCATGAAAAACCCATTTATATCAATTAAGGGGAGGGACATGAGCCCTCCGTTCCCCCTCTTATACATATCGAATGAACTCCAAAAACTAATCAGGGAAGCGTCTTATCAGGATATACCTATATACAAAATTTCAAGTGGATCGGATATTTTTATCATAAGTTATCGCGTTACGCACGTACGCACGCACGAACGAACATGCATACAGAACGGGCAGGCACATAAGCTCTCTGGCTATGATAGTCTGTGAGCTAAAAGGTAGATTTGTGGAAATATTTCTCTGATTTGTGAAAATATTGCAAACATTAAGGCTATTCACAAATCCAAAAGAGCTACTTTCTGACACATTTCTGAATTAATTTCTTTTCGGAAACGCATAAGATTGTCAGGTATTCTTATTCAGAAACTATGTAATGGCGTCATCCATTTTTCGATAAAGACAACGTATCTTTTAGATGATACTGATAAAGATTGCGTTTTGAACCGAATTTCCAAAAGCGACATCACAAGAAACTGCAAAATCCTGAAGCCGTAACAAGAATCTCTTAATTGTCAACAGGTAATTTAATTATCAAAAAGGAAAAAGCTAATTGATTCCAAATCCCTTCAATAATCAAGCTTCTCATTTTTAAACCTTTGCAGATAGAAGTTAGTCAGAAAATGTGTCAAAGCTTCGAGTTATGCAGCAGAGAATTCCAAAGATTATGTTAACAGAAGTTCGTTACCGCCAGGGTCGTACTGGCCCACCGGGCAACGAGGCAAATGCCCGGTGCGCCCCCGTCACTGTTTTTTTTTTTTTTTTTTTTTTTTTTTTTTTTTTTTCCAATGCAAGCATTTTAAGTTGCGCATTAGGAAAAGCATAAAATTTCTAATATTTTCATTTGGCAAATTAAAAGTAATGACGTATTCAGCATATTTTCTGTCAAACATTTAGGGCATAGGTGGAAGCGCTGTAGTTTTATATTTATTCTGCTTTTTGTGGAAATACAAGAGGTGGAATGCCAATTTAAAAGAATAGATTTTCATTTTAATTGGTCCCATTGTCAGAGGCGCCCTTGTTCAGATTTTTTTAGCGACTTTTTACAAATAACTATAAAGAAATAACATCGTGTTTTTGTAATCATGGCGCCCTTGTTCAGATTTTTTTCAGCGCCTTTTTAAAAATAACTTTAAACAAAAATAATATCGTGTTTTTGGAATTGTGGCGCCCATAGTCAGATTTTTTTCAGCGCCTCTACAAAAATAGCATTTAAAAAACTAGTATCGGTTTTTGTTGTCATAGCGCCCATGGTCAGGTGTTTTTTTTTTTTTTTTTTTAATAACTTTTAAAAAACTAATACCGAGTTTATATAATCCGTCAGATTTTTTTCAGTGTTTATGTAAAAACAACTTAAACTAATATTGTGTTTTGGGAAACATGGCGCCCCTGGTCAGTTTTGTTTCGGCGCCTCTATAAAAATAACTTTTAAAAAACTAATACCGGTTTTTGTAATTGTGGTGCCCTTAGTCAGCTTTTTTTCAGCGCCTCTTGTAAAAATAACTTTCAAAAAACTAATATCGTATTTGAGAAACATGACGCCCCTGATCAGACTTTTTCAACATCTCTGAAAAGAAAAAATGATATCATATTTTTGTAATCATGGCGCCCTTGTTTAGATCTGTCTCAGCAAATAACTTTTAAAAAACTAATATCGTGTTTTTGGAATCATATGGCGCCCCTGGTCAGATTTTTTTCCGGCGCCTCTACAAAAATAACTTTAAAAAAACTAATATCGGTTTTTGTAATTATGGTGCCCTTGGCCAGCTTTCTTCGACGCCTCTTGTAAAAATAGCTTTCAAATAACTACTATCATGTTTTGGGAAACATGGCGCCCTTGGTCAGTTTTTTTCAACATCCCTGTAAAAATATTAAAAAAAAACTAATATGTTTTTGTAATCATTGTGCCCTTGTTTAGATCTTTTTCAGCGCCTCTTTAAACATAACTTTTAAAAAATTAATAGCCTGTTTTTGGAATTGTGGCGTCCTTGGTCAGATTTGTTATCGGCGCCTCTACAAAAATAACTTAAAAAAAACTAATATCGGTTTTTGTAATCATGGCGCCCTTCGTCAACTTTTTTACAGCGCTCTTGTAAAAATAACTTTGAAAAAACTAATATCGTGTTTTGAGAAACATGACGCCCTTGGTCAGACTTTTTCAACACTTCTGTAAAAATAATAATAATAATATCATATTTTTGTAACCATGGCGCCTTTGTTTAGATCTTTTTCAGCGCCCCTTTAAAAACATATTTAAAAAAACTAAAATCTTGTTTTTGGAATCGTGACGTCCCTGGTCAGATTTTTTTTCGGCGCCTCTACAAAAATCAATTTAAAAAAATTAATACCGGTTTTTAGGTGCGTTCGTAATTATGTAAATACGTAGCACCTATTGTTGTCGCTCAGTCCGTCCGTCTGTCTGTCCGTCTGTCTGTCCGCATATAACAACGCAAAAACTACCCAACCGAATCGTTTGAAATTTAAAATACATAATTATTACATAATTTTGTCGAGTGATTTCAAATTTTATGAAAATCGGATGGATAGATCCATTACAGGGACAATCAAAAGGATTCCGTTACATTACGGTCAATGGGGAAAAAAATTTCTAATGCATTTTAATCGTTTGAAATTTAAAAAGTATATTTATTACATAATTTTGTCGAGTCATTTCAAATTTTATGAAAATCGTATGGATAGATCAATTACAGGGACAATCAAAAGGATTCCGTTACATTACGGTCAATTGGGAAAAAAGTTTCAAATGCATTTTAATCGTTTGAAATTTAAAACATATATTTATTACATAATTTTGTCGAGTCATTTCAAATATTATGAAAATCGGATGCATTGATCAATTACAGGGACAATCAAAAGTATTCCGTTACATTACGGTCAATGGGGAAAAAAGTTTCAAATGCATTTTAATGGTGTTACACTCATTTGAATATAACAGAATTGACATGAATCTATGAAATATGTACTAAAAAATACATTTTGTACAATCTTTGATGCAAAGAATATTTATTATTAAATTACAGGGCCACACAAATGTATTCCACTAAATAATGTTATATGGGGAAATATTGTTTGGGGGGGGTGTTTTAGTTATATTAAACTACTTGACATTTTATGAATAAGATATACGTTAACCCTTTGTGGCGCAGGGCAAATTCATTGCTTAAGTGTTGAAATTAATGACTGACACCGGAATTTGAAAACAACTTTATTTTTAAATAAGAAAACTATATTTTACGCATTCAGTAAACAGTAATTTTTTTTAACAAAATTCCGGTGCCAATGTGGCGTTTGGGAATTAAAATTAAGTGGTATATCTATGAAACCACTGCGCCGCAAAGGGTTAATGAAGTATAAAAAAATAACTCCCTGCATATTTACAGGAACACAAAGATTTCGACCACTATACTGTATCGAAAGTACGCTCTACTATATCAGCAAGATCTGAATATTTTAAAACTTCGTTATCAACGAACGCACCTCATTTGCTACGCTTTACGTGCAATTTTGTTGTTACATCTTATAGGATACGCGAAATAATTTTAAATTAAGAATGTAAAAATTAATATTGTCTTGAAATTAACATAAATACTTTTGATTGTCCCTGTAATTAAACTATTCATTTAATTTTCATAAAATTTGAAATGACTCGACAAAATTATGCAACAATTGTATATTTTAAATTCCAAATGATTCGGTTGGGTAGTTTTAGCTCTGTTACATGCGGGCAGATGGACAGACTGAACAACGACTAGGTGCTAGGTATTTACATAATTACGAACGCACCTAAAAACAAATGTCTCCACAAGGAAGAAAGTGACCTCCAGTCTGGAATTTTTTCGAAATGGTTATGATTGATATTTTAAAAACCGATTCCATTTTCGAAGAAAATATATCAGCTTTATACATGTGTTTTATTTGCTAACCCGAACCTCCAAAATTGCGCCCTAGGGATGAAGTGCCATATATGGGAGAAGAAAAAAACTGCAAAAACGACACCTTTTGAATATATATTATTATTACAGTCGAACCTCGATTTAACGAATTCTCCGATTTAACGAATATTTTTTCTGTCCCGACAAAAAGGATGCTAAAATGCTGTGATTTAACGAATTTTTAGCTTTGATTTAACGAACAACAATCGATGAAAAAAAAAATCGCATTCGCAGATAAAATTTAAACTTTGAATTTTTTGCACATAAAACTTTAAATCTTTGACATCCCAATCCAAGTGTTACATTTTTTTCTTATTTCTGGTTGATTCAAAAGACAGTCTTTTCCCTTTTTGAACTAGAAACATGACAAAGATATAAACAAATATGCAAAGCTAAGTGCCTGCGATATTGAACAGAAAGAGGATGAAAATTCTGAAAGTAGTCAAGATGATGAAGAAACGGAAATTCAATTAAAAAAGGTGACATTCCAAGAATCAATTTGCAGCTTGAACACTTTAAAAAATATTTTTTGTCTCACGAGGTTAATGATGTTGTTCTTATGAAGTTAGAAGATATCGACAAAAAACTTAGGAAAGTCAAAACAAAGCACTATCAAGAATTTCTTTCCAAAGTGCCAGTAAATATGTATGCATTATGTATTAAGTTTCAAAGGTAAATAGCATTAAAGAATTTAGATAATTTAAAAATTGATCTCGTAACTTATAATTTTCAAATTCGCAGCTAACAATAATCATTCTTTCTTTAAATCTGTATATCTAAGGGTATTTTGTATTGATATTTTTATACCATACTCTTTACAAAAATGGATATTCGATTTAACGAATTGCTTCGATTTAACGAACGGATTTGTGGGTCCCAATCAATTCGTTAAATCGAGGTTCGACTGTATTATTATTATTATTATTATTATTATTATTATTATTTCGAAACTGACTGACAAAAGCAAGGTCCCTACTTCATAGTAAATATTCCCTGACTTTTAGGTTTTCGCTTATTTTTCTCAGTATCCTTGTAAAACTCTCCACAATGAACAACTTTAATCTCAATGAATGCTAAAGAAGTATGCGCTGTATGAATTTCAAATTTTCAATATTGTTAATATTTGTCTATTTTTTTTTGTTGTCATATAATTTGCCTCAATTTTATGCAAAAATTTTAGATTGGATTAATAATAAATTCAAAATTTATATCATTCACTGTGTTAATCGATATTCTGATGCAAAGTAGTGCATCAAATATTCCTTGACTTTTCCCTAACTTTTTTGCCTAAACTTCCGAATTTCCCCTGACTCGTAAGATCCTGAAAAGTATTTTCTCCAGAGACAAAATGAAAAAAATCGCAGTTTTTTCATTGCATAATCGACAAAATCCGCAAGGATAATTTCACTAAATAAATAAATAAATAAATAAAAACAAATAAAAAAAACTTAATTTCACCGCTTTTTTTTTTTTTTTTTTTTTTTTTTTTTTTTTTTTTTTTTTTGAAAGGTTATAGCAGAGAGGTAGGGAAAAATTATTTTCCCGGTGCTGATTATGCGTTTTTTCCCCGACTTTTTAACGAAATTAAATTTTTTTCCCTCTCTATCCGTCAACAAAATGCGTGTTTTTCTCCTATACTTTGAAGAGACTTTTCCGCGATCTTTTATCAGAATTTCTCGAAACCTCAATACTGAAGGAATAACATAACAAATTCACTAACTGTGCATCCCACTGATATAATCAATTAGCATCCTGACCCTCTCATGCCGTGAGTAATATCATTGGAAAGCTTTATTTTTAGATATTCATTACAATGTTACAGACTATAAAAATCTATGTGAAGTCATTAAAAGAAATTGTAGTAAACAAAAGTGGTTTTCAGAATTTAGTGGAAAGGATTTACATTGTAACAATGACTAATCGAAAAAATATTTTGTAATGTAAAAATGTTTTCAAATCAAAGAACATTTCTGTATCGGATTAGTAATGCGTTGTTACTTGAACCCGATTGGATCCGCTGGTCGGTTTGTCATAGTATTTTCACATAGCAGGTCGAGTTGACATTACTATTTCGGATTGAGTTATTATTTCGGATTTGGATCGGGTTTTCACTTTTGCAGTCCGAGTTCGGTTTGATACATGTTTTAAGTAAATATCGAAAATAGTTTCTTAGACTAAAAAATCTAATGGGTGTGCATAAGTTATCACAAATACGATGCATGTTTCTTTGTAATGATTCCACGGTAAACGGAAAAAAAGTGACCGGAAAAAAAGTTATCGGAAAAAAAGTGACCTAAACTACAAAAGCGGAAAAAAAGTGACACGGAAAAAAAGTGACAAGGATTGATTTTGGAGAATTATTATTGATTTTGGGGATTCATTGGTTAAGTATGAAAAGGGGATGGGGGGGGGGGGGGCTCATAATTTAGGTAAATGGGTTTTTCATGCTGAATTAACTGTTTTGGTTCAATTTTTGGATATACGTTCATACTGAAAAGACGCTTGCCTGATTAGTTTTGGGAAGGGACGATTACCCCCCCCCCATCCGTCCTCAGTTAGATGAATGGGTTTTTATGCTGAATTATCCAACGTGTGTCAAATTTGAATATACAGGGCCTGACTAAGGCAGGGGCATGCGGGGCAATTGCCCCGGGCCCCCGGTTTGAGGGGGGCCCCCAAGGAGAGAAAGGTTTATTGTTAAAAGAGGGCCAAATGATATAAAATAGCAAAATATTACCAAAATTCTTTTTTTTTTAATTTTAAGGTGTCTTTTTTCTCCTACCCCCTTTGTGTCAAATTTGCATATAGGTTCTTTTCGATAAGGCTTATATATAGTATAAAGTGCCTGAAGAGTTTTAGGAGTTTAATGGTTAAGTATAGAAGGGGAACGGGGGATAACCTTTCTTAAATTAATGGCTTTTTACGGATAATTATCCGATTTGCTTCGAATTTTGGACATGGGTTAATTATGATAAGACGTATTTCTGATTATTTATGGGGTTCTTTTTTTAATTAAAAAGGGGGCGGGTGATTACTACCCCTGGCCTTAAATTAGATTTTAAAAAATTCCTGAATAGTTTTAAGGGTTTAATGGTTATGTATAGAGGGAGAACGGGGGATAAACCCCCTTAAGGGTGTATTCAAAAAAACGCTTTTCCACCTTCAACAGCTCGAAATTTTCCGATACAATTTCAGACACATTTTCAAAAGTAGAAACATGAAACTTGCTGAGGATGTTTTTGAAGAGATGTACAAGGTGCCATGTGCTGTATTTTAACGCTCAATTCATTAGAATTTGATTTATAAACAATTATCTTCTCAGTATGACCCTTTTTGTTCGTTCACAGATCTCCCGCCAGGGGAAAATCTGTTCAAAATGCCGTTTTTGATTGCTTTTTTCGCAATATTTTCTGCATTTATCAAAGAATTGACAATTACGGCACCTTGTGTACTTTCTAAATAAGACAATTTGCCAGTTTGATGCATATGAGAGTAAAAATGAAGTTGAAAATAAATCGGAAAATAGGCAGTTTGAATCGAAATACACCCTTAAATTAAATAAATGGCTTTTTGCGCAGAATTATCCGATTTGCTTCAAATTTTCGATGTACATTCATTATAAGAAGGCGTATCTCTGATTAATTATGGGGTTCTTTTGCTAATTAAATAAGGGAAAGCGGGCGATTAATCCCCCACTCTTTAAATAAGATTATTTTTTTCACAATTATCCAACGTATTTCAACTTTTGGATATAGGTTTTACCTGATAAAGTGAATCCCTGAATAGTTTTAAGGGTTTAATGGCTAAGTATAGAGGGATGAACGGGGGATAACCCACAAATAATCAGGAGTTCGCCTTATCATAATGAACGCACATTCAAAGTTTGAATCAAATAAGATAATTATGCGTAAAAAGCCATTTATTAATTTAAGGGGGGTTATCCTCCGTTCCCCCACTGTATATGTCGGACGTTTCTCTCAGCCCGCATAACTTTGAAGAAAGTCCGTGGTAGTTATAGCTGCCACCACCGATATTACTAGGTGATATCGGTCACCCACTGTGAGGATTGTGTAAATGAACACTGACGCTGTCAATTAACTGAATTAACAGTTTATTTAGAATATATGTACACACTAAATACGCTATTTACCATTATATACAATTACAACTCGGATACAGGTGATCCGGTTCAACATTAAATTAAATACAGTAAAGGTTGGCTGTGTACTATTCGAATTACACCTTCCACCTCACACTCAATGCACGTTAGATTAACTTTATCTGAGATCACTTTCGAATCTCCCAACACATGGATACTCGGCCTGCACTTCTCGGCTCTAGCACTAAACACCAGGACGTCTGTGTCCCTTGCTCTCCAGACACGCACTGCCTCCGCTCTACAACGCAGAGCACACCCTATCAGGACCTCTGTCCTACACTACTCTCTAGGTATGAACCCAGATACGAACTGAACTAATCTGAGATAAGACTTGCTCTTCTCAAATCACGGTGTTTCCCCAATGTCAACCCCCTTTGGGGCTTATCCATTGGACACATTCCACATTCCTTTCTTGATTAGTGACATGTTGCTTGTCAGCTCATCATCCACATACCTCACTGACGGATGAACACGCCTCTCCGCAATCTCCTCTTTCTCACTCACCACCTGTAGAGGATTATCTGTCAATTCTCCCTTCAACAAAGAAAGAATGTCATCTTGAAAATTCTAGTACACAGCCGGTATAATATGAAAGAGATTAAGATAGAGAAATAACGGAAATTCCAATCTTTAGCAGAGGTGGTCTCAGAACCTGACAGTATACTTAGCCATTAAACCCTTAAAATTATTCTGGGACTAACTTTATGAGAAAAAACATATATCCAAAATATGAAATATATCGTATAAGTGAACATAAAAAACAATTTATATAATTTAAGGGGATCGGAAAATCACCCGCCTTAATTTTTAATTAGAAAAATAACCTCATATGTAATCAGGGATACGCCTTATCATAATGAATCTATAATCCAAAATTTGTAGCAAATCCTATAATTCTGCGTAAAAAGTAATTTAATTTAAGGTAGGTTATATTCTATTCCCCTTCAATACTTAGATATCAAATCCTTAAAACTATTCAGGGTTCCACCTTATCAGTAAGAACCTATATTTAAAATTTGAAATACATGGGGTAATTCTGTATAAAAACCTATTTATCTAGTTTAAGGGGGAGATAATTGCTCGCCCCCCACCCTTTATAATAAGCAGAAGAACCCCATAACTAATCAGATACGTCTTATCATAATGAATCTATGTCCAAAATTCTAAGCAAATCGGATAATTATGCGTAAAAAGTTATTAATTTAATTTAAGAAAGGTTATCCCCCATTCTCCCTCTATATATAACCATTAAAACTCTTCATGCATTATATACTATATATAAGCCTTATCGAAAAGAACCTATATTCACAGGGCCCGACTTAGACAGTGGGGGGCCCTGGGGCAAACATTATTAGAGTGGCCCCCTTCTATCTTAAAAATGTTTGTGAATTATACTCAAGTGACTAAAATTAAAATTCAAACCTATTGTATGTATGCATAAATTTTGTACCAAGTACTGATTTCAGTATTTATATTTCACATCTTTATACATAATAACAGATGATAAATAATTTTAACTATTAAATTTCTTATGATGTAACTATTACTTTAAGGGAACGTGGGGCAGGGAAGCAAGGGGGGTAGGAGAAAAAAGACCACTTAAAATTGAAAAAAAAGAATTTTGGTAATATTTTGCTATTTTATATCATTTGGCCCTCTTTTAACAATAAACCTTTCTCTCCTTGGGGGCCCCCCCTCAAACCGGGGGCCCGGGGCAATTGCCCCGCATGCCCTTACCTTAGTCAGGCCCTGTATATTCAAATTTGACACACGTTGGATAATTCTGCATAAAAACCCATTCATCTAACTGAGGACGGATTGGGGGGGGGGGGGTAATCGTCCCTTCCCAAAACTAATCAGGCAAGCGTCTTTTCAATATGAACGTATATCCAAAAATTGAACCAAAACAGTTAATTCAGCATGAAAAACCCATTTACCTAAATTATGAGTCCCCCCCCCCATCCCTCTTTCATACTTAACCAATGAATCCCCAAAATCAATAATAATTCCCCAAAATCAATCCTTGTCACTTTTTTTCCGTGTCCCTTTTTTTCCGTGTCACTTTTTTTCCTTGTCACTTTTTTTCCGTGTCACTTTTTTTCCGCTTTTGTAATTTAGGTCACTTTTTTCCGATAACTTTTTTTCCGGTCACTTTTTTTCCTAGATTCGATTCCACAATAAAATGAAAAAGAATATAAAATATCGAAAATTTTCGAATATTTTTTTAATATAAATTAAAATTTCTTTCTTTCACTTGTAATTTTATTCTAAGTAAAAAAAAAAAGAGCATATATTTGAAACAACTAATAAAACTAACTTAATAATATTATTTTTTTTTCATTTTTTTTTCTATGATTGAATGATATATCTAAACAAGAAACTTAAAAAAATTAATAACTCAGTAAAAATCCATTTTTAACGATTGCTATGTATGTCCGGTTGGAGAATGCTATGCATGTCCGGTGTGAATTCTTCTATGAATCTCTGTTTGTGGAGGGGTGGAGACAGTGTGACAAAATATGCAGTATTTTTCACCCGCTGTCTTCTATGTATACGTATTTCTTTTTCTAACTATAGAATGAACGAATATTACAATTGAGAAAGCCGCCTGGGGCATCTTTTTCTTTCAATGATTTTCGCTACTTCCCAATTAGGATAACAGTTGTATGACTGCATGGGGATCACAGATCATATGCCCATTTCAAACTTTTCCATTTTTTAGGTGTGTTCGTAATTATGTAAATACGTAGCACCTATTGTTGTCGTTCAGTCCGTCCGTCCGACGGACGGACGTCCGTCTGTCTGTCTGTCCGCACTTAACAACGCAAAAAGTACCCAACCGAATCGTTTGAAATTTAAAATATATAATTATTACATAATTTTGTCGAGTCATTTCAAATTTTATGAAAATCGGATGGATAGATCAATCACAGGCACAATGAAAAGTATTCCGTTACATTACGATAAATGGGGAAAAAAGTTTAAAATGCATTTTAATCGTTTGAAATTTAAAACGTATATTTATTACATAAATTTGTCGAATTATTTCAAATGTTATGAAAATCGGATGCATAGATCAATTACAGGGACAATCAAAAGTATTCTTTTACATTACGATCAATGGGGAAAAAAAGTTTCAAATACATTTTAATCGTTTGAAATTTAAAACGTATAATTATTACATAATTTTGTCGTGTCATTTCAAATGTTATGAAAATCGGATACATAGATAAATTACAGGGACAATCAAAAGTATCCCGTTACATTACGATCAATGGGAAAAAAAGTTTCAAATGCATTTTAATGGTGTTACATTCATTTGAACATAATAGAATTGACATGAATCTATGAAGTATGTACTAAAATATACATTCTGTACAATCTGAGATGCAAAGAATATTTATTATTAAATTACAGGGCCACACAAATGTATTCCACTAAATAATGTTATTCGGGGAAACAATGTTTGGGGTGTGTTTTAATTATGTTAAACTACTTCACATTTTATGAATAAGATATACGTTAATGAAGTATAATAAAAATTACTCCCTACATATTTACAGAAACACAAAGATTTCGGCGAATTCCCGCGACAGCCAAAATAGATACATCATGAGTGTGAGAATGTTGTGTCAGAGTGTGAGAATTTAGGAGTAATTAGGAATGAGTAATGATAACAGTACGTACGGTAACGTAAAAGCGGAAGTGTGAAATGCGAAAAAACAGACCATTATATACTCCATTTTTTGACTGTGTTTAAAGATTTTTAACTTCCGAACACTTGTCATTTCCGGTTCACTGATAGAAAGTTTCTATACGATGGAAAATAACTTGATATACGACCCCTGACCTTGATATTCGATAGTGCATGCCACGTGAAAATTTCTTATCTTGCTTCTAAAGGTGTTTAGAACACAGATCTAAGGATAAATATATGTATGTTTTTAGTATATCACTGCGTTATATTCGTTGCATACATCTGTAGGATAATGAAATGGAGTGTATAATATTATCTTTATATAAAATAATGCTTAGAAACAAAATATTAATTATTTTAAAGTAGATGAAAGAGATTTTTTAAACAGTCTTATTTTTCTTATCATTGGAGAGCTAAGCAATAGAACTGCAACAATATTAAAATTTAAGTCTTGAAGTCTCAAAAATACTTTTAGAATATTTTAAATACTATGGAGAGACAAGTAAAGAAAAAGTAACTCATACTCACCGACAAATATGAACAAATATCATTATTTTTTGTTTAATTATCTCGATTTAACGGTTTTTAATTTACTTTCCGAAAAAAGTATAATGCGAAGCAGGGTAATATGAGTTAGTTTTACATTTACAAAAAGTTTTATCAAAAAGCTGATATATTTTCATATTATTAATCTGTTTGAAATAATATCTTCCGAATTTGTTTAAAATGCAAGTAATGGATTGAACATGTGTACAAGACACATATTAAAGTTTTTGAACAGTAGTTTTTAATCAAAAGTAGGTCAGCCACCTATAGAACATGACGACAATCGTATGGTCGAATTCGATTAAGGCAGCACTCGAAAAGTATTTTTCTTTGCTCGACTATGTCTAGTTGTAAAAGACATTTTCTCATTAACTTTTAAATATAACCGTGTTAACTGGAGACACAACCATATTCAAGATATTTTTGTAATCGAATAGTTGTTTCCGATAAGTGATTAACAACTGGAATTATAAGAATTATTCTCTCAGGAAAATGATTTTTCCTCCTTTCTTGCGCTTTCGTCTCTGGAAATTAGGTTCAAAATGCCAAATTTGACTGGGTGTTTGTTTCCAAAAAAAGAAAAAAACAGTTCGATTGCATGATTTCTGAATAAGGTCATCTGCTAATTTGATACGTTTATGAACAATAATGAATTTAAAAATGGTCATAAACTAGCCAATTTGCATTTGAGAAAATCCTTAAATAAGAAATAAACAAACATTAGTTTGACAATAATGTCAAGCTCTCCAAACTTTTATTCAAATTCATCTCTATAAATGGTGCCTACATGTCTCAATTTTCTATAATTGCACCAAAATCACTTAACTTGCAAGGTGTGTTTTTCATTTTATTTATATTGCAAATTCCAAATATTATTAGTTTATAATAAGAAATCGAATAAAATACATATTTCCGGAGAACAAAATTAAGGATGTATAATAATTGCTTGTTTGTATAATTTATAGATCTGTCTACTGATCTCAAAATCCCATTTTTCTAAAATCAGTTTATTCATTGCCTGGTTTTCTCAGCTTTACAATCAATTGGAATATTAATAAATTTTTGAAGTGAAATTTTTATATTAAAAAGAAAGAAAGGTAAAAAAAAAATCACTTATGTTTTTAGGAATTGCATATGGAAATACAATAACTTTCTGTAATGCGAACTCTGCGTCAGAAACAAATTCATCCTCAAAAAGATTTTCATGCTCTGTGAATTTATAAGAGTAAAAATTGTCTAAAGTAAAATATTGTCTACTGTAAGAAAAAAAAAAAATTAAAAATCAGATTTCGATTGATTCTGCCTTAGGCAAAGTTTATTCTATTTAAAATCGAAAGTTAAAGTTTAGATAAATAAAAAAAGCCAACTTAAGAAGTAAATATGTCAGAAATTATGAATAAATTCCACATGAATTATCAAGACCCTCACTCATGCCTCCCCCCCCCCCCCCCCGACAAAAAAAAAAAAAAAAATTAAAACTTTAATAAAAGCTACCTGGCAAAACTGACTAGGACCTGGCAAAATTTCCAAATATAATTTCATTTGACAATTTAAATCCCCCCCCCCCCCAACCAATTTAAAGTCTCAGCGATGATCCTGCATATTCCTATGAAACAAAATCCTCTAATAATAATAAAATAACTTTAATAGTATCATATTTCTCTCATATTTCATTTAAAATACTATTTTGTCTATTTAAGTTAATTATAGATCAAGTGGGATTCACTTTATTTAAATTTTTTAATTCTAAAGATTTACATTTTACTGTACAAATGTACATTTTGCTTTCTTATTTTGATAAATATATTTTCGTTTACCTCTGTTACATAAATATTTCAAACACAATTCCGCAATTAGTTTCTGGTCTACTCCTGAATTGTTCAAATCTTTTCATAAGATGAATAAAGAGTTCAACAGCATATTAACGTTGTTGTAAAGGTTGCGTATGTTGTTTATAATTCATTGCTACATGAATATAAGTTTTAAGCTATTTTCAAACTTCAAAAATTATCTAAATCATCAAATTTTCTATAAAGTGCTGTATAATTAAAGAAAAATAGGAAAAATAATATTAAAATCTTAATTTTTTTTTAATTAATTATTTTTAAAAATTAATAAATTTTAATTTTAAATTTTATTAATTTAAAATAAATTGTATTAACTTTGAATAAATTTTATTATTTATTAATTTAAAAAAATTATAAATTAATAATTTTTAATTAAAAAAAAATATTTTTTTTTCTGGTTTATTTGCAAGTGCAATAGATATTTAAGAAAATAGTGTCCAAATGGGCGTTTTAACCGAATTTCTGTAAGAAAAGAGAATACTCACTCAAACAGGGTTGGAAAACGTATTTGTCACGTGATCAAAATAGCTTGTAACTTAACAAGTCATTTATTCATTAAAAAATGGAGATACAGATCGATTACGATTCGTTTCCATAGTCAGGCCTTCAGGTTTTATGTATATTTCCGCGAAAAAAATAATTTGTAAATGAGGATACAGGTCGATTCCGATTCGTTTCTATAATCAGACCTTCCAGTTTTAGGTATATTTCCGCTAAAAAAATAATTTGCAAATATGTTTAACCGTTTTGCGAATCCTTGTTGAATAAAGCAGTTGAAAACAAATAGCCTTTAAATCCTGTTCAGAAACTCTTTCAATAAAAAGTTATGCATCGTCTATTTTTCTTAGGTGCATATAGAAAAGTTCTTGCACTGCTAAATTTTGAAATTTTTGCTGCATTATCAAACCACAGCTTTTATACAAAACAATGACTTCTTTTTTATGGAGCATTAACATAGGTCAAATATTCTATAAAAACGGTGGAGCAACGGTGCAGCAAAAGTTACAATTTTTTAACAATGTGTTTGCATCATATATAGTATTTATGTTTTGAATTATTTTACTAATTATCTACACGTGGGATATGGGCCCTAAAGGGGTGGGATGCCCTCCGTGGGGGCCTTTCGAAGGGAACCTAACCCGTATTTACGCAAGGAAATCCAAGGTTCGAAGAAAAAACACGGAAAACTCCGAATGGTTAGGCCGACGGCCGCGATTGGATTCGAACCCAGCACCTGCCATCTACCAGTTGAAAGGTCAGAACCTCTCGGCCAATAGTATTTATGACAGTATTCAGTATAGTTTTAAATCACGAATGCATCAGTACTAAGTAGCGATTTCAAGTAACATTTATGTTTGTTTTCTATTCTAAACTAGGATGTAAAATATCATGATATTTTAAAAAATTAGATTTTTTCTTTATTTAGCTCCGATTTTTTTTTATCTATTTAAATAGGATTTTTATAATTTTTTCCCTCAGCGTTCAATTACTGAATAGTCACCAATAGTTTTGAGTTTCCAAAACAATTAAACCTCAAATTGCAAACACAATCTGGGCTTTTCGGTAAAATCATGATTTAATCGTTGATTTCATAATCAAAACTGTCTAATTTCCGACATATTCTTAAATCCATTTCTGTTTGTCATCGAATGTTTTTAATTTTTCGATAAAGGCTTGAGATTTTTCAGGAAAAGCGAACAAAGCTTATGTTTTGAATGGAATTTCGGAGCGCGACAACCTGGTTAACGTCGCAGTTAGATAAAAGCCGAATATCACTCTAGATACAATTCATTTATCCAAAGAGGAGAAATCCTATTTCATTACAGATACTTCATTTGCCATGTCTTTCACTGTTATGCTCTTTGTGTCTAAAAATACGCCAAAATTTGTAGAGAGAAATTTTTATTTTTCAATTATTTTTATTTTTTTTATATTTCTTTATTTTTTTTATTTTTTTCTTTTTATTTTCTTTTTATTTTTTTTAGTACAGAAAACATTTAGACTTTACCAAAATTCGAAACTTTATTAAAAATGATGTGAAATCTGAGGACATAAAAGATGTAAAAAATATTTTCTTCAATAAATTTTTCTTTTCGAATTCATATCATATCCGTTATTTTAAGCTACTGAAAATTTATTAAAAATATGCATATTTCTAAAAATGGTGATATAAAATTGATAAATGGGACAGATTTTTAATGCTTTCACTATTTGTTAAGGTTCTTCGTTCGTTTATCTTTATCGGGTTGATTGTCCATTTTTCCACATTTTGGAATCATTTTCTTCTTAAAAAGTGACATAAATAATCGAGCATATTCCAATGCAATTTTTATTTTAAAAAATTCAAATTAAATCCATAATAAAGTTTAATATGATCTTTTAATTAATTGTCTCTCTTTCTCTTTCTCCGTTTTTAGATAGATTCCGTATAAAATATTTTCTATTGCGATCGTTCCTATGTTGGAATTTCAGAAAATTTTTTGCAGATCTACACCGATCATGACCCCTAGACCCCAAAACTACCATTAGTAAAAACGTTTATCTGTCTATCTATCTATCTATCTATTTATAAATACATATAACTTTTTCCCAAACTGATACATAAAATCAAGGGGCATAAAATCACGGTCACGTTAAGGGAGTAGAAATAGGGAAGGGTGTTGTGAAAATAATAATAATAATAATTTCTTAGTTAAAATAGGTATCGAATCAATTTAAAGTTTATATTACTTCTAAAAAATGGGCCAAATGTTTATGCATGACAGATTTTTGATAAAATTAAAGATGGGCTCAAGGGGCGGAAAAAAAAAAAAAGAATTTTTGGGAATTAAAAGCTCATAAACTTGTCAATTCTCAAGATATCAAATTAAACTAATTTTGTTTATAAATAGTCTTAATATCATCTAAAACTTTTGTATTTACAAGTTTTTGATTGGAGTAACTCTTGTAACTCTTATTGAAAAAGGAAAAATTAAAAATGAAAACAAAAAAGGGGGAGGGTATTAAAGAGAAAAATCAATAACATCTCAATTCTTAAGATATGAAATCCGAGTAAGTTTATTATACATCTTCTTAATAGTATCTATAACTTTTATACTGACAAGTTTTTGGTAGGATCAATTCTTATAGCAAAAATAAATTAAACAATAATAGGAGTTGAAGATGAAAATCTTAAATTCAAACTTCTTATATTATGACTTATTTCAAAATTCATTTTTGATTTTAAACGCATCCAAATACAGATTCTCTTATTTGGGAACTACATAATGTGACCTATTAGCCAGATTTTTGATAAAGAGGAATATATTTCGAAAAATGCTGTCAAAATGTCATTTTGAACAGAATTTCTCAAAGTGATCATGATTGAAAAATTGAAGTATTCAAATAATAAATTGCTTTTTTTTTTTTTTTTTTTTTTTCAGGCGCATTTTTTAATCCATTTTTACCCTCAAAGGCATCCAATTGACAGGTTCTCTTTTTTAGGAACTGTACAATGTGCCGTATTGGTCAGTTTTTTGATAAAGGCAGAATGTATTTTTAAAAAAATGCCGCCAAAGTGGCTATTTTGAAGATAATTTCCCGAAGCGAACATGATAGAAAAATTGAGAATGTATTCACATAGCAAAATGCTTATCTTCTGACTCATTTTTAAATTCAATTTTGCTCTCAAACGTATTCAGTTGACAGTTTCTCTTATTTAGAAACTATAAAATGCGCTGCATTGATCAATTTTTCTTGATGTCCTAATATAGTCAAACCTTGTTAAAATAAACACGCTCAACATGAATTACTTTTAATGTGAATTGTTTTCACAATCCCCTTTAAAGACGAATACAAAGATTTGATACGGATAACATGAATTACTGTTAACATGAACATAATTTTACCTAGCCTTCCCCCTTGAAGTTCGACTGTATATTTCAAAAAATCCTGTCAAAGTGGGTATTTTGAGCCGAATTCAGCCTAAGATGATTCTCATAAAATCAGCTCTTACACAAAAATGAAATTAAAATTTCTTCAAAAGTGGCCAAATAAAATTGTTAAACTGAGTTTTTCTCCAATTATATTTCATTTTTGTTTTTTTTTAAATGAGCACTTAACGAAATCTACCTCCGCTTGTAGGCCAAACCGACAAGGATTTTTTTTATCTATGTATTTTTATTTTATTGATGCCATTTTTTATTACAATGAAATATAAATTATGTTTTTATTAATAGTGTAGATTTTAATACATGCTGGTGAAGTATAAAAATACGTACATAAAATACATGTGAAAAGTTTGTTCAGATGAAAGTATAACTATATGCTTAGTTTAAAATGTATTTTTACTTTGAAACATGTAAAAAAAAAAAAAAAAAAAAAAAAAAAAAAAAAAAAAAAAACTTTTTGGACATGCATTTATTAAGACTTAAGAGCATGCAAGATTTTTAAGAAACTCTAGGAATAATATATTTTAAAGACTTTTTAAAGTTTGAATGAAACGTTTTGTCTATTTTCACCCTTTAGTTTTTAGCTCACAAACTATCTAAGCCTGAGAGCTTATGTGCCAGCCCGTTCTATATGTATGCATGTACGTGCGTGCGTAAGTTCTTACGTAACGCGATAACTCATAATAAAAATATCCGATTTACATGAAATTTTGGATTTAGGCTTATTATGATAAGGCGCTTCCCTGATTAGTTTTTGGAGTTCATTCGATATGTATAAGAGAGAGAACGGGGGGCTCATGCCCCTCCCCCTAATTGATATAAATGGGTTTTCAAGCAGAATTAACAGTTTTCATTCAAAATTTAGATATAGGATCGGTTATAGGATCTAGTATAGGATCTAGTATAGGTTATAGGATCGAATTCGCGACTGTTATTAGGTGTTCATTGAATAAGTATAAACAGGGGGAACCGGGAGCTTATGCCCCTCCCCTTAATTTACATGTTTTTCAAGCAGAATTGTCAGATTTCATTCAAATCTCTGAATAGTTTTGGAAGTTTAATGGTTAAGTATAAAAGAGGGGGATAACTGCTCTTAAATTATATAAATGCTAAATGGGTTTTTTTATTAAGAATTATCTGATTTGCTCTGAATTTTGGATATAGATTTTTAATATGATAAAGCATGTTCTTGATAGTTTAGGAGGTTCAATGATTAAGTATAAAAAGGGGAAAGGGGAGGGCTGTTTCCCATTCTTAACTTTTTTTTTCGAACGGAATTAACCCTTGAAAATATAAGGCTCTAATGAATAATTAGTATGCGAAGCCTGTGTGTCAATGCCATCAGTTTAACTGGGCAATATTTTTATCTGTTGTTAGTTATAAAAATCTGCTTCTTCTACATTATATTTAGACGGTCGTGACAGAATGCATATTCCCCAGTAGCAGAAAGTTATGGTTGTGTCTGCGACAGTAAGGCAGCAGGATGAAAATTGACTGTGGGAGTAGTCTGTTACAATTATCTTATGTACATTATAAATATGGTTCTTACTGTTTAATATTACGAAAATACAACTATATTTCAATAATAATAAAACTTAAATAAATAAATAGCAAAATAAATATTTTTTGAAGAATTAGATAATAATGAATATGCAAAGTGGTGCTTTAAATTTGAAATTAAGATTAAACCAGTTTTAAAAAAAATTAAAATATAGCGTATCTATTGAAAACAGTGTATTAGTTTCTTAGGTTGACCAAGTACTCAAATCTACAGAAGAAATGAATACACTGATATAAAGAAAAAAAAAAAAACATTTATATTGTCACATATGAAATGGTGATAATGAAGAAAACAGTTCCAATTCCATTGAACATTATACGCTATATTGCTTTCTTAGAACAATTTTTTTTACCTGTTAAATCATAATAAAATGTTAAAATAAAATATGTTATAATAAGATGTTTAAATGTGCTAAATTGTTTTATTAAAAAAAGGGGTCAAAATCACTTTAAATATCGAAATCTAAAAAATTATCCTAAAAAGTCTGCCCTGAAAATTTAAAGTCACAAATTCTCTACCATAAAGTATGTAACGTTATGCCTTTACAGCAGTGACACCTTTAACTATCAAATAAATATTACGATAAGAAATATGTTATAGTTTTATACCTTGTAATACAGAGTAAATATTATGAAAAGAAATGGAAAATTTTAAGTGATAATTTTTTAGATGGATATGTTTCTAAAATTCTGTTTTTAATTTACAGTACCAATTTATGGTGTTAAACGAAAAAAAAAATATTTTTGTTAAATAATGTGCATGATATATTATGTTTCTTATTAAATCAACAATACAAAATGTATTAAAATGATCTATAGAAATCACTCTGAAAACGCATACAGGGGTCGCATTCATTCAGAAGGATCTGGAGCAGTCAAAAACCGATTTTGAAGCAGGAAAATCCGTTTTTGGAACAGAAAAAAAAACAATTTTGGGACATGAAAATCCGTTTTTGGAGAAAGCAAAGAAAAAAAAATCCCTTTCGGCATGACCTATAGGCGGAGGTAGATTTCGAAAAGTTTTCATCTCAAAAAAAAAAAAAAAAAAAAAAAAAAAAAAATGCCTATCTCTACTTAAATGCCCATTTTGGCAATATATTTTGAATTATATTCTTACTTTATTTAAAAAAAATTACCAATATGATCATTATATAGTTCCTAAATAACAAAAAACTGTTAATTAAATTCGTTTGACAGCAAAATTGAATTTAAAAATGAGTCATAAAATAACCAATTTATTATTTTTAATACATCCACAATTCTTTAATCAAGATCGCTTTGAGAAATTTTGTGCGAAGTTCCCACTTTGACAGATTTTTTTAAATATATATTTAGCCTTTATCAAAAATCTGACCAATACGGCACATTATACAGTTCCTAAATAACAAATAACTGTCAATTGAATGCGTTTGAGAGCAAAATTGAATTTAAAAATGAGTCATAAAATAAACAATTTGTTATTTGAATACAACCTAAATTCTTTTATCATGATAGCTTAGGGAAATTTTTTTGCGAAGTGCTTACTTTGACAGCTTTTAAAATATATATATTCATCCTTTATCAAAAAATCGACGAATACGCACATTATATAGTTCCTAAGCAACAAAAAACTGTCAATTGAATGCGTGTCAGAGCAAAATTGGATTTAAAAATGAGTCATAAAATAACCAATTTGTTATTTGAATACCCACAGTTCATTAATCATCTCGCTTTGGGAAATTTTGTGCGAAGTGCCCATTTTGGCAGCCTTTTTTGAAATATATTCTGCCTTTATCAAAAAACTGGCCACTCCGTCACATTATATAGTTCCTAAATAAGAGAACCTGTAAATTGGATGCGTTTGAGAACAAAAAAAAGATTTAAAAATGACTCGGTAAAAACGCAATTTCTTAAATTTCCTCAAATTTTTATCACGATAACTTCGTGAAATTCTGTTCAAAATACCCTTTTTGGCAGCCTTTTAAAAAATATATTCTGCCTTTATCAAAAAACTGGCCAATACGTCAAGTTATATAGTTCCTAAATAATAGGACCTGTAAATTGGATGGGTTTGAGAACAAAAACGAATTTAAAAATGACTCATGAAAAACGCAATTTGTTATACTTAATGAATTTTTTAATGATGAAAACTTCGGGAAATCTGTTCAAAATACCTTTTTTGGCAGCCTTTTTAAAAATATATTCTGCCTTTATCAAAAAATTGGCCAATAAGTCGCATTATATAGTTGCTAAATAAGAGGATCTGTCATTTGGATGCGTTTAAAATCAAAAATGAATTTTAAAATGAGTCAGAATATAAGCAGTTTGGATTTGAGGTTTTTTCTCCAACTCCTATTTTTGTTTAATTTATTTTTGCTATAAGAATTGGTTCTATGAAAAACTTGTCAATATAAAAGTTGTAGATATTATTGTGAAGATGTAAAATAAATTTAATTAAATTTAATTGCTTAAGAATTGAGTAAGTTATGGGTTTTTTCTTTTTCCTCCCCCCTTTTTCTTTTCGTTTTTAATTTTTTTTCATCGGTAAAAATTGGTCCTATCAAAAACTTGTAAATACAAAAGTTTTAGATAATATTAAGTACATTTATATAAAATTTAGTTGGATTTGATATCTTGAGAATTGACGAAGTTATGAATTTTTTTCTCCCAAAAACCATGTTTTTTTCGCCCCTTGAGCCCATTTTTAACTTTATCAAAAATCTGTCACGCATAAACTTTTTCCTCATTTTTTAGAAGTAATATAAACTTTAAATGGATTCGATATCTATTTTAATTAAAAAGTTATCGCGTTTTTTCTGTTTTCACAAAAACCCTCCTAACTTCCACCCCCTTGGTCCGATTTTGCCCATTAACGAACTTAACCGAGATTTTATGCCCCTTGATTTTATGTAAAAGTTTGATGAAGATCTGAGCATAATTATGGAAGTTATCGTGTCTAGAAGAAAGTGATATACACCGATAGATAGATAGATAGATAGATAGATAGATAGATAGATAAACTTTTTTACTGATGGTAGTTTTGGGGTCTAGGAGTCATGATTCGTGTAGATCCGCAAAAATTTTTCAGAAATTCCTACATGGGAGACAATGCAATAGGTAGTATTTCATACGAAATCTACCTAAAAATAATTTTGTTGCAACAAATCAGGTTTTGGAGCAGCAAATTCAGTTTTGGAACGGAGAAACCAAACTTTTTTAAAAACGAAATTATAGTTTTTTCATAAGTTTTTGATGATATGTGCATATTTTTAGTGGTCTTTTGTTGAAATTTATCATTTATATGATATTTTAAAGAACATTTTTTTGAGCAGAATACAGTAAAAGAAGTTATCCCATATAAAAATCCCTTTCGGCATGGCCTATAGGCGGAGGTAGATTTCGAAAAGTTTTCATCTCAAAAAAAAAAAAAAAAAAAAAAAAAAAAAAAAAAAAGATTAGAGATAAATCCAGTTTAACTACTTTATTCAACCGCTTTTAAAAAATTTTTAATTTCATTTTTCTGTAAGAACTGTTTTTATCGAAATCCTCTTAAACGAAATTCTACTCAAATGCCCATTTTGGCAACATATTTTGAATTATATTCTTACTTTATTAAAAAAATTGACCAATATGCTCATTATATAGTTCCTAAATAACAAAAAACTGTTAATTAAATTCGTTTGACAGCAAAATTGAATTTAAAAATGAGTAATAAAATAACCAATTTATTATTTTAATACATCCACAATTCTTTAATTAAGATTGCTTTGAGAAATTTTGTACGAAGTGCCCACTTTGACAGATTTTTTTAAATATATATTTAGCCTTTATCAAAAATCTGACCAATACGGCACATTACACAGTTCCTAAATAACGAAAAACTGTCAATTGAATGCGTTTGAGAGCAAAATTGAATTTAAAAATGAGTCATAAAATAAAAAATTTGTTATTTGAATACAACCTCAATTCTTTTATCATGATCGCTTTGGGAATTTTTTTTGCGAAGTGCTTACTTTGACAGCTTTTAAAAATATTTATATTCACCCTTTATCAAAAAATCAAAGAATACGCACATTATATAGTTCCTAAGTAACAAAAAACTGTCATTTGAATGCGTTTCAGAGCAAAATTGGATTTAAAAATGAGTCATAAAATAAACAATTTGTTATTTGAATACCCACAGTTCATTAATCATGGTCGCTTTGGGAAATTTTGTGCGAAGTGCCCATTTTGGCAGCCTTTTTTTGAAATATATTCTGCCTTTATCAAAAAACTGGCCACTCCGTCACATAATATAGTTCCTAAGTAAGAGAACCTGTAAATTGGATGCGTTTGAGAACAAAAAAAGATTTAAAAATGACTCGGTAAAAACGCAATTTTTTTAATTTCCTCAAATTTCAATCATGATAATTTCGTGAAATTCTGTTCAAAATACCCTATTTGGCAGCCTTTTAAAAAATATATTCTGCCTTTATCAAAAAACTGGCCAATACGTCGCATTATATAGTTCCTAAATAATAGGACCTGTAAATTGGATGGGTTTGAGAACAAAAATGAATTTAAAAATGACTCAGAAAAAACGCAATTTGTTATACTTAATCAATTTTTAATGATGATAATTTCGGGAAATCTGTTCAAAATACCTTTTTTGGCAGCCTTTTTAAAAATATATTCTGCCTTTATCGAAAAATTGTCCAAAACGTCGCATTATATAGTTCCTAAATAAGAGGATCTGTCATTTGGATGCGTTTAAAATCAAAAATGAATTTTAAAATGAGTCAGAATATAAGCAGTTTGGATTTAAGGTTTTTACTCCAACTCCTATTTTTGTTTAATTTATTTTTACTATAAGAATGGGTTCTATGAAAAACTTGTCAATATAAAAGTTGTAGATCTTATTGTGAAGATGTAAAATAAATTTAATTAGATTTGATTGCTTAAGAATAGAGTAAGTTATGGGTTTTTTTCTTTTTCCTCCCCCCTTTTTCTTTTCGTTTTTAATTTTTTTCCTCGGTAAAAATTGGTCCTATCAAAAACTTGTAAATACAAAAGTTTTAGATAATATTGAGTACATTTATATAAAATTTAGTTGGATTTCATATCTTGAGAATTGACGAAGTTATGAATTTTTTTCTCCCAAAAACCATGTTTTTTTCGCCCCTTGAGCCCATTTTTAACTTTATCAAAAATCTGTCATGCATAAACTTTTTGCCCATTTCTTAGAAGTAATAGAAATTTTAAACTGATTCGATATCTATTTTAATTAAGAAGTTATCGCGTTTTTTCTGTTTTCACAAAAACCCTCCCTATTTCCACCCCCTTGGTCCGATTTTGCCCATTAACGAACTCAACCGAGATTTTAGGCTCCTTGATTTTATGTAAAAGTTTGAAGAAGATCTGAGCATAATTATGGAAGTTATCGTGTCTAGAAGAAAGTGATATACACCGATAGATAGATAGATAGATAGATAGATAGATATATATATATATAAACTTTTTTACTGATGGTGGTTTTGGGGTCTAGGAGTCATGATTCGTGTAGATCCGCAAAAATTTTTCAGAAATTCCAACATGGGAGACAATGCAATAGGTAGAATTTCATACGAAATCTACCTAAAATGTGGAAGAGTCAGCAAATTCAAATCAACAAATTTAATAGCAACGTCTTTACTATAAGTTGAACAACTTATTACAGCAAAAGCCTCTTCAGTGAGTATTGAAAGAATATTTTCAACATTTGAACTGGTACAGCCAAAAATACGAAATAAGTTAAGTTTAGAAATGGCCTCAAAACTTGTCTTTTTATTTAAAGATTTTAATTAAAATTAAATACATGGAGTTGTTTTTATAAAGAAATTGTTTTATCTAAATATATTTAAAGGTGTATTCGAAAAAATGCTCTCCCACCTTCAACAGCTCGAAATTTTCAGAAACAATTTCAGATACATTTTTAAAAGTAGAAACATGAAACTTGCTGAGGGGATTCTTGAATGGACGTATGAGGTGACGTGTGATGTCTTTTTACGCTAAATTTATTAGAATTTGATTTATAAACAATTACCTTATCAATAAGACCCTTTTTTTCGTTCACAGATCTCTCGCTTCGGAAAAATCGGTTCGAAATGCCGTTTTTGATTGCTTTTTTTTACAATATTTTCTGCATTTATCAAAGAATCGACAATCATGGCACCTTGTGTACTTTCCAAATAAGATATATTGAATGTTTGGTGCATTTGAGAGCAAAAATGAATTCAAAAATAAATCGGAAAATAAGCAGTTTGAATCGAAATACACCCTTAACTAGGAAAATAAAGTTTGCAAAAAAGAAAAAAAAATAGTGATTTTTCTAAGCTTATGTCTCAATTTGTATAATATTACACTCACTGATAAATCAAGTACCGTAAGCTAATAGTTTTTTTCATCTATATTAAAGAGCCTAAACACTATTTCGAACATGTCTACAAGTTTTACGCATGTATAACAAGTAAGAAACATCATGCATTAAGCCTAGATTATGAAACATTTTCTAACATTTGCTAAAATCTTTAACAAAACTTCGTTATTTAGAAAAATGCTACTGTCGATAGCCAAGCATGTATTCCAATATTTTTTGAACAGCCCTGTATTTGATCTGTCGGTTGATATTTATACCATTTAATGGAACATTTAATTTAGCAAAAAAATGCCTAACTGGTTGAAATTTCTTCTTCTACTTTATTCTAATAGATGGGAACACACTTGAATACTTTTCTACAGCCCTGTAGTTTACCTAGTATCTTTATTACACGCCAGTATTTTGCTAAAATCTAGTTCAAACAAAAACATTTTTAAAACAACTTAAATCACATTTCCAGAAATTATCATGCTTGGGTGGCCATGTAGATAATTCTATGCGTGACCCTGTATATCATTTTATCTATATTCTACAAGCATTTCTTATTAAATTGAAAGGAGTTCAACGCAAAAATGCACATATTATTTAATAAATGCACTTCTTCTATCCATCAGCTATCATCAATAATATACAGCACTTCGGATAGAATATACGATTTGAAATATTTTGTGTGTCCATGTAAATATTATGCACTTCATATTATCCGTGAAATATTAAGTCTCAGCGGCGTTTATCATTTTTATGATACTTTAAATCGTTTAAAATAATTAAAATGCGTCGCAAACAATTCCCCACGCCCTGCTTTATTATTCTGTAATGGAATTATTTTGACTGAGTAATGTAATGACCTGTAAATGAATAGTAACTATTATTTTCGCAGCATATTTTACGGAATGCCATTTTTAGTGCATTCTACTAATCCATATAAATTTGAGTATGTTTGACAGGGTGTAACATCTTTAAAATTCATTTGGAACGATTTTTCCCCATAGGCCGTAATGTATCGAAAAACTTTTGACTATCCCTGTAAATAAACTAATCATGGTAGAAACTTTATTCACAATAGGGTTCGTGTTAGGGTAAACATCAATAAAGTATGAAAATTTCATAGCAATCCGAGTATATTTAATTAATAAAAATAGCTATGTTAAAGTGGGAAGAAATTTAACCTATTCACCATTATTATTGTCCAAATTACTATTGTCCAGCATTATTTTTTCCAAAAACAGCTTTAAAGATGTATTTCTATTCAAACTACTTATTTTCTGATACATTTTTAAATTCATTTTTGCTCTCATATGCATCAAACTGACAAATTGTCTTATTTAGAACGTACACAAGGTGCCGTAATTGTCAAATCATTGATAAATGCAGAAAGTATTGCAAAAAATTCAATCAAAGTGGCATTTTGAACCAATTTTTCCGAAGCGGGAGATCTGTGAACAAAAAAAAAAAAAATGGCTCATATTGAGAAGATAATTGTTTATGAATCAAATTATAATGAATTTAGCGTAAAATGACACACACGGCACCTTATACATCAGTTCAAAAATCCCCTCAGCAAGTTTCATGTTTCTGCTTTTAAAAATGTGTCTGAAATTGTTTTGGAAAATTTCGAGCTGTTGAAGGTGGAAAAGCGTTTTTTCGAATACACCCTTAAAATAATTTAAATCAAAATATTGCAGAACAATAATTTAGTATATGAAATATTTTTCCAACACTGTTCATTTTTAAATTCTATGCAAAGATTCTTTTTTTAATTTAAGTTTGAACTAACTTCAAATAATGATGCTTAGTTAAAAGTTTTTATTTTCTTTTTCTTTTTTGTATTGTTGCATGGCTTATTTAAAGAAACATTGCAACTTTAGTTCCCCCAAAAATAAAGGAGCCTAGTTTCTAGAACTGGATAATGATTTCCAGATGTTACTTCCAGACGCAAGTCATACTTAAGGGACTAACCATTCAATAAATAAAGTAACGTTCAAAGGGAAATGTATAGCTTTCGAAAAAGCAATCAATCAGGCGAAAAAAAATCATTTCCGCTGATAAGAGGGAAAATACGAATGCAACAAAATGGCGGTAGTTTTACCTTTTTGCAAAAACCCAAAAAGGAGCGAGAATGGGTTTCCCCCTAATTTGTACCTAATTTGTTAACCTGCCAAAGGTGCTGTCACATCAAATTAAAATTGATGTATTTTGGCTCTAAAGCACCCAAATCAAAGATTTCGACCATTATACTGTACCCAAAGTACGCTCTACTATACCAGCAAGATCTGAATATTTTAAAACTTCGTTATAGTACGAACGCACCTCATTTGCTACGCTTCACGTGCAATTTCTAACTTGTTTTCTTTTCAATGGATAACGTCAGCTGAATACCACTCCTGACCCCTAAAATTCTCGCGATCGCTATGCTTAGTGCCCATGGGGAAGGGGTTATTTTATTTTCTAATATCTTGTTTCAATTCTACATTTTTATTCCTTTTCTTTTTCTTTTTCTTTCCCCCCCCCCCTTGCATTGAATAGTGAAGTTCATCTCTTCACGGCTATTTTACTATTAAGTTACTATGTTACTATTAAAACTTTGACTAAGATTTCGTTTTCCATTTCATAAATAGTTACTGTTTATCAGGGCCGAAATTAAGGGGGAAGCAAAGGGGGCATGTGCCCCGGACGCCAAAGCGAAGGGGTGTCAAATAAAGATTTTGGTATGTCGATATTTCTCACGTTTATATGTAACACGGTATTATTAAAATCATCCTGCCTGGATTATCCCGAAGGCATAAGGATCCTGTATATTATTATCTTCGAATGAAATTTTCAGATTAAAAATGGATTGAGTGACGACGAAAATTACTTTGTCTTGATTGGATTTGGTTTAAGTTCGATGGAAATGTTTTTGTGGGGTTCCGTTTAGATTGCTGATGGACTTCAACTCAATGTTTAATTCATGGGGTGGCTCGAAGGGAATTCTCTCCCCCTCCCCCCCCCCGCCCGGGTTATGAAATGCTCCCTCCGTAAATATTGAGATTTTTCGTTTTCAATGGTCAAAATGTACAATCCCCCCCCCCCCCGGAGTCGCTTAATTCCCCCCTCCCCGAAGAAAAGTGTCTGAATTCAACAATGCTTTAACCAGGGCCGTAGCTAGAAGTGAATGATAGGGGGGGGGGCTCAAGAGAATGTAGGGGGGGCTCAAAAGAATGTATGGGGGGGGGGCTCATAATTTTTTTCTCTCTCTCTAACGTAGAAAGATAAATTAGTGTATATTCACATTGTAGGTACTATGTTTCTCATTAAACTGTTGTAATAACTTCATTTTATGCTAAGAAAAGTATAGGATGATGAAAATTTTGAGTGTATAATTGGTGCAAAATTAAACATCATGTTAGCTTCATATGTATAAATAGGATGAGGGAGCGTTGAAACACTTATTTTAGGTACAATTTAGTAACACTGTAAAACTGTGAAAGGGTCTCAAAACTAAATTAGATTTTTGAACAGAATTTCATTTGAATATTTGGAACATTTAGTGACCTTGGAATTTTTCCAGGGGGGGGGGGGTGGCTCAAAATATTTTAGGGGGGGCTGAGCCGCCCATAGCACCCCCTTAGCTACGGCCCTGGCTTTAACTGGAATCTTCAAGTTTGGGTCGGGTACAACACGATGTTTGGGCGAATAGTTGATCATTTTAATTACTAGATATTTATCCAGTAATTAAAATTATTGAAATAATAGCATATTTCAATTATCCTAAAGCTGTCGACGCTCTTTGCAATACGTTATCCGACTGCAAAGAAAGTAGAATGAATGGTACTCCCTCTCTAAGATCTTTGCCGGCTGAAATGAAAAAGAAGGGTAATTCTTCAACCAGGCTGCCCGCTCTTTGCAAACTGCCAAGGATCTTATCAAAGAGAGCCTCAATTAGTTTCGATTAGTTTACAATGCTGTCATTCCGTTTCCGTTTAGAAATAGCACAAACGATGCGAGGGAAAAAAAACTCCGCCTTTAAAGTGGGGTTGCCATAAACTATTTGAATTAGGTTGCTGGAAAATCTCGCCAACCGAGTCATTTTAAGGTTACGGCAATTTTTAAAAAAATGTAACTGTTTCTGATAAATTTGAGTACTCCTTAATAAAAATATTTAAATTTGCTCCAAAATAGACATTTTTGATACAATTCAGAAAATGTTTTCGTCTATTTATAAATGAAAAAACTGATATAACTTTTTTAAACTTTCACGTACTAATGTTATTTCAGTATTCGAATAATAGATGGCAGCACCAAATGAATAATTGGAAAAAAAAATAAGTGTTTCATGCGACTAAGAAAATGGCGGCTAAAATCCATCTTTTGAAGATACTATATAATTATTAAACATTTACGCAATAAATAACAATATAAAACTTAATATGAAACAATTTTGGGTTTAAATTGTGCTAAATGTTTGTTGTTTTGTATATATATCAATCTATTATTTCTATATTTTGTTCCAAAATTTCATGGAGAAAAAAGATGGAGTATCCGTTCCCCTTAAATCGTATAAAAAAAAAAACGAAATAGGACTTTTCAGTCTTCCTAGAACGACCACTACCAACGTCTATTTTCGTCATTTTAAAAGTTCAATTTATTTTACATATATTTAAATTCAGCGCATATGCATAAGAGAAAACTACATCTATCTATGTAAATAATGGGAATGACTGAGAGATCAGTGGAATAAAATAACTTGACTCGAGAACCTCTTTGGACCGGATTCTTTTGTCATTGCATCTTACAATCATCTCGGTGAATTCGATCGGAGGTCTTACGACTTATTTACGCCAATTTTGGGACCTACATGGTCGTAGGTTATGCAGGCTTATCAGAATTGCCAAATCTAAATTTTTTCGTTCCAGTTCATGCAAGTATGTTGAGGCTTGTAATATTTCCCAAAAGGGGGCGAAGATGTCAATTTGCGAGAAACGTTTAGTTTAATTGGTTAATTAGCTCCTTATTGACATATGGTCAAGATCCGCACAATTCCTACACTGTTAAAAATCTGCTGCATTTTGTTGCAACGCACTCCTCTGCTTGTATAGAAAACGGTTACTTGGCCGTGAAATGGAGCTTTCTCATTGGTTGGAATAGAGATATTATAAATAAGCGGTGGAGTGCGTTGCAACAAAATGCAGCAGATTTTTAACAGTGTAGAATCTGAAACATATAAAAAGATTTAGCCACATACGAAAGAAGAATTGCCGAAACGTCAGTATTTTCCATCTTAATGGTGTATTCGAAAAAACGCTTTTCCACCTTCAACAGCTCGAAATTTTCCGATACAATTTCAGACATATTTTTAAAAGTAGAAACATGAAACTTGCTGAAGGGATTCTTGAAGGGACGTATAACCCTTTAAGACCCAGCTCGCACGATCGTGCGGGTTAGACATTCATTTAAATTTTTGCTTCTGAAACAATTGTATGTAATATAAACCCAAATCGAACGATCGTTCTGGTTAGCAGAAAGAGTAAAGTATATTTTTTTATCAACAAATGGAGGTAGTAGTCCATGTTTTACTTTCAGGTGGCATGTCTAGCTTTGTTTACAAGTACAACGGATATAGCTCATCATTTTATCTGTCGTAAAAAGGTAATTATCAATAAATTTTTAAGTGCTTAGATAAATATTTTTGCTTTAAAGTCTAAATAAGAGTAATATAATAAAAAACATTAATTATACACTCTTTATTTTGCTCTTAGGACTGAAGATTTCGTCACCCGCACGATCGTGCACCTTGGGCGTTACGTTAGTTAGTGCTACTGTAAAGGTAAGTGTTTTTCAATGTTCATTTTGTTTTCTGTTTCAACAATTTTGATGACAGCCAAAATAAAACTAACTATGCTGTTACATAATTAATACTATGTTATTTTCTTGGGTGTTGCCATAGATACCCCCCGTTTTTTAAATTAATTCTTACTTTTTTTCTTTTTAATAAAATTTTCAAATACTTTTTCTAATTTTTTATGCAATACTTTGTTAACTTTTAATAAAGCAAAATAAAATATTTTTTCAGATGTCTAAACGGAAAAGAACTCTCACTCAAGAAGAAATATTTCAATTGATGAATAAATCAGATTATGAAATTAGTGATGTCTCGGAGGATGACGACGTTACGGACAAAACATTTGAAGCGGTATTATTAGAAGGACAGTCAAGTTCAGATGGGCTCGATGAAGAAAAAAATGTTAATTTTGGATCATTCTTCCTCCTCAAAGTCTCCTGAATTCATCTCCCAAAGTTCTACCTCCAAGGCAGTTTCGGAAAATACTAAAAGAATGAAAAAAGTCTCTGAAAAGTCTATCTTTCCTCTTGTGAAAAGATCTAAATATTATAACCCGCCTGCAAAAAAAACCATACCATGCTTGGATAAAAGGTATGATTCTTACAACAATTTCCCATGTGTCGATGACATTTCAAGGCCTCGCAAGTGCAGGTTTGAAAACTGCGAAAGCAGTTCAAAAACACGTTGTCAAAAATGCAACGTTTATTTGTGCATGTCAAAAACAAAAACTTGTTTTAAAGATTTCCATTGTAAAAAAGTAACCAGTCCATAAAATAAAAAATAATATTAATAATTACCATATCTGTAAAAAAAAAAAAAAAAATTGTTTCAGTTTCTCTCTTCTATCTATTTAGAGCCAGAAAATGTATAAATTTTAACATGTAACAAGTAATTCACTGGAAAAGCCCAACCCGCACAATCGTGCTGGTGTGACTTTCATAGATAAAGCCCAACCTGCACGTTCGTGCGGGTACTCTTCACGCTCTAGGGGGGCAAGGAGATTTTTTTAATTATTTTTTTAGGTATCATTAGGGTTAGTATAGAGTTAATAACCAGATAAATGTAATATTTAATGATGAAAATATTTCGGGTCTTAAAGGGATATGGTGCCGTGTGATGTCATTTTACGCTCAATTTATTAGAATTTGATTTATAAACAATTACCTTATCAGTATGTTCCTCTTTTTCGTTCCCAGATCTCTCGCTTCGGAAAAATCGGTTCAAAATGCCGTTTTTGATTGCTTTTTTTGCAATATTTTCTGCATTTTTAAAGAATCGACAATCACGGCACCTCGTGTACTTTCCAAATAAGAGATTTTGAAAGTTTGGTGCATTTGAGAGCAAAACTGAATTCAAAAATAAATCGGAAAATAAGCAGTTTGAATCGAAATACACCCTTAAGTTACTCTCTGATTTTACGTGGGAATAAATATCATGCTGAAAAACAAAATTCAAGGAGTAAAATGGATTGAGAAGAGGAATTTATGGATTTTAATTTAAATTTTTGTATTTCAAAAGTATTTTAGTTTTCATCATTTTCATCTATAGCATACACTGTTAAAAATCTGCTGCAACTCACTCCACCGCTTGTAGATAATATCTCTATTCCAACCAATGAGAAAGCTCCATTTCACGGCCAAGTAACCGTTTTCTATACAAGCAGGGGAGTGCGTTGCAGCAAAATGCAGCAGATTTTTAACAGTGTATCTCTCTAGCTCTCTATATTGATATCTGATCATTGTCATGTGACTGAGAATATGTTAAGAGTTTATTAAGATCTCAAACAAATTAGTTGGATATCTTGATTTACCATAAGAATTCAAAACCTTTTATTGTTTTCTCATCCATTTTTAAAAATGGATGCGTAAAGCAATTTGAAATTCTAGGATGACTGCAGTTTTCAATGAGGAGATTGTATTACCATAATCAGACGTATCTTAATTTAGCAATTATACTAAATGTGTCTTTTTGCAAATTTATTCTCTTTGTCGCTATTCCCATTACAAAGCCAGATTATCGCACAGGCATATAAGGCCATATGGCCTTATATGGCTTTCGACCCACTGTTGCTGGGGGCTCAAATTCAGTAAATAATTTCGTTAAAAAGTCTTAAAATTGTAATTTTCGCATTATTTTCTCAGAAACATAAATATACTTTGATTAATTTTGAATCCGTATCGTAATATCTAATAATAATTCATTCCTTATCCTCTATTAACCCCCTCCCCCAAAAAATGTATAGGAACTGCAAAGTGCCTTCAAACAGGTGTTGGGCCATGGGCCTCGTCCAACCCTAATCGGGCTCTGCATCACACATGCTTAAAACAACATAAACATATCCGTGAACGTACCGCTAAGTTTTTTAAAGTCCCATTCAAATTCAATATTGATGAAAATTTGAAATCTTCAGTAATCCGGTTCTATGCATTTTAGTTTAGTGTGTTTGAGTAAAATTAGCTGAATCCTTAAAAACAAGAAAAAGTAAAGATGCATCTTCCTCACAGTAAAAGTCAAAAAAAACTATTTTGCATCTTCTTCCGAATTTTTTTTTTTTTTTGGAGGGGGGAGGGGGGGCGCAAAAATTAATCCTGCCCCGGGCGCCCAAAAACGTAGCTACGCCACTGGGCAACTGCTACAGCACAAACGTGATAGACAACACTTGCAAATTCACGTTAATGATATAGTACTTGTTGAGAGTGATTCAAGAAAACGAACTTTCTGGCCATTAGCAAAAGTTCTCGAATTTTATACAAGTAAAGACGGCAACATACGTGTAGCAAGATTGAAAACTTCATCAGGTGAGATAATTCGACCTATTCGCAAACTTTATCCATTAGAGATTGAAGGTAGTTCCCAAGTTTCAGATGAACAATCTAGCAATACTTTTTCTTCAGCTCCAGAGTTGCCACTCGAGCAACATGTTCCAAATAGTTCCACTTCCACTAGAGACTCACTTACTGATCAAACATCGAAACCAGAACATTCCTTAACTCCAGGTTTTCTGAGAGAAAAGAAAAATGTTGTTACTAGAAGTGGTAGAACTGTCAAATTGCCTGCAAGATTTCGAAAGGACTATAGTAAACTCTGTTTATTTCAACTTTAATTTTTACCATTATGTTTTTCTACTTAGTTTATTTATATTTCATGTGTGAGTAAGTATATACATTTTGTATTTTATGCTATTGTTAAGCAATGTGAGTTTTGATTGTAATGTACTACAATCAAAAGGTGGGAGTGTGTTGCGTCCATGGTTTGTTTATCGGCACGCACTTCTCTTTTAATATTTAAGTTGTTTTCGTTGCATGGCAACCGACTTTTTATTTTTTGTTGTTCTAAAGAGTCATCCATGAGAGAGGTGGCTATTTTTACGTCTGTAAATAGAATATTTTTATAAATGAATGATCTTTTTAATAGTTTAGAATAATAACACACAACCCGACAGCATGGATGTCATATATGCACTACGTGGCACGATTTCTTTTCCCATAAATTGGTAGAAACTTTGTTCCGGTGAAAGTTTTTGAATATTTCTCTAATACGATTTTTTCTCATATTTATACTTTTTATTCTATTTAAGTTTATTATTTATAACTGTATATTTATTGCTTCCACCATTGTTTATTTTTTAAATAAAGTGATGGAACGAAATAAATGGGTTACCATGTGAGACATGAAATCGCAATTTTGTTGCAATCGCATCAACTTGGTGCATGTATGACCTCTGCGTCATGTATTTGTTTTCATAAAATGTAGCCATAATAAAATGCGTGCAATAGAGCAATAATCGCTGGGAACACAGGTTCTTGATGAGAAATAATATTAAGTCATCTATGTAAACAAAATAACAGAATATAATCTATGATTAAAAGTAATATCTAAAACACTCATACAAACTCGTAATTTATTTAAACACGAAATATTTTTTATTAGCATCCGATGCTATTTCTTTCAGACAAGCTAAAAATGTCGTGTCATCAGCCCTGAATTTTCTAGTCAACCGATTTTGATAATTATTTTTTTAAATGAAAGCTATTTATTTGTAGTTGTGCCCATTTTAATTATTTTTTAATTTATTTCCATTTTTATATTTTATTTTTAATTTTAAAAGCTTTTTCATGACATTTCTTCAAAATGGTGGCAACACAGTTTAGCTTTTCTCTCGATAATAAAAATTTATTTTCTAAAATGATTGCGTATAATTATGCCCTAATTGAGTTAAAAAAATATATATTTACTGAGAAATAATATTAATAATGTAAATAAAATGACAGAAAATAATTTATAATAAAAATTAATGTCTAAATCAAAATAAGAGAAATTTCAAATGAGGAAAATTATGTCATTCAGCAACCAGATAAAAGGGAATTACAATATTATTATGGATGCCTTTTTCATAAACAGTAACTTTTAAAGAACATTTGAAGAGAAAATGACGTCACTATTTAAAACATCGTATTTTTACTCATAACGATATTAGGTACTACTCTGTTATCCCGTCGACCAATTTCGCCAAATTATACAAATCGCCACATTAATAGCCAAATCATACATATTGACATAATTTTTATTTTAAACAACGAAAAAAATAAATAATTAGTAGAATATTAATAAAAATATTAATAAACAGCCGAAATAAAAATCACTTAATGACATTTTAAAAACATGAATCGTATTTAATGTCATTGAATGTGACATTCACGATCATCCATTATTGGCATTTAATCTTATAGTTTGGAGATAATTTTTTGGTCGATGGGATAACCTAGTAGTACCCGATATTACGCTTTTTTTCTTTTTTTTAAATAAAGCTATTTTTCTGTGAGTGCATATAAAATAAAATTTCTGGATTTCGCCGGCACTCATATTACAATTTTAACTGCAGATGTGCGAATATTTGAATGCAAAATTGTAACTGGCAAATTTGACATTTACTTTGTAAATATATTTATTATATATTGATTCAATAATATAATTACTTTTGCTTTTTTTTAAACCAAATCGATCGGGTCTTTTAAACATTTCATTCGTCGAATTCGACGGGATTCCATTCGTTTTATTGTTAAATTGCATTTCCTTTTAGTCAGAGTCTATAAAAAAGCGTTTAAACTAAAGAAAAAATCCGTTTTTGATGAATCTAGTCGATGAAGAAATAGCACGTCAAATTGTATCTCTTTATTATTCCGCAATTCCAATGTCTCAGAGAGAAATTACTATTCAATTGGGTATTTCACGCCGTTCTGTTTGCTATTATATTGATAAACACAAGAAAAATGAAGTTAGTTCATTGCAATCTAAACGGGGTCGCCCTTCTACAAAACTTCTATCGATTTTTTTTTTTTTTTTTTTCTAATCGGAGGCGAAACTGAATTCTGCAATGGTAGAATCTACATTCATCTTGTTTTCCTAATTTGCACGCTTGAAATATATAAGATGCCAAGCAAAAGATGAGATTACAAAATGTTATTATAAAAATTATCGCAAAACCCCGAATACTAAGTCACTAAATATAATGGCCTTTTTTCTTTTAAATAAATAATATAATAATAATAAAAAAACAGATTTCTTTTCCAATTTGTTTCTTAAATTTAAATATGTTATATTGTATTTAAATAAAATTTGCTTGCGTATTTTCATTGCTCCATGTGCTCAAATTCTGGAATGTAACAAAAACATTCAGCCAGTGAAAAATGACGTACATCAAATATCTGAGACGTATGCAAATAAATCGTACTTTATCAGTTTTTTAATATAATTTTCAAACTATTTGGAAGAAATTTTGAGAGTATGTGCATTCAATAGGTTACGCTCATAGGTACCTTCTGGTACAATCAAAATCAAAATCCGTCATGTATTTTTTCAGATTTGCTTGCCGAAAGAATTATGCTTAACTTTTAATATCATTACGTACTGTGTGTATTAGCCTTCGCTTCGCTCAAACAATTACTATTTACTTCATACACTCTGCTTCGGTTCTCTACAAAAATATCTAGTCGGTGAAAAATGACGCACACCAAATTTCTGTGACGTATGCAAATAAATTGTGCTTTTTTATCAGTTTTTTTAATATAACTTTTAAACTATTTGGAACTAATTTTTCGTAGGTGGTGCATTCACCAGATTACCTTCATAGGTACCTATTGGTACAAACAGAATCAAAATCCGACAAGTACTTTTTGAGATTTGCTTGACGAAAGAATTTTTTTGACTTTTAATATCGTTACGTACTCTAAGTATAAGACTTCGCTTCGCTCAGACAACTAGGACTTCCCTGAGAGGGATTAGTCTGAGCGATATTGCTGAGAATACACATTTAATAACTTGCGATAAGTAAAGAAAATGAGATGTTACCTTTAATTGGTCATTCATTGTGATAAAATATGATGAAAATAAGCATATTGAATCATAGAATTACAAAATCTTATGTATAAAGTTGCATAAATTATTTTTATAAAAGAAAAGCAAACCATGCATGGATATAAAATTGGAAATATGCAAAATGTTAAAAGTAATACAGAAAATAAAACACCAAATTTTCCTATATTGGAAATATAGCTCTTTGAAATGGTGTCATGAGCATAAACAGAAGCTTCGCACCGATTTGAGAAACTATAAATAACATAAACTATTATGTTTGAAGAGAATGGGGTGTATTTTATATGGTGTGAAATCCGTCCGAATAGTTTATAATGTTGAACATCTGTTTTTCACGAATGCAATGAGGTTGTCGATAAGAGTTAAGGAATCCTTTTTTAAAAATTTGTCCTAAACGAGCACTTACATCTTATAAGTTACTGTGATGCCAAAGTTATAGTTTGTGACCCCAACAGTATCCTAGAAATTGCAATATTCTCAATAAATTGGGTTTAAAACTTTTTCTAAAAAAAAAATATTTTAAATTGTGAAATTAAATTTTCGAATGTTTTAGAAATCGTTCATAACGAGAATATTATATCTTAAAAGTTGCCACAAAAAAAAAAGATTTTAAAGTTTTAGTCATATCAACATCAAAGAATTCTCAATTTTAGAACTTTTTTTGCTCGTGCATTGATGGTGGTTATTGTTCCTACGCAAAATATAGTATATTTTGCAGCAAAGATGGTTACCAACATTTTTTGCCCACATTATTTTTTAAATCGGCTAGGTACTCCCACTGATAACGAAAAACACACAAACGTTAATGCTTTATAGCATAGAAATACAGAATCAAAAGCTATTTATCTCCTATTATATACACACTAGCAGGGGTGACCGAGCTCAACTCGGTCAAAAATAACTTTGTGTTCGACTCGATATAGTATTTTCCCTGAATCATTCACTCTGAATTATTACTGTAAAACATGTTATTAATAATAGTATTATTTACAAAAACAATTAATAAGAAAAGTATGTTTGTATGCACATGTTCATAAATTTTACTTTATTTTAATATTTACAACGAAAGGACATCAATCTAAATAACTTTTTTAGCTCGACTCTGATTAGTTTAACTATGCATCTCGAATACTATTAAGAATGTATAAGAAATTTCTTCACAGTCTGAAAGACTGTATTTTTGCCAGATATATCCAAATTTGGACACATTCTTTCATTTGGCGCCAAATACGTGTTTTGGTTTCGTAATCTTAATAGCGGATTTTTCGGCCAAATTTAGCCAGTATTTGTCAAATATCGCCAATTTATTGGATTTTGCCATAGTCTCGTGATACTGACCCTTATTACCCAAATGATCCACTAATGAAATGTGATCAAACATATGACTTAGCTCAATGGTCTTCAGGTAATCAAAAACAGTAGAGTATAAAATGAATCAAAATCGTTTAAGCCATTTCTTAAGTAAAATTAGCTTGACAGCATTCAGCAATGAAGCGATATGACCCACTAATATAATTTTGTTTAATATGCAACTCAACCCAATAGTCTTCTCGTGACAAAAGACGTTTTGTTACAAAATTTAGGTAAAATTGAATGAGTCGTTGTTATATATAATTAGAATGACCCGAACCCATTAAGACCTAAAACTACCACCAATTGAATTGTTACGAGCATGTGTCCTAGCTCAATGGTTTTCTCTTACCCGAAAACGATATAATAGAAAGTATACTCAAAATGGGGAGAACAATTTTCTAGATAAAATTAGCATGACCCACAATTGACCCTTATATCGAAATCTCTCGAAAATGTGACCTAGCTCATTATTTTTTGCGTGCCGAAAAACGTTAGATACAAAATTTAGATAAAATCGATTGAGCCAATTTTTAGGTATAAATAGTTTGTCCTTGACCCATTATGACCCAAAATGACTCATTAATTGAATTTCCTCAAACATCTGACCTAACCCAATGATTTTTTGATGAAACGATACAATATAAAATTTAGTCAAAATTGCGCGAGGTTATTGTCTTGATAAAATTAGAATAACCCAAAAGTGATACATTGATCAAAATTTCTCGAACATGTGACCTAGCCCAATAATTTTTTCGCGCCAAAAATATGTTGTATACAAAATTTCATTGAAATCGATTCGCCCGTTCTTTAGGTGTAGCTTGACCATGACCCAAAATGACCCACAAATGACCCTTATAATCTGGTGGTGCATTCACCAGATTACCTTCATAGGTACCTATTGGTACAAACAGAATCAAAATCCGACAAGTACTTTTTGAGATTTGCTTGACGAAAGAATTTTTTTTGACTTTTAATATCGTTACGTACTCTGAGTATAAGACTTCGCTTCGCTCAGACAACTAGGACTTCCCTCAGAGGGATTAGTCTGAGCGATATTGCTGAGAATACACATTTAATAACTTGCGATAAGTAAAGAAAATGAGATGTTACCTTTAATTGGTCATTCATTGTGATAAAATATGATGAAAATAAGCATATTGAATCATAGAATTACAAAATCTTATGTATAAAGTTGCATATATTATTTTTATAAAAGAAAAGCAAACCATGCATGGATATAAAATTGGAAATATGCAAAATGTTAAAAGTAATACAGAAAATAAAACACCAAATTTTCCTATATTGGAAATATAGCTCTTTGAAATGGTGTCATGAGCATAAACAGAAGCTTCGCACCGATTTGAGAAACTATAAATAACATAAACTATTATGTTTGAAGAGAATGGGGTGTATTTTATATGGTGTGAAATCCGTCCGAATAGTTTATAATGTTGAACATCTGTTTTTCACGAATGCAATGAGGTTGTCGATAAGAGTTAAGGAATCCTTTTTTAAAAATTTGTCCTAAACGAGCACTTACAACTTATAAGTTACTGTGATGCCAAAGTTATAGTTTGTGACCCCAACAGTATCCTAGAAATTGCAATATCTATACATATAATAAAACAGTAGGACCCGGTGTGTCTGTACATTGAAGATTATTGACAAAAATGGAGTCAGGGCGATAAAAGAAAACCAATGAAACACAAAAATTTTTTTTTTGAATTTTTTGTCTGTCTGTCTGTCTGTCTGTCTGTCTGTTTGTTCGAGGTTATCTTCGTAACTACTGAATGGATTTTTATGCGGTTTTCACTAATGAAGAATGCACACTCCCGGGCAGTGTATAGGCTTTGTTTCATCAAAATCGGACAACAGACAAAAAAGTAACAAAAAGAAACAAAAGAAACTATTAGGTGCGCTGCTCACGTTTTTTAGTACATAACGTTTTTTAGTACATATAAAATCCAATAGATGTCACTGTGCGATTTTAAAACGCGCTATCGTTATGTTTTCGCCAGTCTACTTAAGTATGAGAAAGTTTCAAGCTGGCTGTCGTTCCATGTGGTTTAGTCGGTAGAACGTCAGTGCGCCATACTGATGGCCCGGGTTCGATTCCCAGCATGGAATTTTTTTTCACTATGTTGGCATTAACGCCTATAAGCAATTAAAAGAATTTGAAATATTGTATTCAAGGCGAATTTTCTCTCTGGGAAAATTTCCTTGCATTAATATGTCAGTGTAATTTTTTTTTCGATTTAATTTTTTTTTTCGAAACTTTGTTTTTCTTAAAAAATTACAGTAAATATTTGATATTTCCCAACGTTTTTTGAATGATCGACTTGCTTTTTTTTTTTTTTTTTAATGTATGTCTGAACCTTATCTAACTACTTCTTCAAGATTTCTTTAGATAAACCGACCAGCGTAGCGGGCGAAGGCCGCTAGTTCTCAATAAATTGGGTTTAAAACTTTTTCTAAAAAAAAAGTATTTTAATTTGTGAAATTAAATTTTCGAATGTTTTAGAAATCGTTCATAACGAGAATATTATATCTTAAAAGTTGCCACAAAAAAAAAAGATTTTAAAGTTTTAGTCATATCAACATCAAAGAATTCTCAATTTTAGAACTTTTTTTGCTCGTGCATTGATGGTGGTTATTGTTCCTACGCAAAATATAGTATATTTTGCAGCAAAGATGGTTACCAACATTTTTTGCCCACATTATTTTTTAAATCGGCTAGGTACTCCCACTGATAACGAAAAACACACAAACGTTAATGCTTTATAGCATAGAAATACAGAATCAAAAGCTATTTATCTCCTATTATATACACACTAGCAGGGGTGACCGAGCTCAACTCGGTCAAAAATAACTTTGTGTTCGACTCGATATAGTATTTTCCCTGAATCATTCACTCTGAATTATTACTGTAAAACATGTTATTAATAATAGTATTATTTACAAAAACAATTAATAAGAAAAGTATGTTTGTATGCACATGTTCATAAATTTTACTTTATTTTAATATTTACAACGAAAGGACATCAATCTAAATAACTTTTTTAGCTCGACTCTGATTAGTTTAACTATGCATCTCGAATACTATTAAGAATGTATAAGAAATTTCTTCACAGTCTGAAAGACTGTATTTTTGCCAGATATATCCAAATTTGGACACATTCTTTCATTTGGCGCCAAATACGTGTTTTGGTTTCGTAATCTTAATAGCGGATTTTTCGGCCAAATTTAGCCAGTATTTGTCAAATATCGCCAATTTATTAGATTTTGCCATAGTCTCGTGATACTGACCCTTATTACCCAAATGATCCACTAATGAAATGTGATCAAACATATGACTTAGCTCAATGGTCTTCAGGTAATCAAAAACAGTAGAGTATAAAATGAATCAAAATCGTTTAAGCCATTTCTTAAGTAAAATTAGCTTGACAGCATTCAGCAATGAAGCGATATGACCCACTAATATAATTTTGTTTAACATGCAACTCAGCCCAATAGTCTTCTCGTGACAAAAGACGTTTTGTTACAAAATTTAGGTAAAATTGAATGAGTCGTTGTTATATATAATTAGAATGACCCGAACCCATTAAGACCTAAAACTACCCACCAATTGAATTGTTACGAGCATGTGTCCTAGCTCAATGGTTTTCTCTTACCCGAAAACGATATAATAGAAAGTATACTCAAATAGGGGAGAACAATTTTCTAGATAAAATTAGCATGACCCACAACTGACCCTTATATCGAAATCTCTCGAAAATGTGACCTAGCTCATTATTTTTTGCGTGCGGAAAAACGTTAGATACAAAATTTAGATAAAATCGATTGAGCCAATTTTTAGGTATAAATAGTTTGTCCTTGACCCATTATGACCCAAAATGACTCATTAATTGAATTTCCTCAAACATCTGATTTAACCCAATGATTTTTTGATGAAACGATACAATATAAAATTTAGTCAAAATTGCGCGAGGTTATTGTCTTGATAAAATTAGAATAACCCAAAAGTGATACATTGATCAAAATTTCTCGAACATGTGACCTAGCCCAATAATTTTCTCGAGCCAAAAATATGTTGTATACAAAATTTCATTGAAATCGATTCGCCCGTTCTTTAGGTGTAGCTTGACCATGACCCAAAATGATCCACAAATGACATTTATAATCTGGTGGTGCATTCACCAGATTACCTTCATAGGTACTATTGGTACAAACAGAATCAAAATCTGACAAGTACTTTTTGAGATTTGCTTGACGAAAGAATTTTTTTGACTTTTAATATCGTTACGTACTCTGAGTATAAGACTTCGCTTCGCTCAGACAACTAGGACTTCCCTCAGAGGGATTAGTCTGAGCGATATTGCTGAGAATACACATTTAATAACTTGCGATAAGTAAAGAAAATGAGATGTTACCTTTAATTGGTCATTCATTGTGATAAAATATGATGAAAATAAGCATATTGAATCATAGAATTACAAAATCTTATATATAAAGTTGCATATATTATTTTTATAAAAGAAAAGCAAACCATGCATGGATATAAAATTGGAAATATGCAAAATGTTAAAAGTAATACAGAAAATAAAACACCAAATTTTCCTATATTGGAAATATAACTCTTTGAAATGGTGTCATGAGCATAAACAGAAGCTTCGCACCGATTTGAGAAACTATAAATAACATAAACTATTATGTTTGAAGAGAATGGGGTGAATTTTATATGGTGTGAAATCCGTCCGAATAGTTTATAATGTTGAACATCTGTTTTTCACGAATGCAATGAGGTTGTCGATAAGAGTTAAGGAATCCTTTTTTAAAAAATTGTCCTAAACGAGCACTTACATCTTATAAGTTACTGTGATGCCAAAGTTATAGTTTGTGACCCCAACAGTATCCTAGAAATTGCAATATTCTCAATAAATTGGGTTTAAAACTTTTTCTAGAAAAAAAATATTTTAATTTGTGAAATTAAATTTTCGAATGTTTTAGAAATCGTTCATAACGAGAATATTATATCTTAAAAGTTGCCAAAAAAAAAAAAAAAGATTTTAAAGTTTTAGTCATATCAACGTCAAAGAATTCTCAATTTTAGAACTTTTTTTGCTCGTGCATTGATGGTGGTTATTGTTCCTACGCAAAATATAGTATATTTTGCAGCAAAGATGGTTACCAACATTTTTTGCCCACATTATTTTTTAAATCGGCTAGGTACTCCCACTGATAACGAAAAACACACAAACGTTAATGCTTTATAGCATAGAAATACAGAATCAAAAGCTATTTATCTCCTATTATATACACAAAAATATGTTACAAAAACAAAATATGTTACAAATACAAAATTTCATTGAAATCGATTCGCCCGTTCTTTAGGTGTAGCTTGACCATGACCCAAAATGACCCACAAATGACCCTTATAATCGAAATCTCTCTAACATGTGACTTAGCCCATTAGTTTTCTTGTGTATAAATATTGTTACGCACAAAATTTCGTTAATATTTAAACTCCTGCCGTTCTTAAAATATAAATAACTTGACACAGACCCCTTATGACCCAAAATGACCCATTAATCGAAATTTCTCGAACACGTGACCAAGCCCAATGATTTTCTCGTGCCAGAAAATGTTGTAAACAAAATTTCATTAAAATTGATCCACATGTTCTTTATATAGAGCTTGATATAACCCATTATGACCCATCATGACCCATAAATGACTCTTATAATCGAAATCTCTCAAACATGTGAGATAGCCCATTAGTTTTCTCGTGTCAAAAAACTGTTACATTCAAAATTTCATTAAAATCGATCCAACCGCTCTTTAAATATAAATAGCTTGACCCAGATTCTTAATGACCCAAAATGACCCATTAATCGAAATTTTTCGAACATGTAACCTAGTCCAATGATTTTATCGTGCCAAAAAAATTTTGCCTACAAAATTTCGTTAAAATCGATCCACCTGTTCTTTAGCTATAGCTTGACCATGACCCATTATGACCCATCATGACCCACAAATGACTCTTATAATCGAAATCTCTCAAACATGTGATTTAGCCCATTAGTTTTCTCATGTCAAAAAACTGTTACATACAAACTTTCGTTATAATCCATCACGCCGTTCTTTAAATATAAATAGCTTGACCCAGACCCTTAATGACCCAATATGACCCATTAAATTTTTTTCTCGAACATGTAACCTAGCCCAATGTTTTCTTGTGCCCGAAAATCATAGAATGCAATTTTTAGTCAAAATTGCGTCAGAAGATCTCTAGATAAAAATAGCATGACCCACAATGACCCCAAAAATGACCCACTAACCGAATTTTCTCGAACATGTTACCTAACCCAATGGTCTTCTTGTAATCCAAAGCGATACAATATAAAATTTGGTCAAAATCGTTAGAGCCGTTTTTTAGGTAAAAATGGCTTGACCCATAATGACCCCAAAATGACCCACTAATCGAACTTTTTCGAACATGTGACCCAGCCCAATAGTTTTCTCGTGCCAAAAAACGATTGGATACAAAATTGCCTTAAAATCCATCCAGCCGTTCTCTAGATATAAATAGCTTGATCCTGACCCATTGTGACCCAAAATGACCCAGTAATCGAATTTTCCCGAACATGGAACCTAGCCCAATGGTCTTCTCGTGCCCGAAAATGGTAAAATCCAAATTTTTGCGAAAATCGTTAGAGCCGTTTTTGAGATAAAATTTACCCACACACACACACACACACACAATTTTTGCTCGCATTATAGTATAAGACTAGCAGGGGTGTAGACCGAGCTTACCTCGGTCAAAATTAACTTTGTGTTCAACTCGATATAGTATTTTCACTGTATCATTAATTCTGTATTATTACTGTAAAACATGTTTATAATAGTATTATTTAGAAAAACAATCAATAAGAAAACTATGTTTTTATGCGCATATTTATAAATTTTATTTTATTTTAAATTTTACAACGAAAGGACATCGATCTAAATCACTTTTTTAGCTCGACTCTGATTGGTTTAACCATGGATCTCGAATCCTCTTAAGAATGTATAAAAAAATTCTTTACATTCTGAAAGACAATATTTTTTGCTAGATATAGCCAAATTTGGAGGCATTCTTTTCATTTGGCTCCAAATACGTGTTTTGGTTTTCGTAATTTTTATAGTCGATTTTTTGGCCATATGTCGCCAATATTTTGTCAAATATCACCAAGTTATTGGCTTTTGCCATATTCTCGTGACCCTGACCCGTATTACCCAAAATGAGCCACTAATCAAATTTGATCAAGCATGTGACATAGCTCAATCGTCTTCAGGTAATCAAAAACAGTAGAATATAAAATTGAATCAAAATCGTTTAAGCCATTTTTTAGGTAAAATTATCTTGGCAGCATTCAGCAATGAAGCGAAATGACCCACTAATATAAATTTGTTTAACATGCGACTCAGCCCAATAGTCTTCTCGTGACAAAAAACGTTTTGTTTAAAAATTTAGGGTAAAATTGATTGAGTCGTTGTTATATATAATTAGAATGACCCTAGCTCATTAAGACCCAAAATGACCCACTAATAGAATTTTCGCGAGCATGTGTCCAAGCCAAATGGTTTTCGCTTGCTCAAAAACGATATAATACAAAGCATAGTCAAAATGGTGAGTACCATTTTCTATATAAAATTAGCATGACCCATTATGACCAACAAATGACCCTTATAATCGAAATCTCTCGAACGTGTGGCCTAGCTCTTTAGTTTTAGCATGCCGAAAAACATTAGATACAAAATTTAGATAAAATCGATTGAGCCGTTTTTTAGATATAGTTAGTTGGACCCTGACCCCTAATAATCCAAAATGAAACATTGATCAAATTTTCTCAAAAATCTGTCCTAACCCAATGATTTTCTTGTGACCGAAAACGATAAAATGCAAAATTTAATCAAAATTGCGCGAAACATTGTCTAGATAAAATTAGAATGACCCAAAAGTGGCCCACTAATTGAAATTTCTCGAACATGTGACCTACTCCAATGATTTTCTCGTGCCAAAAATATGTTGTATATAAAATTTCGTTAAAATCGACCCATAACGCCGTTCTTTAAATATAAATAGCTTGACCCAGACTCTTAATGACCTAATATGACCAAGTGAAATTTTTTCTCGAACATGTAACCTAGCCCAATTTTTTTCTCGTGCCCGAAAACCATAGAATGCAATTTTTAGTCAAAATTGCGTGAGAAAATCGCTAGATAAAAATAGTATGACCCACAATGACCCCAAAAATGACCCACTTACCGAATTTTCTCGAACATGTTACCTAACCCAATGGTCTTCTTGTAATCCAAAACGATAAAATATAAAATTTAGTCAAAATCGTTAGAACCGTTTTTTAGATACAAATGGCTTGACCCATAATGACCCAAAATTGACCCACTAATCGAAATTTTTCGAACATGTGACCCAGCCTAATAGTTTTGTTGTGCCAAAAAACGATTGGATAGAAAATTTCCTTAAAATCGATCCAGCCGTTCCCTAGATATAAATAGCTTGATCTTGACCCATTATGACCCAAAACGACCCAATAATCGAATTTTCTCGAACATGTGACCTAGCCCAATGGTCTTCTCGTGCCCGAAAATGGTAAAATCCAAATTTTTGCGAAAATCGTTAGAGCCGTTTTTCAGATAAAATTTACCCACACACACACACACACACACACACAATTTTTGCTCGCATTATAGTATAAGATAAATTATCAAATTAGTGCTAGCAGATGCATTTTTAAATATACATAGATCAATATAATGCTTCATTTTTCTTTTATTAGTATTTCTTAGTATTCATTTTTCATTTATTTGTATTATTCAGTAAAAAACTCACTTTCTTAAGCCGGAATTACGTCAAACTTTTTATAAAAGCGCCTAAATCCATATAACAGGGAAGTATTGTGAAGAGTATTAAATACAAGGTAGTAAGACATTTAGCCAAACGCAGGTAATAAATCGCCAAATATTGTTCTTTTCGCCCTCTCTCGAAATGCATTTTTCCAGTACATTTAAAAAACACGATTTTGAGTCATCTTATTTAACATTCAAATAAATAAATAAGAGGAAGCAATAATAGCATAAGTCAAAACATTTTATTTCAGCATCAAGGAATTGTATCGTAGTTACACATGTGGAAAAAAGCTGCTTTTGGCCAAAAAACGTTGTCTTCACTAAATTCGAATCCGATTAAAAAAAGTACCGTGATTAATTAAAATGTTATAGGCAGAGCTGCCAAGTCTCCGGCATTTTGGATACCGGTATTTTAATACAGAAAAGGTTTTATTAAATTGGAACATTCTGCGAATTTAAAAAATAACTTTTCCTATAAGAAAATTCTGCTGTGCAATAAGCGGGGGCTTGCCATCTCTGTATAGGAATATTTCGTAATCTACTTTTAAACCTCTAAAAGAGCAACGACCATTTTTCGGGTACAAAAAGTATTGCTAATTGTTCCATTTTGCATACAATGTACTGATTGTAATATTGATACATCTATGATGATAAATTTCCAATAATTTTTCAAATCCCATTTATATTATTAAAAATATAAATTATTTATTCATTTAGTTAAAATAAATGGTTATTAATATTAACTAATTTCATAATACTTTTGAAATATCACTTTTCGTTGGCCATTTTTTTAAAGCATTTAGAAAATGGTTGCTGTTTTCAGTCAAATATAGACTTTGGTTTGTCCGTATTTTATTTTATTATTATTATTATTTATAAATGGTGGAGAAATATTCATACTTAATCCATAACGTACATAATATATGACTCATACTTACTACATACTTACTACATACATAACTTATTACATAAGTCACCTTTTTATTATCATAAAAATTATGTTTTTACTGATTTTTATTAACTCAATAGGAAAAATTTTGTGCTTTGAGCAATAGATGTCCGCATTTTATTTATTTATTTATTTTAACAAAATTCTTTGTATTTAAAAGAATTTTTATTTAAATAGGAAATGGAAATGTCGCTGTTAATAAAGAAGAAAGTTACAAAAAAAAGTTACAAAACGAGTAGACGCATACTATCAAACATGGAAAAACGAGGAATCCAAAAAAGACGTCGTATGAAATATCATCTTTTAAAGCAAAAGAACGAGGTCTGATTATCGAGTCTACTGATTACAAAATGTGCATTACATTTAAAAAAAAAAAAAAAAAAAAAAAAAAAAAAAAACTTGTAAATATTGATTTTTTTTTTTTCTTTCTTTTGTGCAGTTTTGGTTTCGAAAGGTGCGCTACGTTGCAGAAAGATATAAGCGACTATGAAAACGCACTTGGTAAACGTTCATGCTCAGTTTTACAAATAAATATGGCACATATATGCCCTATACACACCGAGGTACCTAATTGGTGCCAAAATGGCGTTCAGTTGCCTAACATGCTAGTTATCATATAAATGTTATAATAAATTGTTTGTTCTAAAAATATTATCATTTATTGATTGTTATTTCTTTATTATTATTATTATTATTATTATTATTATTATTAACAGAAAATGTTTCGTCTATTCCTTTTTTACTTACCCATCATACGTAGTATAGGGTAAGTCTTGCAATCGTTTTGAAAATCGAAATTTTTTTTTGACGGATTTACACGTTTTAGATAGTGGAGATTCCGAAAAACATATTTTTAGAAAAAAAAAATTTGCCGTCCGTCTGTCTGTCTGTCTGTCTGTCTGTCTGTCTGTAAACGCTCTATCTCCCGAACAAATTGAGATAGAGACTTGAAATTTTGTATGTAGTTAGTATGTAAGAATGGGACGAACCCTATTTAATATCAGCAACCTCGATAATCCGAAACTATTTTTTTCGGACCCTCGAAAAATTCGTTCTGATGAAAGGTATATAAAAATTTTCGATTTTTTTTGTTTTAAGAAATGGACGTAAAAGGCAATAAAATAACACACGTTTTGCATATAGAACGAAGTCGATCGGATGATTAGTTGCCGAGATATGTGTAATCCTGTTTTCCACATTCTTCGATTTTTCATGACCCTGTATTTCATTCAAATTTCAATTCAGAGGTATATTTTAATTGGAAATGAGACACTTAATCGGACACAGTTAATTGTTAGTTAATAGAATTATTATTTTTGGAGTTATAAGGATGTTTCTTTTACGCAGTTCGGTACTACTTGAGTAGTTTGGCGTTTTATATAATTTGTCGAAATTGGTACATCAGCAGTCCTTTAATAAAGCATTACTATGTATATTAACAATATTTAAATTTTGTTTATGAATTGCAGTGCATTGTATAAATAGTTTTCACATGTTTTATTTTCATATACATATCCATGATGGGTAAGTATTACGGTGGCCCCCAACGACTAGTTTTCATTTTGAAATAAATAAATAACGTGTTATTATAGCATGCTATATTATCTGATAATCAAAACGATGTTTTCGCCTAATTGGCATAAAAAATCTCGCCAAACCCGGTGCTTATATCTCTAATATATCATCTCAAGTATTTTATTTATGTATACTATAATTGTTTTTACATACCACTTACTTCTTCTTGTATATAAAAATAGGTAAGTGGCTCCTTTATGCACTATAAATTGTATAAATCTTTAAAAAATAGCCCCCGTTGCCCCTTTTTGGATCGAATAAAAAAAAAAAAAAAAAAAAAAAATCAATGTCTAATTCCAGTATTGCTCCCAGGTATGCATACATATTCCGAATTTCAAAGTTGTATGCCAACAAGAAATGGATGAAAAATGGGAAAAAATGTCACATATGCACCAGGGCACATAATTGGCGTCAAAATGGCATTATTTTACCTGAGATGGTAACCCGGCTTTATTTATTTATTATTTGTTTATTTACTCATAAAATGTTTATTTACTTTCATTTCCTTTTTTTAATTATATAAAATATTTCTTTTTATAGTTATTAATTATTATTTTATTTACTGTAAGTTCTTTTTGAAAATAGAAAATAATTTAAAAATGTGTATGTAAACGTTATTTGAAAACGGAGCTTTCGCCAAATGGGCTTTGAAAAAAAAATGCGCCAAATCTGATGCACTTGTGGTATCCGTGCCGAAAAATTAGTGACCAGAATTGACATCCACACACAAACAAAATATAAGTTAAAAGAAAACATGCAATAAAAATAAATATAAAGGGAAAATGATGTCATAAAAGAAACTTTTTATTTAAAAACGTAATTGTTTCTAAATTTCATACAAGAAATATATAAAAATTTTTTAGGTGATCAAAAAATGCTATTAAGAGATTATCAGAAAATCTCAAAATCAAACTTTTTATGACATTTTTTTAATATAAAAAAATAACAGTTTTATATTCCTGCATGATTAATTTTTAAAATTTTTTTATTGCATTCAATATTTCTGAGTGCGTAAATGATTACTATTTACTTCATGTACTGATTCGGTTATCTACGAAAATATCCAGCCGGTGAAAATCACGCTCACCAAATTTCTGTGACGTATGCAAATAAATTGTGCTTTTTTTTATCAGTTTTTTAAATGTAACTTTTAAACTATTTGGAACTAATTTTTCGTAGTAGGTGCATTCACCAGATTACCTTCATAGGTACATACTGGTACAAACAGAATCAAAATCCAACAAGTACTTTTTGAGATTTGCTTGACGAAAGAATTTTTTTGACTTTTAATATCGTTATGTACTCTGAGTATAAGACTTCGCTTCGCTCAGACAACTAGGACTTCCCTCAGAGGGATTAGTCTGAGCGATATTGCTGAGAATACACATTTAATAGCTTGCATTAAGTAAAGAAAATGAGATGTTACCTTTAATTGGTCATTCATTGTGATAAAATATGATGAAAATAAGCATATTGAATCATAGAATTACAAAATCTTATATATAAAGTTGCACATACTATTTTTATAAAAGAAAAGCAAACCATGCATGGATATAAAATTGGAAATATGCAAAATGTTAAAAGTAATACAGAAAATGAAACACCAAATTTTCCTATATTGGAAATATAACTCTTTGAAATGATGTCATGAGCATAAACAGAAGCTTCGCACCGATTTGAGAAACTATAAATAACATAAACTATTATGTTTGAAGAGAATGGAGTGTATTTTATATGATGTGAAATCCATCCGAATACTTTATAATGTTGAATATCTGTTTTCCACGGATGCAATGAGGTTGTCGATAAGAGTTAAGGAATCCTTTTTTAAAAATTTGTCCTAAACGAACACTTAATCTTATAAGTTACTGTGATGCCAAAGTTATAGTTTCTGACCCCAACACTATCCTAGAAATTGCAATATTCTCAATAAATTGGGTTTAAAACTTTTTTTAGAAAAAAAAATGTTTAATCTGTGAAATTAAATTGTCGAATGTTTTAGAAATCGTTCATAACGAGAATATTACATCTTAAAAGTTGCCACCCCCCCCCCCAAAAAAAAAGATTTTAAATTTTTAGTCATATTAACATCAAAGAATTCTCAATTTTAGAACATTTTTTGCTCGTGCATTGAAGGTGATTACTGTTCCTACGCAAAATATAGTATATTTTGCATCAAAGATGGTTACCAACATTTTTTGCCCACATTATTTTTTAAATCGGCTAGGTACTCCCAATGATAACGAAAAACACACAAACGTTAATGCTTTATAGCATAGAAATACAGAATCAAAAACTATTTATCTCCTATTATATACACATAAATTATCTAATTAGTGCTAGCAGATGCATTTTTAAATGTACATAGATCAATATAATGCTTCGTTTTTCTTTTATTAGTATTTCTTAGAATTCATTTTTCATTTATTTGTATTATTCAGTAAAAAACTCACTTTCTTAAGCCCGAATTACGTCAAACTTTTTATAAAAGCGCCTAAATCCATATAACAGCGAAGTATTGTGAAGAGTATTAAATACAAGGTAGTAAGACACTTAGCCAAACGCAGGTAATAAATCGCCAAATATTGTTCTTTTCCCCCTCTCTCGAAATGCATTTTTTCCGTATATTTAAAAAACACGATTTTGAGTCATCTTATTTAAAACTCAAATAAATAAATAAGAGGAAGCAATATAATAGCATAAGTCAAAACACACATGGGTGTCATCACAGGCAATTAATGGTGATGGCACCCATGTGAAAATTGTGTAATCAAAATAAAAGTTTTAATTTCTCCGATCTGTATTGTAATCAGAGATTAATGTACTGACCGTGTGTCATATGCAAATTTCCTCCTTGCGCCCCAATCGAATTTTTTCTATGGGGGGGGGGGGGGGGGAGGATTCGCAGAACAGTTTTTTGTGCGTGCATAATATTTCCGTTTCTTGCGATACACGTAAGGTACACCAAGACTCTTTTGGGTTTTCGCATGCGCTGAGCATTTTGCGATGAAAATAAATGGGTGTTGCCATTGGAAATTTTTGAGTTTCTGTAACTATAACCGTAACCGTGAGTACCATTTTGTTACCGTTCACAGAATCTCGAGCTCATACCTCTGAATAGCTATATCTGAAATTTCACCTCGATCGGTTGAGCGGCCTGGCCGCTAGAGCTCCATATATCGGCAAAGTTTTTTAATGACCACCCTGTACTTTTGAAATATCACTTTTCATTGGCCATTTTTTTAAAGCATTTAGAAAATGGTTGTTGTTTTCAGTCAAATATATAATTTGGTCTATCCGCATTTTATTTTATTATTATTATTATTTATAGATGGTGGAGAAATATTCATACTTAATCTATAACGTACATAATATGTGACTCTGTTATTACATAAGTCACCTTTCGATTATCATAAAAATTAAGTTTTTACTGATTTTTATTAACACAATAGGAAAAATTTTGTGCTTTGAGCAATAGATGTCCGCATTTCATTTATTTATTTATTTTAACAAAATTCTTTGTATTTAGAAGAATTTTTATTTAAATAGGAAATCCAAATGTCGCTGTTAATAGAGAAGAAAGTTACAAAAAAAGTTACAAAACGAGTAGACGCATACTATCAAATATGGAAAAACGACGAATCCAAAAAAGACATCGTATGAAATATAATTTTTTAAAGCAAAAAAAACGAGGTTTGATTATCGAGCCTACTGATTACGAAATGTGCATTACATTTAAGAAAAAAAAACTGCAAATATTGATTTTTTTCTTTTGTGCAGTTTTGGCTTCAAAAGGTGCACTATATTGCAAAAAGATGTAAGCGACTATGAAAACACACTTGGTAAACGTTCATGCTCAGTTTTACAAATAAATATGGCACATATATGCCCTATACACACCGAGGTACCTAATTGGTGTCAAAATGGCGTTCAGTTGCCTAACATGCTGGTTACCATATAAATGTTATAATAAATTGTTTGTTCTAAAAATATTATCATTTATTGATTGTTATTTTTTTTATATAACAGAAAATGTTTCGTTTATGCCTTTTTTTTCCTTTTGAAATAAAATAACGTGTTATTATAGCATGCTATATGTATCTGGTAATCAAAACGATGTTTTCGCCTAATTGGCATAAAAAATCTCGCCAAACCCGGTGCTTATATCTCTAGTATATTACCTCAAGTATTTTATTTATGTATACTATAATTGTTTTTACATACCACTTACTTCTTCTTGTATATAAAAATAGGTAAGTGGCTCCATTATGCAGTATAAATTGTATAAATCTTTAAAAAATAGCCCCCGTTGCCCCTTTTTGGATCGAAAAAAAAAGAAAATCAATGTCTAATTCCAGTATTGCTCCCAGGTATGCATACATATTCCAAATTTCAAAGTTGTATGCCAACAGGAAATGGATGAAAAATGGTAAAAGATGTCACATATGGGCATTTCCATACGAACTTGTTTATCTGTTACACAACTGAAAATCGCTAATGCTTGTTTGCCACCGTTATTTTCAAAAAGTTTGCTTCGCCTTATTCAATTGACGATATATCTTCGCTAAACTAAGTCGCATTTTCTCGCTTTAAAATACTGGTATTTAAAAAATCGTTTTATGTAACAGACAAACAAGTTCGCATGGAAATGCCCATATGCACCAGGGTACTTATTTGGCGTCAAAATGGCATTATTTTACCTGAGATGGTAACCCGGCTTTATTTATTTATTATTTGTTTATCATATCATATCATATCATATATATTATAAAGCAGAAGTTCTGAAACTTCCAAACGGGTGTTTTCAAAAACTACCCGATGGATCTTTTTGCAGATTATATCATTCGATAGGAAATATTTTTGCGGAGGTTTATGATACAAATGTACAGGGATAAATCTGATTTTTCGTACTAAATTTCGTAATTTTCGGTTATTTTTGACGGAAGGGTTGCAACAACTAATTTTTTGGCGATAATTATATTTCAAAAAAGAAATGAAATGCTTTCTCTAATGGAAAATAATATAAACATTTCGAAAAAAAACCCCTGTTAATTCATCGATTTAAAATAAATAATGATAAAAAGAAAAAAATCCGTTTAATGCAAAATAATATTATGAAAGGAAAATATTTATCTTTAACGAAAAAAAAGAATATTTATAATATTTAAAAAGTATCTCAATATGAAAGAAAGTTTTGAAGTGACACAATATTTGGCTATTTATTTCTTTCGAGTCAGATTAAAAGAAAACAACATATCAAACATTTCATTGGGTAAAACATAAGTATTTTTTTTTCTTTCTTTTTTAAAAAATATTTTTAAATCTAATTTTCCCGTTATGTGTTTTACAAAAGAAACTCGCAGAATTATTAAAAAAAAAAGACTCTAAATGTTATTTGTATGTTGTTTGTTCAATCGGGTGTTTCAATCTACTTTTGTGGCCAATCAATGCGATTCTAAACCAAACAAAGCACAAGACGGAGCGATGTTCGCAAAAACTATTTTTTTTTTCTCTCTCTGTTTTAATGAGTGAAAGCATTTTTAGGAAAGCATTTTACATTTAACTTAAATACATATATAGCAGTTAATACCACAAAAATGAATAATATTTAAATTTTAGGGTAAATGTTTTTCCACGTACATAGATAATGTAAAATAATTTAACTGCAACCTTTAAAAATTTTTTGGCACAGATATCTCCTATGCACTACGTTGGTGCGATTTGTCTCTTACGCCAATACCATATATACATCTGGGTAATTAATTGACGCTAAAGTGTCATTATTTTGCTTGATATGGCAACCCGGATGTTATTGCCTAATTTATTAATAAATTGTCTATTTACAATTTTTTTCTTTTGTTTTCCAATTATATAAACTATCTTAATCTAGGCACATTTGTCATACATGCGCCACATTTGCGCTACTGCAATAAAATGGCGATTTTATGACTCACTTGGTAACCTGGCTGTTGTTTATTTATTAATAAATTTTTATTTTATTTTATTTTATTTTTTAAAGGATATAAATAGTTTTGTTTTATAATTATTAACTAAACTTTTTAAAATTAATTGTTATTTTCTATTTATAATAACAGAAAATAATTGTAAACTCTATATGTAACTGGTATTTGAAAACAAAATTTTCTCCAAATCGGCATGAGAAGAAAGAAAAACTCGCCAATGTGGTGCGTATATGTCATGTATACATTTTTTTCACTATACTACAGTACTTAAACATGCTGTATAAATAACGATTATTGTTTTTTCCAAACATGTTTGGCGCAGATATTATATACACATTGAGGTATCTGACTATCGCCAAAACGGTGTTATTTTGCCTGATATGGTAACCCAGCAATAGGGTTTTCTGTATTAATAAATTGTTTATTCACTGTCAATTTCTTTTTAGAAATTCTATAAATTGTTTTGTGCTATAGTAACTTTTTTTGTTTATTAATATTTTCGTTTTAAAATAACGAAAATAATTTTTAAAAATGCACATTTCTTTGCTATTCTAAAACGAGGATTTTGCCGCATTGGTATTGGAAGGAAATCTTGCAAATCCGGGTTTGTGCCGGAGTTTTTTGTGAAATATGATATTTTCAAATGTAAATTGAGTGCTACTTGATTAACACGTCGGCCAGTTTCGCCAAACTATTCAAATTTACATAAATTCATTTTAAATAACGAAAGAACAATAAACATAAATAAAAAATACAAATTGAAAGTCGAATTAAAAAGCACTTATGACGTAAAAAAATACGTGTATCACGTGTAATATCCATTGCTATCATACTTACGATCATCGATTATTGACATTTATTCCTATAATCTGCTATTAATTTTTTTCTCGATAGAATAATCAAGTAGTACCGTCGTACATTGTACAAACTCCAGTTAATATTACAAAAATAGAGCTAAATATCTAAATTTAGGTGCAAATGCACGCACCCATGTTGTAAGAAAGAGGCACAAATGTTATAAATGCACCACGTTGGGATGATACATTTCTGACGCCACTTTAAGGGAGACCCGAACCCCATTTTCGGCCAAAAATCATCAAAAATTCAAAAACATTTTTATCCCAAAAAACGATAAAATACATATTTGCGAATATCCATGCAAAATTTCAGAACTCGGGGACACTTGGAACAGGTAGAAAATGAGCTTTTTTAATTGTACTCACTATAGAGTTTAAAGGACTAGCGGCCATTTAAAACGTGTTTTCCTGAAAATGACTTTTTTCATATTTTGCCTAAGTTCAAAGTACTAAGGCTCGGTGGTAAAATGATTTAGAAACAAAGTGTTTATGTTTTTAGAATCTTAAAAAAATTTTCAACAAAAGTAAGGAGAGATATTTATTTAAACTATTTCTGAAAATTTTACATAAATTGGTAAGTATGAAAATTATAACGAATTTAAGGAAATTTACCATGCATATTTTTATTTTTTTTTATTTATTTATTTATTTATTTATTTTTTTTTTTTTAGCCGATTAAAATAGAAAATTAAAAATATCTCTCCTTAGTTCTTTTTTATATACTATAACACTATTTAAGAAATTTTAGTAATACTAAAATATTGAAAATTGAATGAAGAGTAGTAATTTTAAAAAGTGTATTTTTCGACAAAAAAAATCATAAAAATCCCCCCAAAAATGTATTTTTTTAATAAAAAGTGACTTTTTTTTTGCTAATTATTCCTTTCAAAAAGATTCTTTAACAGTACACCAAAATTCATTACTTTAAAATCAATAATAAAAATTTTGGGTTTTTTCTTACGGGTCTCCCTTAACGGAATCTTCGTTTTCAAATGACAAATACATTTCTATTTTCTATTTTACTTTTCTATGTATAGAACATAACATTTTTTATCATTTTAAAATGCAAATGAAAGTAAATAAATAGTTCATTAATAAATTAAAAATAAAATTGGATTACCATAAGAGGCATAAAATGTTCATTTTATTTCAACCACGCCAACGTAATGCGTATATGACATCTGTATCAAAAAATCAATTTCACACATTCAAAAAACATTCACCTTATTTTTCTAAGGAAAACTTTATTTAACTTTATTTATTCTGCTGCATTCCAAAAACGGAACACTGTAATAGATTTGTCAAGAGCAGGTGTACGTTGCGAAATATAATATAATATTGATAGAGGATGTATTAAGGCCCCTGTCCTCACTCGAGGAAACGCTCGCGAGATAATGCTATTCCTATGGGGAAGCATTTTTCTAATAAATCTTATGCTTTTTGACATTTTTGATTTTTTTTTTTTTTTTTTTGCACTGGATAGCTGAGGAGCATGCCGACAGCGCACCTTTTTTACTTTTTCGATTTTAGTTGCAGATATTTTTTACAAAGTTAGTTTCACTTTCAAAACTGGTTACGAAACTGAAAGTGCTTTTTAAAAAATATATCTGCATTCAAAATCGAAAAAGTAAAAAAGGTGCGGTGTCGGCATGCACCTCATCTATCCAATGCAAAAAAAATTATTCAAAAATGTCAAAATGCGAAAGAGTTATTAGAAAAATGCTTCCCCATAGGAGTAGCATTAGCTCGCGAGCGTTTCCTCGAGCGAGGACAGGGGCCTTAAGGTTTTCACAGATACCCATATTCTCAAGTTGAGAGGTTTAGAGTTCAAAAACTATCAAATGAAAATGAATCACTTGAAAATTGTTTAAATTCAATGGTCAATCTCTGCGATCATAATGCTCGCTATTTTAGAAGTATGGTGAATAGACAATATTTAAATTGCTCTTTTCATAATTGCCTTATTTATCTATCAAACTCTACAATAAATGGTCAACTGAAATATTTTTTTCTTAAAAGCCCAAATTTTATCGAATGCATAAGCTGATACAACAACATAATATTTTATTATTATTTTAATATATTTTGGCATCAACGGGCCTTGATTCCATTGTTGTTGTTTTTATTTTTGGCTCAGTTTTGTTTTTTCTAGCTCGCTGAGTTTTGCACTGATGAAGAATCTCGACAGTAGATTCGAAACAGCTGTTTGCTAAGTTTTAATGCATTTTTGGTGCATTTATAATCGTTGGTTTTCTATCTTTAAATACAATGGCGTTTTGTACGATTTTCAGAAATGTGAAAGAGCATTCGAGGTGAAGTTGCTTTAAAAAACACAATCATATTCAATATTTTGTTTGATTCATGTTTTGTTTTGAAAAATAGACCAGCGCAGCGGGCTTAGCTTGCTAGTATATATTATAAAGCAGAAGTTCTGAATCTTCCAAACGGGTGTTTTCAAAAACTACCCGATGGATCTTTTTGCAGATTATATCATTCGATAGGAAATATTTTTGCGGAGGCTTATGATACAAATATACAGGGATAACTCTGATTTTTCGTACTAAATTTCGTATTTTTCCGTTATTTTTGACGGAAGGGTTGCAACAACTAATTTTTTGGCGATAATTATGTTTCAAAAAAGAAATGAAATGCTTTCTTTAATGGAAAATAATATAAACATTTCGAAAAAAACCTGTTAATTCATTGATTTAAAATAAATAATGATAAAAAGAAAAAAATCCGTTTAATGCAAAATAATATTATGAAAGGAAAAAAAATTTATCTTTAACGAAAAAAAAAATATTTATAATATTTAAAAAGTAACTCAATATGAAAGAAAGTTTTGAAGTGACACAATATTTGGCTATTTATTTCTTTCGAGCCAGATTAAAAGAAAACAACATCTCAAAAATTTTATTAGGTAAAACATAAGTATTTTTTTTTTCTTTCTTTTTCTAAAACTACTTTTAAATCATTTTCCCGTTATGTGTTTTACAGAAGAAACTCGCAGAATTATTTTTTTTTTTTTTTTTAAGGCTCTAATTGTTATTTGTATGTTGTTTCTTCAATTTGGTGTTTCAATCTACTTTTGTCTCCAATCAATGCTATTCTAAACCAAAAAAAAGCACAAGATGGAGCGATGTTCTCAAAAATTATTTTCTCTCCCTCTCTCTTTTAATGAGTGAGAGTATTTTTAGGAAAAAAAATGTTACATTTAACTTAAATACATATATAGCAGTTAATACCACAAAAATTAATAATATTTGAATTTTAGAGTAAATGTCTTTCCAATACATAGATATTGTAAAATACTTTAACTGCAACTTTTAATTTTTTTTTTTTTTTTTTTTTTTTTTTTTTTTTTGGCACAGATATCTCATACGCACTACATTGGTGCGATTTGTCTCTTACGCCAATACCATATATACATCTGGGTAATTAACTGACGCCAAAGAGTCATTATTTTGCTTGATATGGCAACCCGGATGTTATTGTCTATTTATTAATAAATTGTCTATTTACATTTTTTTTCTTTTTTTTTTTCCAATTATATAAACTATTTTAATCTAGGCACATTTGTCATATATGCGCCACATTTGCGCGACTGCAATAAAATGGCGATTTTATGCCTTACTTGGTAACCTGGCTGTTGTTTATTTATTAATAAATTTTTATTTTATTTTATTTTGTTTTTTAAAGGATATAAATAGTTTTGTTTTATAATTATTAACTAAACTTTTTAAAATTTATTGTTATTTTCTATTTAAAATAACAGAAAATATTTGTAAACTATATATGTAACTGGTATTTGAAAACAAAATTTTCTCCGAATCGGCTTTAGAAGAAAAGAAAAAAAAAAAAAAAAAAAAAAAACGCGCCAATGTGCGTATATGTCATGTATACATTTTTTTCACTAGACTACAGTATTTAAACATGCTGTATAAATAACGATTATTGTTTTTTCCAAACATGTTTGGCACAGATATTATATACACACTGAGGTATGCGACTGTCGCCAAAACGGTGTTATTTTGCCTTATATGGTAACCCAGCAATAGTTGTTTCTGTATTAATAAATTGCTTATTTACTTTCAATTTCTTTTTAGAAATTTTATAAATTGTTTTGTGCTATAGTAACTTTTTTTTATATATTATTATTTTCGTTTTAAAATAATGAAAATAATTTTTAAAAATGCACATTTCTCCGCTATTCTAAAACGAGGATTTTGCCGCATTGGTATTGGAAGGAAATCTTGCAAATCCGGACTTGTGCCGGAGTTTTTTGTGAAATATGATATTTTCAAATGTAAATTGAGTGCTACTTGATTAACACGTCGGCCAGTTTCGCCAAACTATTCAAATTTATATAAATTCCTTTTAAATAACGAAAGAACAATAAACATAAATAATAAATACAAATTAAAAATCTAATTAAAAAGCACTTATGACGTAAAAAAAACGTGTATCACGTGTAATATCAATTGCTATTATACTTACGATCATCGATTATTGACATTTATTCCTATAATCTGCTATTAATTTTTTTCTCGACAGAATAATCAAGTAGTACCGTACATTATACAAACTCCAGTTAATATTACAAAAATAGAGCTAAATAACTAAATTTAGGTGCAAATGCACACACGGCACACACTCATGTTGTAAGAAAGGGACACAAATGTCATATATGCACCACGTTGCGGTGATACATTTCTAGAGCCACTTTATCGGAAACTTCGTTTTCAAATGACAGATACATTTCTATTTTCTATTTTACATTTCTATGCAAATGAAAGTAAATAAATAGTTCATTAATAAATTAAAAACAGAGCTGGATTACCATTAGAGGCATAAAATGTTCATTTTGTTTCAATGACGCCAACGGGATGCGTATATGACATCTGTATCAAAAAATGAATTTCACACATTCAAAAAACATTCACCTTATTTTTCTAAGGAAAACTTTATTTAACTTTATTTATTCTGCTGCATTCCAAAAACGTAACACTGTAATAGATTTGTCAAGAGCAGATGTATGTTGCGAAATATAATATAATATTGATAGAGGATGTATTAAGGTTTTCACAGATACCCATATTCTCAAGTTGAGAGGTTTAGAGTTCAAAAACTATCAAATGAAAATGAATCACTTGAAAATTGTTTAAATTCAATGGTCAATCTCTGCGATCATAATACTCGCTATTTTAGAAGTATGGTGAATAGACAATATTTAAATTGCTCTTTTCATAATTGCCTTATTTATCTATCAAACTCTACAATAAATGGTCAACTGAAATATTTTTTTCTTAAAAGCCCGAATTTTATCGAATGCATAAGCTGATACAACAACATAATATTTCATTATTATTTTAATATATTTTGGCGTCAACGGGCATTGATTCCAATGTTGTTGTTTTTATTTTTGGCTCAGTTTTGTTTTTTCTAGCTCGCTGAGTTTTGCACTGATGAAGAATCTCGACAGTAGATTCGAAACAGCTGTTTGCTAAGTTTTAATGCATTTTTGGTGCATTTATAATCGTTGATTTTCTATCTTTAAATACAATGGCGTTTTGTATGATTTTCAGAAATGTGAAAGAGCATTCGAGGTGAAGTTGCTTTAAAAAACACAATTATATTCAATATTTTGTTTGATTCATGTTTTGTTTTGAAAAATAGACCAGCGCAGCGGGCTTAGCCTGCTAGTATATTATAAAGCAGAAGTTCTGAAACTTCCAAACGAGTGTTTTCAAAAACTACCCGATGGATCTTTTTGCAGATTATATCATTCGATAGGAAATATTTTTGCGGAGGTTTATGATACAAATATACAAGGATAACTCTGATTTTTCGTACTAAATTCCGTATTTTTCGGTTAATTTTGACGGAAGGGTTGCAACAGCTAATTTTTTGGCGATAATTATATTTCAAAAAAGAAATGAAATTCTTTCACTAATGGAAAACAATATAAACATTTCGAAAAAAAACCTGTTAATTCATTGATTTAAAATAAATACTGATAAAAAGAAAAAAAATCCGTTTAAAGCTAAATAATATTATGAAAGGAAAATATTTATCTTTAACGAAAAAAAAAAAGAATATTTATAATATTTAAAAAGTAACTCAATGTGAAAGAAAGTTTTGAAGTGACACAATATTTGGCTATTTATTTCTTTCGAGCCAGATTAAAAGAAAACATATGTATTTTTTTTTTCTTTCTTTTTTTAAAAAATATTTTTAAATCTTATTTTCCTGTTATGTGTTTTACAGAAGAAACTCGCAGAATTAATTTTTTTAAAAAAGGCTCTAATTGTTATTTGTATGTTGTTTGTTCAATTGGTTTATTTCAATCTACTTTTGTCGCCAATCAATGCGATTCTAAACCAAAAAAAGCACAAGACGGAGCGATGTTTGCAAGAACTATATTTTTTTCTCTCTTTCTTTTAATGAGTGAGAGCATTTTTAGGAAAAATTTTTACATTTAACTTAAATACATGAATAGCAGTTAATACCACAAAAATGAATAATATTTAAGTTTTAGAGTAAATGTCTTTCCACATACACAGATATTGTAAAATAATTTAACTGCAACTTTATTTATTTATTTATTTATTTATTTTTTTTGGGGGGGGCACAGATATCTCATATGCACTACATTAGTGCGATTTGTCTCTTACGCCAAAACCATATGTACATCTGAGTAACTAACTGACGCCAAAGTGTCATTATTTTGCTTGATATGGCAACCCGGATGTTATTGTCTATTTATTAACCCGGGAGGACACGCGCAGGGCCTAAAAGACCCGGAGTGCGTATGGTTTTCACAATTGCAACCACTTATTTTTTTAAAGTAATCTTCAACTTATTTTATAGCAAAATTTGTAAGAATCGTCTCCGTCTTAATAAAGTGACTGTTACAATTTGATTTTACTGGTGGCAAAGTTAAAATTATTCATACCCTGGTAAGCGCGCGTTCTCCCGGGTTAATAAACTGTCTATTTACAATTTTTTTCTTTTTTTTTTCCTATTATATAAACTATTTTAATCTAGGCACATTTGTCATACATGCGCCACATTTGCGCGACTGCAATAAAATGGCGATTTTATGCCTCACGTGGTAACCTGGATGTTTTTTATTAATTAATAAATTTTTATTTTATTTTATTTTATTTTTTAAAAGATATAAATAGTTTTGTTTTATAATTATTAACTAAACTTTTTAAAATTTATTGTTATTTTCTATTAAAAATAACAGAAAATAATTGTAAACTATACAGTGGCTCACAAAAGTGTTCGTACACTTTAAAAATTTTTACTAAAAAGAAATTTCCTTGGAATTAAATTCGTATAAGAAGTTCAGTAATTTTTTTATATTATCTCCAACTTATTCTAAATAACACACAATGTTTTTGTTTAACATAAAGGGATTTTTTTTTAATCCAAAAAGGGAAAAGGGAAGATACCACAGAAAGAATATGCCACAAAAGTCTTCGTACACAGAAACATTTTCAGATAAATTCATTATTTAAAAAAATTGTTTGTCGCTTTATTTTTATTTTTGCATTGTGGTGACACTTAAAAAATCTCTTGGCTTTATATTTTGCAGAATTGGTCCATAATATTCTATTTATTAATTAAAAAATGGTTTGTAATCGTAATGTCACGACTAATAGCTTTCGAAAATTATTTTTTTTTTCGTAATAGTAGTAAATCAGTTCGAAATATTTCAAAATTAGTTAATTTATTCCATTCTACGGTGAAGTATGCGATAAAAGGCTTTATAGAAAAAAATTGGATTAAAAACTAGGCATGAAAAAGTCAATCTAAGTTAATGCAATGAGATCAAATACTTACAATTAGAAAAGTCGTAAAAAAATCCACCTTTATGTGCTGTAAAAGTTGCTACAGAATTTAAAGAAGTAGTTTCTACTTCATTTTCACCTGAAACTGTTCAAAAAGTGGTAAGACCAGCTGCATTATATAGGCGTTCTACCCATAGAAATTTTTTGTTAAAGCGAAAAACAGAAAGCTTAGGTTTTCTTTGGCAAAATCAATAATAAATAAACCCGAATCGCATTGGAATAATGCTTTATTTACAGGTAAAAACTAGCATGCCATTCTTGGCTCAAATACAGTGGCTCACAAAAGTGTTCGTACACTTAGGAATTTCAATGAAATAGTGCTCTATCCATTAATTAAAATTAATATTTTAGAATGGGTATTTAAGAGTAAGATCTATGATTCATTCTTAACAAAACTACATAAAATATTTTAAAAACCTAGCAAAACTTTATTTTGAAAAAATCATTAATCAAAAAATAACAAAAAAGTTACCTCAAAAAAGTCTTCGTACACTTTAAAAAAATCACTGTACATTTCTAAATATTGTAATATTTCGCTAAATTTGTTCTTAATAGGATATTATTTAGCACCCACAACAGTTTTTTAAACACCTAAGAATAGATTTAATTAGTATTTTTTAATTTCTGCATGAAAGTTGATTCCTTCATCGAGCATTGCTGTTTTTACTTCGCTTTTCGTTTCAATGCTATGTCTTCGTATTCGAACTACCTGTTTTCCCCAAATATGTTTTATTGCGTTTAAATTCAGGAATTGAGGTGATGTTTTCAGAATTTGTGGACAATTATAGAGACACCAGAGGCGAATTTTGAGCCATGTGCTTTGTATCATTGCCATGATAAAATATAAAGTTGTTTCTGTTACCCATGTTTTGGGCTGATAATTTTAAATTGCCTTTTAAAATATTTGAATAAAGATCGTGATTTATTATGCTATCAATAAATACCAAATTACTTAATCCTGATGCTGCTATGCACCCTCACACAAGGACAACTCCACTACTCTGGTTAACTGTTCCAACTAAGTTCTTTGAATTAAATTCTTATTTTTTTTTCCTCCATACTATAATGAAACTAGTATAGAGATCCGATTTCTTGATAGATAATAGCTAGCATACAGTGCAATAATAAAAGTTTTTTATAATGGGTTTTCATTTATTTCAAAAAATGATTTTTACTCAATAATGCAAAATAATGCAAAATAATTTATGCATGAGAGGGTTAAACATGCTGTATAAATAACGATTATTGTTTTTTCCAAACGTGTTTGGCACAGATATTATATACACACTGAGGTATTTGATTATCGCCAAAACGGTGTTATTTTGCCTGATATGGTAACCCAACAATAGTTGTTTCTGTATTAATAAATTGTTTATTTATTTTCAATTTCTTTTTAGAAATTCTATAAATTGTTTTACACTATAGTAACTTTTTTTATTTATTAATATTTTCGTTTTAAAATAACGAAAATAATTTTTAAAAATGCACATTTCTTCGCTATTCAGAACGAGGATTTTGCCGCATTGGTATTGGAAGAAAATCTTGCAAATCCGGATTTGTGCCGGAGTTTTTTGTGAAATATGATATTTTCAAATGTAAACTGAGTGCTACTTCATTAATACGTCGGCCATTTTCGCCAAACTATTCAAATTTACATAAATTTATTTTAAATAACGAAAGAATAAACATAAATAAAAAATACAAATTAAAAGTCGAATTAAAAAGCACTTATGACGTATGAAATAGTCATAAGTGCGTCATAAGTCGTCAGTAAAAAAATACGCGTATCACGTGTAATATCAATTGCTGTCATACTTACAATAATCGATTATTGACATTTATTCCTATAATCTGCTATTAATTTTTTCCTCGACAGAATAATCAAGTAGTACTGTACATTATACAAACTCCAGTTAATATTACAAAAATTGAGCTAAATAACTAAATTTAGGTGCAAATGTCCACACCCATGTTGTAAGAAAGAGGCACAAATGTCATATATGCATCACGTTGGGGTGATACATTTCTGGCGCCACTTTAACGGAAACTTCGTTTTCAAATGACATACATTTCTATTTTCTATTTTACTTTTCTATGTATCATTTTCATAACATTTTGTATCATTTTAAAATGCAGATAAAAGTAAATAAATAGTTCATTATTAAATTAAAAACAAAGCTGGATTACCATAAGAGGCATAAAATATTCATTTTGTTTCAATCACGCCAACGTGATGCGTATGTGACATCTGTATCAAAAAATGAATTTCACACATTCAAAAAACATTCACCTTATTTTTCTAAGAAAAGCTTTATTTAACTTTATTTATTCTGCTGCATTCCAAAAATGGAACACTGTAATAGATTTGTCAAGAGCAGATGTACGTTGCGAAATATAATTTAATATTGATAGAGGATGTATTAAGGTTTCCACAGATACCCATATCCTCAAGTTGAGAGATTTAGAGTTCAAAAACTATCAAATGAAAATGAATCACTTGAAAATTGTTTAAATTCAATGGTCAATCTCTGTGATCATATTGCTCGCTATTTTAGAAGTATGGTGAATAGATAATATCTAAATTGCTCTTTTCATAATAGCCTCATTTATCTATCAAACTCTACAATAAATGGTCAACTAAAATATTTTTTTCTTAAAAGCCCGAATTTTATCGAATGCATAAGCTGATACAACAACATAATATTTTATTATTATTTTAATATATTTTGGCGTCAACGGACCTTGATTCCATTGTTGTTGTAATTATTTTTGGCACAGTTTTGTTTTTTCTAGCTCGCTGAGTTTTGCACTGATGAAGAATTTCGACAGTAGATTCGAAACAGCTGTTTGCTAACTTTTAATGCATTATTTGTGCATTTATAATCGTTGGTTTTCTATCTTTAAATACAATGGCGTTTTGTATGATTTTCAGAAATGTGAAAGAGCATTCGAGGTGAAGTTGCTTTAAAAAACACAATCATATTCGATATTTTGTTTGATTCATGTTGATTTTTTGTTTTGTTTTGAAAAATAGACCAGTGCAGCGGGCTTAGCCTGCTAGTTTACTCATAAAATGTTTATTTACTTTCATTTCCTTTTTTAAATTATATAAAATATTTGTTTTTATAGTTATTAATTATTATTATTATTTTATTTACTGTAAGTTCTTTTTGAAAATAGAAAATAATTTAAAAATGTGTATGTAAGCGTTATTTGAAAACGGAGTTTTCGCCAAATGGGCTTTGAAAAAAATTGCGCCAAATCTGATGCGCTTGTGGTGTCCGTGCCGAAAAATTAGCGACCAGAATTGACTTCCACACACAAACAAAATATAAGTTAAAAGAAAACATGCAATAAAAATAAATATAAAGGGAAAATGATGTCATAAAAGAAACTTTTTATTTAAAAAGTAATTGTTTCTAATTTTCACACGCGAAATAAATAAAACATTCTTTTAGCGATCAAAAAATGCTATTAAGAGATTATCACAAAATCTCAAAATCAAAGTTTTTATGACATTTTTTTAATATAAAAAAATAACAGTTTTATTTTCCTGCATGATTAAATTTTAAAATGTTTTATTGCATTCAATATTTCTGAGTGCGTAAATGATTACTATTTACTCCATGTACTAATTCGGTTATCTACGAAAATATCCAGCCCGTGAAAATCACGCTCACCAAATTTCTGTGACGTATGCAAATAAATTGTGCTTTTTAATCAGTTTTTTTAATATAACTTTTAAACTATTTGGAATTAATTTTTAAAAGTAGGTGCATTCACCAGATTACCTTCATAGGTACCTTCTGGTACAAACAGAATCGAAATCCGACAAGTACTTTTTGAGATTTGCTTGACGAAAGAATTATTTTGACTTTTAATATCGTTACGTACTCTGAGTATAAGACTTCACTACGCTCAGACAATTATTATTGTTATTATTACTAGGACTTCCCTCAGAGGGATTAGTCTGAGCGATATTTATGAGAATACACATTTAATAACTTGCGATAAGTAAAGAAAATGAGATGTTACCTTTAATTGGTCATTCATAGTGATAAAATATGATGAAAATAACCATATTGAATCATAGAAATACAAAATCTTATATATAAAGTTGCATATACTATTTTTATAAAAGGGAAAGCAAACCATGCATGGATCTAAAATTAGAAATATGCAAAATCTTAAAAGTAATGCAGAAAATAAAAACCAAATTTTCCTATATTGGAAATATAACTCTTTGAAATGATGTCATGAGCATAAGCAGAAGCTCCACACCGATTTGAGAAACTATAAATAACATAAACTATTATATTTGAAGAGAATGGAGTGTATTTTATATGGTGTGAGATCCGTCCGAATAGTTTATAATGTTGAATATGTTTTCCACGGATGCAATGAGGTTGTCGATAAGAATTAAGGAATCTTTTTTTAAGAATTTGTCCTAAACGAGCATTTACATCTTATAAGTTACTGTGATGCCAAAATTATAGTTTCCAACCCCAACAGTATCCTAGAAATTTCAATATTCTCAATAAATTCGGTTTAAAACTTTTTCTAGAAAAAAAAAGTTTAATTTGTGAAATTAAATTGTCGAATGTTTTAAAAATCGTTCATAACGAGAATATTGTATCTTAAAAATTGCCACAAAAAAAAAAAAAAGATTTTAAATTTTTAGTTATATCAACATCAAATAATTATCCGTTTTAGAACTTTTTTTGCTCGTGCATTGATGGTGATTATTGTTCTTACGCAGTATATTTTGCAGCAAAGATGGTTACCAACATTTTTTGCCCAAATTATTTTTTAAATCGGCTAGGTGCAGAGCTGCTAGAGCGTACCAACTTAATGCTGGAATCTGTCGTAAGATAACAAGCTGCGCCAGCTGGTGGCGGGGGTGCAAATGAATGCGCGGGTTTGACGTCATATATGCGCAGATGTTTATTACCTCCGCATCTCTTGCGCATATTTTCTGATTTTTCACTCAATCATGACAGATTAATCAAGTCTACGAGATATATTGCAAAATATTTTTGTTACAGTTTGTATCGATAAAATCATGTACATTTAAAAAAATAGTCACAATATCATCTTAATTTCGGGAGAAAAAGCACTAATTAGTACTCATAAGTACCATATAATGCTACGAAAAATATTGACTTTTACCCTAAAATTAAAATGACAATGCGACTTTTTTTTTAAATACCCAGGTTTTTTTTTTAATTAAAAATATATGTATTTAAAAAAAGTCGCATTGTTATTTAATTTTAGGGTAAAAGTCAATATTTTTCGTAGCATTATATGGTACTTATGAGTACTAATTAGTACTTTTTCTTTCGAAATTAAAATGATATTGTGACTATTTTTTTAAATGTACATGATTTTATCGATACAAACTGTAACAAAAATATTTTGCAATATATCTCGTAGACTTGATTAATCTGTCATGATTGTGAGAATAGCTTGAAATTTGTGATTGAATTTTTAATGTGAAGTCTCGAAATAGCTTTGTCTGTTTAAAAAAAAAGAGAGAAAGAGAGAGTGTGTAATCTACGGTTTTAAGAAAATTATTGTCTTGATCTAGAACGTTAAATATTTAAACAAATAAATTAACAATATTTCTTTGTTTAACAAAACAACATTTAAAATTATTCCGAATATACGTATAATGAAATAGGTTTTTAAATTAAAAGAATGAAATGTTTGCAAGTTAAATAATAAAAGTCGATACGACCAAGAAAACATTGGATTTTTATCGTCTGCAATTAATAATTAAAAATTGAGCTAAAGTTAAATATTTTATTTAGTATTAAATTCTATACATTTCTAAACATTGCTAAACATTATATTATCATAGGAAATACTAAGGTGTATACAATTTTGTATAACTTAGCTCATCAAGATTTAGTAAAATGTGACACTACCTCAAAATTCTGCATTTATATAATCTACTTACTAAATTATATGAGTCATCTTTCATTACATTAAAAACATAATTATAATCGAACATATTTTAATCAGGGATAGTTGTATCGCATAGTAAAATGATATTTCATCTTAGTATATTTTATGTTAATATTTAGTCGTACTACCCTTATTTATTCTATATTTATTTACAACATTTCAAACCTAAAACTTATTCTCTGCAATATTTTAAAGTAACATTTTATAGAAACAAAAAAGTTTTGTTGCCATTCACACAAAAGAAACTGCAATCTACTTAATAATCTTCTAGTTATGCACCCCTGCCACTAGATGGCATATGCCTTGACCCCGCCCACCACGCCTTTAATCTTGCGGACATCTCTTGCATAGAAGTTGGAACGCTTGAAATATATGCAGTTTTGGCTAGGTGCTGCCAATGATAACGAAAAACACACAAACGTTATTGCTTTATAGCATAGAAATACAGAATCAAAAGCTATTTATCACCTATTATATACACATAAATTATCTAATTAGTACTAGCAGATGCATTTTTAAATATACATATATCAATATAATGCTTCATTTTTCTTTTCTTAGTATTTCTTAGTATTCATTTTTCAATTATTTATTCAGTAAAAAACTCACTTTCTAAAGCCCGAATTACGTCAAACTTTTTATAAAAGCGCCTAAATCCATATAACAGCGAACTATTGTGAAGAGTATTAAATACAAGGAAGTAAGACACTTATCCAAGCGCAGGTAATAAATCACCAAATATTGTTCTTTTCGCCCTCTCTCGAAATGCATTTTTTCCGTACATTTAAAAAACACGATTTTGAGTCATCTTATTTAAAATTCAAATAAATAAATCAGAGGAAGCAATAATAGCATAAGTCAAAACATTTTATTCCAGCGTCAAGGAATTGTATCGTAGTTTGTGGAAAAAAAACTGCTTTTGGCCAAAAAACGTAGTCTTCACTAAATTTGAATCCGATTAAAAAAGTACCGTGATTAATTAAAATGTTATAGGTAGAGCTGCCAAGTCTCCGGCATTTTGGATACCGTTATTTTAATACAGAAAATGTTTTGTTAAATTGGAACATTCTGCGGATTTAAAAAATGAACTTTTCCTATAAGAAAATTCTGCTGTGCAATAAGCGCGGGCTTGGCATCTCTGTATAGGAATATTTCGTAATCTACTTTTTAACCTTAAGAAAAGCAAAGACCATTTTTCGGGTACAAAAGGTATTGTTAATTGTTCCATTTTGTACACAAGGTACCGATTTTAATATTGATACATCTATGGTAATAAATTTCCAATAATGTTTTTAATCCCATTTATTTCATTAAAAATATAAATCTTTTATTCATTTAGTTTAAAGTAAATGGTTTTTAGCTAATTTCATAATACTTTTGAAATATTACTTTTCATTGGCCATTTTTTTTAAAGCATTTAGAAAATGGTTGTTGTTTTCAGTCAAATATAGACTTTGGTCTGTCCGCATTTTATTTTATTATTATTATTATTTATAAATGGTGGAGAAATATTAATACTTAATCCATAACGTACATAATATATGACCCTGTTATTACATAAGTCACCTTTTTATCATCATAAAAATTATGTTTTTACTGATTTTTATTAACTCAAAAGGAAAAGTTTTGTGCTTTGAGCAATAGATGTACGCATTTTAATTAATGTATTTATTTTAACAAAATTATTTGCAGTTAGAAGAATTTTTATTTAAATAGGAAACCTAAATGTCGCTGTTAATAAAGTAGAAAGTTACAAAAAAGTCACAAACCAGTAGACGCATACTATCAAATATGGAAAAACGACGAATTCAAAAATGACGTCGTATGAAATATCATCTTTTAAAGCAAAAAAACGAGGTCTGATTATCGAACCTACTGATTACAAAATGTGCATTACATTAAAAAAATAAAATAAAATAAAATAAAAAATACTGCAAATATAGATTTTTTTTTCTTTTGTGCAGTTTTGGCTTCGAAACGTGCGCTATGTTGCAAAAAGATATAAGCGGCTATGAAAACACACTTGGTAAACGTTCATGCTCAGTTTTACAAATAAATATGGCACATATATGCCCTATACACACCAAGGTAACTAATTGATGCCAAAATGGCGTCCAGTTGCCTAACATGGTTATCGTAATGTTATAATAAACTGTTTGTTTTTAAAATATTATCATTTATTAATTGTTATTTTTTTAATAACAGAAAATGTTTCGTTTATTCCTTTTTTTTTCATTTTGAAATAAATAAATAACGTGTTATTATAACATGCTTATATGTATCTGGTAATCAAAACGATGTTTTCGCCATAAAAATTTCGCCAAACCCGGTGCTTATATCTGTTTTATATTATCTCAAGTATTTTCTTTATATATACTATAATTGTTTTTACATACCACTTGCTTCTTCTTGCATATAAAAATAGGTAAGTGGCTCCTTTATGCAGTATAAATTGTATAAATCTTTAAAACATAACCCACGTTGCCCCTTTTTGGATCGAATTAAAAAGAGGAATAGAAAATGTTTCGTTTATTCCTTTTTTTTTCATTTTGAAATAAATAAACAACGTGTTATTATAGCATGCTATATGTATCTGGTAATCAAAACGATGTTTTCCCCTAATTGGCATAAAAAATCTCGCCAAACCCGGTGCTTATATCTCTAGTATATTATCTCAAGTATTTTATTTATGTATACTATAATTGTTTTTACATACCACTTACTTCTTCTTGTATATAAAAATAGGTAAGCGGCTCCTTTATGCAGTATAAATTGTATAAATCTTTTTTTAAAAAACCCGTTGCTCCTTTTTGGATCGAATTAAAGAAAAATTATGTCTAATTCCAGTATTGCTCCCAGGTATGCATACATATTCCAAATTTCAAAGTTGTATGCCAACAGGAAATGGATGAAAAATGGGAAAAGATGTCACATATGCACCAGGGTACATAATTGACGTCAAAATTGCATTATTTTACCTTAGATGATAACCTGGCTTTATTTATTTGTTATTTGTTTATTTACTCATAAAATGTTTATTAATTTTCATTTCCTTTTTAGCTCACAGGCTATCATAGCCTGAGAGCTTATGTGCCCGTCCGTTCTGTATGTATGTTCGTATGTACGTAACGCGATAACTCATGATAAAAATATCGGATCCACTTGAAATTTTGTATATAGGTATATCCTGATAAGGCGCTTCCCTGATTAGTTTTTGGAGTTCATTCGATATGTATAACAGGGGGAACGGGGGGCTCATGCCCCTCCCCTTAATTGATTTAATGGGTTTTTCATGCAGAATTAAGAGTTTTCGTTCAAAATTTAGATATAGGATCATTTTGATGAGGCAATTTCGTGACTTTTATTAGGTGTTCATTGAATAAGTATAAATAGGGGGAACAGGGGTTCTAATGCCCCCCCCCCCGTTACTTGACATAAATGGGATTTTCATGCAGAATTAAGTTTTCGTTCAAAATTTAGATTAGGATCATTCTGATGAGGCGATTCCGTGACTGTCATTAGGTGTTCATTGAATAAGTATAAATAGGGGGAACAGGGGTTCTAATGCCCCCCCCCCCCGTTAGTTGATATAAATGGGATTTTCATGCAGAATTAAGTTTTCGTTCAAAATTTAGATTAGGATCATTCTGATGAGGCGATTCCGTGACTGTTATTAGGTGTTCATTGAATAAGTATAAATAGGGGGAACAGGGGTTCTAATCCCCCCCCCCGTTAGTTGATATAAATGGGATTTTCATGCAGAATTAAGTTTTCGTTCAAAATTTAGATTAGGATCATTCTGATGAGGCGATTTTGTGACTGTTATTAGGTGTTCATTGAATAAGTATAAGTAGGGGGAACAGGGGTTCTAATGCCCCCCCCCCCCGTTAGTTGATATAAATGGGATTTTCATGCAGAATTAAGTTTTCGTTCAAAATTTAGATTAGGATCATTCTGATGAGGCGAGCCCGTGGCTGTTTTTAGGTGTTCATTGAATAAGTATAAATAGGGGGAACAGGGGTTCTAATGTCCCCCCCCCCTTAATTTATATAAATGGGTTTTTCAAGCAGAATTTTCAGATTTCGTTCAAATCTCTGAATAGTTTTGGAAGTTTAATGGTTAAGTATAAAAGAGAGGGGGTAATTCTTTTTAAATTATATAAAAGCTAAATGGGTTTTTATTAAGAATTATCTAATTTGCTCTGAATTTTGGATATAGATTTTTTATATGATAAAGCATGTCTTTGATAGTATAGGAGGTTCAATGATTAATTATATAAAAAAAAGAGGAAAGGGGAGAGCTGTTTCCCCTTCTTAATTTTTTTTTTCGAACGGAATTAACCCTTGAAAATATAAGGCTTTAATGTGCAATTAGTATTTGTAGCCTGTGAGCTCAATGCCATCAGTTTAACTGAGCAGTATTCTTTTTATTTTAATTATATAAAATATTTGTTTTTATAGTTATTAATTATTATTAATATTTTATTTACTAAGTTCTTTTTGAAAATAGAAAATAATTTAAAAATGTGTATGTAAGCGTTATTTGAAAACGGAGTTTTCGCCAAATGGGCTTTGAAAAAAATGTCGCCAAATCTGATGCGCGTGTGGTATCCGTACCGAAAAAATAGTGACCGGAATTGACTTCCACACACAAACAAAATATAAGTTAAAAGAAAACATGCAATAACAATAAATATAAAGGGAAAATGATGTCATAAAAGAAACTTTTTATTTAAAAACATAATTGTTTCTAATTTTCACACGCGAAACATATAAAATATTTTTTAGCGATCGAAAAATGCTATTAAGAGATTATCACAAAATCTAAAAATCAAAGTTTTTATGACATTTTTTTTTAATATAAAAAATACCAGTTTTATTTTCCTGCATGATAAAATTTTAAAATGTTTTATCTCATTCAATATTTCTGAGTGCGTAAATAATTACTATTTGCTCCATGTACTGATTCGGTTCTCTACAAAAATATCCAGCCGGTGAAAATCACGCGCACCAAATTTCTGTGACGTATGCAAATAAATTGTGCTTTTTTATCAGTTTTTTAAATATAACTTTTAAACTATTTGGAATTAATTTTTAAAAGTAGGTGCATTCACCAGATTACCTTCATAGATACCTTCTGATACAAATAGATTTGAAATCCGACAAGTACTTTTTGAGATTTGCTTGACTTGAATTGACTTGAATTTTTTTTACTTTTAATATCGTTACGTACTCTGAGTATAAGACTTCGCTACGCTCAGACAATGACTAGGACTTCCCTCAGAGGGATTAGTCTGAGCGATATTGCTTAGAACAGAGTTTTATTAATAATATGCTTAAAAAGGGAAAAAAATATATTTTTAATTAATTATATATTGTCACAAATTGAAATGATAAAAAATAGCAAAGTGAATGCTACAATTGCAAAATATTACATAAAAATTCCTATACACGGTTAAAAAAAAGTGGGAAATCAAACTATACAAAACAGTAATAAAACATTAAACTATCTTGTATTAGAATTTGAACTCTTTAAAATGACGTCAAGAACATACATCACACCAATTTTATTATCTAAAAGTGGCGCAAATCATGATGGTTGAGTAGAATGAGGGAATTTTTTATATGGTGTGTGGTGCATTTAAATAGTTAGAAGAAATTAGTTGTCTGAGCGAAGCGAAGTCTTTATACTCAGAGATACGTAACGATATTAAAAGTCAAAAAAATTCTTTCGTCAAGCAAATCTCAAAAAGTACTTGTAGGATTTCGATTCTGTTTGTACCAATAGATACCTATGAAGGTAATCTGGTGAATGCACCTACTTTTAAAAATTAATTCCAAATAGTTCAAAAGTTATATTAAAAAAACTGATAAAAAAGCACAATTTATTTGCATACGTCACAGAAATTTGGTGTGCGTGATTTTCACCAGCTGGATATTTTGGTAGATAACCGAGTCACTACATGGAGTAAATAGTAATCATTTACGCACTCAGAAATATTGAATGCAATAAAACATTTTAAAATTTAATCATGCAGGAAAATAAAACTTATTTTTTTATATTAAAAAAAATGTCATAAAAACTTTGATTTTGAGATTTTGTGATAATCTCTTAATAGCATTTTTTGATCGCTAAAAGAATGTTTTATATATTTTGCGTGTGAAAATTAGAAACAATTAATTTTTAAATTAAAAGTTTCTTTTATGACATCATTTTCCCTTATATTTATTTTTATTGCATGTTTTCTTTTAACTTATATTTTGTTTGTGGGTGGAAGTCAATTCTGGTCACTAATTTTTCGGCACGGATACCACAAGCGCATCAGATTTGGCGCATTTTTTTTCAAAGCCCATTTGACGAAAACTCCGTTTTCAAATAATGCTTACATGCACATTTTTAAATTATTTTCTATTTTCAAAAAGAACTTACAGTAAATAATATAATAATAACAATTAATAACTATAAAAAGAAATATCTTATAGAATAAAAAAAGGAAATGAAAGTAAATAAACATTTTATGAGTAAATAAACAAATAATAAATAAATATAGCCGGGTTACCATCTCAGGTAAAATAATGCTATTTTGACGCCAATTATGTACCGTGGTGCATATGTGACAACTTTTCCCATTTTTCATCCATTTACTGTTGGCATACAACTTTGAAATTTGGAATATGTATGCATACCTGGGAGCAATACTGGAATTAGAAGTTGATTTTTTTTTTAATTCGATCCAAAAAGGGGCATTGGGGGCTATTTTTTAAAGATTTATGCAATTTATACTGCATAAAGGAGCCACTTACCTATTTTTATATACAAGAAGAAATAAGTGGTATATAAAAACAATTATAGTATACATAAATAAAATACTTGAGATAATATACTAAAGATATAAGCACCGGATTTGGCGAGATTTTTTATGCCAATTAGGCGAAAACGTCGTTTTGATTACCAGATACATATAGCATACTATAAGAACACGTTATTTATGTATTTCAAAATGAAACAAGTTGGAAATTGCACGTGAAGCGTAGCAAATGAGGTGCGTTCGTACGATAACGAAGTTTTTAAAATATTACTCTCATATATCAATCTCATAAAATTGTAAATAGTGAATTAGAATTAAAACGCTCATCAAACAATGTTCTCCCTGTACTATTATGTAATGGAATACTTTTGTGTGGCTTTTTAAATCAATAACAAATGTTCTTTGCACCCTAAATTATGTAAAATGTATATTATAATATGTACTTCATAGTTGCATATAAATTTTATTAAGTTCGAATGAGTGTAACACCATTAAAATGCATTTGAAACATTTTTCCCCATTGACCGTAATGTAATGGATTACTTTTGATTGTCCCTGTAATTGATCTATGCATCCGATTTTGACAAAATTTGAAAAAACTCGGCAAAATTATGTAAAAATAGTATTTTATAAAAGTAGTATATGCAACTTTATATATAAGATTTTGTAATTCTATCATTCAATATGCTTATTTTCATCATATTTTATCATAATGAATGACCAATTAAAGGTAACATCTCATTTTCTTTACTTATCGCAAGTTATTAAATGTGTTTTCTCAGCAATATCGCTCAGACTAATCCCTCTGAGGGAAGTCCTAGTTAATATATATAATAATATAACATCTACATCTGTTTTATATGCATGTGATTAGATTTTCGATAAAAAAATAGGGTATTCTCTCTTAAAAATATATATATATAAAATCTGGAAAACACCAACAAAGGAATACAGTGTGTCCTTTCGAACGTGTTCCATTTATGTTCAATGTGATTTAAATGGGTCGTGCATGCTAGCCACTACATACGCTGTTTTGTTTTCTTTTTAAACTCATTCTTGTGAAATTGAACTGTATTTCTTTTAGCATGCATAAAATAAAACGAATGGACAATCATGAATGTGGTAGAGAGTTTAGAGAGGTATACGCCGTATACTTTCTGGATTTTTTTAAGAACCACACTGTAAAAAATTTTCGGAACGTTATTCAAATTAACAGTAACCTTCCCGATATTATCTGATATGTCAGAGCTGTTTTCACTTTCCGATAGAATCAGGAAATTTTGGGTTTACTTTCCGAAGTGAACGAAATCCTAGCTAACGCATGCGCAGTCCAACTATTTCTCTAGTCGACTGTTTCTGCAACCGCGAGAATCGGAAGTGATATGTTCCCGCCTAATCACCATCACCACTTCGATGTTCTAAAGCATTTTTCTTGCATAAACATAAAGTAATTTTAAATCAATTAGTATATTTAGATAAATATTATAACAGAATCATTAATAAATAGTGAAGAAAAACTTCGTTTAATATTGCTTTGAGAAATTTAGCTAGACACATAATAAAGCCGTTTTAAAAAAGGGTAATGGAACACAGAGTTCAATAATAAAAAACCTTAACGGAAAAGATGTTGCCAAAACACAATAATGTAAAACTATTTTTTTTTCTCTTTAACAAACTGCAACACTTTCCCTTGTTAAAAGAAAAAAAATTACACTAATAAATCTAAGTTAAAGTTCAGAGTCTACATGAGTAGCAGCAACTAATCCATCATCTCCATAAAGAGCTACGAGAAGTTTTATTCCTTCTTCTTCTCGAATGAATAAACATTGATCTGCTTCACTGGTCTTAAATCCTAGATCTAACATAAATTTTCCAAAACATTTATGCCAGCATTAAGGAGCTTATTTCAATCCGTACAAACTTTTCTTGAGTTTACATACATTGCTAGTGCCATCATTATAGCCTTCAGATTGCTGCATGTAAATTGTTTCATCTAAATAATCATACAAAAATGCGGTTGAAACATCAAATTGCATAAGATGCATCTTTTCGCTTGCCGCAATACTTATTAGTGAACGTACAGTTCCTAATTTTGTGACTGGACTGAAGGTTTGATTATAATCAATACCTTTTCTCTGATTGAAGCCTTCAATCACAAGTCTTGCCTTATATTTATCAATGGTACTATCTGGATTTTTCTTAATCCGAAAGACCCATTTGCAGGGAAGAGCCTTTGCTTTATCTGGAAGTGGTGTTAGTGTCCATGTGTTGTTTTCCTTTAAAGAACTGATTTCAGAATCCATGGCCTTTATCCAGAAATTACGTTCTTTACAATTAATTGCTTCTTCATATGAACTTGGTTCATCTCCTTCAGACATAAAAACTACAGATGCCATCACGTAATCTTCAAAATATTTAGGCTGTTTTAGTTCTCTTCGATCTCTTAATTCCATAGTATGTTATTTCTTTTCATCCTCTTTTTCATTTTCTGAAATAACGTGATCTTCTGAGTCTTCTTGATCATTCTTTCCCTCATTTTTATCTTCAGGTAGCTGCCTATTAGATTCAATTAAAGGTATTTGTACTGAATCTTCACAATTTGCTAACTTTTTCTCTTGAAAGATTACATCTCGGGAACAAATAACTGTATTATTTTCTTTTATCCAGATGCGATATCTTTCATCGCCGTCATATCCCAACAAATAATCTTTTATTGCTTTTCTGTCCATTTTTCGACGTTTCTGATCTGGTACGTGAGCATAACAGGGTGATCCGATTATACGCATGTGTCTTACTCGAGGTTTCTTCCCTATCCACAATTCATAAGGGCTTACATTTGGTAGAGAACTTTTACCTGTTCTGTTTAAAATATATACAGACGAATTAATCAGTTCTGCCCATAATGATGAAGGAAAATTGATTTCAGAATTAGAATTTTTCAAAGTTCTTGCCATTTCAACAAGGGTTCTATTTTCACGCTCACTTCCACCATTCTGTTGTGGGGTATAGGGAGCAGTTAATCTTTGATTAATTCCATTTTTCTTCAGGATGCTTCTAACATTTTCATTATCAAATTCTCCTCCGTTATCACTTAAGATTTCTTTGATGTTGTGTCCTAAATTTTTAGCATGTGCTATCATATCTTCAGTAGCTTGCGCAACTTCTGACTTATGACGAAGAAAAAATACATATCTAAATTTTGTAAAATGATCTTTAAAGTTGACAAAGTAACGATATTTTCTAAAGGATTCATCAAAGGGTCCACATACATCTGTTGAGATAAGCTCTCCAGGTTTTGTGGTCTTCTGTCTAGTGCCAAATTTTAAGCGATGTGCTTTCCCATATATACAAGCTTCACAAAGCTGATTATCTAATCCAACTTTGATGTTCATTTGCTGTTCTAGAACATTCTTCACATGACGCTTGTCCTGATGTCCCCAGCGCTCGTGATATAACTGTAGAAGAGAATCACTTGTTGTAGCTATGTTTACTTCCACTGGATTACTCGGAATAAGTACTTCCATATGAACTTTGTATAAACCACCATTTACGTTTCTTGTACCGTACATTACAACATTATTGTTGATTTTTAACCAACACTCTTTGACAGTTGATTCGAATCTGCTGTTTTTGTTTCGATCTTGTGCTGCCAGTACTGAAAACAGATTCTTACTAATACCTGGTACAAACCAAACTTCCTTAAGTTCTTTGAATTGTCTCTCTCCTTTTATTTTCATCATTACCTTTAAAGTTCCCTTACCTACTGCCGGTAGTACTTGCCCATTTGCAGTGGTAATACCATGTGGGGTTTCAAATTTTTCAAATTCTGTAAAATAACTACCATAATTTGTAATATGTTTTGATGCACCATTATCAACAAACCAATCATAACAATTTTCTTCAGACGAAAATGCATGTTTGTCTAGAGCTATTAATGACATATTTGCTGTAGAACTATCTTTTCTTAAGTACTTATTATTCTGATTGGGCTTAGCTGGCTTTCCATCAGCTATCCACTTTCTACAATATTTTACCCAGTGACCATTTTGATGACAGTAATTGCATTTTCCAACTTGCTTTTTGGTTTTTAAAGGCGTTTTTATCCTACTGATTTTTACTTCTAATGCTTCATGAATTTGGACATCACTTTTTGACTTCTCTTCTTTATTTTCTCTTTCTAGAGAACATAATTGAGTTGTTAACTCGTCAATTGTTCTTTTATCTTCATTCAGAAGTAGCCAACTCGATTTGAAAGAACGGTACTCTTGAGGCAATGTGTCTAGGATCTTGCAAATTAGTAGCATTTGAGGTAATTGAACTTCTTGCTTTCTTTGAAGACCCAAATTTAATTCGCTCCAAAAATTCTTTAAATTCGATAGATGAGCAGCCATACTGTCATCCACTTTCCACTTACACTGAAAAAACTGTAGATATATATTGTACAACTGGTTATCAGAGGTGGCTTCATAAAGCTTCTGAAGCTCTAGCCATACTTCTCTTGCATTATCAAATCTCATGATTTTCTGCATAGTTTCCTCTGTCATTGAATTTGTTAGCACCATCATGGCACAAGTATTTGCCTTTTTATATTTGCCAAGATCGTCTTTGTACTTCTTCAAAGATGCCTCGTTAGCTCCATCGGGTGGTTGATCCGGTTTGACTAACTTTCCTTCAACCAGTTCTAAAGCATTAGTATAATAATTTAAAGCAAACTTGATTCTGTATTTCCACATCGGCCAATCGTTTTCTCCGCTTAATGGTTTTATCTGCAACTTTCCTATATCCATAATTAGACTTTCACTCTTAATGAAATATCTTCTACTTTTTTAAATATATGATAATAACCACTTAAAATTCAGTCCACTTCGATCATTTATTTCCTTCTAGGACTTTCTTAGATTCTTGGGAAAAAATGATTTCAGGACTAACGTTAGACAAAAAGAAAACGAAGAAAAACCTACTTTTCTTACCGATTATGCATTAGGCTTAATGCTATAACGATATACTAAATATTTAAAAACTTTGCTTGAATTATTACAGCGCACATAGCATGCGGAAAACCCATAACCTAAAGTAATTTTAAATCAATTAGTATATTTAGATAAATATTATAACAGAATCATTAATAAATAGTGAAGAAAAACTTCGTTTAATATTGCTTTGAGAAATTTAGCTAGACACATAATAAAGCCGTTTTAAAAAAGGGTAATGGAACACAGAGTTCAATAATAAAAAACCTTAACGGAAAAGATGTTGCCAAAACACAATAATGTAAAACTATTTTTTTTTTCTCTTTAACAAACTGCAACAAAACAAAGTAAGTTTGTGTTATATTATTATTTACTTTTGAGTTTAAAGTTATAATTAATTCTATTAATATTTATTTTTAACTTGTTTACCAGTTTAATTCAGGTGATTAATTTAGTATTGCATATTTCACTGATGTCCATGAAATTCAGTTTGAAAGGTAATAGAAGGAATACCTATTTTTAAAAAAATGATGATAATACTTTAACATTTACTAAGAAAAAGGATAAATTTCTTACTTGTAAATACATTAAAATATATACATTTCTAGTTTATTTATGGGTGATTCCACAGTATTGCGTACATGACATTTACAAAGTTCATTGAATTATTTGTTTATAAGATACTGAGCTGAATGAATAATTTGAATTGTTACTATAAAAGATAAGTTCTTCAAAATACATTTATATGCTACTGAGAAAAGAATTTAAATTCGAAACAAATCACAAATTATAGACGTTGCAGACATGATGTACGCAGTTTCTATTTTGAAAGTTTTTATACTTTTTAGAAAATGTCAATTTTATTTAAAAAAATATTTTTGATAAGAATTGAATGTATATATAAATTAATTAATATTAACAATATTTTATTTTTTATAGTTTTTTTAAATGTAGAATTAGTCATTCAAGTTTATGAGTTGCAGACACGACATTAGTGCCTTTCATATTAAACGTAACAAAATTTAGATACAAATATCTTTATAATAATAATGCAGTTTTAATATAAATGTAAATATACACATTTGTATGTATTTTGATGATATAATACATACATTTGTATGTATTTTAATGATATAATACATAAATGATACTTATTTTATATTTTTATTTATTTAAATTAAAAAACAAAAAGAAAAATTTAACAAGAAAGCTGGGAGCTCTGCCGATTGCCAATTAAGATTAGCAAGTATTATCAATAATGTTATATATATATATATATATATATATATATATATTTAGAGCTATTGTTGAATCAGGGGGAGGGGGTGCTGTTTGAACCAGTGTTGGATAACAAGTTAACAGACCAAAACTAATGGGGGGCACATGCCCTAGGCGCCAGGCGAAGGGAGACCATATGAACCTGTTGTATTTTGATATTTCTCACGTTTATGTTTAACACGGTATTGTTAAACACGTCCTGTCTGGGTTATGCCAAAATATAGAAGAATTTAAGGATATGGCATAAAGATCCTGTATAAACCGGGATCTTTTTAGATTATTTCCGATTCCACTTACAAGATTAATGAATCAATATTTTACAAAAGAGAATACGTAGTTCAGTATTACATATTTTATTATTATTAATTTTAAATGAAGTAAGATATTAGAAAATTAGTAAAATTATATTTGTAAATATGCTTTACTGAGGAAAGGGGGGGGGGGCACCAAAATATGTTTGCCCTGGGTTTAGCATACTAACTAAACGATCCAAAGGCGATTCTGCTATGTATTTTTCAAAAATCAAAGATTTTTCAGTTCCGAAAAAAAAATCGTCCTCAATCCGGAAATTTAGACAAAAAACGTATTGCAAATTTCGTTAAATCGCCTCCAAAAAAAATCAATGTCGTAAATCATTCGCAGAAAAATCGTAAATATCGTTAGAGTTTTGCGCAAAAAACACGAATTTCTGTAGATAATCGTGAAAAAACTCAAATTTCGTCAGAAAATCGTGAAAAAAATGTGAATTTCGTCAAACAATAGTGAAAGAACAGAAATTTCATCAAAGATTCGGGGGGAAAAAAGCAAATTTCGGATGGAGATCACAGTTGAAACGAAAATATCATCAAAATACCTGCAAAAAAAACAGAAATCGCAAAAAAATCACAACTTTCGCCAAACGATCTAAAAAATTCTGCAATTTTTGTCAAAGAATCACGAAAATTCTGCAAATTTCATCAAAGGACCGTGAAAAATCCACAAATTCCCTCAAAAAACCTTGAAAAATTTGCAAATTTCATTAAAAAAAAAAACTAAGTCCGATAGTTTCGTTCAAAGATCGCGAAAAATCCACAAATTTCGTCAAAAGGTCGCAGAAAAAACACAGAACCAAAAGTAATTTCCCTCCCCCCCCCCCATTTCTCACACAATCTGCTGTAACTTTTCAGAAAATTTTTTGCGAATTTCAAGGAAGTTTTTGCTTAGAATTAAGTTTGAAGATCCCTTTGACAAATTTGGCATTTTCCCGCAATCCTTTAAAGAATTTAGCGTTTTTTTTGGTAGTTTTGTTGGTAGTAGAAAATCGGCATCCCTATTTTTCTGCACCCAGGGCGACTCTCCCTCCCCTTCCCAGGTCGCTGTTTATATGGCGATCCTTTCGTGAAATTCGCAATTATTCCCCAGTCATTTTACAAAATTCGTGTTTATTCCGCAATCATTTTATGAAATTCGCGTTTACTCCACAATGATTTTACGAAATTCGCGTTTATTCCGCAACCATGTCACAAAATTAGTGTTTATTTCTCGATTTTTTAAAGAAATTTATGTTTTATAGCGATCATTTAAGAAAAAGCGAGTTTTTATTTCGCGATTCTTTGAGAAAATTAGCGTTTCTATCGAGATAATCTAACAAAATTTTCTGCAAATGATTGATGAAATTGATTGTGAAAATATACATTTAATCCTCCGTTCAAAAGCTATGAAAAATCGGTTATTAGTATGGAAATTCAGAGATAACTATCCGAATTTCCGAGCTGATAAATGATTATTCATAACTTTTGGAATCGAATGTGTTAACTTTTTGGAAAATTTGAAACGGAATTACTCCGTTCTCGCGACAGAAAATTGCACGAAACTTGTCAATCGATTGCAGAAAAAAATGCGAAATTTGACGATCCATTGCGAAAAATATCGTGAATTCAATCAATTTGTCGCTGTAAAAAACTCGCAAAATATGTCATTCATTCACACATTTTTTGATTTTTTTGTAGTGGGAGCCTCCCGCATACGATATTCTTTTGGGTGGGATTTCAAAATTTCAGGCTCGAATCCCGCCATCCCGCCCTGAAATTCAAGTCTTGAATGTGAATTTCTTTAAAATATCTCAGAAAGAATATGTGAATTTTGTCAGAGTATAGCGAAAAGATTATGTGAATTTCACCAGAAGATCACAAAAATAAAATGCAAATTTCAATGAAAAATCAGTAAGAAAATGCTACAAAACTAGAACAATCTCTTAAGTTGTATAATTATTTTCAGAGGAAAAAATTTATTGAATTGAAAGACTGAAACCTTTCCCTTTTACGAATGTCAAAAATAGTCGTGAAACAAACATTCACACACACATATGCAAAAAAAAGTCCTCCAGATTAATTTTAAGTGTGTGTGCAATGATTTTTCATTTCCAAAGGCTGCCAGAACATAAAATGTTTCTGTCCTATCAGAAAATCGCCATTTTCACATTCAGTTCATGCACTTGGCACACCATGTTAAAGAAGGCCAAATCATGCTTACAATAAATAAATAAATTTTTTTTTTTTTTTTTTTTCTAGATATCATGGTTGAATGTAGCAGAAAATAAAATTGAAGTCCCAGTTTTTTTGTCCATAAAATGAGGCATGAAGTACCTGAGCATTTAAAAAGGGTAATCCTTAAAGCTTTATTTTTGTTATATTTTAATTAAAATAGATATTTTAGACGAGTCAAGTCTCCAGATTTCAACAGAAAACTCTTAATTTTCACATGTTTTTCTATACTCCTGATTTTCGACATATTTCTCCTGATTTTATGCATATTTTTAAATATTCTATTACAGTAGACTCCCTAAAATCCCCACATAATTTACGAATGTAAACTATGAAATATTTAGTTCAGATATAATTACAAAATTTGACTGTTTTAGTCTTATATCGATTCCAAACATATTTCAATTTGTAATTTTTGTTATTACTGAATTCCTATTTTTTCATCAAGGAAAAATAAATTTATTTCTGAAAAATTTAAGATATTGCTGATATCACTGGTAATTACAATCTTACCAAATATATTTATGTACTAGTCAAGTTTTTTTTGGTTATTAAGTCTGACAATAAAACTTCCATATTTTATTATTTTGATATGAATTAGTAATGTGCCTTTATGAAGGCACAATGATTAATTTCGGAAAAGTACATTTCATCTGCATAATGGAAATGTAATCATACCTTAATAATTATTAACTTGAACTGCTTTTAATACTTTAATCATTTTGAAAATTATGTAATTTTTTATTATTTTAGTATATTAGTTATTTTATTTTTTATTATATTGTAAGCATTCATTATAATTTTGACTGCATTATTAATTACATTTAAATTGCTGTTTTAAAAAAATGTAAACAAAGCAATGACCAGAAATTTGCAAAATTCTAAAATCCGCACAACCTCTGGTCCTAAGCTGTGTGGCTTTGACGGAGTCTACTGTATTTTACAATCAATTGTATTGCGATTCAGAAATGCAAAATTCCAGTACTAGTATAGGTGTAATTCTTTACTGTGATTGATCAAAATACAGTCCACTCCCTCTAATCTACAACCCTATAATCCGCTTTATATTTTAGATGTAAACAAACAGTTAAATTCTCCTTTTTTTTTTTAACCAAGATGCACACTTTGACTATAATAAAGGTTGGACTGTACTGATGAATTTAGAAATTTTTAATGCATTTCTGCATTTATTAAAAGAAAATGTTTTATGTATCTTATAAATAACTATTAAGACTGCTATCTTCTGAGCACATTTGCTGACTATGTAAAAGATAGATAGCTCTTGAGGATAAATATCTTATTTTTTTAGAATAAACAAACTTAGTTACTAATCAAGAAATTCTGACTCTTAAGGGCATCAAGATTAAACTGCATAGCATAACAGGGCTTGAATTTCAGGGCGGGATGGCGGGATTCGCGCCCAAAATTTTGAAATCCCGCCCAAAAGAATAACGTGGACGGGAGGCTCCCGCCCAAAAAATTTTGCATTTTGAAACTATGATCAACTCCCACGACCGTTTTGTGAATTTTATGATATTTTCGTGCGAGTAATCGACACATTTTGCGAGTTTTTTTACAGCGAAAAATCATTAAAAATCACGATTTTTTCCGCGACTGTTTGACAAATTTTGCAATTTTTTTTCCTGCAATCAATTGGCGAGTTTCGTTGTATTTTCCGCGGTGAAATAGAGGTGATTCTGTTCGGAATTTCCACCTCCCCCCCCCCCCCCCCCCCACACACACACACACAAAAAAAAAAGAACGCATTCAATTCCAAAAAATATGAAATAGTGATGCCGCGGACGCGCTATTGCGCATAAATTACTCAAAAGATCGGAGATGACACACAAAAGAAACAGCTTTTACACATTTCACAAGACGCGTGATTTCGTAAAAGTTTCCTAAAAAACGGCAAATATTGTTAAAAGATCGCGAAAAAAACAACTAATTTCCGGCAAATTTCGTCAAAAGATGCACGAAAGAATGCTTAATTTCGTCACAGACTCCTGTAAAACGGCAATTTTCGTCAAAAAGGTTGCGAAAAAACGTCAAATTTCGTCCAAAAATCGCGAAAAACGACAAATTTCGACAAAAAATTCACTATAAATGACAAATTTCCCCAAAATATCACGAAAAACGGCAATTTTTGTAAAAAAAAAAATCGCGATCAAACATCAGATTTCATCAAAAGATCGCGAAAAAACTGCAAATTTCCTCAGAAAATTCACGAAAAAACATCAAATTTCGTCCAAAAATCCCAAAAAACGACAAATTTCGACAAAAGATTCACTATAAACAAAAAATTTTCCGAAAATATCGCGAAAAACAGCAATTTTCGTTAAAAAAATCGCGATAAAACAACATCAGATTTCATCCAAAGATCGCGAAAAAACGGCAATTTTTCTCTGAAAAGTCACGAAAAAACGGCAAATTTCGTCCAAAAATCCCGAAAAAACGGCAGATTTCGTGAAAAAATCGTAAAAAAAAGACAAATTTCATCAAAAGATAGCGAAAAAATGCAACTTTCGTCAAAGAGAACCTCACCCACCTTCCTCCTCCCAAAAATAATATAACGGGGAGTTCATTTTTCTGTTCAACAGTATAATTTTCCTGCTTCAATTTTTTTTTCTTTGCTTCTCTAAAATCAGTTTCTGACAGCTCCAAATCTTTCTGAGTGAGTGCAATTCCTGAAAGCAACCATATATTAAACAAAAAGTATCCTTTTACTCAACAAAGTATTCATTTTTTAAGAAAATCTTTTTCGATGAATTTGACTTGCCCCTTTCTTAAAGAAATGCAAACAATAGTGAAACTTCTTATTTTCTACACTCAAATAAGTATTATTTTATGATTAAATTTGTATCTTGCACATTTAAAATACAGAAAAATAACATTGTTAATTATAATTATTAATCATTAATTATAAATTATAAATATAAATTTATTAAATTAATTAAAAGTTTTATTAATTATTATTAAAATAATAATTAGACCTGTGACAAAAATAATTAGCACCGGGAGGGAATTTACCACCAGTAAAAACTAGACAGTATAAAAGTTTTTTTTACACATTTCGCATAATTATTCTGAATTGTTGATAAAAATTGCTTCAATGATATTTTTTTATGTCTGTATTCTGGTAATTCTTTAAATAGCACATAAAATAATGGCGGATTTTAAATATTTTTTCTCCCTCCCAAACAACCAAACTCCCCTCCATTTATAAATGTTGGTAGGGAGACTCCCCTCCTTCGAAAAATTGAATTTCAAGCCCTGCATAAATAAAAAATGATAAAGCAAACAACTATCACTGTGATGTTTGATAGATTTAAAAATAAAAAAAATGTTTTCAATTAATTTTATATTATTATATCATTTAAATGTGTTCCTATTGACTATAGCTTTTTATGCATGAAAAAGTATTTTCTTTCATTTCTGTGTTATTTATTTGCTGCATATTTAACATTTGTTGATAAATTCCAAATATTAGAATGTAAACAAAGAAATGACCTATAATCTGCGAAATTCTATAATCCGCAAAACCCTTGGTCCCAACCTGTGCGGATTAGAGGGAGTGTACTGTAGTATTTTATGAGATAAACTACAATCAGATTCTTAAAAAACTATGATGGATTTTTAAGATTTACTGTTTTTGCATGTTTTGGATTATTAATAATTTGATTCATTTAAGGCTTATTTACGATTTTTACTATAGTTTGATACATGTCAACAAACTGCCACCTTCCCTGTAATATGTAGTCAATTTAAAATATGTTAAAACATTATATCGATCAACTACAAGAAAAGTGATAAATCTCGCAAAAGTTCATGCTGTGTTTTATTCCGCTAATCATTTTATTCCATCATATGTGTGTCTTGCTACACAAACAGTTTCATAAGTAAAGTTATATGGAAATTTACTTTTTTAATGATATATCCATTTGTGACTTCTGACCACAGAAGTGAGGTGGATTGTGTAAGGAGGTATTCAACTCTCGATACCTTGTTCTGCATCCTCCTTCTTGAAGATTTTGTGTTTTTATGCATGTTTCCATTTCTGCATGCAGAACTAACTGCTATACAGTATAATTATGCAAATTGTCTTTTGCCTCTCATTTAAAATTTACTTTTGTTGAGATGTGTCACTATTCTTGCGAGTGAACAATATGTTTAAACGCATTATACTTGCAAGGAATACATATTTTCCTTATTTAAGTAAGAGTGACATATTTCTTTTTAATCATTGGGAGAATTGAGCATCCCCCCCTCCCCCTTGTGATGAAGAAAGAAACTATATGAGTGGTGTATTGTTATTAAGAAATATATCCTCATATCAGTATTAAAATATTAATAACGATATTTAAAAAAATTAACCTAAACCTTACATAATTTAAAGTTGAAATTTTGAAAAAAAACAGTTGAATTTTTGAGTTGGGCAAAATCATAACAACCCTGCTTTAGTTAAATGCTAAATTTATATAGTTTCTTTCATTAATTGCAAATAAGAGATCAATTGAAAACTTTTTATTTTCCTTCTTTACAGCTTTTTTGAGGGGGGGGGGGGGCATTTTATTAATGCTTAGAAATTCCTTTTAAATCTGGTTCTTTTGAAATATATTTTTAGGACCGTGCTGATTCACTCTAACATAGTCCTAAATTTCATGCAAACATTATCTAATCTGATGTTGTATTAATTTGTGAAATGATTCACTAGCGTAGACACATTTTGGAAAAACTTAACCAAAAGGAAATATATTAAATAAAAATCACATTATAGGTCGCGCACCAACGTGCGATAATACACAGCAACAGAAGATTTAACAGCCGCTCAGAACAACTAGCACGACAGTCCGAACATAGCCTACTATAATACTTTTTATTCCCGCTCATCGCAGGAACGGTTCAGTCAAGTTTACAGTTACTGTCCGTCCTAGCAAAACCATGGATGCAGACAGTGGAGTCGACCATGGATGCAGTCAAAGAATGGAGTGGGCTCTTCTGAAACCCTTGAGTTGGTGAATGTCAGATCCCCACAGTAGCCCCCCCTGAGCAATAGCGAAACAATTTCCACTATCAGAGGTATCGAGGGTTAAATCTGACATGCCGACCAGCACGTGTAGTTACAGTTGCACGTTTAAAAACTGGAATTTCTGCTGGTTTTGTTGGTGATGCTGATGTTGACATATCGAGGTCACTTATAGGTTGCTTTTCTGCCTGCTTAGGGATGGAAGGCTGCTCATCCTCAGAACACAAGAAGGCGGGTTTCACCCTGTCAATATTTACAGTCACAGTTCGACCGTTGATTTGCAGGGAGAAATTTTTATTGGACCTTTGTAGCACTTTGTAAGGCCCCTCAAATGGAGGTTGAAGGCTCTTCTTCACCCCATCCCTGCGCAGAAACACATGAGAGCATGACTGGAGGCTTTTGCTGACAAAAATTGGATGGTCAGCTGTAGGCCGAGAAGTGGCTGGGCGTAGGTGTTGCATAACCTCACGTAGCCTGCCAAGAAAATTGATTGGATCAGGTGTGTCAGCTGCTGGAACGAGGAACTCTCCTGGCAGGGCAATGGTAGTACCATATAACATTTCAGCTGCCGTTGCCTGTAGGTCATCCTTCCATGCCGTCCGTATGCCCAGGAGCACTGATGGCAATACCTTGGTCCATTCTATGGTGCTATGGGCCCTAATTGCAGCTTTGAGTTGGCGATGGAATCGCTCTACCTGTCCATTCGCTGCCGGGTGGTATGGAGACGTGTGGATTTTTGAGATGCCCAGGAAAAGATTCAGTGCTGAGAACAGAGATGACTCAAACTGAGGACCTTGGTCAGTCGTCAGACGCAAAGGTGGTCCAAAACGGGCAATCCAACCAGCATAGAAGGCTTCTGCCACACTCTCTGCAGTTGTATCAACTAATGGAATGGCCTCTGGCCACTTGGTGAACCGGTCGATACATGTTAAGCAAAATCGAAAACCATTAGATGGTGGCAATGGCCCAATCAAATCTATGTGCACATGCTGGAATCGAGCTGACGGCTGTTCAAATGTGCCAATAGCACTTTTCGTGCGCCGGTGAACTTTGCTTCTCTGGCAGGGGATGCACGACCGCACCCATAATGCAATATCTTTCCGCATTCCAGTCCAAACATAACGTTCAGCAATCAGTTTCTGGGTAGCTTTAACACCTGGGTGGGATAGCTCATGCAATTTACGAAAAACTATTTTCTGCATCTCTGTAGGCACAAAAGGTCTAATGCGACCTGTAGAAATGTCACATTGCAGCTCAATTGCTGAATCACCTACTGGCATTGGCTGAAATTTTAAATCAAAGTTACTTTGCTTAGCCTGTTGCAGGGCAATATCCGTTGCCTGCAATTTAGCCATTAACTCCAAATCGACCCCACCAGACTTAATGGATGAAATATTAATTCTCGATAGAGCGTCAGCTACAACATTTTCCAAACCACTGATATGCTGTATGTCTGTAGAAAATTGGCCTATAAAATCAAGCTGGCGAGTTTGTCGAGGTGAGCTCTTATCAGCTTTTTGTCGAAATGCAAATGTCAGTGGCTTGTGGTCAGTAAAGATCGTGAAGTTACGACCTTCAAGCATATGTCTAAAATGCTGTACAGCGGAGTATACCGCCAAAAGTTCACGGTCATAAGCACTGTACTTTTGTTGTGCAGGTGACAGAGATTTTGAAAAAAATGCTAAGGGTTGCCAATTGTTATTTACCTGCTGCTGCAAAGCTGCACCCATTGCAAAGTCAGATGCATCGACAACAATTGACAGAGGTGCATTTGGCATGAAGTAAGCCAAAGTAGCAGCATTTGCCAGCTCTTCCTTGCTTCGTACAAAAGCATCATTGGACTCTGCTGTCCACTGAATGACACTTTTATCATTCTTTTTGGCACCTTGCAAATATTTGTTTAAAACCCCCTGTGTGTGCGCAGCATGGTGGATAAACCGACGATAAAAATTAAGCATGGCCAGATAACGACGTAACTCTTTAATTGTTTCAGGACGAGGAAACTTTTTAATTGCCTCAACCTTATCCTGGAGCGGACTAATGCCCTCCGCAGAGATAGTATGCCCTAAGAATTTTACGTTAGATTGGCCAAAAACACATTTAGATGGATTCAAACGTACCCCATACTGAGATAATCGCTCAAAAACCATTTGTAAATGTTGCATGTGCTGCTCGTAATTCTCGGATGCCACCAATACATCATCAAAATATGGGATGCAAAATTCAAGCCCATACAATACCCTATGGATAAAACGTTGAAAAGTGGCGGCAGCGTTGGCTAAACCAAACGGCATAAATAAAAATTCGAAAAGACCGAATGGGGTCGTGACCGCTGTTTTTTGAACATCTTCCGGTCGAACCGGGATCTGGTGATACGCTCTCGACAGGTCTAAAGTTGAAAAAATCTTTTTACCGTGCAGCACCTGTGTACAATCCTGAATGTGAGGAACAGGATAACGATCCGGCAATGTAATAGCATTTAACTTCCGATAATCTCCACACGGACGCCAATCACCTTTTGATTTTGGGACCATATGCAGTGGGCTAGCCCAAGAGCTGCTGGAAGGTCTGCAAATGCCAGCCGACAACATGAATTGAAATTCTTCCTTAGCTGCGCGTAGCTTATCCGGCGGAAGTCTGCGAGGCTTAGCAAACACAGGTGGACCTTTTGTTTCGATGACATGCTGCACATCATGCTTTGGGGGCTTAAGGGAGGCTGACGTATCAGTAAGGTTAGGAAATTTATTAAGTAATGTATGAAATGGCATTCCCTCGGAGACGGTGCGTATATTGCTACTAACGGACTTATCAATTACCCCTTGTGCTTGCAAATTTGTAATGGGGTCATGCAATTTTCCCTGACGCACATCAATTAGTAATCCAAAATGTCTAAGAAAATCCATGCCAATAATTGGTTGGGAAACCTCTGCTAAAATAAAGGACCAGTGGAATTCCCTGCGCAGGCCTAAATCCAGCTTTAAAAGCTGCTGACCAAACGTAGGGATAACCGTGCCATTAGCCGCAAAAAGTTGTAATTTATCAGCCACACGCGGTCTATTGCTCTTGGAAACTGGTAAAACTGAGACATCCGCCCCCGTGTCAATTAAGAACTTCAAATGAGTAGTTCTGTCATTTAGATAGAGCCTATTTATTTGAACTAAGCCGTCACTCTCAGAGTTGAGTGACGGCCTTACTGGTTTCCCTCCCATGAACAAGGTTTTCGGCATTTATGTGCTTTATCAGCAAATGTGGCATGGTACCAACATAAATTCTGGGAATCTCTTTTTTCCTTACTTTTATCGCGCCTGAACTGCCTAAAGCGATCACGGGATTTAGAACGACTAGGCCTGTTATTCCCCTGAACTTCCAACTTCTCCAAACGTGTGGAGAGTGCCAGTATTAACGATTTAATTTCATCATTACCTGAATTAATATTTTGAACCATAGGGGACGGACCATTAGCAGCAATTATCCCATCGGCCATCTCTGCTAATTTGTCCAGCGGGTCATTAGAAATTGCCAAAATTTGCTGTACATGAGTAGGTAGGCGCTGGAGAAATAAAGTCTTAAGTAAATCGTCTTTAACCTGATTACCCGCCTTACTCCGCATTTCTAGGAGCAATCGAGAAGGTTTTTTATCTCCCAGTTGTAGGCCCGAAATCAATTCTCGGATACATTGATCCTCACTCATAGAATATTGGCTTATTAGCCGAGTTTTGAGCTTCTCGTACGGCTGATCTGAAGGCTGTTCTGTAATAATATCGCCTGCGATCGCCAGTTCCTCCGGTTGCATTGATGCAACTAAATGGTGAAACTGGGTCACGCTATCAGTAATTCCGGCCAGTTTAAATTGGGATTCCAGGTGGAAAAACCAAAGTTTTGGATTAGCACGCCAAAATGGGGTTGCTTTTACGCCCACCCTCTGAATACTCGTATCGGCTGGGGGTGTCATTTTGAAAAATATTTAATACACAATTATACAAATACAACAAAAGTAATAAATTGGGGAAAAATTTATATACAGTATAATCAAGTACAAAAACCCAACCAAAAAATTGTGTGCACCAATGTTAAAATATACATAATATGAAAATATAATAAGAAGAAAATTATGAAAATAAAAGTTTGGGCATATGATATGAAAAATATTTCAATCCCCCTAAACATACGACACGATCTGGCCAGGCTTAATTATAAAATTAACACAATAACTGCATGGTACCCCGCATCTTCAAATATTAATACACAAACAACAAATACCAATTTTGATAAATTTTGAAAAATTGTACTTGACATTATGCCTCGTGACACAATATTAAATACAAAAAAATAAAATAAAGCCACATGCGCAAAACTTCATGATAAATTATGATAAATGATACGGGTAATCAAAAATACCCACACAGAGGTAATAAACATTGAAATCATCTAAAGATACGACTCACCGTCACCAGAATTGGAGAACTGTATCACATGCCAGCAGGAAATAAATACAACACACTACTTGAAAACTGGAGATCACTAGCAGGAAATATACCCATTTGGGTCACAACTGTCCTTTATAATTCACAAATGCGGCCATTTTTCGACCGATGAACTCGGATTGCTTTCACACGAAAAAATGTTCAAATTCACTCACGATGTCACCACTTTAGGACCGTGCTGATTCACTCTAACATAGTCCTAAATTTCATGCAAACATTATCTAATCTGATGTTGTATTAATTTGTGAAATGATTCACTAGCGTAGACACATTTTGGAAAAACTTAACCAAAAGGAAATATATTAAATAAAAATCACATTATAGGTCGCGCACCAACGTGCGATAATACACAGCAACAGAAGATTTAACAGCCGCTCAGAACAACTAGCACGACAGTCCGAACATAGCCTACTATAATACTTTTTATTCCCGCTCATCGCAGGAACGGTTCAGTCAAGTTTACAGTTACTGTCCGTCCTAGCAAAACCATGGATGCAGACAGTGGAGTCGACCATGGATGCAGTCAAAGAATGGAGTGGGCTCTTCTGAAACCCTTGAGTTGGTGAATGTCAGATCCCCACATATTTAAATTCGCATTTATTTTTGCATTGATAACTTAGATTGGGGGTGCACAACCTTTTCAAGAGAAGGGCCACTTACAAAAATGTCTGAGTGGTCGAGGGCCACATCAATAACATAGAGAGAATTCAAATTTGAAGGTGATCTCTGACCTATAACCAGATAAAAAATGTTTTCAGAGGGAAGTGGGGGGGGGGGGATACCCCTTTAGATTCGCTTAACCAGTCAAAATATCCAATTCAGTTGGTGAGAATAAATCAGCAGTTTTTACGTCTATATATATAAGAGATATACCAAGGTTTATTCTCAAGATGTAATAATATTCCTTGACTTTATTTGGGACAGTAAATTTTGTTTTATTAAAAGTGCGAAAAAACAATGATAAGTGGCTAAATGCCGAAAAAAAAATGCAAAATTTATGAATGAAGGAGAGGGAAGGAGCCCTTCATCAAGATCTTTCAGTGCCTCATCACTGATATTCCCAATTTTTCAACTCCCGATCAACAAAATTTGCAACTTTCCATGCCTGAGCGACCAAATTTAGGCTTTTTAAGAAGTGACCGACAAATTTCGCAATTTTTACAAAACTGATCGAAAAAATTTTATCTTTCCGTGCATGATCAACAAAATTTGCGATTCTTACAAAATTGAGAAAATTCGCGATTTTTACGAAACCGATCGAGAAAATTCACAATTTTTTCGCGCGTGATCAACAAAATTAGCGATTTTTACTTAACCGAACGCCGAAATTTGCGCTTTTTCCTCTCATGAACGATAAAATTCGTGATTTTTTCCACGGCTGATTGACGAAATTTTCGACTTTTACTAAGCCGACCGAGAAAATCCAAAAAATTTTCTGCGCCTGATCAACAAAATTAGCAATTTTAACGAAGCCGATCGGCAAAATTCACGATTTTTCAAAGCCGATCAGCAAATTCACGATTTTTACAAAGCCGATCGATAAAATTCACGATTTTTACAAAGCTGATAGACGAAGTTCTCGATTTTTTGAGCCTGATCGACAACATTTGAGATTTTTTTCGAAGCCAATAGAGAAAATTCATTGAACAACTTCGAACATTGAACATTCGCTTGAACAGCAAAATTTGAAGCCGATCGCCAAAATTCGCGATTTTTACGAAGCTGATCGACGAAATTTGGATTTTTTTCGCATGACTGATAAAATTCACGATTCCTCCATACCAGATCGACGAATTTCGCAATTTTTACGAACCTTCTGGACCAAATTCGCAATTTTTATAAAGCCGATTGATGAAATTCGCGATTTTTCTTAACCTGATAGACAAAACTCCTTATTTTTCTGCACCATATAGACGAAATTCGCAATTTTATTTGAGCCTGATCAACGAAATTTACAATTTTTCCGCATGAGATCGACGAAATTCGTGATATTCCGACCAATGCCGACCAATAAAACTCTCGATTTTTTTCGTGTCCGACTGACGAAATGTGCGCTTTTCCACTTTTAACTAAAGAAATTTGCGGTTTTTCCGCGCCATATCAACGAAATTCAAAATTTTTAACTAATTTTGACGAAATTTTTTTACGCGGCAAGATGAAATTCGGCATTTTTTTTTCTCGATAAACTTAAATTTCATGATTGTTTCGCAGCCAATCAATAAAATTTTCAACTTTTCCGCGCATCATCACAAAATTCGCAATTTTCCCGTGCCTTATCAACGAACTTTGCAATTTTTTCTTACTTAATCGACAAAATTTGCAATTTCTTTCGTGCCTGATCAACAAAATTCGAGTTTTTTTTTTTTTTCACACATAAACCGAAAAAACATGCGATTTTTCCGCAACTGATGCGTTTTTACTATTTTTTGTGCATCGTCAACAAATATGACGATTTTTTTCTTGCTTTGATTTTGACGATTGACGATTTTTTCTTGATGTCTTTCTGATTGACAAAACGTGCTATTTTTCCATATCCGATCGGCAAAATTTGGTATTTTTTTCGAGCCTCATAGGCAAAATTCACGATTTTTTTAAACCTGATGAACGAAATGTGAGAATATTCTGAACTTGATCAATGAAATTCGCGATTTTTCCATGCACGTTCTACGAAATTTTCGATTCTTAAGCGACCGATGAAATTTTATTTTTTCCTGCGGTAAATTGACGAAATTTACAATTTTTTTTCTTTGACTTTTGCACAAAAATTGCATTTTTTTCTAGTTGTAAATTGACGAAGTTCGCGGGCCACTCGTTAACACATCGTGAGCCACTTTTGGCCCGCGGGCCACAGGTTGTGCATCCCTAACTTAGATTAAATATTGATACAATTGTAAAATCATGAAAATTTTTGAAAAACCCATAATGGGTTTTTTCAAGTGGGCCCGGGCGGGTTTTTTCAGACTGGGCCCCCATGGCAATGCTGGTCATCATCCTAGTCATTAATAAAAGTATTTGTTATGAGAACTGTTGTAATATTTTAAGTCTTCCACAAATATGCTGCAACACTCTGCTCGGTCCATTTAATGGCCGACAGTCCTAATAATTCAAATTCTATTTAACCAAGCTATCAAAATTTTTGCTATGTCAAAGAAAAACTAAAAAAAGTAAATAAAACTCCATGAAATAATACATTGGTTGATCGCAGGCAAAAAATGCTGCGCAGTTTTTGATAGTTGATACATAGAAAGAAAATATCACAATTTGCAATCAGCTGCAGGTAAATATAGCCAAATTTGCCATTGGATTGACTATAAAAACTGTGAAATTCATTGCTCAAAAGCAGAAAAAATATCAACAAATTTTGCCAGTCGCAGGAAAAAGCCACAAAGTTTGTCTCACTACTAAGGATTTGTCAACTGGTCCTTGGGGGGGGGGGGGGGGGGGGGATTTATCAATGGGTAGTTGGTCAATCGCAGAAAAAGCTCTGCTCTTTTGACAGTTGCTTGCAGAAAAGCTGCAAAATCCACCAAACAGTTGAGGATTAAAATTATTGTAGAAGATTTAAGTTTACCCATGATTTTCTCCAATCAGTCTCAAGAAAGGTCTCAAAATTTACCTATCAGTACAGGGAAAATATCATAAATTTTTATAAAAGATGAAATTGCACTCCTTCACATACAAAAAAAATCTTTTTAATTCCCACAAAACATTTTTAATCAGCTGAAGGTTTGTTGCAAAATATTTTACTTTGAGGTATAGTTTGTTTTAACAACTTATAAGTCAATAGATGTTTTTAAATTAAGTTTTCGCATGCAGGACATTTTGTCCTTTTTCCATGGAATGCCCTAATATGTTTCTAAGTTAGTCTTAATTTTATGCTCCGTCTTCTGGTATTTATTTTCTTCTATTGAATATAGTTTTTTGTTTTGAGGAAAACTTGTATTTTATATAATTTAGTTTATAAATTAATCCATTAAAATTTGTAAAAGGCTACTTTGCTTCATTGTATCCAAATTATGTGAAATGTAATGCAAAAAAAAAAAAAAAAAAAAAAAAAATACTACTTGATTATGCCATTGACTAATTTCACCAAATTATGCAAATATCCAAACTAATCACTAAATTATACAAATTGGCATAATTTTTATTTTAAATAATGAAAAAGCGAGCAAATTAGTATAATATTGATAAAAGTATAAATTAAAAATCACTGATGATGTAACGTTCTTGTTAAGTGTCAAGTGACATTTACAATTATCCATTTTTGGTATTTGATCATAGGCGATAGATTTTGGTTGAAAAAATAATCAAGTAGTACAAAAGAAAAAAATATTTATGCAAAAATTGCTTGTGTTTTTGGATAGAATGAAGCAAAAGATATTTATTAAAATAAAATTAGCTTAATAAAATAAATGCATTCAATACACACTATAAGCTCAGTGAAAGTGTGATATATTTGAATGTGTATATGGAAAGTAAAAAAAAAAATTTGAATGTTTAAATATTTTTCAGAAGACAAAAGAAAAAAGTTGTAATGTAATTTTAAAGCTAATCCTTTTTAAAGTCCCACCACAGGATCACTTAAATCTATATATATAAAAGGAATTCTGAGGATAATTGAGGCACAGATAGGCTCTCATCCTCTATTCCTTTTATTTATAGAGATTTTACACAGCTTAGGTAAACGCAGAAGAAATATAAAACAGATAATGTATTTATCACAAAAAATCGTCTGCTAAGAAAATATCAACACTTTAACACGAAACTAACGCAATCGTTGGATACATGTTCCCTCCCGTGTTTCTCATTGCTCATTTTAAGTATTTTTAGAGTTTAATATTAGTTGTTGTTTTTAAAACTGATTTTTCACAAAGTCAGCTGCGACGTATTTCAGACAATGCATTTCTGCATGCTTCCAGTTATTGATAAAATCATACAAATTTCAAGTTCGTTTAATATTGCTAATACGGACCCGGGCAACGCCGGGCGGGTCAGCTAGTTTTAATATAAAAAAAAATCCATCTTTTGAATTTATGAAAGAAGTTAATAAAAAACACCAGTGGGTAAATTTTATCTCTTTTTACATCCAAAATAATGTTTGTACTGTTTATATAATTATGTAAATAGAATATGAAATTTCTTTTTCATTTATATTAATAGCAGAGTATCACACAGAATTTGATATATTTAACAATTTAAAACCTAAATGTAATATCTTAAAGCTCCCATGAGGTAATGCTGTATCCAGGGTTGGCATGGTTTAAACCAATTAGTTTTTTTCGAAAAAAACTAATGATATTTTCTCATTTTTCTTTATAATTTAAGACTTACAAATTGTATATACTAAATATTTTCTCTTTTAACACTTTTTTTCAGCAATAAGTATTAGATATAGTGGGCCTAGGTTTTTTTTTTTTATGTATAGGATGAAAATCACTGTGCATTGGTGAACATATTCCATTGCTGTAAAGAAAAAATCTTAGAACATGTGAATTGATCAAAGATAAAATAGATTAAAAATATTCAATATTTAGTATAAAATATTTTCATTAAAAAAATACAGATTATTTAAAGCAATCTATCATAACATGCACAAGCTTTTGAATATGGAGCTAAAAAACTTGATGATCTTTAACATTTTGATAAAATTATAAAAGAAATTTTTTTTTTTTTCTTGGGGAGATAATCTTTAAAAATCAAAATATGAAGTTGTATAAGAGAGTATTCAAAAATTGGGTGCTAGTTATAGTATTTTAACAATAACAAACTAATTTTTCCCCCTTTGTTATCCAGGGTTGTTAAATACTGGGGTTTTTCAGGAAAAAACCAATCCACTGTGTTTTTTCAGGGTTTTTTGGGTTTTCTCAGGTTTTGGGGGTTTATTGGAGGTGGTTGAGAATGCTTGAAAAAAAAAATTTCTTATTACTAAATTTAAAGTAGCTAATTGATTATTACAATTATATGACATATATCAATGACAGTAATCAAAATTGTGATAAATTGATTATTAGTAATAATTTATAAAGTATTTTTTATTATTACTAAATAATAGAATAAGCCAAGTAATTCTACATGTCTACATAATTAAATTAGGATTCTAAGCATATATGGTATTTTGTTATGAGTTTCTATTGTATAACGTAGAACGGATTACACATCAAAGTATTTTTTTTAATGGGAAAAAATTTGTTTGTTACTTACACGTGCTACAGAGATTAACTAACAATTATTTCTTTTAAAAATTGTGATGGTATAAATAAGACATTTCTTTTCTTTGGGGTGGGGGGTGATGGTTATAAACTTTGAGTGGTGTACTGATATTAAGAAATATATTACAATATATTATATATGTAATATAAATACATTATATATGTAATTTAAAGTTGAAATTTTGAAAAAACTCACTCGGGTTTTTTTCCTGGGGTTTTTTCACAAAAAACCCCCTGGGTTTTTTGGGCTGGGCAAAATCATAACAACCCTGTTGTTATCTGCTAAATCTAATGACTATAAAGGTTGATTTCAAATTGTCTCTCAAAAAACAAAACCTCCAAGAAGTATCTTTTTTTTTTTTTCTATTATGGAAAATAATATTTACATTTATCAAACTACATCAGATGTTTATTATAAGTAATCAAAAGGTTGTTTATAAAGTTTTTCAAAGTTTCACTGTGTTGAGTAGTTTATTGTTTGGACATAAGACTGTTTACTAATAACTGCTTAAATTAAAATATGATTTTTTTTTCAATTTTCTACATAATTCACTCTAATTATTTAATTTAAATTATTTTAAAATGAATTTATACTACATATAATCCAACAATGTCTATTTTTATTAATAAATATGCATGTATATGTACCAAAAAAGGATGTTCAAAAAAAAACCCGGTTTAAACCAAAAAAATCGGTTTTTTTTGGGGTTTTTTTCAAAAAAACCTGGTTTTTTTCCAACCCTGGCTGTATCCCAATTTTAACTCATTTAGGGTTTTTATTTTTATATTGATACATGTACATTTATTTTAATAATTTAGTTTATCAGTCTCAGCAGAAAATAAAATGTATCTCTGTTTCAGAAATGATTATACTAAATACATTTTCTTTCCAGGCATAAAACTACTTCCTTGGCCTGCCACATTTCTAATTCCAAAAGAGAATTTTTCAACAGATTGATCACAATGATTGATGAGTTGCTGTGGTTGACAAAATGTCAATTGTTCAGACATCTTTCAAACGAAATTAAGGAATATACATTATTCCCCAATATGAAACAGCCGGACATCATAGTTTACTAATATATGAATATCCTTCCCTAAAATCTTACATTGGGAAAGGTCATGAAAGTTGGAACATCAAGGTATATGATAAGGTGAGAGAGGATGTCAAGAAAAATAAAGATTTAGTGCCTACTCCAAGAAGAAAGGTTTACATCGACAAGTTATTGCTGGCACCAAAGAGGCAAAGAAATTTGTCTTTGGAGTGCATTCCATCACAAGTCAACATCAACAGTGAAACATTTCAGTCTTTTCTTGTTATCGTGAACATTTTAAACTATATTGGAGTAAATATGGTTTCAGAAAAAAGTATTATTATCGAATGTAATGGATTTTTGGAGACAGTATCTGTAGCAGTAGGAATGTATTTTGTGTGTAATATTGAATACCCTAAACGAGCAACAACCACATATTTGTTTTATGAAAGTTGCATTCTGAAATTAATCCCCGAAACATTTCCAACTAAATTAATTACTTTTTGTAATATTTTGTCGAAGTTTTAAGTCTTATTAAAATCTTTCTGACTGATATTTTTAATTTTTGAATAAAATATTAGTTCAATAAATCATTTTGAATAATTTTTTTTGTTGTTGTTGATGATTCATAAGTATCTAGCTTTTATATACTTTTAAATTTGAGTCTAATTTGAGATCAATAGCTCATAGCTGTTTTTTTTTAATAATATGTTATCTTTGAGCTAGAAACAATGTGTTTCTTTGTGTACAGTCTATTTAAAAGAAAGCAGAGGTTTTTTACATGCATAAAACTGGTATGTATTTAATAATATTAACATTAATACTTAGTCATATGCATAAACTTACATGAATTACTGATGTTACAAATATTGCCATTTAAACCATGAAAACTAAAGCATTTTTAATTACATATTTTACTAAGAACAATTACTGACATAATATAGCATGGTCGTTTCATTATCTGCACTTCTCTACAAATTTGCGTTTTTTATGTGCTGGTTATATAAGATATCATCTTTTTATTAATATAATAAGTATTTTAATTTAAAAAATTATGTGTATATTTCGAAATATTTGCTTAGTGTGTCAAAGTATTTTTGCTGTTAAAAATTATATCGGTAATGCTGACAATAGTTATTTCAATAAGAGAAGTAGCATGTTAAATATGTTTAGTGTTATCACTTTTATAATTTATATTCATAAACATCATAATGGGATAACTGAGTTCAAAATTGGACAAATTATTGAGTTAAAAATTATTTTTTATTCAATGTTCAATAAGTATAATTCTTAACAATTTGTCATAAATACCTTGTTAAAATAAATAAATAAAATAAGTAAAATAATTATTTTAGGTACTGTTTATATTTTTAAAAAAAATGCCTTTCTGAAATAGTTAAATATATTAATGTTTTATATGACCTCTGAATCCCATTAGCTATATTTTGTGAAAGTCTTCATGCACTGATATGCAAAATAATCTAAAATAATCAGTCTTAAGGGTCATGTCCCTGCCTGCATAGACACTTGTGAGCTAATGCTATTCCTGTAGGGTGGCATTTTTCTAATAAATCTTTCTCATTTTGACATTTTTAAATAATTTTCTTTGCATTGTATAGTTGATGTCCTTCGCAAGAACACTCCTTGCTTACTTTTACAATTTTTGGTCTCAAGTATTGTTTTATAAAGTTACTTTCACTTTCTGACGGGTTCTGAAAGTGAAAATAACTTTATAAAAAATAATTGTGACCAAAATCAAAACCGTAATCAAGGAGCCATCTTATGAAGGATATCAATTTTATACATGTCTGAATTGACATGCAATACATATACCAAACACAAATAAGGAAAGACTAAATAGGGTTTGCAAGAATTCTGGAATATCTTGATAAGCCCTGGATTTTTGTTTTTATTTTCCAGTACTGTATTTTTTCCATCATTTTGTTCAAGAAAGAAATTGATTCAAAATATTGGGAGGGGGGGGGTGGAATCTATGATGTAAAATAGTGACTAAATACAGCAAAATGGTCCTGAATATTTTGGGGAGACTTGAAGTGGAAACTCTGGTCATAAAAGACAATATGTAGTCATCTAGGTTAGGTAACAATGTTGACTCAAAAATTATTGTACAATTTTTTTAATGTTTAAAGTCTTAAAAGGGAAAAAGAAAAGAAATGATGCATGCAACTCAAAGAAAAATTGAAAGTAAGCATATATGTTTATTAAATTTCAATATTTGCATAGATAATGCACAAATAGAACAATAGTAATAAAATGTTCCTTTTTTTCAATATATACTAAAGAACAAAAATATTTATCATGCATTCATAACAAAAATGTATGTCATAATATTCATAAAGAAGTGTATTACAGAGTTATGTAATCTGACAAGCTTTTGAAGGAACGGTTTTTAGGTGAGTTATGTAAGAAATCCTGTATCTTGCAATGCTTTATGTAAATATATATACTTCATTTTCTTGTCTGCACGATAACTGCGATAATTTTGTATGGATCATTTTGAAATTAACACAAAAAATTAAGAAGCTTTAAGGTTTCTGTTCCTGCATGCAGAGACGCTCTCAACTAATGCTCCTCTTAGAAAGAGATTATTTTCTAATAACAGTTTTGCATTTAGAGATTTTTAAGTATTTTATTTATTTATTATTATTATTTTGGCATTGGATAGCTGAGGTCCCTCAAAGTTGCTTTTGCTTTCAAAACCGGTTCTGAAAATAAGTGTCATTCTAAAAGATAGCTGCAACCAAAATAAAAAAAAGCACCAATGTAAAGAACCTCAGCTATCCAATACAGAAAAAGAAAGAAAAATAGAAACGAGTTATTAAGAAATAACCTCATAGAGAAAACACTAGCTTGCAAATGTCTTGATTTGCAGGAAAAAGAGCCTTAAATTCGTTAATGGACTTGATCAAACCATGAAGGTAAAAGTTAGGGCTAAGGGAAATTTTTTGAGAAACAGAAAAATATCAGCATTTCCTTACTATAAAAAATTGTGAGTTCCATATTGTACTATTAATGCATCAAAGATTGGTGGCTAACAACATGCGTTTGAAAAGCATTTCATATTGCTAATAATTATTTGAAGATGAGAGAAAAAGTTTTTGCAGTGAAAAAAGATCTCCAATCATTACAGATATCATAACCTAGTAGATTTTTTCTGAATGTTTTTAATATTTACATTTATCATTTTTCAATCTGACACCCCCCCCCCCACACACACACACACAAAAAAAAAAAGTTATTTAAATGACTCATAATTTGTGTTATCTCACCTGAAAAATTGGATTGAAATTAACTGGATTATGATTCTGCGTTCATTTAATTTTTATGTACAGTTAGCTTATGATTTTTTACACAATCTACTTCTACTTTTAAGCTTTTCTGAATGGAATTTTCTAAATAATGAATTTGCATTGCAAACCCAGAAGACAGTGTTTGTGGGAAGAAGTTACAGATGCCGTTTAGATTTATCATGTGTATCTCGTGCTTAAGTTGTAAAAAAAAAAAAAAAAAAAAAAAAAAAAAAAAATCCTAATTATAAGAATTTTTTAAGATTATTAGAATTTCCTGTCTGCTAAAGGGTTGACTTACTTTCAGTACTTTGCTGTATTAAACAACCTCTTAAAACAGAACTGCAGCAAATTTTTAATAAGTTTTGCTAGAGAAATTTTTGGGGGGTAGTTTGTTTCCTCCAGTGCATAAGACTTAGCAGCAATGTCGATAATAAAATACATTCATATTGCATACACAAAAATATAAAGAAAAACCTCTAAAAAATAATGTTCATGTGTGTTTTTGCGAAAAAAGGGGGGGGGGATCAATTCTCGAAGTTATTTTTTTTATTAATAATATTACTACCTTTTTTCTTTTTGAAAATACAGGCCACAGCTAAATTTCTTTCAGATATAAATTTCTTTTTCTTCTGATTCCCTAAATCTGATGTTAACAGTGCAGTTACAGTATTTTTTATTATAAAGTTAGTATGCTATTTTCAATTGTTTCAGTCTTTCATAAGTCCAATAATGCATATTTTTATTGCTGACTTCAAATTAAGGATGAACGTGAAATTTTCTGTTGTGCCACTATCAAAGCAAAACCGAATATTAAAAATGCGTATAAATATTTTTCTGCGATGTTTTCGAATATATACGGAAACATCGCCGAAAAATATTTGAGCACATCTGCACTACAGTGACAGTCGATTTCAACCGAAAAAACATTTAGCTAAAACAGGAAATCTTTTTGATATATAATAAAAACTTTTATACATATTCAGGAACATTCTCGATCCCAAATGAAATGTTCCATATATATTCCGAAACCTTTCCGTTCCGCAATGAAAGATTGGCTACACAATCTGAAAACTTTCCTATCCTTAATGGAAGCTTTACTATGTTTTCAGATATATTCAGAAAGGCTTCAGATATATTCAGAAACTTTTCCGACCTGTAATGAAATATTTCCGATATATTCAGAAAGTTTACCGATCCATAATGAAAGGTTTAAGATTATTCAGAAAGGTTTCAGATGTATACAAAAAGCTTTCAGATATATTCAGGAAGGTTTCGGATACATTCAGAAACTTTTCATTACGGATCAGAAAGGTTCCGTGTTTTAACCGAAACACTTTCCTGTTCGAATCAGAAACCTTTCCGTTAGTATCGTGCAGCACAGGTCTTCGTTATTTTCAGAAATGTTTCTGAAAATTTTTTACAGTGCACAGTATACCCCCTCTTTGTCAAAAAGCTGCAGTATATACTTTCTAGGGTATACTCTCTAATTAGAGCATATATATATTTACGATAATTTTACTATAGGCAATGTCTAAATTATAAGGTACGAACGAGATCTGAATATATCGTCTCCATGAACTTTGAGCCGTCAAGTGACATCACAAGTGATTTACAAATCTGAACATATTTTTTCAGTATAACATGCTGGCTCAAATACGCCAATGTGAACTCGATTATTCAGTTTTACCCGAAAAAGTTATTATTTAAAAGACCTGCTAGTGAAATTGAGAAAATGACTCTATGATAAAATCCATAGAAAAGTTAATGTCCTCTCCCCATACTAATTTGTAATGGAATTCTTTGTGGTGACGTGTATAAATATTTTATACACGTCACGAAATAACGAAAATAAATATTTTTGCGTGGCATGGTCTACAAAATATATATTCTAGTGCTGTAAATGCGTATCAATTTCATTTTATTTCTACTGGTTTAAATCATTAAAAAAAATGGAACTATTTCATTTCATCGGCCGTAATGTAACGGAATACTTTTGACTGTCCCTGTATTCGAACTATTTTTCTGATTTTATTAAAATTTGCAATGACTCCACAAAATCCGGCAACAAATAGATATTCAAAATTTCAAATGATTCGGCAGGATAGTTTTTGTGCTGTTATATGCGGACAGACAGACGGACGGATCAGACGACGACTATTAGGTACTAAATATTTATATTAATTAGGAACACATTTAAAATAAAAGTTAAATTTAAAAGCACATGCAGAAATTGAAAATGCATTTCCAGAAATTATTGCTCAAAGACAGTATTGTAACCGATTTCTTTTGTGTGTCCCTGTAATTGGATTAAAAATGCTATGAATGTCCTGTTATAATGTAATCATAATGAAATTCAGTGGTTTACATAAGTTCCACACATTTGCAATAGCGTAATTTCATTAAAATACTCTGCAAAGGATTTCCCTCAATATACTAATGTAATGAAATTCTTTTGGGTGCCCCTGTAGATAAACTATTAATCCCACATACTTCATATACAATACCAAACATGCCTAAAGGACCCTAAATAAAGTTTACCAATTGCATATAAATCGGTGTACATTTACGGATGTTAGAGTGTGGACAGACGGATAGACATACCGAATGCATAAACACTTTTCTTCTTTGTTAAAAAGTGTAAAAAAAAACCAACCTCACAGGCTGAAGATCGCAACCACTTCAATTCATTTAATGCCAAAAGAAAACAAAAGGGAAAAAAAGCTCGCCAAAAATTTTAGAACAGGATATGGTACACTTTTTTATATAATTGGCGCCAAAATATCGTTATTTACATTGCATAATAAACCAGCTATTGTTATTTGTTTAATAATAAATTGCTTATTTTTTATATATTTATTTAATCTAGATTTAATCGTGTTTTTGTTTTAATTACTACTTCCTTTTTAAAATAATAGAAATTAATTTAAAAATGTTTTTCGCCAAAATTGCGCCAAACCCAATGCGTATATGATATCGCTGCTCCAATTTCATGGTATTTTTCCAATACCTCCAATTTGTTATAAATCTTGGTCGAATTTAGGCTTCAGAAATTGAGATTTCAAACCTGATGATCGTTTATGCTTATTTTCACTCATAAATATGTAACTGATGTCATATTTATGTGTAAAAATATAAGCTACACGTTAGCGCGAATTTTTCCCCGCCAAATTGGTGAAAACGCTGTTTTTGAATATTGCTGTAAGTATTTTACGATTTACGATTTATTGTGATATTTATATTTTTAATTTATTAGGATGAGCGAAGCGAATCCTCTACTAGTCCACTCAAATTACAATTTGTCGTACGCTTTACAAAAAAACTATTCAATATTTTAACTTCAAATTAAACACAAAAATAAATTATGATCTGTAGATTTGCAGAATATAATTTTTTTTACAGTAAAACGTTAAAAAAATTATTATTTTAATTAATTTATTTTACATGCATTTCCAATACGGACGCATTTTAGCAAATAAATAAAAAATGAAACGCGTATATTTTCAGAAAAAAAAGTTTAAATCATGGAGTAAATAATTATAGATAGAATCATGATTAATTTATTAAATAAAACATGTTTTCATTATCCCGCAAAATCGTTTGCACAGATGACACTTAAACATTTAAAAAAAATTATATTATGGATTTTTTTTATTTATTTATTTATTTATTTATTTATTTTTTTTTTTTGTAAACTGGCAACAAAATAATTGTAAACAAATAAAATTAATTCTTAAATTTGTTATATAAATGAAAAATTAAAATATCTGCGTGAAGTTGTTGGTTCAAGCTCTTTATAAATATTTTTGCGAAGGTCGTATTGTGGCTAAATAATATCGACTCATTAATCAGAAGAATTTATAGAAAAATAAGACTAATAAGTTCGCAAACACAACAATAATTATTCGTGAAAACGTCACTGCGAGAATGAGAGAGCGCTTCGTTAAAAGGTAATTCCATTAATTGAGTTGCCATTCGCAGAAAGTAAAAAGTTCTCCCACGCGGAGAGAATTACAGCAATTCTCCTACGCTAACATGTATAAAAACGAAGAAATTAAAATAAAATGTTTTACAGTTAAAAATTCATAGTATCAACGAAAGCAGATTTCAAATGTTTTTTCCAGAAAATAGGATTTTGAAGAAGTAACTTTCTTCAAGCTTTCTTCAAATATATTATTCTAAAATAGCTATCAAAGATTATCGGATGTTGATTACAAAGATTGGAAACATGCATATTTCAAACAATTAAAAAACACCAGTGGCTACTTGAAATCGTAAAAACATCTTTAAAAGAGCTTTTAGTTGAAAATTTAAAAAAAAATTGTAAAAGTTTGCTTCGAAAATATCTTATTATGCCAGCTTTACATCATAAATAAAAAATTAAAATGCGCCAAAACATAAAATAACGTTTTTGTTTAATAAAGATGCAAAAATAATAATAAAAAAAATATTGTTACTTTCAAATATCTGTTTTATAAAATAATGCTTCGCGAATCCAAACAAAGCATGGCTTTTGCTAGTTTATTATTATGTTTATTATTTATAACTTTTTATTCATCGCTTCAACTATTTTTTTTTTTTTTGTTTTGGTATTACTTGATTATTCTATCTACCAAAAAGTATCGCCAAACAATAAGATAAAATGCCAATAATGAATGATCGTGAATGTCGCATTCAGTCACATTAAATACGATACATGCGTCATTATCCAGTCATCAAATGATTTTTATCTCACTTTTTATTTGTATTTTTATCAATGTTTCACTAATTTATTTCTTCTTTGTTATTAAAAAAAATGTCAATATGTATAATTTGTTTAAACTGATCAACGAGATTACCAAGAAGTACCAATATTTTATTTAAACAGGTATTTTATTTAAACACGGCAGATTTGTTTCCAATTTGTATGTGCGAATTATAAAAGATGCTAATGGCGGTTATAAAGTGCTATTATGAAGAATATCGCAAAATCTCAAGTATTAAGTTACTAAGAATTAAGACTCTTTTCTTTTAAACTAGCAAAAGCCATGCTTTGTTTGGATTCGCGAAGCATTATTTTATAAAACAGATATTTGAAAGTAACAATATTTTTTTTTATTATTATTTTTGCATCTTTATTAAACAAAAACGTTATTTTATGTTTTGGCGCATTTTAATTTTTTATTTATGATGTAAAGCTGGCATAATAAGATATTTTCGAAGCAAACTTTTACAAGTTTTTTTTAAATTTTCAACTAAAAGCTCTTTTAAAGATGTTTTTACGATTTCAAGTAGCCACTGGTGTTTTTTAATTGTTTGAAATATGCATGTTTCCAATCTTTGTAATCAACATCCGATAATCTTTGATAGCTATTTTAGAATAATATATTTGAAGAAAGCTTGAAGAAAGTTACTTCTTCAAAATCCTATTTTCTGGAAAAAACATTTGAAATCTGCTTTCGTTGATACTATGAATTTTTAACTGTAAAACATTTTATTTTAATTTCTTCGTTTTTATACATGTTAGCGTATGAGAATTGCTGTAATTCTCTCCGCGTGGGAGAACTTTTTACTTTCTGCGAATGGCAACTCAATTAATGGAATTACCTTTTAACGAAGCGCTCTCTCATTCTCGCAGTGACGTTTTCACGAATAATTATTGTTGTGTTTGCGAACTTATTAGTCTTATTTTTCTATAAATTCTTCTGATTAATGAGTCGATATTATTTAGCCACAATACGACCTTCGCAAAAATATTTATAAAGAGCTTGAACCAACAACTTCACGCAGATATTTTAATTTTTCATTTATATAACAAATTTAAGAATTAATTTTATTTGTTTACAATTATTTTGTTGCCAGTTTACAAAAAAAAAAAAAATAAATAAATAAATAAATAAATAAATAAATAAATAAATAAAAAAAATCCATAATATAATTTTTTTTAAATGTTTAAGTGTCATCTGTGCAAACGATTTTGCGGGATAATGAAAACATGTTTTATTTAATAAATTAATCATGATTCTATCTATAATTATTTACTCCATGATTTAAACTTTTTTTTCTGAAAATATACGCGTTTCATTTTTTATTTATTTGCTAAAATGCGTCCGTATTGGAAATGCATGTAAAATAAATTAATTAAAATAATAATTTTTTTAACGTTTTACTGTAAAAAAAATTATATTCTGCAAATCTACAGATCATAATTTATTTTTGTGTTTAATTTGAAGTTAAAATATTGAATAGTTTTTTTGTAAAGCGTACGACAAATTGTAATTTGAGTGGACTAGTAGAGGATTCGCTTCGCTCATCCTAATTAACAACAACAAAATAATTTTCCAGTTTATTTCTTAAGTTTAAGTATAATTTATAGTGCTTAAAAATTGTTTGCGTTTTTTCCTTGCTCCATGTGCTTAAATTTGGGAATCTAACGAAAACATCCAGCCATTGAAAAATGACGCATACCAAATTTCTGTGACGTATGTAAATAAATTGTGCTTTTTTAACAGTTTTTAAACATAATTTTAAATTTGTTTGGAACTAATTTTTGAAAGTAGGTGCATTAAGTAATTTACTCTCATAGGTAACGTTTGGTACAATCAGAATCACAATCCGACATGTATTTTTTCAGATTTACTTGATGAAAGAATTATGCTTGACTTTTAATATCGTTACGTATTATGTGTATAGGCCTTCGCTTCACGCAAACAAATATTTACTCCATGAGTTCTCGTTTAGTTGTCTACGAAAATATCCAGCCGGTGAAAAATGACGTATACCAAGTTTCTGTGACGTATGCAAATAAATTGTGCCTTTTTATCAGTTTTTTAAATATAACTTTTAAACTATTTGGAACTAATTTTTCGTTGATGATGCATTCACCAGATTACCTTCATAGGTACCTACTGGTAAAAACAGAATCAAAATCCGACAAGTACTTTTTGAGATTTGGTTGACGAAAAAAAATTTTTGACTTTTAATATCGTTACGTACTCTGAGTATAAGACTTCGCTACGCTCAGACAACAATTATTATTAATTGAATTTTTCTATATTATTTATTATTAATGTTGAGAATGATACTATTTATTATTAGAAATTTTATATATCATTAAAAACATAAGACTAATCCCAACTAAAAATAGAAAATTATGCAGTTTACTAGTGAACTGCATTGAAGAATTGCATTTCTAATTTTTATCTCACCACAATTCCTGTGACATAATATGGGGAAACTTGCAAATAAATAATATTATTGTCTCCTATCTCAAAATGTCACATGTGTGCCGGTTAGCCGATATTTAGAGCACTCTAGGTAGCCGGTATTTGAATCGCTGATATGTTTAATTTAAAATCGATATTTCTTATTCATATAGTAAAATACAAGTAATGTACGTGCTGCAGTTCAAAGATAAATATGTCTAGAAAATAATTTAATCATCAATTCAAACCAATATACGATTAGTATTTTTTTTTTTTTTTTTTTTAAATGAGAAACACATATCTGAAATACTTTTGATGTCCCAGTCGTTGACACTTTTGCATTTGCTGATTGTAAATGAGACCGACTTCAGCGACATGCTTCTCGAAACTTTTTTCTTTCAGATAAAGTTACAAACTCTGCCTATCGCCACTAAGATGTTTCAGTCGATTCTCAGGAACACCTTGTAGCCGGTATTTGGATCTTCTCTATTTTTTACATTATTAACTTTTCGTTTGCGATATTTCCTTTTATTTCCTTTTTATTACACTAAATTACCAGCATAATTACAAATTTCCTATTCTTTTATAATATCTGTCATTAATTCTATTAAATTCTGCTTAAATTACTGTTTATCTTATTTAATTTACTAAAATATAAAGCTTTTAGTTTGTCTCTAAATTGCATCATCATTTTTAACCAATTTTTATTATTTAGTGTGAATTCGAATGATTTTAAAAAAGCCATTTCTCTCCTTTTTATTATTATTATTATTAGGATGAGCGAAGCGAATCCTCTACTAGGCCACTCAAATTACAATTTGTCGTACACTTTACAAAAAAGCTATTCAATATTTTGACTTCAAATTAAACACAAAAATAAAATATGATCTGTAGATTTGCAGAATATAATTTTTTTTACAGTAAAACGTTAAAAAAATATTATTTTAATTAATTTATTTTACATGCATTTCCAATACGGACGCATTTTAGCAAATGAATAAAAAATGAAACGCGAATATTTTCAGAAAAAAAAAAATATAAATCATGGAGCAAGTAGTAATTATAGATGGAATCGTGATCAATTTAATAAATAAAATATGTTTTCATTATTCAGCAAAATCATTTGCACAGATGACACTTAAACATTTTTAAAAAATTGTATTATGGATTTTTTTTTTTTTTTTTTTTTTTTTTTTTTTTTTTAAGTGTCAACAAAAGAATTGTAAACAAATAAAATTAATTGTTAAATTTGTTATATAAATGAAAAATTAAAAGAATTGCGTGAACTTGTTGCCTCGATTCAAGCTCTTTATAAATGTACTAAAAGCAAAGTTGGCCGATTCAGAAATGACAAATGGACTTCAACCATTTCTTACTTTATCATTTGTATCGAAAGTAATGTTACGTTCTTATTTGTGGACCGAAAAAGGTTTAGTGGACGGAACTTTAGACTTTGTTGCATGTATTAAAGAAAATCACAAGCCACCAGACCAGATATCGCGAATAATCATGGATAAATTTAAATACTACAGTAATTTAACTTATAAGAATTGGTGCGTACCAATTCCCCTAATAATTGAATTCTGGAAAAATGGAAGCATAAATTACTCAAGGAAAGAATTTCTTCTGCAGTTAGCTTTTGCTGTTACAATTCATAAATCCCAAGGTTTAACATTAGATGAAGCAGTTGTAGATATTGAGGAAGGTACCAGTTGGATTAAAAACGTACGTAACGTTGTCAAGAGTGAAAATCCTTCAAAATTAAGCATTCAATAGAAATTTTCCTTACGAAAAATTCTAAAATATCAAAAATTCTCATGGGCTAACATGTATAAAAACGAAGAAAATGGAATAAAAAGTTTTACAGTTAAAAATTCATAGTATCGACGAAAACAGATTTCAGATGCTTTTCCAGAAAATAGGATTTTGAAGAAGTAACTTTCTTCAAGCTCTCTTCAAATATATTATTCTAAAATAGCTACCAAATATTATTTGATGTTAATTACAAAGATTGGAAACATGCATATTTCAAACAACTTTAAAAAACACCTAGTGGCTACTAGAAATTGTAAAAACATCTTTAAAAGAATTTTTAATTGAAAATTTAAAAATATTTTGTAAAAGTTTGCTTCGAAAATATTTCTTTATTCCAGTCTTACATCATAAATAAAAAATTCCTAGGAAATTGATAGTTATTTGGCTGAACTTACATTTGTTGAATTAAAATGCGCCAAAACATAAAATAACGTTTTTGTTTAATAAAGATGCAAAAATAATATTAAAAAATAATGTTACTTTCAAATATTTATCGTATGAAAAAATGCTTCGCGAATCTAAACAAAGCACGGCTTTTGCTAGTTATTATTATTATTCATTTTATTCAGAGATCTTTCGCGCTCTGGGATATTTTTTACACCAAATGTTCTTACGCTCTTCTGACAGAACGCTTTGCAGAATTAGGGTAATGTCACACGGACGATTTTCAAAAACAGACAAAACGACGCCCTCTATTGAGAGCATTACTATCTCCTCCTCTTGTCAGACGAGCGACGCGGTACCATTGCGTTCAAACATACGCAGAGACTCACGTCGAAGCTACGCGTTTCCCCCAAGCCGTTGGCCAGCTGCTTGTGTCTGGTGGCTTCTGTTTATTAGATCTTGTTCAGACGAGAGTTGTTTTTAACGCTGATTTTTTATTTTCTTTCCGAGATTCACGAGCTTTTGTTGTGATAGCGTAGTCAAGAATCGATGCAGGTTTTGGGGGGAAGGGAAGCATTTTGAGAAAAATAAAAAGTATTTTTGTGAAATTTATTATATTTTGGGGGGATTTATTTTGTGTTTGTAAAAAGTAACACTTTGTAACGATATGAAATATATTTATATTAATTCGAAACAAGCATTTTTTTAATAATAACTTCTTTAAATTCTTCTTCTATTTTTTTTTTCTTTCTGAGGAATTTGTTTGCTTTTCAAATTACAAATTTTTAAATCTAACAACATTAGAATAATTTATGATCAGTATGTTTTCCTGGAACACAATTTTGTGAAAGTACCAGTTTTAAGAAGCTTCATTTATATTTTTGAAGCAAATACATTTAAGTTTGGTAAAAATAGATTTTTCCTTTTCTTTTTTTCCCCTTCTTTCTTTTTTTACTAGCCGCTCTTGGCGACCAGTTTGGTCTCCCTTAAATGTATATTAAGCATTAAATCATATTGCTTTTATACATAATTTATTTTAAATTGCTCATTTTTTTTGCCAAATTAGAAGATTCCGCCCTGAGAAATAGATACAGATATCATATGCACTGGCGCGATTGCAACAAAATAGCAGTTATATGCGCCTCACACGGTAACCCGGCTATTGTTATTTATTTATTAATAAACTGCTTGTTTACTTTTATTTTCTTTTTAAAAATGATACAAATTGTTTTATTCTATTATTATTATCTTAACTTTATTTATTTATTATTATTTCCTTTTTAAAATAATAGAAATTAGTTAAAAATATGTATGTAGCTGGTATTTGAAAACGGCCAATTTTCGTCAAATTGGCGTCAGAAAAATAACGCACAATGTTCTGCATATATGACATCTGTGCTGATAAATCAAGAGCTCAGTATTTTTATGCTAGCCTGGCGCAGATAATAAATCGACAAATATTGTACACGTGGCATTTTTTCGTATTTCATTAATTATTTATATATTATATTATATTATATAATAATATATAGTATATTATATAATATAATAATTTCACTCATTTCATTTATAATATATAACTTTAATTTGAAACTGAAAACTTTAAAATTCAAGACTTTTATTTATTTTTTTAAGTAAAAAAAGAACAGAAAAAATAAAAATAATGATATTTTGAAGCTCTATAATTGCAGGGAAGGAACAAAACATATACAAATCCAATTTACCACAGCCTAAGACTTAACAAAGGACTTTTGCACAGTAACCAATAAGATGGGTTTAATTTGGACGTTGCCATTAAGCAATTAACGAATAATCACGATTTTTGTGTCTCATACGATCGCGTAATATACATATATAGATTATTATTATAGTTTTTTTTTTTTTTTTTTTTTTTTTTTGCCAAATTTTGAGTGGTAGCTAAGTTAATATAATCTAGTAAAATGTTAAAAGACTATTTACATATGGCGACAAATTTGGAAATATTTCACTTTTCAAAATTGTCAATATATAATTTTTGAACTTTTTTTTTTTCGTAAATACCATGGAAAGAAATTTCTTTTTAGTTTTTAATATTGTATGTTTATCAGCCTTGATGAACTTTACACTACATTAATAACAATTATATTTATTAAATTTTTAAATGTATTTAAAAAATGAAAAATAATCAAAAATGTGAAACTTTTTCGCTAGATTAAAATGCACTTTAATCTAGCACAGAAGCAGGGCTAACAGAACAGAACAACAGAAACAGGGCTAACAGGTTTTGGTTTGTCTTTTGATATCGTTATCATTTTTGACCCAATAAGAAAAAAAGAATTCTTTTTTTATTTGTAACTTGGTCTTCACATCAAAATAGTATTTTATCTTTTTTTTAAACTGTTGTCTATTTTTATGCAAATGCAATGTTATTAAAATAATTAAATGATTATAAATTTATATAATTGCAAAATATGGAATACCCCAACGTTTAGCATTACTATTATGCTGCCATATGTGTATGTATATATTGATTCGCTGTTCGACAAACTGTACACGATGTTATGTTTTAAACGATACTTGTGTTTATAAATAAAAGAAAAACTTCTCCGTCTGTTTTGTTATGTCCGCCTTTCGAATGGCCTTTCGAATTTTTATGGCGCCTGCCCCGCCTTGTCCAAGAACAATTATAAAAAGACACTATTACTGTTGAAGGTATGTAACAAAAAGCTTTAAAGCTATTTTAAAACACTTTTAAATATTAACTATTTCTTTTAAGTGTTGTTTGATATGCAGTTATTTCATATATAAAGTGACATTTTATAGATTTCTCTACATCTAAATCAGTAAATTATGCGAAAAATAAATGTAACCATCACTCCAAACAAAAGAAAAACAATCCAAAAAATCAAAGAAATTTTTACACATTATTGAAGATACCATTACTGAGGGAGAGGGTGTTTGGGGAATGATAATACATAATATCGTAAGCGGGGAGAGGGTCCAAAATTACGAAAAAAAAAGTGACAAACTTTTATATGGATGTACAGCCCTAAAAGGAGAAAAAAATCTACCTTTTGCTCATGGGACGATAGCATATGCTTCTTGATTAATGTAATGAAAATTTCACACTTTGAAAACTTTTCGGTCCTACATTTCATTTATAGAACTAAGATGCTTGTTTTGCTACCATGTACTGTGGCAACATTTTTTTAATCAATTTAGTTTTTTTTTTCTTTTTAATTTATTTAATAATAATAAGAAATAAGAAATATTATCTAAATGAAAGTTGATCAACAATTATAATCGTTTAATAATATTAGCAGTCATCTGTATTTTTCATTTAACATCAGATGTATTAAAAAGCATTTCCTGTAATTTAATTTTGGATCCGGTAAATAATCTATCACTTCTCACAGGATGAATCCAGTACCGTCGAATAAGTATCGAGTATACCAAATCCAGTACCGTCTGTGTATGTATATTTTTTCAATTTTCTTGAATAATTGATAAAAAATTACAGAATATTTTATTTCCTTCAAAAGATCCATCTAATAAACATCGAATCAAAAGATTTCTATTATACCTAGAGACAATATCGTCTGCTTATTTTTACGGTAAGGTCACGTCCGTGTGAATGAGGCAGCGCAGACGTTTATTTTTCGTTCGAAAGCCAAAGCGTCGAAAAAATCGGTCGTCTGTCATTAGCCTTACTCTGCAAATGAATTTTGGACTTTGATGCATGACGTTATTCTTCCTCATTGGTCAAACGCGCGCGAAGTCATAATTTGTGTTATTGCGAGGTTGATCAAAAAGCAGCTGCACTCGATGAAGGCAGAGAATTTGTTCGATGTTTCACCTTAGAGGTCTGCAAGGGCCGAAATTTCCAGGCTCGGGCCCGGCCCGTGCCCGGCCCGGCACGAACGAAAGAAATATTGGCCCGACCCGGCCCGGCCCGAACGAAAAAAATAATGGCCCGACCCGGCCCGGCCCGAAAGTTAAAATTTCGGCCCGAGCTCGGCCCGGTCCGGAAAAAAGTTTAAAATTCGGCCCGAACCCGGCCCGGCTCGAGTGAATTTCTACAGAACATTGATCTTTAATCTTATGGAAGAGTTCTGGCCAAAAAAAATTATATTAGTCTTTTTTTTTTCATGTTTATAATCTTCATTTATGCAGAAGTGCCGTAGGCTGCGATATTTATGCTTTTAAATGAATCTTTGTTTGTTGTATGTAAATGTTTCAGTTATCACTAGTATTATTAATCCATATTCCCTATAATGGAGACAAAAAATCGAAAAAGCGGTATATGGTAAAATTTCCAAAGACGAAATCGCTTTGTAACGAAAAAAAATGCATTCCCTTCTTAACAGATATAAATGTTTAATATATTTTTTTTCTCCCATATTGTTGTATTCATTTTGCATGGATGAACATTTTAAAAGAAACTTTCAGTTTTAAGTTTTAAAAAAAAAATTCCGTCATAATCATGTTTTTTTTTTTTTTTTTTTTTTTTTGGTGTGTGTGTGTGTGTGTTTAATTCTATTTTAAAACGCCTAGTAATCTACGATTCTTTAAAAGGAATAAATTCCAATGTTTAATTGTAGAATAATGACGGCTTAAAAGTATATGCTTTTTTTGCAGAAATTTTTGGACAAAGCAAAATATTACTGATTTATAAAAAGTCGAGAAAAGGATTTTCATATAGGAAGATTTAATAGGAACTGATTATTTTGGTCCATGAAAACTAGGAAGAATGGAATCAGTCTCGGCTTCGTACGGAAAAAAAAGTTAGGCCCGGCCCGATACTCCAGCAAAAAAATTAAGGCCCGAGCCCAACCCGGCCCGAAAAGATTAGTGACTAGGCCCGGCCCGGCCCGACCCGAGTCTTCAGAAGTAAGGCCCGAGCCCGGCCCGGCCCGAATGCCATTATTGGAAATCGCCGCGGGCCGGGCCGGGCTCGGGCTTCGGGCCGAGGCCCGGCTCGTGCAGACCTCTATTTCACCTACCAACATCCTATGCTGTCTGATACTCAGAAGCGGATTAACTACCTCCCGGGCCCCTAGGCTAGGTTTTTTTGTGGACAACCTCCTCTCTCCTCCCCCGGTCCTCAAAGCAATACATTTTTCTATTTTCTGGCACAAAAAAAAAGGGAAAAATTAAGGCCATATAAAAAGTAAAATTTCATATTGTAATACACATACACTGTCAGAAAAATTCGTCAATATACACTAAGTTATCGTTATTTTTTCACAAATAACTTCTCTTCTCCCAGAAAACGTATTTGATCTGTGAGTTCATTCCGAACGTCGAAAAATGAGGAAAAGACTCCGTTTATATCTAGCACGCATGCGCATTGGGTCTGTTAGTAATAAGTTCGAATTTATTTTTAAAATGTAAAACAAAAATATTCTATTGATTAAAATGTCTAATTTAGTTTTAAAAGACAAAAATGTTTTCGAGTTTAAAAATAAATAACAATTACTTTCTTTATTCGTTCAAAAATTCTCACAAATAGAACATCCATGTTTTTTCTCTAACATTCTACGTAATATATTTAAAATTCACATTTTTATACTATATTAATATTAAACGTAAAAAAAAACCTAGCCACAGTTTCATTAAAGATGAAATCTTTCCGAGATTAACTGCATAATTAAAAGCTTTTTAACGAAATACACCAACCCACACCTATATGAAATGAATGGTTCTATTTTAAAGCATAATCATCATCAGCAACCGTAGCGCCGTGGATGAGCGCTGGTCTGGTAATGCTGGGGTCGTGAGTTCGATCCCCACCTCTTCCGCATTGATTTTTTCCAAACTTTTTTCAAGTGACGGATATTTTTCCTCTTTTGACGGAGAAAAAAATAAACGGAAAATCGTCAAATCTACAGACAATTTCTGGCAGCAGTGCTGCCAGTGCATTTTCTGTGAAAAGACGGAAGTTTTTTTGAGAGTGTATGCAGCAACATATAAAACAAAAGCTCTATTTAAATTATACGCGTTTTTGTAGTTGAAAGAGTTTTTCCATCATCAGCGGTTTCTATCAAACTAATGTTAATGCCAATCCTACGGGACAGTTCTTTGCAGATTTCTCGCACGCATTTTAATATTTTCGAATGATTTTTTTTTTATAGGATAGCTTAAGACGATCTATAATCACGCTAGTTTTTACTTTTTTTTTTTTTTTTTTTTTTTTTTTTTCTACGTGATAGTTTTGCTTTTAGAACCAGTTTAAATTGGTTCTAAAAATTAAAGTAATTTTTCAAAAAAAATCTGAAACCAAAATCCAAAAAGTAAAAACGAGCCCGGTTAGGGATCGTCCTCAGTTATTCTTCACAAAAAATTTCAATCAAAAATATTAAATGCGTGAAATTTTCAAAGAACTGCCCATAGGATTAACATTAGCATTCCCGTGTTCTCTATGTCTATGTGTAGCCTCTTAAGCAGCTGCTTCAAGCAAGAACACCCACTCTCTAATATTAATCCTTGCTTGAAAACGGGTTAGGTTCCCCCCCCCCCCCCACGGAGGACACCCCATCTTTTAGGACCTATATATCACGTGTAGATAATCGGCCGACATAAAATAAACCATGACAAACTTAATGTTAATCCTATGGTAGAATTTTTTTTAAACAATGCGTTTTGTACTTTTTTAGTATAGTTGAAAATTTTATTATTATTATTTTTATTAGGATAGTTCTACTTTTTGAAACCGGTTTCGAAAGTAAAAATAACTTTATTAAAAAAAACCTGCAAACAAAATAGGAAAAAAAAAAGTTAAAAACGGCCTTTCTAGAGCTGATATAAAGAAAAAATCTGAAAAAAAACCGTAGCACCGGGGCCCCTAGGCTTCAGCCTACTCAGCCTAATGGGTAATCCGCCTCTGCTGATACTTCCCTTATGATGATAGTTTTTTCATTTTAATTTCTTCTAATACCAACTGTGATTCGTAACATCAAGATCTGAGATTTATAGTAAACGGTGGGAGCTGTTTTAAATGGCTTGTTGCTGATAAAGGTATAAAAGCTAGAAATGGCTTCTTATTTTTTTATGGAGAAACTTAGTTAAATTTATTCCACTGCCAGTATGCACCACTTCCGATCTGCGCTCATGTCGGAAAACTGTCGGCTATTCATCGAAGTAAATGAGTTAACGTATGATTGAAGGAATTAATTGGAAGCACTTTTGTTATAAGAAATTGACGAAAGCATTAAAATCCTGTTTCATCTGCAAATTTTCCAAATATTATTGAAAAAGAGGTATTTTACAGTAGTCATTAAAAATACAAGGGACATAGATATCAGTAACAAATGGAGCTAGATAAATAATGACGTCATATTTAGAATGAATGAGAAATATTTTTTACTAAGTTCCAAATTACATACAAATGAAAATTTTCATTTAAAACACATAATTATCAGTGGCAAACATTTTTTGTGGAAAAAAGGGTAAAAAAAAACTGATTAGTATTTCTTTTACGCCATTTTTTCCCTTTAAAGTTAAAAAGAATTCAATTTCAATTTGTATAGATGATATAAAAATGACAGTATTTTTTTTTTTTTAACTAAAAACATATTTTTAGATGTTGAAGCGTGATTAATGAACTTCTTCCACAGAAGGAGAAATCATATGTCAACATATTGTAATTTATAACCAGGAATGTAAATTTAACTTACATACGTTTGAGTGGATAGCTACTGCACTTTATTAATACGAATTGAATTTTAAAGAACTGTATATTGTTTTAATTAATAATATTTGTGTATTAGAATAATATAAAAGGTTTGTCCAAACTGTTGCTTATCCGTAAAAATTAGTATAAAATAAAATCTAAGATGTATTCTAACCTTTCCCACAATCAATAGAAAATTACAAATGTAAGTTTAATGAGGCTACGGGGGGTTCAGAGGGGCAGAGCTCCCCTGAAGTAATGTACTTTATTATCTGAAAAATTATCTTAATATGCAGTCCATAATAATTTTAGAATATATTTGCATAAAAACGGGATCAATTTAACGCATCAAATTTCTGAAACCTTCTATATATTTGTAAGTGAGTTCGTAACTTATATATAAATACATAGCATTTATAGTCGGCGTTTGGATTGTTCGTCTGTCTGCCTGGCTGTCCGCACACAACTATGGGAAAAATTACCCAAAAGTACCAAATGGTTTGAAATGTAAACTATAAAATTTTCTATAATTTTGTCGAGTCATTTTAAATTTTATGAAAACATCGGATCTATAGTTTAACTACAGGGGCTGTCAAAATTATTCCGTTGCATTACACCAATGGAAAAAAAATACCTTCAAGTATATTTAAATGATGTTACACTTTTCGTATATAATGAGATTGATATGCATCTATGAAGTACATTAAAATACATATTCTGTACGATATGCGGTGCAAAGAATATTTATGCTTAATTTACATGGCCACGCAAAACTATTCCATAGGGTATCGTATAGGGGGAAACATTGTTTGAGGCGTATTCTGTTATGCTGAATTATTTGACATTCTATTAAATTTAAATACGTTGCTGAGTTACTACAACTTACTTCCTATATAACTGAAAGCACGTGGTATTTACAGGGACATACAAAAATTTTCAGATGCGATACTGTATCCAAAATACTGTATATTAGCGATGATTAATGTAAGTTCATTTTTAGTTTTTATATAAACTTTTAACTATTTTTTTTTTTTTTTTTTTTTTTTTTTTTTTTGTATACTACGTTACATATATAAATGTTATAAATCATATACAGGTTAACACAAAAGAATTTGTAAGGGATACTGAGTATGAACAAAAATAGCTTAAACTTTTTTTTTAATTCATTTTAAAAAATGCATACTTAAAAAATATATATATATATATGCATTTTTATGCTGAAATACATTTAGTACATTAAGATATCTTTGTACAATATAGATAAAACAATATACAAGGCCACGCAAAGAATTGGACTCAAGGCCTTCTATGGATGATACTTTTTGGAAGAGTGATTTCAGTAGATTTAAGCGTGTCTAAGTCTTAAATAAATTACGTCTAATAATTAAATAACAGCTAATTAGTAGCGTGTAAATAAAAATGGTAGGTAAAATACAGGCTTGTATTCAGTGTTCTCGCTGACATTTGACCAACGTTAGTAATTTGGTTAATTAAAAATAAAAAACATTCGCCAAATGAGAAAAGTATTAGCAAAATAGATTCGCCGTGTAGCAGAAAAAAAGCCTTTAATTATTTAAAGTATTCCCTTATTTTCAATATGTTCTAAAATAACCCAAGTTTTTATAACTGTGACAACTATTGTTATTAATCTAATTTCAACTATCTGCTACAAATATATTAAAAATATTTATATATTAAATATGTATGCATATGTATGAAAAACGAAAAAGAAAAAAAAGAGAAAGCAAAAATTGAGCACTAGCAATTTGGCGAACCTAATCGCTTGTTTACTCGCCAAATGAAGAATTTAGTCGATATTTGGCGCATTGGCGAGCGACAGCGAGAACACTGCTTGTATTAGAGTATTCAAGTATGATTCCATTTGTTGATATAATTTGTTGGAAATGAAATTTAAATCTTTCATGCGTTTTTAAAACATTGCAAAACATTTAAAAAGTGTCCGTGAATTACGTTTATCTGTCTATCTTTCCGAACTCGAACTTGCATTAATAATAGTTTGATTGATCTGAATCGATATGCGTTATTGAGATTTATTATTCTATGTTCGATACTGTAAATAAAGTGCGTAAAGATTATAGTTTATTTACAGATACGCTTAAAAGAATTCTATTACACTATGTTTCATAGGAACATATCATAATTATATACACTGTTAAAACTAAAGGTTGCATATGGCACTTCTAGAGGTGAAATGCTTGTCCCGTCAGTGACACCCCTAAGGGAGCCAGAACTGCACCCCTAGAAGTGCCCTAGGACACCCCATTGTACCTTATAGGGTGCCATGTGGGTGCCTTGGGGTGCCTTAGGGCACCTCTAGGGGAGCAATTCTGGCTCCCTTAGGGGTGTCACTGACGGGACAAGCATTTCACCTCTAGAAGTGCCATATGCAACCTTTAGTTTTAACAGTGTAACTATGTAGCATCTATAGTCATCGTCTGGTCCGTCTATCTGTTTGTCCGTCTTTCCGCATATAATAGCGCAAAAACTACCATGTTGACAAGCTGAATGATTTGAAACTAAATACAGTAAAACCTCCATAACGGACACTCCCGAATAGCGGACACCTCTATTTAACGGACAGTTTTACAATTCCCACACCCAAAACTTAAATTTTTGTATGTTTAACCTCTGAATAACGGACATTCCGAATAGCGGACACTTCATTCGGCGATAAAGGATGAAAAAGTATTTTTTAAACAGAAAAAAAATGAAAAAAAAAGTAAAAAAGCCTCTGGATTTATCAGGACAACGTGTCACAAATTTTGTGATCACAGTTAAATGTAAATAAAGATCTGGGGGAAAATCCCCCCCCCCCTCAACGTTCAGTGCTAAAGTCAGGGGTTGCCCGGGATAAATAATCTCCCAGACTATTGAAAAGTCATCCTAGAACATATAGAGATTTTATGCTTTTAAAGATCAAAAAGTGCAATCCCTCCCTCCTCTCCCGGAACTCTACAATTTCTAATAACATCACACAGAAAAACAAATTAGTACATGTAATCGCAAGCAAAAATAAACTTTTGTAACAGATTTTTCTAACAATAATATAATAAACAGTGGATAAAAATGTGCACAATTTTATTTCAATTTTTTCGCTTAAAAGTAATTTTCATTTCTGATTAATAATATAATAGAGGTTTTAGGACATATAAAAGTAAATTAATGAAACATTAAGCATTTCTAAGTGGTTTTTGAATCTTTGATGTTTTCCCAATAGCGGACACCTCCGAATAGCGGAGAATTTCTGCCTTCCCCGAGGTGTCCGTTATTTAGAGGTTTTACTGCATATAAAGTCATTGCGAAATTTTACAGAACCATTTAAAATGTTATGAAAATCCAGTCACTACGCAATAAAAGTTTTCTTCAATCTATCAAATCCTATCACTCGTAAATAATTCATTCATATCTCATGATAGCTATTTATTCCAGGTTTCCATGTTGATGATGCCCCATTCTTAGAAGGTAGTAATATTGTTGCGTATATAGGGTTCTTTTGATCTTATGGTTAGACAACTTCAAACTCTTGTCTTTTAGAAAAGTAGAAAATAATTTATTTGCAGATCTTCAGAACAACAGAGTCTTCGAAACTCACAAATATTACTAGATATTCAAAAATAATTGCTCAAATCTATCGTACAAGTGCAGATATAGGTTCCAGAAACTCTTTATACAATGTCTCAACACTAAATCACATTCAAAAAAACGTAAATGAAACTCAAGCAAACTTGCTTAACAAACGCCTTGTTCACTCAATGACTGACTGGTAAATAATAACAACAACAGCTCGCATTGCTCTCCTTATATAGGCTCGTAGCATGCGCCGGAAATTTCTACAACCTTCTAGAAAAATCCAGAAACCAAGAAAAAACATTCAATGTATCAGTAGACCTAAGGGGGGTTACCATAGAGAGGGAAGGGTTACCATCGCCAACAATCGCCAAGTTTGTCGCCAAAGGTGACGCCAACTTGGCGATATCTCTAATATTTCGCAAAGCTGCCATAGACATTCACTGAAAATAATAGACAAGTTTGCTTGATAACAGAGACAATGTAACTAAAACTAATATTAGTAAAGAAATGGAGCTTAATAAGATTATTTACATTATTTTACAGTACAAACATTAACTATTTACAAAATTCGTAACACTACCCCCTCCTCAAAGACTGCACGTCCCGGGCAGTGCAATCCCTGAGTTAGAGGAAAACACTTAAAATAAATAAACAAATAAATAAATAAATAAATAAATAAATAAATAATAAGATTTACATAAATAAGAACTAATTAATATTTACATATTTACAAAAAGTGACTTTCATGACCATGGTCTGAAATTCCAGTTTTGAATTTCTAATCACTTTGGCCAAAATAAGGGGCTAGCCGGTTATAATGTACGACCTTGGGCTTGGTGTGTGGCGATTTCCGTATGCGTACGACGACGTCATTCAGCCTGTTGACGACTGTGTAAGGACCGTCCCAGTTTCTTTGTAGTTTTGGCGACAGTCCCTTACGACGTATGGGATTCCACAACCAAACTTTGTCACCTTCGTTGAACTCATGCCAGTTGCCTTTGTGTCGTACCGTGTCTTCATCTTTTCCGATGCCAGACCGATTCAGTTCCTCGCTAGACGATGAATCTCCTCAATTCGCGCCTGGAGTTCAAGTCAAGTCAACGCTGGTGCTTAAGGAGTACTTACAGGAAGTCGCAACCCCTGTTTAACCTCCATCGAAAGTAAACAAAAAACATAAAAATGCGTTTAACAATGCATCAAAAAATTTAGGAATTTGGAGACTCGAGTGAAACTTAGCTCTCGAGCTGGAGCACCGGGGTAAATATACCCCCAGTGGCGCAATGACTTTCTAAAATTTTTAGAAAATCATCACATACGTTGACAGACTATGAAGTGGTCGAGACGGGAAGGGCAGCATTGGAGGTACCAAAGGGCCCAGAGAAAGTTCTACCCTACCCTAAGAACTAAAAAAAAAGGGGGCCACATAGCTCACTAATTTTGAAAAAAAAAAAAAAATGATCTAAAAATGTAATTTTGAACCTAACACTTAAGCTGACCTAGTGTGAGTTCTGTGACCGGGCGTCGGACAACTCAAGAGGCCCACGAAACAGCGCAGACCTTAGTCCTGACAAGGACTCTTTGCTGTACGGAGCCGCAAGAGAAGTACACCAGCCGGCGGTCTTAGTAAAAATGAAGAACAAGTCGAAAAAAGGGGGGTTTAAATAGAATTGGCTGGGATCTCGTGAGCAGGTTCTCCTCAGCCAATGGGGAAGCCAGAAAGGGGAGTCTCTCGGTAGAGAGGCAAAGGCCTCAGCTAGCAATTTGATTGGCCGGATAAGATGACATCATCTGTCTGCAGCCGAGAGAGGAAGAAAAATGAAGTAAAATTTTTTTTTTTTGCCGAATAATAAAAAATTTGTGGATTAGTAACAGACGGTCAACGACGAGAACGATACCAAAAATAATAAGAGTTAAAAAAGTAATAAAGATAAGCATTTGTTAAAACATTATAATAAACAAAATACACTAAATATACCTATATATATATATATTTTTTTTTTTTTTTTCCTAAAGTAGAATGCTCACAAACGCGGCTGAAAATATCAGCTGATTGCGACACCAGGGAAACCAATTCTAGGTGAAAATTTCTTTCGACCTAGGGAAAATAGTAATTTAGAGTGAAAATTCTAAGTTAAGTTACTCTAGTGGGATTGCGTCTAGATGTTTTAGAGCATGGAACGAAGTCATCATTCCGCTGTAAGATAGCAAGAGGTCTTTTTTTCCCCCTGCCCACACTAGCGTCGTAACTTGGAATTGAATCCAACTCAGAATTTTGCACTAGAGGGACAGAATTATGAAAATTTAAAGTTAATTTTTTAATTTCGGCGAAAATAGGCCGAATATTTAAATCTTTATGAATGGTGTCGTTACGGACGTAGCGAGTCGCTTTAGTAATTCTGCGTAATTGCTTATTTTGGAAAGTTTGAAGTCTTTCAAGTTGAGTTTTAGTGGCCGATCCAAAAATCACTGAACCATAAGTGATTATCGGCCTGATCATAGATTTGTATAACAACAACTTATTTTTAATAGACAGGCGGCTGTTCCAAGCCAAAAGGGAATAAAGGGCTTTCACGGCGCGGTCAGCTTTATCCAGAGTTTCTGAAATATGCTTGCACCATGTTAATTTGGAATCTAGGTGAAGTCCTAGGTATTTATAATCTAATTTCCAGGGAATAGGTTCATTATTTAAAGTTAAATTAATGTCAGGGGTGAATTTTTTCAGAGTGAAGAGGACAGCAGCACTTTTCCTGGGATTCACTTTTATACGCCATTTTTTCAGCCAATATGAATATTCGTTTAAGTAGGATTGGAGTTTTTCAATCACTTTGTGTGGGTTTGTGTCTGTGCAAACTACGGCTGTGTCGTCAGCAAATTTTGCTAATTTAATGCCAGGCCTTCGAGGGATGTCGTTGACAAAAATATTATAAAGCGTGGGAGAGCTGAGCGCCCCTTGAGGCGTAGAACTAAGAATAAATTGAGGGTCAGAGAAGGAATTTCCCACTTTGACAATGAAGGATCTAACATTGAGATAGTCAGCATAAATTTTAATTAGTTGAGCAGGGACACCGTCCCGTATTAATTTATAGATTAGAGCAACATGCCAGACTTTGTCAAAAGCCTTCTGAACATCGAGAAATACAATTCCAGTCACCCCGCCCCTGCCAAGTTTGGCATGAATGAGTTCTGTAACCCGCCACAGCTGATGCTGTGTTGAGTGACCTTCGCGAAACCCGAACTGTTCCGGTATAAACAGGTCATGCGAGTTATAGAAATCTTTCAAGCGGTTGACTAGTACATGTTCATAAACTTTTGAAAGACAAGATAATAAGGAAATAGGTCGGTAGCTTTCCGGAGCATGTAAGTTTTCGCCTTTTTTAGGCAGTGGAACTACAATTGCTCTTTTCCAGCTATCCGGAAAAATATTTAAAGAAAGCATGCAATTTATTAAGATTACAAGATATAAAATGAAATTATGAGGTAGATTTATTAGCATATTGTTAGTAATTTTATCCTCCCCCGGAGCTTTATTTTTTTTAAGGCCTGATATATAACTTTTAATTTCAGTTGGAGTGGTTTCTGGTAGTGTGTTCTGTGTCTCCCTCTGTTGGAAGTTATTGACAATATTTTCTAAAGTCTGAGTGGTTCGTGGATAGTATATGTCTGTGTGAGGTGAAAATTGGTTTTTCAGACTTTGTGCAATAGCTTCCGCTTTCTCAGTGTTTGTGACAGCCGTACCGTTAGGGCAATTAATTGCCGGAATGTGTGTACGTGTCCTACGAATTTGGGAAGCAGCCTTCCAAATGCTGTTGTTTTGTGTAGTGAGAGATTCAACATAATCGTTGAATCGTGATTTACTAAACTCCATAATAGCAGCTCTAACTTTTCTATTTTGACGATTAAATTTATTTTTAAAATAAGGGGTCCTATAAACCTGCCATTCCCTGCGAGCACGATTTCTTTCTCTGATCATTTCCCGTACGTTTTGCGGTAAACAGTACATATCAGGTGTTCTATTTTTTGGACGAGAGCAACTATTGAATGCTTCTCTCATAGAGTCTCCAAGCATACTAATAGCTTGCTCGACTTGCGCTTTATTTATAGGGATGATGGGCGGGGTTTCCTTCCGCGCTAGCGAATAGGAATAATCCAGCCAGTTGGTGTTAAGCGACTGAGTCGTGCGCCTGGAGTTCATCCACGTACTCCTCGGGCGATAAAGGAACATCAGGAGGACGGCCAAACAAAAGATCCGCAGGTAGACGAAGATCACGACCAAAGAGCATTTGAGAAGGGGAATATAACCAGTGGCCTCATGAGTGGCACTCCTGTAGGCAAGCAGAAAAAGAGGCAATTTCTTGTCCCAGTCCTGTTGGTCTCTAGACACCAGGAGAGAGGGGCTATTTAGGATGGTACGATTGAAACGTTCCACCATGCCGTCCGATTGAGGATGTAGAGGTGTAGTTCGAGTTTTGTCCATGCCGAGTAGTCCACACATTTCCTTAAACACAGTCGAATCGAAGTTTCTTCCTTGATCGGAATGGATTTGAAGAGGAACTCCATATCTGGAAACCCAGTGTTGAACCAGTATGTCTGCTACGGTTACAGCCTCTTGATTAGGAATGGAGTAGGCTTCAGGCCATTTAGTGAAGTAGTCCATGACAACGAGAATGTACTTATTGACATCAGATGTTCTAGGAAGAGGACCCAAGATGTCTAGAGCAATTCGTTCGAAAGGAGCTCCTACATTATAACGCTGCAATCGTCCACGGGTGCGCCTCTTTGGACCTTTACGTACTACACAGGTGTCACAAGTTCGACAACACTTCTCCACGTCACTGCGAACATTATTCCAGTAGAAACGCTCTCGAACCTTCTGCAGGGTCTTCATTACACCAAAATGAACTCCTGTGGGACTACCATGCAGTTCTTGAAGGACCATAGAAATTCTCGGCTTACAAGGAAGGTCTCCATACGGGCATATTCAGAAAAATCTGAAAAAATTACAGAATGTTCTTCTCATATAGTTATATATGTTTATAAAAAAATTTCGGCGGAACCTCCTTATAACGTCCGTAAAAAAATAATAAAAATTTCGTTTATTTGGCGATTTATCTCCGGTTGGCGAAAAAACGAAATTTTGAAAAATACGCTTTTATGCTTCGAATACTTTTTAAAGAAAAAACTTTCTATGTTCAATTTATTTAAATAAGTTTAGTTTAAGTAATTTTAGTTTTGCATTTTTACTTTACTTTAAGTGTAATTTTGTCATATACGTTTATATGTACTTATAACAAAATGAAATTAATATATTTTATCATTTAAAACACAATTTAAATTGATTAAAATTGTTCCAAATTGAAAAATACACTGTTAAAAATCTGCTGCATTTTGTTGCAACGCACTCCCTTGCTTGTATAGAAAACGGTTACTTGGCCGTGAAATAGAGTTTTCTCATTGGTTGGAATAGAGATATTATATACAAGCGGTGGAGTGCGTTGCAGCAAAATGCAGCAGATTTTTAACAGTGTTGTACAAGTTACAACACCGATAAAAATCTGTACCATTTTCTGCAGCGTCACTCCACCGCTTTTATAGAAAACGGTCAATTCACCGTGCTATGGAGCATTCTCATTGGTCAGAAGAGAAACATTCTATAAAAGTAGTGGAGTGACGTTGCAGTAAATGCATCATATTTTTAACAGTGAAGTCAATTAAAATCAATTTTCAGATTCGTTTTGGCGAGGAAATGCACTGCTAGCCAAATCCCGCGTCGCTTTCAGCTTTTCACGCCAATTATTCCAAACTATTTTATTTTTTTACATATCTAATAATGTGATTCCGCCGCTAATTTTCACTGATCCTTTATTACCTACATGAGTAGTTTAATTCGTATTTTTTTCAAAAAATTCTGAATATGCCCCCAATGGAGACCTTCCTTGTTAGGGAGTAGTAGTTGCCATCTACATGTCTTTCCATCATCAGACTCCCATTTTCGGTACAAGATACCGTTCTTCAAATGTAGGGAATCCCAAAGAGCCTAATAACGTTTAGTCGTAGGATGGTAATGGGCCATGTCTTGCCAGCTGGGCTTCCTGTTGGACTCCTCTTTCAGCTCTAGAATTGGTTTAATTTCAGGATCAGCAAGTTGATCTTTACGCAGGCTCTCGTCACTCCACGGATCTTGAGATGATGTAGACCCAGTTGTAACTTGTCTTACTATAGGACCTTTGACATTAAATTTCTTCTCAACCCGGTCGCAGTATCTACAATTCTCTGAGCAGGGTCTTCTTGAGAGAGCATCTGCATTTCCATGTGATGAGCCTTTTCGATGGCGTATCTCCATATCGTACTCTTGAAGCTTTTGTATCCACCTGGCTATCTGGCCTTCAGGGTTCTTAAAATTCAATAGCCAAGTTAGAGAAGCATGATCAGTTCGGATCAGGAATTTTCGACCGTACAGATAGTGATGAAAATGGTCTATGGCTTTCACTACAGCAAGAAGCTCTTTTCTTGTTACGCAGTAGTTTCGCTCTGCCTTTGATAAGCACTTGCTGAAATAGGCGATAACACACTCCTGGCCGTCGATTTCCTGGGACAGTACAGCGCCAATGCTTTCGTTACTTGCATCCGTATCAAGTATGAACTGTTTATCGATTTGAGGATATGACAGAATTGGAGTGGATGTTAAGGCCTCCTTAAGCTTTTCGAAAGCAGCGTCACATTCCTGTGTCCACATAAATTTTTGATTGGCTTCTGTTAATTTATGAAGTGGTTTTGCAATCATCGAGAAGCCTTTGACAAATTTTCTGTAATAGGTGCATAATCCTAGAAAGCTCCGAAGCTGGTGAACATCTGCTGGACGATTCCAATTTTTCACAGCCGATATCTTCTCTGGATCAGTCCTAACTCCTTCGGCTGAAATGATGTGTCCAAGGTAGGCGACTTCATTTCGAAACAAACTGCACTTCGAAGGGCTTAACTTCAAATTAGCTTCCTTTAATTTTTGTAGCACCCGCCTGAGGTTGTTCAGATGTTCATCAAAAGATTTTCCTATGATTATGATATCATCTAAATAAACAAGACATGCTTCATATGACAGCCCCCGGAGAACCGTTTCCATAAGCCGCTCGAAAGTTGCAGGTGCGTTACGCAGACCAAAAGCATTACCTTGAACTGCCATAATCCTTGTCCCGTTGTAAAGGCAGTCTTCTCGCGGTCGTCCGGATGGATCTCAACCTGCCAGTAACCACTCTTCAGATCCAGAGTCGAGAACCAAGTGTTGCCCGCAAGTGTGTCGAGAGTGTCGTCGATCCTTGGTAGGGGGTAACTATCCTTTTTAGTGACGTCATTCAATCGGCGGTAGTCTACACAAAATCTTGTTGAACCATCCTTCTTTCTTACTAATACAATGGGAGATGCCCAAGGACTTGTCGATGGTTCGATGACGTCATTTTCTTCCATATCCTTAATTAAATTTTGCACCTCTTCTTGCTTGGCAAAAGGTAATCGTCTAGGGTGTTGTTTAATAGGTGAGTGATCTCCAGTATCAATTCGGTGTTGTGCAATTTTGGTTCGTCCAAAGTCTTCAGATATTTGGGAGAATAAACTTTGGAATTCCCTAATTAAATTTTCCTCAGCGTCCATCTGTTTTGGATCTAAGTCTGTATTTTGTAACAAATCTTTGACTAAATTATCTGAAGATTTCTCAGAGTGACTGGAATTTTGACTTATGCACGTCACCGGAGCACATGATGCTATCACCTCTCCTTTCTTGATAGTCCTCGTCTTATCACTGATGTTAGCAATTCTGACTGGAATGGTCTTTTTCGAGAGGTCTACCACAGAAGAAGCCACCAATACTCCTGCTTGTGTACTATTGTCTTCTGGATAATCTATATGGCCAAATCGGTAATTAGTTTCATTTTTAATTACAGCTGGAACTAAAAATTCTGTTCTTGGATCTAGATTGATGTCTTCTTTGGTAATTACTGCTTGTTTACATTCAATTTCGTTATTTAATCCAAAAAGGCTTATTTCTTCAAATTTTGAGATCATTTTGTTATTTTTGAAATCAAGTTTGAAGCCAAACGTCTTCAGAAAATCTAGTCCGATTAAGCAAGAATCTGTTATGTCAGCTACATATGCCGTATGGTAATATTTCGTTCCTCCAAAGTTGATGGTTAAATCGGCCTTTCCATATATGCCTATCTTATCACCCGTCACAGTTTGTAGGGTAATGCATGGTGGAGTCCAGATGAGTTTAGATTTCAATTTCCGAGCCAAATCTTCTCTTATTATTGTCACATTGGCTCCTGTATCGACAATCATACGGCACTGAATTCCGTTAATAAAGCCTATCATATATAATTCATTATCACCGCCACTCATTTTTGATATCTGGAGGATCTTCAGGTGGGGCTTTTCATTCTCTGGCAACCTCCGCCCCGCGAGATGGCCAAAATTTAGTTTCCCTGCTGACTGTTTGAATTTATCTCACGTTCGAGGATTTTGGGGCAATTTCTTCGGAGATGTCCTGTATCACCGCATCCCCAGCACGTGAGATTCTGTCTCCTTGAGCTTGTCCTTCCATATTTTAAGGCTTCAAGCTCTTGATTTAAATTCCTAATTTCTTTCAAGACGTCGATTTCAGCGTCTGAGCTTTTGTTCACCGTTGCCCCTCGGACTGAATGACGATCTCTTCGGCTGGCTTGTGTAGCTGCTTCTAACTTTAAGGCATATAGTAATGCAGCCTTTAAATCCTGCACATCTGCCATTCGTACCGCTCTCTGCACTTCTGGATCTTTTATTCCGTCTACAAAGTATTGCAGTGACAGCATTTCCCGTACATTTGTTGGGCAGTCGATGAATGCTAAATTTGCCAGCCGTTCTATTTCTGAGGCAAACTTTTGAAGGGTTTCACTCGATTTTTGATGGCGGCTCTTCATTTGTATTCTCGTATAATCTTTGAAGTATTTTTCTCCGAATCTCATTTCAAGTGCACAACTTAGAGTCTCAAAATTGAGTTGCGTCATATCGGGCAATGTTTGCAGCACGTCGGCGGCTTCTCCTCTCAATGATGCTGCCAGTTGACAAGCTTTCACCTCGTCACTCCATTTGTTCGCTTCGGCTACAATGGTGAATTGGGTCTTGTAAACTTGCCAGGAACTCTTTCCGTCGTATGTCGACAGCTTAACGTGCACAGAAGCAGGCGGATTCCTAAATTCTTCATAATTACCACTGGACGCTGAAAGCTTCTTCTCAAGATCTTGTATTTTTTTATTTAGCTTTTTATCTACTTCACCTATTTTCTCTTCAACGTTACTTATTTTCTCTTCAACGTTACAAACTTCATTCTGAATTTTCTCTTCTACTTCCTCTATTTTCCTTTCCATTTTCTCTTCAACATTACTAACTTCATTCTGAATTTTCTCTTCTACCAAATCTATTCTTCTCTCTATCGACGAGAACTTTTCTTCCAAAGTTTTCTTCATTTCTTCTTGGCTTTTATTAACTTCCTCCTTTAATTCTTCCATTCTCTCTTGGCTTCTTCTCATTTCTTCAGTCACCTCTTCTTGGCCTTTATCAATTTTATTTGTCAACTGTTCCATTCTTTCTTCATTTTATTCATTTTGTCCGCCAACTCTTCTTGGCCTTTATTCATTTTGTCCGCCAACTCTTCTTGGCCTTTATTCATTTTATCCGCCAACTCTTCTTGGCCTTTATTCATTTTATCCGCCAACTCTTCTTGGCCTTTATCAATTTTATCGATTTTATTCGTCAATTCTGTCTTTATACCATTAATAGCATCTAATAGTTCTTTCAATTGCCCGTCCATGCCTCTTGTTTTCGCCATAAGATCCCGACTCCTGACACCAAATGCTGTTGCGTATATAGAGTTCTTTTGATCTTATGGTTAAACCACTTCAAACTCTTGTCTTTTAGAAAAGTAGAAAATAATTTATTTGCAGATCTTCAGAACAACAGAGTCTTCGAAACTCACAAATATTACTAGATATTCAAAAATAATTGCTCAAATCTATCGTACAAGTGCAGATATAGGTTCCAGACACTCTTTATACAATGTCTCAACACTAAATCACATTCAAAACAACGTAAATGAAACTCAAGCAAACTTGCTTAACAAACGCCTTGTTCACTCAATGACTGACTGGTAAATAATAACAACAACAGCTCGCATTGCTCTCCTTATATAGGCTCGTAGCATGCGCCGGAAATTTCTACAACCTTCTAGAAAAATCCAGAAACCAAGGAAAAACATTCAGTGTACCTAAAGGGGGGTTACCACAGAGAGGGAAGGGTTACCATCGCCAACAATCGCCAAGTTTGTCGCCAAAGGTGACGCCAACTTGGCGATATCTCTAATATTTCGCAAAGCTGCCATAGACATTCACTGAAAATAATAGACAAGTTTGCTTAATAACAGAGACAATGTAACTAAAACTAATATTAGTAAAGAAATGGAGCTTAATAAGATTATTTACATTATTTTACAGTACAAACACTAACTATTTACAAAATTCGTAACACTACCCCCTCCTCAAAGACTGCACGTCCCGGGCAGTGCAATCCCTGAGTTAGAGGAAAACACTTAAAATAAATAAACAAATAAATAAATAAATAAATAAATAATAAGATTTACATAAATAAGAACTAATTAATATTTACATATTTACAAATATCACTTATTTAAATACACTCGATTTTAATTATGTTTTTTAATATAATGAAAGATGACTCATAAAAATTAGTAAGTAGTTAATATGTAAAGGCAGAATTTTGTAATAGTCTCATATTTTACTAAATTCTTGATGAGCTAAGTTATACAAAATGATATACACGGTTGTGTTTCCTATGAGAATACAACATTTATCAATGTTTAGAATATGTATAGAATTTAATACTAAATAAAATATTCAATTTTCACTTTTTTTTTCAATTTACCGTTTGCATTTAACTTGCAAACATTTCATTCTTGTAATTTAAAACTCATTTCATTACATATTTCGGAATAACTTTAATTTTAAATGCATGCATTAAATGTTGTTTTATTATACAAATAAATATTGTTAATTTATTTGTTTAAATGTTTTGCTATTCTAGATTTAGACATTTAATTTTCCTAAAATGGTAGATTAGACTCTCTTTTTTTTTTTTTTTTTTTTCTAAAAAAGACAACGCTATTTAGATAATTCTTATTAAAAATTCAATCATAAATTTCAAGCTATTCTCTCGTGAAAGATAGATGAATCCTGTTTACCAAATTTATTGTAACAAAATATTTTTCTTACCGATATTTTTATTAAAAATATATGTAATTTTTTTTTTTTTTTTCGCATTGCCATTTTGATTTTAAGGTAAAAGACAATATTTTTCGTAGCATTAGTGTTTTTTTTTTCCCGAAATTAAAATGATATTGTGGCTATTTCTTTTAAATGTACCTAATTTTATCTAAACAAACTGTAACAAAAATATTTTACACTAGGACTTCCCTCAGAGGGATTAGTCTGAGCGATATTGCTTAGAATTATTGCTATTATTGCTATTGTTTTTAAAATAATATGCTAAAAGTAAAAAGAGATTCTACCTTTAATTGATTATATATTGTCACAAATTGAAACGATAAAAAAGAGGAAGATGGATGGTACATTTGCAAAATATTACATAGAAATTCCTAACACGATTAAAAAATGGGAAATCAAACTATACAAAACAGTCACGCATAAGTGTAAAATTTGAAGAATACAGCTAACAAAGCGCTAAAATATCTTGTATCGGAATTTAAACTCTTTGAAATGACGTAAAGAATATACACATCAATTTTAGTACCTAAAAATGGCGCAAATCATGATGGTTGAGTAGAATGAGGGATTTTTTTTATATAGTGTGTAGTGCCCTTAAATAGATAGAACAAAATAATTAATATATATAATAATGTAATATCTACATCTGTTTTCAATGTATGCGATGAGGTTTCCGATAAAAATTTGGGGTATTCTCACTTAAAAAAAGATACATAAAATTCCCGAAAACGCCAACAAAGGAATACAATCTGTCGTTTCGAGTGTGTTCCAGATATGCTCAATCTGATTTAAATTGGTCGTGCATGCTAGCCACTACATACGCTGATTTGATTCGTTTTAAACCCATTCCCATGAAATTGAGCTGTATTTCGCTTTAGCATACATAAAATAAAACGAATCGGCAATCATGAATGTAGTAGAGAGTTTACAGAGGTATACGCCGCATACTTTCTGGATTTTTTAAGAATCACCTTATCTCCCTCGCCCTCTTTCTCAAAAAGCCGCAGTACATACATTCTAGGATATATCCTATAACTTGAGCATATACTCTCTGCTTAGAGCGTATATTCTCTATTTTTTACGATTATTCCACTATTGCAATGCCAATAGCATAAGATATGAACGAGATCTGAATATCTCGTCTGCATAAGCTTTGAGCCGTCAAAGTATCATCACAAGTGATTTACAAATCTGAACATATTTTTTTCAGCATAACATGCTGGCTCAAATACGCCAATGTGAACTCGATTACGCCGTTTTACCGGAAAAAGGTTATTATTTAAAAGGCCTGCTAGTGGCAATTGAGAAAATGATTCTATGAAAAAATTCCTAGATTAGTAAAGCTCAAAAGTTAATGTCACACCCCTCATACTATTTTATAATGGAATTCTTTTGTGGTGACGTGTAAATGAATAATAAATATTTTTTGCGTGGCATGTTCAACAAAATATGTATTCTAGTGCTCTTCATAAATGCATATCAATTTCATTATGTTTCGATGGGTTTAACATCATTAAAAAGAGCTTGGAACTATTTCATCCCATCGGCCTTGTAATGCAACGGAATACTTCTGATTGTCCCTGTATTTGAATTTATCCGATTTTATTAAAATTTGCAATGACTCAACAAAATTCGACAACAAATAGATATTTAAAATTTTAAACGATTCCGTAGGATAGTTTTTGTGCTGTTATATGTGGAGATACAGACGAACGGATCAGACGGCGGCTATAGTTACTAAATATTTTATATTAATTAAGGACACACCTAAAAAAACAGTTAAATTTAAAAGCGCACGCCCAAATTGAAAACGCATTTCCAGAAATTATTGTTCAAAAACAGTATTGTAACCGATTTCTTTTGTATGTCCTTGTAATTGGATTAAAAATGCTATGAATACCCTGTTATAACTTAATCGTATTGAAATTCTGTGGTTTATATAAATTTCGTAAATTTGCAATAGCGTAATTTCATTAAAATACTCTGCAAAGGATTTCCCCCAATAGACCATACTGTAATGAAAATCTTTTGGATGCCCCTGTAAATAAACTATTAATCCCACATACTTCATATACAATATCAAACATGCCTAGGAGACCCTAAATAAGGTTTCCAGTTGCATATAAATCAGTATATATATTTACGAATGTTTGAGTGTGGACAGACGGATAGACAAACTGAATGCATAAATATTTTTCAACTTTGTTGGAAAGTGCAGAAAAAAAGCAACCTCACAGGCTGAGATCACAACCACATCGATTTATTTAATGGCAAAAAAAAAGGTACTTCTTGGTTATCCTGTCGATCAAAAAACTATCGCCAAACTATAAGGTTACATGCCAATACTGGATGATTGTAAATGTTACTTTCACTTGTCATTAATTGCGATACGCGTGCTTGTTACGTCATAAAGTGATTTTTAATTCAACTTTTAATAGGTATTTCTTATTGCATTTTAAAAATGTATTTATTCTTCTGTTATTTAAAATACAAATTAGGTCAATTTATGTAATTTGACAAACAGTTTGGCGATTTGTGTAGTTTGGCGCAATTGGTCTACAAAATAACCAAGTATTACAAAAAAAAAAAAAAAAAAAAAAAGGCTCTTGCCAAAAAATTTAGAACAGGCTATGGAACTTTTCCATATAATTAGCGCCAAAATATTATTTACATTGCATGGTGTTCTGGCTATTGTTGTTTGTTTATTAATAAATTGCTTATTTTTTTCTATATTTATGTAACCTAAATTTAATCGTGCTTTTTTTAATTGTTACTTACTTTTTAAAATAATCGAAATTCATTCAAAAATGGTTTTCGCGAAATTTGCGCCAAACCCGATGCGTATATGATATCTCTGCTCTAATTTCATGATACTTTTCAAATAATATCTTTACCTTGGCGTTTTTATAAATCATGGTCCAGTTTGGGCTTCAGAAATTTAGATTTCAAACCTGATGATCGTTTATGCTTATTTTTACTCGTAAATACGGCACAGATGTCATATTTATGAGTAAAAATATAAGCTATATGTTAGCGCGATTTTTTTCCCGCCAAATTGATGAAAACGTTGTTTTTGAATATTGCTATAAGTGTTTTACGATTTACGATTTATTGTGATATTCATATTTTTTATTATGTTTATTACTTATAACTGTTTATTCTTCGCTTCAACTATAGTTCCTTTTTTTGATATTACTTGATTATCCTGTAGACCAAAAAATTATCGCCAATCAATAAGATAAAATGCCAATCATGAATGATCGTTCATGAATGTCTCATTAAACAATGTAAACGTGTGTTTAAAACGTCATCAAGTGATTTTTTATACCGCTTTTTATTCGTATTTTTATCAATGTTTCACTAATTTATTTCTTCTTTCGTTATTTAAAATAAAAAATATGTGAATATGTACAATTTGACGAAATTGATCACGAGATATTTATACCAATATTTTATTTCAGCACATATTTTATTTAAACACGACATAATTGTTTCAAATTTGCATGTGCGAAGGTGCGAAATATAAAAGATGCTAATGGTGGCTATTAAGTGCTATTATAAAAATTATCGCAAAATCTCAAATACTAATATTAAGTTACTAAGAATTAAGACTTTTTTCTTTTAAATTAACAACAAGAACAAAATTATTTTTCAGTTTGTTTCTTAAGTTTAAATATAATTAATTGTACTTAAAAATTGTTTGCGTATTTTCCTTGCTCCATGTGTTTAAATTTGGGAATCTAACGAAAATATACAACCGTTAAAAAGTGACGCACACAATATTTCTGTGACGTATGCAAATGAATTGGGCTTTTTATCAGTTTTTTAAAAATAGTTTTAAAACTATTTGGAAGTAATTTTTGAAAGTAGGTGTATTCAGTAGGTTACTCTCATAGGTACCGTTTGGTACAATCAAAATCGCAATCCGATATGTATTTTTCCAGATTTTCTTAACGAAAAAGTTATGCTCTATTTTTAATAGCGTTACGTACTATGTGTATTAGTCTTCGCTTCGTCAAGACAACTATTTACTCCATGCACTCTGATTCGGTTGCCTACAAAAATATCCAGTTGGTGAAAAATGACGCACACCAAGTTTCTCTGACGTATGCAAATAAATAGTGCTTTTTTATCAGTTTTTTAAATATAACTATTAAACTATTTGGAACTTATTTTTCGTAGATAGTGCATTCACCAGATTACCTTCATAGGTACCTACTGGTACAAACAGAATAAAAATCCTACAAGTACTTTTTGAGATTTCCTTGACGAAAGAATTTTTTTGACTTTTAATATCGTTACGTATACTCTGAGTATAAGACTTCGCTTCGCTCAGACAATTATCTTCATATACATATATATATACAGGGTGTATCTAAACTCTTGGGCAAAACTTTAAAGGATGATAGTATACATCAAGACAAACAATATTAAATAGGAAATTAAGGGTCCCAAACGTTTTCTGAAGGAGATAGGCGCCATGAAAATTTAGTGTCCAAAATTTCAAATAAACATAAAAAACGGAAAAATTGGTCGATTGATTTGCGGTTTTCACTAAAAGTATTCTTTATGTCAGTATTTTCTTTAAAATAAATTATAAAGATAGCTTTCAAAAAATGCCGATAGATTGCACTTTAGACTTTAGAGTAACGTACAGCTATTTTTTGCCGTTATTTTTTGCATTTCATTAGAAGTTTTCGAAAGCTTAGGCTAGGCTTAAACTTAAATTTTGAGCTCCAAATCTGAATAATTGGGAGTAGTTAAGTAGAGCAAACTTTTCTGGTCTGGAGGTGTTCAGAGGTTCGAATTTCAAATGATTATAAAAAAAGCGGGGGGGGGGTTAAATTTCAACTTCTGAACACAATTCAATTTGCACTTCTTAACCCCTTCCAACGATTTAGAATTTGAGCTCAAAATTTAAGTCTAAGCTTTTGCAAGCATTTAATCAGATACAAAAAATAATGGTTAAAAATAATTGTTGGTTACTCTTAAAATTAAAGCGCCCTCTAATGAAATTTTTTGAAATTTATTTTCAAGAAAATACTGACATAAAGAATAGTTTTAGCAAAAACTGCAAGCGAATCGACCAATTTTTCCGTTTTTATGATAATTTGTAATTTGGACCCCCCCCCCCCCCCTCCCTCACACACACTTGAACACGGTTCAGTTTGCGCTACTTAACCACTCCCAGTGATTCAGATTTTGTCTAAACTTCTAAAAAAATTTTATGAGATGCAAAAAATAACAGTAAAAAATAGTTATTCGTTACTTCAAAGTCTAAAGCGTCAATTTATTTTTAAGAAAGTGCTGATTTAAATATTAATTTTAGTGAAAACCGCAAACTAATCGACCAATTTTTCCGTTTTTAGCTCACAGGCTATCAAAACCTGGGAACTTATGTGCCCGTCCGTTCTGTATGTGCGTAACGCGATAACTCATGATAAAAATATCCGATTCACTTGAAATTTTGGATATATGTATATATTGATAAGGCGCTTCCCTGATTAGTTGTTGGCGTTCATTCGATATGTATAAGAGGGGGAACGGGGGCTGATGCCCCTCCCCTTAATTTACGTAAATGAGTTTTTCATGCATAATTATCAGTTTTCATTCAAATTTTAGATATAGGATTTTTCTGATAAGGCACCTCCGCGATTAGTATTAGGTGTTCATAAGATAAGTATAAAAAGAAATAACTGTTTATTCTTCGCTTCAACTATAGTTCCTTTTTTTGATATTACTTGATTATCCTGTAGACCAAAAAATTATCGCCAATCAATAAGATAAAATGCCAATCATGAATGATCGTTCGTGAATGTCTCATTAAACAATGTAAACGTGTGTTTAAAACGTCATCAAGTGATTTTTTATACCGCTTTTTATTCGTATTTTTATCAATGTTTCACTAATTTATTTCTTCTTTCGTTATTTAAAATAAAAAATATGTGAATATGTACAATTTGACGAAATTGATCACGAGATATTTATACCAATATTTTATTTCAGCACATATTTTATTTAAACACGACATAATTGTTTCAAATTTGCATGTGCGAAGGTGCGAAATATAAAAGATGCTAATGGTGGCTATTAAGTGCTATTATAAAAATTATCGCAAAATCTCAAATACTAATATTAAGTTACTAAGAATTAAGACTTTTTTCTTTTAAATTAACAACAAGAACAAAATTATTTTTCAGTTTGTTTCTTAAGTTTAAATATAATTAATTGTACTTAAAAATTGTTTGCGTATTTTCCTTGCTCCATGTGTTTAAATTTGGGAATCTAACGAAAATATACAACCGTTAAAAAGTGACGCACACAATATTTCTGTGACGTATGCAAATGAATTGGGCTTTTTATCAGTTTTTTAAAAATAGTTTTAAAACTATTTGGAAGTAATTTTTGAAAGTAGGTGTATTCAGTAGGTTACTCTCATAGGTACCGTTTGGTACAATCAAAATCGCAATCCGATATGTATTTTTCCAGATTTTCTTAACGAAAAAGTTATGCTCTATTTTTAATAGCGTTACGTACTATGTGTATTAGTCTTCGCTTCGTCAAGACAACTATTTACTCCATGCACTCTGATTCGGTTGCCTACAAAAATATCCAGTTGGTGAAAAATGACACACACCAAGTTTCTCTGACGTATGCAAATAAATAGTGCTTTTTTATCAGTTTTTTAAATATAACTGTTAAACTATTTGGAACTTATTTTTCGTAGATAGTGCATTCACCAGATTACCTTCATAGGTACCTACTGGTACAAACAGAATAAAAATCCTACAAGTACTTTTTGAGATTTCCTTGACGAAAGAATTTTTTTGACTTTTAATATCGTTACGTATACTCTGAGTATAAGACTTCGCTTCGCTCAGACAATTATCTTCATATACATATATATATACAGGGTGTATCTAAACTCTTGGGCAAAACTTTAAAGGATGATAGTATACATCAAGACAAACAATATTAAATAGGAAATTAAGGGTCCCAAACGTTTTCTGAAGGAGATAGGCGCCATGAAAATTTAGTGTCCAAAATTTCAAATAAACATAAAAAACGGAAAAATTGGTCGATTGATTTGCGGTTTTCACTAAAAGTATTCTTTATGTCAGTATTTTCTTTAAAATAAATTATAAAGATAGCTTTCAAAAAATGCCGATAGATTGCACTTTAGACTTTAGAGTAACGTACAGCTATTTTTTGCCGTTATTTTTTGCATTTCATTAGAAGTTTTCGAAAGCTTAGGCTAGGCTTAAACTTAAATTTTGAGCTCCAAATCTGAATAATTGGGAGTAGTTAAGTAGAGCAAACTTTTCTGGTCTGGAGGTGTTCAGAGGTTCGAATTTCAAATGATTATAAAAAAAGCGGGGGGGGGGGGGGGTTAAATTTCAACTTCTGAACACAATTCAATTTGCACTTCTTAACCCCTTCCAACGATTTAGAATTTGAGCTCAAAATTTAAGTCTAAGCTTTTGCAAGCATTTAATCAGATACAAAAAATAATGGTTAAAAATAATTGTTGGTTACTCTTAAAATTAAAGCGCCCTCTAATGAAATTTTTTGAAATTTATTTTCAAGAAAATACTGACATAAAGAATAGTTTTAGCAAAAACTGCAAGCGAATCGACCAATTTTTCCGTTTTTATGATAATTTGTAATTTGGACCCCCCCCCCCCCCCTCCCTCACACACACTTGAACACGGTTCAGTTTGCGCTACTTAACCACTCCCAGTGATTCAGATTTTGTCTAAACTTCTAAAAAAATTTTATGAGATGCAAAAAATAACAGTAAAAAATAGTTATTCGTTACTTCAAAGTCTAAAGCGTCAATTTATTTTTAAGAAAGTGCTGATTTAAATATTAATTTTAGTGAAAACCGCAAACTAATCGACCAATTTTTCCGTTTTTAGCTCACAGGCTATCAAAACCTGGGAACTTATGTGCCCGTCCGTTCTGTATGTGCGTAACGCGATAACTCATGATAAAAATATCCGATTCACTTGAAATTTTGGATATATGTATATATTGATAAGGCGCTTCCCTGATTAGTTGTTGGCGTTCATTCGATATGTATAAGAGGGGGAACGGGGGCTGATGCCCCTCCCCTTAATTTACGTAAATGAGTTTTTCATGCATAATTATCAGTTTTCATTCAAATTTTAGATATAGGATTTTTCTGATAAGGCACCTCCGCGATTAGTATTAGGTGTTCATAAGATAAGTATAAAAAGAAAGAATGGGGGTTAATGCTTCTCCCATTAATTGATATAGATGGTTTTTTCATGCAGATTTATCATTTTTTTATATGGAAAAGCATATCCGTTATTAGTTTAAGGGATTCAATGATTAAGTTTAAAACGAGGAAATGGAGGGAGCTGTTTCCCCCCCCCTTAATTTGCTTTTCGAACGGAATTAACACTTTAAAATATAAGGCTGTCATGTACAATTAGTATGTGTAGCCTGTGAGCTCAATGCCATCAGTTTAGCTGAGCAATACTCGTGTATAGGGCGCACGCGTGTATAAGGCGCACCCCTACTTTACGAGTAAAAATGGCGATTTCTCAAAACCTCGTGTATAGCGCGCACCATAAATTTGATACGCTAATGAAGAATGACCAAATGAATTTCAGTAAAAAAAAAAAAAAAAAAAAAAAAAAAAGGGGTCGAAACAAACATTACACCAGACCAGAAAAGAAGATGAAAATGCATTTTAAGACTTCGGGTTATAAAAGAACGACGGGAAATAGGAATGAGTGACGGTAAAGAGAATTGCTAATTAGCGTTTAGATAATGTCATTAGCTCTGTTGCATAAAAAACTGCAAGGAATTAAATAAATATGCAGTAATACTAGGGTAGTTTGATAAGTCCGTGACTTTGAAATGAAAAAACCAATATACATACCAAAGTGCATTTTATTTTTCGACATAATCTCCTTTCATAATGATACACTTTTTCCAACGATGTTCTAACTTTTTTAATCCTTCCAAAAAATAAGATTTCTCAAACTCCTCAAAATAAGCATTTGTGGCAGTAATGATCTCAGAATTTGAAGAAAATTTTTTTCCTCCAAGCCACTTTTTTAAATTTGGGAAAAGGAAAAAATCACTGGGGGCCAAGTCAGGTGAGTAGGGTGGATGGGGGAGCAATTCGTATCGTAATTCAACCAGTTTAACCGTTGAGATTGCAGACGAATGTGCTGGAGCATTGTCGTGATGAAAAAGCACTTTTTTCTTGGACAAGTGGGGCCGCTTTTCTTTTAGTTTTGCATTAAACCGGTCTAATAAATCAGCATAGTACTGTCCTGTGATCGTTTTTCCCTTTTCCAAATAGTCAATAAGGATTATGCCCTTTGAGTCCCAGAAAACTGTTGCCATAATCTTCCCGGCCGATCGAACGGTTTTTGCCTTTTTCGGAGCACGTTCATTTGGAGAAGTCCACTGTTTAGTCTGTTCTTTTGTTTCTGGTGTGTAGTAATGTATCCATGTTTCATCAACTGTAACATAACGCCGCAAAAATTCGCTTGAATTGCACTTGAACTTGTCTAAACACAGTTTTGAAATGGTTACACGAGTCCGCTTTTGATCCACTGTCAGTAATCGCGGCACCCATCTAGCTGATAACTTTTTCATACCCAAATGTTCATGCAAAATATTGAATACACGTTCTTTTGAAATATTTACCTTCTTAGCTATCTCACTAATTTTCACGCGGCGATCTTCTAAGACGATATCATGGATTTTATTGATCATTTCTTCGGTCGTGATCTCAACTGGAAGGCCAGAACGCTCTGCATCTGTTGTGTTCGTACGGCCACAGCGAAATTCTGTAAACCACTTGTGAACCATACCATGAGAGGGAGCGGAGTCTCCATAATATTTTCTCAACTTTTCTTCAGTTTCGGTTAATGATTTATCGCGCAAAAAGTAATGTTTTATCAACACACGAAATTCCTTTTTCTCCATAATCAGAACTAATTCGACAATCGTTTGCTTTCGAATGCAATAGAACACAATGTATTTAAAATATCGTCTGCAACTTTCACGAGTGTTGCCACAGGTAATGAAAAATTGATAACATAATAATAATTATGCGATCAGACTGCCACCTTTTTTAAAGTCACGGACTTATCAAATTACCCTCGTACTTCAATTAAGTAATATTTTCCGAGTTTTAATATCTTCTTTGAATAATTTCTTATTTCATATGTATATCGTTCGACTGCATCCAACAGTAAAAAAATATTCCGTGTATAAGGCGCACCTAGGAGTTTTGCCCGAATTTTTCGGGAAAAAAAATGCGCCTTATACACGAGTAAATGCGGTATTCTTTTGATTTATAATCATTTGAAATAACCTCTGAACGCAGTTCAGTTTGCGCTACTTAACTACTCCCAACTATTCTCATTTTGAGCTCAAAATTTAAATTTAAGTCTAAAAAACATTTAATGAGATGCAAAAAATAATTTATTTTCAAAAAAATACTGACATAAAGAGTGGTTTTAGTGAAAATCGCAAATCAATCAACGAATTTTTCCGTTTTTTATGTTTACTTGAAATTTTGGACCCTAAACTTTGATGGCGCCCATCTCCTTCGGAAGACTTTGGGACCCTTAGTTTCCTATTCAATATTGTTTGTCTTGATGTGTACTATCACCCCTTAAAGTTTTGCCCAAGATTTTACATACACCCTGTATACACTTATATGGCCCAAAGGTGATAGACACTTTTAGACATTTTGTTAAATATCTAGAAAAATACATGAGAAATTATCCTGAAGCCCAAAGTAAGTAAACAATAATAAAAATCACATTTCCTTGAAGAATTTTTCCTAAAACAACATAGGCGACCGTCAACAAATTGAAAAAGAAAGAATATCTTTTAGACAACCCTATCAAAACTAATGTAGCAAAAGCATTCAAATTACAAATTATGATTAAGTGGCTTATTGTAGTAAACTTGTTCATTTTTATGAGGATAGCATGTATACTCGTAGAGAAATTAAGGTTTTTATAAAAACAGCCCCTAATTTTTTGCATATAATTTGTAGAGTTCTTAATTAAGAAAAATCATGCGTTAAGCATAGATTATGAAGCACTTTCCAACACTTCATGAAATCTTTAACAAAACTTTGTTATTTCGGGAAATAATAGTGTATAGCCAAATATGTATTCCAGTACTTTAGAACTGCCCTGTATTTCATCTGTCAATTGATATAATAGGAAAATTTAGTTTAGCAAGAAAATACCCAGTAGCTTGAAATTTCTTTTTCAGCAATTCATATTATTAGATGGAAACATACTTGAATACTTTTGTTCAGCCCTGTTTTTTTATCTTGTACCTTTATCACACGTCAGCATTACGCCAAAATTTATTGTAAACTAAAATACTTTTAAAACAACTGAAATCACATTCACATAAATTATCATTCATAGGCGTCCATGTACCGAATTCTCCGCGTGGCCCTGTATGCCCTTTTATCTATATTCTGCAAACATTTCTCAGTAAATTGAATGCAGCTCAGTGTAAAAATGCATAACTTATTTAAGAACCACGTTTAAGTAATTTACGCTCGTATTCAGTAACGTTGGCGAGCTCTTTTGGGTAGCCCTGTATATCAACTATAACATTTATACACACCATACAACGCGCATATCATAATTAAAATGCATTCCATCCCTCCATCAGCCATCATCGGACACATATACGGTACTTCGGAAAGAATATACTATTTGAAATCTTTTGTATGGCCCTGTAAATGCTATGTACTTCATATTATGCAAGACAGTATCGTATAATTTATATTAAGCTTCAGTGACATACATCAATTTAATTTACATGAAATAGCTTAATATATTTAAAATATGTCGCACACAATTCCCTCTTTACCATTATCTAATGAAATTCTTTTGTGCGGCCCTGTAAATGAATAATAGCTATATTTTCACTGCATACATTATAGAATGCATATTTTAGTGCACTTTGCGAATCAGTATGAATATGAGTATGTTTGACAGAGTACAAGACCTTTAAAATTCATTTGAACGATTTTTCCCCATAGGTCGTAATGTAATGGAAAACTTTTGACTCTCCCTGTAAATAAACTAATCATGGTAGAAACTTCATTTTCAATAGGGTTCGTGCTAGGGTAAACCTCAATAGTGTATTAAAATTTCATATCAATTCGAGTCAGTATATTTATGGGAGTTAGAGAACGGACAGACGGCCAGACAAACCGAATGCATAACCATTTTTCAACTTTGTTGGAAAGTGCTAATAATAAAAATAATTAAATTTGTATGAAAAATGAGCAAGTTTACTAAATAATTTTTCATTGCGCATGCGTGGAGGCTATCCTAACTTCATTTGCATAATGTGTTAGTTAAATGAATAGAGCAACTTTTGTGAAAGTCTCAAAATTATAACTTGAAAATTCTGAAAGTGTGATCATCTGTAGAATAAGCTCAAAGTCCATTTTTTCCAAAATGGAGCAAAACAAGTAAGAAAAATCATGCGTTAAGCATAGATTATGAAGCACTTTCCAACACTTCATAAATCTTTAACAAAACTTTGTTATTTAGGGAAATAATAGTGTATAGCCAAATATGTATTCCAGTACTTTTGAACAGCTCTGTATTTCATATGTCAGTTGATATAATGAAACAATTTAGTTTAGCAAGAAAATACCCAGTAGCTTGAAATTTCTTTTTCAGTATTTCATACTATTAGATGGAAACATACTTGAATACTTTTGTTCAGCCCTGTAGTTTACATTGTACCTTTATTACACGTCAAAATTAGGCTAAAATTTAGTGCAAACTAAAACACTTTTAAAACAACTGAAATCACATTCTCATAAATTATCATTCATAGGAGTCCATGTACCAAATTCTTTGCGTGGCCCTGTATATCCTTTTATCTATATTCTGCAAACATTTCTCAGTAAATTGAATGAAGCTCAGCGTAAAAATGCATAGCTTATTTAAGAACCACGTTTAAATAATTTACGCTCATATTCAGTAACATTGGTGAGCTCTTTTGGGTAACCCTGTATATCAACTATAACATTTATACACACCATATAATGTGCATATATTTAGCGAAATATAAACGCGCATATCATAATTAAAATGCATTTCATCCCTCCATCAGCCATCATCGGACACATATACAGTACTTCGGAAAGAATACACTATTTGAAATCTTTTGTATGGCCCTGTAAATGCTATGTACGTCATATTATGCAACGCAGTAGCATATAATTTATATTAAGCTTCAGTGACATATATCAATTTTATTATACATGAAACAGCTTAATATATTTAAAATATGTCACACAAAATTCCCCCTTTTACCATTATCTAATGGAATTCTTTTGTGTGGCCATGTAAATGAATAATAGCTACATTTTCACCTTATATTTTATAGAATGCATATTTTAATATATTTGACAGGGTATAACATCTTTAAAATTCCTTTGAAACGATTTTTCCATATAGACCGTAATGTAATGGGAAACTTTTGATTCGCCCTGTAGATAAACTAATCATGGTAGAAACTTCATTTTCAATAGCGTTTGTGCAAGGCTAAACGTCAATAACGTCCTAAAATTTCATGGCAATCCGAGTATATTAACGATTTTTCCCCACAGGCCGTAATGTAATGGGAAACTTTTGATTCTCTCTGTAGATAAACTAATCATGGTAGACACTTCATTTTCAATAGGTGTCGTGCTAGGGTAAACATCAATAACATAAAAATTTCATAGCAATCCGAGTATATTTACGGGAGTTAGAGCGTGGGCAGACGGCCATCCGGCCAGACAAACCGAATGCATAAGCACTTTTCAACTTTGTTGGAAAGTGCTAAAAATGAAGAGTTGTATCGAAATATGCCATATTGATTACTCTATATGGACACTAATCAATGGATATATGGATACATCCCCTCATCTTTTTGCTTCATTTTGGAAATAACGAATTTTGAGCTTATTCTATAAGGCGAACACTTTCAGAATTTTCAAGTTATGATTTTGAGACTTTTACAAAAGTTGCCCTATATATTTAGCTAACACAATATGCAAATGAAATTTTGATAGCCTTCAAGAATGTGCAATGAAAAATTTAGTTAACCTGCTTATTTTTCATACATTTTTTATTATTTCACTTATCCATCATACGTAGTATAGGATAAATCTTGCTTTCGTTTTGAAAATTGATTAAAAAAAATTTTGACAGATTTACATGTTTCAAATAATGAAATTCCGAAAAACATATTTTTAGAAAAAAAAAAAAAAAAAAATTGTCGGCCGTCTGTCTGTAAACGCTCTATCTCCCAAACAAATTGAGATAGAGACTTCAAATTTTGTATGTAAGAATGGGACGAAGCCTATTTAATATCAGTAACCTCGATAATCCGGAACTATTTTTTTCGGACACTCGAAAAATTCGTTCTGATGAAAGGTACATAAATTTTTAAGAAGTGGACGCAAAAGGCAATAAAATAACACAAATTTTGCATAAAGAACGAAGTCGATCGGATTATTAGTTGCTGAGATATTTATAATCGTGTTTTCCACATTCTTTGATTTTTCATGACCCTGTATTTCATTCAAATTTCAATTCAAAGATATATTTTAACTTGAAATGAGACACTTAATCCTACGCAGTAAACTGTTGGTAATAATATTATTATGTTTGGAGTTATAAGAATGTTTTTTTTTACGCAATTCATTACTTCTTGAGTAGTTTGCGTTTTATATAATTTTTAAAATTGGTTCATCAGCAATTCGTAAATAGAGCATTACTATACATATATTAAAAATATTTAAATATACGTTTAAATTTTGTTTTGGAATTGCAATGCATTTTATTAATACATTTCACGTTTTATTTTTATATATTATGCATATCCATGATGGGGTAAGTATTACGGTGCCCCCCAACGATTGGTTTTAAATCTGATTACAAAATATTACGTACAATATTGTTTGTCATATTTTCGGAAAAGTGCATTATTTTATATTAAGAACTCTGCAAATTATAAGCAAAAAAACTTGGAAAAATTTGGCAGCGTTTTAATAAAAACCTTAATTTATCTACGAGTATACATGCTATCCGCATAAAAATGAACACAGTTTATTATAATAAACCACTTAATCATAATCTACTGTTTGAGCGCTTTTGCTACATTAGTTTTGCAAGGTTATCCAAAAGATATTTTTTTTTAATTTGTTGACGGTCCCCTATGGAGTTTCGGAAAAAAAATCTTCACGGAAATGTATGACTTGTACAATTATAATTATAAACTTAAGAATTTCGCGATAATTTCTCGTGTATTTTTCTAGATATTTAGCAAAATGTCTAAAATCAGAAGTGGCCGGTCACCTTTAGCCATGTAGTGTATATGGGACAATACCTAAAATATTATTTCCAAGTGTATATAATGCATATATTAATTATGCATTTTATATTGAGTTTAGGTTAGTATTGTCAAATAAATTAATTTCAATTTTTTTTTTTCCTTCTTTTTATATTTTTATGCTCTTATTACATATCTAAAGATTATGATATCAGTTAACAATTATAATATTATTTACTTATTAAGTATTTATAATATGATATAAAAATGATTTAATCATCGAGATTTTATAATATGGTACTATTAATTATACAAATCATTATAATGATTCATCCATATTAAATTTTATATATTTTTAACATTTAATAAATCAATTACTTATTATATTTAATAATGTTTTCACATTTAAATAATTAAAATTTTGCTTATATATCTACTGGGAGTACGTGCTTAAGGCATCCTCCAATGGATATATAATGCTTGCTTGTTTGTATTTATGTCGGCCAATTATCTACACTGTGGGATATAGGCCCTAAGGGGTGGGGTGCCTCCTGTGGGGGTTTTTCTAAGGGAACCTAACCTGTATTTACTCAAGAAAATCAAAACTCCGAACGGTCAAGCCGACGGTCGCGATTGGGTTCGAACCCAGCACCTACCGCCTACCAGTATGGAGGTCGGAACCTCGCGGCCACTGGTACGGCAGATATATAATGCATTTAATTTATAATTATAACAGTCTATTTTTTGCTATATCATTTTAGGGGTAACTAAACTATAGTGTCTCAGTGTATTTTCCTTTTCTCTGAAATCTTAATTTGTTTTTAATGTTTTTCTCCATTTTATTTTGGTTATATGTGTGCTGATAGCCTCAAATTCATATTATTTTGCTTTTACATGGATAATACGATGAAACCACACACTTCACTTGTAGTTTCAAACTATTTGTGGGCCTGAAGATATTACTTTGGTTTTACAAAGTTCAACCATGTTAATTTTATTTTTTCCATGTTTCAATGGGTAATTTTGTATTAAGTTCAAATGTTTATATACTAACTGTTTTGCAATTAATGGTTATATATATACATAGCTAAGCTATTTATTTATTTAAAGCAGATTAGTCAAAATTAACATAATGCTTTATTAGACTATACCTAAATAAAATCTGGATTTAATTTAAAAAAAATTAAAAACTTTAAGAATATTTTTTATAATGTTAAGCTTTTATTTTTTGTGGACAGCGTTGCATAAGCAAAATTACTTATTCTACATAGTATCACAAAACTGCTCATGTAATATTTTTTGTTCTGTTTATTCTGGAAATTATTTTTTAAAATCATTTTACATCATACAAAACTCTTTTAAAGTTTTTAAAATTCTAAGACCATTATTAAATTTTTCTAGTTCTCTTTTCAATGTGCGATTTGGGGGGTAGGGGGAATGCAAATTTTATTTTTAGCCTGTAACCAAAGTTTAAACATAATTGGAATGTTTGCGGAGTTTTGCGGTATGACAGAATGCTAATTAATTATATTCATTAAATAAACTTGCATGCTTTCCAAAACATGGGATATACTTAAAACAAATAATAACTCTATAACTATGCTTTCGGAAAGAACAAAATATTTTTTATTTGATTTTTGTTACGACAAAAATTGTGAAGAAAACAATCCACAAATATAGGGTTAGATTTTTTTTTCCCCCCAAAAGTCTATAAAATAAAGTATCCATATAAGTCTATAAAATCACATTGATCATGATGAATACGAAAATGTTTGGTAATTAAAAAATTTTATAAATATCATATTATCTGAAAAGTTTTTGAAAGTCATTTTCACATTCTTCATTAACTTGATGGAAATATTTTCATAGTCTGCAAAAATATGGTGTCTTCCTTTCAGTTTTGTAGAACAAGAGCAGCATATTTTTTGAACTCTCATGCATTGTTTTGCGATTTTTTGATCAGGTATATTCAAAATGTTATCATCTATATTTTTGTTTCAAAGTCACTATTGTGCTCGTTTATAACATCCAAATTCTTGCCAGAAGCATCAATATCACTCTCACAATCAGTACTTCTCTTACTTCATTCATCCATTTCCATAATGTTTCTTCTGATTTATGATTGCTGTACTGCACTTTGTTACTAGGACCAGGAAAATAAGACTTTTTTTATTTGAATACCAAAACACTCACACAACCGGAGTAAGAGATCTAGGAGACCACACTGAAATTTTCACTGATTGAAAAGATCCAACAGTGCTGCACACTAAAGATGAGTCCAGGCTCACTTTTCGGAGTCCGGAACTGCCCAAGCCCAACAATTTCGAATCAGAGCTTGCCCAAGCCTGAAACATTCTGTGCCACCAAAACCTGAGCAGATACTAAAAGTATGCAATACAAAAAAATCTTAATACTTAAATACAGTAGTTGTTTTACACAAAATCTCTTTTTTAAACAACTTATTACATGGAAATATTCGTTAATGCATTTCTGTAGTATTCTATTTACTATAAAAGATGTACATCTCAAATTATAGTCAATTCCTTCTTCAAAACAATCTTTTGTAATTATCCTGTTCCTAAAAATAAACTTAAATAAAAATAATAAAAATAATAATAACAATAATACCATTGTCTGAAAGATCCAATACTTTAAGTGTTTTCACTTAAAAAATTATTATGACTTGCACCCGATATAAGTCTAAAAATTTGCAAACCTTAAACTAATGCTGGTTGACTAAAATTTACAAAAAATATTCATTTCCTGTTCCTGTTAGATCTCTAAAAAAAATAGCAATAACCGTTCCAAGTAAACATTATCTTAATGGCACCATATAAAATCAGCATTCTCATGGTCGTCTATGTGAGACATAAATAAACTAATACTACAAATTTTCTTTTAAAATAGCCTTCTAATGCTACAAAAAACACAATTTCTATTTTTCCTTATTTTAATTAAAATAGCATTGAAATGACTTGAAATGGAATAATTATTTTTTAAGAAAAAATTATTTTTTTATATGAGAATAAATAAAATCATCAATTTCAGAAAGAATGAATTTGAGCCCCTCTGAGCCCGAGCCTGTCTCATCTCTACTGTGTATGTGATCACAAAAAGCATTCGAGGTCATTTGAAAGTAATTAAGGCCATCGGCCTTTAAAGTACAGGAGTTACAAGACATTTACAATAATAGATCAAATGGTGTCTCACAAACCACATTACGGGTTAATTTCCAATAGCTAAAAATGTACTTGCTTCAAAACTGACAACATGATTTTTTCTTGGAAAAAAGAGAAGTCAACATTCCCCATAACACTAACAAGGAAGGTCTCCATACGGGCATACTCAGAAAAATCTGAAAAAATTACAGAATGTTCTTCTCATATAGTTATATATGTTTATAAAAAAATTTCGGCGGAACCTCCTTATAACGTCCATAAAAAAATAAAAATTTCGTTTATTTGGCGATTTATCTCCGGTTGCGCGAAAAAACGAAATTTTGAAAAATACGCTTTTACGCTTCGAATACTTTTTAAAGAAAAAACTTTCTATGTTCAATTTATTTAAATAAGTTTAGTTTAAGTAATTTTAGTTTTGCATTTTTACTTTACTTTAAGTGTAATTTTGTCATATACGTTTATATGTACTTATAACAAAATGAAATTAATATATTTTATCATTTAAAACACAATTTAAATTGATTAAAATTGTTCCAAATTGAAAAATACACTGTTAAAAATCTGCTGCATTTTGTTGCAACGCACTCCCTTGCTTGTATAGAAAACGGTTACTTGGCCGTGAAATGGAGCTTTCTCATTGGTTGGAATAGAGATATTACATACAAGCGGTGGAGTGCGTTGCAACAAAATGCAGCAGATTTTTAACAGTGTATGACACGGTCAATTCACCGTGCTATGGAGCATTCTCATTGGTCAGAAGAGAGATATTCTATAAAAGTAGTGGAGTGACGTTGAAGTAAATGCTGCAGATTTTTAACAGTGAAGTCAATTAAAATCAATTTTCAGATTCGTTAAAATCGTCTGCTTTTGGCGAGGAAATGCACTGCTCGCCAAATCCCGCGTCGCTTTCAGCTTTTCACGCCAATTATTCCAAACTATTTTATTTTTTTACATGTCTAATAATGTAATTCCACCACTAATTTTCACTGATCCTTTATTACCTACATGAGTAGCTTAATTCGTATTTTTTTCAAAAAATTCTGAGTATGCCCCCAATGGAGACCTTCCTTGTAAGAGATTGCTCTCTGAAAAGGACGCGACTCAATGATCAATGAAGTATTTGGATTTCACCTGACTGATTTTCACCCTCCAATTTAGAACTTCACATACCATTACCTCACTTGCATAGCGCTATAGCTCTCTCCAGAATTTTCCTATGCTTCCTGTATATTTTTAAAAGTATTATATATTTTTTAATAAAATCAAGTAGAAATACACGTGCAACAGCAAGCATTTTATTTAATGCCTATATACTAACTTCAACAGAAGCGTAAAGGCTGACCTTGAATTCCTAAAGACATCCAAGGTCTTGTGACTTTTCTGTAGCCATGTCAGTATGAAGACTGGCCACAATTCTGTCCAGTGTTGATTTCAGAATGCAACCCAGGCGGGACATTCCCCCCCTTGAACAAAGAAATATCCCCCTCCTCTCCTCTGAAACTATCATTACTTTCTTCATCCTTATTCTGCCAAGAAATATTTTAGTCTAAAATTTAAAAAAGGATCTGTCATTTTACATGTATCAGCAATATGTAAATAAAAGTTTTTACCGATTCTTACTACATTTAAGATAATAAAAAAAATACCTAAATCAATACGTTAAAATAAGGTCATCAAATATACTTGGAAAAAAAAAATTATGCTTCTGCATAAATAGCCATATTCATTTGTGTTTCAGTATGCTGGATCTGCCAATAGTTGATACAAGCTAAAATATGAAAAATTGCAAAAAGAACAAAAATACAACAGCAACAAAAATTTTATTTGAAACAACAAATAAATATTTTGTACAAAGTTTTTCTTAAATAAAACTATCAGAATAAATAATAATGGCTTCCATCTGGAATTAATCACACGCCAAACTTATTTACTTGGTTCAGACAATTATACATTAAAATCATTCATTCTGTACATCCACATGGGCAACCAAACGAAGAATCATCTGAGAAAGAAAAAATGATCAGAGAAAGGAAAGTGGGGAAAATTCCTTCTTAAGAAAACTTATGCTACTTTTTGTACTTTTAAGTATCCTTGCATGGCTTGATATACAATAAATTGGTAGTGCATATAGTTTCAATCTGATCCTTGTATTAAAACATAACTGTACATAAAATACAAGAACTATATTTTTTTTTCTCCTAAATCGCAGAGGCGATTGATCTGACTTAACATTAGAAATAAATATTTCAATTGTAAAATTTCACTAATATAAAATTACTGTTTTCTTCTAATTTTGGCCAATTTTAGAAAGGAGTTTGACATGTAAAACACATAGACACGGTAGAAGGGTAGAATTGATGCTTAGGCAAAAGAAATAAAGTAAAAAAGGTGCTTTAAGCACAGTAAAAAATAATTTCAATGAATTGGAAATAGCATGTTGCATCTAAAAAAATCGAAATCGATTCAAAATTAGGTTGTAAAAGAAGATGGTAAAGTTTCATTCGATTTACATAAATAAATAGATTTTCGGAAGGCTAATAAAACTTAAAATCGATAAAGTTGAGTTTTCTCATGTTAATTGGCAGCATAAACAAATTGTTGCAATTAACTGTTTAAAATACAATGCATGAGTATAAGAACATTACAAGAATGATTTTGACAAAAATAGGAGATGAAAATTTGTATTAATGTGCAATTATGAATTATAAATTAATGTATTAAGAGAAAAATAGCAAAAGAATAGATTGATTTTAAAGGAGAAAGTACTGACTATTAAAAGCAAAGTTTATTTTTATTTTATTTTACATATTTATTTATTTTATTTTATTTATTTATTTTACTGTCAGCAGTGATAAACAGAAGTCTGGTGTTCTCTATAGTACAAATAAGAATAGAGGGGCAGGTGGAAGATATTCCAGATACTATTTACTTACGAAAATTAAATTGCATAACTAAACAAAGTAGCTTTTAATTTTAACTAAAATATATAGTTGTAACCTGTTAGTAACAGATTAGAGATCATACTCAAATTACAAGTGCATCAATTTATATTAACTGTCTTATAATATGACATTACACAAATTATTTTGTCTTAAAAAACATTTTAATTATAATCTGCATGTACTAATGATAACACATGTCTATACATTTATGTTTCAATGCTAATTAAAATAAATAAAAGGTTAGCTTAAATCTGTTAATATCATTAGTAATTTTTTTTTAAGTTTTTTTTTTTTTTTTTTTTTTTTTTTTTTTATGAAAACTTATGATCAAAATAAAAACTACTAGAAAGTTGTAATGACATTCTTTAAAAATTCTTCCTTACTCTATTGTCGTATTAACCCAAGAGCAAATCCATTCACTGAAGTCTCTGCAAACTTTTTACATAGGATCGTATTTTTGTGAAAGTACGAGCAGCTTTTTACATTATTTATAAAAAATTTAGTCATAAATTTGAAATGATCGCTATATTCAAGTTCTTGTTTTACATTTTTAAGAAGAAATAGAACATAAAATACATACCAGATGCATTAAAATGTACCGACTAATTTTAAAATTTAAAAAACTTTCAAATGGTGACAGCTGTTTAAGTTTTTGCATAAAATTTATGCAAAAGATTTTAATTTGATTTCTGCTTTAGTTCTAAATAACAGTAATTTATCATGTTGCAAGCAATAAGTGCTAAATCAAGACACAGTTTGCTTAGCTTCGCTCTTCTCTCTCTATTGATGCAAAAGAAGAAGTTAAATACATGGGGTAGGTTTCTAAGCAGAAGATTGCATTTACAACTGAGATCCACTCCATATATTTAACCTCCTTCTTTCACAATGCTATAAGACCAAAAAACTGAGGTTTCATTTCCTGCCTAATGCTTACAACACCATCTACTTCTGCTAGTTAGAAAATAAAACTGGCAATCACAGTAAAATAACTCCTGACATTTTGCATAGCACTCCTTCAAGAACTTTTTAAATAGCTATCATCATTTGAATGTTATTGAATTTAAAAATAAGTCAGTTTTTTTTTTTTTTTTTTTTTTTTTTTTTTAGGATACTTGGTATATTTTTTTTTATTTATGTACACTTAACAAGTCAGATTTTACTTTTAATTAAATTTTTGAAAGGTTTAATTTGGAGACTGAAAAACATTATATTATATATATATATATATATATATGAAAGGCTCACTTTTTAGAAAAGAATTTTGTACAAAGTTCTGTTTTAAGGAGAAAAGCTTCATGAAAGGTCTTGTATTGTGATAAAAAGTTTTTTGTAACCCAATAAACCCCCCCCCCCTCCTTTTAAAAACCCAATATCTGCCTAAAACAGAGAATTCTTATGAAGGAAATGATACATAGTTATATATATTATAAGCATAATAAAGTAGTAAAACCTTTGAAAACTGAGCTCGTCTATAATGGGAAAAATACATGGTTTCAACAGAACACCATACAAGTATAACTGCAAAAACAAAAAGGCTGCCTGAAATGGAATTTTATTCTGATCCCTAGAAATTTTGATTTTCCAGGTTTTGCTGTATGTAAAACAATATAGTGAGTTAATGTTTATAACAATTTATAAGATATAATTCCTTCTAATTAATGCATATAGTAAAACCTTTAATAACAACCTGGATATACCAGAACTATCTTACACTATTAAAAAAAAAAAAAAAAAAAAAAAAAAAAAAAAACTTTATAGTCTTGGTGGAAGGAATACTATACAAATCTATCTTCTAAATGGTAACTTGTATATTTCGCCCCCTCAGCTCATAGCTAATCAAGTTTTCACAGGTTTTACTATAATTTGTAGTTTATTATTAATGTTCAATTAATAAAAAAACTAATACTGCTAGAAATATTTTTAATGATTTACAAATAAAAGTACAATTAATATGTGAAAACAAAATCAGTAAGGATGACAAAAAAATCAATTTTTAACTAATGTCTGTCTTAGCAGATAGTTTGCTGTGGTATTTCATGAGTCAGGAATATGGAATGTTCCCGTTTAAAATTCCATTAAAGACAGATTCTGTTTTCACATGTCAAAAGTAATAGATAATTATATGCATTAAGATGGAAACCTTGTTAAAAAAGAACTTTTCTTTAGTCTCTAGTGATTCTGTCATAACAACTTTTATTGTATTTAATCACTATTCAAATACCATTTTAGACTTTATAAAAATTGAAAAATAATGCTTCTCAAATAGACTTTTCTCCACATATTTCAAAGCAAGCATTAAGATAACCTCAAATTTCAAAACAATTTTTATAACATATAAAATAATTTTTCAATATAATGTTTGTATAAAATCATTGAATGGAATCTGACTACAAAGAAATCCCGTTTTAAAAAGAAACATTTCATGATCTCAGCAAAAGCGATTCTCTATAATTAAATAAGCTGGGAAAGAAAAAAAAAAAAAAAGGCTGCCTTAAGTGGATTTTTTTATATTATATTTTCATAACAATTTAGCAAATGACTCATTCCCCACCCCCACCAAAAAAAAATAATAATAATAATAATAATAATAATAATAATAATAATAATCTATTAGCTTTTCATTATAACAATGATGTATTTTTAAGATGGATGAGTACTTGTTCATAAAAAAAAAAAAATAATTTTGAAAGGAGTGATGGTATCTAGTAGAAATTGATTTCTAGAAGTTTAAAAAATATTAGTCGAAAAATTAAAGATCAAACTGCCAAGTACTTTGAATTATGCTTTAAAAAATGCTCACATTGCAATGTTTTGTAATTATTACAAATTAATTGGGCTTTCCAAACTTTAAATCATCATGATTCTTTAATTACTTGACTGAATGGCTTTCAATTTGCATCTTAATGTGGCATTTACCAAACATGTAAAATATGCCAAAATTATATAATTATATTGGAAATTTCAGAGATAGATATGATTTCAGTATGAAGACAAACTTGTATGAAGATATAAAGTTGCTTTGCTTAAAAAATTGAAAGAGTACTTTCTTTTAAATTGTTGTTTCTATTTTTCCTGAGACAATTAAAGATACAGTGTGTTTGAATTTCCCCCACCCCATTGTATATTTCTTGATAAGGATCCTTTATATTAAACAGTAATATTTTACTTTAAGTTTTCAAAGAAAATTAAATTCAAAAATTTATACACTTCAACAATGATTCTTAACAAAGCTATTAAATAACAAAGTAAACAAACTTATGCAATGCAAATGACACAGTGATGCCACTAGATACTTCTAATTCTCAGTGTTTGGAACCCAAATACTTTTAAAAATCTGGGACTATCATAAAAAAAAGTTATGATGGGGAATAAATATTTCTCTAAAATAGCTAAATTTTGAAAAAAACTTCTCTTTAATAATAATAAAATTTAGTGGGTTTTTTTTCTATTCAATTTATATTATGGCTACTTCTTAACAAGATAACTTTCAGTACATTCACTTGATATATAAAGTGCCACATACATTTAGATATAAGAGTTGAACAGATACAACAAAATAATTTGTTTATAACTTGCAAACACTGATTTAGGATTATCCAAATAGAGGCTTCTGAAATTTCAATTAAATATAATTTTTAGCAATTGTATTGTGTTTTTATTGTTTATATTGTTTTTACTATTTTATTGTTGTAAATATTTTGGCAACTAAGAAAAAAGGGACACCATTTAAGAAAAGAACACTGAAAAAACGAATTTAAAAATTTAATTCCCTGAAGAGATATTTTTAATTTAAGAATGCATCAAACACCCATAATAAGAATTAAGTAAATAAATATATATATATTTACGAACAAATAGAAGAATTTGCCATTTATATAATAAGATATTTTCTCTTTTTTTTTTTTATTTCATGATAAAAATCCAGATATTTATACCAGAGTTTCCCCCAGGTTTGAAAAAGGGCAGGGCGCTACTGTTCTGAAAAGAGCACTTTTTATAATTTTTAGGGCACTTTTACAGAGATGAATTGAGAATCTAGCGGTTCAAAAAAACATGAAAAACAGAAATTTCATGAAAAAATTGAAAAAAAAAAAAAAAAAAGGTAAATTTTGTTAAAAGATCGTGAAAAAACGACAAATATTCTTAAAAGATCACGGAAAAATGACCAATTTTGATAAAAGATCGCCAAAAACTGCAGATTTTGTTAAAAGATTGCAAAAAGCGGCATATTTTGCTAAAAAATCGCAAAAAAACGACAAATTTCATTAAAACATCGCGAAAAAAACAGAACTTTTCACAGAATTTTCCGTTTTATTGCGATTTTTTGACGAAATTTGCCGGTTTTTTTTTTTTTGCAAATATTTTGACGAAATCTGCTGTCTTATCGGTATAATTTTTTTTTTTTACGAAAGTTGATGTTTTTGCGACTCATTTGACAAAATTATCCATTTTATCATGATTTTTGGAAGAAATTTATCGTTTTTCTACGATCTTTTGAGGAAATCAGCCGTTTTGTGAAATTTTATGACGAAATTAGCCATTTTTTGTGAATCTTGCCAGAAAGTCGTCATTATTTCACGATTTTTAATGAAACTTGCTGTTTTTTTTTTGCGATTTTTTGACGAAATTACCTGTTCCACAGAACACGTATGAAGCTATTTTTTTGCGTAATTTATGCGCTCTAGCAAGTTTGATCGCTGGAGGGCTGCATTTTTTGAAATGTGGGGCAAGAAGGGTGCTATTTTTTTGAATGAATGACAAGAGGGGCGCTAGTTTTTGGATGAGGGGCAAGAGGGGCGCTATTTTTCAAACTAAAGGACAGGAGGGGCGGAGCGCCCCTCTGAAACCCTCTGGGGGAAACTCTGTTTATACATATTCCAGATATATAAAAATTTGTTTTCTAATATTTTCCCTTTTTTTATGATAAAGATCCAGATATTTATATATATATTCAAGATATTTGACTGTCTGAATAACTGAATAATTGGAATTTTATTGTATTAATACAAAATGTCTTTCTTAGAATTAATTACCAAAAGTATTATTCCTTCCACGAAGAAAATTAAGAATCCTTTCACTTTTTTGTCTGATAGATGTGCTGCAACACAATTAGAGCATTGCAGCAGCAGGATATAAGAATCTAAATACATAAAACATTTATCAAAACAATAAAAAATAGATATTATAACATTAATAAACTGTTCATAGTACTTTTAAGTGTTGATAATAGAAAGTAATACATTATATCATATAGCATTCAAAACAAGCAGATTCTGCAACACAAGTCATCCTTTTCGAATTATGCATCTTATAAAGTGCAAATTGACTAAATAAAATATTAATTTCTCAATAAATAACTTCAATTTGCACAATAATTTAAGCATAAACACTAAAACAGAATGACTTCAATACAATCTGAATAAAACCATGTTCTTCCCCTCACTTTTTTTTTTTTTATGCATTATCAATTCAATGCAAAATTGCAAAACAATGTATGGAAAATTTTTAAGCTTTTCCTGACAATATTTTGCATTGTTGCCAAGGAAACTAAGATTTTAAAAAACTGTTGTAGCATAGGAATCCAATTCTAACATCAAGAGAAATCCATAAATAAAATATAGCTAGTTTTGTGAAAGACAAATATTGCTTATTTGAAAATTTCGACAACAGAATGATAAAGCAACAGCATAAATAACATTGCAGATAAATAACAAAATTTATTAAAAGGAAAAAAAAAATATATTAATTTTAATCATACTAAAATATTTATATATATATATATATATATATATATATATATATATATATATATATATATATATATATATAATTTAAATTGGGTTAATTCAAAAGATTTAATTTAATTTATGTCACTCTGATAATTTAAAATAAGTTAACAAATAACTCAAGAACTACTGAATATTGAAAATCATATGAAACAAACTTGATTTTAAAAGATTAAGGTCAATATACAGATACAAGAATATAAATGTTACAAATTCAGTAAAAGCATACAGAAAAAATATTTTTTATTATTAAATTTATCATAAAATTATCCAGGGATATAAAATTAACATACAAATTGATCATTAACAATACTCAATTTCACCTTCTTATTAAATTTTATTTCAATAAAACAAAATTGATGGAACTGAATTCATACAAAAAAAAAGAACAATGACAATAAAACTTTAGCAAAAATTTTCACAAATAAAACATGCATAAAAATATTAAACTAATGATTGTCATTTTTCAGTTCTGTAAAGAGGAAGAAATTGAAAACTACAGGGTACTGGAAGTTACCAATGAAGAAAAATAAACATTTATTCTTGTCTCAGCATAAAGGTATACATTGCATAATTAATATTTTAAGACAAGAAAAAATAAGTTGCAAACTTCTTAAAACAATATATAAGTGTAGAAAAAGCAACATGTTTCAGATGATTGAATTTTCCAGATCACAAGAGCAGATGAAAGATTCAGTCCTGAATAGAAACATGCTTTTTCAATGCAGTTCTTGAAAAAGCATTTTTAAACATAAAAGCATGTGTTTGCAGGCAAGATTATTGAAATGAATTATTGATTTACCTTTGAACAGTTTTTTGATGAATTAATTAAACCTTGAATTATAAGAAATTGCTGTTTTAGGATAATAAAAATTTTTCCTTTCGACTTTGACATGTCCAAAAATTTGGTTCCAAATGATAACTTTAACAGTATTATCTAAAAAATTTATCTTTACCAAAAAAAAAAAAAAAACAGTTTAATTATGTAGTTTTAAAAAAACACTTGGCAGTTTGATACATTTCCAAACAAAAAAATAACTTTTATAATGTGCCAGAAAGTAGTCAATTTGGATTTGAAAACATTCGTAAGCATTTATCATGTACTTAAGCAATTTGTAATTTATTAAGTATGTCTTTTATAAACAAAAACTATTGTTGTTTGAAATACGATCATGTCCAAAGGAAAACATTTACATGTAATATGTACAGTTATTACTTGCAGTGTCTTAAGTAATAGCCCAATTTATACTCTCTAGAGGCACTTCCAGTGACATGAAAATTTAATTAAAATATATAATTTAAATAATCAACTAAAGTGAAATTTAAATGTGAATGGACTACCCCTTTCAAAGGGATTGAAACCTTGTTGGAATGGGTTGAAACCCTGTTGACTTTCAGGATCTAATGGATCTTCACCATTATCAAATTTCTGTCTCTTTTCTATAAAAGAATAAAAATACAGAAAATAAATGATAAGTAGATTATATTTTATAAATCAGTGATTACAACCAGATTTCACCAATTTATGCAACTTGAGGTTTTGCAATCAAACATGAAAATTGGCAACAAATTGTCTAATTTATTGTATGAATTGTCTCATTTAAGTAACTACACTGGTCATCAAAATTAGAGGATAATGAGAAAAAATATGCCCATTAAGTTACTGTGAGAATTATGTTAATTAAATACAACTGAATACAAAATTGCACATCCGCTTATTTGTTAGCATCAAAAATATGTGAATTCCGTAATTGACTATGATGTGCAAAGCATGCATACTGAATTCTTGTCTGTAGTGTTGTTTAAAGTGAATGTGATTTCTGAGAGTACACAGTATTCATTAGTTATGGTTCAAAGGCATCATTTAAGTGAAGATCAAAAATGGCAAATTGGTAGAATTAAAGAAGGTCAAACACAAATAAAGATCACCCAAGATTTGAACATTTCTTAAAGTGTCATATCAAGAGTTTAAAGCAGCTTTTTAGCTTTGGATACATTGATAAACAGTCTGAACAAGGGCGAGCAAGAGTTGCATCTGAACACCTTTTGTCTGCTCGAAGAAATCATGAAGTGACTGCAAGAGATTCAGACAATTCAGGTTGCCACAGGAACTCCAATTAGCCATTCTACTGCTTTTCAATGGCTTAAGTAGCATGGACTGTATGTGATAAAATCAATAGTCTGTATCCCACTCACTCCAGCTTCCAAAAGGGCCCATTTAAACTAGTGCTGTCATCAATATCAATGGAGTTAATAAGACTGAGGTGAGTATTGCTTACTCACAAGGCCAGATATAGTCTGAACACCAATTGTACATGTGTTTTGATCTGGAGGGAGGAAAAAATTCACAACTTGCCTTCCTTTGTCCATGAAATATCCCATTTCCATGACTGTAATTTAATGGTTAAGAAGGGGATCATGACAAGTAGTAGTATCGAGCTGGATCCATGATTTTTCTGACTTTCCCTAACCAACTGGGCATACAACAAAATTTGCAGACTTTTTTTGCAATCCTTTTTCAAAATTAGCATTTTTTTTTTTTTTTTTTTTTTTTTTTTTTTTTTTTGGCTGCAATCATATTTTTAATTCAATAATTTATAAAAAAAAAAAAAAAAAAAAAAAAAAATCCAATTGTATGAATTATTTTCAAAATTTTTGCTAATGGGTGACAATGCTCAGCCTCATAGAGCATATGTGGCGACAGAATATTTGAAAACAGAAAATATCAGTTGAATGGATTAAACACCTTATTCACCTGAATTGAACTTGATTAAGTATGTGGGAATGGCTTAGGGTACCCACTATCAGTACGCCAAAGTACTTTCTAGACCCTCCATGAACTGAAAAGTACTTTCAGAAAAGTGGCATGCAATACCACAAGACTTGATATGTAAAATCTATGAAATCACAATGTGGGGTATGCATATCTGTTTCTGTCCGAGATGATCATACACCATATTAAATAAATGTTTAAAAAACAAGGAGGAGACATAATTTTTCTATCATTTTCCAGTTTTCATAAATTTGGTTTCAATTTTATGCTTTGAGAATAATAAATTGTCAAACGTTGTAATTTATGTTTTATGACAAATTTCTATTATTTTTTTTCATTAAGTATCAGTTACTTTAGTTCTGTTGTTATCCTTTAATTTTGATGGTTCATATATTTTTTTACATGCTATTTTTCTTCCTTTATATTTCAACTAGCAGACTTCGCCCGCTACGCTGGTCAGTTTTTCTAGAGAAACATTGAATCAAACGAAATTTTCATATCATATTAATTTTTAGTTTTATATCATACAAGGTAGAACCCGTCAAATTTTGACGCAAAAAAATATTTAAGAAAGAACTGTTTCATTGACTTATAATAAACTACAAAATTAGTTATAGTAAAAAATGCATTTTATATTGGTAAGTCTATCTCTTAAACAAACGATATTTAACATCAAATTAACAAAATACTATTTCTAACATACTCAGTTGTAGAAATTGTTAAAATTAAACTTTAATCGTACATGTAAGAAGCAAAAAATAATAAAGATCTGTTATTATGATAAAGTTATACATTAAGGTTCTTATGCTAGTAAGCTTATGCTAGCAAAATGAAAAAAAAGCACATTTCATTCAGTTTTCATTCAATCAATCATATAATTTTTTCCCCGTGAAATCTACACACGGCATCATTTTCCCATATTAAAATTTACAAATGCACAGGGATGAAAGTGCGCTAAAAACATTTTGTAGCAGCTTTGGAGCAGCAAAAATCGAATTTTGGAGCAGTAAAATCTATTTTTGTAGCAGCAAACATCAGATTTTGTAGCAGCAAAAATAATAATAATAATAATAATATTTCAGCAATAAAAACTGTTTTAGGAGCAGATTGAAATATTCTAATGCTAATAAACTCTTAACAATTACAATAATTGCTTCTAGAAAAATATTTTTACATTTGAAAGAATAAATACTCAGATTAAATTTCTCCACACGTCTCCGACCTTTTAATAAAATTTGCGGTTTTTCGCAACCTTTTAACATAATTCACAAACTTTTGACCCTGTTTGTGTGTTTTTTTTAAACTAGATTTGCGGGTTTTTTTACGACCTTTTGATGAAATTTGTACGTTTTATGAGATCTTTTGACGAAATTTACGGATTTTACGTTCCTTTTGATGATTTTTTTTTCACACAATCGTTTAAAGAAATTAACGTTTTTTTTTTTTTTTTTTTCAAAATCTTTTTATGACGAAGTTAAATATCCTTTGACAAAATTCGCATGTTTTTTGTGATTTTTTGACGAAATACGCTTGTTTTTCGGAATCTTTTAGAAAAATTTGCAGGTTTTTTTCGCCCTCTTTTACAGAAATAAACGTTTTTTCATGATCTTTTGACTGTGTTTTATTCTCTTTTTTTTTATGATATTAACGATTCTTTAGCAAAACTCACATTTTTCTCGCAATCCTTTGATGAAATTTGAGTGTTTTTCGTGATTTTTCGATAAAATTTGCATGTTTTTCGTTATCTATAGTCAAAATTTGCATTATCTGTTGTCGAAATTCGCGTCTTTTTCGCGATCTATTGATAAAATTCGAGTGTTTTTCACGATCTATTGGTGAAATTCGAGTGTTTTAGGCAATATATTGACGAAATTCAAGTATTTTTCGCAATCTTTCGATACAAATTTGCGTGTTTATCACAATTTTTGACAAAATTCACATGTGTTTTTTTTTTTTTTTTTTTTTTTTTTTTTTTGTGATCTATTGACGAAATACGCTTATTTTTCGGGATCTTTTAAAGAAGTTTGCGTTTTTTTTTTCACGATCTTTTCCAGAAATTAACATTTTTTTCCCACGATCTTTTGGCTGCGTTTTGTTCACTCTTTTTTTGATCATAATAACGATCCTTTAGCAAAACTCACGTTTTTTTCGCGATTCTTTGATGAAATTCGAGTGTTTTTGGTGATTTTTCAATAAAATGTGCATATTTTTCGCGATCTATAGACAAATTTTTCATGATTTATTAATGAAATTCGAGTGACAAAATCAGCGATCCTTGAACAAAATTCACGTTTTATTTTTTTTGAGATCCTTTGACAAAATTTGCGTGTTTTCCGCGATTTTTTGACGAAATTCAAGCATTTTTCCTGATTTTTTTTTTGCAGATTTACGTTTTTTTCCCTTCAGTGTTGAATTCAGGTGGTGGCCCGGGGAGGGACATCCCCCCCGGAGCAATGAAATGTCCCCCCCTCCCCAGAAATTTTGGGTTTTCAATGGTCAAAAGGTACAATCCCCCCCCCTCCCGGGAACTCTATCATGTCTCCTGCGGAGCGACAAAAGTCCCTCCTGGAGAAAAGTGAATTACAATTACATACTGTTTTCCGTTGACTGCGTTTTGTTCATTTTTTGACAAAATAGCAATTTTTTTTTCTGTAATTGTTTGACAAACATGTAGCGGATTTTCGTACGCACTTTCATTCTGCTTTGGGTTTTGTCATCTATCGGCAGCATTCGCCGAGGAGCGAAATAATTTACCACAAACACGGGAAAGACACAGAACAGGAAGATACTTAATTTACAGAAAATATATACAATACAAAAGACAATGGTGATTCCGAGTGGAAATTTTTTTTCGTAAATTCACATCGCATTTTCAGAAATCGGTGGCGGGGGAAGGGGGGAGGGGTTCCCCCCCTCCCCCCCCAAGGCCGTAGACAGAAGGGATCTATAGGTGGGGGGTCAAGAGATTGTAGGAGGGGCTCATATTTTTTTTTCTGACACAGAAAGATAAATTAGCGCATATTTACACTGTATAGGTACTATGTTTCTTATTAAACTGTTGTAATAACTTCATTTTATACTAAGAAAAGTATAGGATGATGAAAATTTTGAGTGTATAATTGGTGCAAAATTAAACATCATGTTAGCTTCCTATGTACAAATAGGATGAGGGAGTGTTGAATTACTTATTTTAGACACAATTTAGTAATTCTACAAAACTGTAAAAGGATCAATCACAAAACAAAATTAGGTTTTTGAACAGACTTTCATTTGAATTTTCGAAACAGAAATTTATTCAATGACCTTGGAATTTTTTCCAGGGGGGCTCAAAATATTTTAGGGGGGCTGAGCCGCTCATAGCGCCCCCTTAGCTACGGCCCTGCCCCGACCCCCACCCGCGAGGTGGGTATCTGCGATCTCCAGATGAAATCGGCGTTTTCCCGCAATCTTCAGATGAAATCAGCGATTTATTGCGATCTTTTGTCGAAATCAGCAATTTTTCCCCGACCTCTTGACGAATTCGGCGTTTTTCCGTGTTTTTTTTTTAAAGTGTAATCAGCGTTTTTTTCGACGATCTTTAGGGAAATTTGCATTTTTAACTGATCTTCCCTCGAAAACTGTGTTTTATCCCCGCGATCTTTTGACGAAATCGGCGTTTTTTCCGTGATCTTTTGATGAAATCAGCATTCCCTCCCTCCCCCCCCCCCCCAAATGATCTTTTGACAAAATATTTTTAAGCGATCTTTTATCGAAAACGGCGTTTTTTCCGCGATCTTTTAACGAAATCGGAGTTATATTCGCAATCTTTAGACGAAATTGCCGTTTTTTGCGATCCGCAGAGGAAATTCGCGTTTTTTCAGCGATCTTTTGACAAAGTTCATTGACAAAAACATTGACGAAATCGTCGTTTTTCCACGAAATATTGACGAAATGTGTGCTTTTCAACGATCCTTTCACGAAATTTGCATTTCTCCGCGCGCAAAACCGTACAAGTTGGCAACTATGTGGAACTGATAATCCAATTTCAAATTTTCGGAAGAGGATACCTTAAATATTCGGAAATTTCGCACGAGAATAACCCCTGAAATAAGAGGCGAACTCCCATTCAGCTGCTCTCATTCGTCTCCCCCAACGCGCGCGATGTACGTCAGATAACGTCCCGCTCCGAACTCTGCGATCGGCTGCGATGAAAATGAACGTAGGATACTCGCGGGAAAAACAACTTACGGTCGTTTGCAGAGTCACGATAAAACTCCACAAAACATCGCGTTTTTCATGACCGAATGCGCATGTTTTTGGCAATTTTTCGGCGAAATTTACGCGTTTTTCGAGATTTTTTGCAATGTTTCTTTGTTTTTTGACGAAATTAATAGCCTAAAAAAATATTCGTTGTTGTTTCCTGGATCGACGAAATCGCGTTAAATTTCGTTTCGGCACTAACAAGGAAGGTCTCCATACGGGCATACTCAGAAAAATCTGAAAAAATTACAGAATGTTCTTCTCATATAGTTATATATGTTTGTAAGAAAAATTTCGGCGGAACCTCCTTATAACGCCCGTAAAAAAATTATAAAAATTTCGTTTATTTGGCGATTTATCTCCGGTTGGCGAAAAAACGAAATTTTGAAAAATACGCTTTTACGCTTCGAATACTTTTTAAAGAAAAAACTTTCTACGTTCAATTTATTTAAATAAGTTTAGTTTAAGTAATTTTAGTTTTGCATTTTTACTTTATTTTAAGTGTAATTTTGTCATATACGTTTATATGTACTTATAACAAAATGAAATTAATATATTTTATCATTTAAAACACAATTTAAATTGATTAAAATTGTTCCAAATTGAAAAATACTCTGTTAAAAATCTGCTGCATTTTGTTGCAACGCATTCCCTTGCTTGTATAGAAAACGGTTACTTAGCCGTAAAATTTAGCTTTCTCATTGGTTGGAATAGAGATATTATATACAAGCGGTGGAGTGCGTTGCAACAAAATGCAGCAGATTTTTAACAGTGTATGACACGTTCAATTCACCGTGCTATGGAGCATTCTCATTGGTCAGAAGTGAGATATTCTATAAAAGTAGTGGAGTGACGTTGCAGTAAATGCTGCAGATTTTTAACAGTGAAGTCAATTAAAATCGATTTTCAGATTCGTTAAAATCGTCTTCTTTTGGCGAGGAAATGCACTGCTCGCCAAATCCCGCGTCGCTTTCAGCTTTTCACGCCAATTATTCGAAACTATTTTATTTTTTTACATATCTAATAATGTAATTCCACCGCTAATTTTCACTGATCCTTTTTTACCTATACATGAGTATAATTCGTATTTTTTTCAAAAAATTCTGAGTATGCCCCCAATGGAGACCTTCCTTGTAAGTGCCGTTTGGCGCAGGTTTGACGCAAAATTGAAAAAAATAGCTGTTTTGTAGCAATTTGGCGCAGAAAAGCGGTTTCGGCACAATTGGCGCAGGTCTTACATCCCTGAATGCACATTTCATATCTGTATTCACTTTTTAAAAAAAAATTGGCATTTTAATTTGATTTTTTTTATTCAAAACCTGAAATCTCAATAGAGGCTATTAGCTGAAACAGATATTAAACTGTTGATATGCTTTTACGTGTAAATCAAATTTTGTTAATGAAATCAAAATTCACCGGGTTTTATAACAGAAGATATTTAAATTTCAATTATTTTCCCTTTAAATGAGAAAATGGCAACATATACAGTAATCATTTTTTTCTCTTTTATACTTTGCTTTTAATAGAAATGGAGTATTCCTGTTGCCACGATTAGAAAAGCGCTATTAAAAACTACAAAAAAATTAATAATTCAAAAACAAATTAAGATACAGCCTTCAAGTAAATTTCATACAAAAGTGCCTTTTTTTCCCTACACAATGGTGTAACAATTGAAAATGTACTATTTTTAGAAGTTAAAAATTTGTTGAAGCAAAATTTGCAATACCGAAATTTCACTTAAAATTTTAAAGTGTTGCCATTGGCAAAATGACGTATGCGTTACGCACAGATACGTTTGGCCTTTATAATATAGATTTTAGACTGTCTGTCATCGGTGAAAAGTCAGTCATCTAAACGGAAAGTTCAATGTTAGTCACCGATGAATAAAGTAACGTTCAACGTGTTAACACTTTTAATTCATTCAGCGGAACCTTTAAAATAAAGCCACCTTTTGTGATTGGATACATCTGATTTCAAACATCCCCATAACTAAAATATGTTATCAGTTGAAAAATGACTACAAAATCCGATTTTTAAGGAACTTTTTAAAAGTTCTTTCTTTTTTTAACCCCCTTAGGGGTGGAATTTTTGAAAATCCCTTCTTAGCGGCACTCGACGTTATAAGAAGTATTTTTACCCCAATTTTCAAGATTGTTGGTTTGGTAGATTTTTTTGCTGTGATTAATACGAAATCCAGACTTTCTTTTATATATATAGATAATGATTGAAAAATTTGAGGTTTTTGCACCGAAGACATCGCCAAATTAGGAAAATTTGAAGTATCTCACGAACTACCTGGTTTAAAGTAATTTGCTTAGTACCATTCGATTCAGCATGAAAAAATATACTAAAATATGTTCAGTTTTCGATTTTTAAGGAATTTTTTAAAAGTTCGTTCTTTTTTTTAATCCCCTTAGGGGTGGAATTTTTTTAAATCCCTTCTTAGCGGCACTCGACATTATAAGAAGTATTTTTACCACAATTTTCAAGATTGTTGGTTCGGTAGATTTTTTTGTGCTGTGATTAATACGAAATCCAGACTTTCTTATATATATATAGATGAGAAGTTATATCAATGAACAGAATAAACAATGTCATTAAATTTGGAAGGCATTCCCCATTTGTATGTTTCCATACATTTATTAATACATTAAATATTTTGAATGCATCTAGATCAAACATATAGATAAAACTAATACTTTTTATTTATTTATTTTTAATTTTATTTATTTTATTATTTATTTATTTAGGCTTAAAAGTAAGAATTTGTCATTTGCAAAATTAATTCTCATATTTTAAAAATTTAACTGCCAGTTTTATTAATATGGAGCTAATCTATTCTATGTTTTTATGTCAAGAGCAAGTTTTGATAAACAGCATATATAATAGATAAAACAAATACATAAAAAAATCTAATTTTTAGTCAATATGAAAATATTTTGTAAAAAAATTTAAATGCTTTTATAACAGGGTTTACATGTTTTTGCCATAGGCAGAAAAAACTGGGGAAAACATGGTTAAAACCATCCTGGCAAAAATGAGTTTTTGTAAAAGAGGTGGCAAAAATAGGCTGTCTATTTAATTTTTTCCCAGAAAAAAAAGAGGAAGAAAATATATTTCATGAAAGAAAATATATAAACATATACATATTTAAAAAATCAATCTAAATTTATTTTTGAACTCTTAAGTTACATAAATACAATTATGTATTTTATGAAAGAATACTAACTTTTATAACAAAATTATGTAATAAGTTTCCTAACATGAACTAACAGAGTTTTTTCAATATATAATTATCAATTTATCTGTAACAGACTAGTTTCATCAGATAAATAATTATAAATTAGTACCAAAGACTACTTAAATTACTTTACTTACATAATTTTAAGACTCATTACATAAAACAAAAGTAGTAAAGTTATACAAAACCTTTTAATAATTAAAAAACATTAATATCTGACAAAATATTAAAGGAAAAAAATAGATAATTGATTTTTTAATTAGGTTCTTTTTGCCTATTTTACATAGATTTAAAATATATAAAAATTGTTTATACCAGTATTATCCTTATTAGCTTTTAGATCTTTTTTATACATTAAAAACATAAAAATTTGCAGTTTATGCCCCCGCCTTTTTTTTTTTTAGTTTTTGCTACTGTTCTGGCAAAAATGCCAACCCTGTTTTATAAAATAGGCATTCCTTATATTTATACAGAATATATAAGCCTTTTGAAACATCACAAATGCCAAAAGAATAAAAAAGCACAATATAACTATTGCTTTAAGAGTTATACTGTGCAGAATAAGCAAAACAACTTGATATAAAACATTTATATTGCTGGAATGTGACTAGCAACAACTGATTTCTAATTTAGCACCATACTCTTGTTCTCAGAGAAATCCAGCAGTGACATCTTTATAGATATGCTTACAATATGTGCCAAAAGAAAACTGATGATGTACTTTATTAGTTCCTCCATTACTATGCACATTTTTTTAACAAAACATTCTTCTCCTAATAAGCAAATATTACCTACACAAATTACAGGGAAACAATCTCAACTAATAAAAAAATTATGTTTGTGGGCGTCTATGACGGCTAGGAAAAACTGCATACAGAGATCTGAAAATCTGGATGAGATGGCCGTGATAGATCTGAATGCATATGAGGTTCAGATTTTTTCTTTTATAACTAACCAAGATATTAATAAATTCATCAAAAATAGCAAAATAGTGCACTGCTCAAATAGTCAGGTTTTTTGAGACACTCTGTAGTATAAAAGAAAGAAGAGAGAATTCTTGTTTTTTAGTCCTGCATAAGTACCTTCAAATATTATAAATATATATTTTTTTTAAATTATTTAATGTATTTTAAACAAGCCGCACTGAAATTGGACAAATATTATGCCTAGAGTAATAAAAACTGTAAATGTAAACAGTGATGTAAACCCTTTAAATCTCTTTATATTTAAACTTGGTTTTCACAGTTTCTGATTTTCATAGTTTCTTACAAGATTAAAAGAAAACTATGATGGCAGAGATATGATATTTCAAGTATAAATTATAATTTTGAGAACCTCAATTATGTTAGTGGGATTAATACTTTGTAATTTGATAAATGTTTTTTTTTTTTTTAATTAAAATGTTTTAAATTTTTGATTAAAAAAAATAAAACATTTGATAAGTTTGATGTTTTAAGTTGAAGGTAAAATGTGTAATAAAGGTTATATTTAGCTTCAATTTGATATAAATATTTAATTTTTCATGTGTATTTTTAAAAGTTATATTGTAAGAAAGAAAGGTAAGTATATAATTTAAATAACTACACATATGACCCTTTCATGTAGCAAGACCATCAATTCATGGTGCAATATATGCAAATTGAATTTTTTTTTAATTTTGTCATTTTTATTGCAAGTATGTGATATGCACAAATGATTAAAGACACCAGAGTTATTAGATAAAAAAGAATAAATACCAGGATCGGTAAGAACTTCTTTTGCTGCAGCAATATCTATGAACTTGTTCTGAGCTTTCGCCTTTTCATCACCTTGGAAATTATCAGGATGCCACTTCTGAGCAAGTTTGCGGTATGCTTTTAAAATTTCTCTTTTACTAGCAGTTCTAAAATAAGATATTGTAGGCTTTAATCAGGATTTGAATGGAAAAATATATACATGAACAAGTAATAAAACCAAACAAAATATTTAAAACAATTTATTTGATTATCTATCAACAAAATACAGAGTAAAATCTATAATACTAAGGAAAGGAATTAGTGTCTGTCAGTGCATGGGTGCTGTGTTCTGAAGAGATTCAAATAAGAATGGTTTAACCCAGTGATTCCCAAACTTTTTGGCCCACGAAGCCCTTTTTTAAAAAAAATTCTAAGACAGTCTTTCAAGCCTACAGTACTCCATAGTTTACAAATTAATATTTTTTTTATGCTTATGTAATGCCAGGGTTGGCACGGTTTAAACCAATTGGTTTTTTTAGAAGAAATCTAATGACATTTTCTCTTTATAATTTACATGTTTCAGATTATTGGATATAAATAATTTCTTCTTTTGACATTTTATTTCAGTAATAAGCATTAGATATAGTGGGTTTAGGTCTTTTTTTATGCATGGGATTAACTAAATGGTTTTTTTCTAAAAAAAAACCAATTTTTTAAAAGAAATTTAACATTTTCTTTTTTTCTTCATAATTTACATGTTTCAGATTATTGGTTATGTTGCGGCCAAAACCCGAAATTGGCCAATTCCCGAATTGGCCAGCAACGTTAAAAAATGACTGGCCAATTCTAGAATTGGCTAATTCGCGAACTGGCCAGATGCGATTGGCCAATTCGCGAAATAGATATAGGCACTCGGCTTAATCCTTTCTAACATAGTTGAAAGTGTCTATAAATTCAAGAAGTCTATCCGTCAGCCTGTCCGTGCTCTAACTCAACTAAAGGTTCCGGTTAACTTGTAATTGTCATCTTATTTGGTTTAGCAATTAATTTCGATATTGAAAGGGAATTGTGTACTATTTTTGGTTAATTTAGTTTGGTACACAAAAATATTTCGTTTCAATATAATCAATGAGAATCTTTTTTACTGTGCATTTTAATGCTACATTATCTTAATTACAAAAAAATTGGTACCTGTGGATCATAGTTCAGGTGGTGTTGGCCGAGGCTGCCCGGCCAGTTTGCGAAATGGCCGACCAAAACCCGAAATACACTATTCATTTCATGTATTTCGGGTTTTGGCCAGAAAGCTTGGCCAGTTCGGGTATTGGCCGGCCAGTTCTAGAATTGGCCATTCTCCGGGTATTGGCTGCAACAGATATAAATAATTTCTACTTTTAACACTTTATTTCAGCAATAAGCATTAAATGTAGTGGGTTTAGGTCATTTTTTTATGCATAGGATTAAAATCATTACACATTGGTGAATATATCTATTGCTCTAAAGAAAAAACTTCAGACATGTGAATAGATCAAAGATAAAATAGATTCAACATTTGGTGTAAAATATTACAAAATTTTTAACAATGCAGATTATTTAATGTGATTAATAACATAACACAATGATCTTTTAAGACTTTGCCCAATCTGTAAAAGAAATTTTTCTTGATAGGGGAGATTATCTTGAAGAATTAAATCAAATATGAAGCCAAATAAGTGAGTATTCAAGTTATAGCATTGCTAGTTATAGTATTTTAATAACGATTTTTCCCCTCTGCTATCTGCTGGTGCACTTGACAGACCGGTGTAGTTAAAAGCAAACACTTCACTTATTTGAAAACAACTGCTTTCTAAAGATAAACAAACAGGGAAGATGTTTTTGAATTTCCTGTTTAAATTTGAATATTTTTAAATGATTTTTTTTGCATAGGTTAGCTGGAGTCAACGTCAAATATATTATGCAAAAAAAAAAAAAAAAAAAATTTAAATTAAAAAAAAAAAAATTGCTTTAAAATATTCTAATTTAAGCAAGAAATTCCAAAAGAATCTTCCCCTAGATTAACATTACTAAGCATGTTTTTTTTTTTTTTTTTCTCAAGTGAGTAAAGAATCTCCTTTATGTAACATACATTGAGATGTATATAAATGTCTTTGAACATGCTACATAAATAAACACTATAAATTAGCTATGTAAATGGGAGCCTGGCACATGGTTCCGAAAGGATTGGACCTGGCAGACTGTGCTATTCATAATGTGCACTTTCATACTTACCTTTCGATGCACGAGTCCTTGAGCTCGATACATTAGTAGGCACTCTTAAGGAACGTAATAAAAGCCTGCGCAAGGTTCCTGCATGATTGCACCTGGCAGACTTATTTTCTTCGCGTGCGCTTTGAAACCTACATTTTGATGTATGTCCGATCCTTGAACTCGATACATAGGTAAACACTCAAAATTGCTGTCTAACAGTGCAGCTGCCACCCTGTTCCAGCAAGATTGCACATGGCAGACCACGATGTTATTAATGTACACTTTTAAACCTACATTTTTAAGTAGATACGGTCTTTAAATTTGATACATAGGTAGACATTCAAAATTTGCGTCATAAAAGTGTTGCTGCCACCTGGTTCCAGTAAAATTAGACAAAGCAGACCCTTATATACTTAATATGCACTTTAAAACCTATATTTTGATGTATGTCCGGACCTTGAATTCAATACATAGGTAGACACTCAAAATTTACGTCTTAAAAGTGAGGCTGCCAGCCGGTTCTGGCAGGACTGCACCTGGCAGACAATGATATTCTTAATGTGCACATTAAAACCTACATTTTGATGTATGTCCGATCCTTGTACTTGATACATAGGTAAACACTCAAAACTGATGTCATAAAAGTGCAGCTGCCACCGGGTTCTGGCAGGATAGGACCTGGCAGCCAGTGATATTCTTAATGTGCACATTGAAACCTACATTTTGATGTATGTCTGGTCCTTATACTCGATACATAGGTAAACACTCAAAATTGATGTCATAAAGTGCGGCTGCCACCGGGTTCCGGCAGGATAGGACCTGGCAGCCAATGATATTCTTAATGTGCACATTGAAATCTACATTTTTATGTATGTCCAGTCCTTGTACTCGATACATAGGTAAGCACTCAAAATTGATGTCATAAAAGTATGGCTGCCACCGGGTTCCGGCAGGATAGGACCTGGCAGCCAATGATATTCTTAATGTGCACATTGAAATCTACGTTTTTATGTATGTCCAGTCCTTGTACTCGATACATAGGTAAACACTCAAAATTGATGTCATAAACCTTGTCATTTTACCTTGTTTATTATGTTTATTTTTGTGGAGCCCCGCGGAGCACACTTTGGTAACCTCTATTATAATAAATTTTGCCACCTACGATTTTGAATTTTTCATAAATTTTTAATGGGATTTTTGGAATATTTTCACATTTTGTGATACTTTTTTCCACATTAATAAAATGAATTTGCTTTCAAAGTTTTAGTTTAATATAGTAAATTTTGAACATGTAGTGATTTTTATTGTAATTCTCAGAAAATATTAACATCCATAAAATTTTTTCCAAACTTTTAACATAACCTAGTCTATTTTGTCCCTAAGTTTTAAACTTTCAGTAATTTTTGTGTTTTGTTGAAATTTTTTGGCATTCATAAAATGAATCTTATTTCAAACTTTTAGCCAAACCCAGTAAATTTTGACTGATGTGATTTTTAATGTTTGCAGCAATTTTCTTATATTTGTGAAAGAATTTGGTTTCAAGCTTTTAGCCTAATGTAGTAAATTTTTGTCATTTAAGATTTTAGAAATTTTTGCACATTCTGCAGTTAATTTTTGACATGTGTAAAAAGAATCTGGTTTCAAACATTTAGTCGAATTTAGTACATTGTCTTCACAAATAGACAAGGTTGAAAAAAACTATTTATTATGAAAAAAAAAAAAAAAAAAACAGTTTATTTGGTTTAAACAAGGTTTTATTTAAAGATTATTTTCCGATTACATATGCATACATATTTATCGATAAAAAATAAACTTTTGGATATATAACTTCATTTAAATAATTACAAACTGTTATGTAAAAAATTTAAATTATTTAAAATTTAAGCATTTTTAGTTATGTATTAAAAGTTATGTATTATGTTCCATAATAAAATGTTCTACACAGTAAAACATTGATACTCTGAAAGTTTTAATAAACAATCTTTTGAATCCTAAATAAATATATGATGTAGTTTCATAAATATACTTTCACATGGCTATTCAAAATAATTTCTTTGAAGTACTTGTTATGTGAAAAGTCTGATTTTTCTGTTATAAGACTACATGAACAATCCAAGGTTGATAAGGTTTTTTTTCACTCCCAGTAAATACCATGGTAAAAAGTGCTACTTACTATCCAGGGAAATACTATGTTTTCCCCACACGGGAAAAACGGATTATTAAAAACATAAATATAAACTCAAAACAATCTTTCAAAATGTCAAATTGGGTTCTATGTAAACAGCTTGAAAGAGAGGAATAAGGAAAGAGAAGATCCACTAATATGGATAATGCAATGCATTTTTTAAATATTTATACACCATACAGATTCTCAAACATTTACAAATTGTATTCATATTCTTTGTCTTCCATTTCTACACTGATTTTAGCATCGTTTAACAGAATACTAATTTAGAGGCTTTTTGTAAACCCAGTTTATTTCTTATCTTGTTTTGAATGAAAGAAGAATTAGAAAAAATATGCTCCAGAGATGCTGATGATGCAGGACTAGAGGTCTGCACGGGCCGGGCCGGGGCCGGGGCCGATTTCCGATAATGGCATTCGGGCCGGGCCGGGCTCGGGCCTTACTTCTGAAGACTCGGGCCGGGCCGGGTCGGGCCTAGTCACTAATCTTTCGGGCCGGGCTCGGGCCTTAATATTTTTGCTGGACGGGCCGGGCCTAACTTTTTTTTCCGTACGAAGCCGAGACTGATTCCATTCTTCCTAGTTTTCATGGACCAAAATAATCAGTTCCTATTGAATCTTCCTATATGAAAATCCTTTTCTTGACTTTTTATAAATCAGTAATATATGGCTTTGTCCAAAAATGTTTGCAAAAAAGGCATATACTTTTAAGCCGTCATTATTCTACAATTAAACATTAGAATTTATTCCTTTTAAAGAATCGTAGATTACTAAGTGTTTTAAAATAGAATTACACACACACACACACACAAAAAAAAAAAAAAAAAAAAAACATTATGACGGAATTTTCTTTTAAACTAAAAACTGAAAGTTTCTTTTAAAATGTTCATCCATACAAAATGAATACAACAATACGGGAGAAAAAAATATATTATACATTTACATCTGTTAAGAAGGGAATGTATTTTTTTTTTTTTTTTTTTTCGTTCCAAAACGATTTCGTCGTTGGACATTTTACCATATACCGCTTTTTCGACTTTTTGTCTCCATTACAGGGAATATGGATTAATAATACTAGTGATAACTGAAACATTTACATATAACAAACAAAGATTCATTTAAAAGCGTAAATATCGCAGCCTATGGCACTTCTGCATAAATGGAGATTATAAACATAAAAAAAAGACTAATATAATTTTTTTTGGTCAGAACTCTTCCATAAGATTAAAGATCAATGTTCTGTAGAAATTTACTTGAGCCGGGCCGGGTTCAGGCCGAATTTTAAACTTTTTTCCGGACCGGGCCGAGCTCGGGCCGAAATTTTAACTTTCGGGCCGGACCGGGCCGAGCTCGGGCCGAAATTTTAACTTTCGGGCCGGGCCGGGTCGGGCCAATATTTTTTTCGTTCGGGCCGGGCCGGGCTCGGGCCGAAATTTTAACTTTCGGGCCGGGCCAATATTTCTTTCGTTCGGGCCGGGCCGGGCCCGGGCCGAAATTTTAACTTTCGGGCCAGGCTCGGGCCTGGAAATTTCGGCCCGTGCAGACCTCTATGCAGGACATCACTAAAGAAGTTCCATTAATTGGAGCAATTCTGTGTCTATTCCAGTTTTACTTAAATTCTTCCACCATAGTGCAGGTGAAATAATGTTTGTAATGTCTTCAGAGAAAAATGTCTTCGGAAAAGGTGTATCTTCTGACATGAACTGTATGTAATTCACGTGCGTGTAGTTCTGTATGTAGTATGTTATATATTAACAGTATGAATCCTGTAAGTACCATGGATTTAAAGTCTGCAAATATTCACGTGCAGATTTCTCCTGACCTTGTGACAATTATTCACTTTTATATTTCTGATGCATCAGGTGTGCGAAAAAATGGACAAGGGGCATTGTTTTATCAAAGCTAGATTTCACTTTGCTGAAATGTGGATTGAGTTCTTTTTATTTTGTAGAAGTTCTAGATTAATTTCACAAACATCCGCAATGTTGACATTATATCATGTTGTAACTTCATAAGGGCTTTTGCAACTGGTTCCAACTGGTTGTACACATCTTTTGCTTCTTTATACAAATGAAGATTATTTATTAAACACTTAACGTCGTTATCATTTTCATAATTATGATTATACACAATCTGAAGATAAAAAGACCTGTTAGTTATAAAAGTTTTTAAACAAGCTATTTGTGAGTTTCACCTTGTTTCACCTGAAATTTGTGGTTTTACCCAATCCACATATTCTTTCAATAAACCTGCAGGGATATGGTGATTTCTAAAAAGTTTCTGAATTTGACAACATTATCAATAGCAGAATCAGTAGTTACGTTCTTGCCTGGAATATCTAAATAATGTGATGCACATCTATATGTAATTGGTATAATATTTCCTGTTTCAAGATTCTGCCTTATTGTAAGCATTTTCTGTTCATTATCTGAAACAAAACTTTTTACAATGCATCCATATGTAGCTTCTGCTGCAATTTTTGCCTCTGGAGCAACTCGAGTTGCCTCTCAAGCAATGTTTACCTCTCGAGTTGGATCTTGTATTTTTATTTCCATATTTAATAAAGAGTATTTATGTTCTCTATTTGTTCATCTATGTTTGTCGCCCAAAACTGATACATTTTAAATTGGTTTTCTGCATTAGAATTGCCTAAATGATTTTTTTTTTTTTTTTTTTTTTTTTATGAAAAGTGTTTTCAACATTTTACATTTGTAAGTGCTTCCTAGAATGTACCTATTGTGAATTTTGAGATAAGGGACTGTTATAATATTAACAAGTTGGAAATTGCACGTGAAGTGTAGCAAATGAGGTGTGTTCGTACGATAACGAAGTTTTAAAAATATTCAGATCTCGATGATATAGTAGAGCATACTTCGAATATAGTATAGTAATCAAAATCTTTATGTTTCTGTAAATATGCAGGAAGTAATTTTTATTACACCTCAGCAACGTATATCTTATTCATAAAATGTGAAATAATTGAATATGATTAAAACACGCCCCAAACAATGTTTCCCCGTATAGCATTATGTAGTAGAATACTTTTGTGTGGCCCTGTAATTTAATAATAAAAATTCCTTGCATCACAGATTGTACAGAATGCATATTTTAGTATATACTTCATAGATTCATGCCGATTCTATTATGTTCGAATGAGTGTAACATCATTAAAATGCATTTGAAACTTTTTTCCCATTGACCTTAATGTAATGGAATACTTTTGATTGTCCCTGTAATTGATCTATCCATCCGACTTTCATAAAATTTTAAATGACTCGACAAAATTACGTAATAATTATATGTTTTAAATTTTAAATGATTAAAATGCATTTGAAACTTTTTCATCCATTGACCGTATGTAACAGAATCCTTTTGATTGTCCCTGTAATTGATCTATACATCTGATTGTCATAACATTTGAAATGACTTGACAAAATTATGTTATAATTATGTATTTCAAATTTCAAGCGATTCGGTTGGGTAGTTTTTGTGTTCTTATATGCGGACAGACAGACGAACGGACTGAGCGACAACAATAGGTGCTACGTATTTACATAATTACGAACGCACCTAAAAATTAAATCAGTCAAATTATGTTCCACAAAAAATGTACATTTTACTAAAAATATCTATACCTTTTAACACCAAGTATGGCGTAATAATTTCTTTTCTTAGATTGCTTTTCTAATTTTTGGGCACGTCGTAAGCCTTCATTTGCTCTTCTTGAATGCTCATGAACATTAGCAGCCCTCTGAAAGTCTTGGACAGCTAAAATTTATAAAATAGAAAAAATTAGAAAATTAAAAGGAAAAAATGTTTTAACATTGCATTTTAAAGACATAGGAATACCTTCGGAGTAATTTTCATTGTTTAAATGAGCATCTCCTCTTTCACATAGCATATCATGATCATCTGGTTTTAGTTTCAATACTTTTGAGCATGCTTCAATAGCTTCACTGGCTTGGCTAGCCTAAAAAATGTAAACATACAGTAAAATTTAAACTTAAAATTAATTCTGTTTAGTTTTATTAAAATTAAACAGAAAAAATGACTGAAATTTGAAACATTTAGATATTAATTTTGCACAACTTACTACAATACAATATGTACTCTTTTTAGCTTGAATCACATTTAAATGGTACTTAATTTCCTTCTGCATGTTAAGTATCAAGGCAGAGCAAAAAAGTTTTAACACATTTTGAAATACAATAAAAATTAAGTTATTGGCATACAAGTATGCAGTTAGAGTGAAAATGCTTCTCATTATTAGAAATTTTATTTGAGAAAAAAATAAATTCACAAAATTGCCCATAGATAACACTATTCCTTCAAAACTAAGAAAAAGCATAAAAAACAAGCAATCATATAATTTATTTTGCATAATCTATTACAATATTCAGGCATGAAAGTGGGAAACGACAAAAAAGGTGAAAAATTTTTTCCATCTATACATGGTGCTAAACTCTTATAATTTAAGAGTCATTTTAACAGAAAATAAAATTAAATGTAACTACACGTACGATTGCTTTAACTTAGAAAGTTTTAATAAAGCTAAAGGAAAGTACAGTCATTAATTTTCCTAAACAAATATTATTCGGAATAATTCAGCTGTTAAATCCCCCTTTAAAAAAAGAAAAGAAAAAGAAAAGAAAAGAAAGAAAGAAAATCTCCTTCTAAGTTGCTCTTTGCTTCAGAAATACAATTTAAAAAAGGTATCACAGAAATTACCCATAACTGTTATATAAATAGCATAAAATATTTATTCCAAAAAGAAATTTCCTTTCATTTTGAATTTTCAAAGTCTAATAAAGATTTCCTTTTTGAAAGGATTTCAGAACAACTTCATTTACAATAGTTTCATCAGATGTTTATATGTAGAAGGTCACTTTTCAGTTTATGTCTATTTTGTACAACAATTCAAGGGTTTGAGTAGGCAAAATGTCCAATTCCCCCCCCCCCCCCCCTCCCCAATTATCCTTCCAAATTTTTTTTTTTTTTTTCATTTTTGCACCAATTTAGAGAATGACCAAAATTGCTTTAAAAAAGGTGGAATTCCTCCAACCATTCGCGAAATGTTATGGCTCAGTAACATGGTGCATTGTCAGCCTGGAAAATTCCATCGTTGTTCAGATGCATGAAGTCCCTGAATAGTTGCTAGTGGTCTCCTCTCCTAGTAACTGAAGGTAATCATTTCTAGTTAAAGATCAGTTCAGTTTGACCAGTGGACCCTGTCCATTCCATGTAAACACTGACTACACCATTATGGAACCACCAGCAGCTTGCACAGTGGCTTGTTGACAACTTGTGTCCATAGCTTCATGGGGTCTGCACCACACTCCTACCCTTCTATCAGCTCTTTCCAATTCAAATCGTAACTCATCTGACCAAGCTACTATTTTACAGTCGTCTACAGTCCAACTGATATGGTGACGAGCCCAAGAGCACCACTTTTGGCAATGTTGTGCTGTTAGTAATGGCAAAAGAATCGATCATCTGCTGCTATAACCCATTAAAGCCAAATTTCACCGGACTGTCTTAATGAACATGCCCGTCAGACGTCCCACATTCATTCCTGCAGTTCTTTCAAGCTGTGTTGCTTGTCTGTTCACACTAACAAATGTACTCAAACGTCACCAGTTGCGGTCATTAACTGCTGGCGGTCGACAACTGCATTGTTCATGATGCGAGTTTATGCCTGAAATTAGGTATTTCTGACACACTCTTGATCTCAGAATGTTGAATTCCATAACGATTTCTGAAATGTAATGTACCATGCATCTAGATCCATCCAACTAACATACCAAATTCGAAATTCATTAATTCTTGTCATGTGGTCATAATCACATAATTAACCTCACATGAAACATTTGAACACAAATGAAAGTCCTGCCCACGTTTCAGATCATTTATACAATTTGCAGAGTTTTCCCCAGGTTTAAAAAAGGGCAAGGCGCTACTGTTCTGAAAAGGGCACTTTTTACATTCTTCAGGGCACTTTTTTGATTTTTAGGGGCACTTTTAAAGTGTTGAATATAGAATCTAGTGGTTCAAAGAATCGTTGAAATACAGAAATTTCTTGAAAAAATCCAGAAAAAAATCCCAAAATTTCATCAAAAATTGAAAAAAAAGGTAAATTTTGTTAAACGATCGCAAAAAAAACGGCCGATTACGTTAAAAGATTGCAAAAAAAAAAAAAAAACAGCAGGTTTAGTTAAGGAATCATGAAAAAATAGCAGACTTTGCTTAAAAAGCGGGGAAAACGACATATTTCGTGAAAAGATCACGAAAAAACGGCAAATTTGTGTCGGATTGTGAACAGAACCGTGAGGGAGGGGGGAAGGTGGTCACCTCAGGCGCAGAAACATAGAAGGCACCAAATTTATACTATAGACGTCATTTTTGGGCTGTCACAAGAAAAAGTTGGGAGGAGGGGCATCCCTAATGTAATCTAATTATGCCCTGGTGCAATTTTCTCTTTGAACAAAAATGATTGTGAATCAGAAAAATTCTTTTTTGGAGCAATAAAAACACAATTTTGAAGCAGGAGAATTAGTTTTTAGAACAGAAAAATTCAATTCTGTCATTAACTTTTTTTTTTTTTTTGTGCTACTTAGACAAAATTTGCGATCTTTTGACGAAATTTGCCATTTTTTCTGGATATTTTCCCTAATTTTTGGCGAAATTTCCCATTATTTGCGAATTTTTTGACAGAATTTTCCGTTTAATTGCGATTTGTGGACGAAATTTGCCGTTTTTCGCAAATCTTTTGACGAAATCTGCCATTTTTTCGCAATTTTTTGACAAAAGTTGCCGTTTTTCGTGATCTTTTGGCGAAATTTTCCGTTTTTCGCGAATCGTTTGACAAAATTTTCCGTTTAAACGCGATTTATCGACGAAATTTGTTGTTTTTTCACGATCTTTTGAGGAAATCTGCCGCTCTTTCGGGATTTTCTGGCGAAATTAGCTTTTTTTTGCGAATCTTGCCGGAAATTAGTCATTATTTCACCATTTTTAGACGAAATTTGCCCTTTTTTTCGTGGTTTGTTAACGAAATTACGCGTCCTGTGAGAAGCATAAGAGTTATTTTTGCGTTCCGTCGCCGATTTCTTGCGTAATTTGCGCGCTATAGCGCGTTCGCATCATCGCTGAAAGTCTGTTTTTTCAAATGTGGGGCAAGAAGGGCGCTATTTTTTTGAATGGGCGACCAGAGGGGCACTAGTTTCTAAACTATAAGGCAGGATACGCAGTATCAATACAGGATTAATATGCAGCGCCCCCCTGAAACCCTCTGGGGGAAACTCTGCAATTTGTAAGTGACATTACTGCCATCTATACATATGCATATTGCTATCGCATGACTTTTGTCACCTCAGTATATACACAATAGGGTGGAACAAAAGCATAGGGAAAAATATTTTCATTGTCAAATAATTTTCTAATAGCAATTAAAAATTGTCTTTGTAAGCTAACGATAAAACTACAAAGTTTTTTTACTCTAAATTTATATCTTGAAGTGCCGCAAGAGCCTTAAAAATCAGTTTTTTTTTTTTTAATATCCAAATTTAACAAAATTATATTTTTTTTTCACTGTTTTATTTTTTCATTTAAAAAAGTACATATTGTAATAACTATATTAATAGCAATCTATAGATGCTTCTTTACTATAACAATAATAATATTAAGCTCAATTGAGGTAAATTTATGTATTAATTTTCTGAAAAAGTCAAATAAATGAGCTTTAAAAAAAAAATCAAGATGTAATATCAGTTTGAATTTAACTGCTGTAATTACTTTTTTGCTTACAAATAGTTGTTCAAATACAGTATTTTTAAATAATATGTAAAACTTTTTTAAAAACTAATCATATATGAGGATCCCAGAAGCCAAGGTACAAGTGACAAAATTTCGATTTGGAGTAAAAATTGATGTTACATTGGAAAATCAATAACAATTGAGTGAATTGAAATAGGAAATTTCTGCTTGTTGCATTCTAATCTTTGAACCCTTATTTCAATAACTGTTAAAAAATAAAGTACAATTTTCTTTAAATATATAATTAATATTTTTTGTTTTTTGAAAAAAGTGGTTTGCCTCTATAACTCAGCAAATAATAAGAAAATCACTTATATTTCTTTACCTGAAATGAAAAAAGCATATTTTTAGGTCTTCTGTGTACTTAGTTTATTTTTTTCAATTTTGTCATTTATACCCCTTGGCTTCTGGGGCTCTCATATATTATAAAGCAGAAGCTCTGAAACTTCGGCTCGAGTGTTTTCAAAAACTACCCGATGGATTTTTTTTTTTCAGATTGCACCATTCGATAGGAAATATTTTTGCGGAGGTTTGTAACTCAAATATACAGGGATAACTCTGATTTTTGTTAATAAATTTCGTATTTTTTGGTTACTTTTGATGAAAGAATTGCCAGTAGTTATTTTTTGACAATAATTATAGTTAATAAAAGAATTGAAATGACTATCTCTAATAGAAAATAATGTAAACATCTCGAAAAAAGAATCGTGAAATTTAAATAAATAATGGTAGAAAGAAAAAAAAAAATCAGTTTAATGCGAAATAATATTATGAAAGGAAAATGTTTATCTTTAGCCAAAAAAAATAAAAAATAAAAAAATAAAAAAAAAATATTCGTAGTCTTTAAAAAGTAATTCAATGTGAAAGAAAGTTTGAAGTGACACAATCTTTGGCTATATCTCTTTCAAGCGAGATTAAAAGTAAACAGCATCTCAGAAACTTCATTAGATAAAACATTTTTTTTTTTTTTTTTAATAGTTTTGTAATCTAATTCTTCCATTATGTGTCTTACAGAAGAAACTCGCAGAATTAATTTAAAAAAATGGTTTTAAATGTTAATTGTATGTTATTTGTTTGATTGGGTGTTTCAATTTAGTTTTGTCACCGAGCAATGCGATTCTAAGCCAAAAACGCACAAGTCAGAGTGTTGTTCGCAAGAACTTTATTCTCTCTCTCTTTTATGTATGAGAGCATTTTTAGGATAAATTTTTAGATTTGATTTAAACATATATATAGCAGTTAATAGCATAAAAATGAGGAATAATATTTAAATTTTAGGGTAAATGCACAGATATACATGCACAGATGTAGGGTAAATGCACAGATACAAATCCACATGCACAGATATTGTAAAATAATTTAGCTACATCACTTGAATTTTTTTGGCACAGATGTTACATATGCTCCCCATTGGCCCAATTTGTTTCTGACGCCAATGTCATGTATACGTCGGAGTATTTAACTGACGCCAAAGTGTCATTATAGTGGTTGATATAGTAAACCGGATGATGTTGTTTATTTATTAATAAATTGTACATTTACTTTTATTATCTTTTTTAAATTATATAAACTGTTTTGGCCTATAGTTAATTAAACTTTATTTTTTTTTTCCTTTTTTAAAAATATGTATGTAACTGGTATTCGAAAAAAAAGTTTTTTGTGAAAAAGACGTAAAAAAAAAATCGACAATTTAGTGCATATATGACATTTGTGCTTTTTTTTCAACTATAATTTAGTATAGAAACATGCCGTTTAAATAACGATTATTATTTTTTCCCACACATGGAAGTTTTGGCACAGATGTTATATATGCAACGAGGTATCTGACTGGTGCCAAAATGGTGCTATTTTGCCTGATGTAGTAACCCAGCTATAGCTGTTTATGTATTAATAAATTGTTTATTTACTTTCAATTTCGTTTTTAAAATTCTATAAATTGTTTTGCTCTATAGTTACTTTTTTATTTATATTTGATATTTCCTTTTTAAAATAACAGAAAATAAAATATATGTAGATTTCTTCGGTATTTTAAAACGAGGATTTTGCCACATTGCTGTTGAAAGGAAATTGTGCCAAACCCAAGGAGTATATAACGTTTGTGCCGGAGTTTTTTGTGAAATATGATACTTTCAAATGTAAATTGGGTGCTACTTGATTACCATGTCGACCAATTTCGCCAAACTTTACAAATTGCCAAACTAATCGCCAAATTATAGAAATTTACATAAATACACTTTAAATAATGAACGAACAATAAAACATAAAAAAAAAACACTAATTAAAAGTCGAATTAAAAATCACTTGATGACATATCAAATATGTGCAGCCTGTGTAATGTTAATTGCATGTTATTAGCACTTGTTCTTATAGTCTGGCAATAGTTTTTTGTCCAACAGGATATTCAAGTAGTACCGTAAATTGTATAAACAACAATTAATATTTTAAAAATCGAGTTAAAGAACTAAATTCGGTGCAAATGCACACACCCATGTTGTAAGAAAAAGGCATAAATGTCATATAGAAGCACCACGTTGGCGCAATATATTTCTGACATCACTTTAACTAAAACTTCATTTTTAAATGGTAGTTACATTTCTATTTTGTAACTATTTTCTATTACAGGAAGTAATAATATTAAATAAAAAAGTTTAATTGGTAAGTGTAGAACATAGTAATTTGTATGATTTTAAAAAACAACTGACAGTAAATAAATAGTTTATTACTAAATTAAAAAGCTGGATCACCATTGTGAGCATAAAATGGTCATTTTGTTTCAACCGCGCCAACATGATGCATACATGACATCTGTGCCAAAAAAATTAATTTCACTCATATAAAAAAACCATCCACCTTAATTTTCTAAGGAAAACTTTGCCTTTTTTTTTTTTTATTCTGGTGGATTCCAAAGACGGAAAACTCTGATAGATTTGTCAAGTTGTCTCCAAAAATGTTTGGAACCATTTACACATGATGGTTTAAGTTTAATATGGAACCAGATGGAGGCATACACTTTCATGACATACTCTGTTAAAGCTTTAAGGTTATCTGAAGGATTCTCTGTACCAACATATAACCAAAGAATGTGACTAGCTAATGTAAGCCATCGAGAACAAGCCATCTTTCCTGGTTTTCTTAAGGACAGATCTGGACAGCATGCACTACTTGAGATTGGTGTGTACATTTCAAGTAAATATTTTTGGTCTGTGCTCAAATCTTCAATCATTTTAACATTTGGAAGTTGTGTTGTATAGGCAAAAACTTAACCACTGGAAGTTTGTTACAACTTTCAGGTTGTTTGCCTAAAACCCCACCAAATTCATTAGTTCATTTCACGAAACAGGTGGCGCAAAGACAATTCATTTAAGTGGAACAAACAAATCAGCCACTGCAGTGGTCTGTTTAGATTTTTTTCCAATAAAGCAATTACACCATCATTAACTCCAGTGTTTGTGGCTGTCCTATCGCACCCAATAGCAGTTACAGTTGATATGTTCAAATGATTGTTACCAATGAAGTACTCTATTATGCTATTTTTTATAGCTCCGCCTGTTCCAAAAGCAGGGGTTACATGCCCTAGAAAGGATGAATTGGGTTCTTTTACTAAAGAAATATGTTCTTCAATGACCATCTTTTTTGAGATATTTGTTTCCTTTTTCATCTTGCACAACTGTTTTATCTTTTCTTCCATCGAAAAACAAACCTATATTTTCTTCAACTTGGTTAAGGCTTCTTACTATCTCTTTTGTCTGATTCTTGGCTCTCTCTCTTCGTATTTTCATCCTATCAATTACCTTACTTTTGTTCTATTCTGTATTCATTCCAACATCTTTAAGATCAGCACTTGCAATAGTTGCAGCAACTCTGTCTGAAACCCCAGTTAGGTCACAGGCTACTGTTGAAAGTTCTACTCGCACACTTGTTCATACATTTGCTCACTTGTAGTTGTATTAAAAAAAGAAGTAGAGTAATTTTTGGGAGTGTATGTTAAGTTTCCTTTAGATTTTGCTCAGGATCTGATTGAAGGGCATCATTTTCAGCTTTTCTAATAGCCTTAACTACTAATTTCTGATTGTACTTGTACTTTAATTGTTTCTGTATTACTTGTTGCTTCCTCTTTTCTCTTTGTGTTAAAATTCTGGAAATAACTTTATCAATTCCACTTATATACATTTTTCTCACTGTTCTTTGGTCAATTAAAAAATCTTGTTCAAATTTAGGTACTTTCTTTTTTTGCACTTACAAACAGAAAATTCTTTGCATATACAGTCTGCTACATCAAGAAGACATTTGCTTTCATTTAAAAATTTTGCTGCAATTAAATCATATTTTTCTGTACCTTTTCTACCTTTTGATATTAAAATATTTCTGTACTTTTTGCGATAGGTTTTTCCCGTTTGTAACATGTGGGCGCAAGATACTACAGGAATAGATGCTTTCGAACAAATAGATTCAACTTTCTTAATAAGAATATCAAGTATTTCACCCACTGTTGGTTCTTTTGATGTTTTGTCTCATTTCAGCTCATGTCGAACATAAAAGATAATACACTACCTGGCCATTGATTATCGTTCACTTGCGATTTTAGATATTTTGTTAAATATCTAGAAAAATACATGAGGAATCATCTCGAAACTCTTAGTCTATAAATATAATAGTATACATCATAAATCTCCGTGAAGATTTTTTCTCGAAACTCCATAGGGGACCGTCAACAAATTAAAAAAGTATGAATATCTTTTGAATAACCCTGTCAAAACTAATGTAGCAAAAGCACTCAAACTCTAGATTATGATTGAGTGCCTTATTGTAATACACTGTGTTCATTTTTATGCAAATAGCATGCATACTCACAGAGTAATTAAGGTTTTTATAAAAATGGTCCCAAATTTTTCCAAGTTTTTTCCTTATAATTTTCAGAGTTCTTAATATAAAATAATATTTTTTTCTGAAAATATGACAAACAACATTGCACACAATACCCTGTAATCAGAATTTTAAAAAAATTGTATGAAAAAGGAGTAGGTTTACTAAATAATTTTTCACTGTGCATGCGTCAACGATATGAAAATTTCATTTGCCTTTTATGTCAGTTACTTAACCTCTTTCTCAAAACTGTGAAACGTGTGTAGGCCAAGGGGTATAAGTACGGTTGTGTCCGTTGACGTCTATATAGCAGAAGTGCGACCAACGACATACAAAGCAGTTTGCTTTTTTATGCATTAAATAAATGCATTTTAACTGTTATCAAGTTAAAAAAAACATGCGTTAAGCATGGATTATGAAACATTTTCCAACACTCCCTGAAATCTTTAAAAATTTTTGCTATTTAGGGTAATAAAGTATTACTATCCATTTCCAAATATGTATTCTGATACTTTTGAGCAGCCCTATGTTTTATTGGTCGGTTGATATATACTGTATAACAGGAAAAATTAGTTTAGGATGAAAACACATAATAGTTTGAAATTTCTCTTTCAGCAGTTTATACTAATAGATGGAAGCACACTTGTATACTTTTGTTTATTCTGTAGTTTATCTTGAACCTTTATTATATGCCAGTATTTAGCTGAAATTTACTTCAAACTAAAACACACTTAAGACTTCTGAATTCACATTTTCAGAAATCATCATCCATCGATGATCATGTATAAAATTTAGTGTGTGATCTTATATATCATTTTATGAATATTTTACAAGCATTTCTTGGTAAACTGAATGCAGTTCAGCATAGAAATACATGACTTATTTAAAAGCAATCTTTAAGTAAAATACGCTCATATTCTGTAACCTTTACGAGTATTTTTGTGTAACCCTGTATATGAACAATAGCATTTATACATGTCATATAATATGTATACATTTAGTGAAACTTAAAACAGCAATTCATAATTAAAATGGTATTTCGTCCACCCATCAATCATCATTGATAGGTGGCTACAAACTTATACAATACTTCGGATAGAATATACTATTTGAAATCTTTTTTTGTGTCCCTGTAAATTCTGCGTACTTCGTATTATGCGCAAAATAACTTATATTAAGCCTTAGTGATATATATGAATTTTATTATACATGAAAATTGTAATAAAATGAAAATAAGTCGCAAACAATCCCCTCTTTATCATTAGGTAATGTAAATCTTTTGTATGGTCCTGTAAATAAATAATAGCTATTTTTTTCACCTCAGATTTTATAGAATGTTTCTTTTAGTGCAATTCGCAAATGCATATAAATTTTAATATGTGACAAGGTGTAACATCTCTCAAATTCATTTAAAACTATTTTTCCCATAAACTGTAATGTAATGGAAAACTTGATTGTCCAGGGTTGCCACTCAAATCTTGAAAAAAAAATTCCCTGTATTTTCCTTGTACTGCAACACGTTTATTCTAAATTGAGTGTGCAAAAATAAATGCATATATGTATGTCAGTTAACCACCTTGTAATTTACCATTACCCAGCTAATTGAGCAAATATAAGAAATATGTAATATGAGCAAATAAAAAAAACTCTTTAAAGTTATTAGACTTATTATTAAATCCCACATTTTACATTAATAATAATAATAATAAAACAGAGCAGCTAAAAAATACTTACAAGGAAGGTCTCCATTGGGGGCATACTCAGAATTTTTTGAAAAAAAAATACGAATTAAACTACTCATGTATAGGTAATAAAGGATCAATGAAAATTAGCGGCGGAATTACATTATTAGATATGTAAAAAAATAAAATAGTTTCGAATAATTGGCGTGAAAAGCTGAAAGCGACGCGGGATTTAGCAAGCAGTGCATTTCCTCGCCAAAAGACGATTTTAATGAATCTGAAAATCGATTTTAATTGACTTCACTGTTAAAAATCTGCAGCATTTACTGCAACGTCACTCCACTACTTTTATAGAATATCTCACTTCTGACCAATGAGAATGCTCCATAGCACAGTGAATTGACCGTGTCATACACTGTTAAAAATCTGCTGCATTTTGTTGCAACGCACTCCACCACTTGTATATAATATCTCTATTCCAACCAATGAGAAAGCTCCATTTTACGGCCAAGTAACCGTTTTCTATACAAGCAAAGGAGTGCGTTGCAACAAAATGCAGCAGATTTTTAACAGTGTATTTTTCAATTTGGAACAATTTTAATCAATTTAAATTGTGTTTTAAATGATAAAATATATTAATTTCATTTTGTTATAAGTACATATAAACGTATATGACAAAATTACACTTAAAGTAAAGTAAAAATGCAAAACTAAAATTACTTAAACTAAACTTATTTAAATAAATTGAACGTAGAAAGTTTTTTCTTTAAAAAGTATTCGAAGCGTAAAAGCGTATTTTTCAAAATTTCGTTTTTTCGCCAACCGGAGATAAATCGCCAAATAAACGAAATTTTTATTATTTTTTTTACGGACGTTATAAGGAGGTTCTGCCGAAATTTTTTTTTATAAACATATATAACTATATGAGAAGAACATCCTGTAATTTTTTCATATTTTTCTGAGTATGCCCGTATGGAGACCTTCCTTGTTAGAAATATTTACCACTCAACTGCAAAGAAAAGTTGTTGTCGACAGTATTGCAGCAAATTTTCTGCAACCCTTTTTTTCGATCTTATGACAAAAATTGCCGTTTAATTAAAAATAAACGTCAATTTTTGTTATAATTTTTGTCATAATTTTGTCAACGGCAAGTTTTGACAAAAATCGGCGTTTTTCGTGCTTTTTTTTTGACAAAAATTGCCATTTTTTTCGATGAAAATCGCTGTTTTTTCGCTATTTTTAATGAAAACCACTTTTTTTTTTTTTTTTTTTTTGCTATTCGATGAAGAAAATTGCCGCTTTTTCTCGATTCTATGACGAAAATTGCCGTTTTTTTCACGGCCTTCTGATAAAAATCGTCGTTTTTCAACGATCTTTTGACAAGAACAGCCTTTTTTGCGATATTTTGAAGAAAACAACATTTTTTCGTGATCTCTTGACGAAAACAGTATTTTTTTTATTTTATTTATTTTTTTTTTGCAATATTTTGTTGAAAATCTCATTTTTTTAGCGATCTTGGGATCTTTCGACAAAAATCACATTTTCCTCGCGATCTTTTGGGGAAAATTGCATTTTCAGTCGATCTTTTGAGAAAATAGTGTTTTTTTTCGCGGCCTTTTCACGAAAATCTTATTTCTTTCACGCAATCTTTTAATGATTAAAAAAAAAAAAAAAAAAAAAAAAGGAAAAGCGGAAAATCGCAGATCCGCAGAAGAACCTCATGCCTGTTTTGAACTGACGCGAAACGGAAGAGAAAAAAAAAAGGGGGGGGGAAGGAACACTACGCAGTCGCAGATGGAGGGCATGAGAGCAGGTGCTGTGTGGATTCAACTATTCGCATGGCAAAGAAGGGATGTAGGCAGATGGAAGAGCCGCTTAAACTGAATTTTCGCACCGCTTTTTGGAGTTTTCTTTCTTCCGCGAAGTAAATTTTTATTCTGAAAGCAGAAAAAAAATATGCTTGGATTTAACAGGAAAAAATTCCCTGTGTTTTCCAGATTTTTTAGGATTTTTTAAAAATTCCCTGAAATTTCCCTGTTTTGAGAGGGGATTTTGAAATTCCCTGTGTTTTCTCGGTTTTCCCGATGGCATGGCAACCCTGTTGTCCCTGTAAATAAACTAATAAATAAACTAATCGTGTTAGAAACTTCATTTGCAATAGGTTTGTGTTGAGGTAAACATGAATAATTCCCAAAAATTTATGGGCAATCTGAATATTTTTAAGAGAGTTAGGGAACGGACAGACGGACTGACAAATTAAAATCATATTCACTTTTCAACTTTGTTGGAAAATGTTAAAAAATATAAAATTTCAATGTTTCAAAATTTTAAATAAAATTTTAAAACTTACATTAGAACAAAAATTTTTCTTTCATTTATATGAACATCGTTCATATTTTTTTTCATAAATTTATTTTTTATTTCATAATTTTTCCTTCTTTAGAATTTATATTAAAACAAAATTTTGTCCTTTCATTTATTTGTATAATCAATGTTCTTAATTTTTTCAAAAATAAGATTTTTTATTTCATAATTTTTCATTTCTTGTGCTCATTCAGCACTTGTACCTTTTAGTTTCCAGACACTTTTCATTACTGCTTGGAAGCCAAGGGGTACAAATGCCGAATGATGATAAACATTGCTTAGTTGTAAGTAAAAAGAAAAATTGTATTCCACTTTTTTTAAAAGAGTTATTGAAATAAGAGTTCAAAGATTACTAAGAAGTAAGCAAAAATTTCATAGCTCAATTCGTTGAATTACAATTGATGTTTAACTTTGAACTCAATTTACTCGAAATCTAAATTTTGTCACTTGTACCCCTTGGCTTCTGGGCTCCTCATATATATATAGAGAGAGATATATATGCAATAGATTTATGTAATACATGTATGTATACATAACACTGGCACCTGGCTAACTGAAAAGTATCCTTAATTTCATTTTGCACATTGAAATGTTGTATTCATCCAATCAAAAATGATCCCATATTTTAATTGCCAAATTGATACAGAAAAATTAAAATAGCTACACAGTTGGAAGCGATCTCTTTTCAAATTACTGTGCTAGAATAATGGTTGAATATTTAGTTTTTTTTTCCTTTTTTTTTCTTTTAATCTACCATCATGAGAAGTATTTCTATCTAAATTGCATCCTTGTATGTCAATTACTTTATTTTAATCAAATTTCAAAATGCACTGAGGACTTTTGGTCCATCTTGTGCTTGATGGATATACTTTCTCACAAAAAAAAAGAACATTTCTGAGTAAACTAAAGTTGTTCTGAAAAGTGTTAGAATATGGTGTCTGTATTTAGGTCCAGCTCGACTATAAAGCACTCAACATAGATTTTTTGTTGTTGTTGCTGCTCCTTTTAACCAAATATAAATAAGCATCTAAAATAAAAGATCTAATCATATATACAGCTTGCTTTTTTTGTTGTTGTTATTATTAATAAAAAAATGTAGGCCTTTTTTTTTTTTTTGGCTTGATCTACTATATTTATATTTTGAAAACTGCATTTGGAAGCATAATTTAGAAACTTAAAAATTTAGAAACTCAATTAAATGTAAGTCTTACGTACAGAACCTTCCAAAGACTTGTACAGAATATAATTAGATTTTCTGCAGTTTTGTAGTGCATATGATGATTGTTAATACCAGCTTTCTGAAAAATAATGAATAATGAATACTTTATAATTGGTAGGGAGCTTGAAATTAACACTATCATACAGGTATTCATTTTGTCTTTACTTTTACAGCACTAGTCCACAATGTTTTGCTATCAATCTTCCAGATTCTGGATTTGTTGGAAGTATTGTGGCGGCTTCTTATGATTGAAAAATTCTTGACATGCTTCTTCAACTTCATTAAAGGATTCAAATTGATGGCTCTTGAAAAATTGTTGCATTTATCAATAGAGACTATAATTGGATGGAGCCAAGTCTTTATTGAAATTCCTGAACTCCTATAGATATTACTAGTATGCCTACATACAATACAAGTTCTGTTAACTATTAAATAAAAAATTTCCCAGAACTTTTTGTTCAACCTAATCGGGGTTTTTTTGTTAATTTAAGCGTTTATATTATTTATTATTATTATGCTAGGATAAATAATCACTGGCATTGGTAATATTTTTTGGGATTCAATTTCTATTTTAAAAACTATTGCAATTTATTAATGATTCAGCATTTTAAATCATTTTTCCCCCTTTTAGAAATTTAAAATTTTATTTATGTTTCTGCTAAGTTTTTTAGATTTTTGGATTTTATTTAAATAATTTGATTTTAACATTTTTAATTTGCTTAAAATAAATGACTTCTTTTTACAATTATTTTAAAATTAAATGCATTGATGCTACCATCTATGTAAAAATTTAATAAATCTAAGTTAACAATTTAAATTTATTAATTAAAGGATAAGTTGTTTGGAAAGAAATATTAAACAAGCTCCTCTGTGCACATATTTGTTATTACTATTATAATATTGCATGTATACTGATATATACTGATAGAATATTGCATGCATTTAAAAAAGAAATCTTGTGGTTTAGCATATGCAAATATTAACAAGATATCTTGATGCTTAAAAATTCCTAGCATGATCATACTACATCTAATCAACATATATGGAAGCTCAGTTTGAAGTACCCCTTTTCATACACAATATAATAAAATGTTTACAATCTCAAAACAAAGTTTCCCTAACAGTAGTAAAGAATGATTTGGGTCATTCCATGCCAAATCAACCAGTGACTCAAACTGACCCTTTCAGATTTTGATGAAATTCTCAGGAATCGTTTTGACTGGTGATAAAAATGAGAATATATGTTCACTTTTTTTTTTTTTTTTTTTTTTTTCCCATCAAAATTTCATACAGTGAATTATTTAAATTTTGAAAAATCATCATTTTTTGGCTTGCTTACGTGTTTTTAAATCTTGAATTTCTCAAGTTCTATCAAACATAGAAAATTTTATGACTACTCATTTCAAAGGTGAATTTATAAGGTTTAATTTGATATGCAAGTTGACTATGTATAGTTCAAAAAAATAAAATTTAAAAAATTTAAAAAAATTTTTAGATAGTCATTTTTAAAATTTTTGAAAAAATTGTATGTTTGTTGCAATATTATAAGCTTAAAATTCTGAAATTTTTAGAGTGGGACCTCAATGGGATCAGGAGTTATCAAATAAAAGCAAAAATTACCATTAAAATAGCAATTTAATTCTATCTATTTTGTTATTTATTTATGATTTGTATGGTAATTTTCAGCTTTTATTTGATAACTCCTGATTCCATTGAGATCCCACTCTAAAAATTTCAGAATTTTAAGCTTATAATATTACAACAAACATACATTTTTTTAAAAAATTTTTAAAAATAACACCTAAAAATTTTCAAATTTAAAAATTTTTTAAATTTTATTTATTTTAGAGCTCCCGATTATACGTTTACACGAGTATACATATAATACGTATTATACGAAATACGTATTTGCTATACGTATAATTCGTCATCGGCAGTTATACGTATTACACGAAACAGCATATACGGTACATCATATATACGGATTTTACCCAAGCGGTTAAACGTATAAACATTTAAACGTTTTTACTTCAATGTATGAAATTTGATGTTTCAATATTTTTTTGCGGATTAGAGACATTGAGAAATATCCGGTAGAGTATCCCCATCGCGATTCTTTGTTCAAAGAACTACGATGTGTTTACTTAACTACTACTTGTTATGCAGGTACTTAAAAAAATCTGAATACTTCCTCAGTTTAGATTTTTTTTTTTTTCCAAAAAAATTAATTTATTTATTATAAAATGTCTTACATTAGTTGTGGGTAGAATTAAACTAATCTTTGGAAAATCTGCGACGCAGTACTTAGTTTTTTATATTTTCTTGTATCTTTAGAAGAAGAAAGTATTGGATTCGGGAATATTTTCGATGGGTTTACACATTTTGAGGGGAAGAGAGTAGAGGTCTGCACGGGCCGGAATTTCCAGGCCCGAGCCCGGCCCGAAAGTTAAAATTTCGGCCCGGGTCCGGCCCGGCCCGAACGAAAGAAATATTGGCCCGGCCCGAAAGTTGAAATTTCGGCCCGAGCCCGGCCCGTACGAAAAAAATATTGGCCCGACCCGGCCCGGCCCGAAAGTTAAAATTTCGGCCCGAGCTCGGCCCGGTCCGGGAAAAAAGTTTAAAATTCGGCCCGAACCCGGCCCGGCTCAAGTGAATTCCTACAGAACATTGATCTTTAATCTTATGGAAGAGTTCTGACAAAAAAAAATTATATTAGTCTTTTTTTTTTTCATGTTTATAATCTCCATTTATGCAGAAGTGCCGTAGGCTGCGATATTTACGCTTTTAAATGAATCTTTGTTGTATGTAAATGTTTCAGTTATCACTAGTATTATTAATCCATATTCCGTATGGAGACCAAAAGTCGAAAAAGCGGTATATGGTAAAATTTCCAAAGACGAAATCGCTTTGGAGCGAAAAAAAAAAAAAAAAAACATTCCCTTCTTAACAGATGTAAATGTTTAATATATTTTTTTCTCCCGTATTGTTGTATTCATTTTGCATGGATGAACATTTTAAAAGAAACTTTCAGTTTTCAGTTTAAAAGAAAATTCCTTCATATTTTTTTTTTTTTTTTTTTTTTTTTTGTGTGTGTGTGTGTGTATGTGTGTGTGTATGTGTGTGTTTAATTCTATTTTAAAACGCCTGGTAATCTACGATTCTTTAAAAGGAATAAATTCTAATGTTTAATTGTAGAATAATGACGGCTTAAAAGTATATTCCTTTTTTGCAAACATTTTTGGACAAAGCCAAATATTACTGATTTATAAAAATTCGAGAAAAGGATTTTCATATAGGAAGATTCAATAGGAATTGATTATTTTGGTCCATGAAAACTAGGAAGAATGGAATCAGTCTCGGCTTCGTACGGAAAAAAAAGTTAGGCCCGGCCCGTCCAGCAAAAAAATTAAGGCCCGAGCCCGGCCCGGCCCGAGTCTTCAGAAGTAAGGCCTGAGCCCGGCCCGGCCCGAATGCCATTATTGGAAATCGGCCCGAACCCGGCCCGCGGGCCGGGCCGGGCTCGGGCTTCGGGCCGCGGCCCGGCCCGTGCAGACCTCTAGAAGAGAGTCCGAAAAACATCTTTTTACAAAATATCTGCCTGTCAGTTTATGAGTCTGTGACTTTGTCTGTCTGTATGTGACATGGATTTTGTGGGTTTTCTATCTCAAGACCTAATTACACAGAATTAAGTAACATATATGGGGGAGACTAGGGCACATGTGAAAATGGGGCATATGAGAACATTGCCATTTTCACTAGTTATTACATGTTTTTTTATTTCAAAAAATTATCAAAAATGAGAGCACCTATAGACATATGGAAAAAATTTTTGAAACTCTGACATTTTGTTTGTTTCCAGGAGCCAAAATACTGCTTACTGTACTTAAAAGTAAAATCTGCAGCTTGATAAAAGAATAATTTTATTTATTTATTCTTTTTTTTCTTTCTTCAACATATACTATGGATACTAATAAATATTTATGATACTTTTTATTTTTAAAATTGAGAAATGCTAAGGATTTGTCATTTTAACTCTTGTGGGAATGTGGGACACTTATGAAGAGTCTAGTTGGGGCAGATCTGAATATGTCATTAAATTGCCCAATAATTATTCACTGATTCAATTCCTTTTAGTTAACTTTGTGCAAATAATGCCAGCTCCATTATCTATATTTTTATAGAAATAGAAGACATTTCTCTCATATAAAGTTGATTTTGTGTAATAGAAACTTCTACAAACACAACTGTCAGCAAATACATAAAAAGCACCAAGCTCTTTACGTTCAATTGTAATTTAAATAAATTTTATGTTTTCTAAATTGCAATAAATGCTATACATTATTTTATTTAACAGTTTTCAATACTATTTTTTATGCATCATTAATGCAAAAAATATTATGTTTAACAACTTTGCAAATTTTCCTGTTTCATTTGTTGCAAACTTGTAGTATTATTTTACTTCCATTTCTAAAACAGCTATTTTATCTGGTGTTTTGAAAATAGATATATATATTAAGAAAATAAAATTTTTAAACTTATAACTACCGTGAAATCTCTATTATTTACTCCCCCCTTTCTTTTAAAAGCAAAAGAAATTAAATTTGGAGGAAGCTTATAAATGTAAAACAATTTTTTATCCTTAATTTACAGGCAAATAAGGCAAATATAGGAATGAGAATCACTTTTTGGTAGTTTTCCTATAAGTATTATCCAAATGTCCCCTCCCTAAAATCTCCCCCCCAAAAAAAAAAAAAAAAAAAAAAAAAACCTAAGCAAAATTTAAATTCTTTAATTATTTTCTCAAGTTTACTTCTTTATTTATTTATTTATTTATTTATTTATTTATTTATTTTTTTTTTTTTTTTTTTTTTTGTTATATTGCAACAATATGTTATCAATTATCTGAGCCCCCCCTCCCCCCCACCACCACCACCACCAAATCTACTTATTTTTATTTTATAATATTTTGCTTAAACATATAACTCAGAAACTAAATAAATATACATATATTTTTCTTTATGATGAATTTAATAAATAATATAATTAACTAGCAGTTACCCGTGACTTCGTTCACATAACATTTAAAGAAAATTAATTGATCAATCAAGCAAAAAATTTCGATGATGAAAAGCATGTGTAATTAACTTTTTATCGCGAATTTATGGTAAAAAACTTCTGATAATCCCTATTTGCTAATTTGTTTGCTGGTTAAAATTTTCCTTTCAGCGATTAATACTAATAGATAGAAACATTCTTGAATTCTTTTGTTCAGCCCTGTAGTTTTCCAAGTGCCTTTAATACACGAAAGTATCTTTCTAAAATTTAGTTCAAACAAAAATATTTCTTATTACTACCTAAATTACATTTTCAGAAATTATCATCCGAAGACAACCTTGTATCCAGTTATTTGCGGGACCCTGTATATCATTTTATATACATACTACAAACATTTCTTAGTTTACTAAGTGCAGTTCAAAATAAAAATGCATATTTTATTTAAAAACCACCTTTAAGTAAATTACGCTCATATCCAGTAACCTTTCCGAGATCTTTTGTGTAACCCTGTATATCTAAATCTAACTATTTATACTATTACCATTTATACACTCCATTTAATATGCATACATTTAGCGAAACTTAAAAGCACATATCATAATTCAAAATGCATTTCATCCATGCAACAGTCATCATCCATCATATACAGTACTTCGAATAGAATATATAATATTTGAAATATTTTGTGTGTCCCTGTATATGCTATGCACTTCGTATTATGCATGAAATAACTCACATTAAGCATCAGCAACATATATCGATTTGATTATACATGAAATCGTTTACCATAATTAAAATATGTCGGAAACTGTACCTCCCTTTATTCTTATGCAATGGAATTCTTCTGTGTAACCCTGTAAATGAATAAGTGTCCTTTTCACTACATACTTTACAAAATGCATATTTTAGTGCACTTTGTAAATGCATATAAATTTGAATATATTTCACAGGGTGTAACATCGTTAAACTTAATTAAAATGATTTTCCCTATAATGCCGTAATGTAAGGAAATTTTTTGACAATCCCTGTAAATAAACTAATCATGGTAGAAACTTTATTTTCAATAGGTATTCGTGCTAGGTAAACGTTAAGAACGTCCAAAAATTTCATGGAAATCGGAGTATATTTACGAAAGTTAGAAAGCGACCAGACAGATAGACAAACCGAAAGCATAATAACTTTTCAACTTTGTTCGAAAGTGTTAAAAAATCGAGCCAAAAATATATTAATCAGTGGTTTTATTTTCTGCCTTTTCCCCACAAAAAATTCCTTCCATTGATAATTATGAGTTTTGAATAAAAATATAAACATTCATTTTTATGTAACTTATAACTTATTAATTAATATAAGTAAAAAATATTTCTGATTCATTTTAAATATGACATCATTATTTATCTTGCTGCATTAGCTACTGATATTCATACTCCTTGTATTTTTAACGACTGCTATAAAGTACCTGTTTTATTTCAACTATGACGTCACATTTTCATAAGTGAACCATTTTATTAAAAATATAATTCTTTTTCATTCTTTTACTTTTAATTTATGTCGCCATATTTTACACAAAAATTCCCATTAACTAAACAAATATCCTTGTTAAATATATTATAAAAAACACACCTTTTATTTTTATTTCAAACATGACGTCATATTTATTTTCTTTTAAATTATTTTATTATACACGTATAAAAACATTTCATATTTATTTACTTAGAAGGTGTCACAAATAAAAATTAAATTAAAGAGTTGACATGTTTCGGTTCATTAATAAGAACCGTATTCATAACATATAAAATCAGTAGAAAATTAAATGACACTGGATATAAATATAATTTAAAAATCAAAACAAAACATTGCGCCCGCTATGATCGTGAAAATAGCCATTGCCAACGCGGCATATAAATATAATAAATTTTTACCATATATTAAATTTAAAATGTATAAAATTAAAATTAAAAAAGTAGAAAAACTAAATGACTCTGGAAATAAAGGTAATTTAAAACCCCCAAAACATAAAATATTGCGCCCTCTATGATCGTGAATAGCCAATGCCATCGCGGTTCCTCCTATTAGACGCATCCTTTAATTCTTATTCTTATGACATTCCGAGTTTGTGGTTAGAATTACTTAATAAATATTTAAAGGATGCGTCTAATAGGAGGAACCGCGATGGCATTGGCTATTCACGATCATAGAGGGCGCAATATTTTATGTTTTGGGGGTTTTAAATTACCTTTATTTCCAGAGTCATTTAGTTTTTCTACTTTTTTAATTTTAATTTTATACATTTTAAATTTAATATATGGTAAAAATTTATTATATTTATATGCCGCGTTGGCAATAGCTATTTTCACGATCATAGCGGGCGCAATGTTTTGTTTTGATTTTTAAATTATATTTATATCCAGTGTCATTTAATTTTCTACTGATTTTATATGTTATGAATACGGTTCTTATTAATGAACCGAAACATGTCAACTCTTTAATTTAATTTTTATTTGTGACACCTTCTAAGTAAATAAATATGAAATGTTTTTATACGTGAATGAAAAAAAAAAGGTGAAGTGATTTTGTTTTAGTTTTTGAAAAAACGAAAGCTAACAACAGTTTTAATATTTTATTATAGTTTTTCGCGTGGAAGTTTTTTATTAAAAATTCATTGCCGCTGAAAAATTATTATTCCAATTTTTTATTTTCTTGGAAACAGGAAAGGAAAATGGTTAAATTTTATCTGAAAAATGCCTATTAATTTTGTATGAAAAATAATTAAATTTTGAAATATTAAGGAAAATAATTGAATAAAATAAATACAAATTAGCCTATGTTCATTCCACTCCTATAATCTATCCGTATGCAAAGATTCAAATACATTAATCCATCCGTTTTGAAGCCAAGTTCATTCCAATTTTTCGGACACACTTTCACATTTATAATATACTAGCTGTTACCCGTGACGTCGTTCACGTAGCATTTAAAAGAAAAAGATAAACGCTTTAATTAAACAAAACGGTTCATTAACAATAATTTAAAATATATATAACATTTAACTTATAGAAGGCTATGCAGTAGTTTTTTTATAGGGGACTTAAAGAACTCAGTCAAATAAAAGGAAAATGTGTTAGATAATATGAACAATCGCGAAAATGAAATTGTAACCACTTATACTGTAGAACAACTGTAACGCACCCCAATGGTACAGAAATCATGTCGTAGTGCATTTCAGAATTCATATCAAAGAAAGAAAAATCATGTGTTAAACCTAGGTAATAAAAAAATACCCAACATTTCCATAATGCATAACTTCACCGGGACATCCTTTTCTGCAGCTGTGTATATGATCTATGTGTTTGTAAATATTCTAAATACAATGTTAAAATTTTGCTTAGTGAGAAAAAGTATAACGAATATTAAAATTCACCTTTAGCAATTTCTAATTATAGACAGAAACTTACTTAAATTCTTTTTTACAGTCCTGTATATTACGTGCAAATATGTATACGATCGCATATTTAGCTTAAATTATTCAAGCAAAAAACCCGATTCAAATTATTGAATTCATATTTTCGGGAATCGCTATTGCACTGGTGACCAATCCAGTTTATTGTATAGTCCGATACATGATTTATTTAAATTCTACAAACATCTCTTATTATATCAAATGTAGCTGAACTTCAGGATGCATTAGTTTTCCAAATACATACGATAATTGAAAAAGCTCTTCGGCAGTCTTTTCTAATAGACCATACTTTGGATACAATATCTGAGATCTGGACACAGGTCCAAAATCTTTTATGCGTCTCTGTAAATGAACAACAAATGTGATGCAAATGATACTTAACTGCAAGCTTATTGTAGTAAATTTCAGTATTTATCATTGTATTGATTATCTCAGTATATTAATTTCATCATGTTTGAAATAGCGCAACGCAATTAAAATAAGCTGGGAATATTTTTTTTCTCCGTAGACTATTATATTACTGAACATTTTTCTGCAATCTTGTAAGTGAATGTTAAATCTTTTCACCCCATTTTCTACAGAAATCCTATTTTAGTGCACTTCAGAACCTGATATCAATTTCAATATTTTTAAAATAACCTTAATAAAATAACATTATTAAAATACGTTGCAAATGGTTTTTCTTCACAGACCATAATATATTGAAATACTTTTGAGCTCCCTGTACGCACACTATAAGTACTACATTTAACATATTCGATAGTAACCATGTTTTTCTGAACCTTAAAAATGCATGTAAATTTCATTACATTTAAAATTATGTAACATTATCAAAATACACCACAAATGATTTCTTCGCCTTTATTTTCCTTTTGAGTGCTCCTGTGATTCAGCTATTATTGCTACCTGGTCCATTTTCAATGCCGCATATGCTATGGTAAATCTCAATAACGTATGTTATTTTCGTATGAATTCCACTATATTTACCCAGGTTGAAAAACGGACGGACAGACGGCAGACCCCAGGCACTCGGCATCCGGTATACAGACAGGTTGAAGTCGTAAACACTTTTAGACCATGCTAGAAAGTGTCAAAAAGGGGTAGTTTCCGTAAAACGAAAAAAAAAAAAACAGTGTTAGGAAAAATGTACTACAAAACTGTGTTTTAGGTGGCATTTTTGTATAATTTGTACATATATGCTCTGCATACCATAAAAATTTATAGAAATTTATTATAAAAAACATTCTTAAAAATGACAACATATTTTTACTTTTTAGGAGCTAAAAAAATGTGCAATGAATATCCATTTACAAACCTGTTTCCAGTACACTTTGAGCACATTATGCCAAATTGAGATATTGACTGAGGGAATGTATTTTCTCACAATTACATTAAATCTTTAGATTTTAAGCCCGAAAGTGCATTTTTAAAGTGATATTTATTTATATTTTCAGAATTTAACAATTTTCAGAATTAACACACAAAAATATTTTTTTTTTGATTAGTTGAGCTTTTCTTACTTTCTAAAAATGATAAAAGGTTTTTTCATTGATCATTACGTCATTTACGATATGTATAAATTATTAATATTTTCTAGTCCTTTAATATTTAACCTTTAAAAAAACTTATTTCATTTTAAAATTAAATATTAACCACGCTCAGACGATAAACTTAATTTTCTTTAAATAATAACTTTTGATATCATAATTCAATTTCATTTCATTGCAACATCAGAGATATTTATTTTATTTTCAATGTGACGTCACAGTCGTCTCTTTTTAGTACTTACTCAAAATTACATTGTGTTATTAAAAATGAAAGCTTGAAAACTTATACTTTGTTTCATATATGACGTTACATTGATATTTTTAAAATTCTTAATTCTTCTCTGACGTCACAATTGGTAAAAAGTTGAATTTTATAGCCTCGAACCGAAAGAAAGAAAAAGGTTCATTTTGATTATGGATTAATATCTGAAAAAACTACTAAAATATTTATATTTTTGTAAAGTGTGAAGTTATATTCTTGTAAAGTCTTCTAAAGATGCTATTACACGTGCGCTGCTGCAGGCGTCAAATCGCGGGCGTCTCCATGTAATCCTATGGGACCAAGGGAGTCGCTTGGTAGCGCGCGATTCTCTTTTGTCGGAGCGTCTTTGACGCGTGGAACGAAGCGAGTCGCCGGCAACAGCCAATCAAATGCTTGGAAATCCAAATGAAGGTAAAGACTCTTCTCGAACAGCCAATGAAATACTAAGAACACGAAAAAACGCAGTCGATTTTTGTCGCTTGCAATTTTTACGTGTAATAGCACTTTAATAGCACTTTAAGTGTAACAGAAATTTTATATAATCGTTTGCGTGATATAAGAAGAAAAACAGTATTCCTCTGACGTCACAATTAGTGAAATTGCGGTTTTTAATCTCGAACCGAAAAACAGAATAGGGTCCATTTATTTATTTCATTTTATTTTATCACGTGAAAATCTTTCAGTTGAAAATTAATTACAGAAGAGAAATAATTATTCCGTTTTTTTTATTTTTTGGCAACGAAAAAAGAAAATAATTAAATATTATGGAAAATTTTTCAATTTATTCTGTATGAAAAATAGTGAAATATTGAATTATTAAGAAAAATATTTGAATAAAATAAATAAAAATTAGCCTATGTTCATTTCAGGCCAATAATTTACCTATATACAAAAATTCAAAGACATTAATCCATCCGTTTTGAAGCCAAGTTCATTCCAATTTCCGGACACACTTTCACATTTATAATATATATAAGGATGATTAAGGTAACATATGAAAAAGATAATAAAAACATGTTAAAAATTTTTTTTCCTTGTGTTCACATGTTTTCCTTATGTGTTTACAACTGCTTTTTCGTTGGGGCACATATGAACATTTTTTTTTAATGCAATAAACTATTAAGAAAAGTAAGAAGAATTGTAAAGTTAATTTTTAAAAAATACCATGCGTAAAAAAAAGTTCTGTTTACTATATAGAGTAGTTTTGCTTATAGAAATTAACCCAGTTATGACAAAAAGCTATGTTTATGTGAACTGTTCACATGCATCCCAGTCTCTCCTATATATTCAAGTAGTCCCTGGTACAAATTGTTGCTGACTAGTTTTGCATGTAAATCTTTCAACAGGTGGCTCTACTTTGCTGTATTTTATTTACGATTTCTGCAATAGCTCTATCTCTAGAATTAATGCACGGATTTTCATCAAACTACAGATTCAGTTAATGCTTGATATGGAGTGATTCTATGTATGTTTTGGTGAGAATGTCAAGATTAAAAAAATGAAATTTCATTATACATTAACAGAGTTAGAAAATATTAGCTCCATGAAAAGAATAGCATTTACGCTTGGGCAGGGGCGTAAACCATCCTTGTTGAGTAGGGGGGTGTAGACTCATAAATTTCCGACTATTATATACATAGGTATATATATGCATGTGTATACATGCTATACATACATATATGTAATGTCATGAATTAAATTTGTGGAATATTGGTGGTTTATGAAAAATTGTGTTTTTTATAGTTGCCAAATCCAGTCAACTTTCGTGAAATTCTTGATAATAGCTGATATCAGAGAATTTAAATTGAAAACACAAGGTGGTTGTTTTGAAGTCGTACTACTAAACTATACGGTCAGAGCATTAGTGTAGCAAGGCAGTGGATTCGATAATCCTGTGATTTCTCCATCAGAAACGAAGCCAGTTTATTGTTCTAAGTCATTTATTCATCAAACATGAAACATTAAAATGAGTCTTACATATGAAAAAATTCATTAGGCCTTCATTCTTTGGGATGAATCTCTGTCATACTATATGATTTTCAAAAGAAAAAAAAATACAAGAGTCGTAGACAGGAGATAATATAGCTCGAAACACTTAAAACAAGACAGAAATATATACTCCAAAGTCACTGCATGTGCTTTTTGTTAGATTGGAAGACGACGACAGATATCGACGTAGTACAGAAACGAGCCAATCAGTGAAAGGAGCACTTTAGGAGATGAGCAATTAAGCTAATGACTCGAGAGGGAGAGCGGCTTAAGGAACTCATACCTCGTAGCGTGGTGTTTTCGAAGTAAAAAGCCTAGCATTGAAAAGATGTGGGAACATAGATCCATGAAATTAAGTTTGGAAATAAAAAAAAAAGCAAAATGGCTGTAACACATGCTATAGATGCCTAATTGTTTTACATAAATATGTAGAAAAATTAAGTAGAAAACTTTTGTGAGATTTTATTGAACATCAAAACTTCGGAAAGACATCTTCCAAACTCAAATAAAGATCCCAAGACTAACATTTAGACAGGCAACAGGTACAAAGCCTCAAATTACATCCACTGACAAGTATTATAATATCACGGTTTTATTTCCCAATGTAGAAAGTCTTATTCAAAATTTAAATTATCGATTCATTTCGAATGAAGATATCCAAAGAGATTCCTAGTTACATCTTCCAGGATGTGCTTTACTGGAAAAAGCAAGCAAATTAGAGAACCTGATGCAATATTTTCATGATTAAGTGTCAATGTAGCAAGTGAAAGCTGAATATGAATTAGAGTGCAAACAAATTGTTATTGCTGACACCAACACAGAGGTTTTAAAAGTTTTAGTATTGTAATGTGACGTTTTACGATAAAATCAAACTCTTGCTGACAGTTTAGGTTGAAAGTCGAGTAAACAGTCAGTGTTGAAAGATATTTTTCAGCAAAGAAAATAATTAAATCTTTGACTTTAAGCGTTATGGTCGATGACAGACTGAGTAGCTTTTCCACGATTTTCATTCTTTGAGAAATTACAGAAGTTCTTGATAAGTCAATCAGCATCAGGGCTAAGAAGAAATTATGATGATTGCTTCTGTTGCACTAGTAAACAGTCTTGAATTCAGGCGGTGGCCCGGGAGGGGGACATTTCCCCACCCCCGAAGCAATGAGATGTCCCACCTCGGAAAATTTGTGATTTTGTGTTTCCAACGGTCAAAAAGTACAATTTCTCTCCTGGAACACTATAATGTCCCTCCCGGAGGCCAAAAACCCCTCTCGGAGAAAAGTGCCTGAATTCAACACTGCTAGTAAATTTATTTTACCAAGAGTATTATTTATAATTATTGCAATCAGGGAAAGTAGAATACAAACATAATTTTTATGATTACATATGACTGTAGTAATTAAATTTTTTTTCAAAAAAATAATGCGTGTAATTTATTTCATTTACGGATCAATAGTTTCAAGACCTCGCATTCGTAATGTCAGATTCTCGCATGTTAACATTAATCTTGTGTTTTAAATCAATACATATTATTTGTTTGCATTTTAATATTTTACAACTTTTTTTTCATATATAGGGGAGAGGCGGGCAGTTTTAAAAAATCAACACACTTCTTATTTGATTTATATTTTTTGCGTTTTAAGTATTACATAATAAAAACAGTGCATTTCTTCATCATATGAACCAGAAATTAAAAGTTTTCTATATAAATTTTAAAAAAATTGTGAAGATCGAAAAAGCTGAAATATTTCTGTTCAAACCTGTCCCATGTAAGGGTGCCTTTGATTTTATTTAACCAAACTGAAATCCATCAAAGTTAAAGTCAAAAATCATTGTTGAAACAACACAGAATGTCTCTCCAGTTATGTTTGGTTGAGAAAACTTTTTAAAAATATCCTTGTAATATACCAATCTGGTATTTGATGCTACTGGAAAATTAAAATTTTTCATTCGCTCTTTTTATAAAAAAAAAAAAAAACCTGACTTAAATTTCGTTTTATCTAGTACGAAAATAGTAGTAATTCCGTAGTTTGGGAATGATTAAATGAAAGAGGCTTGTCAGACAAACCTACTAAACCATGAATCATTATTGTGTATCCGGATTTTGCAATTATCAAATAAATGAATGCAATCAGCAATTTAGATTTGAAACATCCAATCTGCAATTTCTAACTAAATTTAAAGTAACAGAAAAAGTAGAAGTTCTATCACTTCAATCAGCATATCTTAAAATTTCCACACCAAAGTAAAAATTTTTCGACAATACAGCAGAATCTCGATATTTCGAAGTCAAAGTGCACAAAAAGAATTCGGAATAACAAGGTTTCTGATCAAAATATGCAAGTTTTGTATAATATTAACATCGTTGGGATATGTATCTAAGTATTTTTTCGTCATATCGAAATTTTTTAGTTCACAATATTTGACAAATCAAAATTTGCCTGTATAGTTTTATCAAAAAGAAAGAAAAAAAAGAAAAGAAAAAAAGAAAAGAAAAAGAAAATCTGAAATATTTCCGACTAAGAACAAATTTATATAAGTATTCTTTGTTCAATTTTTTTTCTTCTAATGAAAAACTATAATAAAAAAAATTCTCCAATTCATAAGTTTTTACAATTTAAGGGTGTATTTCGATTCAAACTGCTTATTTTCCGATTTATTTTTAAATTCATTTTTGTTCTCATATGCATCAAACAGGCAAATTATCTTATTTAGAAAGTACACAGTTCTGGAGGACCATCATCTGTAAAGGAGGAACTCATACAATAATCTGACACTGGAAGCCATATTACAGAGATCACATAGATTAAATATTTCAAAAAATACAGTACATAATCATTTGAAGAAAATTGGATGCATTAAGGGTGTATTTCGATTCAAACTGCTTATTTTCCGATTTATTTTTGAATTCATTTTTGCTCTCAAATACACCAAACTTTCAAAATCTCTTATTTGGAAAGTACACAAGGTGCCATGACTGTCGATTCTTTCATGAATGCAGAAATATTGCAAAGAAAGCAATCAAAAACGGCATTTTGAACCGATTTTTCCGAAGCGGGAGATCTGGGAAAGAAAAAAAGGGTCATACTGAGAAAATAATTGCTTATAAATCAAATTCTAATGAATTGAGTGTAAAATGACATTACACGGCACGTTATACTTCTCTTCAAAAATCCCTTCAGCAAGTTTTTCGTTTTTCCAGTTTGTAAGTCATTACAGTAAATAACTTTTTTTCCGATTAAACAAACATTTTTTCCAATTTGTAAGTCCTTATAGGTAAATACTGTTTTTAAGACTAAACGTACATTTTCCCTATCGAGCGGGAATTTTTCCGACTGATCTTTTCATTTTTCCAATTTCTAATCTTTATAGTACATAACGTTTTTCCGACTAAACGGACATTTTCGCGACTGATTTTTTTTCATTTTTACGATTTATAAGTTTTTATAGATAAATACCATCCCCCCCCCCTCAACTAAGTGTATTGTTTTACCGATAAACACGAAATTTTCCGACTGATTTTCTCGAGGGGGGGTGCCACCCCACCCCCCGGGATTTACGCCCCTGCGCTTGGGTGCAATCTTGAGTGTAAAACAATAAGTGAATAAAGAATTTCTAAATCTTTATAACTACTAAAAACTTTAAAACTACTCTATATAGTAAACAGAATTTATTTTTACGCATGGTATTTTTTAAAAATTAACTTTACAGTTCTTCTTACTTTTCTTAATAATTTATTGAATTCAAAAAAAAAAAAATGTTCATATGTCCCCCAACGAAAGAGCAGTTGTAAACACATAAGGAAAACATGTGAACACAAGGGAAAATATTTTTGACATGTTTTTATTATCTTTTTCATATGTTACCTTAATCATTAGTTGTATTATTTATTAAATTCACCATAAAGAAAAAAATATGTATATTTATTTAGTTTTTGAGCTATATGTTTAAGCAAAATATTATAAAATAAAGATAAGTAGATTTGGAGGGGGGCTTAGATAATTGATAAAATATTGTTGCAATATAACAAAAAAAATAAAGAAGTAAACTTAAGAAAATAATTAAAGAATTTAAATTTTGCTTAGGGCTTTTTTTTAGGGAGATTTTGGGGAGGGGGCATTTGGATAATATTTATAGGAAAACTACCAAAAGGCGAAAGATTCTCATTCCTATATTTGTCTTATTTGCCTGTAAAATAAGGACAAAAAATTGTTTTACATTTAATATTGTTTTAAATAATTAAAAAGAAAAAACTAAATTTAACAAGACTTCACAATAAATCTGAAACATTTATACTCTCATTCTTTCCTTAAAAAGTGTTTAATTTTGCTGGTTATTTAGAATGGATATAATTTGTATACATTACCTACACAAAATGTAAAATAAAGGGATATCTGAGCTCATTACCTTGAGATGAATAAAAAAATCTAAATAAATTCAAAGTACAATGTTGCAAAATACTTTTGCAATTCACGGTAATAACTCGCTATTTTGAAAATAGATATTTCACTGTTAGTGAAACGAGATCGACCAATCAGGAGTCTGATATTTTGTGAAATTTTTGCAAACTGTTTTAAAAAATATACGCTTTTCATTGCTTGATCTTGTATATATAAGACATACTATACGGATTTCTGTTGTAACGCCACCGATTTCCAAATTATTCTTCATTCAGTGACATAAGACTGATGAAGTCCAATATTTAAATTAGATACGATACGTGGAATATACGTATACATTAAATATACACATTCTAAAATATACGTTTCACTGATACACGTTATATGTATCCGGATACGTTCAAACGTATATTCGAAAATATCCATATAGCAGAAAAACGTATTATACGGATATATGTATATCGTTTAAATGTATAGCTGCTATACGTATCCTATCGCGAGCACTAATTTATTTTAACTATACATAGTCAACTTGCATATCAAATTAAACCTTATAAACTCCTCTTTGAAATGAGTGGTCATAAAATTTTCTACGTTTGATAGAACTTGAGAAATTCAAAATTGAAAATATTTATGCAAGTCAAAAATTGATGATTTTTCAAAATTTAAATAATTGCATGAAAATTTAAAGCGATAAACAAAAAATAAAATTATGCTCTTATTTATATCATCATAGAGAATGATCCCTGGCAGTTTTATTGAAATCAGAAATGGTCAGGTTGAATATTGAATTTTTTTGGTTGATTTAACATGGAATGACTTATTTATATGTCTCTCACATCTATAAGTAGTTTCACTGTGATCCAAATGAGTGGAAAGTGATTTATTACAAAAAATGCATTAACAGATTGGAAAGCACATGACAAAATTTTAGCTATCCACAACTTATTAATGGTTCCTTAAAAGACATACATTATGTTTTAGTGTACATACAGAGAACAAGAAAAATGCAATCAATACAATAATTTATCATACAAAAAAAAAATAAATAAATAAATAAATAAATAAAAATAGATGTAATTACTTTATTATGACAAATGCAGAGCTTTGACTGCAGCAGGTACATGATTTGATGAACTTTGGTCTCAAGTGGAATTGCTTTTTCAGCTCGAGTTATGCATTCTGCATAATTTCCTTTATTTATAAAATCCTGTATAGCTTTTAGATGACCAGCTATTTTTTTTATATTTTTATAATGAGCAAAACATGCTTTGTGATCAGGATCATACCTCAGACATTCACGAATAGCACTGAAATTAAAAAAATTTGAATATTTTTTTAAGCTAAAAAATACAATTATAAAAATAAACCATGAATAAAAGACTTTAGAAAGCTAAATATTTAGATTAAAAAAAATAATAATAATAAGTAGTTTAAATTAAAAATACTATAACTATCAACAGTTAAATTATTATATTATAAAAAAGGTAAGAAAAAAATGCACAATGGTTCAATAACATTTGCTGATGCATGCGTATCTTTAACAAACTTATTAAGGAAGAGTATAGCATTCTAAATAAAACAGTGCTCACATAAACTGAAGTTCAGGAAGGAACAGATAAAGGATTTGCATTAAACAGAGCATGTCTTATATAAACACCTTTTAAAGATCTGTTTGAAAAGTAATATAAATTACAAAGATATTTGAATAAGAAAGAAAAAAAAAAAAAAAAAAAAAAGAGAGAGAGAGAGACAAGTAACAATTTTATGTTACTTTTTCAAAAAACTGGGGGACTGTCTTCTACAAGCTATGCTCACAAACCCTTGTTTGAACACTGTAGAGTCTAAAAATATACAAATTTGATCTATTTCAGCAAGATTAAGGAAGATGAATTATAATTAAATACCCAGTGGTGATCTCCTGTAATCTGGTCTCCATATATGTATCTTTAAGTGGGGAATTTCAACAACTGACCATTTTCAAGAATTATTAAATAAGATGAATTAAACATCTGAAAATCAGCTTGTATAAAGTGGCTAAGTAATCAATTAAGCTACCAGATAACATAACGATGCTATAAAAAAAATTGTTTTGAATAAGTCATTTCAAATGTAATTTTTACAAAAGTTTTGTTTCTCTTTTTATTATTCAAGCTAAAAACATTGTAATAGTTAAAAGAAAAAAAATCTTGATATAGGAACAAAAATATTTTGTGTAAATATAGTTCTTATACTTCATATGTAGTATAGAGTAAGTCTTGTAATCATTTTTAAAAATTTAATTTTTTTTTAATGGATTTACACATTTTAGACATTGGAGATTCCGAAAAACATTTAAAAAAAATTGCCATCTGTCTGTCTGTAAATGCCCTATCTCCTGAACAAATTGTGATAGACACTTGAAATTCGATGTGAACTTAATATATAATAATGGAAAGCCTACTGAATAATTAATATCAGTAACCTTGATTATCCAGAACTATTTTTTTAACTCATACATTTGCTCTATTAAAAGATAGATAAAAAATTTCAAAACTGTTTATTTCAAGGAATGAATATAAAGACAATACCGTATTTTCGGCTGTATAGCCCGCACCCGGTATATAGCCAGCACTCCTAAATCGGGCAGTGCAGTAAAAAAAGTTTGTGTATAAGTCGTGGAGATGCATCGGTGTATAGTCCGCGGGCTATACACCATTTACAAATGTATATTTCGATCAGGGTTCAAAGTTAAAATCCATTACCTTAAAATCCCGTTAATCAGCCCTTCCTGATCAAACGCCCCCTTTACCACTTTATAAAAGATTTGAAATTTTCAAAAAATCCCGAGAAAGCGTCCTCCCTCTCAAAAAAAAAAAAAAAAAAATCGCTGAAAACGGATCTCTTGAGAACGGTAAGAATCATGATGAAATGAATGAATCATGAATCTTTGATGAAATGTGTTTTTTTTTTTTTAGATTTGATTGATTTCATGCTTTTTTTACAAATGTATCCTTTTTTGCATTTTTTCAACAAAATTTACGGGTTTAAAAAAAGAAAAAACTCAAATTTTTTCAAGTATTGCTTCAAGTATCAAAATTCATGATTCATTCAAAGATTCACGATTCATTCATTTTATCATGATTCATCCCTGCAATTTTGTGAAACGACCGAGGAAAAATCCCGTGTAAGCGCCCCCCTCTAATTATTTTACGATTTTTCGTCACGTTTGGGGGGGGGGGGCGGATTAACGGTATTTTACGGTAAAGTATATACGCGTGTATTAGTAGAAAAATTTTAGACAAAAAAGAATTTCAAAGTGGGGAAGGGGGGACGACTTATACGAGAGACCTTAAAAAAAACCTATGAATAAAATATCGCAAAATAGTTTGCTAGTGAATCTGTGCTGCAGCACCCCTTTGTGTTTGTAGAGTACAGAATCCAAAATCTGCAACCTTTCTTACCTTCACAATTTTGAGTTTAAGATCATTTTTAGTTTTTTTCTCAAAAAAATAATCTACCCTGTCCTGTTGCAAAGAACAAAAAAAAGGGTGAGATTTATGTCATTTCGGCACGATTCTGAAGAGTCGCTCTTTTTCGGAACAATTCCGAGACATCCTTCCTTTTCAGAGTCGTTTCATTACGGAACGAGTCAAAGGAATTGCTTCTTTTCAGATCGAATCCGAGGAATCTAAGCTTTTCAGAGTTTCGGATAGATTCCGAGGATTCGAACCTTTAGGGAACCTTTCTAAAAAAGGACAGATTCCATGATTTCGCTCCTTTTCGGAATCGTTCTGAAAAGGATGGATTCTTCTTTACAGACTGGAATCGTTCGTTTAGTTCCACTGCCAGAATCGCTCCTTTTGAATCGTTCCTCAACAAATGACACATCTCTACTAAAAAACTGATTACAGTTAACGTTAAAACGACTTATTCAGCAAAAAGTAAGTTTAAAATAAGCAACATGTTATATCAAATCAAGAGCAAACTGTGTTCGAACATCATTATTTCTTGCTGCCAATTAGTGCAATATTTGGCGATAGTTGCGATAGTTCTTCCAAACCCAGAAAATTTAAGCAGTAAAAAAAAAAAAAAAAAAAAAAAATTTACAGACATGAGAGAACTTTCTATATTTCACGGCATAGTGAAAAAAATTTACAAATTTCGATGTTTTTTTTCAAATTTTTTGAGGTTTAAAAATTGTAGAAAAAATATCACGATTTCTAATTTAAAAAAAATCTTTGTATATGTGGGGTTTTTAATCGCGGCTCGGTAAACGGCCATAAAGTTGTTTTTTCCCTCGAAACATTCCTCCTCTGATTCTTCATTGCAGCTGAACGTAAAGTTCGGAGCATGACGTCATGTGACGTTGCGGCGCGCGCCTTATGAGGAGTCCAATGAGAGCTCCTGGAATTGTTGTTCTCAACCAATAAAAATTTTTCTTGTATGCTGTACATATTTTTTTGTAAATAAACTTTAGTTCTGGTTCTGTGATTCTCCCATGTCGGATGTGAGTTTTTTTTTCTCTCATCGGCGAAGCGTCAATCGCCGGTAAAACGAAATGATAGCGCATCCGAAGATCCACGGCCGCTACATATGGTAGCAAGAGAGTGGCTGCGCGTCTTTTGTTTTATTTGTGTGAACTTTTTTCCTAAAGAAAAATGAATTCAGCAGAAGAAAGTAGTGTTTTTCGTATACAAAAACTAGACAGAGAAAACTACCGGCAATGGAAATTCAACGTAAAGATGCTTTTAATGCATCAAGGATTATATGGACTTATCGAAGGAACCGAAAAGAAACCAGAAACAGGTGATACGAAAATCGCCGAATGGATTAAAAAAGATGCCCGTGCTTTATCAACAATATGTCTAAGCATCGAAGATGAGTTCAAAAACTTAGTAATAGATTGTGAATCAGCGGAATCTGCATGGAATATTTTAAAACAAATCTTCGAGCCGACTACCCACGCTCGAATTGCATCATTGCGTGCTGATTTTATGAACGTAAAATTAAAGAAAAACGAATCGATGTCGGTATTTCTGAGCCGTCTTCTAAGATCTGCAAAAGATTTAGAACTAGCGGGAAAAACTGTTCCGGATGATGAAATTGCGTACCAGATGTTGTACCAACTGCCATCCCATTATGATAACGTAGTTATTCAGCTTTACCAATTAGATGATGAGAGTTTTACATCAGAAAATGTGCGTAAAGCACTTATTGCTGAATATGATCATCTTAGTCATCGTACAGAGACTGTTTTCGGATCGAATGATGGTAGTTCTACGGTGTTAGCTTCTGAAACCAAAAGAAAGAATAAAACGAAATTCGGTAACAAAACAGAGAATAAATGTTCCAAGGATCGAAATTGCTTCAAATGTGGCTTACCTGGATGAAATATTGCAAGAAGAATACAAAGAATTTTCCACCGAGAGTACTTCCAGCCAAATCCGAAAGTAATCCTAGAAAGGGTGATGTGTTCTTAGCGGCAACGTCATCAGCGGTCTTTACGAACTCGAAACCAAAAGTGACTGAATTCGTGATTGATTCTGCGGCTACAGAACATTTTTGTAACGATATGAACTTACTTAATACTTTTAGTGAACTAAAGAACTCTGAATCTGCGAACATTGCGGAAGGATCGACACCTATATGTGGATATGGTCAGGTAAAATTATTAGTTCATCAAGATGGAGGTAAGGTTCCTTTGATATTAAATAAAGTGCTGTATGCTCCAAAAATGTCACGAAATTTAATTTCTGCACGTTTAATTGACAATGCTGGATACAGTATTATTATCAGAAATGGTAAATTAGTCATTAGAAGGCCAAATGGTTCTTTTTTTATTGTGTCATTTTTGAGTAATAATTTTTATGTAATTAATGCAAATGTAACTGAAAATATTGTTATACCGGAAGCTTATGTTGCAAATGACAATATTATGTCTTGGCATGTTAAATTTGGTCATCAAAATGTAAAAGATTTGTGTACTTTAATGAAATCTGATGTTGTATATGGTTTAGAAAATGTAAAGGGAAAAATTGAAAGTTGTGATACTTGTAATATGTGTAAATCTCATAGGGAATCTTTTAAGCCCATAAATAGAATATCTACTAAGGGAATTCTAGAATTGTTGCATTTAGATATTTGGAGGCCAGCTCCTGTAGAATCCATAGGGGGATCAAAATATTTCATGAGTGTAATTGATGATTTCTCGAGATATTCTACTGTTTATTTTCTTAAACATAAAAATGAGGCATTTGAGTATTTCAAACAATATCAGACAGAAATGGAGAGACAGACAGGGAAAAAGATAAAGAGAATCAGGACTGATAATGGCATGGAATTTTGTGCTAATTATTTTGAGCAAAATCTGAAAAAACAAGGTATTAGAGTAGAAAGAACGAACCCGTACTCACCAGAAATGAACGGAATCGCTGAGAGGTTTAATAGAACAATCATAGAAGGGGTTAGAACTTTGCTATATCAAGGGAATTTGCCAAAAACATTATGGGCAGAGTTAGTTAATACCCAGAACTACTTAAAGAATAGTTTTCCACATAGAAGTCTAGGGGGGAAAAGTACCTTTAAATGTATGGACAGATAGAAAAGTTTCAGTTAGACATCTGAAAGTAATAGGCAGTGTCGCGTACTATCATACTCCCAAACAAAACAGGCACAAACTAGATGAAAGTGCACAGAAGGGAATTTTAATTGGGTATGCAATAAAAACCAAGGGCTATCGAATTTGGAAAGTAGGTACAAGAGAAGTAATTGAAACCAAACATGTAAGATTTGATGATTCTAACATTCTGTCAAAATTTAATAAATCAACAAATGGGGATAGTTCTGATTTCACAATACCATTGAATTCATCAGATGAAAATGAAAGTTCCGTAGAGGATCCTTTCGAAATCACTCCTCCTGACAATGATATAACATCTGACGATAACCAAATTCACTGGGAAAGAGTTGTAAAAGTAAGAAAAAGTGGAAAAACAAAAGGGAAAAAGGATGTATATTATTATCCCGAGAGTAATGTTAGATTGCGAAGCCTAAATCATGTAAAGGAATATTGTAGATCAAAACAAATTTCAAACCTGAGGACTTTAATTTTACTGAAAAGGAAACTGAACAAAGTTCAGATGAAGACAGTGATGCTGAAGCACACTGTGTTGAGGTGAAAATACCTTCATCATTCTTAGAATCTCAGACATTAGCAGAAAGTAAACATTGGCATGAAGCCATGATTGAGGAAATTGACACATTAAAAAGCAGGGAAGTTTACGATATAGTTCCTAGGCCTGAAAAGCATTAAGTATTGGGAAGTAAGTTTGTATACAATTTAAAAAGATATTCTAATGGAAAAATTCAGAGATTTAAAGCACTGTTAGTTACTCAGGGTTACAGACAAATTGAAGGCATTAACTATGTAGATACATTTTCACCGGTTGTTAACTTTACATTGGTTAGATATTTTATGATTTTATTAGTTGTACTATTGGGCTGGAAACACAATCATCTAGATGTAAAGTGTGCTTATTTGTATAGTAAAATAAATGAAGAAATTATGTCGAACAACCACAAGGTTTTACTGAATGCGTCAACAATGCTTATGTATGGAAAATAAGCGTACAAAGCATATCGACACAAGATATTTTTTTGTTAAGGACTATTTAATGAAGGATTTGTTTGTTTTGAACCATGTATCTGGAAAACAAAATGTTGCTGACATATTAACTAAGGTAGTGTCTTTTGATAAGCTTGAGTATTATTGTAGTATTTTATTTTCTTGTGTATAATATTATGTGTCATATGCTTAAATATTTTTTTGAGGATGATTCGAGGGAAAGGGGGAGAATTGTGGGGTTTTTAATTGCGGCTCAGTAAACGGCCGTAAAGTTGTTTTTTCCCTCGAAACATTCCTCCTCTGGTTCTTCATTGCAGCTAAACGTAAAGTTCGGAGCATGACATCATGTGACGTTGCGGCGCGCGCCTTATGAGGAGTCCAATGAGAGCTCCTGGAATTGCTGTTCTCAACCAATAAGAATTTTTCTTGTATGCTGTACATATTTTTTTGTAAATAAACTTTAGTTCTGGTTCTGTGATTCTCCCAAATCGGATGTGAGTTTTTTTTTCTCTCATCGGTGAAGCGCCGATCACCGGTAAAACGAAATGATAGCGCGTCCGAAGATCCACGGCTGCTACAGTATAACCTGCACCGTGTATAAGCCGCAGCAGCTCTTTCGAAGGTTTTTTCTTGTATAAGCCGCAGACTACACACCCAAAAATACGGTATATATAAAACATATTTTGCATAAAGAAGGAAATCAATCGAATAATTAGTTGCCAAGATATTTATAATCTTATTTTCCACATTCTTTTATTTTTCATGACTCTGTATTTCATTCAAGTTTCAATTTAAAGTTTTATTTTAATTGGAAATGAGATGATTAATCCGATGCAATAAACTGTTAGTCAATATGATTACCATTTTTTGAGTTATAAGGATGTTTCTTTTATGAAATTAAGAACTACTTGATAATCCCATTGACCAAAAAAAGTGATGACTTGGCAATTTATTGCTAAATCCGACAACAAAAATTACTTTCCAAACGTGATGCTAACTTATCTCTATTTCTGGTATTTCGCTACATTTCCATAGACTCTAATCATAATCTAACAAGCGGGCCCACTTGCATTTCAGGCGGGCCCACTTGAAAAAACCCATTGTGGGTTTTTCAAATTTTTTCATGATTTTACAACGGTATCATTATTTAATCTAGGGTATCAATGCAAAGATAAATGCCAATTTAAATATATGTCAAAAGAACCAGATTTAAGAGGAATTTATAAGCATTTATAAAATGATCAAAAAATAAATTAGCTGTAAAGAAGGGGGAAAAAAGTTTTCTACTTATTTTTTATTTGAAATTAATGAAAGAAATAAATTTAGCATATTTAACTTAAAGCAGGGTTGTTATGATTTTGCCCAACTCTTAAAAACAACTGGGTTTTTTCAAATTTCAATTTTAAATTACGTAAGGTTAATTTCTTAATATTACTATTAAGATCCTAATGCTGATATTAAGATAGATTTTTTAATAACAATACACCACTCGAAAAGTTTTTCTCCCCACCACAAGGAGATAAAAATACCTTAATTTTCTCAATAAAAATTTTTAAAAGAAATAATTGTAACTTAATTTTTTATGTATCACAAACACAAACTTTTCCCCATAAAAAAACTGATATATAATTTATTCTATGTTATGTTATACAATTGAAACTCATAACAAAATACCACATATCGTGGAAATCCTAAATTATTGAAGTAGCAATCTGAAATTATTTGGTTTATTCTATTAATTAGTTATAATAAAAAGTACTTACTAATTCTGATTTAGCATTAGTATTAATACAGTATTTTAATGATAATTTCATTTGCAAAATTATTACTGATAATAAATTTTTGTAAAAGCAAAATGTAATTTGATCATCCTTTATTTATATATATTTTTGTAAATACTTCAAATTGTATTTAGCAGTAAGTAGATTTTTTTCAAACATTCTGAACCTTCTTTGTGAACTCAAAGTATCCATTTATAGCTGGCTTAATATATCCTTAATGCAAGAAACTAGTCATATCAGACACAAATCTACCTTTTAAATTAACTTGATTTTTTAATATATACATTTTGTTGATTCATTCTTAATGCAAAATTATACTTAGGTTTTACTGATACATGAAGAAATTAGCTATTATGTATATGAAAATTTAAAAAAAAAAAAAAAAAACCTGAAAAATTTCAGGTTTTTTTTTTTTTTTTTTTTTTCAGAAAACACCGAAAAAACCCAGGTTTTAGACTAGTGAACCCAGTGGGTTGGGCCTTAAAAAAAAAAAAAAAAGGGGTTTTTTCAAACCCTGGTTAAAAACATTTAAATATACATTTAAATTTTATTTTGGATTTACAATACATTTTATAAATAGTTTACATATGTTCTATTTTCATATTTGTGTTTATATATATTTGTGTTTGAGTGGTCATAAATATTATTGTTATTCTGTATTTCATGAATTATGGACAAATAATCTGTAGATAAAATATCTGTATTAGTATGTGTATGATTTTTAATTGTAGGATAATGTTGCTTCAGAAATATCAGCACATACTGCAGAAAATGAATTCAGCCAGGTCATACCTATTCTGAGTTTTTAGAATTAATAACATGATAGGTCAGGCTTTAGTCAAACTTTTATTTATGATACTGCAAAAGATTAATAAAGTTTTTGTACACGTACACAACAAGTTGAACTCGGATCCAAACTAATAACTTTTATACAAAGTTTAGAAATTTTTGCAAATGCAGATTTCTAGTTTTGTCTTACAACGGCACCACCAAACATGGTGCTCACAGATTTTAATGATTACAAAGTATGTTGTAGGGGTCATACAATTAATTATTCGTCTGAAAGGGTTCCTTCAAATGGGCCTTAGTTTTTGAGAAATTGGGGGTCAAAGTTGTTTATTTCAAATTCCTGCTAGTACATCGGTTAGTCAACAGCTCCGTGGCGCCACGGTAAGGTCTGAGACTCCAGACTCGGACGTAGCAAGTTAAACTCCAAGTTAAACCTCCTTTTTTTTTTTCTTTTAATCTTTATATACTTTTTACACGTTACATATTTTAAGCTGAATTTGGAATTCTACAGCTTTGAACTTATTAATATTTTCTTATGGGGATTGTTTACTTTTTTATTTTTTTTTCTTATTTAAAAAAATATGGTTATAAAATAAAAATAAATAAAAAATGCATATATAATTAAAATTTTCAAAAAGCATAAAAAAAAATTTAATATTTTAAAATCACTTTTACTTTAAATATTAATAATTTTGCTCAATTTCATATATCTACCTCAAATCTTTTATTTGTCTGCAAAAGAAACTGAATGACAACAGCAAAAAGAATTTCTATTTTTGTGCGATTTTACTGAAAAAATAAAAGCAGACGAATAAAATAAATATATATATTTCTTTTTTATGTATCGTAAATATTATTTCATTAGCAGATGACTTTTTCAATCTAGTTGATTTTTTTATGAATAGTGTTTTAATTTGTTAAAATAAAAAAATATATATATTATTTTAAATATAATCTGTCATTTCTTATTTGTGCAAATGATAAATAATGTTGAGGTTGAACTTTAGAAATAAATGTATTTAAAGATCAGTAAAAATTTGGATAATATTTTAGCACTACTGCACTAATATTTTATTACACTTTCGAATGTATGCATTATTTGAATTAACTAATCATATAAATGTTTGAGAAATTGCACCTGAAAATTATTTTGTATAATTTATACAAAAAAGGATAAATTTTCATTTAAAAATTTCCACAAAAAAAGACGACAGAAAAGAGAAAAATTGTTTCAGAATTGTGCTTAATAAAAAAAGAAATTACATAATAATTAACAAAAAAAAAAAAAAAAAAAAGATTCAAGGCATAAATTAGTTATGCCGTTTTGTCAATAAAAATATTAGTTTAAAAAATGCAGATAAAAATAAATTTTCATGAAATAAATTCAGAAATATAAATTTATCAAGAAAATATCAAAAAGCTCAAAGCTGTAGAATTCCCAATTCTGCTTAAAATATGTAACGTGTAAAAAGTATATAATGTTTAATTGTGTAATATTCATTTGAAAATCTCAAAAAAGTAATTGAGCAAAATTGTTAATATTTAAAGTAAAGCCGCTATTAGATACACCAACATTCCGTAAGACTTTTGAACCAACACTGGATTTCCTCCAACTTATTGCGAAATATCCTCCCAACATCCAGTGTAATAGCAAACTGCAATGTCTCCCCAACTTTTTCCCACAAGTTCAAAAAAGTCTGGCCTAAGTTAGATTTTTCATCCAACATCGAACGTTTCAACGAATCAGAGATAAGCGATTGATACGAGTAGGCGATAAATATTAACGCCTGGCACTAGTAAAAACTGGTTTTTCGACTTTTCCTCCAATTTTTTCAAGGACAAAATTAACCCTTTTCTCTATTTGAACGGTAAAATGTTGGAGTTAAAATCGTCTGAAAAGTTTGTCTCGCCTAAAAGTCCGTGAATGTAATAGCAGCTTAAAAGGGCAAGGGGGGTGTCTGCCCCGAGCGTCGAGGCTAAGGAGAGCCAAATTGTGAAAAGTTTAAACCGAGACTATTTTATATATTTTAACAATAAACAAAAATTGTTGACTTTTATTTTCTTTTGTTTTGTGGTAATGTTTTCTTTAGTATAATATTTTGTTATATCTAAATAATGAAGAAAGGAAATATTCCAGTAAATATTTGGAAATGCTCAACACAATCGGTACTGAAGATAATTATGTTTCTGAATTGAGACGAAAAATGATGAAATAGGCGCCAAATTCAGAGGAGCTTTAAACCGAAATAAATTCGGAAATATAAATTTACTTCATTAAGAAAATATCAAAAAGTTCAAAGCTGTAGAATTCCCAATTCTGCTTAAAATATGTAACGAGTAAAAAGTATATAAAAGATAAAAATAATGTGTAATTATGTAATATTCATTTGAAAATCTGAAAAAAGTAATTGAGCAAAATTAATATTTAAAGTAAAAGAAATTTTAAAATATTCAAATTTTTTATGCTTTTTGAAAATTTTAATTATATATGCATTTTTTATTTATTTTATAAATTTTGAAGTGCAATAAGTTTATCATTTGAACCATATTTTTTTAAATAAAAAAAAAAATTAAAAAATTAAACAATCCCCATAAGAAAATATTAATAAGTTCAAAGCTGTAGAATTCCAGATTCAGCTTAAAATATGTAACATGTAAAAAGTATATAAAGAAAAAAAAGAAGAAGAAGAAGGTTCAACTTGGAGTTGAACCCGCTACGTCCAGAGGCGGATTACCCATTAGGCTGAGTAGGCTGAAGCCTAGGGGCCCAGAAGAAAAGGGGGCCCGGTGCTAAAATTTTCCTAATATAAAGAACAAGAAAATGTTCTTTTACACTGGTCGGACATTAATATTTAATACAAAAGACAAAAGATATACGAAATTCTTTGTCGTAATCATTTATATTTTTATCGTCAATGATTTGAGTTAATAAACCAAGCATGTGTTTTAATTTTTCCAGTATATACCTCTTTGAAGGAGTGAAAGGGGGCCCTCAAAACATCAAGCCTAGGGGCCCGGGTGTTAGTTAATCTGCTTCTGGCTACGTCCGAGTCTGGAGTCTCGGACTTTACCGCGGCGCCACAGAGCTGTTGACTAACCTATGTACTAACAGGTATTTGAAATAAACGGTAAACTTTGACCCCCAATTTCTCAAAAACTAAGGCTCATTTGAAGGAACTCTTTCAGCTGAATAATTAATGGTATGACCCCTACAACATATTTTGTAATCATTAAAATATGTGAGCACCATGTTTGGTGGTACTACCCTTGTTAGTGCAAAATGCTGCTGGGAGAAATTTTTCATCTCTGGGGACAGTTGAGAACAATTCTGTTTAAAAATTATGAAATTAGCACAAAACTGCACAGCATAATCATTTTGGAAAAGTTGACAGAGTTGTGGATTATTTGTATAAAATGCTTTTTTTTTTTTTGGGGGGGGGGGGGGGCATGATATTAAAAAAAGGGAGGGGAAATTTTTCCATAAGCTAATTCAAGACAAAATCTAATATTTCTTTCCTGCAATTTATTTTAAATTATTAGGTAACACAGAAAACAAATTAACTAAAATGAATTTTCAAATCACTTCAAAGATATTCCATGACTGAAAGTGAACAATTGCAGTTCTGAATCTCTAACATTTTCCAGAAATTAGAAGACAAAAATTAAAGTTGCCATATATATATATCCTTTCCATTAATTCATAAGAACACGAGATATGGTTTCTTGGTAAAACCTACACAAAGATAGATTGGCTTATTTAGAAAAAAATAATCATAGAATAAAATGCATTTTATTTTTTAGATAACTTGATAATCAAATATTCACATACTTCAAAGCTTCCTCTATTTCTCCAGTTTCATAATATAACTGACTTAGTTTGAGATATCGTAGCTGATTCTCAGTTTGTGATTTTAATATAACTCTGAGATCACTAATTGCACTAAGGATATCACCGACAGCTTCATAGCATTTTGCTCTCAGCTCTCTTAATGTGGCATCCCAAGGAACTTCCTATAAAGAATTATTTTAATAAATATTGAAAATTATGATGTTATAAAAACAATTCAAATTCCATAAATTTAGATTAATTATCAGAATAGCTCAATTTTATGCCAGTAAGCAGCTGGCATAAAATTGAGCTCAGTTGAAAAAACATATGTTGATGTTACGCAAACACATTATTTCTTATTTTTAAATGAACATTAGCAAACATAACTCTCGTAAAGTTATTTATTGGCTGTCAAAAACTACAGGCATGAATATTCAAATCAGAATCTTTTATTGTTTTTGAAATTTTTGTTGTTTGCTTGATTGTTGTAAAATATTTTACAACTCTTAAGTCAAGATATCAATTTTTATTTAATCATTACTTTGATGCAATCCTTCAGCTTTACTTGTGATGTACAGTTAACAAAAACAAAACAATTTTTCTGACAATATGGGAAAAATCAATCAAATGGTATAGCATTTAGTTATTTCCAAATACAACAATTTATACATTTGTCATTTCATTGATGTATGTATATATATATATTTTATAAGTCAAGTACCAATTAAAAAAAATAAATGTTTGTATAATAATAATTACAGAAAATCATAATTGTTGATTATTATGAAAAATATCTTAGAATGATAAATTATGAGGGTCATATTAGCAAAGAAAAGATTGACACTTATTTTGTAACGAATGCTGTAGCTAACAACTGCAACTGTCTGATATCCGATTTTATAGCAAGTGTAAAATTTGAAACATGAATTTTGAATTTTTAACAGTTTAAAAAGTCTATTATACATCAGAATATACCTTACTTTAAACAAATTTCAGACATTAAAATACCAGAAGTTTATTTGACTGTTGAACTTATTACTGATTAAAATGTCTGTAAAAGCTGTTAAAATCTTCAATATTCAATACAAAAACTGAAATATTTTACCTGCAATAATTGGGTCAGTAAATTAATAGCATCATGATAGTTGTGATCTGCAACCATTGCATAAGCTACTTCAATATCTCGTTTAAGCGGTTCTATTAAACTATAACCATGAATAGATTCACCATTGTTTGGATCCATTCGAAGCTAGGTGGGAAAAAAAATACATATAGCAAAATAGCTTTTAATTTAAAAATGTGTAATTAGTACATATGGAAATGATACAGAATTCACTTGATTTAAAAAAAAATACAGATCTTACCACATTTTCATAATCAACATGAGCTTCATCCAAACGACCTTGCTTTAAGAATAAATTTCCTCTTTGTACACGAGCCTACAATAACAAAGTACAAATCAGTCATATTTAATAAATATACATATATACTAATTAATATAAATTTTAATTTAGGAAAAAAATTATTTTTTTTTATGAAGTTACTTTATTACTATAATTTAGGGAAGAAACACCGCATTCTCGAATATTGACATCTTTTTGAAAAAAATCTGCATAATCGCTGCACCCGTCATAAACGCCGCAGTCAAAAGGAATTAATTTGCCTTTTTTTTACTACACAGCCTAATTTACTATTATTGCAACTTGCTGAAAATTTGAACGAAATTGGTAAATTATCTGAGAAGCTATCGATTTTTTTTTCCTTTTTTTATAGTAAGAAAGAAAACATGTTTTGCTTATCTTTCTTTCTTTTATTTTATTTTATTTATTTATTTTTTTATTTATTTATTTATTTTTTTTTTTTGGCTCAATAATTTCTTTTTCCACACTTTGATGGCACATTCACGGGGTCCTTTTTAAATATAAAAGAATAGAATTTAAATAAATTCTCTTTTTTTTTTTCTAATGAAAAAAATTTTAAACTTTTTTGAGACATTTTTTAAAAATGTTTACGGAATATACCTTAAAGTGTACCAAAAATCTGTGTTATTGGTTGTCATAAGAATGGAAATTACAAAATCTCGCATTTATTTTTGGATAAACAAAAAATATTTTAAAAACATGCAAGTCATCATATAAGAATGAGAACTGGAACTGAATGAGGGGATCGAAAATATCCAATGGAAAATATTGTGGTTTGTAACTGAAAAACTGGCTTTTTAATACTTTGTTTCTACAATGGAGTACAATAAAAGCAAACATCTATTGTCCCTTTCTGCTTATTCCGGTCACTGTATTTCTTGGAAAAGGATGACTCATGATGTTTTGCATTTGTTGTTTAACGATCAGTAACATCGTGAGCATGGAGGGTGGGGTGGGATGGGGGAGTAGTATGACTTTTTTTTTAAAAATACTGAATATTTTGCTCCAAATTTTCGTAAACCCCGCCCTAGTATAAACGGCGCATATATGAAAAATTTAACTTTTAAACTTGTAAACGCTGCGGCGTTTATTCCCTAAATTATGGTAATTTTATGAAGTGCACTTATTAGAGTAAATTATATTATATTTTATTTTTTTTAAATCATCACAAGCTTTTATCAAGATTATATTTTAGCAGTCAAGATTACGTCTTACACACAGACAGAGGTCAATAAATTCAATTAAACAAAAACAAATACAGCCAAACTAGATTATAGTGAGCTTGGGTGAAATGAAAACTCTGTTTTAACATGAACTTAGTAAACAAATGTATGGTATTTCAGTTTCCCTCAAAGGGTTTCAGGAGAATGCTCCGCCCCTCCTTGCCCTTTAGTTTAAAAAATAGCGCCCCTCTTTCCCCTCATCCAAAAACTAGCGCCCCTCTTGTCACTCATTGAAAGAAAATAGCGCCCTTCTTGCCCCACATTTGAAAAAACTCAGCCCTTCAGCGATGATGCAGATGCGCTATAACGCGTAAATTGCATAAAAAATCGGCGACGGAACGCAAAAAATAGCTGTTACGCGTCCCACATGACGTGTAATTTCGTTAAAATGTTGCGAAAAAGTCAAATTTCACTAAAAAAAATTGCAAAATAACGACTAATTTCCGGTAAAATTTGCGAAAAATTGGTTAATTTCGTCACAAAATCTCGTAAAGACAGCAGTTTTTCTTAAAAGATTGAAAAAATGACAAATTTCGTCCAAAAATTGCAATAAAACGAAAAATTTTGTCAAACAATTCACGAAAAATGGCAATTTTCGTCAAAAAATTTCGATAAAACGAGAGATTTCGTCAAAAGACTAGCGGAAAAACAGCAAATTTTGTCCTAAAATTCTAATAAAACAGAAAATTCTGTCAAAAGATTTGCAAAAAACCGTTAATTTTGCCAAAAATTCACAAAAAAAAACACAAAATTTATCAAAATATCTCGAAAAAACGGCAGATTTCTTCAAAAGATTGCAAAAAAATGCAAATTTCGTCAAAGAGACACACACAAAAAAAAAGGTTAATGCCAGAAGTGAATTTTTCTCTTCTAAAAACTAATTTTTCCTGCTTCAAAATTGTGTTTTTTTATGCTCAAAATAATCCGGTGCATAATTAGAAATTGAAGCCTCCCCCCTTTCCAACTTTTTCTTGTGACAGCCCATAAATGACACTTGTAGTATAAATTTGGCACCCCGTAAATTTCCGCACCTGGAGCGACCTCCTCCTTTGCCCCCCCCCCCCCCCCCCCTTACCCGCTCTTCACAATCTTCTTTTGACTGTCCAAAACTTTCTAAATGCGAATCCTGAAAGCACTCGTTTGTAAAACAAACAAACGACAACAACAACAAAAAAAAACCTTTACTAAACAAAAGTATTCTTTTTTTCAAAGAAATGTCTTTTTCAATAAATCAGGCTTGCCCTTTAACAAAATCGGCTGTTTTTTTTGCGATCTTTCACGAAATTTGTCGTTTTTTCGTGATATTTTTAGCAAAATCTGCCTTTTTTGGCTATTATTTAACAAAATTTGCTGTTTTTTCACGATCTTTTAACAAAATTTCTTTTTTTCTTCTTTTTGTTCAATTTGTTGCCAAAATTTTTGTTTTTTCTCGATTTTTTGAAGAAATTTCTGTTTGTATACAATTTTTTGAACCGCTAGATTCTAGATTTAACTCTATAAAAATGCCCTTAATAATCAAAAAAGTGCCCTTTTCAGAACAGTAGCGCCCTGCCCCTTTTTGAACCTGGGGGAAACTCTGGTATTTTATACTTGGGTGCTAGAACACTAGAAACCTGGGTTATGAGTATGCATATGACAAACTCACAAAATGATAATTTTTGAAGAATTAGTCATTTAAAGAACATATAATGCATTATAGACCACTGCCAAAAGGGGTGAATTTGGCGAAGATGATGGTGGAACAAGAGCCCCCCCCCCCCCCCCCCACACACACACACACACACACTTCTATCTCTTTCTGCATCCACTAGATCTTAAAGTATCCAACTGCTGCTCAGCAGATGATTAAGCAAAGATATGGGCATATATATACCGCTATTTCCAGTAGATACGCCACAACGTTGTATAGGCTGGACCAATGAAAAACGAGAGATAAAAATTCAATTTTCATCAGGTAAGACACGACCTATATGCAAACAAACATGCATAATTTATTAAATAGAAAATTTTTGCTATTTAATTTAATGTCAAACAAACAAACAGGCAATCTTTAAATAAATTTTAAAAAATATTTTTAGTAAGTAATAAATAAATATAAATTGCCAATATTTATTTATATTGTTATATATTTATTTATGCTGAATTACCCCGCTTTCTTTTTTAGGTATGCGCCCATATAAGATTAAAAAAGAAAATCTGAATAAATTACTATGAATATTTAAACAAACTTTTTCAATTGCAAGAAGCTGAAAAATATTAATATAAATTTTAAAATAAACATACAAATTAAATAAATAAAACTGAAACAGTGCGTCGGGCAATAAAACGCAAAAAGAGACTGTGCCTATTAACCAAAACTATATGTTGTCTCTCGAAGCGACCTAGACATACAGACTGGATGACAGAGAGAAAACTATTTAATTACTACTGTTTCTAAAATTAGTTCTCTCGTTCTCATTTTTTCATTATTTTAAAGCTGAAAGTGTGATGGAAAAAAAAAAACTTTTAACCCTTCCTCCAAAATGCTGTTTTGTAGAAATGGTTGTTGAAATCGGCCGAAAATTTGTAGTTTCTCACGTGACGTTAACCCAAAGACAAATAGGTTAAAAAACATTAAGAACTGATGAAAAGTTGAATAGTCCCATAAAGATTTTCTGCTACCGTAATCTGTTTCCCGATTAAATATACAAAAATATATTGATTTAAAAACAAAACAAATTTTTCAGTATCTTTTGGTGAAAAATAAATAATTAAGATTTTTTTTCCTTATATTTTCAATTTTTTTCTCATTAGTATAAATGCACAAGTGGTCATGTAAATGAGATTTCTGATTAAATACCCTTTTGCACAATTCAATTCTTTCTTTGGTATGAATGTGGAGGTGGGTATTGAAAAGAGATTTCTGATAAAGTTTTTGTTACAGACATCACAGGAAACAGTAATCTTGTGTTATATGTAGGGATGGGACGAATATTCGGCCACTATTCGGTATTCGGCCCTTTTGCCGATTATTCGGTTGGCCGAATATTGAAAGGTTGTTGACCGAATACTTCGGCCGAATATCTAGAGATATCTTGCCGAATATTGCTAAATTCTCGCCGAATAGTGAAAGATATCTTGCCAAATAAATTTTGGATTTAAAGAATTTCATTCTTGCAATTCTTTTTTCTTCTAATCCAAATTGGCTATTTCATTTATGAAGTCATTCTCACTCTTACTTACAAAATATAGTTATACAGATGCTAAAAAATATACAGCCTTTCTGTATTTCCTATAAAAGTTAGTGATATTCTAGAAAATGCTGCCCAAGTTGGAAATTTAATTGTACAGGAAATGTCATCATTAGAGAATTAGATATATTACAATTCAAAATATAAAAATACTACCTTATTCTAAAATGCTCGAATATTTATTAATGTCTGCAAATTCCATGCACATATAAAAAAGGCTCTTATTTTTATGAAATTTATAACTTATTTTTTATAAAGTAAGAAATGAAAAAAATTATTCACTAGGTGTGTTAATGAAGATTCATTTTCAAAATTAAATATAATATATCACCATTCCAAATACAACAGTACATCTGAAAGCAGAACTGGTGACAAACTCAATACACATTAGATGACACAACTTGCTTTATGAAGATGGTTTTGAAACTATTTTAATATACATTCTATACTCAACAAAATAATTTTTTCATTCTATAGTTTTCACTTTTAAATAATTATTTGCATAATTACTGACTTAAATATGTAACATTATTATGTATATATTTTTAATTTACATCTTCCTTCCTTCATGTTGTTATCAATTTCTGTTTATCCTTTTAATGCTTGTTGAATAAGTGGAATATTGAAGTTGAATATTGTATGTGCCAATTCAAATGTCAAAGATTTTGTTAACATATGCATTCTACTTTAAGTATAACCTTTTGCTTTAACGTAATTTGTAATTTAAAGCTTGGCATTTGATTTCAGAACAGTCTCATTCTTACAAATTTGCTTATCACTAGGGGCACAAACTCTAAATGATCAAATTTACTTCATTAAAGGTTATTTCAGAAAATATGTCCTTGTGAAAGTTCTGAGAGAGAGAGATTAAAAATATTATTGATTTTGGATACAAGAAGTATCAATTGATAGTAAAAGTGAAGTACATTCTTCATATTTTAATGGAAATATTTTCCCATCTTGACTTACTGAAAATCAATTTGATGTACATTAGAATAAAGGATATAATGCAATTTCATAATTTTTTTTGTGTTAAAATAAATTTTTCAAATTTAAAAATACACTTAAAAGCACATTTAAGAGTAATAATTATTAATGAGCTCCTATTTTTTAAATTATATATAATCAAAATTTATATTCTTTATTGGAAAAAAAATTTTACTATTCGGCCGGCCGAATATTCGGTATTCGGCTATTCGGCCAAATCACTATTCGTCCCATCCCTAGTTATATGAACAATTTAAATTAGATTGCTCAAAAAATTCTTTGTTAGATACAACACACATGAAAGGTTTCTCTTTAGTATGAATGCGCAGATGAATAATTCTCTGTTCAGATATACAGTTCAAATATACTTTCTGAAACGATTATGTGGGCAATGACTCGGAACCAGGCGTGATATGATTGAGAAAATCATATGTTACACAATGCACAAGAGAAACATCTTTCCTTGGTATGAACGCCCAGGTGTGTATTGAAATGAGATTCTTTTATGTTGCAAACGTCGCAAGAGAAAGATTTCTTGCTGATAAAAAGGAATACATAAATATTCAATATAGAAATAATACTGAACCAGAATTATGACTATATCATGTGCTAAGGAAGCGGCAATAATTTCTGTGAGCGTACAGCCAATTCCTATTGCAAAGCATATCAGGGTTGGCAAGTTTTTGACGGTTTTAACCATGGTTTAAACCGTCATGTCAAAAACCTCCTTGTCAAAAATGTCTAAAACTGTCAAAAACCTATATTTATATGTAAATAAAAATATTTATTTACATATATATATATATATATATATATCTACCTATATTTATATTTAATAAGTAAACTTTATTTGCTTTTAATAAGGAAAATGTTTCTAAATATGTTGTAGGAATAAATTTAAATTTTAAAAGCATATTTTGAATAGTAAACAAAATCTCAGACTTTGGAAAATTTATCTTTTGTAATAATATTTTGTAATATATTTTATTAAATTTTAATGTGTTATTCAAAATATGCAGGGATTATATTATGAAGAAATTTATTTATAACCAAACTTAGTGTATAGTTTAAAATAATATAAAAGATTAGACAAGTTCCGTAAATGATTAGAAACAGAAAATTGTTCAAAACTGGTTATGTGCTACTGTGGGGCAAATGAATTGCATTATTGAACTAAATTTCTACTTTGATAATTTCATTTGGATTGATTTAGATTATGTAATCAAATTAATTGGAAATATTTAATGAATGTTTTATTTTTTAAAATTATGTATTTTATAAGAAAAAAACTACATAATATTTTGTGTTTTAGAAGTATTTTGTAGATTTTTTCTGTTTTGTCTTTTACAATTGTTAGTTAGTTTTTCAAAAAAAAAAAAAAAAAAAAAAAAAAAAATCAGTAATTCTGAATTTTAAATTATCAGTCATTTTTTGAATTTATAACTAACAAAGATAATAAAAAACATCTGAGTATCTATTTACAATATTCAGCCTATTTTATTTACTATGCTGAAAAATTAGCTTATACAAATACTTATGAGTTTCTTATTTCTTTTCTTTTTACTGAATGCTATAAAATTTTGTTAAATATCTTAAGTATTCAGTTGTTGAATAATTACTTCTCGTCTTACCTTGCTTTCAAAATAAGCATTATTTGTATTTTTAATACTATTAGTGTGTGTGTTGTGGGGTGGGGTAGAGATAAAAATGGTTTATAATGTGTAATAATCATACATATATAAATTCAGAGTTTCCCCCAGAGGGTTTCAGGGGGGCGCTCCGCCCCTCCTGCCCTTTAGTTTAAAAACTAGTGCCCCTCTTGCCCTTCATCCAAAAAGTAGCGCCCCTTTTGTCATTCATTCAAGGAAAAAAAAAGAAAAAAAATAGCGCCCTTTTTGCCCTACATTTGGAAAAACGCAGCACTCCAGCGATGATCCGAACTCGCTATAGCACGTAATATATGCAAAAAATCGGCAACGGAGCACAAAAATTAGCCTCATACGCATCCCGTGGAGCGGGTAATTTCATCAAAAAATCGCTAAAAAACAGCAAGTTTTGTTACAAATCGCGAAATAACGACTAATTTCCGGCAAGATTTGCAAAAAAAATGGCTAATTTCATCACAAAATTTCACAAAACGGCCTATTTCCTCTAAAGATTGTGGGAAAATGACAAATTTCTTCCAAAAATCGCAATAAAAGGGAAAAAATTGTCAAACAAGTCACAAAAGAAAAAATGGCAACTTTCGTCAAAAAATAGCGATAAACTGGCAAATTTCATCCAAAAATCGCAATAAAACGGAAAATTATGTGAAAAGTTCCGTTTTTTCGCGATTTTTTAGCAAAATATGCTGTTTTTGCGATCTTTTAATAAAAACTGCTGTTTTTGCAATCTTTTAATAAAATTTGCCGTTTTTTCTCGTTTTTCCACGAAATTTGACGTTTTTTGAGTTTTTTTTAGCTAAATATGCCGTTATTTTGCAATCTTAACAAAATGTACTGTTTTTTAGATCTTTTAACAAAACTGGCCTTTTTTTCTCGTGATTTTTTAACAATATTTGCCGTTTTTTCGCGATCTTTTAACAATTTACAGGCCTAGGACCGCTGAGTCACTATTAAAAAAGAGAGAAAAGAGACTAAATCGCAAGAAAAAGAGACTAAAAGAGACCAAAATTAAAAAAAAAGAGACTAAAAGGAGACCAAATAAAAAGCATTTTTTCTCTTCACTTAAATGTTTTTGGTATACAGACAAGCACTATAAGATTTAACGCAATATGCGGAATACATTTTCAATGCGTTTCAGTCGGTTTTGAAATAATTGCAAATATTGTTGATTGGTTGCAAAAAAATATCTCAAATCGCAACAATTCATCATGAAAGAAAATCAGAAATTCCCCAAATGACCACGGGGACAAAATCATGAAATTCCAGGAAGTATAGTGAAATTCATCAAATTGTCTCAAAAAACAAATCATAAAATTTGTTGCATGATCTCGGGAAAAAAAAAATCTTGAAATTAGTCAAATGTTCTTAGGATAAAAAAAAAATCACGAAAATTATCAGATGGCCTTGAAAAAAATTACGATATTAGTCGAATGGATCTTGTGTTAAACATCGTAAAATTCATCAAATGGGTCTTGAAGAGAGGGATGAATTGCAAAATTCATTAAATGATTGCGAAATTCCAAGAGCGATCATACAAATAATTGCTAATTTTGTCGAAGGTCACGGAAATAAATAGTGAAATTTATCAACTAGTCGCCAGAAAAATAATGAATTTCGTCGAATAAAGCCATAAAAAAATCAAGGATGCCTGTCAATGGGCTACATTAAAATGTGCGAAAATCAGTTAGCATAAAACAGTGAAGTTTGTCAAATTATTTCAGGAAAAGAATGGCGAAATTTATCAAATGGTGTTGGTGAAAAAAGTAAAATCAGGGGTTGTACTGGTGCCAAGTAATATTTCACACAAACTTTTTTGGATATTTTAGGGCACATTTAACTGGCATAACATTTCCTTCCAAGACCATTTGACAAAATTAATGATTCCCCCCCCCCCCCCCCATGAAAATTGTGATTTTTCCACACTATTGCTTACGGAAGTACACGATTTTTCTTCCACGATTGTTCGCTGACATTTGCATAAAAAATAAAATTTGTGATTTTTTTTTTTTTTTTGCTTTCATTTGTCAAAATTTGCAATTTTTTTGCCATTGTTTGCAGAAATTTACTATTTTTCTGTGTTTATTTAACAAAATTTACGATTTTTTTTCCTGCGATCATTTGCAAAATCACATGGAAAAAAATCACAATTGCAAAGAAAAAAAAATCACGAATTTTTAAAAATGATTGACTGTCAAAATTCGCGATTTTTTTGTGATCATGGAAAAGATGAATTTTGGCAAATAAACGCGAAAGAATTTTGAATTTCGCCAATCGATCGCCGAAAAATCACGAATTTCGGCAAATGATCGCGGAAAATATGACGAATTTTGTCATATAAATGCAGAAAAAAGTTAATTTCTAAAACAATCCAACCAAAAAATTATCATTTACTGTATTTTGATAAACGATCACAGAAAAAAAATCTCAAATTTTGACTACCGATCGCGTAAAGAAATCACAATTTTTTTCGGCGATCCTTTCACGAAATTTGCATTTCTCTGTGATTATTTTTTCCGCACGCAAAATCGTACAATCGTATTGTTCATTAGTATAACCGTACACTTCGAACAAAATCCGTACATTGTACTACTGGCCACACCGTACAAGTTGGCATCTATACATATCCTTTTCAATTTTACGATCATTTGACGAAAGCTCGGTCTTATTTCGGAATCGTTTGACGTAAATCTCGGAAATTTTTTTTCCCCACAATCGTATGGCAGAAATCACAAGTTTATTTCGGGATTGTTTGGAAATAACAATTTTATTTCGGGATCATCTGGAGAAAATCGCGGCTTGATTTGTGATTGTTTAATGAAAATCGTCTTTTTTCTGGTGATCAATTAATTCGAATCGCAGTTTTGCCAGTGATCATTTTATAAAAATCGCAGATTCTTAAAAATTATTAAACGTGAAATTCTGCCGTTTGTCGAAAAAGTGATCCCTGTATATGTAATGACCGAAATAAGAATTTTGAGATTCCTTCCTGCAATCCTCTGGCGAATTTCTCAATTGTTTTTCACAAAATCGACTGACAAATTTTGCAATGATTTTGCCACTGATTGACGGATTATACGCTTTTTTTCTCGGCAAAAGACAAAATCATGATATTCTTCCCGCGACTGAATGACGAAATTTATGATTTTTACCCCTCGAATGCGATTATTGAATTTCGCGTTTTTATCTTGCCACAGATTGACCAAATTCACTTTCTTTTCAGTGACCGACAGAAAAGTTTTGCGATTCTTGCCCGCGAACGATATACTATACTAATTTCATAACCATTTTTCCACGATAGAGTGACGAAATTTAGAATTTTTTTCCCTGCAAAAGAAGAGACAAATTTGGCTATGCAGCAGAATTTTTTTCTGCAGTCTGCAACACATATAAAAACTTAAACAGTCTGCAGACCGATCCCTCGCATTACATTATTTGCACTCAAACCTTCAAGTATTTGTGATAGACATAAAAGAAAAATGTACTTTAAAAAAGAAGTTGCCTTTGTTCTCAAAATTTTTAACGCCTCATACATTGTCCTAAAGATGGGGGGGGGGTCCTCTTTGACAAAATTTGAGGTTTTTTTCCACAATCTTTTGACGAAATTTAAATTTTTTTTTCGCGATCTATTGACGAAAACTGCCGTTTTCTTACGATCTCTTGAAGAAATTCGCCGTTTTTTCGCGATCTCTTGAAGAAATTTGCAGTTTTTTCGTGATTTTTTTTAACGAAAACTGCCGTTTTTTCGCGATTGTTTGAAGACGTTTGCCTTTTTTTGCTTTAGGAAGAAATGTTACGTTTTTACGTGATTTTTTGATGAAATTTACAGTTTTTTCGCGATTTTTCGGAGAAATTCGCTGTTGTTTCGTGATCATTTTACGAAACTGCCGTTTTTTTCGTGTTCTTTTAAAGAAATTTGCCTTTTTTCGCGATCTTTTGAAGAAATTTGCTATTTTTTCGTGATTCTTTGAAGAAAAATGACGTTTTTTTTTTTTCGTGATCTTTTGAAGAAATTTGGCATTTTTTTCGGGTTTTTTTTTTTTTTACAAAATTTGCCGTTTTTCGCAATTTATTAAGAAAATTTGCTATTTTTTTCGTGATCTTTTGACGAAAACTGCCGTTTTTTTCGTGATCTTTTGAAGAAATTTGCCTTTTTTTTGCGATGGTTTGAAGAAACTTGCCGGTTTTTTCACGATGTTTTGAATGATTTTTTTTTGAGGAAATTTGCCGTTTTTTCGCGATCTTTTGAATAATTCGCGTGTTTTTCGCGATCTATAATGAAATAGATTTCTTTTCGAAGACTGTTTGTCGAAATTCGCGATACACTTTCATGTCCGAATTTTTGGATTTAGGACCGAAATTTTTTAATTTTTGCTAAATTTTTAACATTTGAAAAATAGCCTGTAGACCTTCTCAAGAGTCTGCGACATGCGTCGCAGCTTTGCGCCGATTCTGCTCCCGTGAAATTTGGTATACTTTTTTTCCGCGACTAAGTTTCACGAAGTTCCACGGAATTTCATGGTTTCATCCTAAGACAGATTAACATAATCCATGATTTTCCGCCCGTTTCCGACTGAAAAATTTTGCGATTTTTACCCACGATGAGTTAACAAATTTCGAGATTTTCCTGCGACAAACAGAAGTTTTCCGATATTTCCTCACAACAAATTGTTGAATTTCGCGATGTTTTTCCCGCTATCAAATGAAGAAAGTTACGATCTTTTACCTGCGATCGATCGGTGGGTAAGGAATATTTTTAAAAAAAAAGTGAAAAAAGAGACTAAATCTGAAAAATATAGACTAAAAGAGACAAATGCAAAAAAATAGCGAGAAAAGCGAGTTTAGCGACTCGCTCCGAGGCCTGAATTTACCTTTTTTTTCTTTTTTCAATTTTTTTTAATGAAATTTCTGTTTTTCACGACTTTTTGAACCGCTAGATTCTAAATTCAACTCTATAAAAGTGCCCTTAAAAATGAAAAAGTGCCCTGAATAATGTAAAAAGTGCTTTTTTCAGAACAGTAGCGCCCTGCCCTTTTTTAAACCTGGGGGAAACTCTGATAAATTATATGCATTATATTTAAATTCAAATTAACGTATTAGATATTATGTATACAATCAGCTTTGTGAGTAAGGGGGGGTGGGGCAGTTGCCCTGTGCATGAAAATGTAGGAGGCACTATCCAAGTTTATACTACAAACGTTATTTTTTGGCCTGTCACAAGAAAAAGTTGGGTAGAGGCAGTGTTCTCGCTGTCGCTTGCCAATGCGCCAAATTGCGACTAAATTCTTCATTTGGCGAATAAATAAGCGATTAGATTTGCCAAATTGCTAGTGCTCAGTTGTTGTCTTTTCTTTTTTTCTTTTTCGTTTTTCATACAAATGCATATATATTTAATATATACATATTTTTTTATATTTGTAGCAGATTAGTTGAATTTAGATTAATAACAATCGCTGTCACAGTTATAAAAACTTGGGTTTTTTTAGAACATATCGAAAAAAAGGGAATACTGATCGGTTCTGAAGCCAGAACCGTTCTAAAATTATATAAAACTAAAGCAGAGATGAAAAATTGGTGACCTTAAATAAATGTTGGCAATCTGTGGTAGTGTCATATTTAAAATTCAGTAAAGAAAAAATTAAAATTGAATCTAACGTTTATTTTCAAAAAAAAACATATTCAAAATAAAAATATATGTATATATAAAATGATAAACAATGATAAACAATATCTGGTGAAATCAACCAAAAAAAACAGTAATTTCCGAAATTATATTATCTGCAAAATTAAAGTCATACCTTAACACAATAAAATATTTAATTACTTAATTTGCATGACATAAAATAAAGAGAAATGACCAGTACAGGTTGCAAAAATAAAATTACTCACTATAGCATAACTGGGGAAAAAACAGGCTTCTCAATTCAGATGATGACGAAAAAAGAATGTCCAGAAAATGTCCAAAGGAAAATAAAAGCCTTGGATGTCAAAATAATTCATCACAACAAAATATTCAGTGACATATTTCCACTATTGATTAACAGTATTCATTTCTTAAAACCACACCATCTTTCACCACTAAGACAAACTGCAAACAAAACTTTCATAACTAACATTTAAGACAACGTACGGCATTTGCCAGACTAAACACTGTCAGACCACCCTCCATCAAAACAAAACAACTGCTTTAAATACCTCTGATAGTCTAGATATCACCAGAGAGCAACGCCCCCTTTGCGTCTGCCGGAGTTGAGCGAATGCGATCTTGTCTTGTGAAAGGGAGATACGGCTACTCGTAAGTTGCGATTTGCGAATATCGCAAATCGCGATCAGACAGAGGAAAACGATCATGAACGCACATGTAAATGTTCAAATCGAAAGTAAACAAATAAGTAACCGATTAAAAAATAGAATATGCCATGGAACAAGGAAAAACAAAATAAAGGGATTGGAAATAAGATAAAGATAAGATAAGATTGGAATAAAATAAAACCCAGTAAGTCATGCTATATTATTCTATTACAATATGTATATATGCTTATAGAGTGTTAAGGGAATGAGTATGGCTGACAATCGCCCCCCCCCCCTTAACACTCATACTCAAAAGAAACTAAGTAATTACCAAGTATTACCAAATAATATAAATAATATCAAAGGTCATATTGAACAACATAAGATATCAGTATATCTACTATCATACTTTGACAGTTACTAGTGAAGAATAACTCAACATTATCGTGCATAAATGCAACAAATTCACAATATCATATAACAAGGTTAATTTCGAAAATGAACAACTTTTTAACAATGTTAATAACCACACAATATGAATAACAATTTAATAACTATATAACAACAAGAATAACAATTTTTTTTTCATAGCACAAGAGTCTTTAGTTACCATAGTAACTCTTAAAAATTTGAAAGTCTTTCAGGAAAACAAACATTTCAAAAAAAGTTCATGAAATCTTACCATTTTACCTCGTCACATGCAAGTGACTACGATTACCAGTACATACCACAACATTCTTTAGTATGTCGATTTTCTTGATCTTGGCTTTGACAATTTACATACATTTGCATAATTACATTAGAATAAATGATCATCACAAAACAGACTTATAAACATTATGAATGTGAAGAATAGCAAAACATGAATTACAATGCAAAAACACTTTGATAATATGTGAGAAATTCATGATATGCAAAAGAGACACATTCGATGATAATAACACTAATGATCATGATCATGATAATGACTGTGATTATGATAATGATAGGGGCAGTGAGCGCTCACATAAACACAAACAACAACAACAACACACATGCTTAAGCTTTTGAAATAATACAGATTTGCAAATGTTTTAACAAAGATTTAAAATGTGAAAAACACTTGTTATGCAATTTCTTAAAAGTAAAACAACCCTTTTTCATATTTATATATGCAAAAAAAATACAGCTCAATTTTCAACACCACGGACGGGACCTATGTGACATTTCCATTTTTCAAAACAGGGACTTACAAACTTAAAAGAAACTATGCCCGCGACAGGCCTTCCTGTGATCAGAACACTCAAGAAGGCCACTACCCCCTGCAGGCCACTCTGGCTATTTACAATTGCACCCCTGCGAGCCTCTTCCTGGGGCTGCTCGGACCCCGGAAGATGAACCATCCTGAGGTCTGATCACATTCCAGCGGGAGTTAAATTGTCCGCAATGTTGGAAATGAGGGTATTGAAAAACTTATATATGACATTAGAACATATGCATATGAGACAAAAATATGAAATAACAGGAAAAACAAGTGTATAATCACATATTCAAACATTATAAAAAAAAAAACACTGAAATATACAAAATTTCAGATTTGAAAAATGAAACGTGGGGTCAGGGATCAGGGTTTAACATAAAAGATTAAACAAACATCTTAATGCTTGACACAAGCTCAGAGGAGGGGGAGTTTTTTTTTTTTTTTTTTAATACTTTTTACATTTAAATAATACTTATTTAAAACATTATATAATTACTTATAACTAAAGATCACTTCAATGAATCTTTTAAGATCAAACTTCGTTAAGGGTTTTGTAAAAATGTCTGAGAGATTAGCTTTACTAGTTACGTGTTTTACATTAAATATCTCTTGGTTTAAAAGGTCTCTAACAAAAACTAATTTAACGTCAATGTGTTTTGTTCTATAGTTTTCTATGGGAGATTTAAGGAAATCAATGAAGGCCATATTGTCTACTAACAGGGTTGGTTTAGTTTGTGGGCCTGTAAAAATGTGTTTGTCATAACATTCAGTTATGATTCTACTGAACCAAAGAAGCTCTTTAGTTGCTTCTGTTAAAGCCACAAACTCTGATTCCATGGTAGACAAGCAGACAAATTTTTGTTTGAAAGCCCTCCACATGATAGGAGATTTGTCTAGCATTAAAAGTTGTCCCCCCATTGACGTCCTGTCATCGCGATTGACGGCAAAGTCAGCATCTGTATATGTTATTAGATTTATATGATGACAAGGTAACTCAGTTTGTAGTGTTTGGTGCTTTGGACATACCCTAGTAATTTTAAGAGACCATTCCAGTGTATGATACCAGGATTACTCTGGAATTGACTAAAGATGTTTACCGCATAGGATATGTCGGGACGAGTCCTGCTTGTAAGAAATGATAAGCATCCCAAAACACTTCTGTATGGATATTTTGACATCTCCTGGGTTTCTGTGTCTGTTTGAGGGCATTGTGCCTTGGAGTACACTACTCCTTTACTTATGAGAAGTGAAATGATGGGAAAGTTAAATTCCTTAAAACGTGCACAGATATCATCAATATATTGCATTTGATGAATTGACACTACACCTTCCCTATCTTCCTCAAACTCAACCCCAAGAAGTTTACGTGTTTTCCCCAGGATTTTGATGTCAAAATGTTCAGATAGTAATTTTAAAATTTCATTTATGTGTTTCTGATGCTTACTTAAAACAACGAAGTCATCAACGTATAATAATAAAACAACGTAATTAGAAAATGTGTAAACGCAATTACACCAATCCAATTTGTTAAAACCAAGAGAAATTAAAATTTTATGTAATTCATAAAACCACACCCGGCCACTAGTTTCACCCGACCTGTTTATAGCCCTGGGCTACTAGTCTCGCTTTATATCTTGCCACATGCCCTTTATCATCTCGTTTGATGGTGAAGACCCATCTGCAGTATAGGTGTAAATTAACGGTCGCCACTCGCCACATGGCGATTAAAGTTGTAAAAGTGGCGATTAAAAATCGGCCATTGATCGCCATCCTAGTCACCACTCGGCGATTAAAAAATCTTATTAATTTGCTTTGTGAAATACAACTTTTTTTCATGGCTATATGCATGTCTACTTTGTTTGCATCAAATTAGAGAATTGGTTAATTCTGTAAATTAAAAATCGGCCATCAATCGCCACCGTAGTCGCCACTCGGCGATTGAAATATCTTATTAATTTGCTTTATGAAATACAAATTTTTTGATGGATTTATTCATCTCTACTTTGTTTGCATCTAAGTAGTGAATTGGTTAATTCTTTAAATTAAAAATCGGCCATCGATCGCCACTCGGCGATTAAAAAATCTTATTAATTTGCTTTGTGAAATACAGCTTTTTTCATAAATATATGCATCTCTTCTTTGTTTGCATCTAATTGGTGAATTGGTTAATTCTTTCTTTCTATCGGTTGCAAGCATATTTAACAACTTTGTTGTATTTTCTATATTTTGGCTTTTTACCATGAACTCTTTATTTGGATTATGTTTTCAAGAAATAGTTTTTTTTTCCTACAAAATATAGTCATCAATTTTAATTCCACATGCATTTCAAATAAATTATACCATTTTTACCTCTGGATGCAAGATTTTAAGGACATTGCTGTATCTTAAATCTTTCACTTTTGCCATATGCTCACTAATTGTACCAGTAATAGTTGGCTAGTACAATTTTTTTTAACTTATGATTAAAGTTTATGTTGGTGTCAAGAAAGATTGAAACATTATAGCCAAATACTTTAAAAATATCATACAAAATTAACACTCGCCACTTAGGCGAGTAATACTGCTAATTTAGCATCTGACTTTACTGCTACCAAGCAGACTTCCTCCTCCTCACCAACACACTGGATGTCTCTGATTTTGCCTTAATAAGACATTCGGAGTTTTGAAATCTCAGCCAAAGCAAAGAATATTTATATTTATCTGTACACTCGCCAAACTTAATAATTACCACCAATTTTAAGTAAGAATAAAATATCCAAGAAAGATGTGAAATTATTTTTAAATTAAAAATTTAAAAATACAATTTCCTTGTTTATTTTATACAATGCATTAATATATATTTAAATATAGTCAGGGGTCGATCCAGACGAAATTTGGAGCCTTATTTAGGGTTCCTTCACAAAAATAAATTTATTAAAATGGGCCCCTTCACAAAAATAAATTTAATGAAATAGGCCCCTTCACATAATTCTTTTCCACAAAAACTTATTTTTATTATTTTGTTGGATTTTAAAATGTGTAATTTGTACATAAAATCAGTTTTTAAGAAACAAAAACTTTAGAAAAGGGTTTAAAAAAGTTAGTTTTTGTTGATAAATACTGGTTCGAACTTAAGTCACTAGATTTCAGCTGTCGTTGCAAAATGTTGTTTTTCACAAAAATATAATAAAATTCACAAAAATGTAGTGAAATTCACAAAAATAATTGCTATTTTTCGCAAAATGGGCCCCAAGGAAAAAAACCTGCATCGACCCCTAATAGTTTATCACTTAAAATTTTATCTGCAATATTAATCACCAATTCATATTTTTCCATTCAGTTATCATTCAGAATAACAGTTTTATTTTTAACCAAATATGCGTTACTTTGTAACTCACTAGCCACTAAACAAAAAAAAAAAAAAAAAAAAAAAAAAAAAAAAAGCCATTTTGACCTATTTTTAAAAAGTGGCTACTAACTTTTAAAAAGTGGCTACTAAAGAAACTGGGTCTACCAGCCACTGGCTACTAATCAAATTTCCCAGTTTTCACCTATAATCTGCAGCCTAGAGGTTCAGTGTTGGGTGGTAGTGATGTTAATTCCCATACGTGTCTTATTTATTACGTCCATTTCCTCCTGCATTGCCTGTCTCCAGAGTTCCCACTGAGGGGATTTTAAGGCTTGCTTATATGTGTTTGGGATGGAGTCTTCTAGTCATATATTGGTTTTACGTGTTTCTGATAATGATGTATGTGGAGGTGTGTAACTAGGACTTGAACCAGCACTGGAAGTAGATCTTACAATACCCTGATATTTCTTTTCCCCTTTAAAACTGAACATGGTTAGATCAAATTTGATACCATTAGACTGACAGTATTCCCGCACTTCTCTGAGTGATCTTAAACGTTGCGTTTCACCCATCTCATAATAGTAGATGTCAGTTCTCGACTTATCAGGCCTAGTTATAGCCTTACGGAACCATACAGCATCCCTCAGCGTTCTCGAGAATTCCTCGCCATCCTCGTCACTTTCATCCTCAGATGAGTGAACGGAGGCGGGTTCAACAGTTTCTGAGGTGCCTGGCTGAGTAAATGGAGAGGGTGGTCTTTCTAAAGGAAATCTGTCAGGTTGGAGGTCGGTCAAAGGGTCAATTTCTGGTTGTTCTGAACTTAAAATATATGTGGGTCCCAGGTCGCTTCCGTTGTGCTGCTCTGAAGTAGTAAAAGGGTTTGTACCTATGGAATAACTTGGGCCTTGCTCGCTATGTCTGTGAACATTTCTCGGTACAGATTCATCCCCAAATCTAACATTTATGGTTTCTATTATTTTATTTGTATCGGGAATCCATACCCTGTAGCCTTTGGTTGACATCGCGTAACCCACTAAAACCCCCTTTTTGGCTTTAGGATCAAACTTTGAGTTTCTTAACTGTTTGGGCACCCCCACGTATGCCACAGTACCAAAAGGGCGTAGATGTCGTATTGAGGGTTTGTTACCACAGTAATACTCGAAGGGTGTCTTTTTCTGTGTTTTATGACATATCCTGTTTAGTGTGTACGCGATGTATAGAACTGCTTCTGGCCAGAATTTTAGACTGAGTTTACTTTCGTTAAGTACTGAGCGGGCCCCATCCATTATAGTCTGATTTAAACGTTCCGAGACCCCTTCTGTTCCGGAGAATACACGTTGGTAAACTCATGGTGTATCCCGTTTTCGTCAAAGTATCTTGTAAAGGCTTCATTGTCAAACTCCCGCCCGTTGTCGCTACGGACCTCTTTTACCTCAGTCGTAGGGGTGCACAACCTTTTCAAGTGAAGGGCCACTTAGAAATATGTCTGAGTGGTCGAGGGCCACATCAATAATAAGGAAATAATTCGATTTAAAGGAGGTGATTGATCTGTGGTCTATAGTCGGATAAAAAAATATGATTTTAGAGGGGAATGGCGGGGGGGGGGGGGGGTGTTATCCCTTTAAGTTTGCTTACTCAGTCAAAAAATTTAATTCACATAGCATGAATATATCAGCAGATTTTAGTATATATATAACAGATGTTTCAAGTTTTACTTTCAAGATGTAAAAAATATTCTTTGACTTTTTTCAAGAGAGTAAATTTTGTTTTATTAAAAGTGCTAAAAAATAAGCATTAATTGCTGGTACCGAAAAAAATGTGAACTTTATGAACGAAAGAGAGAGAAGGAGCCGATCAACAAGAATTTTCGTGTCTGAACAACAAAATTCCCGATTTTCTGTGCCCGATTAACGAAATTTGTAATTCTTCCATGCCTGATCGACCAAATTTGCACATTTTACAAAACTAATCGACAAAATTTGCAATTTTTATGAAGCTGAACGAGAAAATTGCATCATTTTCTCGCCTGATCAACAAGATTTGCAATTTTTATGAAACTGATCGAGAAAATGCAGGATTTTTTCGCACCTGATCAAAAAAATTCACTATTTTTACAAAGCTGATTGACGAAATTGGTGATTTTTCCTCACATGATCAACGAAATTTGCGATTTTTTTCCGCACATGATCGACGAGATTCGCGATTTTTCCGCACCTGAACAACAAAATTCACGATTATTACTAAGCAAATATACAAAATTCTCGATTTTTCTTCACATGATCGGCGAAATTCGCGATTTTTCCGCACCTGATCGGCGAAATTCACGATTTTTCCGCCCCTGATTGACGAAATTTGCAATTTTTCAACACTTGATCGACAAAATTCGCGATTTTTCCGAACCTCGTTGACAAAAAAACGATTTTTCTGAAGCCGTTTGACGAAATTAGTTATTTTTCAGCACCTGATCGACGAAATTCGCGATTTTTACGAAAACCAATCAATGACATTCACGATTTTTCTTTGCATGATCGACAAAATTTGCGATTTTCCTTCGCAGGATCGTCGAAATAGACGACTTTTTTTCGTATAATCGGCAAAATTCACAATTTTTTCGAGCCTGATCGACAAAATTCGCAATTTTTACGAAGGTGATCGAAAAAATTCAGGATCTTTCCGCTCCTGATCAACAAAATTCGAAATTTTTACGAAGCTGATCGATGAAAATCACGATTTTTCCTTGCATGATCAACAAAATTCGCTTTTTTACAAAGTTGATCAACGATATCCACGATTTTTCAAAGCTGATTTACGAAATTCGCGATTTTTCCTAGCACGATCAATAATATTCACAATTTTTTCGAGACTAATCAACAAAATTCGTGAATGCCCTGCGCCTGACAACGAAATTCGCAATTTTTACGCATACAATCGACAAAATTCGAAAATCATGATTTTTACAAAGCCATTCGACGAAATTAAAGATTTTTCTCGCTTGATCGATGAATTTCGCGATTTTCCACAGCCGATCGAGGAAATTAGCGATTTTTCCTCTCCCAATGGAGGAAATTTGTGATTTTATTAGAACCTAATCGACGTAATTAGCAATTTTTACGCGAGTGATCAACAAAATTCGCAATATTCCCGTCTCCCATCAATGAAATTTGCGATTTTCGGTGTCCGATCGATGAAATGTGCACTTTTTCCACCTTTAATTCAAGAAATGCGCATTTTTCACGACAGATCAACGAAATTCGCGATTTTTGTACTAACAGACGAAATCTGCATTTTTTTACGCGGGAAGATGAAACTCTCAATTTTTTTTCTCTGGATAAATTGATAAAATTCATGATTATTTCGCAGCCTATTAACTAAATTTTCATTTTTTCCTCGCGTCATCGATAAATTCGCGATTTCCCCATGCTTTATCAACGAAATTTGCAATTTTTTCGTCCGTGCCTGATCAACGATATTCGCGTTTTTTTTCATGCGGTAAACTGAGAAAACATGCAATTTTTTTTTTGTAACCGATGAATTTAATTTGATATTTTTTCGAGCATCATCTAGAAAATTGACGATTTTTTCTTGCCTGATCAACGAAATGTGCGATTTTTTGCGTAAGACCGACAAAATTCACGATTTTTCTATGCCTGATCGACAAAACTTGCGATTTTTCTGTGCCTGATCGGAGAAATTTGCTACTTTTTGCCTAACTTCATGGACAAAATTCGCGATTTTTCAATATCCGATGAGTGAAACTTGCGATGTTTACAAGCCTCATCGACAAAATTCCCTTTTTTTTCCGCACTTAATTAATGAAATTCGCGATTTCTTAGTACCGATCAATGAAATTTGCGATTCTTAAGTGACGAAAATTTATATTTTCCCGTTGAAAATTGACGAAATTTACAATTTTTTCCTATCACATATACACAAAAATTGCAATTTTTTCAGTTGTAAATTACAGAGCTCGCGGGCCACACGTTAACCCATCGCGGGCCACTTTTGGCCCGCGCGCCACAGGTTGTGCATCCCTAAGTGCCTAAAAATCTTTCAGCCCTTTTTACATGATTAGTGAATACCTTGAATACTTGTGATTTGTTACATAAGGGATAGACTGATACTTTTCGTGAGAAGTCGTCAGTTATAGTTAAAAAGTACTTCTCACCATTTCTACCTGTTATTTGTGTCGGTCCCCACAAATCAGTATGAAGTAGTTCAAGGGGTCATTTTGATCGTATTTGATTTATAGGACGGATGGAAGTTCGCCTGTGCTTGTTAATTTTACATGTCTCACATTCAAAGTTTTTACTTTTAATAGGTGGTAAGCCCCTTACACCATTACATTTTACAGTATGTTCAATTAAAGTGGAGCTAATGTGCCCAAGACGTCTATGCCATAATTTAAAGTCGTCCTTCTGGACAGTAGAGGCTTGAAAACGCACCTTTTTAGGACTTTGGCTATTTTGAGTTTGTGTTATTTTTAGGGTTAGGATCTGGGTACAGGCAGTAAATGCCATCTTTAAGAAAAGCACGAAATAGGGTACCACTGTCACGATATGCTTTAACCCTGCCCTCACCTCTTCTGAACTTGGCACCAGTTTTATCAAGCCTAGGGCCAGATATCAAATTGTGCCTTAAACTTGGGCAGTACATAACATCGCCGAAGCGAACCATCTCCCCATTTATTTTTAAATCCACTAGTCCGGTTCCTTCAATAAGAAAAGTCGCTCCGTCAACGGCAACAGCCAACTCCTCATTGTGCAAAGGCTTAAATTTAACATATAGATTTTTATCTTTGCAGAAATGATGCGAGGCACCTGTGTCAAAGACCCAGGCGTCTCCACCACACTTAATATTACTAAGATTAGATTGTATGAGGTAATTTACCTGGCTTGTTGGCTTACGTTGACGTTGGTTTCTGGTTCTATTGCGAGACATCTCTGCTGGATCTGGGATTACTGGGTTGGACTCGAACTGGACTGGACACCGATGAACCTCTGGATACTGAGGAGTTCTGGAATGAGGAGTCTGAGGAGTCTCTCGTAGTATGGAGGCAAGATTCAGGACTGGAGGCTTGTTGAGGCAATTTACACTGTCGAAGCATATGGCCGGCTTGTCCACACCTGTGGCATCTTCCCTTAAACTTGGGCTTATAGGCAGACCTCTTGGGTGTACGAGCTCGGGAAAAGTGGGACTGGACCAAGTTACCTCTGTCCTCCTCTCGTAGTTTGATGCGGGACTCTTCAGCAACCAATTCGGTCAGGACATCTTTAAACTTGAACTGTTGTTCTGGCCATCGCAAAATTCCCTGGACGAGGTAATCAAATTTCTTTGGGAGCCATCGAAGCAACTGGAATGTCAGATAAATTTCTTTTATCAGCTCATTCATGGCAGCCAGTTGGTCAGCTAGTCTTTGTAGACGTGCGGCAAACATGTCCACCGGTTCATCAGGCTGTATTCTACAGGATAGGATCTCGCCAAAGAGCTGCATATGGCGAGCTCGGTTGTCAGGCTGAAAGTGGATTTTCAACTTTGTCCATGCTTCATGTGGGTCGTCGATGTTTTCTATAATTCTTCGGAATTCATTTTCGACGTTCAAGTAGACTATGGACAGTGCTGACCTGAGACGTGCCTGATATTCTTTAGTGGCTACAGCTTCACTGGTATTCGGAGCCTCTTCAGTTCCATTCACGATGCCCCAAGCATTTTTATCAAGCAGCAGGTATTTTACATCCGCTGCCCAGTTTGCATAGTTGTGAGCATTTAGTTTGTTTATGCTAACCTGCACATTGGTCATTGCCATGCTTTTAACTTTACTTATCAGAATTAAATAGAAAGGAAAAAGAAAATTAAAAAAAAAAAAAAAAAACATACTCTTAAGCAGTTGGATAGTACAACAAAAAATTTTTACAAAAAAAACCTTTCTATCTCATGCCAGAAAAATTAAATGTGTTTATCAAAAAAAACTATTGCACCCCCCCCCCCCCCCACTAGAAATCACTTGGAGGTCTAATGGCCGCATGCTACCACCAGTTTACGATATTGCTAACGAAGGTTACGGCCACCATAACAGGTTAAAAAGCGTAGTAGCTTTGGCCCATAACCCGTGATCGGTTCTGAAGCCAGAACCGTTCTAAAATTATATAAAATTAAAGCAGAGATGAAAAATTGGTGACCTGAAATAAATGTTGGCAATCTGTGGTAGTGTCATATTTAAAATTCAGTAAAGAAAAAATTAAAATTGAATCTAACGTTGTAACGTTACATGCATGCTGAGTGTCATTTGTAACGTTTGGTTGGTCGTGGTGGGAGTTAAATGCAGACATACTCAGTACTTAAGATAAAACAACAAAGTTTATTAAAATGGTGAGGGCTGAAGGGAAGTGGAGCAAGTCTTAATTTTACACAACTGAGAATACTATGAAAAGGCTAAACACATACTCACAAGCTTCGGCCTAGCTCAATCGTGGCACCTTCTAATACTTCTCCCTATCTCTTGGCTGAGCTGCTAGATAAAGCTTAATTAGACAGCCCGTGGCTGTATGTATTTCTTTATTCACAAATAATCAAAATGAAACTACTATAAAGTTTCTTACCCCGGCCAACTCTCAAGTCAACTATCAAAACTCCTTTACACTTCACTGGAGGCTTGCTGCTACTTTTCAATTTGCTAGCACTTCGCTGAACAATAATTCACTTCGATATCTAATGCCAGAGATCCTCGCTCGCTGGCTACCGCCACAGATGCTCTCTCGCTGACTAATGCCAGAGACACTCCATTCACTCAAACCCAAGCTTTTATATGCTGCAAACTGAGATATTTCACATTAACATATTACTAATAACCGCGAGCTAACTGCAGAACCCGAAAGAGCACACACACTCTAGAAAGTTAAAGTAAAAGAGAGGATAGATGTCGCTTTTACGCTTACACGTGTTAAATTATTGACGTCACGATCTCAGAAATACTAGAGTGCCTTTATGCAAAGGTCACTCCCTCACAACGTTTATTTTAAAAAAAAAACATATTCAAAATAAAAATATATGTATATATAAAATGATAAACAATGATAAACAATATCTGGTGAAATCAACCAAAAAAAACAGTAATTTCCGAAATTATATTATCTGCAAAATTAAAGTCATACTTTAACACAATAAAATATGTAATTACTTAATTTGTATGACATAAAATAAAGAGAAATGACCAGTACAGGTTGCAAAAATAAAATTACTCACTATAGCATAACTGGGGAAAAAACAGGCTTCTCAATTCAGATTAGGTATGGGACGAATAGTGATTTGGCCGAATAGCCGAATACCGAATATTCGGCCAAATTTTAGGCCGAATACCGAATATTCGGCCGGCCGAATAGTAAATTTTTTTTTCCAATAAAGAAAATAAATTTTAATTACATATATAATTTAAAAAATAGGAGCTCATTAATAATTATTACTCTTAAATGTGCTTTTAAATGTATTTTTAAATTTGAAAAACTTATTTTAACACAAAAAAATTATGAAATTGCATTATATCCTTAATTCTAATGTACATCAATTTGATTTTCAGCAAGTCAAGATGGGAAAATATTTCCATTAAAATATGAATAATGTAACTTCACTTTTACAATTTTTTTTAATAACTTCACTTTTACTAACAATTGATACTTCTTGCATCCAAAATCAATAATATTCTTAATATATCTCTCTCTCAGAACTCAAAAGGTCATATTTTCTGAAATAACCTTTAATGAAGTAAATTTGATCATTTAGAGCTTGTGTCCCTAGAGATAAGCAGATTTGTAAGAATGAGACTGTTCTGAAATCAGATGCCAAGCTTTAAATAACAAATTATGTTAAACAAAAGGTTATGCTTAAAGTAGAAAACATATGTTAACAAAATCTTTGACATATGAATCGGCACATACAATATTCAACTTCAATATTCCACTTATTCAACAAACATTAAAAGGATAAACAGAAATTGATAGTAACATGAAGGAAGATTAAATTAAAAATATATACATAATAATGTTACATATTTAAGGCAGTAATTATGCAAATAATTATTTAAAAGTGAAAACTATAGAATGAAAAAATTATTTTGTTGAGTATTTAGAATTTATATTAAAATATTTATAAAACCATCTTCATAAAGCAAGTTGTGTCCTCTAATATGTATCGAGTTTGACACCAGTTATGCTTTCAGATGTACCGTTGTATTTGGAATGGTGATATATAATATTTAATTTTAAAAATGAATCTTCGTTAACACACCTAGTGAATAAATTTTTTCATTTCTTACTTTATAGAAAATAAGTTATGAATTTCATAAGAGCCTTTTTTATATGTGCATGGAATTTGTAGACATTAATAAAAATTCGAGCGTTTTAGAATAAGGCAGTGATTTTATACCTTGAATTGTAATATATCATTCTCTAATGATGACATTTCCCATACAATTAAATCTCCAACTTGGGCAGCATTTTCTAGAACATCACTAACTTTTATAGGAAATACAGAAAGGCTGTATATTTTTTAGTATCTAAATAACTCTATATTTTGTAAGTAAGAGTGAGAATGACTTCATAAATGAAGTAGCCAATTTGGATTAGAGAAAAAAAAAAAATGCAAGAATGAAAGTCTTTAAATCCGAAATTTATTTGGCAAGATATCTTTCACTATTCGGCGAGATTTTAGCAATATTCGGCAAGATATCTCTAAATATTCGGCTACAGGTATTCGGCCGAAGTATTCGGTCAACAAGCCTTCAAAATTCGGCCAACCGAATATTCGGCAAAAGGGCCGAATAGGCCGAATACCGAATAGTGGCCGAATATTTGTCCCATCCCTAATTCAGATGATGACGAAAAAATAATGTCCAGAAAATGTCCAAAGGAAAATAAAAGCCTTGGATGTCAAAATAATTCATCACAACAAAATATTCAGCGACATATTTCCACTATTGATTAACAGTATTCATTTCTTAAAACCACACCATCTTTCACCACTAAGACAAACTGCAAACAAAACTTTCATAACTAACATTTAAGACAACGTACGGCATTTGCCAGACTAAACATTGTCAGACCACCCGCCGTCAAAACCAAACAACTGCTTTAAATACCTCTGATAGTCTAGATATCGCCAGAGAGCAACGCCCCCTTTGCGTCTGCCGGAGTTGAGAGAATGCGATTCTGTCTTGCGAAAGGGAGATACGGCTACTCGTAAGTTGCGATTTGCGAAGATCGCAAATCGCGATCAGACAGAGGAAAACAATCATGAACGCACATGTAAATGTTCAAATCGAAAGTAAACAAATAAGTAACCGATTAAAAAATAGAATATGCCATGGAACAAGGAAAAACAAAATAAAGGGATTGGAAATAAGATAAAGATAAGATTGGAATAAAATAAAACCCAGTAAGTCATGCTATATTATTCTATTACAATATGTATATATGCTTATAGAGTGTTAAGGGAATGAGTATGGCTGACAATCACATTAAAGAATTAAAGGCTTTTTTTGTGTGTGTGCTACACGGCAAATCTATTTTGCTAATACTTTTCTCATTTGGCGAATGTTTTTCATTTTTAATTAGCCAAATTACCAATGTTGGTCAAATGTCAGCGAAAACACTGGGTAGAGGGGCACCAAATTCTAACTTTGCCCCTGTCATAATTTTCTCTTTACACGCTTCTGTATACACATGTATAAAGTTTTACACTTTTGAAAATCCTGCATTTATAACACTTAACTTGTTAACACTTGTAAATACTAACTATGACAAAATGCATACTAAATAATTTTAGATTTTTTTAAATAATAAATAAACGAGATATTTAAACAATCTTTGTGCAAATATTTCTGCATGCCCATTTCAAGATAAATTTCTGAGATTTGAAATCTATCATTTTTACCTTAATTTTTATTAATTAGAAATATTTAAAGCAGGGTTGGCAAGTTTTTGACAGCGTACGGTTTTATCCGGTTAAAACCGTGGTTTAAACCGTCATGGCTAAAACCTCTTGTCAAAAACCTCAAATACTACACTGATCTGTAAAATTTCACATTAAACATCTGTCACAAATATACAATATTAGATGTAATATTAAAAATTCACTTTTACTGTATTGTATATTATCATTTCTGGAAGAAAAAAAAAAAAATTGTCATAAATCTGAAAATTTGGCCTGCCTCCAAACTTGCTCAACTAGCAATGCTTCTGCTATCAAGCCCTGCTAGCTCAGCACCAATTGAGAGAGTATTTTGTAACTTTGGCTTCATACATTCTAAACTCATAAACCATTTGGGTGTAAATAAATATGCTAAATTGGTTAAGTGGTATAGGATGCTGTGGGGTAAAATTGATCCAGATTATTAACTGTACAAAATCATTTTCTTCTGTTTGAATATTCTAAAAACAATGTTTTATTACAATTAAAAGGTAATTTAATTCTTTTGTAATTATTAAATTACAGTATAATTAATTTTAAACAAAAAATTACTCAATGTTTCTCTCTTGTTCTTAAAATGTTTAAAGAGCATTACACGTTTTTGACGGTTTAAGCCAGTTTTTGACGGTTTAAACCAGTTTTTGACAGTGTAAGCCAGTTTTTGACACTTGTCATGTCAAAAACCAGTTTCTGACGTCAGAAACCCAACCCTGATTTAAAGACCTGCTAATTACCCACAATATAATTAAATTTCAGCATAATGTATGGCAACTGTTGCTAATTTAAAAATTTAACAACAAACTCTAGTGAATGAAAATCCATACAATTAAATCAACTAATTTTTTTTTAATTTTGATTAAAATAAAAAATAAAAAGTTTCAATCAGTTGATTTAAATAAACTCATTGAAATTGTAAGCACTATCTCTAATTCAACAATATTTAATCAAACTACTATCATAAAAGTTTACAGAAACACACACACTAAAAAAAAAAAAAAAAAAAAATTGCATTATCAAAAAAAAATCCCAGTTTTTGTGTAGTAAAAAGATACATTAACTTTAGAAACATAGTAAATTTTAGCAAATTTTTAAGCCCAGAATTTATTTTAAGTTGTTATATTAATCTGAAAAGTCTAGAATAATCTGCAGCAGCAGCTGTCATGCTGAATTGTTTCTGTTACTGGGTGCAGTCTCTTCAACAGGCATACACATATACATATTTACAGTTCGCACACACATACACATATTATTAATATAGATTATCACACATGATAGAAGTGTTATAAAGAATTTAAAAAAAAAATACTCACAGAAGCAAAATCAGGTTTCAATTCAATTACTTTTGTAAGATCTTTTAAAGCTGATGCAATTTTTCCAATAGCAAGATACACAGTTGCACGTGTATAATAAGTTAAATAATTATATGGATCAGCATCTATAGAGGAAAAAAAAAAGTTAAGCATATATATATTGGTTTTATCTCAATCAAACTGATGAAAAATTTGTACAAGTTCAAAATTTTGAAACTGGAATAAATACATGAATTAATAATATAGTATAAAACAATTGCATTTTAAAATTTTATTAATTGTACTATTATTTACTTACCTGAAATTAGATGATTATTTAAAAAATTATTCAAACTATTTATCATCACTATAAAAAAATATATATCAATTATTGTTTGATTAGTCCTATTAATTTTTGACTTTTAAGCCATTTGCAACAAACAGTTACATTCTTTGTCAGATGATGGCTGCAGCAGGATAAATTTATTCAAACACTCGATTGGGCAGCTGACTTTTCTCGGACTAGGGAAAGCACTTAGTAGCAGGGATTCAAATTTCACTGCAACACAAAATTTTGTTTTGCAAATGAAAAATGCCATTCAAAATTTATTTATAAGAATTTTTTATTTAAAAATTAAACAACATAAGTATGCATTTTCAATATTTCCTTTAATTTCGTTCTTGGAGAAAAAAAAAAAAAAGATAAAGATTGTGTTAAGCTAGGACAGAACGCGGAGCAGCAATTACTAGGTCATGTGATTCATATGGCCAATCCACTAACTAGTTTTAAACTCAGGTCGAATAACCCAAGGTTGAATAATTGCAGCTCTGAAGTTATTGATGAATTCGAAATATTAACTGGTGGTTAGATTTGCCAACCTAGGGTTTCTCAGGGGTGCAGAATGTGTTCGATCCAGCGATCTAGGATCGGGGGAAATTTTACCCATCAGGGGAAATTTTGCAGAAAAAATATACAATTGATTTTGATTTTAGCAAGGAATTCGCCGATATTAAACAAAATTTCATTACAAATAAAAAGATCCGAATGGAGACTTTCACAAAATCAATCTCAGAATAATATGTACCGTATATACTCATGCTAAGTTCAGAAATTTTGGAAAACAAATCTATTCCTACGATAATACAGAATGTATATAAGCCTGTAACATATCGTTAAATATTAGGGAAATTTCCATATGGATTGGGGGAAATGTTGGGAGTAAAAACATTTTCTGCATCCCTGGGGTTTCTCAACTAAGAGTTGAACCGCAAGTTAAAGGTCGGCCGTGACTTGACCAGTTAAAGTAGTAACAGATATCTCCAAAGAATGGTAAAAGATGGCAGCACTGTACAGCTTTTAATAATGTTCAATTCATATTGAATAGATAGCATTCACAGGCATACATAATGCAGTTTTAAAAATGGCAACAGTGGTAAATTACTGTAGGATAGAAGACCAGCATCCTATGCTACAATTTTTGTTGGGCAAAAGGACTTAAATCAAAAAATGTTCATATAGAAATGTTATCTGTTTATGGAGATACGTGTTTATCATGTACAGTAGTAGTGTACAATTGGATCTCCAAACAATTTGTAAATGACGGCGATATTCAGCATGAAGTCCTACTGTGGATGAGACAGTAACCCAAAGAATTTTATGCAGCTGGAATTGGGGCTCTGGTAAAACGATGCAATAAGTGCATCAATGTTGCTGGAGATTATGTGGAAAAATAAAAATTGTTTCCAAATGATTATCATGTTAAATAATTTTTGTATTATATTTTGACTTACTAAATAACTTTCTCATATTTGTGTGATGATTTTTTTTTTTTTTTTTTTTAAATAAGGAAACTGATTAAATGCAGGGCCGTGCTTAAGGGGGGGCGAGCCGGACATTTGCCCAGGGCCGCCAAAATTCGGGGGCCGCAAAAAAATTGATGTTGTTTTTACATTTCACAAGTTTTTATCTAGATACTTTCTGACCAGTCCGGCACTGTCCGCCAATGAATGATCCTTACATTAACCTCAAATTTGTGTGATTCTATGGCTTAAGACTCCATTTTGTCTCAATTTATATTTTTGCTTGAATAATTTTTGAATTGAAAGTATGCTATTTTTGTTGTTGTTGTATTTTTGATTTCTGGAGTCCTTGCACGCCGAAAACGAGCGAATCCTCAGGTTTTTTTACTGATTTCGTCAAATTTTCCTACATTTTATTTTGTGAAAAATATTTCTACCCGTCTGAGTGTTTCAAAATTTTAGTAGGTGATATAAATCTGATATACGAGATGTTCTAAAAAGATTGTGTTAAAATGCAGACATTTAGTTACTTTTAGCAGAAAAAAATATCGTCTCTGTTAGGGGCCAAGTGACCTGTGTACGTCGGTGTATTGAAAAGATTAAAATTCATATGTTTTAAAACTGACTGCACGATCGATTAGAAGATTTCAGCTTTAAGAGTATATTTTTGGTTTGTCGGAATCCTTAAAATTGCACTGTAAAGGGGGGAAAACTGCGACGAAATATTCAGGTTTTTACAGATTTCTTCAAAATTTTCACACATTATATTTTGCGAAAGAAATTTTTATCCTTCAGAATGTTTCATAATTTTTGTAGGTATAAATGTGGTCTACAAAAATGCTCTAAAATACTCGTTAAAATTAGAACGTTTAGTTACTTTTAGCTTAGAAAAAATATTGTGTCTGTGCAATTCACGAAGTGACGCGTGTTTACAGGTATATTAGAAAGGGTTCAAATTCTATTTTCTAAAGCCAATTACACCATCGGTTAGAAGAAGGCTTTGGCTTTAAGAGCATATTTTTGGTTTGTCAATACCTATAAAATTCCATCTTAGGGAGACGTTGCAATAAGGGCCGTTAAAAAAATCAAGAGGTTAACTGTGATATCTTTTTTAATTCATTGCGGCATTTGAGACGTAATAGTACAATGTTAGAATATTTCTTTCGTTTTGAAGTTTACTATGCAGTTTGGACGACGTAAGTTGATAAATAATGACAAAACTCATGCGTTGTTTCTTTTCCGTTCTTTTGCTTCAGTCGACTCTTAAATAAGATTTTAGACCATGCGCCATAAATTTTCCCTTGTCGCAACGACCGCACCAAGATGGATTTTTAATGACAGTGAATTTGTTGTTAATTAACAACTCACCAAATTATAAGAATTTAAAAATTATGAGTCTCAGGTGCAGGGTTGGTTTTTTGACGTCAAAAAGGGTTTTTTGACATGACGACGGTTTAAACCGGATTAAACCGTCAAAAACCTGTCGAAAACCCATAGAGTTACAATCTGCTGTGATGCACCAGAGTTTGTTGTTAAATTTTTAAATTAGCAACAGTTGCCATACAATATGCTGAAATTTAATTATATTGTGGGTAATTAGCAGATCTTTAAATATTTCTAATTAATAAAAATTAAGGTAAAAATGGTAGATTTCAAATCTCAGAAATTTATCTTGAAATGGGCATGCAGAAATATTTGCACAAAATTTATGTTTAAATATCTCGTTTATTTATTATTATTTTAATATTTTAAAAATCTAAAGTTACTTAGTATGCATTTTGTCATAGTTAGTATTTACAAATGTTAACAAGTTAAGTGTTATAAATGCAGGATTTTCAAAACTGTAAAACTTGATACATGTGTTTATTTTTTTTATTTTTTTTTTTTTTATGCTATACACATTATATACAGAAGCGTGTGTGTAAAGAGAAAATTGTGACAGGGGCAAAGTTAGAATTTGGTGCCCCTCTACCCAACTTTTTCTTGTGACAGGCCAAAAGATAACGTTTTTAATATAAATTTGGATAGTGCCCCCTAAATTTTCATGCATGGGGCAACTGCCCCCTCCCCTTCTCACAGAGCTGATTGTATACGTAATATCTAAAAAGTTAATTTGAATTTAAATATAATACATATAATTTATTATATGTATGATTATTACACATTATAAACCATTTTTATCTCTACCCCGCCCCACAACACACACACTAATAGTATTAAGATTTTTCAGCATAGTAAATAAATAGGCTGAATATTGTAAATAGATACTCAGATGTTTCTTATTATCTTTATGTTAGTTATAAATTCAAAAAATGACTGATAATTTAAAATTCAGAATTACTGATTTTTTTTTGAAAAACTAACTAACAATTGTAAAAGTCAAAACAGAAAAAATCTACAAAATACTTCTAAAACATAAAATATTATGTAGTTTTTTTTATCTTATAAAACACATAATTTTAAAAAATAAAACATTCAATAAATATTTCCAATTAATTTGATTACATAATCTAAATCAATCCAAATGAAATTATCAAAGTAGAAATTTAATTCAATATTGCAATTCATTTGCTCCACGTAGCACATAACCAGTTTTGAACAATTTTCTGTTTCTAATCAATTACAGAACTTGTCTAATCTTTTATATTATTTTAAACTATACACTAAGTTTGGTTATAAATAAATTTCTTCATAATATAATCCCTGCTTATTTTGAATAACATATTAAAATTTAATAAATAATATTACAAAAGATAAGTTTTCCAAAGTCTGAGATTTTGTTTACTATTCAAAATATATTTTTCAAAAATTTAAATTTATTTTTCCTACAACATATTTAGAAACATTTTCCTTATTAAAAGCAAATAAATTTTACTTATTAAATATAAATATAGGTAGATATATATATATGTAAATAAATATTTTTATTTACATATAAATATAGGTTTTTGACAGTTTTAGACATTTTTGACAAAGAGGTTTTTGACATGACAGTTTAAACCATGGTTAAAACCGTCAAAAACTGTCGCATGTCAAAAACTTGCCAACCCTGCTCAGGTGTCATGAGACACTTTGGGTTAACCTCACAAAATGTTTCAGTCTCGTAAGTGCCGTGGGTTGCGCTAGCCATCGTACACAGATAGACGCACACACACGCAGACAGAGCTGAACTTTGCTTTATTAGTATAGATGCTGAACCTATACATAAGGACTAGAGGAAACTAGTTACTACTCTAAAAAACTACAGACAACTTAGAACAATCGAAAGGAGTTAAAATGGAGTGAACAATGGTTTTTCTGAAGAAAAGATAAAATCACGGGGAATATAGGCTTCTTTCTCCGGCCAATGTTCTTCTGAGCTTTGGATTTATATTGAGATAGTTCAATAGTACAATTTTGTAGAAAACAGCCCCTATCAAGCCCCCAAACAGCCCGTTACAGCCGTACAGAGAGTGTATGCTCTAAGATCACTCTAATTTGCTTTGTTTAAACAGAGTACCCGAGTACGAAAGACTGAATCATATTATCTGGATCATTGACAATTTTCTGCTGTTGGATTTTAATTCATTTCCTATTGACAGTGAATTTTTCGGTTCTAATCCGCATTCAATGCTGTCTCGACACCTTACGGTTGTTTTCGTGATTTTTTATGCAAGATCTATCACTCATTTGAAAATTAGTTTTTTCAAAATAATTAAGTGAAAATTTTTGCTGCCTATTGGACTTTTATTATAACTTCTATAAGGAAAGGTTTTTTTAGACGCTGTAAGAAAATTATTTTAAATACAACGTTTTAAATGTATTGTTTGGAATGTTCTGTATTGTTCACCATTAAATTGTTTCGCACGTAAAAATTTGTCTTAATGTTTCCTTTCTATTTTAATGACAACTTCTAAATATATTTTTAATTAAAAAATAGTGGAAAATATTATTAAATGTGCATTTTTAAAAATTGACAACAGTAGAAGAAAAAGATACTTTTACGAAATATGAGATTATTCTCTATGCCGATAGTGAAATTTTCACAAAAAATAAACACTTACAAAACAGACAAATTCAAAAAAATGTTTAGATTCAATCTAATCCAACATTGCCTGTACAAAAAAGAGTTCATTTGCTATTATTCATAGTTTCTGATACTATCACACTTTTTTAACCCCTTCGCGACGGAAGCCTTTTGCGAAATTTTTAATGTTTTGTCACCAGTTTTTAAAGAAAGAAATTTGTGACTTATTAAATTGAGAAATGCTTCGATTAAATAAGGGAAATTTTACATTAAAATTTTACTAGGGGGATAAACCACGAATCTTAAGCATTTTTACGGCGCGAATCTTGTCGCTCGTCCCCAAGGGATTAACTGAACTATATTTGACAGTTCTCAGCGTTAAATTTGCTTAAAATAAGAAAAATAATAAAAATTAGATAGTTTTTTTAGATTGTTTCAATGTATATATATCTTCTTCGTATATAGTTACAGATATTCTTCTTCGTCAAAAAGAAAAAAAAAATAAAGTTTTTGACTGTGGATGATAGCATAAGTCTAGGATTAACAGAAGTTTTTTAACAAAATTATTTGAGTTAAATCTGTCAATTGAAGATTGTTTTGTACAGGGCTGTGATAACGAAGAAAATATGTGCAGTTGTCAAAAGTGTGTTCAAGCTAGAATATTAAAAATAAATCTAAAAGTATCATTTATTCCAAATGGTTATCGCAGCAGGAATCTAGTATTAAGTGATAAATAGTATTAATCTAGTATTAAAAGATATAGCCAAATCCTCTATTATTGCAAAACCCTTCTTCGGACTTTTTCAACAGATATACATTCTTTTTCTTGCTTTTAGTCAAAGATGGCACATTATAAAATAAATAATAAATATGTACAAAAATTAACGTGTTAACCACTCTCCGATAAAAGATGGAAATGACGAGTTGAAAACATAAAGGATATTTATTCCCAATCGAATTGGAGATATTTTTGATGCGTTAGTAGAGACGTTTCTGAAGCTCAAATGACATGAAAAACTGAACAGATGCAACTTCATTGGCAACAGAAATGGAAAGCTTTCAATATTTTACAACACTGTATATTTGAGACAACACTTTGACACAATTCAGCTGAGCTAGCAAATCAATTCAACATTCTGGCATAAAAACTGACTATGCTTTGAAATTAATAATGAATATGCTTCAACTTTTAAAAGACTATGTAGAAAATAGTCTTCCTAATGTTCAAATTTCAGCAAGGGAACTAGTTGAAGAGCATGAATTGAATGCTGGAGATATTACCTTTTCACGTATATCATTTTCACTTCGCAGAAAAAGTTTAAATAATTTTCTTAAGAAGCTGATGATGTTCCAAGTGATGTAAATCCTATATTGGAAACCTTGAAATATTTGTTCAGCCATAGGTTTCAGGAATTGTGTTGAATAGTGTCATTGCATAGAGAATTTTACTCACTATTCCTGTAGACATTGCATCAGCAGAACGATGCAGAACTCTTTTTCAAAGTTAAAATTTATAAAGGCTTATATAAGATCAATGCCTATGTTCAATGAACGTCTCTTTCTGCTTTCATTCTTATTTCGATTAAAAACGATTTGGCATTTTTTTTTTTTTTTTTCAAAATTCATAAGATTACTTTGTTGCTAAAAAAGGACGAAATAATTCTTTATGATGTATAAATAGTTGATTTATAGTATATTCCACAAGTTTCATTAATAAAAAGTACTGTACAAATTCAGTTGTGCCTTTACTTTATTTTGACTGCTCGGACAGAAATGAAGTTCAGTTTATAAATTTTATTTTTAAACGTGTATGACAAAACATCTGCCATAATGCTATGGGTAATAAAATAAATTTCCTTTTAGATAGATGCAGGTTTATGAATAATTAGGGCCCTGGCAAAGATAAATTTGGAGGCCCCTTTCGAACCATTGGAACATTATTCAAATAGAATTGACGGTTACTCATATGTGTATGTATAATGCATAAACATATTTTTGCACTTTAGATATAAATAGAAGAAATTTCTTATCTCCGTCAATTCTAAATTAAATACCTTATTATTTTTTTAAGTACACCTCTTTAAAAAAAATAACAACCGAACAAAACTCTTTTATGTAACTTAAACAATTTATTGTATTACTTTAAGTTGAATTTAATAACTTCAACATATGGAAGAGATGAAATTGGAAAAAGAAAGTAAATATTTTATAATTCATTATATGGATTTGGAGCCCCCTTAAGGTCCAGGGACCATTGGCAAAGTCCCAATTTGCCCATGCGGTAACAAGGGCTTGAGTAGATGTATTATATTATACTATGTACTATTTATGATGCTAAAACATGAGAATCAGATCAACAGAAATTTACTCTAAATATATCATGGGAAATGAAAGCAAACGAATATGATTATTATTGGTGTGCAAGGAAAAATTTCCCTTTTTTTTTTGTAATAATTTTTATGACATCTTTTTTACACCTTGGTGCACACTAATTTCACTCTTATGATACATTTGGTACAGTTTATAAAATTTTATATAGATTTAAAAAAATTCAGAAAAAAAGGCCGCCAAAATATATTTCGCCCAGGGCCGCGAAAGTCCTAAGCACGGCCCTGATTAAATGTCAAGGTATTTTCATAGGACAAATAGTATAAAATACACACAGAGAATAATTATACTAACCAACAGCTGCATGGTAGTGTGAAAGTGCATCATCATAAAGGCCTTGAGTCAAAAGGTCTCTTCCCAGCTGAATATGTCTATCAACATCTGGATTATGAGTCCATTCATCACCTAAACAGAAAATTAATACATCAGCCTCTTTTAATGAGAATTTTTTTTTTTAAAGGGGGGTGGTGGGCAAGAAATATTAATTTTATTGACTTTTATAATTTAACTAGCGGCCCGCCCTCGCTTTGCTTCGGGTAGTCCCGTGTCACTGCTGACACCGCAAATTGTTACTACCACTTCATCCCATTAAATTAAACTTCTAAAACCATTACTCTAGGGTTCAGCCTGCGTTTGCAATGTATAAGCGGAAAAAATGAAATTATTTACGACATCACATTAAAAACCTCAAAAAAAAGAGTATTTCTCCATTATTTAATGGATGTTATTATACATGTAAACCTTCCTCTTGAATCACTCTATTAAAAAAACCGCATCAAAATCCGTTGCTTAGTTTTAAAGATTTAAGCGTACATAGGGATATAGGGACAGAAAAAGCGACTTTGTTTTATACTATGTAGTGATATAGAAAACACATTTTAGAACACGCTTATTTTTAAAAAAGTAAAGAAAATACTAACCATTACTTGTTATCTTCTGCACTCAAATAAGTATTATTTTATAATTAAATTTGTATCTTGCACATTTATTTTTTAAAATTACTTTTTTCTTTACTTACTCTTTTCTTTCTACGGAAATTTCTTTTAATAGTTTAAAAAATATATTGGTTTTAATTATTTTTTTATTATTATTAAAACAATAATTATTGCATTTCATTTTTATTTTGCAAATGAACAACTTCAATATTGGCATCTAAAAACATGACTGGTTAATAGTGGGGACCCACTTTTGTAAAAAGGGTGAAATGCAGTTTACTCTCCTTCGCCAAGGCGACTTTTTTTTTTTGGTGTGATAAATGCTCTAATATGGCAACCCTTGTATTTTCATTTTCTTCTCTTGCATTTTCAATGTGACAAACCTAAGGAGTGCTCCATTTTAAAGTCTTTGCTTTTTAAACCGTATCCTACCGTTTTCTAAGCCGTTTCCTGATTGGACACTCCTTTTTGTTACATGTTTTTTTATTGGATGAAAAAAGAGAACTGAGAGAAGGAGCATTTAAATTTTTGGAAAAACGTTAATGTTGCAATGGATTGCACGTTGAAAAGTTGTCCACTGCAGTTGCGTAGCATAATTTCGATTATTTGTTTTCTCATCTCGTAGGTTTTGGAACAAGTACCGATATGGATAAATGCATGACAGGTGAGAATAAATATTCGATCGTTTATTTTTCTCTTTTTTTAACCTGTATTTTTGAGCTTTGATTGAATTATGTATGAAAGTTGTTGTAGTTGTATTTTGTGTCGGCCGATTATCTGCGCTATGGGATATAGGCCCTATGGGGAGGGATGCCCTTCGTGGGGGTCTTTCTAAGGGAACCTAACCCGTATTCACGCAAGGTTCGAAGAAAACCACGAAAACTCCGAACGGTTAGGCCGACGGCCGCGATTGGGTTCGAACCCAGCACCTGCCGTCTACCAGTTGAGAGGTCAGACCCTCTCGGCCACTGGTGGGGCCAATTATGTATGAAAGAGAGGCTGATTGTTTCAAGATATGAATGACTAAAAATGATAGATTGAGTGATGGTTTTGAAAAAAAAAAAACATCCTAGAGTAGAAGATAAAATTATGAATAAAAAAAAGGGGAGGTTCAGGGGGGGCGGCAGCCCTCCTGATTAAAACAAGACCCTCTGAATAAAAAGACTACAACATTGTTTTGCTCCTTTTACTGTTAACAAACATTCTTTTTTAATAATTTGGGTAAGTAAAAAATTTGTTTTTTGGTATATTTGATAAAATGTATTTTAAAAAAATACATTAAATGTATCTTTAAAAATGTATTTCGAAAAAATTTGAAATTATGTATTTTTTATTTTTATTCAAAAATACAGGTTAAAATAAGAGAAAAAAAACTGATCAAATATTTATTTTCACATTTAAAGCATTTGTCTAGATAGGTACTTGTTTAAAAATATATGAGAAGAGAAAACAAATAATAATTTTGTGTACTCTCTCTCGGAGATGTTGTAGCTACGGGAGTTAGTACACAAAAATGCGCCATTGGCAATTTTTGAAAATCGCGCCAAGAAGGAGAGCAAACTGCAATCGCACCAAAAGGGCACAGAATTTTAGAAGTCTTTGATCCCAAGGACCAGGATTTTTCAAGTTCAGCAACATCACTGGCTAAAAGTAAACAAAATGTCCATATTTTAACACAAACTTTTTTAAAACATCCCACAAAACTAAATTTACATCACTTACATAAATATTGAAACGTTCGTATGGATAGAATTACTTTTTACAAAATAAAATGGGTGAAAATTTTTACGAATTCAGTAGTAAACCTGAGTGTTCCATTACAATGTCATTTGCTTTCAGTACATACAGATTCCAAAAATCAAATGAGATAGAATATAAAATACCAAATAGCATATGCTTTCAATTTAATATCTTTTCATGATTTTTTCATTTAAAAATATAAATTCTGACAAAATGGACTCAAAGATATAAAACCATAGAAATTTGAGTTTCATTTAAGGGTCATTTAAGAAAACAGATAACATTTGAACACTGAATAACTTCACGGGCCAGGGCAATGTCAGGGAGGTCAGATAGTATCAAATAAATTTATCAGTTTTTTGTTGATTTTTTTTTTAAAGATTAATAAGGAGATTTATAAAGCTAATTGACTCTGTTATGATCTATATGATCAGACTGGGTGACATAAGAATATAGTTCCAGAAAAATACTTTTTAAATGTGATACACCATAATTTATTAGTGATAAATTTAGGGATGGGACGAATATTCGGCCACTATTCAGTATTCGGCCTATTCGGCCCTTTTGCCGAATATCGAAGGCTTATTGACCGAATACTTCGGCCGAATACCTATAGCCGAATAGTGAAAGATATCTTGCCAAATAAATTTAGGATTTGAAGAATTTAATTTTTTGCAATTTTTTTTTCTCTAATCCAAATTGGTTACTTCATTTATGAAGTCATTCTCGTTCTTACTTGCAAAACATAGTTATTCAGATACTAAAAAATATACAGCCTTTCTGTATTTCCTATAAAGGTTGGTGATATTTTAGAAAATGCTGCCCAAGTTAGAGATTTAATTGTACAGGATATGTCTTCATTAGAGAACGATATGTTACAATTCAAGATATAAAAACACTTATCGAAAAAAAAAACAAAAAAAAACACTACTTTATTTTAAAACACTAGGGGGGGCCCGCCCCCCTGCTCGCTATGCTCGCCAACCCCCCGCGTAATCGCTTCGCGATTCCAAATTATTGGCTACCTCTGCTTGCTGCGCTCGCCAATACCCCATGATATGAATAAGCAGTTGCAGACCTTTCAAATGATGTGTCACACTACTGGTGTTGTAAAGAAATTAAAAATGTGCCCCCTGGGGGGGGCAGAGTGGGAGGCGACACAAAAGACATCCCTAATATGAATAAGCAGCTGCAGACCGCTCAAATGCTATGTCACACGACTGGTGTTGTAAAGAAATTAAAAATGTGCCCCCCTGGGGGGCAGAGTGGGGGTGACACACAAGACATCCATAAAATGAATAAACAGTTGCAGACCTTTCAAATGATGTGTCACACAATTGGTGTTGTAAAGAAATTACAAAATGCGCCCCCTCTGAGGGCAGAGGGGAGGTTACACACAAGATATCCATAATATGAATAAGCAGTTGCAGACCTCTCAAATGATGTGTCACACAACTGGTGTTGTAAAGAAATTAAAAATGTGCCCCCCTGGTGGGGCAGAGTGGGGGATGACACAAAACACATCCATAATATGAATAAGCAGTTGCAGACCTTTCAAATGATGTGTCACACAACTGGTGTTGTAAAGAAATTAAAAATGTGACCCCCCCCCCTGGGGAGAGCAGAGTGTGGGGGTGACACACAAGACATCCATAAATTGAATAAGCAGTTGCAGACCTTTCAAATCTTGTGTAACACGGCTGGTGTTGTAAAGAAATTAAAAATGTGTCCCCCTTGGGGAGCAGAATGGGGGATAACACACAAGACATCCATTATATGAATAAGCAGTTGCAAACCTCTCAAATGATGTATCAAACGACTGGTGTTGTAAAGAAATTAAAAATTTGGCGAAATATTACAGTTATCGCCAAGTTGGCGTCACTTTTGACAACTAATTTTGGTCGCCAAATTTGGCGATATATCGCCAAGTTGGCAACAAACTTGGCGATTGTTGGCGATGGTAACCTTTCCTCTCTTTATGGTAACCCATACGGCGATGCATAGACGGAGCCATTTCCTGATTGGTCTATTCGACTCATGGAAGGAGTGGACAACCCGGATTCGTTAGTTCCGGAAATCTTCCACATCAGCATCATTCCAGGAGTCATTCCTTTTAAGGCTAGTTTTTTTTTACTATAGAAGGATATGAATATTTATTAATGTCTGCAAATTCCATGCACATGTAAAAAAGGCTCTTATGAAATTCATAACTTATTTTCTATGAAGTGAGAAATGAAAAAATTCATTCACTAGGTGTACTAACGGAGATTCATTTTCAAAATTAAATATCAAATATTACTATTCCAAATACAACGATACATCTGAAAACAGAACTGGTGTCAAACTAGATACACATTAGATGACACAACTTGCTTTATGAAGATGGTTTTATAAATATTTAAACATAAATTCTAAATGCTGGACAAAATAATTTTTTTATTCTATAGTTTTCACTTTTAAATAATTACTAGCGCACCCGACAGACGTTGTCCTTCTTGGCACCAACTCCAGAAAATCAAATAAATGTACGTAAATATGGTAATACGCAGAATAAACACTACGCTCTTAATTTATTTTCTTATTACAATTATGTAAGGAAATTATTTTTCACTCTTCAGTATTTTTTTAAGTCGGTTCAATTTTTGATAGAAAAGTTTATTTTTCTCTTTTTAGTTAAAAGTTAACGATTGTCTGAAGTCGGTTAATCAAAATTATAATACAGGAAATATTATTGCAAAGCATACACGTTTGTCAGCAGTGGGGTTCGAACACGCGATCTCTTTCCTCTAAAAGCTGAGCTTAAAACTGGCACCTTACATCGCTCTGACATTCCTTCTGCACTCCATTCATCGAACTTATTCAACACTTTTAATTAGCGAAAAATCACTAACTATTAGTTTTTGCCTAATTACTAAAAAAGTACTGAATCAAATTTGACGAAATGTGAATCTAAACCATTCTCGAATCTACTGGAACGTACACACAAGATTTCATCAAAATCGGTCCAGTCGTTTAGGAGGAGTTCAATTACATACACACGCACAGAAGATTTTTATATATAAAGATGAGCATTGAAAATTTCAGGTTTTTGAGCCGAAGACATCGCCAAATTAGGAAAATGTGAATTATCTCACGAACTACTGGATTTAAACGAATTTGCTTAGTACCATTCGATTCAGAATGAAAAAATGCACTAAAATATGTTATCAGTTGAAAAATAACTACAAAAGCCGATTTTTATGGAATTTTTTAAAAGTTCATTCTTTTTTCTACTCATCTTAGGGGTGGAATTTTTGAAAATCCATTTTTAGCGGCACTCGATGTTATAAGCAGTATTTTTACCCCAATTTTCAAGATTTTTGGATCGGTAGATTTTTTTTTGTGCTATGATTAATACGAAATCCTGACTTTAATATACATAGCACTTTTAATTAGCGAAAAATCACTAACTATTAGTTTTTGCCTAATTACTAAAAAAGTACTGAATCAATTTCGACGAAATGTGAATATAAACCATTCTCGAATCTACTGGAATGCACACATAAAATTTCATCAAAATCGGTCCAGTCGTTTAGGAGGAGTTCAATAACATACACATGCACAGAAGATTTTTATATATAAAGATTTGCATAATTACTGGCTTAAATATGTAACATTTATGTGTATATTTTTAATTTACATCTTCCTTCATTCATGTTGTTATCAATTTCTGTTTATCCTTTTAATGCTTGTTGAACCCTCTAAGCGTTTGGCCCGTAAAATTCCGTACACTAAGCTCCAGGTTTCACTGCAATATAAGCAATGTTGAGGATATTATAATTCTATAAATTTAATGAATTTTCAAAGCATTGAAGAATGATTAGGACTCTCAAGGATTACATTTATATTCCTAAATAAGATTTTTTATGTAATATTGAAAGAATCATATTTTATTAGCATTTAAAACAAGATGCAGAGAAAAAAACATTACAATTTTACCCATTTGCAAGACGCTTGGAGGGTGAATGAATGGAATATTGTATGTGCCGATTCAAATCAGGGTTCGTGATTTTTTTGATTTTTTTATAAAAATCAAAACAATCGGATTTTTTTTATTTAAATCTGATTATTTTGATTTAAATCAGATTTTTTTGATTTTTTTAAAAATTGCTACACATTATTATTATTTTATTACTTTTTGTTTAATTTAAATAATATAAAGTTTACATACATAGACATGCATATTATAAGAATTATCTATTACTAATATTACACAATTTACATAAATGATTCATATTATTTCAAGGTAAAATCTTAGGCTATGAAAAAAATCTTGATTACACAAAATGCATGAAAAACTACGAATCAGATGTCAAAAATTAATTCAACCTTCAATATTTTAATTAAAATAAAAAACATCTGCAACACATAAAAAATTTAAACAAAATTGGAAGTTTTTAACTAAGTTTTTAACTTATTTTTTTTTTAAGTGTTGACTGAGAAAAATGTGTTCAATTGCTGCCATCAAAATACTTAAGGCCAGAGGACACAAATTGAGATGTCATCACTAATCGACTGACTTCTCAGTAGTGTTGGAATTTACACAAGAAAATTTTGAATAGCAATTTTATTTTACTTGTGGAATATTTATCTTATAAAACAATAACTATTTAAACACAATAATAAGAACTTGGAATCCCTAAATAAAAATTCAGCCAGAGAAGGAATGCTACAGTGTTGCCGCATCTGGATATTTTTTTTATTGGGGGATTCCAAATTCTCATGTGTATGTTTAAGTTTAACCACTTCACCGTCTGCCCCGAGATAAGTCGGGGGTAAAAGCACTGTTTCCCCATACCCGTCGCCGGTTAAGTGGTTAAGAAGTAATTAATCATAAGTTAATCAGTGTGTTCAGTGTATTATACGATGATTGATATTCCACAAATAAAATAAAAGTAAATTGTTATTCAAAATTGTCTAGTGTGAATTCCAACATAATTGAGAAGTAAGTCAATTAGTGAATACCTCACAATTTGTGTCCTCTGGCCTTGAGCATTTCGATGGCAGCGGTTTAACAGTTTTATCTGTTGATTTCTAATTTCTGTAAGTATCAAACCAAAGGCAAAAAACATTTGTTCAATTGAAGCAGATAAATCTATTGCAGTAAAAAGCTAGTTGATCATTATTTCTCTTTTTAGTAAGCTTTTTCGATAACTGTAACAAAAATACCTTCCACCATTCTAAAGGGCTGAGATCAGTTATATTAAATTAAATAAATAAATCCATTGCTGATTCAGATTTTGCTCAAATCTTTATATAGCATGCTTCACCAAAGTACAGCACATAAAGTCATACAATTTTATTTTACCTCAACTTGCAAAAGTTTTTCTAAATACTAATGAGTAAATATTCAAATATTTAGTATATTTCTGTTTAGATTTCTTTACCGTTGCAAGATTATTTTATAATTTGATTCAAATGAAATTTGAAAGCATTTTTTTTTTTTTTTTTTCTAAACTTTACATTTATTTTACGTTTTTACTAAGCTTAAGCTTTATCTTTCTGAAAGTTGTTTGATTATATATGGTATATAAAACTAAATTATATTAAAGCACATTATTATGTTTGTTTCACCTGAAATTTATTAAAAAATAATTTAAAAGAAAAACTGATTTAAATCAATGATTTTTTTTAAAAATCAGTTGATTTAAATTGTGATTTAAATCATGATTAAAATCAAGCCGATTTAAATCAACAAACCCTGATTCAAATGTCAAAGATTTTGTTAAAATATGCATTCTACTTTAAGCATAACCTTTTGCTTTAATGTAATTTGTAATTTAAAGATTGACAACTAATTTCCAAACAGTCTCATTCTTACGAATTTGCTTATTATTAGGGACACAAACGCTTAATGATCAAATTTACATCATTAAAGCTTATTTCAAACAATATTTCCTTGCGAATTCTGAGAGAGAGAGAGATTAAGAATATTATTAACTTTGGATGCAATAAAATATAAAAAGTATCATTTGATAGTAAAAGTGAAATACATTGTTCATATTTTAATGGAAATATTTTACCATCCTGCCTGACTTACTGAAAATCAATTTGATGTACATTAAGATAAAAGAATATAATGCAATTTCATAATTTTTTTGTGTTAAAATAAGTGTCAAATTTAAGAATACATTTAAAAGCACATTTAAGAGTAATAATTATTAATGTGTGCCTATTTTTTTAATTATATATAATCAAATTTTTTTTTTCTTTATTGGGAAAAAAAGTTAGTATTCGGCATAAAATTTGGCCGAATATTCGGTATTCGGCCAAATCACTATTCATCCCATCCCTAAAATACCAGATTGGATTTTTTACAATCAAGGTTACTGCAAATTCCAAAAAGGTTATCTAAAAATAATAAAGAAAACTTTTGACGACTTTCTTCATTTTACGAATTTTTAATCATATAAGACTATTTTGATCAGAATATCAGATAAAAACTAATAAAATATAGGATTTCACAATCTTCCATCTATAAATATATATATATATTTATATATTTTTTTTCTTTTTGTACTATTTGGTTATCTTGTAGACTAAATTACTGTCACCAAATTCTAAGATTAAATGCCTATAATGGTGATCGCAAATAACACATTTACTTGACATTAAACATGATACAAGTGCTTTTTACATCATCAAGTAATTTCTTATTTGTATTTTTATAAATATTCTAAAATAATGGTTCTTTCATTGGGTCATTCCCAGGGTTGGGTTTTTGACGTCAAAAACTGGTTTTTGACATGACAGTGGTAAAAACCGTGTTTTTACCGGTTTATTCCGTCAAAAACCCGTAATTTTCAATTTTTGTCCAATTTATAATACAAGTGCAGCATGCAATTCATTTCTAATTTTTCCTTTTTGTTTGTGTTATTGTTGTTATTTTCAATTACATGTTAAATTTATTTAAAAGAAGGATTTCCTAAATGGGAAAAATTTTAAAATACTAGAGAATAACAAAGACTAATATGACAAAGAATAATATTTGTCATAATCTCGATTAATATAGATTCTTCTAACTGCAATGAACATTAATATTAAGTAATAATAATAAAAGGTTATTATAGTTATTAAATAACATTCAATATACATTTTTGATAAAATATTTAAATCATTTTAGGGATGCAAAATGTTACATGGTATGAAAATAAATGTCAAGAACTGGTCATTGAATAAATTTGAATATTATTATATATAATATTTCAAAATGCTTATCTTATGCACTTCTTAAATGCAACTAAATGCTGATTTTTATTGTCATTTCAATAAGCAAAATCTTAAAATTTTTATATTAATAAAATTTTTATACAAACCTCTAACACACAATCAATTCAATTGAAAATTGAAAGCTTTTGGATTTAAAATTTAATGAATAGCAAAACAATATTTAAGAAAAATCGATATAATAATAATTTACATATTTATATATTCTATTTTTTTTTACTTTAGTGCTAATATGTATGAGTCTTGCAGACCATTCCAGCACCTATATTTTTATATATAAATTTCTACATGAATAGTCATGAAATATTTTTTAAATTGAAATTTACTAAAGCTACCATAAAGTCCATGTCTGCTTACATTTTATTTAAAATTATTCAAGTATTATTTAAAGTGAATTAAAAAAAAAATAAATAAAATTGCTTATTGTTTTAACATGCATATGACTGTATGAGTAAAAATCTTTTACCTTAAAAATTATTCTTAAATTATTATTACATTAAACATTTACAAAAATAAGATTCTTAAATGCTTTTTTTTTTTTTAAATGCATATATATTTTTTTGTTTTTGTTTTTATGATTAAATATATTTAAGAATCTTCTTGATACTGAATATTTCACATAAAATGACTTAAATACTAAAGATAGAATGAAAAAATAATTGTTGTTATGATATAAAAACAAACTACAAAAAAAAAAAAAAAAAAAAAAAAAAAAAAAAAGGTTTTTGACAGTTTTCGACATTTTTGACAAAGAGGTTTTTGACATGACGGTAAAAACCATGGTAAAATCCAGTAAAAACCGTCAGGCGTCAAAAACTTGCCAACCCTGGTCATTCCATATCAAATCAACCAAAAAAATACTTTTGAACCTTCAGGATTCAGATTTTCCTAGTTTTTTTTTTTTATTATTTGTTGTTCTTATCAAGAGGATAAGAAAAATCAAAATTTTTTATTTTTTGGATTTTTATTTTTTGAATTATTGACTTTCAAAAATTGAAAAATTGCTGAAAATTGACTCCACTTTGACACCTTTAAACAGCTGTAGACAAAAAACTATTTGACTTAGAAAGCTCAAACTGGTGTCATTATCTTCTGCTTTTAATGATCTTTAAAATGATATGTAACATGATTAATTTATTTAAAATTTTAATTTTTTATAAAAAAATTTAAAATTTAAATTTTAAAATTTTAAAAACACCTCTTTTAATTTTTTTGAAAAAAATATATGTTTTAAAGACATTAATTGACTACGTGTATGCCAACTTTCATAATGGGATGACCATGGGTTCCTATGCAAATTAATATTTTTGTATCAAGTATGCTAAATTTGCTATACTTGTTTTCCCATGTTAAAAAAGTAACTGTAAATTCATTGATTAAGGTATGAATATTACTATTAATCCATTAAGTAGTTCTTGTAATACAAAAAAAATATGAATATTAAATCTATTAAATATATCAGGTAATACTTTAGAACAAGTCTCAACAGAATAACAAGTTTTAACATGAAAAGAACAAGTCTCAACAGAATAACAAGTTTTAACATGAAAAAACAAGTCTCAACAGAATAGCACATTTTAACATGAAAAGAACAACTCTCAACATGAATAGCCAATTATACTTGTTATCACTTGATTTTTGGCTGCAGACCTCATTCTGTTTCTCAATGTGATCAGTTCACAATTATCTCAAAGTGAATTATTTGAAATTAGTTATTTTTAAATAACGTGTTGTATGAATATGTTTTTTTAGTTTATTATGGATAATCTGTGTACATATATTTTTAACATTAAGACCTTATTAATTTGAAAGTTTTGTGGATATATCAATTTTATGCAAGTTTTACAATGGTAGAAAATCTTCCACAAATACAGCCCCACCAGTGGCCGAGAGGTTCGGACCTCTCAACTGGTAGACGGCAGGTGCTGGGTTCGAACCCAATCGCGGCTGTCGGCCCAACCGTTCGGAGTTTTCCGTGGTTTTCTTCGAACCTTGCGTAAATACGGGTTAGGTTCCCTTAGAAAGACCCCCACGGAGGGCACTCCCCCTGGTCCTATATCCCATTAGCGTAGATAATCGGACGACAAAAATCAACCAACCTTCCACAAATACATGTATAAATTGTTTATAGTTCTAAGTCATACTTTTAAGTAGTAAAAGCCAAGTACTTTTTAAAAAATGGCAAATAATCAAAACATTAAAAATTGGCCTGTGTTTTCTGTCAAATGTTGTAACCCATAGGTTCCCAACCTTTTCTGGTCCACCGCCCCCTTTACAAGAGAAAAAAATGCCAACGCCCCCTCTTCCATAATAGTTAATTATACAAAATGTTAAAATATTATTACATATTATCTATATTTCATTAATCTGACAATCTATTAATCAAAGTAGAAGTTAATTAAAACGACCATCAAATGTAGTAAAATAATGTTTAATAAAAATTGAAAAAAAAATACAAAACCAATAAGAATTTTTAAAAAATTGCGAAATAGTTGAGGCTATTGGAGTTTTAATAATTTTTTCATGTCAGATTCCAATTTCTACAACATCAGTCACAAACTGTCAAGTTCAAAGATGCATGCTCTTTTTCTTAGACCGTAAATTAGTTACTGCATGGAACCCACTTTAACCCTTTCCGGCGCGGTGTCCCTTAAAAAGGACACCTAATTTTAATTTTACTGGCACCAAGAATATTTAATTAAAATTTTCCTTTGATAAAATGCCTGAAAATAAGCAAGTTCGTATTCTCTAATAAATTCGTTTATAAATTCTGGTGGCAGATAATTATTTCAATTAAACTTACTCCGCGCCGGAAAGGGTTAAGTCAAATCTGATGAAAGGAAAGCAATTAAAATTTTATGTACTCTCCCTCACAATTCAGATTAGAAAGCTGTAGATTTTTGAAGTTAGTACTCTTGGTATCCATTTCTGAATTTTAGTTCTCGATTACTGTCACGATTTTTTCGTCTAAATATGATGATACTGTTATAGCTGTATTTCGAAAGGATCTAAAAACCAACTCGGTATAATCATATATAAATATCGTGGAATTGCTTTGAGAAAACTTCATGAAGAAAGTCCCAGTGTTGACAGTAAGTAAATATTCTTGTTTTCACAGCCTGCAATATTTAAATTTATTTAATTAACGATTCTAAACACGTCCGTCACATAATCGATGTCATTTTTAGGTGCGTTCGTAATTATATAATACGTAGCACCTATAGTGGTCGTTCAGTCCGTCCGTCTGTCCGTCCGTCCGTCTGTCCGCATATAACAACGCAAAAACTACCCAACCGAATCGTTTGAAATTTAAAATACATAATTATTACATAATTTTGTCGAGTCATTTCAAATTTTATGAGAATCGGATGAATAGATCAATTACAGGGACGATCAAAAGTATTCCATTACATTACGGTCAATGGGGAAAAAAGTTTCAAATGCATTTTAATCGTTTGAAATTTAAAATACGCAATTATTACATAATTCTGTCGAGTTATTTCAAATTTTTTGATAATCGTGTGCATAGATCAATTACAGGGGCAATCAAAAGTATTCAATTACATTATGGTCAATTGGGGGAAACGTTTCAAATATATTCTATACATTTGAAATTTAAAATACATAATTATTACATAATTTTTTCGAGATATTTCAAATTTTATGAAACTCGGATGCATAGATCAATTACAGGGGCAATCAAAAGTATTCCATTACATTACGGTCAATGGGAAAAATGTTTCAAATGCATTTTAATCGTTTGAAATTTAAAATACGCAATTATTACATAATTCTGTCGAGCTATTTCAAATTTTTTGATAATCGTGTGCATAGATCAATTACAGGGGCAATCAAAAGTATTCCATTACATCACGGTCAATGGGAAAAAATGTTTCAAATGCATTTTAATCGTGTTACACTCATGCGAACTTAATAAAATTTATATGCAACTATAAAGTACATATTATAATATACATCTTACATAATATGTGGTGCAAAGAACATTTGTTATTGATTTACAAGGCCACACAAAAGTATTCCGTTACATAATGGTATAGGGAGAACATTGTTTGATGAGCGTTTTAATTGAAATTCACTATTTACAATGTTAAGAGATTGATATATGACAGTAATATTTTTAAAACTTCGTTATCGTTCGAACGCACCTAATTTGCTACGCTTCACGTGCAATTTCCAACTTGTTTTTAATGCAATCAGGTTTTAGCGTATTTTTACACCTCTGTTTTTAGTTAAATGAAATACTAAATCAAATTTATCGAAAAACGATTCAGACAAATACTTTTTCAGAGACAACCAATTTTTGTGTGCAGCAGCAACCGATTGAATTCATTCTTAAGTCTAATGCAAGTAATAGTGACAACTGCACAACAAAGTAAAACAACTGTTTCACTTTGTTGAAAAATGATTTTCACTATAAAGTTGGCAAAATATCTAAATATCATGTCATTCAATGAAGTGCATCTATTCCTATTGACTGCTCTAATAAAGTAATGAAGCTCGTACTGGCGATAGTGGGTTTGAAGTGAAACTGTATAGAGTTGTTGTTTGCAGTTTGTGTTGTTCGTGTTGTCGATAGTACGATGGGTTTAGTCTTTGTAGGGGATTTGCGGAGTTAGACAGCTATATAGAAATACAAAGCTACTCACCGGGCCAGCGTTAGGCCAAACAACAAACAAACGAACAAGTAATGGAGCGACGTATACAGGTGTTCATTCCATTTTCTGAAACCAATGGCTGATGATGTGTAAAGGAATGGTCAGAGAGTACTTTTAGCACTGCTTGTTTAAAACATGATAATGAAACCTTCCTGATGTCCCGTCGTTGTTCAAGCAACATAAGTAGCAAGTGACAAAATATTATGATAAAGAATTTTTTTCACATGGTCTAGCTTCGCGATATTAAAATATCGATTCGCTCTTTGTATCAGTTTCTAAATTTTTAGCAAATAATAACTCTTGCTTTTTTTTTTCTTTTATGAGTTTTTGTTATTTGGTAAGGCCGATCCATGGAGTTGAATGGAAATTTGCAGGTCTTTATGTAATAGCATAATGATGTATCAATGTTTTGCCATCTATTCCTCTTTGTACCGATTTATTACTCAAGATTTTTTCAGTTGATATCAGACGGTTTCTTTTGATAAAGAGCTGTTTTTATTATCTCTCTGACTACAGGCAAGATTAATTTCTCGTCTTGTGTGTGCAATTTCAATACTTTTATTATTAAAATTATAATGATATATGAGGCTCGTAGTCCATCATCTTCTTGTTTAGAAGATGATTTAAAAAGGTTTTATGTAGTTGACGGTTTTATTTATTTTCTTTTTGTTTTTTGCTTTTCCAGTCTTTGAACTGGTCAGATGTGGCAATCCCAAAACTTTCTTCTATCTCATACAAGTTAATACTTCAAATTTCGCTATCATAGCGCCAGAATTAAATGGCAATCTATGTACATCGGAGGATTCTAATGGTATAAAATTCCGTGCATTAGTTCTTGAAATAGAGCTACTGTGACTGCCGAGAAAAATGCAGAGTAAAATGCCACCAATTATGCGATTTGTACCAAAACATAATCAGTAATCATATTTATCAAGGTAAAACTGAATCTGAAGTTTAAGGAAAATCCGTACATGAATTCTTGAGGTACAGCTGTTGCAGAAATCGTGAAAAAAACAGCATAACAGCGCCACCTGTTGAAAGATTTTCAACAAAATGTAAACAGCACCGATTCATGTCAAGGAATAATTAAATCAGAAGTTTGGTGAAAATCTGTATAGCAGTTCTTGAAATAAAGCGGTGTCGAAATCGTGGAAAAAGCAACACAGCAGCGGTACCTGTTGACGAGTGATTTACACCAGAAACTAATCAGCATTAATTTATAATAGAAAATACATAAATATAGATTTTTTTTTAATTCCGTGCATTAATTGTTGAGATGGGTGCCTATAAAATTTATGTCACATACAGACAGACAGGCTGACAATCAGATTCACCGACAAACATTTTGTAAAAACATGTTTTTGGAATCTCTGGCTCCTAAAACGTGTAAATACGTCAAAATCCGGAATTCAAAAATTTTCACGAATCTAATATTTTTTTTCTTGTAAATTTAGAAGAAAGTAAAAATGAAACATATCTTGATCTTTTCTATCAACATGCATTTATTCAAATGCCCTTGTAGCCTAGAAGGCTTCAAGGCTTCATTTGAAATAACTTCTTGGCAAATTAAGCACATAGGTAACGATTGGTTTGTGGGAGAGTGTTTAGATCCATACTTCAAATACTCAATACTTGTACTGCTGGCATTTTTTTTTTCAAGATATTTTTAAATTAAAAAAAAAAAATTCCCTATATAAGTTTTAAAAAATTTACTTTTCAACCTTCGAGTTCCAAGGCTATTTTTTGACATTAGTAAAATAAATTTAATCCTTCCCCCCCCCCTCCCCCTCAGACTTAGGTTCGTCTGTATAGTTTTCCCTTTAAAGGTGCAGTTAGGGTTTTTGTTTCCGACTGGGCAATGTAAAGGAGATCAACTATTTTCATTATATTAGTTCCTAAATAAGTAGGTATGGCATGACCGCCCTCCTCGACTGTCCTAGCGCCCCCCATTTTTCTCTAGACTCGCTACCACCCCCCTGGAAGGCTCCAGCGCCCACTGGGGGGCGATACCGCCCCCGTTGGGAACCTATGTTGTAACCCTTTCAATGAAGAGAAACATCCTAAATCATGTAAAAATACAAGGAATGTAACAGAATGGATGTGCTTGTTAAATTTAGACATAAAAATGGGCATGAAAATATGTGATAGATGCAGAAAGAAACTTTCTAGTGAGTATAAGAAACAATTTGATCAGACAGATTAGGATGTATTTCCAAGCACTAGCAAAGATGATACGTTCATTGATTCAGAAACATCAATAAATTACTCTAACAAATCGCTAGAACTTATTGGTGAGTCACCTTTAAAGAAAAAGAAAATTCAAGTAGAAACTTATACAAAAAAAAATATTAGAAAAAATAAAAACAAGTCTTGAAAAGCAATTAATACCTTCTAAAGATACTGAATATGAAGTAATAAAAGAGGAAAATAAAGTAGAATCTGAAATGTTGCAGCAGTTAAAGGATAAATTTCCCCGGGCTTCAAAACGTAGTGAAAAGTTAATCTTATCTGTCTTGCCTTCTAGTTGGAGCTGCAAAAAAATTGAAGATGAGTTCAAAGTCAGCAACTACATGGCCCGCTCAGTAAAAAAATTAGTGAGTGAAAAAGGTATTCTATCAACCCCAAATCCAAAGCCAGGGAAAACTTTAAATGAGAATACTGCTCAATTGGTTATAAATTTCTACAATGAAGATGACTTTAGCCGAATGATGCCAGGAAAGAAAGACTTTGTTACCGTTAGGGACAAGACTTTAAAAATTCAAATACAAAAACGTTTACTTATGGGAAATCTAAGTGAAATTTACCAATTATTCAAGGAAAAATATTCTTCTTGCCGTATTGGATTTTCCAAGTTTTGTGAGCTAAGACCGAAGAATTGCATCTTAGCTGGCAGAAGTGGAACCCACGTAGTATGTGTCTGCACTCTTCATCAAAATATCAAACTAATGATAAATGGTGCAGGACTTCAAAATGCTGTGTTGGATGGGGATGACGCATCATTACAATCATATCATGGGTGTCTAGCCAAAATTATGTGCAATCCACCTACCCCAAATTGCTACATGAATGAATGCAATGAGTGTCCTGGTGGCATGCAATTGAAAGCAGCTCTAACGAAAAAATTCGAAGATGAGTTGATTGATGAAATCACTTACAAGCAATGGGTTACAGTTGACAGATGTATGATGGAAACAATGATTAAAAGCAGTGAAGATTTTATTAAAGATTTCATAGAAACTCTCTTAAAACTTAAAACCCACTCCTTTATATCAAATCAACAGAAAGAGTACTATAATAATTCAAAAGAAAATTTAAGTAAAGGCCAAATAGTTATTAATTGTGATTTTTCAGAAAACTATTCGTTTATGTTACAGGATGAAGTTCAGTCATACCACTGGACAAGTACCCAAGTAGTGTTCCCGCTAGGCCATTTTTGAAGGGCGCAGCGCCACGCCCCTTTTAAAATCGGCAAATCCCGCCCCGCCGTTTCAAAAATCGGCAAAATGCGCCCTTGTTATATTAAAAAATAGTCAAATGTGCCCAGAATTTGTCCCAGCAATCGCTGCGATTGTTCATGATTTTCCTCAATCCATGAATTAGAGAAACTCCACTTCAAAACCATCCTGCTTTTTTCCCATCAACTTGTCATAGCTTCCAGCTAAATTACGTATACTTTCTATTTTACGAATCCCTTTTCTCTGGTGGGTGGAAACCCTGGGTGGTCACTGGTCGGGAAAGGATTCGAAGGAAAAGGGCGAGGAAATAAGATATCTACGGCAAGTTAGAACTGGACAATAGCATTGTTTGAATTGTGCCCCTTGTTCCTTGCACTGTGATGGTGATGCTATCTTTGAAATCCAATTCAGTATCCTTATTTTACAACTTTTCTTTTTTATGTCCGTTCTTTTCTTTCCCCCGCTATTTCAGTGAGCAAGATTATGCATCGATTCTGCCATTGTACAAGCATAAACCAACAAAAACAAACACACACAAAAAAAAAAAGTTGTAGGTGACGATATTTTAATTCCCGTCTAGAGTAGTTAAACTCCCACTATACGCAGGAGCGTGCGAAAAAAAACTGCGCCTGGTGCAAAGTTTCAATTTGGCGCCTCCTACCCCACCTTTTTCTATTAACAGCCCCAAAATGACGCTGGCAGTATAAATTTGGTGCCCCCTAAACTTCCGCGCCTGGGGCGACAGCACCCTTTGCCCCCCCCCCCCCTTTCGCACGGCGCTGACCATGCGTCCCTGCTTCTTTCTGTGTTCTTTTATTCTGCAGAATTAATAAATACCATGCGAATGTCATCTAATTTGAACCATTACCCGAAGAAAAAAAAATAGGAGAGATAAGTAAAAGGATAATAAAGAAACTTGAATCATATCTGAAGTAAACACAGAAAAAGAAACCTGCCCTGTCTATATAGCGTTAAAATAATACTGATAATTGTATGGTCAGAATCGGCCTTCTTAAAGTCATCCCGGTACAAGAAATATTTTCAGGGTCTTGAATTTTTACTATATAAAGTCTAGCTCAGATGCTATCATTCTTCAGAAGTCCTTTTCTATTTAAACGCATTTTAGTCTTTTGGAGGATCCCTATAAACGCGAGTTTTGCATACTTTGCACTTATGGGTATATTTTGATTCAAACTGCTTATTTTCCGATTTATTTTTGAATTAATTTTTACTCTCAAATACACCAAACTTTCAAAATCTCTTATTTGGAAAGTACACAAAGTGCCGTGATTGTCAATTCTTTGATAAATGCAGAAAATCTTGCAAAAAAAAGCAATCGAAGACGGCATTTCGAACCGATTTTTCCCAAGCGGAAGGTCTGGGAACGAAAAAAAGGGTCATACTGATAAGGTAATTGTTTATAACTCAAATTCTAATGAATTGAGCGTAAAAAGACATCACACGGCACCTCATACGTCTCTTCAAGAATCCCCACAGCAAGTTTCACGTTTCTACTTTTAAAAATATGTCTGAAATTGTATCGGAAAATTTCGAGCTGTTGAAGATGGAAAAGCGTTTTTTCGAATACACCCTTATCGCATCTTTTATATGATTAGCCTAATACATAAAAATGATTTCGAAGAATTATGCAAACGCTTCAAACAAACTATATTTTTTTAATTATCTTTGTTATGCAACTACAAGTGAAGTTTTAACCTTTTAACCACTGAATAAAAAATTTGATGTATACACTACTAAAAAAGAGCGATGCGGTAATTGAGATGAACCTTCAAAAAAAATTTTTTTTCAGCCTGCAACTCATTATACTTTTACTGTTTCAACTGAACTCAAAAAATATTTTCTCTTCTCTCTCCCCCCCCCCCCCCACACACACACACCTCCGAAAATTAAACCAAAAAGTGGATTTCTCCCCAGCCCCTTGACCTCTTGCTTAAAAAAAAAAAAAACTACTAAAAAGAGAAATGTGAATAAGAGCATCTTTCTTAGCACCCTCGGCTTAACTCCGACAGTCATGTCATGCCTTAGTATTTCAGAACAGCTGATTCTTTCTTTTCTTTTTAACTAATAAAACTGCGTGTGGTACCAATATATATATGTAAATATCAATGGAAAAGAAAACCTGCTTCCATCACAATCGCTCAAGTTTGAGATAATAAATAAATCTTTATCCTTGCTTTTTTAATTTACAGATGCACATATTATACAAACATGAAACTACATTAGTGAATTATGTATATGTATGTTGCCTTACTTTTTAATGCAATCGAAATTTGACAAATGCGGAGAAAACACAGCTGTTAGATTGTTTATATAAGGAATAAGACATGCCTTATTTTGATAAATAACGTAGAGCCAAAGTAGCTAAACTAACACATTTAACTGTGCAGTTTCTCGATATGTCAGCAGTTTTATCATAACTAGCAACTCATGTTTTTTATTTATGCATTTACATATATACACTTAATGACGCCGGATTAGATGCCTTCATGAACCGAAATTTTCAAGATCGGGCCCTCGTGGCCCGACCCATCGAAAAAAGTGCAACTCGGATCCGGCCAAAACAAAAAATAATAATAATGGCCGGTATGAAAGTTAAAAAGTTCGGTTATGTTGGCACGAAATCTAGAAGTCTGCACGGACCTGTCCCGAAGCCCGTACCCGGTCAGGCGGAACGTATGCGCATTTTCAGAGGCCAGGCCGGCAAAAAATAAAATAAACGGGCATTATTGCCGGGTCGATAAAAAAAAAATTAGCGGACCAACCGACCTGATATAAAGATTTAAGCAAAGGCGATAAAATATGAGCTGTTTCCAATGAACTTTAACGAGAATAAGTATAAATGGGAGTCACGAACCGATGCTACTTTGACAATATCAATAAAGAAATGTAACTTGTCCAGTGTAGAGATCGGCATCGGACAGTTACAATATGTCTGACCCAGACTTAATATTTTTGTTAGCACTCTCGTGCCTGGCCGAGATCAGGCTTGAATTGTTTTTCTACATAGTCGAGCTGGGCCGGATCTGGACTTAATTGTACTTAAGAAGTGTAAAGCAGGCATTATATTTTGTAAAAATATTAATAGCGTTGATAAATTTCTGTTAATGTAATCCTTGGAAATATATTTCTTGGTGATTTTTATAGGTGTGGTTCTTAAATTCACGAAACTTTGACAAGCCTGACTTTTAAATGGATTTGAAATCGAATAGCGTTTTCCATTTTTGATAAATACGCTATTTGTCGAGATAAGAGATTTTTCTTGCGTGACTGTAGACTTTCTCCCTTCCAATGGTGCCACTTCCGGAAATTTGATTCAAAACGCTAACTTTCATAGCATTTTCTTAAATTGCTTGTATCAAAAAATGGATGACACCATTCAATTACATAGTTTCTGAATAAGAACACATGCTAATCTTATGAGATTTCGAAAAGAAATTAATTCAGAAATGTAGCGAAAAGTAGTTCTTTTAGATTTGAGGAGATCTTTAATAAATGATATCAAAATATTTTCATAAATCTCCTTTCTATTATACAGCTTCAAAAGTTGTGATGTTTTTAACTTTTTTTTAAACCATATTAATTTTTTAATGAATCCTTATTTGAATGTTGAAAGTCTGAGAATCTAAGTAATCATTAATGTTGCTATTGTGTTTTTTTTTTTTTTTTTTTTTTTTTTTTTTTTTGTAAAATATGGTGTAAAATTAACCCATTAATGTGTGTGCAGTATTCTTTAAAGGAATCTTATTTATACGATACAATACGATACAATGAATTTTTTCTAAATTGCAGAAATTGTGTCAGGTCTGATCGGACCGGGCTTGTTTTTCACTAATTTCTTTAAGGACCAGGACGGGCCTAGAAATGTAAAAATATAAACGGACAGGCCGAGGCCTAGAAATTCTGGCCCGTGCAGACCTTTAAAGAGACCGGCCCGGCAGAAATATAGATTAAAATCTCGGCTAAGCTGAATTTCTATAGAGCACGAGGTTTTTAATTCGATATGGTTAACAATTTATTCATACGAGGAATTCTGACCAAAAATACTAATTTTAGCTTTCTTTTATTCATGTTTGTAATCTTCATTTTTTAAGAAGCAGCCAAAACCAATACATATTTACGATATGTATTATTATCCTTCTCTCTTACTATTACATTCATTTTGCATAGATCGACACGTTTTTCCGCTTTAGAATCTACTTCAGTCACGCGAAAAGACCCACTTGCTAATGCTCATTCTATGGTAGAAATTTAAAAATGTATCTCGTTTGAATTTCAATGTTTTAAAGTGATTTCTTTTACCATTCCATAGCACAGATCTATCTGTATAAAGACTGTTTTTTAATTTTTTCGATTTTATTTTCAGGTATTTTTAAAAAGGACACTTTCACTTTCGGAATCGACTTTGGAAATAAAAACATTCTCATAAAAAAAAAAAAAAAAAAAAAAAAAAATCTAAAAAATATGGAAATTGTCTTTGTAGCGTTTGACCTCAGCTATACAATGCAAACGAAAGAAAAAAAAAATCAGTTGAAAATATTGAAATTAATTAAAAATTTCTTTCATAGGATTAGCATTAGCGTACATGTCTATTCGCGTGATTGGCCGTCATACGCAAGTTCTTTTTCACACATTTTACTTTATTTTGAGACTATTTAAAAATGTGTTTTATGCCAAAAAAGTTTGTGCCGAGCTAAATTTTACTGGTTTTTGCATGGACCAGGCTGAGACAATGATTTTCATACGGGCTGGGTCAAGACCGGAACAGGATTTTTGTGACATTCTTTGCCATTTTACACAGTTTAGTTTTTTTCTTACTTCTTTGTTTGTCATGTTTGTTTCTTTTACGGGGCAGTATTTCCATAGAAGTGGGGGCGGAGTTTAGTCGGCACCACAAGTCTAATCCCCCCCCCCCCCCCGTCTGTACACAGTATATTGCATCTCCTTATATGTACAATAAACGGAAGGAATACAAAGGAGGGAAATTTCAGTGATTGGGGTGATGGGCGCCTGTGGTCATTCCTCAGTCAGTAGCGCTGCTTTGAAAATGCTGTACATCTGGTAAATTCGGTGTTTGTTTTTCCGATGATAAAAAGCTGAAATGCTGCCTTGTGATGAAGAAGGAAGAAAGCCGTCAGCAAAAAATGCTTTAAACAAAGATAAGTTATTTTTTCTTTTACTAAATAGTACCCAATATTTTTATTGTTATATTTTGAGGTAGAGGCAGTTTAAAACCTCGATAATGTTAAAATGTAATGAAAGTTCTGAAGCGTGCAAATTTTACCTTATACATCGGTGCATACGAGGTCATTATCATTACTAATTTTTCGTATTCAATGAATGATGTACATTATATTGTGATTAAAATTCTATAAATAAGAATGCTTCTTGAATAATTTTAATTTTAGGTAGTAATGCTCAAAAAATATTGGCAACTTAGTTTTTTTTTTTTTTTTTTTTTTTTTTTTTTTTTTTTAAAGAATGTTGAATTTGCTTAATATATTATCCATTCTGTAGATTTTTTTTCTGTCTTCGGCAGTTTTGTTTTATAATTTCAGTTGCATAATATTTATTTGAATCGGAAATCAAATTAAATGTTGATAATTTGAAATTTGTGAAAATCGATATTTATATCATGGGGCGATCAATTAAGATATTTTTTATGTATAATAATAAAATATGTTAAATAGTCTTCAATTTAATTTTTATTACAACTTGAAAAAATTATTTATAATAATTTCAATTTTTAAATCTGTAAATAAAATCAGGGGTGATTCTCGTCCGAAATTTCCGAAAATTTAAGGCATCCTCTTCCGAAAATTTGAAATTGGATTATCAGTTCCGCACGGTTGCCAACTTGTACGGTTTGGCACGCGGAAAAAACAGTTACGTAGTAATGCAAATTTCGTGAAAGGATCACCGAAATAACATACATTTCGTCAATATTTAGTGGAAAAACGACGATTTCGTGAATGTTTATGTAAACGATAAGGTCGATAAAAAACGCGAATTTCCTGTGCGGATCACGGAAAAAACGGCAATTTCACCAAATATGCAGATAAAACATTGATTTCTTCTGAAGATCGCGGGAAAATGCCGATTTTTTCTAAAGATTGCGGATATAACGCCGATTTCGGTAAAAGATCGCAGGAAAAAACGCCGTTTTCGATTAAAGATCACTTAAAAATATATTGCCAAAAGAGTATTTGAAAAAATACGCAGATTTCATCAAAAGATCACGGAAAAAACGCCGATTTCGTCAAAAGATCGCGGGATTAAGACGCCGTTTTCGAGAAAAAATCGCGTAAAAATGTAAATTTTGTCTAAAGATCGTCGAAAAATCGGTGATTTTACTTAAAAAAAAACATTGGAAAACGCCGAATTCGTCAAAAGATTGCGGAAAAACCGCCGATTTCGGCAAAAGATCGCAATACATCGCTGATTTTGCTAAAATATTGCTGATTTCGTCTGAAGATAGCGGGAAAACGCAGATTTTGTCCGAAAATCGCTGGAGGGGGGGGACTCACGACTCCCCCTCCCTCCCGCCGATTTCCGAAAATGCAATGCGAATTTCCGAAAAAAAAATCATCCAGAATCACCCCTGAATAAAATATATTTATCATAAAAAACTTTTTTTTAAAATAAATTTTCTAAATTATACTAAGGAAAGAAGTTTGGCTATCAACATATCGTGTTCTTGGAGGGGGGGAAAAAGCTACACGTAGGACTATAAAATTTGGTAGAAAGATAATCCCTATTAATGTAGTTATGCCCATCAAAACTGGACTTTTAATTAGTTTAACGTTTTGCACCGATTTTTTGACATTATTAAAATGAATAGTAACTTCTAGCCCAGTGTAGTTAATTTTGCTCTCTTATCAATAAAGCTTATTTGGGATTTGTACAGCAATTTTTTTATTTTTTGTGAATTTTTTAATGCGATTATTAATAACTTTTCGCACCCCGCTTTGTTTTTTTCTTTTTTGTAAAAGATATTTAATTTTAAACTGTTTGCTTAATATAGTAAATTTTGTCTTCCACCATTTTTAATTCATGACAATTTGAAATTTGATTTTTAACACGATTATTGACGTTTTTTCCGCATTCCACAGCTTTTTTTTTAAATCTTCATTAAGATTTATTATGATTTTAAACTTTTAGAAGTCTATAATAAATGTTTTTATTTTATTAAGATCTATTGAGATATTCAGCCTTTTTTTATTATTATTTTTGGACGTTTATAAAAGGAATTCAATTTCAATTTTTTTTTAAGTTTTTACGGTGATTTGCCCAATATAGTAAATTTAGATTTCTTTTCAATAAAGTTTATTCGGAATTATTGCAGATATTTTTTATTTTTTAGCGATTTCATAACCGGTTCGGGCAACATCGGGTTAGTCAGCCAGTTTAACGAATAAAAATACAAATTGCATTCATATTTTTGTCAAGCTGTATGTCCTCCTCCGCCCCCTTCAAACAAAGGGGTAATTTCTAGTCCATAATTTATGCAAAATCTGGAAAAAAATTCTCGCTTTTACATTTCTATTATTTCTTAATCTGAGATATACCTTTTATTTTTTAACAGATTTCTGATTTTTTAAATGGATGCATCTCCACACCCCCCCTTTCTGAAATTAATTTTCTTGTTTTTAATCAGCTCCACAATTCAATTAAATGTTTAAAATTATTTACTTTTTATTTTTTCTGTTTTATTTGTTGTTTTATTATAGGAAAATTTGAACTCTTAAAATGCTACAATTTTTTCTATTCTAACTGTAAATTTTTATGTATATATATATAAGGGAAACCGGGGCCTGATGGCTCAGTTTTTTTTATTTCATTTTTTTCAATACATAAATTTTGTTCATTTTCAAATTTAGTATTTTTTTACAATACCTAGTACATTTAACTAGTAGGGAAAATGCTTATTTTTAGTTAATATGAAATTTTAAGAACTTTATGAATTTAATTATGGTGTGATGTCATGTGGGACTGGTTTGAAAATTAAATCAAATTGGCCAACCTACCCCTATGGCCAACGTGCCCCGGTCTCCCCTATATAGAGTAAACTCCCTCAAATCCGCAACTCTCTAAAATCCGGACATAATTTACGGATGTAAACAATGAAACATCCAGTTCAGATGTAGGTGCAAAATTTGACTTTTTTAGTTTTATATAAATTCCATACACTTTTTATTTTTGTAAATTTTGTTAAGGTTATTGAATTTATGTTTTTTCATGAAAAAAGGATAATTTATTTCTGAAAAAATCAAGATATTGCTGATATCATTGGTAATCACAATCTTACCAAATATATTTATCTATTAATCAAGCTTTTTTAGTAATTAAGTCTGGCTAAACCTGAAATAAAGCTTCGTTATTTTATGATCCTGATGTGAATTAGTAACGTATCTTTATGAGGCAAGTTTCACTGAATAATTTAGGAAAAACACATTTCATCTTTATAATGAGTATTTAATTGTACATTACTGATTATTAACTTGAGTTTTGCTTTTAGCATTTTAATCATTTTAAAAATTATCTAACTTTTTATTATTTTAGTTTATCACTAAATTTAATAGTTTATATATTGTAATCATTCATTATATTTTTGATTTCATTATTAATTACATTCAAATTCCTTAAAAAAATATATATACAAAGCAATGACCAGAAATCCGCAAAATTCTAATATCCGCACAACCTCTGGTCCCAAGCTGTGTGGATTTGAGAGAGTCTATTGTATATATACATACATACATATATATATATATATATAAATCTGTATAAAGTATTGTAATAAATATACAGTACAGTGTGAATAATCAATCCAATCTAATCAACCTCTTCTCCTCCCCTTCCCCCCCCCAAAGCAACTTTTTTCTTTTTTCTTGCAACTATTGTCTTTTTATTGTGACAGTAAATGATCTAATTTTCACTTCTCTGTCTTTATCAAGCACACCAAATTTAAAGTCTTATTTTTTAATATTTTTTCTATCTTTATGTTAAAATTTTTACTAATGATAAATAATCAATGTCCTCCCTCCTCGCCCCCCCCCCCCCTCCAAATAAAATAAATTACTTTTAGCTCTTTGCTCCCCTCCTGCCACAGCTCACAAGGCATATAATCTATATTTGGTGATTCACAGTAATACTAATTGACATCTAAATTTTATTACCACTTAAAAAACTTCTATCGTATCCATAAAACCGATAGTTTACGTGGCTAATAGTTTTACAGTATGGGTATGTGAACCAAAATTATTTACTAGATCTTTGAAACATCCAATTAAGAAAAAAATATCTAATTTGTTATTAAATGTGATTATAAACAAAGATGAGTACATAATATAACATTTTTATATCGATTAAGAAGCTGCATACTTTCTAAAGACACAATGCCCTTTTTCGCTGAAAAAGTGCCCCTTTTCAGCTTCAACTGTGCCCTTTTTTTTACTAGCACCCTGCCCTTTTTTTTTTCTAGAGTGAACACTATACCCAAGCCACTCTGCACCCTTTTATCGTCTATTACAAATGTGATGGAAAACTTGAGCATTTAAAATATGTTTTCATATCAGATTGCTTGGAGCACAATACAGTTGCCTTTTATGTTTTCCAAAGAAAATTGATTTCAATCTTAAAAGAAACATTACCTTTCAATCTTGATAAAATATTTACTTTTCTGATGGCAGCTCAGCTCAGTATAAAAATAGAAAAAATTCCCACAATTTGTGTCTCCACAAAACAGATTTTGGAACTGAGGCAGAGTGGCAATTCTTTGCCACTTCACATGGAAAAAGTGCTGGTGATGGACTTGGTGGTACTGTTAAAAGACTTGCTTCTAAAGCAAGCTTACAAAGGCCATATGCAAACCAAATTTTGACGCCAAAAGAATTGTATGATTTTGCTGTTGAACACATTCCAGCAGGGTTGGCAAGTTTTTGACAGTGTGCGGTTTTATCCGGTTTAAACCGTCACGGCTAAAACCTCTTGTCAAAAACCTCGTCAGAAACTTCAAGTACTACACTGATCTGTAAAATTTCACGTTAAACATCTGTTACAAATATACACTATTATATGTAATATTAAAAATTCACTTTTACTGTATTGTATATTATCATTTCCGGAAAAAAAAAAAAGAAAAAAATTGTCATAAATCTGAAAATTTGGCCTGCCTCCAAACTTGCTCAACTAACAATGCTTCTGCTATCAAGCCCTGAAAGCTCAGCACCAATTAAGAGAGTATTTTATAACTTTGGCTTCATACACTCTAAACTCATAAACCATTTGGGTGTAAATAAATGTGCTAAATTGGCTAAGTGCTATAGGATGCTGTATGGTAAAATTGATCCAGATCATTAACAGTACAAAATCATTTTCTTCTATTTGAACATTCTAAAAAACAATGTTTTATTGCAATTAAAGTAATTTAATTTTTTTGTAATTATTAAATTACAGTATAATTAATTTTATATAAAAAATTACTCAATGTTTCTCTCTTGTTCTTAAAATGTTTAAAGTGCATTACACGTTTTTGACGGTTTAAGCCAGTTTTTGACGGTTTAAACCAGTTTTTGACACTTGTCATGTCAAAAACCAGTTTCTGACGTCAGAAACCCAACCCTGCATTCCAGGTATAGACTTTGAGTATTGCACCACTGCTGATTATGAAGAAGTTAAAAAAATATTGATGCCTCGATTCCGTGAATCAAAAACCATTGTGGGTACTCAAAAACTTCCTTCTTTTTGTCCGATTTCTGAAAACGAACTTCTTGTTAAGCAGTATTACTACAGTGAGCGCCAATTTACTGAATATGTCTATGTGACAGCACTAGATTACATTACACCAACTGATTTAACAAAAATTGAATCTGTATTTGTCACTGTAGTTTATGATGATTGTTGGTGGCTTGCATGCATTCTTGCAAAAAATATGACAAATGAATATAAAATAAGCTTTCTACATCCAAAAGGACCAGCAGCTTCATTTTTTTATCCACAACCAAATGATATACTAGACGTATCAGGGGGTACCTTTCTGCAAAAAGTTCAGCCTGTTACTGCAACTGGGAGGGTTTATACTCTCAGTAACGAAGAAATGAAATTGTCTTCACGTTCTTTGGAAAAGTTCCTATCTTAAAAGTATTTTATATTTTTTGTATATTTATATATTTACTTTTTAATTATAAACAAATTCTAATTTTTAAAAACATAAAATATGAAATATTAATTGTGGAACAAATATTTAATATTAGTGAAGTCATATGTGCAATGAAGATTCATGATTTATGCACAATTGGATTCCAGGTGTTAATTCCCCCCCCCCCTCAATGACTACACTTGAAACTTTAAATTTCATGGAAGATTGATAATACAGCTCATATTCAAAATATTAGAATAATTACCTTTTTTTTAGAAATTGAAAATATCGTTTGGTAATTTAATGTCTTTTAATGAAAATATGCAAACGATATTTTTATTAAGAACTTACTGTTGATTAAACTTACTTGTTATCTTAAATTTAATATCATTTTTGAAAAGATTAATTGCAAAAAAAATTATTTTGAAAAGTCAAAATATTAGAATATTTATTCAAGTGGTTCAAAATATTAGAATATTTCACATTAATTCTCCTTTAATTATTACCAATTCTTAACTGGTGGCATCATTGATTAAATTCAGACTATTTTATTTAAAACCAGTATTCTTTTTTGCAGTTTGTTTTTTTTTCGTCTTAAAATGGGCCGTGTGAGTGATATTCCTGAATCTACTAAACTTCGTATGGTTGATTTGTATCGGCATGGTAAAAATCAATGTTTTATAGAGAATTATTTACATTGTTCGCAATCGAGCGTTAGTAAAATACTAACACAATATTCAAAAATTGGAAAATTTCAAAATAATCGCCGAAATGGTGGCCGAAAACCAAAAACATCTGCTAGAGATGACAGGAAACTGAAGCGTATAGTTAAGAAAAACCGTTTTAAAAGTGTGAGATTCTTGCACCGAAAATGGAAAGAAGAAGGAGTTGAAGTTTCTACATCGACAACATTAAGACGTCTCCATAAATTTAAATTTGAATCTCGTGTACCGAAAACAAAACCTCTCATGACTGCAAGACAAAAGCGTATAAGATTGAATTGGTGTAAATCAAGACGTTCATGGAGCAATGAAGATTGGAAAAATATATTATTTAGTGATGAAAGTATGTTTTGTGTTTCATATGGTAATCAAGATATTCGAGTTTGGAGAATGAAGCAAGAAGCATTTGATAAAGAATGCCTTAAACGTTCCGTAAAATTTGCTGCTAGTGTCATGGTTTGGGGTTGTATGAGTGCAGAAGGACCTGGAAAGTTATGCATCGCCTACGAAAAGGTTAACTCTTTGATATATCAAGAAATTTTAGAATATTACATGATTCCATCATCAGAAGATTTATTTGAAGATGATTTCATCTTTCAACAAGATTTAGCGTCCCTGCATACCTCGGTGTCAACTAAGAATTGGTTCCGCCAACGCAACATTAAGGTACTTCCTTGGCCAACAAATTCACCAGATCTTAATCCCATCGAAAACTTATGGTGTATAATGAAGAAAAAACTTCAAGAAAATCCTCCTTCAAGTAAAACTGAGTTAGTGGCACGTATAAAGTCTATTTGGGCTAATATTGATAGAAATGTTTGTAAACACCTTGTATATAATATGCAAGATCGATTGTACGCTGTTATGAAAGCTAAAGGGGATGCTACAAAATATTAACTACCATTTACTTCATATTCATAAGGTAATATTGTTGCGTAAAATAAAATATTCTAATATTTTGAACCAATCTAAATTTTATTCTAATATTCTGGTGTGTTTAAGGAAGCTGCATACCTAATTTATTGTGCTGTATTTTATATTTTATAAATGTTAAAATCTTATCTAAACATTCCAGATTTAATTTATAAGAAATTTAATTGCATTTACTTAGTATAAAAAATAAATAAATGACAAATAATTTTTTCTTATTACTTTTTCTCAATTATTCTAATATTTTGAATATGAGCTGTACAACATTCATGTAATATGTGGTGAACTGAGACTAGTACCTGATTTTGACTTAAGATAGCTTGAAATTGATTATGGAGAGATAATTTTATACAGAACCTGTAAGTTATTTTTCTTTTGCATATCTTTATTTTTACAGTAATGGTTTATTGTTTAACGGTATCCTACTCTACTATTATTAAATAAACAAGTTTTTACCAAATTGTTATTACCTGATATTAGATTTAATATTCATGTTTATTTGTATTACAAAAACTACTTTATGGATTAATAGTAATATTCAAACCTTAATGAACTTAACAGTTACTTTTTTAACATGGAAAAACAAGTATAGCAAATTTAGCATACTTGATGATACAAAAATATTAATTTGCATAGGAACCCATGGTCATCCCATTATGAAAGTTGGCATACACGTAGTCAATATCTTTAAAACATATTTTTTTCAAAAAAATTAAAAGGAGTGTTTTTAAAATTTTTAAATTTTTTTATAAAAAATTAAAATTTTAAATACATTAATCATGTTACATATCATTTTAAAGATCATTAAAAGAAGAAGAGAATGACACCAATTTGAGCTTTCTAAGTCAAATAGTTTTTTGTCTACAGCTGTTTAAAGGTGTCAAAGTGGAGTCAAATTTCAGCAATTTTTCAATTTTTGAAAGTCAATAACTCAAAAAATAAAAATCCAAAAAATAAAAAGAAATTGATTTTTCTAATAAACTTGACTGATACTATCACTGCACCAAAAATTTTTAATTTCTGAGATGTCAAGGTTCAGACCATTGGTTGATTTGACATGGAATGACCCTATTATTTAAAAAGAAAAATTGCGTCAATTTGGCTAATAGTATGGCAAAACTAATTGACAGGATAACCAAGAAGTTTTTTTTTTTTTTTTTTTTTTTTTTTTTTAAATCAGTGGACAACACCTTTATTCATAGCTGGCAGTATCTGGTATATGCCACAAATTATTGCAGATTCAATATAGAAACAGAATTCAAGAGCATTCTGTAACCTCATTTTATTAAAACAACAATTGAAAAATTTAATTTAAACAAAAATCCTGCAATACACAATATGAGTAGTTCTCTCCAAACAGACCAAAGTAAGAATTATGAAAAGGCGCGGATCCACGGGAGAAGGGGAGGGGGCGACCCCCCCCCCCCCCAAAACCAGTGTTGAATTTAGATTTTTTTCCAGACGGGATTTCTGCGATTCCGTCTGAGACATTCTATTGTTCCAGAAAAAACTCTGATTTTGTTAAAATGTTAAAAATCGCTAATTTTATCAAAGTGTCGCGGAAAAAGAGCGAGTTTCGACAAAAGATCGCAGAAAAAGCACGAATTTTGTCAAAGGTCGCACAAAAAAACGTTAATTTTGTCAAAGTATCGGGGAAAAAGAGCAAATTTTGTCAAAAAGGTCGTGGAAAAATGGAAGACAAAGTATCGCAGAAAAAGTACTAATTTCAACACAGGATAGCTGAAAAAGCGCAAACTTCGACTGCTGAAAAAGCACTAATTTTGTCAAAGCATCGCGAAAAAACGCGAATTTCGTCAAATGATCACTGAAGAAGCTTGAGTTTCATCACAGGGTCGCGGAAAAAACGCGAATTTCGACAGTAGATTGTGTAAAAAACGCGAACTTTGACATAGGATCACTGAAAAGGTGCAATTTTTGTCAGTGTTGCTCAAAACGTTTGAATTTCGCTAAAAGTTCGAGGAAAGAGCGCTACTTTTTTCAAAGGGTTGCAAAAAACTGCTAATTTTGTCAAAATACCACAAAAAATGCGAATTTCTTCAAAGGGTCGCGGAAAAAACGCGAATTTTGACAGAGGATTGCATAAAAAACGCAAACTTCGAAATAGGATCGCTGAAAAGGCGCGATTTTGCCAAAGTGTTGTGTAAAAAGCTCGAATTTCATCAAAAGTTAGTGGAAAGAGCACTACTTTTTTCAAAAGGTTGCGAAAAAGGAAGGCAAAAGAACTCGAAAGAAGTGCGAATTTCGACATAGGATCGCTGAAAATTCGTTAACTTCGACATAGGATTGCTGAAAAAGCGCTACTTTTGTCAAAGTATCGCGAAAAAGTACGAATTTTAGTCAAATGATCACGGAAAAAGCACAAATTTCGTCAAAGGGTGGAGAAAAAAACGCAAATTTTGACAGAGGATCGCAAAAAAAAGCGAACTTTGACGTAGGATCACTAAAAAGCACATATTTTGACATAGGATCGCTGAAAAAGCGCAATTTTTGTCAAAGTGTCACTAAAAAGCTCGAAATTCGTCTAAAGTTAGCTACTTTTTTCAAAGGGTTGCAAAAAAAGTGCTAATTTTGTCAAAGAGTTGCAGAAAAGAGCGAATTTTGTCAAAAGGTCGTAGAAAAAGCGCTAATTTTGTCAAAAGATTGGAAGAAAGCTAGGCAAAGAATTGTGGAAAAGTGTGAATTTCGACATATGATCGCTGAAAATCGCAAACTTCGACATAAGATTGCTGAAAACGTGCTAATTTTGTCAAAGTATACCGCTAAAAATTGCAATTTTCGTCAAAAGGTCGCGGAAAAAACGCGAATTTTGACAGAAGATCACGTAAAAAACGTGAACTTCAACATTGGATCGCTGAAAAGCGCATATTTCGACATAGGATCACTGGAAAAGCGCAAGTTTTGTCAAAGTGTTGCGGAATTTCGTCAAAAGGTCAAGGAAAAAAGAGCTACTTTTCTCAAAGGGTTGCAAAAAATTGCTAATTTTGTCAGAGTATTGCAGAAAAGAGCCAATTTCGTCAAAGGATTGCGAAAAACACCCTAATTTTGAGAGTTTCAAGGGACAAAACGTGAAATTCTCAAAAATGCGAATTCTGTTAAAGAGTCACGAAAAGAACGCGGATTTAGTCAAAAAATCGCGGAAAAAAGCATATTTCGTGAGAAGATTGCGGAAAAGCATTTCATTTGATCATTCATTTAATAATAACTGTACAAGGAATGATTTCATGAACAGAAATTATGACTATGTTGATTCTATGTTTCTTAGTATCGCCCCCCCCCCCCCAAAAAACGATCCTCTGGATCCGCCCCTGATTATGAAGGAGTGACTGCGAGGGAATAATGTCTTTAAACAAAATGCCCTCTTCCGTTTTTACCATTATCTGAATTGATATTAGGCTTAGTGGGCTTTAACTATATCTAAATACTTATAAATCAGTAATAAAAAAAAATTGATATTTACCTGTACTCAGTACAGGCTGATGAGGAAATGATGGGGTACCTCATCAACCTCAGCACATCCTCATCATCCCGTACTGAATACAGGTAAATATTTTTTTTTTAAATCAATTATTACTGATTTATAAGTATTTAGATATAGCCCACTAAGTCTATTCTCAATTCAGATAATGAAAAAATAAACGAGAATTTTGTTAAAATTCATCACTCCCTCATAAATCTTACTTTGGTCTATTTGGAGAAGAATCGTCCATATAATATTTATGCAAGTTATCTCTCATTTTGTTTTTAAAATACAAAGTATACATTTGAATTAAATTTATCATTTAAAAAAAAAAATAAATTCCGTAAATATGATATTGCTTACATCTGACATCAGCAAGGTCCTTCACAATGTACAATAAGGAAATAAATAAATGTAATGGTGGTATCATCACTATCAAAAAAATTTTCTAACAGTCATAAGATAAATTGTTAAAAAGGAATAATATCACAATTTCTAAAATTTACTTAAATTAAACACTTAATCAAACTTCATATAACATTGTATACAAACAAATGAAGTCGCAAGCAATCGATATATATTTATATGCGGAAAATATATCTTATTTAACTATACTATCACTCCCTGTATCAAATTGTAAATATTCCATTATAGCCGTAGTAAACATTGCAAAGCGCAAAACTTTTATTTCAATGTAAAAGAACTGAGCGTGGTGACGTCTTATTGGACAATAACAGTTAATGCCAAAATGAAAAGAAAAAATGTTTATGTAAAAAGTGCTGAACAATTTAGGCTGGAATTACGGTGCCTCGCTCTGTCTTATCTTACGCTCGATCGTAGGATGGGCGTTCCTGCGATCGATCGTAACTTCGTATTACGGTGCCTCAGCGTAAGTCCTCGCGCTTAAGCGTAAGTCTTCTTGATCTCAGCCAATCAGAGGCCGTAGTCACTTTTGTTGTGGTTGCGCGCGCATCCATTTGTGTTGAAACTTACGACAGCTCTCGAGCTGCCTTAAGTTTACGCCACGGTGCCTCGCTCTGTCTTATCTTACGCTCGATCGTAGGATGGGCGTTCCTGCGATCGATCGTAACTTCGTATTACGGTGCCTCAGCGTAAGTCCTCGTGCTTAAGCGTAAGTCCTCTTGCTCTCAGCCAATCAGAGGCCGTAGTCACTTTTGTTGTGGTTGCGCGCGCATCGATTTGTGCTGAAACTTACGACAGCTTTCGAGCTGCCTTAAGTTTACGCCGCTACCGTAATACCGTTTGTGCTTTGTTTACATCGTAAGTCTCTACGTCGATCTTAAGTGAGGCACCGTAATATCGCCCTAATACCGTTTGCGCTTTGTTTACATCGCAAGTCTCTACGTCGATCTTAAGTGAGGCACCGTAATATCGCCCTTGATCCCTTAAATGTAAAACGACGCTGAACGATACATGTCAATCTCTGCGAAGTTTGGCAGATAGCGCTACTAGTCCAAGAGCCGGCCGCACAAAATCCTATCTCATCGAGCACAAGAAAAAATCCTTTATTTTATAGGAGAGTAGTAAAAGACGAATCTAATGATCCATGTCTTGTCTGCCGGAAGGGAAGTGGTGCATAAGCCAAAAATTAGGGCGATATTACGGTGCCTCACTTAAGATCGACGTAGAGACTTACGATGTAAACAAAGCGCAAACGGTATTACGGTAGCGGCGTAAACTTAAGGCAGCTCGAAAGCTGTCGTAAGTTTCAATTCAAATGGATGCGCGCGCAACCACAACAAAAGTGACTACGGCCTCTGATTGGCTGAGAGCAAGAGGACTTACGCTTAAGCGCGAGGACTTACGCTGAGGCACCGTAATACGAAGTTACGATCGATCGCAGGAACGCCCATCCTACGATCGAGCGTAAGATAAGACAGAGCGAGGCACCGTAATTCCAGCCTTAATACCACTAATGATTGACTCGAAAGCTAAGCATGATGTTTTCCTGCACCCAGTTTTCCATGTTTTCATATTTTTTTTTTTATTGTATGACAAACATAATGGACCTTATGCACGTGACGTCACACACCAGAGCTGGCGGTACACTGTTAAAAATCTGCTGCATTTTGCTGCAACGCACTCCCCTGCTTGTATAGAAAACGATTACTTGGCCGTGAAATGGCGCTTTCTCATTGGTTGGAATAGAGATATTATATACAAGTGGTGGAGGGCGTTGAAGCAAAATGCAGCAGATTTTTAACAGTGTATGCTAACCTGTTATTCTAGTCACTGCACCGCCGGAATGTCTGAATGCGGAGGCGCAAACATCGCTAGCAGACGATTTCAGCCTTTCTAGATACATTTTAACGGAAAATTTACAAATTTAGAGAATTTTCTTGCAAGCAGAGCAACAATTTTGAATTTATATTGCAATATACCGGGTGTCCCAAAAATGACTGATGGATTTTAAAATTCAATAACTTGCAAACGGTGACAGCTATTTAAAAAATTTTTGCAGGAGGGTTATGTATAATGTCAGGAATTTTTTTACCGTAACCTTTGATTTTAGTTCGAATTTCAAACAATAGGTGGCGCTGACGGCGATTGAAGGCCAGGTGATCAATGCTGAGTGAAGCGTCGACCTGGACTTCAATCGCCGTCAGCGCCACCTATTGTTTGAAATTTGAACTAAAATAAAAACTTGCGGTAAAAAACTCCTGACATTATACATAACCCTCCTGCAAAAATTTTTTAAATAGCTGTCACCGTTTGCAAGTTATTGAATTTTAAAATCCATCAGTCATTTTTGGGACACCCGGTATTAAGTATATGCTGCTTCAACAAAGAATTTTTTTCCGGTATTTCTAACAAACAAGCATTAATAATTTACACTCCATAGACTGCTATGCTAAACACCGCCAGTAAATACCGCCAGCAGACGAATTTTAGCCTCGACTTCAGCTTGTGTGCATAAGGTCCATTGGTGAGATATCGCTCAAATTCAACACTCCTTCCCGATACCAAGGCCAATTGTGAATGATACATAAAAACAAATAATTAGCCAAAAAAAAAACATATATACACAACAAAAGAAAACTTAAATAACAGATATAAATAGTCAGTTTTCTCTTTGAACTATACGTTTAACCAGTCCAAGTCTATCACGTAAATTCATAAACTGGATGCTAGAGAGAGCACGAGCACGAGCAATGTCGGTCTTCTGTACAAGTCACACGTAAAAACAGAATTTTCCGTTTTTAGTGATGCAGATCATGCTGGTGATGAAAAGACGAGACGCTCAACATCTGGTATGGTTTCCATTAATTCATGTGCTGCAATAACATGGAAGCGTTGATGAAGTCATAATATCAGCAGTTTGTTCTGCTAATGGAACATATTCTAATTTTAAAGTATCTCATTCAACTTTCTCTCTAATCGAGTAAAAACGCACATCAATGTTCTTCGATCTTCGATGGTGCTGGGGATTTTGGGCAAGTTTTATGACACTTTGATTGTCAACATACAAAATGGGAGTGCCATCATATCCTATTAGCTCCTTGAAGAGTAACTTGAGCCAAACAAGCTCATTAGCTGCCTCACTAGCGGCAACATATTCTGCCTCAGTAGAAGAAATTACAACAGAATGTTGCAATCGAGACCACCATGTTATTGCAGCACATGAATTAATGGAAACCATACCAGATGTTGAGCGTCTCGTCTTTTCATCACCAGCATGATCTGCATCACTAAAAACGGAAAACTGTTTTTACGTGTGACTTGTACAGAAGACCGACATTGCTCGTGCCTCGTAAATATCTGTAAATTCTTTTCACATGTTTCCAATCTTCTTTTGTTGGTTTACATAAAGCTCTTGAAACCAAAGCTACAGCAAATGCGATATCTGGTCTAATAGCAACAGCAAGATACTGTAAACAACCTACTGCTTCTCTGTAGGGAACATCAGCCGTTGATGAATCTCCTTCCTGAGATTTAGCCACCTCACAAAGTGTAGACAGTGGTTTTGAATTTTAAAGCTTAAATTTTTGCTGTATTTTTTCAGTATACAAAGACTGAGAAATAAAAATGTCACCATTATCTCTATGGTCAATTTTTACTCCAAAGAAAGAATCAAGAGGACTATCAATAATTTTAAACTCTTCTTTCAGGCTGCTAATTAATTTCTCTATTTCTGAAATACTTGATCCAGCTACAAGTCCATCATCTACATATAATGCCACTATTAGTATAGATGAATCGTTTTCCTTTGTGAATAAACAAGGATCAGCTTGTGACTGTTGAAAATTTAATTTCTGTATTGCTTGAACAAAACGTCGATTCCAACAGCGTGGAGCTTGCTTCAAGCCGTAAAGAGAGCGAACTAATCTGCACACACGCCCAGAACCATCTTCAAAACCTTCTGGCTGTTTCATGTAGAGCTCTTTATCAAGAAAACCATAAAGAAAAGCTGTTTTCACATCAAATTGTTGCAGGTATAGGTTTTGCGAAGCAGCAACACTAAGAATTGTGCGCAAAGTGTCAAATCTGGCTACTGGTGCAAACAAATCATCATGATCATAACCAGCTTTCTGAGAGAATTCTTTTGTCACAGCCACAAGTCGAGCTTTAGCTTTACAGGGAGAACCATCGGTATTTGTTTTTAATCTATATATCCACTTGTCAAGTATCTTTTTATTTGCTGGAGGTTCTGTGAGCTCCCATGTTCCATTTTCTTCATGAGACTGCAATTCTTCTCTCATGGCTTCTTTTCATAGCTGAAATTCAGGTGACTTCACTGCTTCATCATAGCAGGCAGGAGTTTCAAAACCAGTAAGTGTGCTTACAAACAGTACATAATTTTCTGACAGAAATTGCGGCCTTTTATGTTTTTTCAGGATAGCGTCTTCCATGATCAGTTTCTTCTTGACATTCATCCTCATCACTCTTTTGGGATCTTTCATTTTCTTCTTCTGAGTGCACATCACTACTGACTTGACTTCAACAGTCAATGGTTCATATGTGAATTCATCACAAAATGTAACATTGCAGCTTCTTTCCACTTTATTTTTGGAAGGTATAAAAACTCTATATCCATTATGAGCTTCTTATCCAACAACCAGACCTTCTACAGACTTCTTATCCCACTTTCTGCGTCTTTGTTCATATACATAGCATTTTGTACCAAATATTCTTAATCGTTTCATGTTGAAATTTTCTAACTTTCCAAAATCTGTGGTTCATGATATTGGGAGGGAGCATTTGAACATGCGCAAGGTGTGCGCGGTTTCCACCGCCTTTCTTGTGAACAGCTACCTGACCAAGGCCAGCATCTCAACGCTTCCGCAGCCGCCCTACAGTCCAGATGTGGCTCCCCCGGACCTTTTTTTGCTTGTCGATGAAAGGCAAGCATTTTGAGACGACAGGGGGATCCAAGCAGCATGCACCGCAGCTCTCAAGTCTATTCCGGAGAATGCCTTCCGTGACGCCTTCAATGCTTGGAAATCGCGCTAGCAGCGCTGCTCGATGCAGAAGGAGCCTATTTTGAAAGTTTTTAAAGAATTGTAATTTTTTAAAAATCGACTCAGTCCTATTACTTTCCGGACAAATCCTGTATATGTATATTAGGGTAGAGCTTAAAAGCCATGATTTTTTCATAATTTTTTTTTACAAGTCTCATTTTTTTATTTTGTTCCTTTTGATACAAAAATATTACATAAAAAGTTTGAGCAATAAATTTTAATATTTAAAAGTAGCTGCTCAATTGACTCAAAATTTATAAAAATGGGAAAAATTAAGAATATTAACTATACATATTACAAATTCGCATTTGCATTTTTTTAATGTTTTAATTGTAGCGATTTACTTAATTTACTATACAATTGATTAACTTTTTATTTTACATTAAAATTTTATTGTCTTTGTATAGGTTGGAATAGTCTTTTTCTTGCTATTTAGGTACATTTTACGGTGATCTTCAATAATTTGCAGCAAAAAATGTATTTGCGTTTCATTATACGTTCTCGATCCACTTGACTTTATTCCTGAATAACTCAAAAGCACGCTCCTCGCGGTCATTTTTCACTTGTAGAGATTTTATAATATCTTGATCCTGTTAATAATCCCCCAGTCTCTCACAGCACAGGAACAACTACAAGATATACAACTGGAAATTCCAACAATTGTAACAATATCACTGACTTTGCAGTGACAAAATATTCCAACTTTATAATCTTGAATGAATAAAGAGCAACATTATCTCGCTTGGAGTAATTTTGAGCTTGTTTTTTAGAAGTGGCTTTGTTCTGTAAGCAATATAACCATATAACGTTTGGTTGGTAAACTTAGGTGGCTCTCAAAAAAAGGTAAATAAAAAATTATTTCTGACAAATACTGATAGTGATTAGCAAATTTAGCTGACGAGGACTTGGAAATAGCTGAATGTATTGATGAGTATATAAGTAGGAATTTTTACAACAGGTTATTATAAGAAGCACATGAAGTTTGGGGTACAGACATCCAAGTTTTCAAGTATACGCGGACTACGAAAACATGTACATCAGGTACAGATTCTTCATTGTTTAAAGCCAATTTAAAATAAGAATTGAATATCCAGAACGTGAGACAATATATTATTATAGACATGTACAAGACATGGTGCATTGCACCTAGTGATAGAAATCTGATTCTTCTTTCTGGGACAGAATCAATAAAAAAATCAGAATTTCTAAGAGTTCTTTATAATCACCTTTTAGTTTTGTTTCTCTTTGTTCTTCTGGACACTTCTTTGCATAGTTGATCATCTCTTGGTTGTTGACCAAGTTGTTCATAGTTCACCTTCTATTAGATTTGCTACATCATCAAAAGAAATTCCTGGTTCGTACTCATATATCTCCTAAACTCCTAAAGTATTGAAAGTGAGAAATTCAATAATAAATTCAATATGAATTCCATAATATGAAATCTGCAAGCATGTGACAAAAGCTCTTTTTTTTTTTTTTTTTTTTTTTTTTTTTTTTAAACTTTTGCTTTGTAAGAATATATGCATCAGAATTATAATCAGTGTATGAGCAGGTAATATTGAAACACATTGCTCAATTATCTGCTATTGCCCAGTTTTGGATGGTTTCAAGGAGAACTTCTGTCTGAGCTTCTCCTGTTGCAGATGTTGAACAATCAATAGTTTAGAAACATCTTTCCCAAAATTTAATACTGGAAATCGACAAATCTTTTCTTTATCAGTCAAATCATACATTAAATTTTCCATCCGAATGAATGACAAAACTAGTCGTTGGGGGCCACCGTAATACTTACCCATCATGGATATGTTTATGAAAATAAAACATGTGAAACTATTTATACAATGCATTGCAATTCATAAACAAAATTTAAATATTGCTAATATACATAGTAATGCTATATTAAAGAACTGCTGATGTACCAATTTCGACAAATTATATAAAACGCCAGACTACTCAAGTAGTACCGAACTGCGTAAAAGAAACATCCTTATAACTCTAAAATTAATTATTCTATTAACTAACAATTAACTGCGTCGGATTAAGCGTCTCATTTCCAATTAAAATATACTTCTGAATTGAAATTTGAATGAAATACAGGGTCATGAAAAATCGAAGAATGTGGAAAACAAGATTACAAATATCTCGGCAACTAATAATCCGATCTTCTTCGTTCTATATGCAAAATGTGTGTTATTTTATTGCCTTTTACGCCCATTCCTTAGAACAAAAAAATTCAAAAATTTTTATATACCTTTCATCAGAACGAATTTTGCGAGAGTCCGAAAAAAATAGTTCCGGATAATCGAGGTTGCTGATATTAAATAGGGTTCGTCCCATTCTTACATACTAATTACATACAAAATTTCAAGTCTCTATCTCAATTTGTTCGGGAGATAGAGCGTTTACAGACAGACAGACAGACAGACAGACGGACGGCAAATTTTTTTTTCTAAAAATATGTTTTTTGGAATCTCCACTATCTAAAACGTGTAAATCCGTCAAAAAAATTTTTTCGATTTTCAAAACGATTGCAAGACTTACCCTATACTACGTATGATGGGTAAGTAATTAGTGATGTTTTGAAACTTTATTTTTATTAATTTATTTATTTTCGTATTTGTTAGCTCTCTCAAACATTCTTTGTTAACAAATTGATTCTTTGTTAAATATATTTTATTTTTTAAATATATTTTTAAAGATGTAATTTGTTTTCTGTGATATAGCATGAGAGTACGTATCAATTTATCATTGCCTATACATTAAAAACTTATCCCTCATTGAGCTACCTCTAAATCTAGTTCAAATACATTAATATTTTGCATTATTTATTTTTTCATAAAAAGGAACAAATTTAGAGGGTGAGAAGATCACATTTTGAAACTTCAAAAATAAGCTCCACCCTAATATATATATATATATATTAGGGATGGGCATTATTTATCGTATTAGGATAAATAACAGTGTTACTACGCTAGAACCTAATATTGCATTAATATGTTACTGAAAAGTCCCTGTTAAATAAATAACACATGGTTCTTAATGATAGCATCTTCCTTCACTTGTTTTAATCAAGATTTCATTTTTTGTACCTCTAAAATAATAATAATATTCATTAAAAACGACCTTAATCGTTTCTTTTGAGACGTTTGCCGAACAATGTTGAATGTCCGGGCTAGGTGCCCGGACAGCGCCCCCCCCCCCCTTCCTGCTTGCGCAGACCCATTCACAATTATTTAAAAAAATTGCGTCCCCCCTTATTAAAACATCCTTAAAAACCCTTATTAAAAAAATCTCACAATTATACACTCTAAGATAAAAAAAACCTGTCTAAAACGGAATTTAAAACTGTTTTAAAAGCTTCCGTTTTAGAAGGTTTTACTATATAAAATAAGATATTGTTTGTATCCATCAAGTTCAGCCCGTACAGCCCCCCCCCCTGCTTGCGCAGACCCATTCACAATTATTTAAAAAAATTGCGTCCCTCCCCCCCTTATTAAAACAACCTTAAAAACCCTTATTAAAAAAAAATGTCACAATTATACACTCTAAGATAAAAAAACTGTGTAAAACGGAATTTAAAACTGTATTATAGGCTTCCGTTTTAGAAGGTTTTACTATATAAAATAAGATATTGTTTGTGTCCAGCAAGTTCAGGTTAACAATTCTGGGCACCCACCCGTTCAAAAAGCTGATTACGCCTATGCAAATGCAACCACAAAAGAAGTAACTCCTTAATATTCGCAAATTCAATAACTGTTAGATTTTTCACCAGTTTTTCAATTCAGTTCAGTTATGTAGTTCTTTTCTGTTAGATTTTCCGCCCGTTTTTGAAAAAATGTAGTTTTTTACATTACAAAAGAACATTTTATCGCTTCGTAACTGTTGTTTATTTTTAAACGTTTTGTCTGATTGTTATCGTTAACGACTTTTGATTTAAAGTTTCGTTTCCTGTTTGGTTTTCATTCGCGGTTGTTGAAGAAAGAGGATAAATAAAAAATGATTTCGTCTCTTTTTTATTAAATATCAGAAAGACTGAATTTGAGATTTGTGGATTTGATTTCTAAAGGGCTCTTCTGGGGGGGGGGGGGTTCCCTATAGGACCATTTTTTGGGAGGAGGGGCTGGGGGGATGTTTCTCATTTTTTGATGTAATATGTCTATCGAAAGCTTATGCTTCATACATTACAAATCTAGCATAAAAAAATTTCTCCCGTTATTCTGGGTCACATTACGGACCCATAATGGGTTGAAATTTAAATTTCTTAAACTTCTTCGAGGTTTTTTTGCCAAATCGGTATCAGAAAAAAATTGTGCCAACGTGATGTGTGTATGACATCTGCGCCATATAAATATTATTCAGTCTTTTTTTATTGCAATTTTTTTATGTAAAACAATATGCATTATTTTTCATGCACAATTGCGCATTAAATGAAAATTGTAATGCAATTTTCGTAGTAGTACTTTATAATAATGAATAAAAAAAACACATTATTTAAAAGTATTTCCTGCACAATAAAATGTTTCCTGACGATTACAAAAAAATATGTCCTGACAATTCAAAAAATAAAAACGTAATTGTCCAAGTTTTCACTTCTGTCGACACTCCAAAAATGTCACTTTTTTTAGGGGGGGGGGGGGGGTGAAAATTTTGTGGAAATAAGTCTTATTTTTTATTTATGTACGGATCCATATAAAAAAGTATGAGCTAGTGAACTTTGGAACCATTTTAATACAACTCATATTCCAAATATTGAAATAATTGAGAAAAATTATTAAAAAATTAATTTCAATTTAATCATTTTTATACTAAGTAAATGCAATTAAATTTCTTATAAATTGAATCTGGAATGTTTAGATAAGATTTTAATATTTACAAAATATAAAATACAGTACAATATATTAGGTTTACAGCTTTCTGAAAGACATAAAAATAGTAGGATAAAATTTAGATGAGTTCAAAGTATTAGAATATTTTATTTTGCGCAACAATATTACATTATTAATATGAAGTAAATGGTAGTTAATTTTTTGTAGCACCCTCTTTTGCTTTCATAACAGCGTACAATCGATCTTGCATACTATACATATCTGCTATTAAGAAACTAGTAAAAAAAAACTGAGTCTGGAAAAAAATTTCATTCTCTACCATCTGTCCTATCTCACAAGTTTCTTTGTCTTATCAGTTAATATTTGTTTTATGTTTTGCAGCCGCTCTAGTAGTGGCCACGCATTGACCACGCATTGACTTGCTGTACGAAAATTCAGTAATGCATTTCATCTCAGATTTTAAAACATCAACAGTGCTGATTGAGAAAACGCGGTATACGGAAAGTGGATTTTTGAAAAATTCGTTTTCCTCTGTATGTTAAAGAAAGTTTTCTTAATATGTTTTCTTGTACTTTCTAATTTTCCTGCTTTTCGTATTTCCTATTGGATACATTATTTTATATTCAAAAATATATGTGCCTATAGATATTTTCTTAAATGTTGTTGCTCCACCAGTGGCTGAGAGATTCTGCCCTCAAAACTGGTAGACGGCAGGCGCTGGATTAAAACAAAACCCAATCGCGGTCGTCAGCCCAATCATTCGGAGTTTTCCGTGGTTTTCTTCGAACTTTGGATTTCCTTGCGTAAATATGGGTTGGGTTCCCTTAGAAAGACCCCCTCTCCCTCCATGGAGGGCACCACCTTGGGGGCCTATATCCCATGCGTTGTCCATTTGGGAGCATATTTAGCAATTGTTTATAAATTGTTTATTGTATCCTGTTACAAAAATAACAGGATGTTGGAACCTGTTACCAGCGCTACTGTGGAATGATGTAACCTGTTAACCAAAAATAACCATATTTCCCATCTCTAATATATATATATATATATGTATGTCAACATTTGAACGGAGTGTGGTTTTGGGATCTGGGGGTCATGATCGGTGAAAATATACCAAAAGTTTCCAGAAGTGCTTTCCTCCGGACGGCTGCAATAGGTAGCTTTTTACTTTTTGTAATGAAAGCTACCTAAAATGTCTAAATTTCACATTACACTGTTAAAAATTTTGCTCTAGTTTGAACCAAATTTTAATACCCAACGTACTACACATCGTTACCACGTTTTAAAAACACCCAGCGCCATCTATCGCATACCTCAAGAACTAAATAACGTAACTAATACTTATACCAATTAGTAATTCGTTGACTTATAGTTATTTCAGGATAAGTAGATGTAAAAAAAAAAAAAAAACATTTTAGACGATAAAACAAATAGTACGTCATCCCTCGGGAATTTCTCATTTTCGAGGATTTATAATCGTATCATTTAGCTTCTAAATTTACATGTTCATATTCGTTTGCAATATATAAGTAGATGTAAAAAAACAGATTAAAAGATAAAACAAATTGTACGTCATCCCTCGGGAATTCCTCATTTTCGGGGATTCATTATTGTATCATTTAGCTTCTAAATTTACATGTTTATATTCGTTTGCAATATTTTATCTTGTTTTAAACGACACACAGCGCCATCTCCAATCCATCCATCAAGCAAACTATATTTTTGTTTTCCCTCGGGAATATCATTTTCTTCCGGGATAAAAAGTATCCTATTATTTAATCCGGACTTCTAACTTTACGTCTGCAAAATTTCAAAGCAATCGGTTCAGTAGTTAAGGCGTGTGAAAGCGGAACAAACAAACAAACAAACAAACAAACAAACTCACTTTCCGATTTATAATATTAGTAAGGATATTTCGAAGATTATTCTTTACAAATAGCTCGTTGATTTGAACTACATCCCTGGTTCTGTATGCCTACTTCAGAACACAAACTACTTATTAATGAGAAATAACATTATTTTCATTACTGCTTATTTGTCAAATGCCATAAGATACTCAAGAATCATGCAACAAATGATCAAAAGGCATCTAGAAGATTTATGACAAACATGCAGTAGCGCGAAAAAAAGAAAGATATTTTTACGCCTTTTAATGTCATCAGATTCTTTCATTTCCAGTTTAGGTAAATTATCGCAAAACAAATTAAAATCATTGATCCTAAGAGTCACAGGATCTTCTAATACCGCCAATAAGTTCTGCCAACTATTTCGACACCTTGACCTCTGAAGAATCTTTTTATTATATTACAGTTGATTCTAAAGGTAAATCTCTGGAATATATTTCCATTTTTATTTTAATCTTTAACTATAATGCGAGCAAAAATTGTGTGTGTGTGTGTGTGTAAATCTTATCTCAAAAACGGCTCTAACGATTTTCGCAAAAATTTGGATTTTATCATTTTCGGACACGAGAAGACCATTGGGCTAGGTCACATGTTCGAGAAAATTCGATTATTGGGTCATTTTGGGTCATAATGGGTCAGGATCAAGCTATTTATATCTATAGAACGGCCGGATCGATTTTAAGGAAATTTTGTATCCAATCGTTTTTTGGCACGAGAAAACAATTGAGCTGGGTCACATGTTCGAAAAATTTTGATTAGTGGGTCATTTTTGGGTCATTGTGGGTCAAGCCATTTTTATTTAAAAAACGGCTCTAACGATTTCGACCAAATTATATATTTTATCGTTTTGGATTACAACAAGACCATTGGGTTAGGTAACATGTTCGAGAAAATTCGGTTAGTGGGTCATTTTTGGGGTCATTGTGGGTCATGCTATTTTTATCTAGAGATTTTCTCACGCAATTTTGACTAAAAATTGCATTCTATGGTTTTCGGGCACGAGAAAAACAGGCTAGGTTACATGTTCGAAAAAAAAATTTTTAATGGGTCATATTGGGTCATTAAGGGTCTGGGTCAAGCTATTTATATTTAAAGAACCGCAGAATCGATTTCATCGAAATTTTGCCTGTAATAGTTTTTTGACACGAGAAAGCTAATGGGCTAAGTCACACGATCGAGAGATTTCGATTATAAGAGTCATTTGTGGGTCATGGTGGGTCATAATGGGTCATGGTCAAGCTATAGCTAAAGAACAGGTGGATCGATTTTAACGAAATTTTGTATACAACATTTTTTTGGCACGAGAAAACTATTGGGCTAGGTCTCAGTTTGAGAAATTTCGATTACTGGGTCATTTTGGGTCATAAAAGGTCTGGGTCAAGCTATTTATACATAAAGTACGACAGTATCAAATTTAATGAAATTTTGTATGTAAGTTTTTTAACACGAGAAAATTAATGGGCTATCTCACATGGTTGAGAGATTTCGATTATAAGAGTCATTTATGGGTCATGATGGGTCATAACGGGTCATGTCAAGCTATATCTAAAGAACATGTGGATCAGTTTTAACGAAATTTTGTATACAACATTTTTTGGCTCGAGAAAATCATTGGGCTAGGTTACATGATCGAGAAATTTCGATTAATGGGTCATTTCGGGTCATAAAGGGTCTGTGTCAAGTTATTTATATTTAAAGAACGGCAGGATCGAGTTTAACGAAATTTTGAGTGTAACAATATTTATACAAGAGAAAACTAATGGGCTAAGTCACATGTTCGAGAGATTTCGATTATAAGGGTCATTTGTGGGTCATGATGGGTCATGGTCAAGCTATATCTAAAGAACGAGTGAATCGATTTTAACGAAATTTTGTATACAGCATATTTTTGACACTAGAAAATCATTGGGCTACATCACATGTTCGAGAAATTTCGATCAGTGGGTCACTTTTGGGTTATTCTAATTTTATCTAGACAATGTCTCGCGCAAATTTGACTAAATTTTATATTCCATCGTTTTCGGACACAAGAAAATCATTGGGTTAGGTCAGATGTTTGAGAAAACTCGATTAATGAGTAATTTTGGGTCATAATGAGTCAAGGTCAAACTATTTATACCTAAAAATTGGCTCAATCGATATTTTATCTAAATTTTGTATTTAACGTTTTTCGGCACGCAAAAATTAATGAACTAAGTCACATTTTCGAGAGATTTCGATGTAAGGGTCATTTGTGGGTCATGCTAATTTTATCTAGAAAATTGTTCTCACCATTTTGAGTACATTTTTTATTATATCGTTTTCGGGCAAAAGAAAACCATTGAGATAGGACACATGCACGTAACAATTCAATTAGTGGGTCGTTTTAGGTCTTAATGGGTTCGGGTTATTCTAATTATATATAACAACGACTCAGTCAATTTTACCTAAATTTTGCAACGGAACGTCTTTTGTCACGAGAAGACTATTGAGCTGAATTGCATATTAAACAAAATTATATTAGTGGGTCATATCGCTTCATTGCTGAATGCTGTCAAGTTAATTTTACTTAAGAAATGGCTTAAACAGTTTTGATTCATTTTATACTCTACTGTTTTTGATTACCTGAAGACCATTGAGCTAAGTCACATGTTTGATCATACGTGATTAGTGGATCATTTGGGTAATAAGGGTCAGGATCACGAGACTATGGCAAAAGCCAATAAGTTGGCGATATTTGATAAAATACTGGCGAAATTTGGCCAAAAAATCGACTATTAAGGTTACGAAACCAAAACACATATTTGGCGCCAAATGAAAGAATGTGTCCAAATTTGGTTATATCTGGCAAAAAATATTGTCTTTCAGAATGTGAAGAAATTTCTTATACATTCTTAATAGTCTTCGAGATGCATAGTTAAACTAATCAGAGTCGAGCTAAAAAAGTGATTTGGATTGATGTCCTTTCGTTGTAAATTTTAAAATAAAGTAAAATTCATGAACATGTGCATACAAACATAGTTTTCTTATTGATTGTTTTTGTAAATAATATTATTATTAATAACATGTTTTACAGTAATAATACTATATCGAGTTGAACACAAAGTTAATTTTGACCGAGCTGAGCTCGGTCACCCCTGCTTGTCTTATACTATAATGCGAGCAAAAATTCTGTGTGTGTGTGTGCAAATTTTATCTCAAAAACGGCTCTAACGATTTTCGCAAAAATTTGGATTTTACCATTTTCGAGCACGAGAAGACCATTGGACTAGGTCACATGTTCGAGAAAATTCGATTATTGGGTCATTTTGGGTCATAATGGGTCAAGATCAAGCTATTTATATCTAGAGAACGGCTGGATCGATTTTAAGGAAATTTTCTATCCAATCGTTTTTTGGTACAACAAAACTATTGGGCTGGGTCACATGTTCGAAAAATTTCGATTAGTGGGTTATTTTTGGGTCATTATGGGTCAAGCCATTTTTATCTAAAAAACGGCTTTAACGATTTTGACCAAATTTTATATTTTATCGTTTTGGATTACAAAAAGACCATTGGGTTAGATAACATGTTCGAGAAAATTCAGTTAGTGGGTCATTTTTGGGGTCATTGTGGGTCATGCTATTTTTATCTAGAGATTTTCTCACGCAATTTTGACTAAAAATTGCATTCTATGGTTTTCGGGCACGAGAAAAACATTGGGCTAGATCACATGTTCGAGAAAATTCGATTAAGGGGTCATAAAGGGTCATAAAGGGTCTGGTTCAAGATATTTATATTTAAAGAACGATGTAATCGATTTTAACGAAATTTTGAATGTAACAAGTTCTTGACATAAGAAAATTAAACGGCTAAGTCGCATGTTTGAGAGATTTTGAATTTAAGAATCATTTGTGGGTTATGATGGGTCATAATGGGTCATGTCAAGCTATATCTAAAGAACAGGTGAATCTATTTTAACGAAATTTTGTAGACAACATTTTTTTGGCACGAAAAAATTATTTGGCTAGGTCACATGTTCGAGAAATTTCGATTAATGGGTCATTTTGGGTCATAAAGAGCCTAGGTCAAGCTATTTATATTTAAAGAACGGCAGAATCGATTTTAACGAAAATTTGTATGTAACAATTTTTAGACACGAGAAAACTAATGGGCTAAGTTACATGTTTGAGAGATTTCGATTATAAGGGTCATTTGTGAGTCTTAATGGGTCATGGTCAAGCTATATCTAAAGAACGAGTGGATGATTTTAACGAAATTTTGTATTCAGGATATTTTTGGCACGAGAAAATCATTGGGTTAGGTCACATGTTTGAGAAATTGCGATTAGTGGGTCACTTCTGGGTCATTCTAATTTTATCTAGACAATGTCTCGCACAATTTTGACTAAATTTTGTATTCTATCGTTTTCGGGTATAAGAAAAGCATTGGGTTAGATCAGATGTTTGAGAAAATTATATTAGTTGGTCATTTTAGGTCATAATAGGTAGGGGTCGAATTAATTATACTTAAAAAACGGCTCAATCGATTTTATCTAAATTTTGTATTTAACGTTTTTCGACACGCAAAAACTAATGAGCTAGGTCCCATGTTCGACAGATTTCGATTATAAGGGCCATTTGTGGGTCATGATGGATCGTATTAATTTTATGTAGATAATGGCTCTCACCATTTTGAATATACTTTGTATTATATTGTTTTCGGGCAAAAGAAAACCATTGGAATAGGACATATGCTCGTGAAAATTCAATTAGTGCGTAATTTTGGGTCATAATGGGTTAGGGTCATTCTAATTATATATAACGACTCAATTAGTTTTACCTAAATTTTGTAATGCAAAGTCTTTTGCCATGAGAAGACTATTGGGCTGAGTCGCATGCTAAACAAAATTATATTAGTGGGTCACTTCGCTTCATTGCTGAATGCTGTCAAGCTAATTTCACCTAAGAAATGGCTTAAATGATTTTGATTCAATTTTATATTCGACTGTTTTTGATTATCTGAAGACCATTGAGCTAAGTCACATGCTTGATTAAATTTTATTAGTGTGTCATTTTGGGTAATACGAGTCAGAGTCACGAAAATATGGCAACAAACAATAGGTTGGCGATATTTGACAAAATATTGGCGACATTTGGTCGAAAAATCGATTAAGATTACAAAAGCCAAAACACGTATTTGTCGCCAAATGAAAGAATGTCTCCTAATTTGGCTGTATCTGGCAAAAAATATTGTCTTTCAGAATATGAAGAATTTTTTTATACATTCTTAATAGGATTCGAGATGCATGGTGAAAACCAACCAGAGTCGAGCTAAAAAAGTGCTTTGGATCGATGTCCTTTCGTTGTAGATTTTAAAATAACGTAAAATTTATGAACATGCGCATACAAACATAGTTTCCTTATTAATTGTTTTTGTAAATAATGCTATTATAAATAACATGTTTTACAATAATAATACAGAGTGAATGATGCAGTAAAAATACTATATCGAGTAGAACACAAAGTTAATTTTGACCGAGTTTAGCTCGGTCGCCCCTGCTAGTAATATAAAAATTAAACAGTCTAATATTTTACTTTACATTAACCCGGAATTACACGCGCAGGGTATGACATACCCAGGGTGAGCACGGTTATTACATTACTCACCATAAATTTTTTTAAGTAATTTTCAAATGATTTTATTGCAAAATTTATGAGCAATGCCAATCAATAATTAAGATGGGGATTTTTGCTTAAATTTATTGGTGCCAAAGTATAAATCGTATATATCCTAGATATGTGCGAGCATTCCCGGGTTAATTAATTTAGATTAAATATGTCTTGGTTCCTTTCAAAATTCCTTTTTAAGTTTAGCCTCGAAATTTTAAATATTATTTAAATCTAATTGTTTTTATCTTTAATTTGTCATTTTATTTATTTATTTATTTTTAAAGTTTAACTTTTGAATCAATTAGCATCCTGAAAAGTTTACGAAATTTTATACAAATTGAATAATTTTCGAGAAATTAAAATTTTTGTTCCGCCATATTGTATCCGCCATTTTTTTTTTTAATTTAAATTCTGTATTTTTACTTAGCATCCTCAAAAACACCTGTATACGAATTTTCGTACAATTTGAATAACATTTTCATATTTTGGCCAGCTTTTCGGGATTTTGCCCCACTGTGAGACGGACAGACAAATCGAATGCATAAGCACTTTTCAACTTCGTTGGAAAGTTCTAAAAACAGTTTGATTTTTATGGTGCTTTTTTTTAGCGAGATACATGTTATATAAAAATGGCTTACAGCAAAAATGTAAGAAATATATAAAAATGAAAGCAAAAATAATTTTTCTGTGCGTTAAGATAGCATTTATAGAATTCATTAGTTATAACAAATAATTAAATATATATTTATATTATGCTTTTCATAATTTTTGCAACGTAAAAATAAATAAATAAATAAAATAAAAATATATAAATAAAAATAAAACAAATTAAAAAAAATCCTAACAAATTATCAAAAATATTCTTATTTAGTCCCCATGTATTATCAAATTTTATGTACAAAAAATAAATTTTTACTTTTTTCGCAATTCAATCTTTCTTACAAGGAAGGTTTCCATTGGGGGCATATTCAGAATTTTTTGAAAAAAAATACGAATTAAACTACTCATGTAGGTAATAAAGGATCAGTGAAAATTAGCGGCGGAATCACATTATTAGATATGTAAAAAAATAAAATAGTTTGGAATAATTGGCGTGAAAAGCTGAAAGCGACGCGGGATTTGGCGAGCAGTGCATTTCCTCGCAAAAGCAGACGATTTTAACGAATCTGAAAATAGATTTTAATTGACTTCACTGTTAAAAATCTGATGCATTTACTGCAACGTCACTCCACTACTTTTATAGAATGTTTCTCTTCTGACCAATGAGAATGCTCCATAGCACGGTGAATTGACCGTTTTCTATAAAAGCGGTGGAGTGACGCTGCAGAAAATGGTACAGATTTTTATCGGTGTTGTAACTTGTGCAACACTGTTAAAAATCTGCTGCATTTTGCTGCAACGCACTCCACCGCTTGTATATAATATCTCTATTCCAACCAATGAGAAAACTATTTCACGGCCAAGTAACCGTTTTCTATACAAGCAAGGGAGTGCGTTGCAACAAAATGCAGCAGATTTTTAACAGTGTATTTTTCAATTTGGAACAATTTTAATCAATTTAAATTGTGTTTTAAATGATAAAATATATTAATTTCATTTTGTTATAAGTACATATAAACGTATATGACAAAATTACACTTAAAGTAAAGTAAAAATGCAAAACTAAAATTACTTAAACTAAACTTATTTAAATAAATTGAACATAGAAAGTTTTTTCTTTAAAAAGTATTCGAAGCGTAAAAACGTATTTTTCAAAATTTCGTTTTTTCGCCAACCGGAGATAAATCGCCAAATAAACGAAATTTTTATTATTTTTTTTTACGGACGTTATAAGGAAGTTCCGCCGAAATTTTTTTTATAAACATATATAACTATATGAGAAGAACATTCTGTAATTTTTTCAGATTTTTCTGAATATGCCCGTATGGAGACCTTCCTGTTAGTTATCAGTTTGTTAAAATAAATTTATAATTAAAGTTTAAAAAAAATCCTCTTTAACAAGTTGAATGTAGATTCTGCCATTGCAGAATTCAATTTCGCCTCCGATTAAAAAAAAAAAAAAAAAAAGGAAAAAAGAAAAAAAATCGATATAGGTTTTTTAGAAGGGCGACCCCGTTTAGAATGCAATGAACTAACTTCATTTTTCTTGTGTTTATCAATATAATAGCAAACAGAACGACGTGAAATACCCAATTGATTAGCAGTTTCTCTCTGAGATATTGGAATTGTGGAATAATAAAGAGATACAATTTGACGTCCTACTTCTTCATTGACTGGATTAATCAAAAACGAATTTTTTCTTTAGTTTAAACACTTTTTTATAGACTCTGAGAAAAAGGAAATGCATTTTAACAATAAAATTGTATGGATGTCTCGTTTTAACGGCCAGATTACGAAACTAGTCGTTGGGAGCCACCTTAATACTTACCCATCATGGATATACATTGTGTAATATGTGAAAATAAAATATGTGAAAACTATTTATAAAATGCAAATATTCAATATTTAAATATGCAATATACAATTCCAAGAAAAAATTTAAACGTATATTTAAATATTCTTAATATACATAGTAATGCTCCATCAATGAATTGCCCCATTTCGACAAATTATGTAAAATACCAAACTACACAAGTAGTACCGGATTGCGTAAAAGAAACATCCTTATAACTCCAAAAACAATAATCATATTAACTAACAGTTTAGTGCGTCAGATTAAGCGTCTCATTTCCAATTAAAACATATCTTTGAATTGAAATTTGGGGAAAATACAGGGTCATGGAAAATCGAAGAATGTGGAAAACAGGGTTACAAATATCCCGGCAACTATTAATCCGACCAACTTCGTTCTTGATGCAAAATTTGTGTTATTTTATTGCCTTTTACAAAAATAAATTTTGTTAAAATAAAAATGTTTAAATTTTGTTAAAATAAAAAAAAAATCGAAAATTTTTATTTAACATTTCATCAGAACGAATTTTTCGAGAGTCCGAAAAAGATAGTTCCGGATAATCGAGGTTACTGATATTAAATAGGCTTCGTCCCATTCTTACTTACTAAGTACATAGAAAATTTTAAGTCTCTATCTCCATTTGTTCGTGAGATAGAGCGTTTACAGACCGATAGACAGACAGACGGACGCCAATTTTTTTTTCAAAAAATATGTTTTTCGGAATTTCCAGTATCTAAAACGTGTAAATCCGTCAAAATTTTTTATTTCGATTTTCAAAACGATTGAAAGACTTACCCTATATTGCGTATGATAGGTAAGTAAAAGTGGGCCACAATTTTTGACACGGCACTGTTTAACTTGTATGAAAGAAATAGCATCGGAAGCTAAAAGAAAACTAATTTCATTTTTACTATGACATTATTTTCACTAACTGAAGTCATCCGAAAGTAAAATTTCAATCTCAGTGTCCATAATGAATAGAAATATTGAAATGTAATATCGTTATGAGTAAAAATGCGATGTTTTAAATAGTGACGTCATTTTCTCTTCAAATGTTTTTTTAAAAGTTACTGTTATTAGTAATATGAAAAAGGCGTCCGTAATAATATTATAAATCCCATTTATGTGGTTGCTGAATGACATCATTTTCCTCATTTGAAAATTTTCTTATTTTGCTTTAGACATTAATTTTTATCATAAATTATTTTCTGTTATTTTATTTACATTTTAATATTATTTCTGAGTAATTATATATTTTTTTACCTCAATTAGTGCATAATTATACGCAATCCTCTTATTGTGGTTAAATATTACGAACAAAATTAACTTCTTTTTTTTTAATGCGAAGACATGTTCACTGATGAGATCAAGCTTCTGATAATGGAAAATAAATTTTTATTATCGAGAGAAAAGCTAAACTGAGTTGCCACCATTTGAAGAAATATCGTAAAAAAGCATTTAAAATTAAAAATCTATACTAATAAAATAACAAATCGCTCTGTCTGCGTGTGTGTGTGTGTGTGTGTGTGTGTGTGTGTGTGTGTGTCTGCGATGGCTAGCAAAATCTATGGGACGTACGAAGCTCAAAATTTTTATGAGAGTAGCCCAATATCTCTCCTGATGCACCTGAGCTTCAGAATTTCGAAATTCTATTTATTAACTGAGTAATTAATTAAATTCCAAAGATCACTCTCATAAAAAATCGCCTTTTTTCTTCTTTTTTTTCCCTTCATTTAGTTATGGTTGGTTGGTTGCATAAAATTTTGGCATAAATAATTAAAAAAGCTGGAACCGACCTTTAAAATTTATAGACTGGCAAGCTGTCAGTTTAAAAGATGATTTTTTATCACAGCGGTTGTAAACCATGGAGGAAAAAGATAGGTGGTGGTGAAGTAAACCGAAAAAAGGGTTGCAATATTAAACCATTTATCGCTCAAATTTTAATGTCCCAAACAAAAGCATGTAGAAGAGATTTTGTATTAATAAGACGAATTGAAAGAAATGAATTACAGCTGAAGCGTATTTTGCGAAGAAATAGTAATTTTTTAAAATGGTCTTTTTTCCATTATATTATTTATTTTTAAAAAAATGTTTGCTTTTAAAATAATTGGAATTGATAAATTCGAAATAATTAAATATCAAAATAAAATAAAAAAGAATATTGAAAACATTTGATTTGAACTAAAAATTGTATTACTAAAAGTTTTCTTTTTTTTTCAGAACTTTTTAATACTTTATAACGTAGATGAAAAAATGTTTTTAATTTAACAACATATTAATAACTCTATGTCAATATATAAAATATATTTATGAAAACAATCTTTTAAAATCATGCGCGAAAACTTAAATAACAAATATTAATCTAAAATCTAGATTTCAGAGTGCAGACGATTTTAAGACATTAACGAAAGAATGTTAACTTTTCAAGCAAAATCTTAAATGATGCTTCTATATTGGTATTTCAAAGTGACGGCTAGGTTACATTTATGTTATATTTAAGTTACGGTAGGGTAATGTTAAGTCGCAGTTAGGTTACAGACAGATTATGGTTATGGTACAAAAGTTTACGGTTAGGAATTTGTCCACAGTGTATACATTACGCATGCTTTGATTAAAAATATACACTTTTGTTAAATGGTTCTGAAATTATAATACTATATACCAATCTTTTATCATCGCGTATCGATTTCATTCACGGTATAGACGGAATTAAGAGTGATATAATTAGTTTGAAATTCAAAATATTTCACTTGGGATTTCTATGCGAAAAAAATAATTAGTTACGTGATTTAACAGTGATTTTTACGGGTAAATATCAACACTTTAACACGAAACTAACGCAATCGTTGGATACATGTTCCCTCCCGTGTTTCTCATTGCTCATTTTAAGTATTTTTAGAGCTCAATATTAGTTGTTCTTTTTAAAACCGATTTTTCACAAAGTCAGCTGCGACGTATTTCAGACAATGTATTTCTGCATGCTTCCAGTTAATGATAAAATCATACAAATTTCAAGTTCGTTTAATATTGTTAATACGGACCCGGGCAACGCCGGGCGGGTCAGCTAGTAAAATATAAAAATGGAAATAAATTAACGCCTAACAGGTTGAAATTTCTTTTCCAACAATTTATACTAATATGTGGAAATATACTTCAATACTTTTGTTCAGTCCTGTAGCTTACCTAGTACCTTTATTACACGCCAGTATTTTGTTAAAATTTAGTTCAAACAAAAACATTTTTAAAACTACTTAAGTCATATATTCAGAAATTCTCATCGATGGGTGACCATGTAGATAATTCCTTGCGTGACCCTGTATATCATTTTATTTATATTCGACAAACATTTCTTAGTAAACTAAAAGTTGTTCAACATTAAAAATGCATAAAATATTTTCAAATCACCTTTAAGTAAATTACTCTCATATTCAGTAAGGTTTGCGAGCTCTTTTGTGTAACCCTGCATATCAACTATAGCATTTATACACACCATATAATATGCAGACATTTGGTAAAACTTAAAAGCGAATAACGCAATTGAAAATGCATTTCATACATCGCTGTAAATACTATGCACTTCATATTATGCGTGAATTATTGAGTTTCAGCGGCATATATAAATTGTATGATACTTGAAATCGTTTAACATAGATAAAATATATCGCAAACAAATCTTCTCTTTATTGTTGTGCAATGGAATTCTTTTGAGTGGCTTTGTAAATGATTACTATTATTTTCACTACATATTTTACAAAATGCATATTTTAGTGCATTTTGCGAATCCACATAAATTTGAATATGTTTGACCGGGTGTAACACCTTTAAAATTCATTTGAAATGACTTTTACCCATAAGCCGTAATGCATCGGAAAAATTTTGACTATCCCTGTGAATAAACTAATCATGGTAGAAACTTCATTTTCAATAAGTTTCGTGCTAGGGTAAACATGAATAACATAAAAATTTCATAGCAATCCGAGTATATTTACGGGAATTAGAGCGCAGACATACACTGTAAAAAAAAATTGGGAAAGTTACAAAAAATTTTCTAGTAGAATTGTATTCCAAGAACTTTTTATGTAACGGCAACAATAAAAATTCATGTAACAGATACAGATTTGCACTTTGAATCAAACAAATTTTAAGGTTACTAAGAATTTTTTTGGGAAATCGTATTCCAAGAACTTTTTAAGTGACGATAACTAGCATTATAGATAAAATTTTAGTAAAGTTACCAAAATTTTAGTAAATTCTTTTGTAAAGTTACAGATGGTTTTAGTTTTGCTTACAAGTTTTGTAGATTGACATCTTTTTCTTGTACAGTGTACACATAAAATTTTAGTAAGCATAAGAGATTTCGGTTAATTTAGATTACTAAGGTTACAGATTTTTTTTACAGTGTACAACCAGACGGCCAGCTGACAAAGACAAACCGAATGCATAAACACTTTTCGACTTTGTTGGAAAACGTTAAAAATAGTATATATTTTTAAAATATAAATTTCAAATCTAATGACTAAGTTTTTTTTTTTTTTTTTTTTTTTTTCTCAAATATTGAGTTTCAAAAACTACCAAACTTTAGAATGATGCAGCATAGCGAAACCTTCACGTGTAAAAACATAATAGTATAACGGCAATGTATCATGACGAGTATACGTCTATTGAACTAGTTACAAATTACAGCAGCCTTATTATTCTGTTAAAATATAAAGGTGAATTATGATGGCACAAGTGCATGATTTTAATTTAATACTCAGCAAATACTAGATGCGTCATTTCATTTTAATTAATATATATATACATATGTATGTATGTATGTATATATGCTTTTTAAATGAAATGAGTTAAAGGATTATACTTTAAGCGAAATTAATGTAATATGAATGGTATCAATGCGACAATAATTGTCGATTTATCACATCGCCCAGTTGACATAAACTTACTCTATTTTTTGAGTATTAATGTAATAAAGATAGTATTTAGATTTGGTTTGTATTTTAAATTATTTTGGAAACATATTGATTTGATGAATTATTAATCCATTTTCCTTTCTTTCCTTAGAAAAAAAAAAAAAAAAAAAAAAAAAAAAAATCAACATACAGAATTTAAAATGTCACACCGCTCAACAGGGAAGATGTACTTTCAAATGTAGCTTGTTTGAAAACGGAATTTCACTTTATTGAATATTTATGATTTTTAAATCAAACAGCTCGATTACGGAATAACAGTATATGAAGATTTTTATCAATTGTTTAAAAATTTTAAGGGGAAACCATGATTCCTACTTTTCTACAAGAAAAAGTAACAAAATTTATAAATTTTTAGCAGAGTTATAAATAATTTTTCGCAAGTAAACTGATTTCTAAACGTGCAGAGAGATATATTAGGTTAGAATTGTGAACGCTAGTGGATGGAGTGGGGGCAAACATTTTTATATTTGAATTGAACACAAGTAAAAATGGTTAAAATTCATATAGTTCAAGAGGGAAAAGCAATTTAAAAATAAGACTTTGGTTTATAAATCATTATTAAATCCAAATGGCCAAAAATTTACTTTGCCAGTTTTAGCTTTAATAAAGAGTGATTGTTTCTTTTTATTCGAAGAACGATGATTAATTTTCGTTATTCGTAGTTTCTTTTTATTCCAATAAACATGGTTCTTTTTCTTTCTTCGAAATTTACCAATAATCAGCTCTAAAATAAGTACGATCGTTGCAAAAATGTAACCGAAAGTAAGCAAAGCAAATGCTCCTGCAAGATCTTCTACCGTTAAAGATCTTTCCTTTTTTTTCAGTAAAATATCAGAAAACCGTAAAACTAGCCGCATGGATTCTAAAAACATGTCTTCTTCTTTTAATTTTTGGAAAATACCAGAAGCCCATACGTAGCCTACCACTTTATCTACCTGCCTTTTACAGCAAAATGTTTTCTGCAAAGCAATGGATCTCAAAGCTGGTATGAATTCATCTTCTGAAACAAAATATTTCAGTTTGTATGGGAGCAAGTCATCTTCACCACCAATGAAAACAGGCTTTTTCCCCGATTTTTTGTTGTCCAATACAGCTTCTATATCTCTAGAACCTTTGTTCTCCATTAAATTGCGGCCAATTATCCTGTCTTTCGGATCAGGGGATTTCGTAAGAATACGAAGGAGAAATGATCCTGGGTAGCATGTGCACTGGTACTTTCCTTTAGCGACAGCAACTGCTAATTCGGAAATAGTGCGTATTCCACTCAATGTTGGGAATGTTAAGAACGACAAGAGAACAGCAGTGTAACAGAAAATCAAAAATACGGCACCTATTTGCCAGAAAGTCAACAGTATGTATTCTCTTAAACGTCTGGGTTCTATGCCCATATCCTCGTTTACAATGGTTTTGTAGGCAGCAAAGATTAGTTTTCTAAACGCATACTTCCTTTCAAATAATACATAGCATGCAGCTGGTATAAATAAAAGACTCGTTACAGTGAAAAGCCAAACATCTAAAGAAAATGGCAAAAGAAATGCTAGAAGCTCTGGAGAATATTCTGGCTTCCTTGTAGCAAAAGTTAATCGGACTCTATTATAGGGATAGCTAAAATCAGCTACTTGAAGTCGCTGTTCTGATACAGATAGAGTACTGATCACCATATCTGTTTCATTGCGCTGAACTAGACCTACCAATCCAGTCCAACTACCATTAGGTAATCGTCTTCCTATCTCAATTTTTCCTGCAGGTATTAATTCACATGAAAACTGTAACGCTTGCGCAAGCAGTTCTGTAAGTTTCAACACTGTCCTGTCAAAAACAACTTTTGTTTCCATTTTGCCGTTGACTACAACAGATTCAGATTTTGAAGTTATCACTACTCTCAAAAAACTCGGAAATTTATTATCCATTTCGTCTATTTTACGTCTATTAAACTTGAATAAGAGTCAATAAAAATAATTAGTTGTTTTAATAGCAGTATTTGATAGCAATTCGTGCCATTTTTTTTCTGGTATAGCACTATTGTTATTTTTACGAAAACGCTTCAAGCAGCTCTAAATTTTCTTTGTTGTACAATATATGTCTGCAGATCAGAAACTTTTAAAACATTACACGTATATCGTTCAGAATATATTTTAATTTTGCGAATCTTGGATGCGTACTGTAGTAGTTCTTTAACAACTTTTTTCAAGTTTACTCATTTATAGTAAATGTCAGTTGCATTAAAAATAAAAATGATTAACTGCGTATGAATTATCTTCTTTCCGTTGTGAGGTCGAAATCCAAGTTAAACATTTGTTCTGGTTCAGCAGAAAGGGAAAATTTTTTCTATCTAAAAATTTTGTCTCACAAAACAATTATGACAAAGATTATCACCTATACTTTACCTTGCATCGATTTCAGTAGCTCAAAACGAGAAAAAGATATAAAATCACGAAAAATTATCACAATCGAAAATAGGTACAAGGACATATATTTCTTTTAATGTACATTAAGAAGAACTATATTTCACATTTATAGATATAGGAAAAACACTTGCAAACAGCTTTTAGATCAAATATGCTTTCTTTTCTTAAATATCAATACCTAAGATTTTTTTATGTATGTATGTAAATGCAAAAACTGTAAGAATCTAAAAAGCAAATCTCAATAAAGGATTTATGTATTTATTTATTTTCTAGTTAATGGTTTCTAACTTTAGAGAGTGGAACCTTTTCTTAGCTTGTTATTTAAACGAGAGATCTTTATAATTTCCATTAACTGCAATTTCTTTCCCTTTTTTTAATGTGGATCGAAAGAATGATCTTTTACCTGGCGATAAATGGGTGTTTTTGCAAACGACTTTCTTTCATTTGATAGCGTGCAACATGTGAATTGATCAAATGGAACTTAAGAATTACTTTGAAGGTTACAGTTCATTTTCATAATTTTTCAATCGAAAGTTACTGTGAAGGGAAAAACAAAGATTTAAGAAAAATGTTATTTGTATTATAGATTATTCTGCAAAAATGACGGTATATTAAGTAACTATTAGAAAAAAAAAAGAAGTAACTACAAAATGAGATTATGTAACAACGTCACCTTTTCCATTGTAAAAAATAAATAACAGAGAAAATAATTGTTATTAGATATCTTGAAGATGAAAATAAATGCTACGAAATCAAAGTTCAAAAATAGTAATAGACATAGAAAACGAGTCAGATTATTTAAGAACAGTTTAATCTTTGGTTATGTATCTTTTCATCTTCAATATTGATTTAAAAATATCTGGCATCGTTTTTATAATATTTTCTGTAACACTATTGTGAATTTGGTTCCATTCTACAAATAAAATTTCACCAGGGCGCTATTTGGGGAAAGTATAGGAGGAAGCCTCCCCCCCCCCCCCCCTTCTTAACGAATTAGACATTCCAGTATATATCAGTCATCACAAGTCGAATAACACTGTAACCCAGAAATAGCACAAAGGCTACAATAATTTCTCAGGCTTGACTAAAAGAGAAACGTTATAGAGTTTATTTGATAAAAATAATAAAAAAATATATGTCAGACATTAGATTATGAAGCACTTTCCAATACTTCCAGAATACTTCCGCAAAATTTCACTTATTTAAGTAAATAAAGTAAGTAGAATTATTTTGTGCAGTTCTGTGTATGATCTACAGCAGGGCTGTCCAACGCGGCGCTTGCGGGTGCCATGCCGCCTTTTTGAAGGTTCCTGTTACTAATATATTTAAAATAAAATTACATTTAAAAGAATGCTTTATTTTAAATACTTGATATTTGTTTGACAAATATTTTTAAAACCTCTATAAGTGTATTTCAGGCATCGAAAATTAAAACGTATTTTTTAAATGAAATTATGTGTGATTGCGTTTCTTCACTATAATTTGCAGTTATTAGTTATGAAAACTGTTATGGAAACTGTGACGATGAAATCTTGGTAAAAGTTAGCAATAACTTTTCCAAAGTATTAAGTTACAAGTATTAAAAAATGCTCTAATGAGCAACAAAAAAGGTTAATATGTTTTTAAATATGAAAAACTGTTTGACAAGTGCTTCTAATTGAGCATGAGAGAGGAAAAGGTATCCCTTCTTGGCTGCAGCTCACTGTCAATGCCAAATTTGAAAAAGTCATATTTGCGCTTTTTCCATATAAAAGAAATCAGTCACAATTGCGATAAAAATGTGTAGCGCAAAGGCATAGCCGGAAAAAAGCGCAGCGTAATTAAACATGAATGTAAGGAGAAATAGTACCAGAAACCTTAGTTTCTGTAGCGTATCATACTCATTCACTGCCACCAAGCATGCCCGCATCATAGAACTGCACAGAAAACTGATTTGTAATGCAGTTGCAATGCAGAGTTAACATTGCAGTTTGCAGTGCAGACTCAACAGCGCAGTTCCATATAAAGCAGGATTGAAAATTTTACTAAAAAGAAAACGGAAAGTATTACGCAAATTTCTTTTATATGAAAAAAGCGCAAATATGACTTTTTCAAATTTGGCATTGACAGTGAGCTGCAGCTAAGAAGGGACACCTTGTCCTCTCTCATGCTCAATTAGAAGCACATGTCAAACAGTTTTTCATATTTAAAAACATATTAAACTTTTTTGTTGCTCACCAGAGCATTTTTTAATACTTGTCATTCAAATTTTTTGATAAAAACTGAAGTTTTTTTTTTATATCTTGAAAAGCAAAATATTTGCTGCCAAAATTTTATTATTGTGTTAGAATAATTAAGAAAAATATTGCATTGTCATATAAAAAATGCATGATGTCGTAAAAATAAATCAAGGAGTCGAACGAAAATAATTTCTGTGAACTCACAACTTTATACAAAGAATTGAAACTAAATGCTTCGCAATAAAAACAAATAATTCTGTTTTTCATGTGATTTATTAATTTGAATGAATTGTGTTACATGTATAAAAAATTTATACTTGTGTAAACTTGGTGGCAACGAATAAAAAAAAAAAAAACTACAACAGCAACAACAAGAAACAATGTTCGGCTGAAGCTTTAAGACACAAATTCGATTTTCTCAGCAATCGTCAAACATACAAAGATAAAAAAAAAAAAAATCTATTTTAAGTTTTACTAAAAGAATTAAAATAAACCAAAAATGAATAAACCAAAAATGAAGTAATCCATCTACAGGATCGTTAGCTATCGCTTGTTGAATTTTAGGTTTTCATTTTTTCGTTACAAGTTAAATAAAAAACTACTTTAAACTACGATAATTTTTTGAATGTTATCAATTTATTCGTCTCGTCGAGTTCTATCTTTTGAAAAAAAAATCACTGTCGCACGTCAACTGGTTCGCCAGAAATTTCAAAAAAAAGTTTGCATTTTCCATTTCTTACATTATGCCAAACGCTACCGCGTTTGCTATGATGAAATGTTGAAAAATAAGCGTAGTCCTTCTCCCTCCTCCGTTCAAAAAAATTCAGCTTTTTTTGTTATTGTTGGTAATGATGTTTCTACACTAGCCCATTTCTTTTTTTATAATAGGGGTAAAAGAATGTCATTTTGTCTCCCAGACCTTTAAATTTTTAGGTAGTTTCTCATTATGTTAAAGAAATTTATAATATTGGGCGAAATGATTTCATCAATAAAAGCTCTTCCAGGTATCTCTTTAGAACAAAGCTCATGGATTGATCCTTAAATAAGTATATGTCTTTGTTTTTTTTTACTTTTTATAACGGCATATTTGCGCTTCCAAAATAAATCAAGGAGTATTTATCCCCTCTAGAAACACGTAACAATATTTCTATTTATTTATTTATTTATTTTAATTAAAAGTCAGATTAAAGTTTCTGGTTTCTTCCGCTTTAAGATAGCACCACAAAGAAATGTAATAATTCGTAATTTATTGAGAATTATAGTTATTTCCGATTCATTCTTTTTTACACGAATCTCCAGATCCACATAAGGGCCCTATGTCTTCTACTGCGATATGCATTTGCATATGTGTGAATCGATACTAATATTTTCAGATAATTTTGTTGCATGATTCGAGCCCTGTTAATCATGGTACCTTTCACTGTTTGCTAAAAGCTGAAATGCGCCCCTGCTTGGTGAAAGCGGTTGGAGAGACCTGATCTTCAGCATTTATACACACCATGTAGTATGTAAAAATTTAGTTAAACTTAAAAATGCATTCCCAAGTAAAGGTTTTAGGAAACGCACAACACACTTGAAGAGCTAATTTCAGTAATTACCGCCCATAACCAAATGTATTATTTTGTGCAGACCCATACTTGACCTATAGATCGGTCTATATTTCAAATAGTATACGGAAATATAGTTTAGTAAGAAAATATAGGTTGAAATTTCATCTTCAACAATTGATACCGAAACATACTTGAATACTTTTGTACAGACATGTATTTTACCTACTACATTTTTCTACACGCCACATACTAAGTCAAAACAAAACTTAATTCAAAGCAAGGGCGTATTTAAGCAGAATTCGCTAGGGAGGGGGGGGGGGGTTACCTCCCATTTCCCCTATCTTAGACTCATCCAATGAACTCGCAAAATTAATCATGGAGGTGCTTTCATCAGAATGATCCTATGTCTAAAATTTGAATGACATCTGATAAATCTGCATGAAAAACCTATTTATCGAAATTAAGGGTGGGGAATTAGCCCCTGTCCACCCTATTTATACTTATCGGATCAATTCCCAAAACTAATCATGGCGGTGCCCTCATCAGAATGATCCTATGTCTAAAATTTGAATGAAATCTGATAAATTCTGCATGAAAAACTCATTTATATAAATTAAGGGGAGGGGCATTAGTTCCCATCCTTCTGTTATACTTATCAAATGAACTCCCAAAACTAATTAAGGAAGCTCCTTATCAGAATATACCTATATCCAAAATTTCAAGTGAATCGGATATTTTTATCATGTACGTACGTACATACATACATACGCTGTTAAAAACTTGAAACTTTTGCTGCATTGTCACTCCACTGCTATTATAGAATATCACTATTCTGACCAATGAGAATTCTCCATAATACAGTGAAGTAATCGTTTTTAATAAAAGCGGAGGAGTGACGATGCAGCAAAAGTTTAAAATTTTTAACAGTGTGCATACATACAGAACAGGCGGACACATAAGCTCTCAGACTTTAATAGCGTGTGAGCTAAAAAGAGTACTCTTTGTACCAAGCATTGTTGGATTGTTGTTGTCTATCCTGCTGAATGGAACCATTTTTCAGATATTCGCTGAGATCTTGGACTTAAACCGATTAAAAAAAAAAAAGTCTCTGATTGTCGGGCTTCATTTTAGACCTTTTTCTTGGGTCATGTTTAATGATGGAATCGTTCCAACTTTCCGTAAAATTAACAGGCCTATGGTTCTTCTCGATTTCTCTCGCGATCTTATTATAAATATTTAATACAAGTAGATGGGGAGGCCAACGAAATGGCCCCACCTAGCAAGCTCCTTTACGAAGTCCCAGGCAGGCAGTCTGCTAAAAACAACAGGGGAAAGACATTTGGGTGTACAATTTATGGCGAATATGAATTAAAATTAAAATGTTAATTCTGGGGTTAAATAGAGTACAAATAATATAGAATGAAGAATAAAACAAATGCTTACAGAGTTTTTAAAAATGCACACAAATAATCAAAACCAACAATTTTCTTTTTTTCCCTGTCAATAATATCAATGGTCTCCAATTACAGATCTGCACGGTTCGAGCTCATTTTCGCCCCACCAGTGGCCGAGAGATTCTGACCTCTCAACTGGTAGACGGCAGGTGATGGGTTCGAACCAATCGCGGCTGTCGGCCTAACCGTTCGGAGTTTTCGTGGTTTTCTTCGAACCTTGCGTGAATACGGATTAGGTTCCCTTAGAAAGACCCCTACGAAGGGCACTCCCCCCCCTGGTCCTATATCCCTAGGGTAGATAATCGGACGACAAAAATAAACCAAACCAATTGAGCGCATTTTCATTCACGGCTCTCGGGTCGGGACCGGGACGCGTAATTCACATAGGCACATTCATTTAGCGACCAGCGCCAATTCTGATTCCTGATTGGCTGTTTACTTTAGTCTTCGGTGGAGAATTTCTTCTGCCTTTAAATATACCAATATCTGAACTTAAAAAAAGTATAAGATAGTTATGCAAAGACTTAATTTCTAATTGAGATATAAATTTTAATTTACAGGCGTCTAGCCCCTGAACTTGGGCTACAATTTCAGAAAACTTATCGTTCTACGCACGTGAAATCGTATTGTTATTTGCTATAAGAGAAATGAATGTAATGAAGACGCTTGGCAAGAATTACGTGGATCTTACGGTGTAATGGTTAGCGCGTCCTTCTAGTGAATCCAAGATTGGGGGTTGTGTCCCCGCTTAGACTTTCCGAAAATTTTATTTCTAGCTTTATTGATTTATTTTCAATTATTCTAAAAGTGTCTTAAAATCGATTCTTGTTAATAAAATTTACTTTTTAATATTTTATTTTATTTTATTTATTTACACATTTATTTTTATTGATCTGCTATCGGTTAGTAAAATATATTTTTAAATAAATTTCTGCTACTGAAATTAGTTTTTAATTTTATTTATTTATACATTTATTTTTATTGATCTACTATCGGTTAGTAAAATATATTTTTAAATAAATTTCTGTTACTGAAATTAGCTTTTAATTTTATTTATTAATTTTTTTTTACTGATTTACTAACAGCTAATAATATATTATTATTTTAATAAATACTTGTTAATGAAACAAATTTTTGATATTTAATTTCATTTACATATACAATTATTTTTATTAACTTACTATCAATTAATAAAATATAATTTCTTTAATCAATTCTTGTTAATAAAACTATTTTTTTATATTTAATTTTATTTATTTATAGAATTATTTTTATTGATTTATTGTCAGTTAATAAAATATTATATAATAAATCGATTCTTTTAAATGAAGCTAATTTTTAAATATTTTTAATTATTTTTTATTAATTTGCTTTCAATTAATAAAATATATTTTTTAAATCAGTTCTTCTTAATTAAACTAAATTTTAATATTTAATGTCACCTAAGTCTATATTTTAATAATTAAAATGAAAGATATATTTTAATGCAATAATAACATCGGAAAAAATGCATAATAATATTTTTATTTTGCTATTATTATATTAATTGTTTTTTTTTTTTTTTTTTTTTTTTTTTATTAAAAAGGTGGCATTTAGATAATATTAAACATTAAAATTTAGTTTCATCATAAAGAATAGATCTAAAAAATGATGATGTTAATATATTATCAAACAGTAAATTAATAAAAATAAGTTTTTGTAAATTTACAATTAAAAATATTTTTCTATAATTGTAAATGATGTAATTATTGATTTAAAATATCTTGATTATTAAAACATAACCCTTAGGAGATATTAAACTTAATTTCATTAATAATTGATTTAAAAATGGTATTTTATTAACGGATAGTAAATTAATAAAAATTACTGTAAAAATAGATGTAAATAAGCAGAGCCCGATCAAGCTGAAGTTGGGCCCAGGGCCTGTTTAAAAGTTGGGCCCCCCTACCTACCCATTTTGGGCGACACTTTCAGATAAAAAGGTTTATTTCATGAGTTGAGAAGGTTGTTTGAGTAAAAAGTGCCTAGGTTAAAGGCTTCTAAGAATTTTATTGAATAAATATTTAAATTTTATGTTTCATATTTTATAAAACAATACTATTTGAAAAGTATTTGATTAAGGAAAATAATCAGCCACATAATTTGTGGGCCCCTGAAATTGGTGGGCCCAGGGCCGAGGCCCCGGAGGCCCATGCTTTAATCAGGCCCTGTAAATAAGTATTAAAATTTAGCTTCATTAACAAAAACTAATTGAAAATTATCATATTTTATTAACGATAGTAAATCAATAAGAATAAATATATAAATAAGTATGACAGATATTAAAAATTAATTAAATGATAGCTCAATAAAAATAATTGTATAAATAAATAAAATTAAGTATTAAAAATAATTTTCATTAACAAGAATTGATTAAAGAAATTATATTGTATTAATCGATAGTAATTAATAAAAATAATTGTATAAATAAATAAAATTAAGTATCAAAAATTAGTTTCATTAACAAGAATTTATTTAAAAATCATATTTTATTAGCTGTTAGTAAATCAATAAAAAAAAGTTGTAATAAATAAATAAAATAAAAAATTAGTTTCAGTAACAGAAATTGATTTAAAAATATACTTTATTAACCAATAGTAGATCAATAAAAATAAATATACAAATAAATAAAATAAAATATTATTGAATGTATATATTTAACTTATTTTGTAAGATAGTTTACTTTATTTGGCAATTCTAATATCTACTGAGTAAAATCTTAACTGATAACATGCTAGTTTTTTTTTCTTTTCTTTTTTTTATTTTTTTAATAACATATAAAATTTAAGCATTTTTATGTGCTTCCGTTCACCAGATAATTTTATTCTTAATAAACAAGAGAATTTTTCTTAGAAAACAAACGCACTTTCAGTAACTTTAGAGTCGAAAATTGGTGGCAAAAGATTTATTATATCACCACCGTGATTTACAAAATCATTTCTCATTTCTGTCATAAAGCAAACATAAAGAAAACACGAAGAATCATATGCCTGCAGTAGCAAAATTCTTTCAACCCAAATCTGGATATATAATCTCTTTTACCCTCTTTGTTTCGACCAATCACAGGTCAGTATTGCGACTGGTCGCTAAATGAATGTGCATATGTGATATACGCGTCCGGGACTTTCTTTCTACTGAAAGCTCTGGCCGGACTCGGGACTTACTTTTTCCTGAAGGATCGGGCGGGCCTAACTTACTTTTTCCATATCGAGTCGGAACTGATTACATTTTCCCTAGTCGTTACACGCCAAAATATTCAGTCCCGGCTTTGAATTAAACCCGGTTTTTAAACTAATTAAAATCGTTTTCTCGGCGTGGCCAAAAGTCAGTAAAACTTGGCGTGGCCCGAAAATGTTTGCAAAAATTGAATACAGTTTAAAATTACCATTATTCTACAATTAAATATTATTATTATTATTATTATTTTAATAATCGTGGATTTTTAAGCTTATTAAGATATAGTAAAATGTATGAAAAAGGACTCACCTACGAAGGAATCTTATTTTAAACTGAAAAATACGTTCAGCCACACTGTTAACAATTTTTTTGTGAAATTTCAGAGAGTTTACGGATAACCCATTATCTTAAGTCGTATGTAAAATTACAGAGATTTGAAAAACCGAGATTCTGTTAAATAACAGAGAAGTTATTCGGTAAATTTACAATACGTCACCTGAGAATAATAAGGTTCTATCTGTGTTTTTGAAAAAAATTGACGATAATAGAAAGGTTTCATTTGTATCTATGGAGGCATTTTTGCATCAATATGATGTTGTATCCAGGCCCGTAGCCAGGATTTCCTTTCGGGAGGGGCTGAATTTTGAAATTTTTTTCTAATCTTACAAAAGTAATTTGTATAAGTTACAGAATTTTTTTTTTTATCGAGTTTTAACCTAAAATGTGTTCCTGCATAAAATACTTGATAACCATGTCAAATATTGTTATTTCGTATTCATTTTTGTTTCAATTTCTGCTGCAATTTTTGACATTAAAAAGTACTTCCAGTTTCCAAACCGGTTCGGAAACCAGAGAGTTAAAAAAAGAAAATCCTTGAAACCTAAAAATCACAAAATAACAATGTTTGAGCTAAGATTCAAGTACCCTATAAGAAAAAAAATTAAAAAGTATTGAAATGCAAACAAGTAACATGAATTGATTTAAAACACGATTAATATTAGCATGGAAAAGTCTGGCATTGCGAGGTCTCGAAACTATTGATCCATAAATGAAATTAATTTCTTTCGCTTTATTAAAAAAAAGCAAACAAATGAGGGGTTATATCTAAAATAGTAGTACATGTCACATTGTGTATTATATATTGGCACTAATCAATGGAGGCAATAATCCCCTCATCTTTTTGCTTCATTTTTGGAATAACGGATTTTGAGCTTAATCAATCAACGAAAACTTTCAGAATTTTTAAGCTATACTTTTGAGACTTTCACAAAACTTGCTTTATACATTTAGCTAACACAATATGCAAATGAAATTTTGCTAATGTTGACGCTTGCGCAATGTATTTTGTAATGCTGATTATAGGGTATTGTGTGCAATATTTTTTGTGATATTTTCGGAAAAGAACATTATTTTATATTAAGATCTCTGTAAATTATAAGCAAAAAACTTGAAAAAATTTGGGACTGTTTTTATTAAAACCTTAATATCTCTACGAGTATCCATGTTAATGCTATCCACATAAAAATGAAAACACTTTATTACAATAAGTTACTTAATCATAATCTACAGTTTGAACGCTTTTGCTATGTTAGTTTTGGCAGGGTTAATCCAAAATATTTTCGTTTTATTTTCAATTTGTTGACGGTGCTCTATGGAGTTTCAAGAGAAAATCTTTACGGAAATGAATGACTTGTTCTATTATGTTTACACACTTAAGGTTTCAGCATGATTTCTCAAGTATTTTTCTAGATATTAAACAAAATGTAAAAAAAAAAACAAGTGGACGGTCTTTTTTGGCCATATAGTGTATCAAAGATTCACATACAAACAATATACATAAAATTTGTTCAGTAAAGAGACTGGGATGCCGCCGTGACATCGTTTAGAGGTTTTTCGATACCATATTTTTTCCTCGCATCATTACTTTTAAAAATACATTCTAATATTTTCTTTTTAATAAAAAGTGTTTTGAAGTTACAATATCATTATCAAAGATACTTTCTTTAAAATTATATTTTTTCACATGATTTTACATTACAGGCGGCTATTACAGTTTTTGACTCTTTTCTTTGTAAAACATTTTAACATTGACATTACTCTAAGTTTCGTTTACATCCATTAAGATAAAGAAAATTAAGGAAGATCATAACATGCAAGTAAACGTTTAATATCTAACTCCTAAAGTTAACGCGTCATATCTGTATTGCACTAATTTTTCTTGGTTAAATTAAGGATACGGAATTACGCTTGATCAAATTTTACTACGCTTAAAGGTAATTAAAATTGCATTCTAAAAATATTTATATTTTTTTTCTGGTAAATATCTATTAAAGAAACAAATAACCAAATGACCCATATAATGAAAAATTACTATAACTGTAATTCAATAAATGGATATTTTTACAGCTAAAAATGTAATTGATTTTAATGTAATTTAAGATAAAAACAAACAAAACTTATTTTATTATCACAGATAATTTTCTAAAGTCTTTTCAAACTTTCGGGAGGGGCTTCAGCCCCCTTAGCCCCCTCCCTGGCTACGTGCCTGGTTGTATCTAGACCAGACTTCGAGTAATCGTAATCGTGTAATCGTAATCGATTATAATCGACTACAAAAACTGCGTAATCGCATTGTAATCGTAATCGCAAATTTTAATTTCAAAATAATCACGATATAATCATAATCAAAAGATTTCACTTTGATTACAATCATAATCTAATCGTAATCGTAATGCAGATAATCGCAATGTAATCTGCATCAAAAAGCTATATAATCGTAATCGAGCATAAAAGTACGATTACGTTCTTCGATTACACCTTTTTTCCCTCCGTTCTTCGTTTTGCCATATCCGTAAAATACTCGGTCGGTGAGTTAAACAGTTAAACATTACACCAAGGAAAGAGTAGGTCGACGTGTGGAGCTCGTTAAATCGCCCCTAGTTAAAAGTGAGAAGAGGTCATAGGTCAGGGAACCGTTCGGGGTGAAACAGAATGCATACTTTACACTGTATGTAGTCAACGCTATAAAGGGCTGTCCCTGCGTCCCTGGTATATAGTATAAAAACACAGAAATGGTCACCATTCGAGGGGTCTTGTTTCGCGGGTTTTTGAGTGGGAGTGATAAGGATAGAAAAGAAAAAAAGAAAAAAAAATTATTTATGGTTTTATTATGGGCACTTAGCAATTGGACAGACATCACCTTCTTTCAAATGTGGGAACGGGAAAAAAAGAAAAAAAAAAGATGCTTTAATTACATGTGACAATTCATCTAACAGCTCATTCGCATTTTGGATTTCTTAGTGGTTGGTTATATCTAAGTAGTTGTTTACAAGATTAGAGATGGCTAAGAGAAATAACAAAAAGTCGAAGATTATTTCACGGAATCTGTATCAGATTTAAATGAAAAAGGCGTGAAATTTTTAAAATATAAATGTAAATTGTGCTCTTCAGATGTCAGGGTCTCCGTACAAACCAAGTCCAATTTGAACACCCACATGCAGGTAATTTTTTAATAGATATATACATATTGTATAAATTTATTTTAGAAATATTGTATAGTTATATCTTGTCTTTTTCTTTAAAATTGGAGTCAAAGGAATTTTTTATATTAAATTAACTATATAGTGTTTTTAATCATAAAGTCTGTTTATTCAAAATTTGTATTTTAATATATCTGGATAAGTTAAACATATAGATCAGTTTTCTTACAAAAGTTCTTATAATAAAAGATTGTTTTTCATTTTTATTTATTTATTTATTTTAAATACGTTTATTTTATCAGAATCCTTAAAAAAAAAAACAGAAAGTAAGACAGAGGTTTGTCAATAAATATACGGGTGTAAGTAAGATTTCTTTAAGGGTGAAAGACGTTAATGATACCTAATTGTTAGTAAATTTCTTTAGCTTATGTGCCGGCAAATTCAATGACGAACCCCTGAATTTTGGAAATGTAGCCACCAAATTTTCTTTATCTCGGATTATTAAAAAAAAAAAAAAAAAAAAAAAAAAAAAAAAAACTATCAAAAACTCTCTAAATGAGTTATAAATAAATAATAGGATAAAAAAGGTAGTTATTTTTTCCCCAGAAAGGTTTGTTGCAACGAAAGTTCTAAGGAAAAATAATCTTAGTTAAACTCATTTCATGTTTAAATTTTGGGTTAAAAAAAAAAAAAAAAAAAAAAAAAAAAAAGGTTGTGAAACACAGGTCCCCCCCCCCCCCCCCAATTTTAGTGTGTGTGTAAGGGGAGGGGGTTTCATTCTGCGTACACTGGTATTCGTGAATTTCAAATCAGAGTTTCGTATGTTACACATACCTATTCTATCAATCAAACATCCTTAGAAATGCTCATAATTTCAAAATGAATTTATAACAATGAAATCAGTTCTAAAATATTGAAAAGGAAAACATACATTATTTATATAGAAAAGAATAGCTCTTTAAATATAAATGATTTATTTTTCCTTTAAAAATAAATAAATAAAAGGAAACGCATATTTTGTAAATTTGTAACTGTTTTTTAATTTTAAGTCCATTAAAAAAAAAAATACAATAAAACCTGTTAAAACGAAACGTGATCATTTCTAAAATCCTGTCTAAAACAAAATAATTTTTGTAAAATATCTCGATGAAAATAATACAATACAGTAAGAATAGACAGTACACTTGCTCAAATGGAAAATTTCCGCTGCCCCTTGTATTTCCGTAATACTAGGTTTTACTGTATTTTAATAAATATATTTTTTGCTATATTCTCAAAAAAAAAAATTGATTAATTATTCGGCTAATAAAAAATTAATGAAGCACAATATGCTGATGCCGAACCGCTAAATGATTCAGAAATTTTCAATTATGTTTCATTTTCCGTTTTAACAGGTTCATTGTCTGTTATAATTTTTCTACATTCTATTCATCTCAATTTTGAAATTTTTTTGTTACAGACAGATGCTGTTTTGATAGTTTTTACTTTATGTGTGTAAAAATGTATATGTTTACCAAGTTGTCTATCACAAAAGACATAAGTACAATTTTTTACAACTTTATTATTATTTATCATTTTTTTTACCAATAAAATGAAATTAATTTTATTTACTGAAGTTAATGATTTTATTAATTCATCGCTCATTGACGTAATTTCCCCCCCCCCCCTCTCTCAAATATTTTATTTTTATTGCATGTATGCGCTTCGTGTTTTAAAATTGGCTTTTAAAATAAATATGTCATATTAATAATAAAATAATATACAAAATTATGCATTTTGTGAATTATATTACATTTGTTATACCTAATATTAGTTTTTATCATTGTCATTACAATTCTTTTTAACATCTCAAATTTTAACAGATTTATATCGAAACGTAACATTACCTTTTTTCGGTCTTACTGATATAGCAATGCTACCTAATCTGTTTTTACTTTTATTTCAACTCAAATTGTATGTTTTGCAAAAAGTGTTATGCGAGCGAGCAAGATTTTTTTTTTCTGTTACACTTTTGTTTGTTCTTCTCAAAGCTGAAGATTTGAAATAAGATGAAAAAATGCTTTGAACTAACTTTAATTAATGTTTAATATATTTTTCGTAACTTTTTATGTGTCTTTTGAAAGTAACAAAATTATATTTTCTTATAATGTGCCTGGTACAGTGAAATGTGTTAAAACGGAATTTCAAAGTAGCAAAAATAAATAAACAAGTATATATATACATATATATACATTTTGATTTATTTTTTCCACTTTTCAGTATGGTAATTTAATATTAAATTTAATGGTTTATGTATTATTTTTCAATTAATTGATATATATATATATATATATATAACCATTATTTGTATCACAATATATGAACAATTGAATTTAATAACTTATACCACATTGAACACAGAGCGAAAAAATAAATAATTAAAAAGAATACAAATGGAGTTTGTAGAACCAAAGCAGAATCTTCGGTCCCCAAACACTTTGGAATTACAAATGAAGTGTGTGGTTTCATCTTCGTATTTGCATGAAAAAGAAAAATAATACGAATTTGGGGCTACCAACAATATATATATGTATATAATTCATTTTAGGTAATTTTCCGTATTTACAGGTTACTCTTGTTCTTGCAAGTTCCATAAACATTTATTAATGTAAGAATGGATTTTGTTGTACTGTATAATCTTGGTTAAAAATCAAAATACTGCAAATATTACAAAATAATTGAGAGCTATTTAATTTTTTATTTGTAATCATAGAATATAAATCAGTTTACAATGAATATTTTCAGAAAATTGTTACCTTTCGTTTTTATTTATCATATTTGTCTTTTCGGTAATTGGTGTACCATTTTAATGCACTTTAAAAATCTATTAAACTCAATTTATTTTTGTGCCATCAACTGTAGAATATATATTTATAAGTAAATTCTAATAACAAAGAAATAAAGTATCGGCATCAACAGTTTTTTTTTTTTAAATAAACTTAGTTTTTTCGGTCTAAAAATATCAGGCTCAATAATACAATGTCATATACAGGGTGTCCGAAAAGTCTGGAAACGGTCGAATAACTCGAAAAATACATATGAGATTGAAAAACGTTAATATACGTGTTAAATATTTTTAAATAAGCTACTCAGTGATACCAAATTTGACCTTCGTAACCGACCCCCTGGGGGTCAGAGGGGGTCCAACTTTGAAATCTTAAATTATAACCCCCATTTTTTATTGCAGATTCGGATTCTACGGACAAAAATACGTAACTTTTGTATTTGATGTTTATTTCGAATCCTCGTTTATCACGGTGTAATTGAGCATATTAAATAGATACATATTTCGGCTTTTCCAACGGGATTTTCCCTAATCGAAACTAATTGGGGAGAATTTATGACATCAAATTCCTCGTCTTTTGCAATAATAGCGTTTCCTGAAAATCATCCGTGCCGATTATTTCGGTAGTTCTACACAGTTAAAAATTTGATCCATTTGCTGTAGCGTCACTCCACAGCTTTTATAGAATATCTCTTTCATGACCAATGAGAATGTTTCATAACACAGTAAAGTACACTGTAAAAAAATTGACCCTTTTGCTGCATCGTCACTCCACCGCTTTTATAGAAAACGATTACTTTACTGTGTTATGGAGAATTCTCATTGGTCACAAAAGAGATATTCTATAATAGCTGTGGAGTGACGCTGCAGCAAATGGGTCAAATTTTTAACAGTGTAGCACTATTGAAATAATCGCCACGGGTGATTTTCAGGAAACGCTATTCCTACAAAAGACGAAGTTGACGTCAAAAATTCCGCCGAATCAGTTTCGATTAGGGAAAATCCTGTTGGAAAAGCGGGAATATGTATCGATTTAATATGCTCGATTACATCGTGATAAACGAAGATTTGAAATAAACATCAAATACAAAAGTTACGTATTTTTGTCCGTAGAATCCGAATCTGCAATAAAAAATGGGGGTTATAATTTAAGATTTCAAAGTTGGACCCCCTCTGACCCCCAGGGGGTCGGTTTCGAAGGTCAAATTTGGTATCACAGAGTAGCTTATTTAAAAATATTTAACACGTATATTTACGTTTTTCAATCTCATATGTATTTCTCGAGTTATTCGGCCGTTTCCAGACTTTTCGGACACCCTGTATATGTATATGACAAAATGTTATTTTCTTAGTTATTGAGAATTTCAAAAGGTAAATGATAAAAATTCAAGAGAACAAAAAAAATTAGATTCGGGAGATTTTTTTTTTTTTTTTTCAGAATAGCTTTCGAATTGTGAGCACAATTAAAAAATTGTAAAACGAGAAAAGTATTGCATATATATAGCAAAATAACGAATCCAAATTCCAAAGTAAGAGGGATTCATAATAGAGTCCTGCAGAAGTTGGTTATACTAAATCTTAATCTTAAAATTTAGTAAACCCGAAATGCGGCTCGAACCCGATGTACTCCAACCTAAACCCGAAAATTATGAAAATTAGTCCTTATTGTAATGCATTTAATCAATATTAGTTTTAATCATATCTTTAATATCAATTTTTATATTTTTCATAAAAGATTTATATATATAGATATCCTATTTTATTGAAATTAGCTTTAACCCGACATGAACTTAGTATCAGCTTAGGTTTGGATAAAATCAATTAACAGGACACGGTACCGGACTCTAGTTTGTAACATGCAGACTACGGAGTTAGTATAATCGAACTGTAATCGTAATCGACTAGTTCGGTAATCGTAATCCAACAAAAAAATATTAATCGTAATCTAAACGTACTCGTAATCTACAAATAAAAAAATGGATAATCAATTATGTAATCGTAATCAGACTTGCATAAATAGAGACATAATCGTAATCTGTTTTTTGAAATTGGAAGTAGTCGTAATCTTAATCGATTACAGTCATCTGTAATCGACTCGAAGTCTGATCTAGACACACGGCAGTGTGTCAGCCAAGTTCACAAAGTAAAAGGCGACACACCGGCCGTGGGTTATATTACCCGAACCATTTCGAGCCACTTTTGACCCCTCAATAACTTAAATTCTATTTGACCTACACACTTGCAATTTTTTGTGTCGTGTACGACCATCTTCTAATTTCCGAATCCTAAAATTTTTTTAAAAAATATTTTACCGTTCACGAGAAATTGACGTCTGAAAACCACTGTTTTTACCACTGACTCACTGACTCACTCATAGAAATGTTTGACTACTTCCAGGTGACTTAGGAAGTTGAAATTTGGTGTGGAGGTAGGATATTGGATCTATAAATAGGAAAAAATCAGAAATCCCCATTAATTAAACATTAATGGTTGGTTAGAGGATAAATTATTGGATTACAATCAGGGCCGTAGCGACCGCCCCCCATACCCCCCATTTGGGGGGGGCCGACGAAGCCAGGGGGCCCCCTAATCGATTCTATCGACCTTTTTACCGAAGTTTATTTGTTTCGAAAATGTAAGAAAACACTTCTTTTAATGTTTTTATTTTTTCAAATTCTCCTTTTCTTATTCAGGGGCATGCCAAGCAGTTCCTCCAGGTGCTCTCTTTTTAAGCCCCCCCCCCCCCAATAATGGGGATTTTCATTAAAGGGTGCCAAATGCTTAAAATGTGCCAAAAGTGAGCGAAATTCATACGTTTTCAAACAGTTAGGAAGGGAATGTGGTTCCCCTTTTCTTCTCTGCTTCCGATGTTCCCTCCACATACGCAGAAAACAAACTATATCATTAGAAAACAAACTATTAAAATTTTATAACAACCAGGGCCCGATTTAGATTGTGGGGGCCCCCTTTCTACCTTTTGGATTTTTTCTTGAATTATGCTTGCTAAAGTATTTAAAACTAACATTTATACTAATTGTCTATTCGCATTTGTATGCAGAATAGCACAAAAAAGATAGCTTTAAGAAATTATCGAATACATTTTTTTCTTCTGTTACAGAAATATAAGACTAAATGTGAGCCATTAAAATGTAAACACAACTGATGTAACCGTTACATCCAGGGGAAGGTGGGGGGGGGGGGCATGGGGATCGAAAATAGAGGAGAGATGAGAAAAGGGCCCCAATAAAGCTAAATATAAATAAAGAAAGAAGAAATTTTGGTCACTTTTGGCCATTTTTTATTATTTAGCCTTAACAAAAAAATTATACTTGCGTTTGAGGGCCCGCTCAATCGGGAGCCCCAGCGTCCGATGCAGTTGCCCTGCATGCCCGTGACTTAGCCAGCCCCTCATTACAACAACATAGTATCCTATAAATTATAAAAGAAATTTTTTATTAATGTTTCCTCGTAACGTGATAAGTTAAAATCGTTAATTATGTCCAATTTTGATCCTTCTTTTTTAGACATCTTGTAATGTATGTAGGTAAGCAAAGTAAAAATTTGCGAAGAAATACTTATCTCAATCAATCTATAATTATTAAATTAATATTTTTAATTAAAGTTGTCACCAATTTTTTGAGATATCTTGTATATAGATGTGAGTACAAAAATTATGCATGTGTACAGTATGTTTTTTATTTTTAGTGCTTGTCACTTCTACATTATTAAAAAAAAAAAGAAAAAAAATCTACAGATCGATAGAAGGGGGTGTCCAGATTGATGTTTGTTCCGGGAGCCCCCGTAGCCTTAAGTGGGCCCTGTTTTTATGAAAAACCTTGTTTAGATTTCAAAAACGCAGAAACTGCAAATCCTTATTTTCTTACTCGTTCCCCCCCCCCCCTCTCTTTTTGACCATGAGTTTTTGTATGGAACTAAGAAAGATAAAGAAAGAGTACCGGTCAACGGATCGGCTCTAAAGAAAGCCGGGTTTTCGTATAGAGCTGCTAGCGACAAAAGGGTGTTTTCTTTTGAAATACCGGAATATTATGCTCTTAGATGATAAGTCATTTTTCACACCGATTTCACGACGTGGGTGACACAAATAACATCTAGAAAATCACCTTATTATGTTAACAGCTTAGTTAGTAACCGGATTTGAAGGGAGTACTGGCCTATTCAAGTATTTTAGCAGCTTGCTAATGCATACAAGTACATGTTTGTAGACAACACTGCACTTCAGATGTGGATTTTCGTATAATATTTTTTTCTGATTTGTTTTAATAATATGCATAGTACAGTATTTATAAAATTAAGTGTATATCTGGAGGAAAATGATCTACTCCTATACTAATCTGGTAAGTCATATTTATTACTTTATGTAATTTATATAGCAATTATTGAAATTTTTAAGTATTAGAAAATTTTGCACAGCCTGGAAAAATATATGTATACTAATAGAGCAGATTTTAATAACACACATTTCTCATTTGCATGTTTTTCATTTAAGCGTTTTATTAGGGCTCCTTCAAAAAATTCTTTTTAATAAATCAGACCCCTTCACAAAATTCCACACCATAAAAATATGCTCTAATTTATTTTATATTGTTAGGTTTTAAAATATGTGTTTTGCAAAGGAAACAAGTTCACCAGAAATGACAAATTTAGCATATAGGGTGTTCTCAACTGCTCCGCTCAACAAGCGCAAAACGTTTTGACACTTTTACAAATTCATTTTTTAACAAAAAGTTATAAAATTGGAATGCCAGATTATGGAAGCGATTTCGAATCGAACTGAATTTTCCATTTTATGATCATTAAATTACCTATTCAGTTCTAAGCTATTTCGATCACGCGATCACCCGTTTTTCTCTTGCTTTTCGACCGGTTTTTCTGCTTTTGTCGGGAAACGTGCTCAAAAACGTCAATTTTGAAGGCTTGTTATGAAAGATCTATTGTGTTTAAAAAAAACAAAAAATTCAGAGCAATTAGACAGTTTCTGAATAACAACACCTGTTATTTTCATGTATTTCCGAACAAAAATAAATTAAAGCATGTGTCACAAAGTTGCCCTTTTTGATTTAAGAACACCCTTAAATAAGTTATTATTAATAAATGTTTGATGCGAATTCAATAACTGGAATTCAAATTTCATTATAAAATGCAATAAATTTCATAAAAATAACTTTATTTTTCATAAAATGGGATCCAAGAAAAAATTCTTGCATCAACCTCCGATTCCATTGATAAAATTGTTAAGTTATCATTATGAAACAAATAACTCACTTGAGCAGATTTAAAATAAAGAAAAAATACTTTAATGTACGAGCTGCATGTTGCCGCATCAAACCGGCAAAATTGACAACAACAGAAGTGGCTAACTGTTGCCACAAGAGTAAAAACAAACTTACATGAAATATTTTGTTTTAACATATAATGAATGAATCATTAGTGAATGAATCTTAACACTTTCCCTTGTTAAAATAAAATATCATAAAAAAAAATAAAAAAAACAGTTAAAGTTCTAGGAATAAATAGTTCTTATAAAAGTCCTATTTTAGAACATAGAGTCAATAGCCTTGGTTTAAAAAGAGCCTTAGTCATCATATCGGCTATTTGATCTTCAGTAGAAACCTGTTGTACTACTAATTGTTTTTCTAGAACTTTTTCTCTAATGAAAAAATGTTTAATGCTGATATGCTTGGTGCAATGATGAAATTCTGGATTTTGCGCTAATCTAATTGCAGCTGTGTTATCAATTTGAAGCACTGGCATTCCATCTAATTTTGTAACACTGGTAAAAAGAGATTTCAACCAAATTACTTCTCTGGCACATTCATTAGCAGCAATTATTTCTGCTTCTGTCGTAGAAGTTGCAACTACAGACTGTCTTTGGCTAAGCCATGATATAGCACCACCACTATACAAAATCACAACACCACTAGTGGACCTTCCAGATGTTTTACATCCACCAAAATCTGCATCACTGTAACATTCTAGTAATCCTGATTTGTAATTATGTTTGTATATAATACCTTTATCATATGAACCAGCAATGTATCTAAATACACGTTTTACTTTCATCCAGTCTTCTCTAGTGGGATTTTCTAAATGGCGAGAAAGAACACTGACAGAAAAAGCAATATCTGGCCTTGTGCCTATCATTAAATACATTAAAGTACCAACAGCTTCTCTATAAGGGAAGACTTCACTGCTATGTTCATCATTCTTCTCTGCATTTATGCTTTCTTTAAGAATAGGAGTGGATACTGGTTTAGAATTTTCCATATGAAACTTTTTAAGAATTCTTTTGGCATATGCTTGCTGATTAATTTTGATACTTCCATCCTCAAAATGATGAATTTCAAGACCAAGAAAAAAGTTGCCTGTTTGGTTGTGATTTTGAATTCTGACTTCAAATCATTTATGAATTTTTCTGATTCTTTGAAATCAGTTGCTGCTACTAAACCATCATCAACATACAAACAAACAATCAGTTTTTGTTCATCTTTTTCTCTTATGTACAAGCATGGATCAGCTTCACTTATCTTAAATCCAAGTTTTGATAAAAATTCACCAAAGTATCTGTTCCAACAGCGAGAAGCTTGTTTTAGTCCATACAAACTGCGTTTCAACCTACATACTTGATTAGTACCATCACTATATCCCTCTGGCTGCTGCATGTATATAGCTTCATCAAGTTTCCCGTACAAAAATGCTGAACAAACATCAAACTGGGTAAGATGCATTTTTTCATTAGCTGCTATACTCAGAATTGAGCGAACAGTACCCAACCTTGTCACTGGGCTGTAGGTTTGCTCATAGTCTATTCCATAACGCTGAGTAAATCCTTTGGCAACTAACCTGGCTTTGTATTTGTCAACTGAACCATCAGGATTTTTCTTAATCTTGTAGACCCACTTGCATGGAATGACTTTAGAATTTCTTGGCAATTCTTCTAAGGTCCATGTTTCATTTTCAATTAATGAAGACATCTCTGAATCCATAGCTTCTTTCCAATTCTTGCTCTGTTGACATTTAATAGCTTCTTCAAAAGTTGAGGGTTCTTCAAAATCTGCAATAAAAGCTTTGGCTACCATGATATAGTCTTCGTAACGCTTTGGTTTTCTTAAAACTTTTCTATCTCTGAGCTGTTTTGTCTCCGATTCATGGTTTGAGTCATCATTAATGTTATTATAATCTTCATCAGATTCATTTTCAATATCTTCATATGATTTTTCTTCTAACATTCCCTGATGTTTAGACTTGGAAACCATTTCATTTTCATCTGTGAAGGGAAGATAAACAGTCTTTTCACAATTTAATATTTTCTCATTAAATTTTACATCTCTTGAACATATGATAATATTTGATTCTTGAATCCAAAGACGATACCTTTCATCACCATCATACCCTATCAAAAAAGCTTTGGTAGCTTTATTATCCATTTTTCTCCTTTTCTGCCTTGGTATGTGGGCATAGCAAATTGATCCAATGATTCTTAAGTGTTTTATTCGCGGTTTCTTACCTGTCCATAATTCATAAGGACTTACACTTTTAACTGACGATTTTCCTGTTCTGTTGAGTATATATGCTGAAGTATTGATAAGTTCAGCCCATAATGCTGGAGGAAATTTTACTTCAGGATTAGAATTCTTCAGTGTTCTCGCCATTTCCACAAGAGTTCTGTTTTCTCTCTCGCTTCCCCCATTTTGCTCAGGAGTGTATGGAGCTGTCAGTCTTGGGATAATACCTTTCATTTTTAGAATTACTCTCACTTCTTTATTATCAAATTCTCCTCCATTATCACTAATCAATTCTTTTACAGAATGGCCCATATTTTTGACATAAGCTAGGTATTCTTCAAGAGCATTAGTAACATCAGATTTCTGTTTAAGGAAGTAAACACAACGAAACTTGGTAAATTGGTCCTTAAAAAGAACAAAATACTGAAAACCCCTAAAAGATTTGTCGAAGGGACCACAAACATCTGTTGAAATTAATTCACCAGCTGAGGAACAATTATTCCTAGATCCAAAACTTAATCTGTGGGCTTTTCCGTAAATGCACGCTTCACATAAATTATCTTGAACATTAACCTGTATGTCAAGTTCAGAATTTAAGATAGATTTTATGTGACGTTTGTCTTGATGACCAAAACGCTCGTGATAGAGCTGAAGCACTGAATCATCTGACATAGCTAAATTTACTTCAACAGATTTTTTTGGAGTAACGACTTTCATATCTGCTTTGAAGAGTCCTCTTCCTTTACTTCTAGTGCCATGTAAGACACATATGTTGTTGATCTTCAGCCAGCATTCTGTTGCAGTAGATTCAAAAACACTGTTTACATATCTGTCATGGGTGGCCAACACAGAGAATAAATTCTTACTGATCTCAGGGACGTAATTTATTAACAACTAGACGGTTGCCCGCCCTCAGTAGCCCGAAGACTATCTGAATGCCAGTTCTACAACCCCACAATTTCTTCTCGGTGTTCTGGGGTTTCGTTTGCATATCTTTTTTTATTGTTAATGAAGAGGTCTTCCATTTGTTCTTCCATCTGTTCTTCTTTCTGTTCTTCCATCTGTTCTTCCATTTGTTCTTCCATTTGTTCTTCCATTTGTTCTTCCATTTGTTCTTCAATTATATTCGACGATTCACTGTTTGAGAGCCTATCTGTCCTTTTATTTATAGAAGTTCAAAATGAAAAAAGATTTTCTTAGCAGACGATTTTTTGTGATAAATACATTATCTGTTTTATATTTCTTCTGCTTTATTCCTTTTACGAGTTGGCGCATTGCCAAGATTTGCTTCCTCTGGACCGAGTTGGCGCATTGCCAAGATTTGCTTTCCCCTGTGCCTCAAATAATTATTCAATTATTCAATTAATTATCCTCAGAATTCCTTTTATTTATAGAGAATACAAAATTTAAAAGAGGTAAAAATGCGCGAAAAGCGTTCTAAAAACTTTCTAAATAGCAATATTTAAGCAATCTTGGGTAGTTAGCGAATCGATTTAAAGAAAAAAAAGATGCCAAAATGATGCCGACAGTCCTTACTCTAACAAAATTATTGGATAAATTACCAGATTACAATGGGAATTTGGCAAAATGCCAGAAATAGCGCCGTGTTAGCATGACTTTTGGTGCGTAATTTTTGTCGTCAATATAGCGATATTTCGCCAAGTTGGCTACAAACGTTTTTGGTCGACGAAATAATCAAGTAGTACCCAATCACGTAAAAGAAACATCCTTATTAGTGGAATTTAAAGGAACATAAGCAGTCCTAATGTTAAATTTTTAAATTTGACTGAAAAAAAAAACAGTGAATAAATGCTTAAAGATTAATTAATATTAAATAAAACTAATTCAACTAATTTAACTTATTTATTTCAAAAAAGAAATAAATACCTAGTTATTTGACAAAAAATAATGATATCTTATCAAAAACATGAATGTGAAAAAATGCCAAGTTCATTGAAGGTTTTGCTCATAAAAGAAGTGATTTGACAAAAAATAATGATATCCTGTCAAAAACATGAATGTGAAAGAATGCCAAGTTCGTTAAAGGTTTCGCTAATAAAAGAAGTGAGATCTAACTTAGACTAGACTTAGAGTAGACTTTAATCTTTGAGTCGGAGTACAATTTAATCTAGAATCTGATTGGCAAAGATCTAGTCAATCAAGTGTTCGAATAAGTATATTGAAGTTAGGGTGCTGATAAGTCAAGGAAGGGATCAACTTTAATTTCTGATCAACTAAATGGAAAAAAATGAATAAGAGAAAACTTGCTAAGTCGCTCAATTGAATAACAAGTAACATAACAAATCATTTTAAGCAATTGAATAATATTATGCATGACAGTAGTTATGATTTAAGGAGTTCCGAAAGAACTTGGTTTGCAGTTAGATCTCACTTCTTTTATTAGCGAAACCTTTAACGAACTTGGCATTCTTTCACATTCATGTTTTTGACAGGATATCATTATTTTTTGTCAAATCACTTCTTTTATGAGCGAAACCTTTAATGAACTTGGCATTTTTTCACATTCATGTTTTTGATAGGATATAATTTACGTATGACATTACAGTTATATTATAACATTATTTTAATCCAGAAATGCCTTCATCGTTACAAAAAGAACCTTTCTATATCAATAAGTCATAAAAAAAAAAAAAAAAAAAAAAAAAAAAAAAAAACCAGATAGAACTTTATTATTTTTAGGTGACGAATAGACTCTGTAAATTTATTTTTAGTAATTTAATTTAGTTTTCAAAATTAGTAAGCCACTCAATCTTCAGTAACACCTCAAAGAGTTTGAAATTTCCGAGTAAAATTTTGAATTGTGGTACCATTTAATTTAATTTTTACACAATTTGTTCCTATTCGTCCTGGGGTTTGAAGAAGAGAGCTGACTGAGCAACAGAAGCTCTGTTGAAGTTTTGTTGAGTAAATGTATGTTTTTACTTTCTTCTATCTTCAATAGAAGTAAGTATTGTAATTGAAAATTTTCCGACTTCCGGTTTTCGACGGATTTACACGTTTTATAGGTCAGATATTCCAAGAAATATATTTTTATAAAGTGGCTGTCTGTCCGTATGGCGCTATTCTACCATTCAAAAAGTGTATGAAGATATGCATAAAACTGAACCAATTTTTTTGTGAATGTTTTTGGCTGTGGCAAGCAGGTCCTCCTTCAATTTTCAAATATTCTGCCGGAAGGGGGCGATGAAATCGCGATTTTTGAGCCATTTTCAATGTTGTACCATCTAAAAGTTTGCCCCCAGGATTGTACTTATACTCTAATGCGAAAGCTGGGTTCCCGGGATGATCATCCCTTGCACCACCTAAAAGTGTATGAAGTTATGCATAGAATTGACCCAAATTTTTTGTGTAAGTGTATGGCAGTGGCGGCGGTAGGCGTCGGCGACGGCCTCGCGCCAGAGGGGGCCTCGCAAAACAATTTTTCGAGTTGTTAAAAATATTTGGTAGGGATCCAGACAGATTTTTCGCTGTTTAGCGAAACGGAATTGACCAATTCAGGAGCCTGCATTTTTGCGAACGCTTCGCCGTTTGCAAAAATGCAGGCTTCTGATTGGTCAATCTCGTTTCGATAACAGCGGAAAATCTATCTGGATCTTGGCCAAATTACTTAGCAAGCCGTATTTATTTCCGTACGAGCGTACTAGTATTTATCTAGAGTCGTTGGCAACATTATGAAAATTAGGCGATTCTGCGCGCGAGACTGGTGAGTCCTCGAATCGTTTGTTTTCATTACCAATTACCAAGTGAAAAATTGTTGATTTGTATACTTTAAAGAAGTTATATTTTTACACATTTATCATCGTGTTGTGATTTATTTCATATTTGTAAGGTAAGTCAGTATCCAAATACATTTCTTAGCATATTTATTTGTCTTTAAAACTATATTATTTTATTGTCGTAATTTTAGGTTAGTAATTTGTAATTAAATTATATTTTCATACTTATGAATCGCCATTTCATGTACGATAGATATAATCAATCGATTTTGAGTATTCTTTTTTATTGGATGGGTTAAGTTATAATTCAAAATTGTCTGTTTCAAATTCGTTCAACCGACTTATCAAAAAAAAAAAAAAAAGGTTCTATATTTGACCCGTATTTGTATTTTTGAAGTTATAAATATGGAAATCATTTTTTACATTCTCGGTTTAAAATTAGTACATGTTTGATTTTTTTTTTCTAGTTTATTTAACTTAACCTGTTTTTTTTATGTATATAATTTTGCAATGGATTTTTAACCCAATTCCTGATAGGCTGGAGTTTTATAAATTACTAGCTGTTACCCGTGACGTCGTTCACGTAGCATTAAAAAGAAAAAGATAAACGCTTTAATTAAACAAAACGGTTCATTAACAATAATTTAAAATATATATAACATTTATCTTATAGAAGGCTATGCAGTAGTTTTTTTATAGGGGACTCAAAGAACTCAGTCAAATAAAAGGAAAATGTGTTAGATAATATGAACCATCGCGAAAATGAAATTGTAACCACTTATACTGTAGAACAACTGTAACGCACCCCAATTGTACAGAAATCATGTTGTAGTGCATTTCAGAATTCCATATCAAAGAAAGAAAAATCATGTGTTAAACCTAGGTAATAAAAAAAAATATCCAACATTTCCATAATGCATAACTTCACCGGGATATTCTTTTCTGCAGCTGTGTATATGATCTATGTGTTTGTAAATATTCTAAATACAATGTTAAAATTTTGCTTAGTGAGAAAAAGTATAACGAATATTAAAATTCACCTTTAGCAATTTCTAATTATTGACAGAAACTTACTTGAATTCTTTTTTACAGTCCTGTATATTACGTGCAAATATGTATACGATCGCATATTTAGCTTAAATTATTCAAGCAAAAAATCCGATTCAAATTATTGAATTCATATTTTTGGGAATCGCTATTGCACTGGTGACCAATCCATTTTATTGTATAGTCCGATACATGATTTATTTAAATTCTACAAACATCTCTTATTATATTAAATGCAGCTGAACTTCAGGATGCATTAGTTTTCCAAATACATACGATAATTGAAAAAGCTCTTCAGCAATCTTTTCTAATAGACCATACTTTGGATACAATATCTGAGATCTGGACACAGGTCCAAAATATTTTATGCGTCTCTGTAAATGAACAACAAATGTGATGCAAATGATACTTAACTGCAAGCTTATTGTAGTAAATTTCAGTATTTATCATTGTATTGATTATCTCAGTATATTAATTTCATCATGTTTGAAATAGCGCAACGCAATTAAAATAAGCTGGGAATATTTTTTTTCTCCGTAGACTATTATATTACCGAACATTTTTCTGCAATCTTGTAAGTGAATGTTAAATCTTTTCACCCCATTTTCTACAGAAATCCTATTTTAGTGCTCTTCAGAACCTGATATCAATTTCAATATTTTTAAAATAACCTTAATAAAATAACATTATTAAAATACGTTGCAAATGGTTTTTCTTCACAGACCATAATATACTGAAATACTTTTGAGCTCCCTGTACGCACACTATAAGTACTACATTTAACATATTCGATAGTAACCATGTTTTTCTGAACCTTAAAAATGCATGTAAATTTCATTACATTTAAAATTATGTAACATTATCAAAATACACCACAAATGATTTTTTTCGCCTTAGACCATAATGTAAAGTTTCCTTTTGAGTGCTCCTGTGATTCAGCTATTATCATAGCAAACGCGGTAGCGTTTGGTATAATATGTTTAAGAAATAGAAAGTGCAAACAACTTTCTAAAATTTCTGGCGAACCAGTTGAGATACGGCAGTGAAATTTTTTTTAAAAGATAGAACTAGACGAGACGAATAAAATGATAGCATTCAAAAAATTACTGCAGCTTAGAATAGTTTTTTATTTAATTTTTAACGAAAAAATGAAAGCAAAAAATTCAACAAAGTCTTGCTAACGTTTCCGTGGATGGATTAACTTCGTTTTTGGTTTATTTTAATCCTCATGGTAAAACTCAGAAGAGTTTTTTTTTCATCTTTGTATGTTTGTCGGTCGCTGAGAAAATCGAAGTTTTGTCTGAAATTTCCAGCTGAACTTAGTCTTTTTCTTATATATTTCTTATATATATTTACTTCTTGTAATTGTTGCACGTAAGTTTAAATGAACATAAAAATAAATAAATAGATTAGATAAATCACGTGAAAAAATACTTATTTGTTGTTATTTTCATGTATCATATTCACTATCTATTTTGACGAGCGAAGTGAAATAATTTTTTTTATTTATTAATTTCTCATTTATTTAAGTTAAAAGCCGCCTCTGGCAAAAAGTTTAGTCTCTCTTAAATTTATGCTAGCCACTGTAATATGATACTTTTATTCGTAATTTTATTTACTTGCTTATCTGAAAGTCCATAAGATGAAATGAACAAATTTAGGCAATCGGGACAAGATTTTGCGGAAAAGTTCATTATTATTAAAGTTATTCTGGTTGTGTGTTTGGCGAATAAATCAAAAATGGCGCCGAAAGACTGAATAGCAAATGTTTTTAACCGCAAAAGCGACGTAACCGTGTTTTTCCATCACGTAATATTTTATTTCAAAGACTGATTTAACACAAGATTGACATTAATAATATTATTTTTTTTTAATTGTACAAGACAAAAAGATATGTAAAGTTATTAAGTACAAACGTTCATACCAATACTTTTCACAGTTATTATTTTATGAATAATTAGACATGAATGGAAAAATCTACAGGACAATTAAAAGATAAGCGTAAAAATATGGTTTTACATTTATTTGAGCCTTTGAGATGAAAGGTAAGGGCGTACCGGTAAGAAATCCGGTTTGGCGCAACACAAGAGCGGTGAGTCGGGCGCTCCATGATGATTCGGACGTGAAAATGTGTCAGCTTTTTTTTTTGAGGGTACGTTAAATTATTCTAGGTCAATTAAATTATTACTTATTTTATGAATGTCTGATTAATATAAATATGTTTGCCAAAGCTTGGTGCTATTTTGGCTTCAAAAAGGGAGGGTATGATGCCAAAATATATAAATAGCTCTGAAAACAAACCTGATGAACTTTAATTTTTGTTTTCGCACGAATTTTTTCTGTTTCTATATTAAAATGCGGCACAAATGTCATATACGAATCACATTGGCGTTAGTTTTTTTCTAAAGCCAATTTGGCGAAAATCTCGTTTTGGGATACCAGTTACATACCCGGTGTCCCAAAAATGACTGATGGATTTTAAAATTCAATGACTTGCAAACGGTGACAGCTATTTAAAAAATTTTTGCAGGAGGGTTATGTATAATGTCAGGAGTTTTTTACCGTAACTTTTTATTTTAGTTCGAATTTCAAAAAATAGATGGCGCTGATAGCGATTGAAAGCCAGGTGATCAGTGTTGAGTGAGGTCAGTTTCGGCGTCGACCTGGGCTTCAATTGCTGTCAGCGCCATCTATTGGTTGAAATTCGAACTAAAATCAAAAGTTACGGTAAAAAATACTCCTGACATTGTACATAACCCTCCTGTAAAAAATTTTTAAATAGCTGCCACCGTTTGCAAGTTATTGAATTTTAAAATCCATCAGTCATTTTTGGTACACCCGGTATATATTTTTTGAAAGGTAATAACAATAAATAAAAAAAGGTTTGTTTAATAGAACAAAACAATTTATATATTTAAAAAAAAGAAAAAATTATTTATTAAAAAGTAAATAACAACATCCGGGTTGACATATCAAGCAAAATAACGACACTCTGGATTCAGTTAAATACTCCGATGCGCATATGACATTGGCGTCAGAAAAAAAAATTCGCCAACATGGTGCGTATATGACATCTGCGCCAAAAATGCATACCTATTTTATTTATATTACGTAAGGTGCTACTTGATTATCAGGTCGACCAATTTCACCCATTTATAGAAATCGCCAAACTATTCGCCAAATTACTCAAAAGGAAAAATGATGCCATTAAAAAATTTTAAGTTTAGAAAATTAATGAATTTAGGTTAAAAAAATAAAAGTCGTTAACGAAAAAGATTACTTTAATGATGACGTTTAGTTATGACGTCGAGACGTACCAAATATAAAATTTGATTTATTCAGGTGATTTCGAACAAAAGAATACTAATAAAAGTTTTCATATTTTAATGCAGAATTTATCAAATCAAACCATAAAGAGATATTTGTAAGATATCGCATATGTGAATAATATTGAAGTATTTTAAATGTAATATTAGAATTTATTAAAGAGCATAAAAATATGGTACTTGCGTATTAGCGCCACCGCAGCAGAAGTTGCGCTAATGTGCCAATAAAGAGCAATCTTGTTCGCACGCGCACAAAAAAAAATGGTATCAAAAATAGGCTAAAAAAGTACTAAAATACTAAAAATTACGTCAAAATGAGTACAAAAAAACACTAAAAAGGCACGAACAACAAGATCACTCTTTATTGGCGCATTAGCACAACTTCTACTGCGGTGGCATTAATACGAAGGTACCAAAAATATCAATGTTAGCGGAAATTTGTAAGAAGTTAAATGCTTTTTATTTAAGCATATAATGTCGGCGGATACAACCATAAAGTAACTTTAATAAATTATATATTATATTTTTCTCAATTAATATCAAGAGCTATTCGCTTATTGGCATAAAATTTATATTAAATAACAAAAGAACAAATAAATTAGTCAAACATTAATAAAAATATAAATAAATCATCGAATTAAAATCATTTGATTACTTAACAAACAAGTGTAGCGGGTTTAATGTCAAGGAAGTGTAACATTTATGTTCATCCATTATTGGCATATAATCTTACAGTTTGTCTATCGTTCTTTGGTCGATGGGATAAATTAAGTAGTTATATATTTACTTATAGTATTTTTAATAAAATGAAAGAAAAACGTGCAAGTTAAATGTATCTGATATATGTATTTTTAATTTATGTGTTTTTTAATGAAAGTCATGCATTTTAAATAAAGCTAGTGACAGCTTTATATTTGAAAGGAAATTATGGCGAAGGAAACCTATTTGGCGATTGTTTCGAGTAGCTAAAATAAAAGTAGGAAAATAGCCGTCGGGCATATAAAAAAATAAAACAATCAGATCGGAGCTGTGGATGACAGTCACAAAACTTATGCTGGTATTTATATAGGTATTATAGCAAAATTTGCAACATCTCTGGTGTTAAACTAGGACTCTCGTGGTAAGACATTTGGCTGCTCAGCAGCGGGTATAGAGTTCAAATCCCGTCGGATGTAAGTTCGTTTTATTTAGAAATGCTTTTGTGTTAAATTATTATCCCTTCGGGAATATTCTTACGTTAATTGTTATTCAATTTCTAGAATTTTTCTAGTTGTGAATGTTTTATTTGGGAAATTACCTTGAATATATTTAATTGGTATGGCTTTTAATTCTTTTAATAAAGTTCTGTACTTTTTTCGTTCAAATCCATGGCTTATTTTTCTTATCATGCATTTTATATAGCAATGCAATGACTTTTATAACTATTCTGATACATCAAAATTTTATCTGTTGTTATCATTTTATAAATTTTGACAGCAGCAATTATTTTTCTTTTTAAGATATTAGAAAATCTTCAGTTTTTATCAAAAAATTAAATGACTAGTATTAAAAAATGCTCTGACGAGCACCAAAAAAGGTTAATATGTTTTTAAGTATGAAAAAGGGTTTGACAAGTGCTTCTGTTAATTATTGAGCATGACGAAGGACAAGGGATCCCTTCTTGGCTACAACTCACTTCAATGCCAACTTTTAAAAAATCATATTTGCGCTTTTTCCGTGAAAACAAATCAGTCGCAGTTACTATAAAAATGTATAGTGTAAAGACATAACCAGTAAAGGTGCAGCTTAATTAGACATAAATGTAAGGGAAGACGACACAGTGCCAAAAACCTAGTTCCTGCATCACATTCATGCACTGGCACCAAGCATGCCCTAAGTGTATAATTGGACAGAAAATTTATTTGTAGTATAGTGCAGAGTGAACAGTGCAGTTAACATCAGGGATGTAAGTGCATGTTATACGCCGTATGCCTTCTGGACTTTTTAATAGAACACCATATACATTATTTCTCAAGAAAGCTTATAGTATACACATTCTAGGGTATCCCTCTGCTTAGAGCATATATCCTATCTTATTTTTACGACTACACCCCTGGTTAACATCTAAAGCACGGTGGAAAGTTCTACTAAAGAACCGCAAATTACTTTCATATGGAAAAAGCGCAAATATGATTTTTTCAAAGTTGGCATTGAAGTGAGTTGTAGCCAAGAAGGGATCCCTTGTCCTTCCTCATGCTCAATAATTAACAGAAGCACTTGTCAAGCCCTTTTTCATACTTAAAAACATATTAACCTTTTTTGGTGCTCGTCAGAGCATTTTTTAATACTAGTTGCTACCTGGTCCATTTTCAATGCCGCATATGCTATGGTAAATCTCAATAAGGTATGTTATTTTCGTATGAATTCCACTATATTTACCCAAGTTGAAAAACGGACAGACAGACGGCAGACCCCAGGCACTCGGCATCCGGTATACAGACAGGTTGAAGTCGTAAACACTTTTAGACCATGTTAGAAAGTGTCAAAAAGCGGGTAGTTTCCGTAAAACGAAAAAAAAAACAAAAACAAAAAAAAAAAAAACAGTGTTAGGAAAAATGTACTACAAAACTGTGTTTTTGGTGGCATTTTTGTATAATTTATACATATATGCTCTGCATATCACAAAAATTTATAGAAATTTATTATAAAAAACATTCTTAAAAGTGACAACATATTTTTACTTTTTAAGAGCTAAAAAAATGTGCAATTAATATCCATTTACAAACCTGTTTCCAGTACACTTTGATCACGTTACGCCAAATTGAGATATTGACTGAGGGAATGTATTTTCTCACAATTACATTAAATCTTTAGATTTTAAGCCCGAAAGTGCATTTTTAAAGTGATATTTATTTATATTTTCAGAATTGAACAATTTTCAGAATTGAACAATTTTCAGAATTAACACACAAGAATATTTTTTTTTTTTTTTGATTAGTTGAGCTTTTCTTACTTTCTAAAAATGATAAAAAGTTTTTTCATTGATCATTACGTCATTTACGATGTGTATAAATTATTAGTATTTTCTAGTCGTTTAATATTTAACCTTTAAAAAAACTTATTTCATTTTAAAATTAAATATTAACCACGCTCAGACGATAAGCGTAATTTTCTTTAAATAATAACTTTTGATATCATAATTCAATTTCATTTCATTGCAACATCAGAGATATTTATTTTATTTTCAATATGTGACGTCACAGTCGTCTCTTTTTAGCACTTACTCAAAATTACATTGTGTTATTAAAAATGAAAACTTGAAAACTTATACTTTGTTTCATATATGACGTTACATTGATATTTTTAAAATTCTTAATGGAAAGTATTCCTCTGACGTCACAATTGGTAAAAAGTTGAATTTTATAGCCTCGAACCGAAAGAAAGAAAAAGGTTCATTTTGATTATGGATTAATATCTGGAAGAACTACTAAAATATTTATATTCTTGTAAAGTGTGAAGTTATATTCTTGTAAAGTCTTCTAAGTGTAAAAGAAATTTTATCTAATCGTTTGCGTGATATAAGAAGAAAAACAGTATTCCTCTGACGTCACAATTGGTGAAATTGCGATTTTTAATCTCGAACCGAAAAACAGAATAAGGTCCATTTATTTATTTCATTTTATTTTATCAGGTGAAAATCTTTCAGTTGAAAATTAATTACAGAAGAGAAATAATTATTCCGGTTTTTTTATTTTTTGGCAACGAAAAAAGAAAATAATTAAATACTATGGAAAATTTTTCAATTTATTCTGTATGAAAAATAGTGAAATATTGAATTATTAAGAAAAATATTTGAATAAAATAAATAAAAATTAGCCTATGTTCATTTCAGGCCAATAATTTACCTATATACAAAAATTCAAAGACATTAATCCATCCGTTTTGAAGCCAAGTTCATTCCAATTTTCGGACACACTTTCACATTTATAATATATATAAGGATGTACAAAGGTGTGTTTTCGATGACAATGCAACATTTTAATATTTTTACAATTTAATTATAAATTAATATGGTAACTGGCAATCGGTTCAAGTGAACTTGAAAGTTGCTATTGATACTTTACGTTCATTTCGTGACTGGGTTCAAGAATTCCGTAACTAGTATTAAAAAATGCTCTGACGAGCACAAAAAAAGGTTAATATGTTTTTAAGTATAAAAAAGGATTTGACAAGTGCTTCTCTTAACAATTGAGCATGAGGAAGGACTAGGGAAAACCTTCTTGGCTACAACTCACTTCACATGCCAAGTTTGAAAAAATCACATTTGCACTTTTTCCATATAAAAGAAATCAGTCACAGTTACTATAAAAATGTGCAGTGTAAAGACGTTAAAAGTAAAGATGCGACTTGATTAGACATAAATGTAAGGCAAAGCGACATAGGGCCAAAAACCTAGTTATGCAGGCATCACATTCATGCACTGCCACTAATCACGTCCGCAGAGTAGAATTGCACAGAAAATTTATTTTAGTATACTGCAGAGCAGTGTTCTCGCTGACATTTGACAAACGTTAGTAATTTGGCTAATTAAAAATAAAAAACATTCGTCAAATGAAAAAAGTATTAACAAAATAGATTCACTGTGTAGCATAAAAAAATTATCTTTAATCCTTTAATGTACTCTTTTTTCGATATGTTCTAAAAAAATTTAAGTTTTTATAACTGCGACAACAAATGTTATTAATCTAATTTCAACTATTCGCTACAAATATATTTAAAATATGCATATATGCATATGTATGAAAAACGAAAAAGAAAATAAAGAAAAATTAAAAATTGAGCACTAGCAATTTGGCGAATCTAATCGCTTGTTTAGTCGCCAAATGAAGAATTTAGTCGCAATTTGGCGCAATGGCGAGCGACAGCGAGAACCCTGCTGCAGAGTGAACAGTGCAGTTAACACGTAAAACTCGGTGGGAAGCTCTACTAAATTACCGCAACATACTTTTATATGGAAAAAATGCAAATATGATTTTTTCAAAGTTGGCATTGAAGTGAGTTGTAGCCAAGAAGGGATCCCTAGTCCTTCCTCATGCTCAATTGTTAACAGAAGCACTTCTCAAATCCTTTTTTATACTTAAAAACATATTAACCTTTTTTGTGCTCGTCAGAGCATTTTTTAATACTAGTCATTTAATTTTTTTTTGATAAAAACTGAAGATTTTCTAATATCTTAAAAATAAAAAAAACTTGCTGCTGTAAAAAATTTATAAAATGATGACAGCAGCAGAAAATTTTGACGTATTGTTATTATTGAACAACATACATCTGATTTGTGTACTCGACATGAAAGCCTGCTTAAAAGTCATCGTCAATATGCAGGAACGAGATAGCACAAGGAAATTTTACTGCACAAGAGAAGTACAACCGGAAGATTAACACAAAATGTGTGTGCAATGGAGCCATCGGGATTTGAACCCACAACCCCCTACGTTCGCAAACGATTAGCGGCATGGTGTCTTAACCACTCGGCCACGGAGGTTCCCGTCTGACTGTTTCATTTTTTATATGCCAGGTGGCTATTTTGCTACTTTTATTTTAGCTAGCTCAAATGGTTCAATCTCCAAATAGGTTTCCTTTGCCATTAATTTATTTTAAATATAAAGCTGTCGCTGACTTTATTTAAAATACACAACTTTCATTTAAAAACACATAAATTTAAAATATATTTATATCAGATACATTTAAATTATTCATTTTTCTTTCATCTTATTAAAAATACTATAAGTAAATAAATTATGTACTTTTTCAGTAGTTATAGTACATGACGAAAAATTCTTGGCGAAAAAAGAAATTTGGCAATGTATATTCTAGCAACCTGTTTACTGTTTCATATACACAAGCATTTATTTTTCTGATGTCAATACAATGTATTTATGGTACTACTTGATTATCCTGTCGACAAAGAACTATACAGAAACTGTAAGATAAATGCCAATAATGGATGAACATAAATGTTACACTCACTTGACATTAAACACTCTATACTTGTTTGTTGAGTCAACAAATGATTTTAAATTCGATTATTTATTTGTATTTTTATTAATGTTTTATTAATTTATTTGTTCTTTTGTTTTTTAAAATACATTTTATGCCAATAAACGAATAGCTCTTGATATTAAGTGAGAAAAATATAATATATTTTATTAATGTTATTTTATGGTTATATCTGCCTACATTTTTTGACTAAATAAGAAGCATTTGACTCCTTACAAACTTCCGCTAACATTAATATGTTTTATGTCCCTTAATAAATTCTATTAATACATTTAAAATACTTTAATGTTATTCACATATGCGATATCTTAAAAATATTTCTCTATGGTTTGATTTGATAAATTCTGGATTAAATTATGAAAACTTTTATTAGTATTTTTTTATTCGAAATCATCTAAATAAATCAAATTTTATGTTTGGTACATCTATATGCCATAAGTAAACGTCATCATTAAAATAATCCCTTTCGTTAGGGATTTTTTTTAAAGTTAAATTCATTAATTTTCTACACTTAAAATTTTAGAATGGCAACATTTTTCCTTTTGAGTAAATTGGCGAATAGTTTGGCGATTTCTATAAATTGATGAAATTAGTCGACCTGATAATCAAGTAGCATCGTATGTAATGTAAATAAACCAAGTACGCATTTTTGGCACACATATCATATACGCACCACGTTGGCGTGATTTCTGCTAATGTCATATACGTATCATCGAGGTATTTAACTGGTGCCAGAGTGTCGTTATTTTGTTTGATATGGTAACGTGGATGTTATTGATAATTTATTAATAAATTGGGTACTACTTAGCATCCCGTTGACCAATTTCGCCAAATTATACAAATCACTAAACTAATAGCCAAATTTTGCACATTTACATAATTTTTATCTTAAATAACGAAAGAACAAATAAATTAGTAAAACATTAATAAAACTACAAATAAAAAGTCGAAATAAAAATCACTTGATGACGTTTTAAACATGCATTTCGTGACAAATATCATTGAATGTGACATTCACGGTCAACCATTATTGGCATTTAATATTGTCATTTGGCGATAGTTTTTTTTTTTTTTTTTTTTTGGTCGACGGGATAACCAAGTTACCATAAATTGTTTATTTACTTTTATTTCTTTTTTAAATTATATGAATTGTTTTGTTCTATAGTTATTAAATAAACTTTTTTTTATTTATTGTTATTCCCTCTTTAAAAATATATATGTAACTGATATTCTAAAACGATATTTTCGTCAAACTGGCGGCAGGAAAAAAAAAAAAATAAATAAAAAAAATAACGCGTTAATGCGGTTTTTTATGACATTAGTGCCGCACTTTTTTTTTTTTTAATAGAAACAGAAATAATTTATACAAAAACAAAATAAAAAGTTCATCAGGTTTTTTTTCAGAGCTATTTATATCAGAATAGCACCAAGCTTTGGCAAATGGATGAGTATTAATCTGACCCTCATAACATTAGTAATAATTGATCTAGAATCATCTAACATACCTTCAAAAAAAGCTAACACATTCTCACGTCCGAATCATCTGGGAGTGCACCGCTCTTGTGTCGCGCCAAACCGGATATATTACCTGTACGTCCTCCCCTTACATCACAAAGGCTCAAATACATGTTTATAAAAATTTAAAACCATATTTTTACGCTTCTTAAAAGAATCTGCTAAATGGTCTTTCGGCGCCAATTTGTATTTATTCGCCGAACGCACCAACAGAAAAGAAATAATGAACTCTTTCTTCCCTTAAATGTTGCCCTGATCGCTTAAATTTGTTGATTTCGTTATGTGAACCTTCAGATTTAGTAAGATGCGCAAGTAAATAAAATTATGAATAAAGTATCATATTACATTGCTTAGTATAAATTTAAGGGAGACCAATTTGGTTGCCAGAGGCGACTAGTAGCTTAAATAAATAGGAATTTAATAAATATTACAATGCTTAGCTTAAATTTAAGGAGACCAATTTGGTTGCCAGAGGCGGCTAGTAGCTTAAGGGGGCTCAGGGGTTGAAAACTTTAAAAAAAATCGATTTTTTATGATCTAGTTTGTTTATTCAATTAATTCTTAACACAATGCAAAAAACCGCATAAAAATATTTGCATTTTTAACTGAGTTATAAGCATTTATGTATCAACACTTTCATAGCCGCACCTAATTTCAACTTTAAGGGGGCTCAGGGATTGAAAACTTTTCAAAAAATAGATTTTTTATGATGTAATTTGATTAATCATTTAATTCTTAACTCAATGCAAAAAAACCGCATAAAAGTATTTGCATTTTTAACGGAGTTATAAGCATTTATGTATCAACACTTTCATAGCCGCATCCATATAATTTCAACTTTAAGTCGCGTTTCCTCAAAACTTTATTTTTGATGACTAACACCAAGATTAAAATAAAACTATTTGATGGAATGGCTTAATTTTTTTTTTCTTTTTTGACTAAGTTGTTTTCTTTAATTTTCTCTCCTTTTTGCTTTCTTTTAATTATGGCAACCAGTCCTGATATTAGAAAGCAGTCGAAGAAGGTTATTTATAATGTATACAACTATTTAAAAGAGCTTGTTGCTTCCAATCCTGATGCAAAAATCAAAGATGTGTTTTTCTTACTCAGATTTTAGTGTATGAAAGATTTCATACATTAAAATTCTATTCTATTTCAATTTGCTTATTTTTTTAGTAAAAAAAGAGAAAAAAGAAAAGAAAAAAACAGTGAATATTTTACCCACTTCCTCGAGATATTTTGGGGTAAGTAATGCTAAATGTAATATGGATTTTAATGATACCCCCCCCCCCCCCTTCCACCCCAAAGAGCATTATTACAAAGAGTTACTTGAGATACATATTAAAATTATTATAAAGAATAATTTTGCATCAAGCCATTTGAAGTGGCATGAATTGGTTGAATCATGTTTACAACCTACACCGGTGTTATAGTGCTTTCGCAACTGAGAGGGAAGAAATTTTAGGGATAGTTAGGGAAAACCTCTTAAGATACTGATAACGAACTATGAAAGGCAACCATTTCGTTTCTACTTCAGTACCATTGAGGTCAAAAAGATTTTTACTGTAGTGTGAGGCGCGGGGGGGAACTTTACAAGTAATTGCTTCCCAGATCGGTTTACGATAAGCAGTGGGTCCCAGATCGGTTTACGATAAACAGTGGGTCCCAGATCGGTTTACGATAAGCAGTGGGGTGGAATTGACTTTTTTTTACTTTCTGATTTATTTCGTTTTTACTTCTTCGCAATTCTAAACTTAAAATTATTGAAAGAAGTTTACGAAAAAAAATGTATGCATTTTTTAAAATTTATTTACTTACAGGGTGTCCAGCAAATGACACCCTGATTTCAAAATTAAATTTCTCAAAAACAAAGATCAATAGAATTATGCAGTAAACGGTTTGTTTATCAGGTAAGCTGTAAAAATCTTATACAAAAGTTTCGAACGGTAAATATTTTGAAAAGAATGTGTTCTGATTGCAAAGAATGCTTTGATTTGACATTTTTCTTGCTTTAGATTGCTGCCAGAGAATGTGTTTTTCGGCTTAAAATGCCATATTTCATTTTTTTTTAATTAAATTTTTGAAATTTCGAAATTCTAAAAATTTACTTCGAAAAATCTATAAAAATTTGCACTGTAAGCTGAAAAATTATTTCTCTGCAGGCAATCTAAAACAAGAAAAATGTCAAATCAAAGCATTCTATGCAATCAGAACGCAATTTTTTCAAAATATTCACTGTTTGAAATTTTTACAGCTTACCTAATGAAAAAACCGTTTACCGCATATTACTATCAATCTTTGTTTTTTGAGAAATTTAATTTTGAAATCAAGGTGTTATTTGCTGGACAACCTGTACTTTACTTCTTCGCAATTCTAAACTTATAACTATTGAAAGAAGTTTACGAAAAAAAAAAAAAAAATGTATGCCTTTTTAAAAATTTATTTACTTACAGAAACAAATTGATTTATCACAGGTAAAAGAAAAATGAAATAATTATATAATTTTCTGTTGATTGTTTTATGGAATGTTAAAATTCTAATAAGTTTATTTTACATTAGTTTTTACTTCATTTACTATATTTACATTTCAAGTAATGTTAATATTCTTAAAAAGATTTTGCGAATACAATAAACTCTGTTTAAAGCGGAATCAATCGATACCGAGAAAATTTTCCGTAGTAGACAACATTCCACCTTAGACAAACTTTACTCTATCTCTATGGATTTGCAGGGACTTGAGAATCTTTCCAAAATTAATAATGAATTTCCATAATACACAGAGTCCGCCTAACAGAATTTAATGAACTTGTAAAAAATGTGAACTAACTTTTAAAGAGCTGTCTGAGATTGATTGAGATTGATTTTTTACTTTTTAAACTAAAATATTTTTCTGTGAGATAAAATTTTTGGGTAGTAATTATTCTAAAATATTTTTTTATTTGTCATAGATAATTTGTACAGCACATTATACTGCTACAAAAGTTTTCTCTGAAAGGGAAAAATTTATCTGAAGATTTAAAATCATTTTCATTATTTTGTATACCAAAAAGTATAAGAACTTTTAAATAATAAATCATTATCGTATTAAATTTCATTCCGCTGCACATACATTAAGAACCACTAGATCAGTAAAAAGAAGGAACATACAAGTGTGTATATTTTAAGAAATTATCAATAAATGCATACGCTGTTTTTTTTTTTTTTTTTTTTTTTTTTTTTTTTTTTATGATATAATAGAAATTTTGGATTTGTTTAATGTATATACATATTTAATTAATATTCATATTTAATTAATTACTTTATTAATTATAAAACTGCTTGAAATCTAAACTGGTTGTTTCTGTCACATTTCCCAATTCATGTTTATTTATAAATACATAATGCCGCCTTACAGAAAGTTTAATCAACTTTATCGGTTTCTAAACATTTTAAAATAAAAAGTTCAGTAAAATATCTCTTTAAAAAATAATGCCAACAAATGTTATTTTGTTTGTTATGTTTTATTTAATAAAGTGTCAGAAAGTTTCGTGTTCTTGATTGAAGAAAAATACATTTCTCAGAACATCCTTAACGGATTGTTTAGGAAAAAATTCACATTAAAGCAGAACCCATTAGAAAATACTTTCTCTTATAAACAAGCCTTTTTAAAGAACACATTTAACACAAAGTCGAATTTTTATTAGTTTAACTATTCTAAAATAACAACATGACAGTTGAAGTTAACTATCGACCTATTATTTAGCTGCGAATAAATATATTTTAATATAAAAAGATCACGATATAATTATGTAATAGAACTGCATATAATGATATAAGCTTAATTCCTTTTAGAAATTGAAAAAAAATAATAATAGCACATCTTAAAATATGCATTAACAAGTATGAAAAATCATGCGTTAAGCATAGATTATGAAACACTTTCAACACTTCCTGGAATCTTGAACAAATCTTCGTTATTTAAATAAATAAAGTTTTACTTCGATACCCAAATATGTATTTCGATACTTTTGAACAGACCTGTATTTGATCTACCGGTTGATATATATCCTATATAATGCGAAAGTTTAGTTTAGCAGGAAAACGCCTAATAGGTTGAAATTCCTCTTTCAGCAATTTATACTAATGTATGAAAAATACTTCAATACTTTTGTTCAGCCCTGTAGTTTATCTAGAACTTTTTATTTATTTTTCACTCTTCAGTATTTTTTGAAGTCCGTTTAATTTTTGATAGAAAAGTTTATTTTTCTCTTTTTAGTTAAAAGTTAACGATTTTCTGAAGTCGGTTAATCAAAATTATAATACAGGAAATATTATTGTAAAGCATACACGTTTGTTAGGAGTCGGGTTCGAACACGCGATCTCTTTCTTCAAGAAGTTGAGCTTAAATCTGGCGCCTTAGACCGCTCGGACATTCCGTCCGCCCTCTATTCATCGAACTTATTCAACACTTTTAACTAGCGAAAAATCACTAACTATTAGTTTTTGCCTAATTACGAAAAAAGTACTGAATCAATTTCGACGAAATGTAAATCTAAACCATTCTCGAATCCTCCACTGGAACGAACACACAAAATTTCATTAAAGTCGGCCCAGTCGTTTAGGAGGGGTTTAGTGACATAAACAAGCACAGAAGATTTATATATATACATACATATATATATATATAATATGTCCACTCTCAACGGTGGCCAATGGCTAGTTCCTAAACCGTTAGTGATAGACATAGATTTCCAAGTACGAAAATGTTTTAAATGAGGTAAAGAAATACTTCAAAAGCAATTTGGGTCAATAAAATAATTTCTTTAAAAAATACGAAATTTAAATTTTATACGATCTCCTGAACCTATAACTTATAGATAGTATAGTTTTTCTGTTACACTGACTAGTAAGAGAAAAAAAGGCCCATTATTCTACGATTAAAATTTTCCGTGTAATAGCTCTTTATAGTAGGATCATATTTTTTGTTGCTAATTAAGTGTTTAGTAGAAATATAATTTCGTCATTTAAATAAGTAAGAAAAATCATGCGTTAAGCACAGATTATGAAAAAATTTTCAATACTTCTTGAAATTTTAACAATACTTCGTTATTTTAGGAAATAATTTATACTGTCCATAACCAAATATATATTCCAATATTTATGAACAGCCCTGTATTTTACCTGTGGGTTTATATACGAATTATATAATAGGGAAATTTATTTTAGCAAAAAACTCCAAACTGGTTGAAATTTCTCTTTCATCAATTTATACTATAGTATTAATTGATAAATGAAGCATACTTACATAATTTTCTTCACCCTGTATTTTTTCTAGTATTTTTATAACACGCCAGTATTCTGCTAAAATTTAATTCAAACAAGAACATTCTTAAATTAATTAAATTACATTTACAGAAATTATTATCCATATTTGTCCAGAAATTTGGGAAAAATTCTCTGGACTATTCGAAAGCCATTCCAAAAGCAACTTATCAATGCAAAGTGAGTTTGCAAATTTGAAACTCTCCTTATGGTAGCAATTGATATTTGTAAGTTTATGTTTTGATAATTCAATTATAGTCTAATTATTTTTCTTAATATTTTTCTTTGAAAAAAAATTTCCATTGCAGTTAATCTACTGATAATTCAATTATTGTCTTATTATTTTTTTAATGTTTTTCTTTGAATTATGTTTTCAATTGCGATTAATTGGGCAATATAGAAATAATTTTTAGGTTTATCCTGATTTCTATTCAGAAATTAATCCAATTAATGTGTCCATTTAGCACTGCCCTTGATAATGAGCTGAAAACCACATTTCCAATATTATTCCAATTTGTTCCAACTCCTATGTTTCATATAGTTTGTCATTAACAAGTTATTCCACATATTGATGTTGATTTGTAGTATTATCTAATGGTTCTATATATATATATACTATAACAAAGTACGACTAAAAATGAAATGAAGTTTTTTTTTAATTGTTGTTTTATTACTATTATAATAGACTATTAGCTTAAATTCTTTAAGTAGAATTTTATATCTATCATTTTACACTATCAATAATAAATAAATGTCATTCTAGTACAATTTATCACATTATCTCAAACTTTTATGAAGAAACATTTAGACCAGAAATTGGTATACGGATATATTGCAGGAATTTCTAATTAATTGGGAAAATATATTTGGCAACTAAAGCTTCACAGAAACTTCCACATTATATTTTTTATGATTTGACAATTTTGTTGCAAAATACTACTTATTTTGAAAACTGCAGATTTTTTTTTCAATTCGTACTACTAGTTCACACTCTCCCTATATATATTTATATATCTTGTCTTAATGAAATTAAAATAACTTATTGGACTGCACCGTAACATATTTAGAATAGAAAATTTATATTTTCGCAATTTTTCAAAAAAAAAAAAAAAAAAAAAAAAAAAAGAAAGAAAAGAAATTTTGAATTAAAAAGAATGCAGTAAAACATCAAATACCTGAACAAGTTGGGGGCAGCTTAAGTTCGGATAAATAGACAGACAATTTAAGGAATGTTCCTGAATGTACTACAACCTTCACAAGTTATTCAAGCTTAGGACTGGTAGCATCAGTTACTGTTTGCATGCTTAAAAATTGTTTAGTCTTATTAATTTGTTTTCTTTTGTTATCATTTTCTGAACTCCAGAGATTATAATTTAAGCAAAAAAAGTTTGATTGCTGCTTGCTTCAACGAAGACATTCTTTTCAAACAACCATAGCTCTAATTCTTCTTAAATAAGTTAGTTGAATAATATCAATGTTCTTCTACCGTTCGAGCCATTTCATAGCTGTTTCCAAACATTCAAAGGCTTCGTTATGTGACAGACATGAGTTATTTTCGAATCACGGAAAAAAAGCGCACCGGAAAAAAGCGCACGGAAAAAAGTGCACCGGAAAAAGGCGTCCCCGAAAAAAAACGTTCCCGGAAAAAAGCGTCCCTTTTTACAAATCACATATTTAAATAAGTCTGATAATAGTACACATGGTTAATCTTAGAATATAAACACTAGATTGAGACGGTTTTATGAAATTTGAGCGTCCTTGCTCTCTCGGGACTGAGATGGGGGAAGGTGTGTGGGTGTGTGTGTGTGGGGGGGGGGGGGGGGCTTTAAAAGTTATCTCAAAACCTGTTATTGCCTCAATGAAAAAAAAAATTGTAGAATACGAAAAATAAGATAATAAACACTAGGTAGTTAAATGATTTTTTTTAATTCAGTCTCCCGTGTTCTTCTGTGGTGGTAGTTGAGGGGGGGGGGGAGGGTGTCTACAAACTTTTGAATACATCTCTTACATTTATTTCTTTAATATTATTTATAAATTGATTATTTTTATTATAAAATTACATATTAATATTTTATTATAATTAGGATGAGCGAAGCGAATCCTCTACTAGTCCACTCAAATTACAATTTGTCGTACGCTTTACAAAAAAACTATTGAATATTTTAACTTCAAATTAAACACAAAAATAAATTACGATCTGTAGATTTGCAGAATATAATTTTTTTTTACAGTAAAACGTTAAAAAAATTATTATTTTAATTAATTTATTTTACATGCATTTCCAATACGGACGCATTTTAGCAAATAAATAAAAAATGAAACGCGTATATTTTCAGAAAAAAAAGTTTAAATCATGGAGTAAATAATTATAGATAGAATCATGATTAATTTATTAAATAAAACATGTTTTCATTATCCCGCAAAATCGTTTCCACAGATGACACTTAAACATTTTAAAAAAATTGTATTATGTTTTTTTTTTTTTTTTTTTTTTTTTTTTTGTAAACTGGCAACAAAATAATTGTAAACAAATAAAATTAATTCTTAAATTTGTTATATAAATGAAAAATTAAAAGATCTGCGTGAAGTTGTTGGTTCAAGCTCTTTATAAATATTTTTGCGAAGGTCGTATTGTGGCTAAATAATATCGACTCATTAATCAGAAGGATTTTATAGAAAAATAAGACTTTAATAAGTTCGCAAACACAACAATAATTATTCGTGAAAACGTCACTGCGAGAATGAGAGAGCGCTTCGTTAAAAGGTAATTCCATTAATTGAGTTGCCATTCGCAGAAAGTAAAAAGTTCTCCCACGCGGAGAGAATTACAGCAATTCTCATACGCTAACATGTATAAAAACGAAGAAATTAAAATAAAATGTTTTACAGTTAAAAATTCATAGTATCAACGAAAGCAGATTTCAAATGTTTTTTCCAGAAAATAGGATTTTGAAGAAGTAACTTTCTTCAAGCTTTCTTCAAATATATTATTCTAAAAAAGCTATCAAAGATTATCGGATGTTGATTACAAAGATTGGAAACATGCATATTTCAAACAATTAAAAAACACCAGTGGCTATTTGAAATTGTAAAAACATCTTTAAAAGAGCTTTTAGTTGAAAATTTTAAAAAAAATTGTAAAAGTTTGCTTCGAAAATATCTTATTATGTCAGTTTTACATCATAAATAAAAAATTAAAATGCGCCAAAACATAAAATAACGTTTTTGTTTAATAACGATGCAAAAATAATAATTAAAAAAAAATATTGTTACTTTCAAATATCTGTTTTATAAAATAATGCTTCGCGAATCCAAACAAAGCATGGCTTTTGCTAGTTTATATTACATTTATATATTTATATTTATATAATATATAACATAATATATAATAATAAATATATTAATATAATATAATAATAATACAGAATAAATAATTTGTAAAAAATAAGTAATAAATTAATAATACATAAATATAAATTAAATATAAAATTAAAAATAAATGTAATTAAATATTAAAAATTATACTTATTAACAAAAGTTTATTTAAAAATGATAATATTTTATTAACTCATAATAAATCAATAAAAATAAATGTATTAATAAATAAAATTAAATATTAAAAATCTAGTTTCATCAACAAGAATGAATTTTTAAAATGATAATATTTTATTAACTTATAGGACATAATAAAAATAAGTGTATAAATATATAAAATTAAATATTAAAAAATCTACACATTAACAAGAATTTATTTTAAAAATGATATTTTATCATCGGCCATTACTGATACTATTGTCATATACCTCCACCAATCTCGCTACGTATTCCCAAGGGTACGCGTATCAAAGGTTGGGAACCGCGGTCCTACGAGAATGATATAAATGAGACATTTGTTGCAATTTTAGTTTTTGTCATTTATTTATCCACAAGTTCAATATTTATCAATTTCTTGTCACTTTTTTCTAATCACTTTTTGCGCTCTTGTTTTTCCAGTCACTTTTTTCCCTAAATTCTAGAAAACATTCAGAAAAAATGGTATCGTCTAGAGCAGTGATAGATTTGGAGTTCGTAGGCTCAACGTAGGCTTATTTTTTATTTAATTTTATATATAATTTATAATTATGTATTATTAATTTATTATTTATTTATTAATATTAATAATAATAATTATTATTATTATTATTAATTTATTAATTATATTATTAATTATTTACTATTAATATATTATATTAATATATTAATAATTAATTAATATGTATTGTATAAGTATAAATATCATATATATTATAAAGCAGAAGTTCTGAAACTTCCAAACGAGTGTTTTCAAAAACTACCCGATGGATCTTTTTGCAGATTATATCATTCGATAGGAAATATTTTTGCGGAGGTTTATGATACAAATATACAGGGATAACTCTGATTTTTCGTACTAAATTTCGTATTTTTCGGTTATTTTTGACGGAAGGGTTGCAACAACTAATTTTTTTGGCGATAATTATATTTCAAAAAAGGAAATGAAATGCTTTCTCTAATGGAAATAATATAAACATTTCGAAAAAAACCTGTTAATTCATTGATTTAAAACAAATAATGATAAAAGGAAAAAAAAAATCCATTTAATGCAAAATAATATTATGAAAGGAAAATATTTATCTTTAACGAAAAAAAAAAAAAAAAAAAAAAAGAATATTTATAATATTTAAAAAGTAAATCAATGTGAAAGAAAGTTTTGAAGTGACACAATATTTGGCTATTTATTTATTTCGAGCCAGATTAAAAGAAAACATATGTATTTTTTTTTCTTTCTTTTTTTAAAAAATATTTTTAAATCTAATTTTCCCGTTATGTGTTTTACAGAAGAAACTCGCAGAATTTTTTTTTTTTTTTAAGGCTCTGATTGTTATTTGTATGTTGTTTGTTCAATTGGGTGTTTCAATCTACTTTTGTCGCCAATCAATGCGATTCTAAACCAAAAAAAGCTCAAGACGGAGCGATGTTCGCAAGAACATTTTTCTTTCTCTGTTTCTTTTAATGAGTGCGAGCATTTTTAGGAAAAAATTTTACATTTAACTTAAATACATATATAGCAGTTAATACCACAAAAATGAATAATATTTAAATTTTAGGGTAAATATCTTACCACATACAAAAATATTGTAAAATAATTTAACTGCAACTTTAAAAAAAAAATTTGGCACAGATATCTCATACGCACGTGCCATTTGTTTCTTACGCCAATACCATATATACATCTGGGTAATTAACTGACGCCAAAGTGTCATTATTTTGCTTAATATGGCAACCCGGATGTTATTGTCTGTTTATTAATAAATTGTCTATTTATAATTTTTTTCTTTTTTTTTTTTCCAATTATATAAACTATTTTAATCTAGGCACATTTGTCATACATGCGCCACATTTGCGCGACTGCAATAAAATGGCGATTTTATGCCTCACTTGGTAACCTAGCTGTTGTTTATTTATTAATAAATTTTTATTTTATTTTATTTTATTTTTTAAAGAATATAAATAGCTTTGTTTTATAATTATTAACTAAAATTTTTAAAATTTATTGTTTATTTTCTATTTAAAATAACAGAAAATAATTGTAAACTATATATTTAACTGGTATTTGAAAACAAAATTTTCTCCAAATCGGCATCAGAAGATTAAAAAAAAAAAAAAAAAAAAAAAAAACGCGCCAATGTGGTGCGTATATGTCATGTATAAATTTTTTCATTATACTACAGTATTTAAACATGCTGTATAAATAACGATTATTGTTTATTCCAAACATGTTTGGCACAGATATTATATACACACTGAGGTATCTGACTATCGCCAAAACGGTGTTATTTTTTCTGATATGGTAACCCAGCAATAGTTGTTTCTGTATTAATAAATTGTTTATTTACTTTCAATTTCTTTTTAGAAATTCTATAAATTGTTTTGTGCTTCGTTTTAAAATAACGAAAATAATTTTTAAAAATGCACATTTCTTCGCTATTCTAAAACGAGGATTTTGCCGCATTGGTATTGGAAGGAAATCTTGCAAATCCGGGTTTATGCCGGAGTTTTTTGTGAAATATGATATTTTCAAATGTAAATTGAGTGCTACTTGATTAATACGTCGGCCAGTTTCGCCAAACTATTCAAATTTACATAAATTCATTTTAAATAACGAAAGAACAATAAACATAAATAAAAAATACAAATTAAAAGTCGAATTAAAAAACACTTATGACGTAAAAAAATACGTGTATCACGTGTAATATCAATTGCTATCATACTTACGATCACCAATTATTGACATTTATTCCTATAATTTGCTATTAATTTTTTTCTCGACAGAATAATAAAGTAGTACCGTACATTGTACAAACTCCAGTTAATATTGCAAAAATAGAGCTAAATAACTAAATTTAGGTGCAAATGCACACACCCATGTTGTAAGAAAGAGGCTCAAATGTCATATAAGCACCACGTTGGGGTGATACATTTCTGGCGCCACTTTAACGGAAACTTCATTTTCAAATGACAGATACATTTCTATTTTCTATTTTACTTTTCTATGTATAGAGCATAACATTTTGTATCATTTTAAAATGCAAATGAAAGTAAATAAATAGTTCATTAATAAATTAAAAACAAAGCTGGATTACCATAAGAGGCATAAAATGTTCATTTTGTTTCAATCGCGTCAACGTGATGCGTATATGACATCTGTATCAAAAAATGAATTTCATACAGTCAAAAAACATTCACCTTATTTTTCTAAGGAAAATTTTATTTAACTTTATTTATTCTGCTGCATTCCAAAAACGGAACACTGTAATAGATTTGTCAAGAGCAGATGTACGTTGCGAAATGTAATATAATAATGATAGAGGATGTATTAAGGTTTCCACAGATACCCATATCCTCAAGTTGAGAGGTTTAGAGTTCAAAAACTATCAAATGAAAATGAATCACTTGAAAATTGTTTAAATTCAATGGTCAATCTCTGCGATCATAATGCTCGCTATTTTAGAAGTATAGTGAATAGACAATATTTAAATTGCTCTTTTCATAATTGCCCCATTTATCTATCAAACTCTACAATAAATGGTCAACTGAAATATTTTTTTCTTAAAAGCCCGAATTTTATCGAATGCATAAGCTGATACAACAACATAATATTTTATTATTATTTTAATATATTTTGGCGTCAACGGGCCTTAATTCCATTGTTGTTGTTTTTATTTTTGGCTCAGTTTTGTTTTTTCTAGCTCACTGAGTTTTGCACTGATGAAGAATCTCGACAGTAGATTCGCAACAGCTGTTTGCTAACTTTTAATGCATTTTTGGTGCATTTATAATCGTTGGTTTTCTATCTTTAAATACAAAGGCGTTTTGTATGATTTTCAGAAATGTGAAAGAGCGTTGGAGGTGAAGTTGCTTTAAAAAACACAATCATATTCAATATTTTGTTTGATTCATGTTTTGTTTTGAAAATTAGACCAGCGCAGCGGGCTTGACCTGCTAGTATAATATAAAATGTAATAAAATATTAATATGTAATTTGATAATAATAATAAAAATAATAATCATATAATATATAAATTAATTATGTATAATTTAAATTATAAATAATCAAATTATAAATAATGTAAAAAAAATAATGTAAGAGATAGATTCAGAGTTTGTAGACAATCGCCCCCCCCCCCCCCAACCACCACCACAGAAGAACAAGGGAGACTGAATTTAAAAAAAAATCATTTAAGTACCTAGTGTTTATTATCTTATTTTTCGTATCCTGCAATTTTTTTTTCATTGAGGCAATAACAGGTTTTGAGATAACTTTTAAAGCCCCCCCCCCCCCTCCCACCTTCGCCCATCTCAGTCCCGAGAGAGCAAGGACACTCAAATTTCATAAAACCGTCTCAATCTAATGTTTATATTCTAAGATTAACCATGTGTACTATTATCAGACTTATTTAAATATGTGATTTGTAAAAAGGGACGTTTTTTTCCGGTGCGCTTTTTTCCGGGGACGCTTTTTTCCGGTGCTCTTTTTTCCGCCTACCGTTATTTTCAGAGCATTCGTTTTCATTTTCTTCAGTTTATTTTTCCTCATAATTATCATCTACAATCTTGTCATCATTTAAAATCTTATTTCCAGGTTGTTGTACTTCACTATTTAACCACCCAAGAACTTCTTCATAGCTCAAGATTCTTTGAATCTGCATTATAACAATTATCTTCTCAGTATGACGCTTTTTTTCGTTCCCAGATCTTCCGCTTTGAAAAATTCGGATCCTTCATTTTCAAATTTACTTTCAGTTTTTTTTTTTATTTAGTATTACAAGCTAATAAATAAATTGAAGTTCTTTTTTTTTTTTTTTTTTTTTTTTTTTTTTTTTTTTTTTTTCGGAAGGTGATGGTAGGGAAGAAGTAGACTGTTTAAATAACGGGAGGTTTTTTTTTTTTTTTTTTTTTTTTTTCTTTCCGAGAGAAATAGGTTGATCTGATAATTGGAGTTCCGATAATTCTATACTGTAATTGATCAAATATTTTTCAACAAATTTTGATCTTAACTGATTCTTTTTTTACGTACAATAAAGTGAAAATATGTGATAAATAGCACTTTTTTTTTAAACTAAAAAAATCGTAACATTAGTCTAAACATTTTTGCCATTAAATAGCTTGAAATTTACTTGTAAAAATTAGGTGGTGTCAAAAAGCCTCGAGTGATGGCTGAGCAAAATCTACTTGCCCTTGTGCCTTGCGTTCAAATCAGTTAAATAATTAAAATGACAAAAAGAGAAAAAAAAAAAAAAGTTAGAATTGTTAAATTTATTCTGGGCTGAAATTTTTAAATTCCCATGCCCAGCTTTAAAAATTTTTTTGAATAGCAAACCACTGAGCCACCTAATCTGCTCGATGAAAGCGGAAATTAAGGTTCTGTTTTAAAATCTAAATCACAGAAATGGTCGGATGGGATTAAATTAATCCATTTAATTAAGATTATGTAAGAAATTTTCGAAATTTTATGATTTGCTTCACATCGGAGATATTCAACTATAAGTATGCAAAATTTTAAGTTTTTAACTTACACAGTTTCCGAGAACGAACTCTGAACGATAAACAGAGAAGTGAGACTAAAAGAGTTTATTCAGGTAAACGAAACTCCCCAAAATTAATATCAACCTGAACCGATTCGATATAAGACTCTAGAAGAAAAAAAAGCCTTGTAAAAGTTCTCGCATCCGACCTTGCCCTCGCTAGGGACGATTCTGTTTAAAAGAATAAAGACAAGAGATTCAATGCACTGAAAAAAAAAAAAAAAAAAAAAAAAAATCTGTCACTGGTATCTAGAAAATAAATTGTGGCTCTAGAAAAAATAGTTCCATGTCATCCTTATAAATTCTAATTCCTTTGGCTTGAGAGTTGTAGTTAATATTCTAAATGAGTAGTCCAGAACTTTCCCTGAACTAGAAAAAAAAAAAAAAAAAAAAAAAAAAAAAATGGGTTTCAAGTTAAATCTTCAAAATAACTAAATTTCATAACTGTTCCCTGCTAAATTTTCAAAATAACTAAATTTCATAACTATAAATTGTACTTTCAAAAATCAGAATTTCCTGCTCCCTGACTTTCCAATACAGATATTAGAACTAGAGTTTAGAGACATCTTGACTACAAAATATTGTTTCCTGAAGCAGAAAGCAATGTCCCAACTGGAAATTCTGGTTTTACGAAAAAAAAAAAAAAAAAAAAAAAAAAAAAAAAAAGGGCTTTACGTTAGATTTATAAAAAGATCTAAACACTAAAACTGTAAATTTATGTTTACCGAACTAGAAAATATGGTTTTTGGACTAGATTTTTATAATGGCCTAAATTTCATTGCTGTAAGTTCTGGATTCTTGAGCTACAAAGAAATGGGCTTGAGGCGATATTTTGAAAATGGCCCAATCTGCATAACTGTAAATTATGGTTTGTAAACCAGAATAGCAGGGAATAGGAAGTTAAGGTTTATTAAACCAGAACTTATTATTCCATGCCCTTCAAAAGCAGATTTTAGAACTAGTAATAAAATAACAAAATATTAAATCCTCAAAATATCAAAATAACAGCAGTATTATCTCTCAGTGGGGGATCACTTGCTTTGCTTAACCGATAAAGTTAAATTTTTTGTACCGATAAAGTTACAATTTATTTATTTCTACCTTCATTATCGTTTGGCGACATTAGCGCACCCACGGTGGGAGCTAAGGGAGCTGAAAGCCCTCCCAGACCGCAAGATTAAACTAACTATTTAAAATTTTCTAAAATTACGAAAATTTACTTTTACTACTTTTAATATATTCTGAAAAATATAAATTTTGAAAAACAGTATTCCTTTCACAATTTTTCCTTATTTTTAAATTTTCTAGTGAAATTTGCAATATCAGCATTCATAATATTTATCAATTAAAACAATATTTTCTTTTTATTTATCAAAGAGGTTTAAGCCTTCAGAATTAGCCCCTCCCTCACATTTCCCTGATTGCTCCACCTTCCAATAATTAGTCTTCGTTCTATATCAAGTCATAGAAAAAAATGTATGTCCAGGAACGACACATCTCTCCAATTTTAATAAAATGTTTAAAAAAATATCGGCCCGAGCTCGCCTGACATTCCCATAGCTGCCGACTCTCGCTCTTTTTTCTTGGAGGGAGGGCGAAAATATTTAATAGAAATATTTACTTTATTTAATCGGCGGATTATGGCGATTTGAAATGTTAAAATTTACTATAAAATTTTATCGGGCCAAAAAAAGGGAGATGTTGGCAGCTATGCATTTTGGGCTAGATCAGGAAAATATAGACATCTAAAATATGCTAGCCCCCTCTAAAGCATAATTCTGGCTGCGCCAGATGTTCAGCGATACCATTTGTAAATAAACATACACGAAAACTAGTGTCGAATATCTGTATTCCACAAATTCAATATCTGATCCATCTCTACATAGAATTTTCCCAATTTTTTCGGTAATTAAGAAACACATATGAGCAACTGATTTTACATTTGTAAAAGTAAGAATCAAAATTTGTACGTACCGTTAAATTTCTCGACTATTAATAAAAAGTTTTTTCTTCCATTTGTCCGACATTGCTCTTTACGTACTTGAACTTTTGGCTATGCTTTTTCTTTTCCGGTAGAAGACCCAAGACCAAACAATATTAAAATTCTCGTAAGTTATGTCTGAATCCGCTATTCACATTCTAGAACGTTTCCCTATATTATCGTTGTCAAAATTATTTAAAAATTTTGGTAAATAAATGCGAACACGAGAAATGATTTATACTATAATTCTAATTTATGAATCAATTCCAGAAATCAAGCTATAATTTCTCGCAGTTCGAACGATTCATAATATAATATACAGTTTCATCCTCTAGAAAACTGTTGACTAGAAATCCTCGATCATTTTGTCGATTCGGTTTATTTCTTTACCTTATTCGCATAACTCGGACATCTATACTTCTAGTTAAGGGATTTAGAAAATGACTACTTATCCGTTCTAGATGGAAGGTGGTATACATATATATATATATATATTTTTTTTTTTTTTTTTTTTTCAGTGTGAGATTGACACTTTATACTGAAAGAAAAAGTCTGGAATGGAAATTATCAGGATGCATATTTGGCACATAAAATGTATCTAAGATGATAGAAAGCATTTAATAAATAAATAAATAGTTTATTTCTTCGCTTACATTTTTGCTCAATCTTTAATTTAAATAAAAATGGACTACGCGTATAATAAAACTGGGTTTGTAGAACAGAATCGATGACAATAAATTACATCTTTATTTAATCATTTATATACAATCTTACATACATGGTAAAATAAATCTTGAATTGCATGAAATTAGTATTTTTCAGAGTACAGACTGAAATGAATTACGGAAAAAAGCGCACCTTTTTACATAGCATATATGGGTATTTCTATGAGCACATGTCGTGTAAGTCACATACTACGATTTTGGATACCAGTATTTTAGAACGGAAATATGTGACTTATTTTGTCAGAGATATTTCATTAATTCAATAAAGCGATGTAAACCTTTCGAAAATAACGGTGGCCAACAACTTAGCAGTTACTAATAATGATGTGACTTACACGATAAGTGCTCGTGGTAATACCCATATTTAGATAAATCTGATAATAATACAAATAGTTAATATTAGAATATAAGTGCAATATTAAGACGATTTTTTGAAATTTGAGTGTCATTGCTCTTTCGGGACTGAGATGACAGGAGGGGGGGGGGCGCTTTAAAAGTTATATCAAAATCTGTCATGGCTTCATGTAAAAATTTTGTGAGGTACGGAGAATAAGAATATGAACACTAGGTACTTAAATGTATTTTTTTAATTCCGTCTTCCTTGTTCTTCTGTGGAGTGAGGGGTCCGTAAGCTTCGGATTTATCTCCTATATTTATTTTTTAATAATATTTATAATTTGATTAGTTATAATTTTAATTATATAATAATTAATATATTATATAGTTATTACTTTTTATTGTCATTATACAATTAAATATTGATATTTTATTATAGTTCATATTATATTTATGTAATATATAATATAAAATAATAATAATAATAATAATTAATAATAAATAATAAATAATTCATAATAAATAAATAATAAATAATAAATAATAAATAATAAATAATAAATAATAAATAATTCATAATTCATATTCATAAATGTTAAAAATTATGCTCGTTAACAAAAATTTAACTAAAAATTGATGATATTGTATTAATTCAATGTAATAGAATTAAAGTGAATGCATAAATAAATAAAATTAAATATTAAAAATTACTTTCATCAACAAGAATTGATTTTAAAAAAGGAATACTTTATCAACTTATAATAAAAATAATTGTACAAATAAATAAAATTAAATATTAAAAATGATACTCATTAACAAGAATTTATTTAAAAAATGATAATGTTGCTTTATTATCCGCCATTACTGAAACTATTGTCATGTACCTCTAACAAACTCGCTACGTAACCCCATGGGTATATCGTACCCCTGGCTGGGAACTGTTGGCCTACGAGAATTTATAAATGAGACATTTGTTACTACTTTAGTTTTTATAACTTATTTATCGACAAGTTCAATATTTATCAATTTCTTGTCACTTTTATCTGATCACTTTTTTACGGTGTCACATTTTTGCACTCCTGTTTTACAGATCATCCCCCCCCCCCCATACACACACTTTCCTGTCATCGTGCGCACACACATGCACTTAAACTTTAAAAAAATTTAATATCTAAAAAAAATAATAATAAATAAATAAGTAAAAGTTCAACCACATGCGAAAACTAAGAAAAAATCCAAAATTATTCATTTCATGTTTTTAAAAATTATTTAAAAATACTGAATGCACAACCGTTATATTTGTTATGTTTGATGCACTGTGTAATCGGGAAAAAAAGTTCTAACTTAATAAAAAAAAATTCTCAAAGTCTTGTAGAAATATGTTCCGACTCAATTTCTACAAAAATTTTTGATTTTACTTAACATACAATAAAGATTCTTTTAAATAGTACCTTTAATCCTTTTGACAGCCGAGCAAAAAGACAAAATTGTAATGTTGTTTTCTCTGTAAGTGTTTGTTTGTATGAATGTCGGCCAATTTTCTACACAGTGGGATATAGGCCCTAATGGGTGGGATGCCCTCCGTGGGGGATCTTTCTAAGGGAACCTAACCCGTATTTACGCAAGGTTTGTAGAAAACCACGGAAAACTCTGAACAGTTAGGCCGTCGTTCGCGATTGGGTTCGAACTCAGTACATACCGTCTACCAGTATGGAGGTTAGAACCTCGCAGCCACTGGTGGGGCTTTTCTCTGTAAGTGTTTTTAAAAGATTTAAAAAAAATGTGTTTTCTCCAACATAATATACAATTTTTTATTACACATAGGTCTAAAAACATCGAGATTTATAATCATAAACTAATTTATTAAAATTGGATTATGTCTGTAGAATTATATTAATTTAAATAATGCTAATATTGCAGTGAAACTTGCAGCTTAATGAACGGATACATCAGTTCGCGGCCGTGAAAAGATTAAGGAATACTGCAAACATAATTAGGGAATGATTTTTAAGTATATTTTACAGGAAATACACTTTAACAACATTAATGATTACTTAGATTCTTCGACTTTCAACATTCAAATAAAGATTTATTAAAAAATGAATATGGTTTAGAATAAATGAAAAAAAAAGTTAAAAACATCATAACTTTTCAAGCTATATAATAAAAAGTAGATTTATGAAAATATTCCTATGTCATTTTATTAAAGACTTTCTCAGAAGCTACTTTCTGAATTCATTTCTATTCGGAAACACATAAGATTTTCAGGTGTTTTTATTCAAAAACTATGTAATCGAATGGTGTCATATCCATTTTTTGATTAAAGCAATTTAAAAAAAAAACTTTTAAAGTTAGCGTTTTGAATAGAATATCTGGAAGCAATAGCAGTATAAAAGAGAAAAATGTGCAACCACGTGACAAGAATTTATATTTCTACAAATATATGTATCTTAATTACCAAATAATTTCTTATTTACCAAAAATGGAAAAAGGTATTGGATTCCAAATTTCTTCAATAGTCAGGCTTGTCAATTTTATACCTTTACAGTTAAAAATTAGTCAGAAAATGTATCAAACTTACACGTTGTTGAGAAGTGAATTTAAAAATTACCAAGAAGTGTATTTTCAAAGATTAAATCATTTTCTCAAAGTGGCCAAGTCTGTTCAAAAATCAGTAAAATTTAGCTTGTTCTAAAATTTTTGCAAAAAAGGCATATGCTTTCAAATAACCATTATTTTACAATTAAATATTAAAATTCATTCTTTTTAAAGAACCGTATACTTCTAGGCTTATTAGATAAAGTTAAACGTATGAAAGGAGAGCCTACCTGCTGCCTATGAAGGAATCTTTTGAACAGAAAACTGGAATTTTCTTTTAAAATTCTTTTAAAATGTTCATCCATGCAAAATGGAAACAATAATACGTTTGAAAAAAATATATTATACATTTACAACTAGGATTAATGATAACTGAAACATTTGTATACTACAAATAGAGGATTTGATTAAAAATATAAATATCGCAGCCTACGACACTTTTACATAAATAAAGATTATAACTATGAAAAAAAAAAAAAGATTAATATAAGATTTTTTTGGTCAGAACTATTTCGTAAGAGTAAATGTTCTGTAGAAATTCACTCGGGTCAGGCCGTGCTCGGGCCAAAACTTTTAACTTTTATAACGGGCCGGTTCGGGCCGATATTTTTTTCATTCGGGCAGGGCCGGGCCGAATTTTTTTTACTACGGATTAAATTTCAGCCCGTGCAGACCTCTGATTCATATAACATAAATGAGCAAATTTATACAAACACACAAAACTTGTAAAAATTTAACCTGGCTTTAACGGAATTCTGTTTTAAATAGAAATGTTAAATGATGCTTTCAAAAAAAAAAAAAAAAAAAAAAAGACTATGAACATACATTTGCTAGGACGAAAACCTGTGGAAACAGAATTTTTCGCAATATTTGTGCTTTTATCTTGACAGATTTTTCTAACAGTTCACATGTGAACATTCATCATTCTGCGATTTTGTTTCTTTTAGTTAACTTAATGAGAAAAAAATGGTAGTTTCAATATCTATAATTTTCTTGAAATAGAAGACTTTTCGCCATACTACATTTGATTATTTGAAACTTCCACAAAAACATCTGCCAACAAGTACATAAAGAGCAACAAGCTGGTTTACGTTCAACTGTTATTTAAATAAATTAATGTTTTTAGTTTTTTTAAGTGTAATAATACTGTACGATTTTATACTAAACGATTTACAATAATGTTTTTTATGGACTGTTAATACGAAAAATATTACATTAAACAACTTCTCGAAATTTTCAATTTCATTTCATCAAAACTTGCAATGATGGCTTACTTTCATTTCTAAAATAGTTAGGTATATAATATTTTGAATAGAGATAGATATGATATCTTAAATCTTACGAAAGTTTTCATAAATTACACAAAATCTCAATTGTAAGCACTTCTTCATAGTTTGATAGCAAAAGAAGATAAAGTAGGAAGGAAGAGGCCTTACAATGGAGATATTTTAAAAGATCATTAAAATAGTCTTCTTCATTATTAATTTAGGAGTAAATAAGGCAAGTCTAGGGGTGAGAATCTTTCGCATTTCGGCAGATTTTCGATAAATATTATCTAAATGTCCCCTCTCTAAAATCTCCCCGAAACAAAATTTAAAATCTTTACTTTTTTTAAAAAAAAATTACCTATTTATTTGTTATTTTATTTTACCAATAAATGAGTCATATAATCTTTCCCTTCCATCCTACTTACATTACTTTTAGAATATTATGCTTAAACATATCACCCAGAAACTAGAAAAAATTATACATTTTTTTTTTTCTATATAGTAAATTTAAAACATAACTAATGATGACAACAAATGAATAACAAAATAAAACACATGTTAAGGAATATTTTTTCCACTTGTGTTGACATGTGCCCCACGTGTGTTCACATCTACCCCGCTATTGGAGAACATGTGGACAGTATTTTAATTTATAAAATTATTAAGAAAAGTAAGAAGAGCTAGAAGAGAGATTAAAAAAAAAATAACATGTGTAAAAAGAAAAAATTCTGCTAACTATGATCACTAGGTTCTGTTCATAAAAATTAATCCAGTCATGAGAAAAAGCTATGTTAAATGCGAACTGTTTACATGTGCCCCAGTCTCCCCTACACACACACACATATATATAAATATATATATAGATTTTCAGTGGCGCCAACTTATATGGGGCCATAGGGCGCGAGCCCACCCAATAATTTGACATCTAAATCCATCCATTATTAATTGATCCCACCCAATATTTTTTTAGTTGTTCAAAATTATTTTGAGACCACTCAATATTTTTTAAAAGTTTGCGCCATTGTATATATTTAAGAAAAAGTATAAAGGTGTGCTTCTGATAGCAGTTCAATGTTAGAATTTTTTAATGACGTAATTTCTTCACATATAATGTTATTCTAACATTAGAATATTGTTTTTTTAATAAACCTTTTTTTTTCAATATCCAAGTGTAAATATATTTGTTTATGGAAAGGAAATATTAGTAGTGTTTTTTATTATTATTATTATTATGAAAAAATTGTTTAAATATTACCTAATTAGTTTTTTTGAAATAGGAAGTAAAATGAATCGAGATTTTTAAAGGAATTAAAAATTTAAAAAATAAAATTGAAAATGTAAACTTAAAAAATGCGAAAAATGTACATGAAAAAGGTTGTTAAAATACTAAAGTTTCTAAAGTTACCATAAAACTTTTTTAATCGGTCTATTTTACAGTTATCACTCCTCGATTTAAAATCAGCGTGCTTCAATATACTTAAATTCATTTTTTTTTTTTCTTTCAGAGAGCCCGAATCACAATTTAATTACTCCAGCGACAGTGTCAGTTTCATTTTCTGAAAGAAGCAGCTAACCCAAAGTGATTGATTACACGTTTGACATTTAAAGAGGAGTTCCAATTGACCCTCGAATTGACCTCTTGTTACCCCCAACAGCGAAACGTAGAAATGAGATACCGCTTTCTCCTTTTGATGCTTTTAGCGATATATTTCAACAAAGATGGGGAGTTTTACAGTTTGGATTTTCAAACCACTCGAAGTTGGAGATAGGAAGTAGGGAAAAAATTGCGAAAGCGGCATTAAACCGTTTACACCTCCCCCCTCCCCTTTTTTATTTATTTTTGTTTTAAGGATGCTGGTCAAGGAGAGCTCAAATTCTCGGATTCAAATCTGAATGTATTGCTTACTAAATTCATAAAACATTTTCATCCTTAAAAATTTAACACGCGAAAATTTTTCTCACTCAGATTTCTATAAATGAAAGAGATATTTCAATTTACTTGTAGTTTGCTTCTTATTCAAATTTTAATTGATTTCATTCTTTTATTATATGCAAAGTATTTTTCAGAAAATGCTGTGAATTTACTATTTTATACCCAGGGATGTAGTGGAGGGTATACGGGTGTATACGCCGTATGCCCTCCGGATTTTTTAAAGAAGTTCCGTATACACTCTGTTTCTCAAATAAAGCATTAGCGTATATCCTATTTATGAACATTCATGATGTAGCGCATACCCTCTACTTATACCGTATACTCCAGGATTGCAAAAAAGCCGGCTAAAATTAAAAAAAGCCAGGCCGGTTGGCTTTTATTGATTTTAGCCGGCTTTTTTTGGCCAAAATTGGCCTTTTTTGGCCATAATTGGATTTTATACAGTGAAGCCTTTTTATTATAAGCAACACATTTTTAAGTGTCTTTTAACTAATTTCAATGATGTTTAATTAACTTTGAGTTTAATAAATTTATTTATTAATATGAAAAATTGGGATTTTAATTATGATTCATTATGAGAAATTGGGTTATATAGCCCAAATTTTCAATAATGAAGACATTAATACTAGAATAACACATTGATGGAGTTGCTAGTGGTTTATAGTCAGAATTGCAAATATGTCAGCTAAATTATAAAAAGGCCATACCAAGTGCTTTTTCTGATTTACATTGACCTTTAATACTACCTTTGTTTTTCCATTTTTACTGCTTTATAAAATTAAAGGTTACCTACTTAGTTACATGTTTTATTACTTAACTAATTTTAAGAGTTATTAAAATGTCATGTTTTATTCGCTATAAACATTTAAAATCATACATATAAAAAAACACCATTTCTCACTATTGAAAATAGTATTTCGAATTATGCAGATTTCATAATGTATTATATTTCACAATTTATTTCAGTATTCTCAATTAGCGTATGCATGAATATATTCATTCATGCAAGTGGGCATGTATGCACTTTTAAATAACAAAGAGCTATTCAAAATTTTAATTCAACAAATTTTATTAGAACATTTTTTGTTGTTTAATTTTATGTAATTATGTATTAAACTTTCCTCAAATATTGAATCCTTCCTAATTTTTCTTTCAACATTGTTCATTTTATGACTTAATCTTTAAATATTGACCTATAACAATGCTTTGATGTGTTTCATTTTGTTAGTGTTCATTCTAGACCATTTTTGAAGGGTGCAGCACCCTGCCCTTTTTAAAAGTAGTAAAATGCACCTCTGATTTTACCCAGATTTTTGATAAATATTTTTTTTATTCCATAGTATTTCTAAATTTGTGTGCCCAAAAATGATAGAATTTTTTCATTTCTTTAAGAAAAAGAACATGAAACTATTCAATCATGTTTTAATTTAATTTATTTCTAATTTTTATATCATAAAGTCATTCGAAATTAATGTTACTTGATTTATCATATTTAAAAATTAAGTATTTTGCTGTTTTCTTTTTTCTTTTTTCTCTTTCTAAAGGCAATAACATTTTTTTAAGTTAGAGTAATTAAGTATTTTGCTGTTTTCTTTTTTCTCTTTCTAAAGGCAATAACATTTTTTTTTCTTGCAAAAGTGCCCTTTTATGATGCAGTAGTGCTCTTTTTAGTGAATAGCACCATACCCTTTTTATATCTATAGGGAACACTAATTTTGTCATAATTCCATTAAATATAATTCTTAAGAATGTGTAATATATGTAGAACTATGAAATGTAGAAGTTTAAAACAAATTTTTTGAGTATATTTTCTTTTTTCCAAGATTTATATTTTTCAGACATAATGCCTTCACAGTTGAGTCCTAGCAGTTATAAAGACTTATTTATTTGAAAAATTAAACAGAAATTTATAACTTTTTTAGTAGTAAATTATTAAAAATGCATTAAAAATAAATCAATCCAAATTTAATATGGATTCAATACAAATTAACACTTTAAAAATAAAAGCCGGCTTTTTTCAATTTTAGCCGGCTTTTTTTAAGTGGATAAAACCAAAAAAAGCCGGCTGGCTTTTTTTGGCCCGGCTAAAAGCCGGCAACCCTGGTATACTCTCTGCCTTTTTTACGACTACAGCACCATTATATCGATAATTGGGTCATGACTGAGACGATAACAAGATAGCAACACAGTATAATGTAATTTATAAATAAATAACATGCATATTATATATATATATATATATGCGGGGGTTCAATTTTTTTGCACTTAAAATAGTAGGAAACTTCCTGAATATACGAATGCAGATAGCATTGTAAGTTCTAGAAAGTCGCAATTTATTTAAATTTATTATTAATTTAAATTAACAATAAAGTTACAATTACAAATTATTAATTGAATTAAAAAATAACAGCATCATTAATCTGTCGTCGAAAAATCTACCCATATTTCTTGCTATAAATAGACTCACAAAACAAATGTTTTAAAATTAGCGAAACTACAGCTTTTTCTGAACGTAAGAAAATCCAGTTGGTGTGCGGGAAAAAGAGTCTTCGAATACCGCATAACTCATACTCTTGCACGGGTAAATTTGTTTAGCGGAAGTGCAGTGGAAAAAAAGGGACTGGCTTCCTCCGATGCCATGGTAATGAAGGGAAAATGGAAAGAGGAACATTCGGCCTTGAGAAGTCGTTTTTTCTTGCATAGACTATAGCTGGAGGAACTATGGTTTTTGGCCCTATTTTGCTTTACATTCATGTTTAATCACGTGGTATCTTTTCTAATTATGCCTTTACACTACACAATTTTATCATAACAGTGACTGATTTCTTTTATATGGAAAAAGTATGATTTTTTCAAATTTGGCATTGACAGTGAATTGCAGCCAAGAAGGGACCCCTTGTCCTTTCTCATTCTCAATTAGAAGCTCTTGTCAAACACTTTTTCATACTTTAAAACATATTAACCTTTTTTGGTGCTCGTCAGAGCATTTTTAATACTAGTCATTTAAATTTTTTGATAATTATATATTGAATATAGAAAAACCTCAGTTGCTTTTAAATATTCCCTGTACTTTTCTTATTTCGCTCAATACTGAACTATTTAATCAATGGAAACTAGTTGGATGTGTCAATCCCAAAACTTTCTTCTATCTCATAAGTACATTTTAATATTTAAAAAAAAAAAAAAGTGGTGACTTCAAAGTTATCCACTATCGAATTTCCTCGAACATTTGACCTAGCCTAATGAGATTCTGATATCCGAAAAGCCTAAAACGCAAAATTTAATTAATATTCTGGGAAAATGAGCTTAGTAGTGCCTCATGTTGGATAATTTATACTAAAACCTAATAAGCATCTATTTATGTCAAGACTTAACAGAATCTGAAATTTGATGGAATTTCGTCCATTAGTTCTTGAGATATAGTTATAACAAAAAAATTGCAAAACGTAGCAAAGCAACACCATATCTTGGACAATTTATGCCAAAACGTAAAAAAGCGTCTAATTATGTTATGGTGTAAAACAATCTGAAGTTTGATGAAATTCTGTGCATTAGTTCTTGAGATATAGCTAGTTTAAAAAAAAACGTGTAAAATATAGCACAGCAGCACCACCAGTTGAAGGATTTATAACAAAACGTAATCATCGTGTAATTATGTTATAGGTCATTTTGTAACAAAATCTGAAGTTTGATGAAATTTTGTGCGTTGGTTGTTGAGATATAGCTTATAACGATTATTTCGTTATATATTGGTTATTTTCTTAAATTATTCCTTTACCCCCCCCCCCCCCTTCTCTTTTCAATTCAAAATTAGCTTTTCCATTTTCCTCGCTTATTTCTCTAACCGAAAATCCGCAGCTGCCAAATCGTGCAAAATGTAGCATAGCTGCACCACCTGTTGCAAGGTTAATACCAAAATGTAATCAGCGTCTAATTATGTTATACATTCTAGTGTAACAGAATCTAAAATTTGATGAAGTTCTCTGCATTAGTTCTTGAGATATAGCTATCGCAAAAATCGTGCAAAATGTAGCATAGCAGTGTCACCTATAGGGCAGTTCACACCAAAACCTTATCAGCGGCTATGTATCTCGAGGTATCGCGGATCTGAAGTTTGGTGAAATTCTGTGCATTAGTTCTTGAGATATACCTATCATGAAAATCATGAAAAATGTGGCATAGCAGCGCCACCTGCTGGCCAATTTACATCAAAACTTAATCAGCGTCTATGTATATCAAGGGGTCACAGAATCTGAAGTTTGGTGAAATTCTGTGCATTAGTTCTTGAGATATAGCAATCTTGAAAATCATGAAAAACGTAGTATAGCAGCGCCACCTGCAGGCCAATTTTCCCCAAAAACCAATAGGCATTAATTCATATCAAGGTCTAACTGAATGTAAAATTTTATTAAATTTCGAGCATTAGTTTTTGAGATAGAGCGCCCACAATTTTTTTTTTCACATACAGACAGACAGGCGGATGGACAGACTCATAGACAGACATTTTCTAAAAATAGTCAAAACGTGTTCAGGACCTTCTAAAACTTATAAATCCGTCGAAAACCGGAAGTCGAAAATTTTCATGAATCCAATACTTTCTTCTTGTAAAGATAAAAGAAAGTAAAAAGCGTGGAAAAACGAAATTAATTTTTATTTGTTCATACATAAATTGACAGATTCAATTACTTTTAGATAATATATATTTTATAGAAAAATAATGCGAATAGAAATTTTTGTTCTTTTCGCATAGGATTCGTGGCATTCTTATCTACTTGTTTTAAAAATCAGATGTTATAAATATGAAATATTTCGCCATTAGGGCGATTTTTGTGGTCATGGCACCCAACGGTCGCTAAACATAATTTTGTAGTCAATGCACATAAAAACGAATTTTCCCGTTTAAATTAAAAAAAAAACTAGTTGGATGTGTCAATCCCAAAACTTTCTTCTATCTCATAAATACATTTTAATATTAAAAAAAAAAAAAAAAAAAAAAAACTTAGTTTCAATTTCCTGGAACATTTGACCTAGCCTAATGAGATTCTGATATCCGAAGAGCCTAAAACGCAAAATTTAATTAATATTCTGAGAAAATGAGCTTAGTAGTGCTTCATGTTGGGTAATTTATACAAAAACCTAATAAGCATCTATTTATGTCAAGACCTAACAGAATCTGAAATTTGATGGAATTTCGTCCATTAGTTCTTGAGATATAGTTATAACAAAAAATTTGCAAAACGTAGCACAGTAATACCATATCTTGGACAATGTATGCCAAAACGTAAAAAGGCGTCTAATTATATTATGGTGTAAAAGAATCTGAAGTTTGATGAAATTCTGTGCATTAGTTCTTGAGATATAGCTAGTTTTAAAAAAACCGTGTAAAATATAGCACAGCAGCACCATCAGTTAAAGGATTTATAACAAAACGTAATCATCATGTAATTATGTTCTATGTCATTTTGTAACAAAATCTGAAGTTTGGTGAAATTCTGTGCGTTGGTTGTTGAGATACAGCTATCGGAAAAATCGTGCAAAATGCAGCATAGCTGCACCACCTGTTGCAAGGTTAATAACAAAATGTAATCAGCGTCTAATTATGTTATATATTCTAGTGTAAAAGAAACTAAAATTTGATGAAGTTCTCTGCATTAGTTCTTGAGATGTAGCTATCGCAAAAATCGTGCAAAATGTAGCATAGCAGCGCCACCTATAGGGCAGTTCACACCAAAACCTTATCAGCGGCTTTGTATCTCAAGGTATCGCGGAATCTGAAGTTTGGTGAAATTCTGTGCATTAGTTCTTGAGATATAGCTGTCATGAAAATCATGAAAAACGTAGCATAGCAGCGCCACCTGCCGGCCAATTTACACCAAAACTTAATCAGCGTATATGTATATCAAGGGGTCACAGAATCTGAAGTTTTGTGAAATTCTGTTCATTAGTTCTTGAGATATAGCAATCTTGAAAATCATGAAAAACGTAGTATAGCAGCGCCACCTGAAGGCCAATTTACACCAAAAACCAATAGGCACTAATTCATATCAAGGTCTAACTGAGTATAAAATTTTATTAAATTTCGAGCATTAGTTCTTGAGATAGAGCGCCCACAAATTTTTTGTCACATACAGACAGACACACAGACAGACAGACAGACGGACAGACTCACAGACAGACATTTTCTAAAAATAGTCAAAACGTGTTCAGGACCTTCTGAAATGTATAAATCCGTCGAAAATTTTCATGAATACAATACTTTCTTCTTGTAAAGATAGAAGAAAGTAAAAATTAAGTGAAATATTTTTATTTCTCCTTCCTGATATCTATTGGAATAGCTTATTTCAATTATTGAATAATATTCTAGGACATTTTCAGGAAAATTATTGGCTAAATTATCTTCATTGGAGAAAGTCGCTCGAAATACAGCCTTAATAGATTTGCGCCAAACCAAGGATGAAAATATACTGAAAATTCATTTCTAGTATTATTTGTAAAATTGACATTGAAATCACCAGCTGTAATTAAATTTTTATATAATATACAGTGGAACCTCAGTTCACGATCATAATCCATTCTTGTATCTGACTTTCTGTATGTGATATAAATTTTTTGGGCGCTCTATCCAAGAACTAATGCATGGAATTAAAAAAAAATATATATTCAGATAATCTCTGATATAAATTGATGCTGTTTGCTGTTTACATTTTGATTTAAATCGTTCAAAATATGGCTTAATCGTGTTGCATTTTTCATTATTTTCGCAATAGTTCTATCTTGAGAATTAACGCACGGACTTTTATCAAACTTCAAATTCAGTTAATCTTTATATGAATTGGCTTTGTTTACGTTTTAGTTATTATTATTATTATTACAGCTTTGAGGAGTAGGTGCTGCAGCAAAGAGCCGGTATAACCTCAAATGATCACATATAGCAAACCAGGAGAGAGCAACAACAGCAGAAGACAGAGAAAAGAACCCATGAACACAGATAGAGGGTCTCTCTATCTATGTTCATGGAAAACTTCACCAGCCAAAGGCTCCAAACAAGCAAAGAGCTTTCAAACCACGAAAACTACATCCCCCTAGGGATGAGAAATTATCCAAGACTGCAGGAACTATACAACACAACACCACCAACAACAAACAAAACGAAGCAAGCAACGCCCGCCATCAACAAGAACAAAAGCACCAGACAGCAAGAGAAAAGTGACTAAAAGCGCCCGCTCCCAAGGAAAAGACCGAGAAACAGGCGAAAAATTCGACGATTAGAGCCAACGCAGTTCCAAAGATCACTCCAATCATCAAGAGAGTCATTGCAATCATTAACAGACCTCATAGCATCCCGCAAAAGCACCCTCTCATCATCAAAAGCACGACATTTGAATACATAATAAAATTCGGTGCCATCCTCCACAGAACAAAAAGAACAGGTAGGGGAGTTTCTTAACTTGAAAGTATGCAAACGCTTATTAGTCATAGCAGTAAGAGTTCGTAAACGAGCGATAAAGATGTCTTCCTTACGAGTATGAGTCCACTTGTAAATATTCGGACCAAGGTACGGAGACTCAATAGCATACTTACAATGATCCCACCAACGGTGGAAACTCGTGTGAAGTTTGTCCTTTAAGTGCTTCTTTAAATCTTCGGGCGCCACACCACTATAAGTACTGACCGCGTACGGGCTATTTCTTGCCAGACTGTCCACTCGTTCATTTGGAGAAATGCCAACGTGACCAGGAACCCAGATCAAAGTAATCTTTTCCACCCGACCACGAACCCGGTGCAACGTCTGAAAAAGGTGCAAAATGACAGTAGGAGATTTATAGTGTAAATGCCTTAACGCTACAAGAGCAGATTTACTATCCGATAAAATGATAGTGATTACTGCTGATCAAAAAACACTGGATAGCTAGATTGAGAGCCAGAACTTCGGCCGTGAAGGTAGAGTTCAGATGATGAACAAGATAAGCACTAGAAATGTTATCAGTAATATTGACCGCAGCGATAGAAGTTTTGCAGTCCGTTTTCGACGCATCCGTAGCAATGATACAAATGTTACTACGAGAATGGTACTCAGACATATACAAGTTAAAACATTGGTTGATGGTGGTAGGCGGCAGATTCTTAGACTGAAAAGGCAGCTCATCGACAATGATCTCACAGTAGTCCATAATATTCCCAGAGGGCCAGAAAGACTGGATCAACATATGAGGGGAAACCTCAGCAAAATCAGTAGACCAGCTAAAATCAGCAGGGAGAATGTTAGCACACGGACAGACAAAATTCGCAGCAGGAGAACAACGGATATAAAAAGAGGAAGTAAGGTACCTACGTCTGAAACAAAGAGGCTCTTGGTTCGTTTCACGATAAAGCTTGAAGATAGGAGTGCACTTGGGAAGGCCAGCCGCAAACCGGAGAGCAGCATTATAAACAATGTCCAAACTTTTAAGGGAAGATCTAGCAGCGACACCATATACAGGACAAGCATAATCAATAACACTACGGATGAGTGAATTAACAAGGGGAATAAGGTTGATGGTTTTGGCTCCCCAATTGGGGTTGGCCACAGCTTTAAGCAGATTCAGACGCTTCGTACATTTCTTCCGGATGTAAGCAATATGAGTATTAAAAGACAGATTAGAAGAAAAAATCACACCCAAAATTTTCGTGCTGTTCATCCAGGGAATACCTAGACCATGAAGGTGAAGGTTCTGAGAGGGAAGATCCTTTTGACGAGAAAAGTTTATGGCAATACATTTGTCCGGACGGAGGTCAAGCTGCCAATGGGAACACCAAGCATTGATCCTGTTTAAGATATCCTGAAGTTTCAACAAGACCATATCAAGCAAGAAATCCGAAAAATAAGGGATGATATCATCAACATACACGATGATCTGGACCCCAGAGTCCACCACCTCAAACAGGTCCCACAAAAAGATCATGAACAGAATAGGCGAAAGGACACTGCCCTGCGGCACGCCACGAAAAGATGGCACAGAGCGCGAGAAAGCACCACGCCACTTTACTTTAATCTTCCGGACACTAATCCAGTTGCGGATCCATAATGCAGTATTACCAGCAATTCCAACACTAGCCATCTTGTGGATAAGGCCATTCCTCCATACAGAGTCATAAGCAACATGTATGTCGAGCTTGAGCGCAACGACATATTTCTTTTCAGCTCTGGCTTGCTTGACGTCCGAGTAAAAAAGTTTCAAAGCCTTTATGCAATCGCTTTTCGGGAGGAAGCCAAAATGTCTAGCGTTGAACAGTTGACGAGGCATAACCCAATCCAAAATTCTTTGAAGAAGGACCCGCTCCATAATCTTACACCCGACGGGCGTCAGAGCGATAGGGCGGTAGCTGCTGAAACACTCCTTGGGTTTACCAATCTTCCAAATCGGCAAAATTAAAGCAGATCTCCAGCTGTCAGGAACAAACCCAGACAAGAAACTATCATTAAACAGCCGAAGCAATTTATGCTTGTTCTCCATCGACAGGGCTTTGTAAACACGAGCCGGAATGCCGTCTTCACCTGGGGTGGTATTCTTAGTGTCCTGGATAGCACGGTTCAGCTCTTCGAAACTGATTGGTTTGTTCCAGCGCTCATCAGAACTGCTAAGATCATAAGGGATGTGGGCACCCCCGCAGGTGTCACTGAACTGATCCGCAAAAGCATTGGCTTGCTCGGTGAAAGCCAGGATTTCTCTATTACCCTCCATCAAGAGAAAATTTGAATCGGAATTGGTCCTATTTGCCAGACTCTTGATAATTTGGTAGATAGTCTCTTTACCAGCCTTTTCACAGAGGTCTCCTCAATAACTACGAGCCTTGTATTTCATGTACCGTTTAAGTTTGGCGGTATAAAATTTATAAGTTTTCCAATGCTCGCGTGAAAGATTAGTTTTAGCCAGGCGCAGGAATCTTCGTTTCTGCCCAAGGAGCCAAGCACACCGAGCATCCCACCAAGGAGGGTTATTACTGCGCTGCACCAGTCGTTTTACAGAATTAAGCTGGACCACGTCATGAAAGTTCCTATGAAAAAGATCAATGGAGGTAGGCATGTGACCGTCCAGATGCCTATTAAAATCAACCACAACAGAGTCCCAATCAGTGGAGATACGCCAAGAGGAAAACACGGGGTAGCTGAAATTATGGATGATAGGGCAATGGTCGGAATGATAGAAATCAGGGTGAACATAAGTGTCAATATTACTAAAAATATCTGCACTGGAGAAAGAAAGATCTATCAAGGAAAAGGAACCAGAATGAGCAACGTGAGTGGGCTGAGAAGTGTTCAAAATGCACACATCATTATTAATAAACCAGTTGAAAATTTCCTCAGAACCAGGAGTGTTATTCAAGCTGCCCCAAGCAGTATGCTTTTGATTGAAATCCCCCAGAATAAGGAAAGGACGACACAGCGAGTGGTAAGGCGTTGGAGCCATGATTCACGGACCTTTCCCTCAGGAGCGTAAACGTTAATGATGGAGAGCCAGCGCCTGTTGAGCCAAACTTTAACTCCCAGAGCTTCAACACCCTGGGAACCAAAGGGAGCTAAATCAATTATGGCAGAAGAAAACTTGCTATTTACCGCAGTAACAAGACCACCACCTCTGCTGGCCCTGTCCTGCCTATAAACTACCATATTTGAGCAATAAAAAGAGTCACTCTCTTTGAGGAAGGATTCTTGGAAAACAAAAACATCCGCTTTCGAAAAAGGGAAACATTTTAACCAATGGGACTTGTTCTTGATGCTTCTGGCGTTCCATTGTAACACGGAAAAAGATTTGGTACACAAAGCCATAATACCCTAATCCAAAAACGAAGACAGGGAAAAAGATTAAAAACAAACAAAACTAAGCATCAATCAAAAAGATAAAGGGGTCAGGGAACAACCAGAGGGAGAAAAGACTTAGGCCGGGGGGAGGGACGCTAGGTTTCCTCCATCCCGTCCCTGTTCAGATCATCTACAGGTCCGGGAGCTTGAGCAAGCTTAATTCCACTCGACATGAGTGGGATTTGATTAGGAGATGTAATTGGCACGGTCAGAGAATTAGATAGCTTTGGTTTTTTTGTCTTGCTTGTCCCATTTGAGGGGGGAGTACCTGCTTCAGGAGCCGGGGCGGTCTTCAGACTAGTACTAGGACCCGCCATTGTGATTGAACTAACTAAGCCCTGCATAGCCTGCAAGAAAATTTGGGTTTGTTGTTGCATTATATGGAGGATGGCTTCCTGAGTACGTTGGAAAAACAATTCAAGCGTTTGATCAAGAGCCGATTTAGTGACATACGGGGGATCACAAGCAGGTTTAGCAGCGTCACCATAGCACTTAGGTTTAGAAACCTTCGTGTAGCGCCTTCTCGCTTCCGTGATCGGCAGGTGGTTATCAGTCTTAAATTTTAAAAAGTCCATTTCGCGGGAGCGGGCCGGACATTGTAAGTCCGAGGCTAAGTGGGCAGCTTGGCAGTTGGAGCATTTCAAGTCAGGATTGGTACAAGAAGCTGCAGCATGAGAACCGCTGCATTTCCTGCACACGACATCATTTTTGCATTTGGAGGTAGCATGATCAAATCGCCAGCAGTGTAAACACTGCCTAGGTCTATCATAAAAAGGGCGAATCTTTTCCATCATATAGAACAACTTAATTTGACGGGGAAGGACAGTGCCATAAATAGTGACTAAGACAGTGTTAGATAAATGAACAACAGAGTTATCTCTTTTTGTGAATCGACGTACTTCTTTAACCTTTATGGCATTCTCATCTTGAATTTCTTGAGCGAGTTCGTCTAATCGAAAACTCGTATCAATATTGTGCAAAACAAAGCGAGATGTGACCGATTCCTGTTGCACGTATGTTTTTATGGGAGTATTTAATAAACTGTCCACATCCGCTACAGCCAGCGCACATTTTAAATCATCAGTTTCAACAAGAAGTTTACCGTTGCGAGTAAACCGAAGTTTTAGAGGGGCATTAGGACCCACTTTACTATCAAATTCAGCTTTGAGAGCTTTAGGATTAGCACGAGGGATATGACCCGCCTGCGGCTCTAAAAATATACACACTTGAGATAATCCGTTAGCAAACGCAAATGAAATTTGCTGTGAGGTAGAGTGAACTTCCTGAACAAAAGTATTAGAGTCCGATGCACTCGCATCAGTAATATGAAATTCCCAGGCCATTACAGCAGAACACAAACAACTAGACGACACAAAACTACACAAAACAAAAATTCAAAACAAAAACAACTCACTGACCACAAAATACTGCAAACAATACAACAGAAAAGACAAAAACAAACTTAAACTACGACCTGAAAGCCACGAAAAAGGGGACACCAAATCTGACAGCACGGAACCAGGCAGCAACCTACTCCCAAGCGGTCAAAAAACATCCCATCTACGTTTTAGTTTCAATAACCAAACACATGACGCTGCTATGCTGAGTTGTTCCGAGTACCACAATATCTCTATCGCAGCAATTAATGCACAGATTTTCATCAAACTTGAGATTTAGGCACACTTTGATTTATATTATTGTTCATTGCGTGTTTTGGGTAAATCTCCAACCAAGTGTCGCATGTATGCTGTATTTTTCCCGATATCCGCAACAGTCCTATTTCAAATTTCAAAAACTAATGTTCGGAATTTCATGTCTTTAGAATCCTCACGGTGGGCATATCATTGTCATTTGATTTTGGCACTGTAATAATGAATTTTGACTCATTAAGTGCATGAGATAGAAAATAGTTTTAGGGTTGCCACATCCGACTAGTTCTTTATAATCGGAGTAATCGACGGTTCATCTACACCGTATTGTTTAGCTATTTTGATTACACTATCATCGTTCTTAAGTTTTGTCACTACTTCTTTTCATAATTGATCAGTAATTCGCTTAAGCTTCTTACTACTGCTATCACTAAACGCTTTTTCATACTTAGAAGTCATAATAAAGGCTAAAAATTTAAGGCTAAATAAAAAGGCTAAAAACTGATTAAAATTAAAACAATAAGTTAAATTTTTTACTGTACTGAAGGTCACAAAGCACTCTGATACGCGCACTTTACTCCAAACTTGACTTATAACAAGAGTAATGTGAGGGTTGCCAACTGAACTATTCGACAGCTTTGGTCGCGATTCGAGTTATCCTACGCCGAAATAGTAAAATTTTGATCACTAAAGTTGGTCATAAACTGAACTTGTCAAAAACAGAGGCCGCCGTAAACCAAGGTTCCATTGTTTTTTGACCGATAAGTTTGCAAATATGGCATTATTTATATATTCAGTGGCGATGATCATTATGCATCTTGGCGATTTAGCCGATTAAATTTGCAATTTTAAAATAGCATTTGTTAATAACGGAAAATTGAGAATTTCTATTAGAAAAATTAGGATAATTACTATAATTTTTTTAAGTAAACTCTGATTTTTTTCCCATAATTTTAAATTTAGTACATTTGGAAATGGAAGGGAGAGGGAAAGTATATCTTTGCAATGCTTTTTCGACAATATCTCAAGCAAAAATACTTTTAAATGCCAATAATTGCTGATCGTAAATGTTACATTCACTGCACACATCACAAAAGTTTTTTGCATCACCATGTGTTTTTTCATTTGATGCTTTCTTGGCACAGATGCCATATATTCACGACATTGTGCGATATTCTTCTGACGCCGATTTCGCAAAAGCTTAGTTTTCAAACTTCAATTACATGCATATGTATTAAGGTACTACTTAGTTATCCCGTCGACCAATTTCGCCAAACTATACAAATTGCCAAACTCATAGCAAAATTATACATATAGACACAATTTTCATTTTAAATAACACAAAAAAATAATTTGTAGATTTTTAATAAAAAATACAAATAAAAAGTCGAAATAAATAAAAATCCCTTAATGGCGTTTTAAACACGTGCATCGTATTTAATGTCATTGGATGCGACATTCACGATCATCCATTATTTGCATATAATATTATAGTTTGGCGATGGTTTTTCGGTCGACGGGATAACCAAGTAGTACCTCTATTAACTATTTTCTATTATTTTCAAAAGAAAATAATAATGATTAAAAACCGGTGATAATTGATTACCCTTGCGACCAAAAAAATTATCGCCAAATTCTAAAATTAAATGCCAATAACGGATTATCATAAATGTTAAATTCAGTTTACATTAAATAGGTTACCCATGTTTGTTATGCCATAATGTGATTTTGAATTCAACTTTTTATTTGTACTTTTATTGATGTTTTACTAATTTATTTCTTCTTTCGTTATTAAAATAAAAATTATCATGGCAAACGCGGTAGCGTTTGGTATAATATGTTTAAGAAATAGAAAGTGCAAACAACTTTCTAAAATTTCTGGCGAACCAGTTGAGATACGGCAGTGAAATTTTTTTTAAAAGATAGAACTCGACGAGACGAATAAAAGGATAGCATTTAAAAAATTACTGCAGCTTAGAATAGTTTTTTATTTAATTTTTAATGAAAAAATGAAAGCAAAAAGTTCAACAAAGTCTAGTTAACGTTTCCGTGGATGGATGAACTTCGTTTTCGGTTTATTTTAATCCTCATGGTAAAACTTAGAACAGTTTTTTTTTTTTCATCTTTGTATGTTTGTCGGTCGCTGAGAAAATCGAATTTTTGCCTGAAATTTCCAGCTGAACATAGACTTTTTCTTATATTTGTTTCTTCTTGTAATTGTTGCACGTAAGTTTAAATGAATATAAATTTGCTATGTATCTAACATAAATAAATAGATTAGATAAATCACGTGAAAAAATACTTATTTGTTGTTATTTTCATGTATCATATTCACTATCTATTTTGACGAGCGAAGTGAAATATTTCTTTTATTTATTAATTTCTCATTTATTTAAGTTAAAAGCCGCCTCTGGCAAAAAGTTTAGTCTTTCTTAAATTTATGCTAGCCACTGTAATATGATACTTTATTTCATAATTTTATTTACTTGCTTATCTGAAGGTCCATAAGATGAAATCAACAAATTTAGACGATCAGGGCAAGATTTTGCGGTAAAGCTCATTATCCTGTTCTGGTTGGTGTGTTTGGCGAATAAATAAAAAATGGCGCCGAAAGACCGAATAGCAAATGTTTTTAACCCCTAAAGCGACGTAACCGTGTTTTTTCATCACGTAATATTTTGTTTCAAAGACTGATTTAACACAAGATTGACATTAATAATATTTTTTTTTAATTGTACAAGACAAAAAGATATGTAAAGTTATTAAGTACAAACGTTCATATCAATACTTTTCACAGTTATTATTTATGAATAATTAGACATGAATGGAAAAATCTACAGGACAATTAAAAGATAAGCGTAAAAATATGGTTTTACATTTATTTGAGCTTTTGAGATGTAAGGTAAGGGCGTACCGGTAAGAAATCCGGTTTGACGCAACACAAGAGCGGTGAGTCGGACGCTCCATGATGATTCGGACGTGAGAATGTGTCAGCTTTTTTTTTAAGGTACGTTAAATTATTCTAGGTCAATTAAATTATTACTTATTTTATGAATGTCTGATTAATATAAATCTGTTTGCCAAAGCTTGGTGCTATTTTGGCTTCAAAAAGGGAGGGTATGATGCCAAAATATATAAATAGCTCTGAAAACAAACCTGATGAACTTTAATTTTTGTTTTTGTACGAATATTTTCTGTTTCTATATTAAAATGCGGCACAAATGTCATATACGAATCACATTGGCGTTAATTTTTTTCTAAAGCCAATTTGGCGAAAATCTTGTTTTGGAAAACGAGTTACATACCGGGTGTCCCAAAAATGACTGATGGATTTTAAAATTAATAAGTTGCAAACGGTGACGGCTATTTAAAAAAAAATTGCAGGAGGATTATGTATAATGTCAGTAGTTTTTTACCGTTACTTTTTATTTTAGTTCGAATTTCAAACAATAGATGGCGCTGATAGCGATTGAAGGCCATTTGATCAGTGTTGAGTAAGGTCAGTTTCGGCGTCGACCTGGGCTTCAATTGCTCTCAGCGCCATCTATCGGTTGAAATTCGAACTAAAATCAAAAGTTACGGTAAAAAAATACTCTTGACATTGTACACAACCCTCCTGCAAAAATTTTTTAAATAGCTGTCACCGTTTGCAAGTTATTGAATTTTAAAATCCATCAGTCATTTTTGGGACACCCGGTATATATTTTTTGAAAGGTAATAAAAATAAATAAAAAAAGGTTTGTTTAATAGAACAAAACAATTTATATATTTAAAAAAAAAAGAAAAAAATATTTATTAAAAAGTAAAGAACAGCATCTGGGTTGACATATCAAGCAAAATAATGGCACTCTGGATTCAGTTAAATACTCCGATGTGCATATGACATTGGGTCAGAAAAAAAATTCGCCAACATGGTGCGTATATGACATCTGTGCCAAAAATGCATACCTATTTTATTTACATTGCGTACGGTGCTACTTGATTATCAGGTCGACCAATTTCACCCATTTATAGAAATCGGCAAACTATTCGCCAAATTACTCAAAAGGAAAAATGTTGCCATTAAAACATTTTAAGTTTAGAAAATTAATGAATTTAGATTAAAAAAATAAAAGTCATTAACGAAAAGGATTACTTTAATGATGACGTTTAGTTATGACGTCGAGACGTACCAAATATAAAATTTTATTTATTCAGATGATTTCGAACAAAAGAATACTAATAATAGTTTTCATATTTTAATGCAGAATTTATCAAATCAAACCATAAAGAGATATTTGTAAGATATCGCATATGTGAATAACATTGAAGTATTTTAAATGTAACATTAGAATTTATTAAAGAGCATAAAAAATATGGTACTTATGCATTAACGCCACCGCAGCAGAAGTTGCGCTAATGTGCCAATAAAGAGCAATCTTGTTCGCACGCGCACAAAAAAATGGCGTCAAAAATAGGCTAAAAAAGTACTAAAGTACTAAAAATGACGCCAAAATGAGCAAAAAAAAAAAAAAAAACACACTAAAAAAGCACGAACAACAAGATCACTCTTTATTGGCGCATTAGCACAACTTCTGCTGCGGTGGCATTAATACGAAGGTATCAAAAATGTCAATGTTAGCGGAAATTTGTAAGGAGTTAAATGCTTTTCATTTAACCAAATAATGTCGGCGGATACAACCATAAAGTAACTTTAATAAATTATATATTATATTTTTCTCAATTAATATCAAGAGCTATTCGCTTATTGGCATAAAATTTATATTAAATAACAAAAGAACAGATAAATTAGTCAAACATTAATAAAAATATAAATAAATCATCGAATTTAAAATCATTTGATCACTTAACAAACAAGTGTAGCGGGTTTAATGTCAAGGAAGTGTAACATTTATGTTCAACCATTATTGGCATATAGTCTTATAGTTTGTCTATAGTTCTTTTGTCGACGGGATAAATTAAGTAGTTATATATTTACTTATAGTATTTTTAATAAAATGAAAGAAAAACGTGCAAGTTAACTATCTGATATATGTATTTTTAATTCATGTGTTTTTTAATGAAGGTCATGTATTTTAAATAAAGCTAGTGACAGCTTTATATTTAAAATGAAATTATGGCGAAGGAAACCTATTTGGCGATTGTTTCGAGTAGCTAAAAAAAAGTAGGAAAATAGCCGTCGGGCATATAAAAAATAAAACAATCAGATCGGAGCTGTTGATGACAGTCACAAGACTTATGCTGGTATTTATATAGGTACTATAGCAAAATTTGCAACATCTCTGGTGTTAAACTAGGACTCTCGAGGTAAGGCATTTGGCTGCTCAGCAGCGGGTAGAGAGTTCAAATCCCGTCGGATGTAAGTTCGTTTTGTTTAGAAATGCTTTTGTGTTAAATTATTATTCCATCGGGAATATTCTTATGTTAATTGTTATTCAATTTCTAGAATTTTTCTAGTTGTGAATGTTTCATTTGAGAAATTACCGTGAATGTATTTAATGGTATGGCTTTTAATTCTTTTAATAAAGTTCTGTACTTTTTTCGTTCAAATCCATGGTTATTTTTCATATCATGCATTTTATATAGCAATGCAATGACTTTATAATTATTCTGATACTTCAAAATTTTATGCTGTTATCATTTTATAAATTTTGACAGCAGCAATTATTTTTCTTTTTAAGATAATAGAAAATCTTCAGTTTTTATCAAAAAATTAAATGACTAGTATTAAAAAATGCTCTGACGAGCACCAAAAAAGGTTAATATGTTTTTAAGTATGAAAAAGGGTTTGACAAGTGCTTCTGTTAATTACTGAGCATGAGGAAGGACAAGGGATTCCTTCTTGGCTACAACTCACTTCAATGCCAACTTTGAAAAAATCATATTTGAGCTTTTTCCGTGAAAACAAATCAGTCGCAGTTACTATAAAAATGTATAGTGTAAAGACATAACCAGTAAAGATACAGCTTAATTAGACATAAATGTAAGGGAAGACGACATAGTGCCAAAAACCTAGTTCCTGCTGGTATCACATTCATTCACTGCCACCAAGTATGCCCTAAGTGTATAATTGCACAGAAAATTGATTTGTAGTATAGTGCAGAGTGAACTGTGCAGTTAACATCAGGGATGTAGTGCAGGTTATACGCCGTATACCTTCTGGACTTTTTAATAGAACACCATATACCCTCTGTTTCTCAAGAAAGCTTATAGTATACACATTCTAGGGTATCCCTCTGCTTGGAGCATATATCCTATGTTATTTTTACGACTACACTCCTGGTTAACATCTAAAGCTCGGTGGGAAGTTCTACTAAAGAACCGCAAATTTCTTTTATATGGAAAAAGCGCAAATATGATTTTTTCAAAGTTGGCATTGAAGTGAGTTGTAGCCAAGAAGGAATCCCTTGTCCTTCCTCATGCTCAGTAATTAACAGAAGCACTTGTCAAACCCTTTTTAGGTGCGTTCGTAATTATGTAAATACGTAGCACCTATTGTTGTCGCTCAGTCCGTCCGTCTGTCTGTCTGTCCCTCTGTCTGTCTGTCTGTCCGTCCGCATATAACAACGCAAAAACTACCCAACCGAATCGTTTGAAATTTAAAATACATAATTATTACATAATTTTATCGAGTCATTTCGAATTTTACGAAAATCGGATGGATAGATCAATTACAGGGACAATCAAAAGGATTCCGTTACATTACGGTCAATGGGGAAAAAAGTTTCAAATGCATTTTAATCGTTTGAAATTTAAAACGTATATTTATTGCATAATTTTGTCGAGTCATTTCAAATTTTATGAAAATCGGATGGATAGATCAATAACAGGGACAATCAAAAGGATTCCGTTACATTACGGTCAATGGGGAAAAAAGTTTCAAATGCATTTTAATCGTTTGAAATTTAAAACGTATATTTATTACATAATTTTGTCGAGTCATTTCAAATGTTATGAAAATCGGATGCATTGATCAATTACAGGGACAATCAAAAGTATTCCGTTACATTACGGTCAATGGGGAAAAAAGTTTCAAATGCATTTTAATGGTGTTACACTCATTTGAATATAATAGAATCGAGATGAATCTATGAAATATGTACTAAAAATACATTTTGTATAATCTGTGATGCAAATAATATTTATTATTAAATTACAGGGCCACACAAATGTATTCCACTCAATAATGTTATACGGGGAAACATTGTTTGGGGGGGGGGGGGTTTAATTATATTAAACTACTTCACATTTTATGAATAAGATATACGTTAATGAAGTATAATAAGAATTACTCCCTGCATATTTACAGGAACACAAAGATTTCGACCACTATACTGTATCCAAAGTACGCTCTACTATATCAGCAAGATCTGAATATTTTAAAACTTCGTTATCAACGAACGCACCTCATTTGCTACGCTTTACGTGCAATTTCCAACTTGTTCATACTTAAAAACATATTAACCTTTTTTGGTGCTCGTCAGAGCATTTTTTAATACTAGTGCAAATATGAATTACATGGTTGAATAAATTGATGATTTGTACAATTTGGCGAAATTGGTCGACGGGATAATCAAGTAGTATTGAAAAGTTTAATTAATAACAGCACAATGAAATGATTTATAAAAATTAACAAAATTAAATAAAGGTAAATAAATATGTAATTTTAATAAACATTAGCCCGGTTATCATATCAGACAAAATAACAAAATTTTCGTGCCAATTAGGTACCCTAATGCGTATTTGACATCACATCCCTATTTAAAATCAATTGAATGCTATTTAAAATATAGACAGAATGTGAAGTTTTTGTTTTACTCTATATCTTTTCCTTGTGTAAATTAGGACGTTATATGATCATAATTAAAAAATCTTACATTTAGTTCCTGAAAAGAAATTTTGATTTTCCCAGATATTTTTTTCCCGATGTACTTGGTTTTTTTTCCCATTTTTTTCTACTACTAAAATTCAAAATGTTAGGAGACTCGAGAAAATCATCCCATGGTCATATAAAATGCATGTTATTTGAAAAATTAACCATGGATTCAAACAAACAAACAAACAAACAAAAAATAAATAAATAACACTGCGTTCACAACTTTATTATTTAAAGAACTGAAACTAAAAGCTTCGCAATTCGCGTTTGAAATGAAATAGACGCCCTCTCGCGGACAAAGTCTGAAACGAAATAGAACTTATATCGTGAGCATGAAATCAGTGTTTAAAAGGCCGATAAATAAATAAACAGTTCTATAACGCGTGCAACGTTGGGTTCTTTGCATTAAAATTATCTAAAATCAAAATTTTATACACAAAGTTTAGATCTATAATATAAAAAAATACATTTGACTTACTCATGGCAAAATAGCATGATAGCAACACAATGCTTTCATGCTTCAGCTTCTCTAAAGCAATTACTAGATTTTCCAGCATCTACAAATTCTAAAATTGTCGATATTTGTAATTTATCTCCCATAATTAAATAAAAAAGATAAAAAACTGCACTTTAAATAGCTCTTTAAACTGGTTCTATGCTACAGTGCTACAGCATGGAACGTAAACAAACAAACGTAAACAAACGATTATCAGGTCTATTACAACGCCATCTTTCGGTCATTACAAACGCGAATAAAAACAAATAACCATGTTTTTCACGTGATTTGTTTAATTTGAATGAATTATGATACATACATGACAATTTTTATATTAAATTTGGTGGCAATGAATAAAAAAAACTACAATCGCAACAGCAAAAGACAATATTCAACTGGAGGTTTAAGATATAAATTCGATTTTCTCAGAAACCATCAAACATACAAAGATGAAAAAAAAAACTGTTCTAAGTTTTATCAAGACGATAAAAATAAACCAAAAACGAAGTTAATCCATCCATAATAACGTTAGCTATTGCTTGTTGAATTTTTCGTCTTCATTTTTTCGTTAAAAGTTAAATAAAAAACTACAGTAAACTGCGGTATATTTTTTAATGCAATCATTTTATTCGTCTCGTCGAGTTCTATCTTTTGAAAAAAAAATCACTGTCGTACGTCAACTGGTTCGCCAGAAATTTCAAAAAGACGTTCGCATTTTCTATTTCTTAAACATATTATACCAAACGCTACCGCGTTTGCTATGATGTTTATATAACGATCAGAATCATGCTGACAGTTCCAGTCAGTACAGCTTCTGCTGAGAGAAGCTTCTCAAAGTTAAAATTGATTAAGACCTACTTTTGAGAAGCACTTTGAGCCAAGAAAGACTATCTGCGTTATCAATACTATCAACTGAAGCTGAAATAGCAGCTGGTATTAATTATGATGTAATCTTAAAAAAATTTAGTAAGGCAAAAAGCCGAAAAGTTCGTCTATTTTAATTTGTCTTTGTTTATGTAATTTATGTCATTATTTGAGTAGCAATAAAACTTGTATAGTATACTAATAAATTAGTATATAATTATCATTAATGTATAATTCAGTTCATTTAACATTTTCTTTCTGACTGGAAAATGAAAGGGGCCTCGCAAAGCTGATGTCGCCGACGCCCATGTTTCGTGTAGCGCCGCCACTGGTGTATGGCTATTGTTAGTTGGTTCTCCCTGAATTTGAAAAAAATTCACCGGAAAGGGGCGCTGCAACAGCGATTTTTGAGCCATTTTCAATATTGTATCACCTAAAATTGTATGAAGTTATGCACAGAATTGAACCAAGTTTTTGGTGCAAGTGTTTGGCTATGGCCAGTTGGTTCTCCCTGAATTTGAAAAAAATCCGCCGGAAGGGCGCACCGCAATAGTGATTTTTGTGCCATTTTCAATATTGCGCCACCTAAAAGTGTACGAAGTTATGCATAGAATTGAGCGAAATTTTTTGTGTAACTGTTTGGTTATGGCTAGTAGGTCCTCCCTGAATTTGAAAAAAAATTCGCTGGAAGGGGGTACTATAATCACGATGTCTGTGCCATTTTCATTATTTTACCATCAAAAAGTGTATGAAGTTATGCATAGAACTGAACTAAAATTTTTGTGCATGATTTTTTTTTTTTTTTTTGAATATGGCAAGCAAGTTCTCCCTAAATTTGAAAAAAAAAAAAAAAAAAAAAAAAAAAATCTGCCTATCATTCTATTGTCCATCGGCTCGTGCAGAAACAGAAACTTGTTTTTACTCCAATTAATTGACTGCAGCAGAAATTTAAGATGAAACTCAAAGTTGGTATGGTATTGAATTAAAATTATTAAAACATTAACATGTGTAACTATTTATTAAAATATACGTATGAAATAGAAGAAAGTTTTGGGATTGGCACATCCAACTAGTTTATGATTTGGGGTGGAAAAATCTGTTGATACTTATAATTATCCATAAAATCCCCACTAACTCAGAGGAGATATTTTTTTAACACTTTTTAAACTGAATCTTCTCTTTTAATATGCATAATAAAATTGCAAAAGAATTTTAAAAATATGTATTTTGAAATACAAGTTTTAACAAAGGTAACAATACTTTAAAATAAAGACATGAAAATCCCTACAGGGAATTAGATAAGATAGAAAATAAATGTCTGCATAATTACGACTGAGAAACTCAATTAAATGCATTTAACTAAGACTAATGTAAATTTACAGAGTCTCGCTTTTTCCTGTGTTTTTAGAGAAATTTTTAACAGTGATTAAAAAATTAATACAATAATGTGTGAGAAAAAAAATGTAACACATTTATACCAGCTAAGAATGAAACATATCAATAACGAGTTTATTTATTTTTTACTATGCGATTCCGTTTCAGAAGATTTTACTGTATATAATTTTTTTTTTTTTTTTTTTAGATTTTTCTGTCTCCATTATATGGAATATGGCTTAATAATAATAATAATAACTGAAACACTTGCATACAACAAACAGAAGTTCATTAAAAACATAAATATCGTAGCCTATGGCACTTCTATATAAATAGATTCTAAACATTAAAAAGACACAATTTTTGAAGTGAAAACTTCTTTAGCGGCGCTGAGCACTTTTTGTATGGGTAAAAACTTCCAAACTCGCGTCAGGGTCACGTGATGCTGATCGAAAAAGCGTAAGATCGAGGGGAAGGGAGAGGAACTAGTATCTCCCACTCTTTCTACCGTGCCTGAGTGTGCTGCTCCGTTTAGGCGGCACAGGGCGCTTGCGCGAATATCCGTGTGTGTGTTTTTTAAGTTATAATTTTATTTAAGTTTAGCAACTTATACTGTTAATAGATGGAATAAAACGTTATGAAAGAAAAAGTATGACATTGTGCATTGATTATGCTGCAGTTTCCAACTACTTTTTTTCATTTTTTTATTGTATTTAAATAATAACAACATAAATTGATACCAAATGGAATAAAAAGTTAAGAAAGAAAAAACATGACATTGCACATCAATTATGCTGCACTTTCCAACCATTTTTTTCAATTCCTTAAATTTTCAATTGTATTTAAAGTTTAACAACTTACATTGTTATCAAATTGAATAAAAAGTTAAGAAAGAAAAGACATGACATTGCTCATCGATTATACTACACTTTTCAACTAATTTTTAAAATTATAATTGTATTTAAAGTTTAACAACATATACTGTTACCAGAAGGAATAAAATGTTAAGAAAGAAAAAATATGACATTGTGCATCAATTATGCTGCATTTTCCAACCACTTTTTTCAGTTTTTTTAATTTTTGATTGTATTTAAATAGTAACAACATAAATTGATACCAAATGGTATAAAAAGTTAAGAAAGAAAAACATGACATTGCACATCGATTATGCTGCACTTTTAAACCTTTTATATATATATATATATATATATTTTCAATTGTTTTTAAAGTTTAACAACTTATATTGTTATCAAATGGAATAAAATGATAAGAAAGAAAAGACATGATATTGTACATTGATTATGCAGTACTTTCCAACCAATTTTAAAAATTGTAATTGTATTTAAACCTTAACAACTTATACTGTTACCAGAGGGAATAAAATGTTAAGAAAGAAAAAGTATGACATCGCGCATTGATTACATTGCACTTTCCAACCATTTTTCTCTCTTTTTTTTTTAATTTTTGATTGTATTTAAATAGTAACAACATAAATTGATACCAAATGGAATAAAAAGTTAAGAAAGAAAAATCATGACATTGCACATCAATTATGCTACATTTCAAAACCATTTTTAAAAATTTTAATTGTATTTAAAGTTTAACAAAATATACTGTTACCAGATGGAATAAAAAGTTAAGAAAGAAAAATCATGATATTGTGCATCGATTATGCTGCACTTTCCAACCATTTTTTAAAAAATTGTATTTAAAGTTTAACAACTTATATTGTTTGATTACTATTCAATTTGTTGCAAGTTTCAGAAGATACGGTCGTCCAGCAGCAGGAGTAGCTATTTATAAAAGGTTGTTTGATGTAATGGGCATATATTTCCACAATTCATATGAATGTGCATGTGAGGTACACCAGTATGTTTAGTAGTAATGTTTTTGATATCAGTGATATATGTGTTTGTTGTTGCCACTCTGAAAATGAAAAACTAATTGTATTGGTTGCCATTTATATTTCACCGGATAAGTCTTTAAGTGCAAATGAGAATTTTTGTATGAAAATTTATTTATTTGTTCTAAAGAGGCTTCTGCATTACTTCAAGATAGAATTGGAAAGAGATTTGATGATTTGCCGATGATTTTGAGTAGGGATTTCAACATCAACTTTGTGGATGATGAAAATCTACAATTAATTGAATTTTTAAATAGAAAATTTGATTTAACAATGACCAACCATCGCAATCTTAGCACAGAGAGATAAAAAATTACAATTGATGCAGTCATTACAAGATATTTAAATAGAATTGAATCAAAATTGTTTGCTATATATTTTAGTTACCATAAACCTATAATATCAAATCTAGAATATAATGATAATAATGATGATGATGATGATGGAAGAATTGTTGAAATGGGGATGAAAATTCATAAGTTTTATGGGTATTTATTTCAAAGAATACCAACTGACGATATTTCATATTTCATGCATTTGTAAATTTATGTTTTAAGCAACAGATTGCAATTTTTGTATGTAAAATAATGTGCATTATTTTTCATGTACAATAGCGCATTAAATGAAAATTGTAGTATCATTTTTGTAGCAGTAGTTTATAATAATGAATAAAAAACACTTCATTTAAAAGTATTTTCTGCACAATAAAATATGTCCAGACGACTAAAAAAATACACACATAATTGTTCAAGTTTTCACTTCTGTCGGCACTCCCGGAGTGCCTTTTTTTTTTTTTTTTTTTTTTTTTCTTTTTTAATCAGAACTCCTCCGTACATGTAAAAAGCAATGTTTTGTAGAAATTCTCTCGGGCCAGGCCGGTCCGAAATTCAAACAAATATAACGGGCCAGGTCAATAAATTTCTTTTACGAGTCGGTCTCGGGCCGAAATTTTAACTTTTATAACGGGCCGGCCTTTTTCTGACACATTTCTGAATTTTCTTTTCGGAAACGCATAAGATTGACAGGTGTGCTCTTTCAGAAACTATGTAATCGAATGACGTTGTTCATGTTTTGGTAAAGGCAATGTATCTTTGAAAAAATACTGTTGAAGATAGTGGTTTGATATGAATTTCCAGTTGCAGCATAACGGGAAAGGATAAAAAGCCGAAGCCGTAACAAGAATATCTTATATGTCAACAAGTATTTATTTATGAAAAATGAAAAACGCTACTGGATTCCAAATAGCTTCAATTCTCGATCTTGTCAATTTTCAGCCTTTACAGTTAAAAGTTAGCCAGACAATGTATCAAAGTTTTGCGTTGTTGATCAGTGAATTTGAGGACCACCTTATGGTATGTTTCCAAAGATTACGTTAACAGAAGTTCATTGTAGTTTTTAATATTTTTATAAAACATATAAGGAAAGGGCAGCTGACGTCACTGTGGGCAAAATTACTGAGGATCCACAGTAATTTCCTGCCCGTGTTTAAGACTCTTACTGTACACAAGAAGTCAAGGCGATCTGATTGGTCTACGATTGGTCTGCGATTAAAAGCTCTGATGTATGATTGGTCAAGGGGTAGATTGTTTGAAGGAAGCGTTTGTTTTTAAACATGCACTTTCCTTATTGCCTGCATTACACATCCTGAGAATAATTAAGTAAGTTCAGTTGCGGCTCGGCTCGACTAATGGAGAAAATGCAAGCCTGATTTCAGAACTATGCAAGAGTCTGCTGCCGATCTCTATGGTGGACATGCTACATTTCTAAATTAGTTAAAAAACTTTGTAAAATCACCATAAAAAGAAAAATAATCAGGACGCGTTTCGAGCTATAATCGAAACGCACCCTGATTATTTGTCTTTTTATGGTGATTTTACAAAGTTTTTTAGCTTATTTAAAAATTTATCGCCAGTGATTACGGTGTTTTTCAATATGCTACATTTCTGTATAGATATTGTCAAATTAGCATCGGTTCGTGATGAACATTTATCCATATTCTCGCTAAAGTCATAGTCATTGGAAACGTCTGATATTTTATCGGCTTCGCATATTTTTTTATATTTCCGTTTAAATTTTTGTTGGCCCGTCCCGATAAAAATGTCTTAATTCGGCCGACTCGGTCCGTTTGAAAACTTGTCTTCATTTCGCCGGGCCAGGTACGGGCCTCGAGCACGTGCAAGCCTCTGCTGTACCCTAAGGTATGAAAACATGGACGGCTGCAAGCAATAAAACTCAATCGTAAACTTACCATTCAAACATTGAAATGGAATTTTCGCAAATGATTTCCACCAACCTATAACATTGGCAGACCACTTGCATTTTAATTTAATTGAGTTTTGTCGACTCCTATAATTTTAGCCGCCAACTCGATGAGGTAATTGTCTGTGCAGTCGCTTCCCAATGCAATATGAGAGAACATTTTAACACAACTTTCCGTTCGTCCAATAAACAGTCTTTTTAGGAGTACACCACGAGTAATATAAATGTCTTCATCGAAGTCGTCATCATATTTAGAGCTAATTGATCATCTACAATTCTACTAATTCACTGCGGACTCTCATAAAGACTTGTCTCTCCTTGATTTTTTCTCAATTTATTTTCAGCAGTCACGCAAAGTCAAAAAACGAAGAGATAAATTTCGGATTTTCAAAAGAAATTCATAAGAAAAATGCCAAGGATTTGGGGGGGGGGGGGGGTGTTAAATATATGCTTTAAGAGCCATTATTTTGAAATTCAGACAAAAAAATGATGTTTTGATAGTTGTATTTTTTAATTGGCTTGATATTATTTTATGTTGAAGTAAATCATATTTAATAAAAATTGAACAATTTTGAAGCCCAGAAAAAATTTCTTCTTTCCTATGGAAAATGTCAAAGTTCAAGGCTGTGAATGTCATTTTTCATGAAAAATAAAATGTGTAAGCCATATCTCTGGTAAGCAATAACACTCCAAAATTCTTTTGGCATAAACTATTAGTATATTACTACCTTCTTATTAAAATGTATTTGTTTCTACGAGGCATTGTTACTTTATATTGTTATGTTGCCACAAAGTACAATCAAAATTATGTTTTTGTCTGTTTTCCGCACTTAATATCATATTTAAGCATTAGTACCCCAAACTTTTTCTTATAGAATATGAAAGTGTACTACTAGGACAAGCTAAATAATATAATACTGCATTGAGATATTGTTGCTGTTAGCAAATATAATAGGACCGTGTTAGCCTAGTGGTTATAGCACTGAATTCCAGACTGAAAGGTCCCGGGTTTGATGCTCAACATCACCAAAGTCTCACTAAGTGTTACACGCTCATTAAATAAAGGGGTTTTGAAAATTCTGTGGTCAGTCGTGGCAGTTACCATGCGTATTGATCTCTGGAGAAACCTTCCCTCCCCTTCAGAGACATACCGAAAATGAGGAGGTGGAGATGTTTGGTGTTGCCATCTAATGGAGTTTTGCCGAACATTCTCTGCTGCAGAAGTCTGACTTTTAACCCCTGGGTGCAATCCAATTGAAGCATTCCTCTTGCTCTTCAGGCACATGTCAATAACAAACAGCAGATATAATCTATTAAATATTCAAAATCTGCAACATTTAAATTAGTGTTATCTAAAAAAGTGTCACGGTTGAATAAAACAAAATATAGCATGCAGTAGCTGAACATGTATACAAAAACATGAAAAGGAAAAAGAAGTGAGGTCTTGCCATATTTTTAGGGAAAAAATAACAACAACAACAACAAAAAAAGCAAAAACTTATAAAAAACAATGATCAGATTTTTTCCTTATCAGAAACTGGAATATCCCATTTCCTCTTTGGAAGGGGAAAGAAGAAAGGGATATTCCATTTTCTCACAGGGAAAAAACATAAAAAGAGGAAAGAGAAATAGGATTTTTCATTTTCTGTTAGGGAAGAAGTGTGATCATCAACATTGTTTGAAATTCTTTTTTTCTAAAAATATCAAGAGACCCCACTTTTTTTTCTTTTACATGTTTTTGTACATATGTTCAACTACTTCATGTTATATTTTGTTTTATTCAACCGTGACACTTTTTTTAGATAACACTAATTTAAATATTACAAATTTTGAGAATTTTGAATATTTAACAGATTATATCTGCTAACAGCAAAAATATCTTGATACAATATTATATTATTTAGCTTTTCCTAGTAGTACACTTTCATATTGTAAAAAAAGTTTGGGATACTATTGCTTAAATAAGTTACTAAATGTGGATAATGCACAAAAAAATCATTTTGATTGTATTTTGTGGCAACATAATAATGTAAAATAACAATGTCTTGTGGAAACAACTAGATTTTAATAAGCAGGTAATGTTATAGTAACAGTTTATGCCAAAAGAATTTTAGGATGTTGTTGCTTGCCAGAAATCTAGCACTCCAAACATACTAGCATTTCACTTTTCATGAAAAATGGTATTTGTAGCCTTGAACTTTGACATTTTCTATAATGAAGTGGAAATTTTTTCCAGGGCTTCAAATTTGCACATTATTTATTAAATATGATCTACTTCAGCATAAAAGAAATCAAGCAAATCAAAAAATACAACTATCGTACTTTGTCTGATTTTCAAAATAATGGCTTTAAGTAAAAACACATGAAACTGAAAAAAGGAAAAAAAAATTGGTTGTTTCAGAGTTGTATCCATTGATAGTGACTACCTAGAATTTGCTGACACTGGGGGGAGGGGGGAAAAGCAAATAGCTATGTCCCTAGTTATATGGTTATCTTTTGGTCATCAGAAAAGGTTTGTGGTTAAAAAACAGGTTTCGTTTTTACAGGTTTTATGCAAGTAAAATATGCAAAGGAGTCAAAAGGGATTGTAAAAAAAATTCCATTTTAGGCAGGTCTCAAGATTAGCAAAGCAAGTATAACTGTATAATGTTTTTCATCAAAACTTGAATTCTTTCTATGGTAGAATGAATTCTGTTATAGATAGGTGTTGTTTCACAAATTTTATTACAATAAATTTATACTTTTCAGAAGTTTAAACAGTAGAGTGGGTGTTTTTAGTAATATTATAGCAGTGGTTCCCAAACTATTAGGCTCGTGGAGCCTTTTTTGGGAAGAATTTCTAAGGCGGAGCCCCTTAACCCAATGATATTCTGTGGTTTACAAATTCATTTTTTATGCCTATGGAGCACAGAAAAGTCTGATAGATAAAAATCTGAGTCAGTAATGATTCTCAGTTTGGCCCTTTCCTGATACAGAAATTCTAAATTCATACTAGAATTTATAAAAATCTTAAATATTAAAACAAACTCTTTTTCACTAGAGAGCGATGTTCAAACAATACTGTTAATATGTTGACTGCCAAGCAAAAACTACTAATGTATACCAAAATGCCTTTCTTTTTTTTTTTTTTTTTTTTTTTTTTTGGTAATTTGAATATTTGCAACATAAATCTATATATAAAATCAATATTTTTTAATCTGACTTAGTTTGCAACACATAGGGAGATTTTGATCCTGGCTATCAAAAATAATAGACAAAGCACCCCACGAAAATTAGCGTAAATTCTTCATGAGTGGTCAAACTTATTTGATAGAAAACTAAATTAGTCATTTATCACTTAAATCACTTATTAAGATTTATGTTTCTACCATGTAATCTCTTAAATTGGAAAATTTTTAAATATATTTAAGGATAAGTTTGGAAGATTATTGGTTTAGGTTTTCTTTTGTATTATTTTTCTATTATTTTATTTTCTATATTTTTATTTTAGGTTAGAATTTTTTGAATTTTTATTGCAATAAGCAAGAGAAAAATGTGGAAAATATTTCATTTTCTATAACACTTAGCTCATACAATCGGCATATATATCAATTTGCACAAACCACGTATATCTAACACATCGTAAGGAGCCCAACAATCAAACTACAAAACCATATTCATGTAACACGTACTGTTTTTTATAGCCAAGGCCTGGAGTGTTGAAATACCATGGCTATCATATCTGATAGCCAGTGGCCCAACAAAAACATCATTGGATATCACATGTGATAAGCCAAGGCAGTCAAAGTGTTAAGGGGTTAATGACACCCATTTTTAAAATATAAAATATTCTTTTGGAATTTCCAGTATGAATTCAGAATTAAAGATGAAAATGGTAACCATGTTTGGATTATGTATTGCATGGGGGCTTGGCTTATGTAAAACTATTATTATTCAAGGCAAAAACCGCACACATACAGAAAAAAAAAAAATAAGTTATACAGTTTTCGTTTGCAGGGAAATACAGTCGAGTCTCTATATAACGAAATCCATTGTTCCAGTAAAAAATTTGTTATATAGAGAAATTCGTTGAATAGAGAAAGCCATTAAAAGTTCTGTTTAATGTGCAAATTTTAATAAAATATTTTTTATACGTTTAATTAAAAATGTGAAGTGTTTAACTATAAATATTAATGAAATATCCTATTTCTTAATTATTTGAACAGTTTCAAAAAAGAAAATAGACATTTATTTAAAAGCTTAATAAAAATCACACAAGAAAAACGTACGTTAATTTTTTTGCCATTGAAAACACAATTTTCTCAAATTTTCGGGGGCGATCTCATTGCTCTGGGAGTGAATGTCCCCCCAAGCCACCCTCTGAAATCAACACAGACTTCAATTACCACATTGATCCAGGTTTTATATGTGCAACAATTAAATTGACACTGTTTCTCGAAGGATGTTAAAAGATGTGTGGGAGGGGGGCTGGTGGAATGAATTTGTTGGACTTTTAAAGATCAAGGAGATTCAAGGTAGAGAAGCAATATGAAAAACTCAGCCTTGAACGATAAATCAAAAATAAGTGATGGAAATTTAATTCCATGTGATTTTGAAGTTTTTTAAAACTGAATAAATAAAGAACATTTTATGAAAAAATTCGTTATATGGAGATAGATATTTCGCTATATAGACTGTTTTTAATGTAATCATAAAAAAGGGGCCATTCCTGCTAAAAATTCGTTATATAGAGAAATTCGATGTATGGAGATTTGTCATAGAGAGACTCGACTGTACTTCTGTATAATTCCAATAGGCTACTCGCTAAAAAAAGGAAATGGGTAGTTCCAATCACCCATGAGAAAATATGTAACACGTTTTCACTAGTACCATCTACCCGTAATAGAATTATGCAATTATGGAATATTTTTTTCGTTCCTCTTTAAGTTTCTAGTACTACTTCTGAAGATGCAACGAAAATGTATCCCCTCTGTCGCGTCGGCTGGTTCAGTGGATTTCAACACAAAATTAATTTAGGCGATTCATATTCAATAACTTCAAACGGGTATCTTCTTACTTCTTTTTAATTGGAAGAAAAAAAGTATTATACATCTTCTATACACATTATACATACTGTACATCTTCTTATTTACACATATGTTACAATTATTTACATGAAATTCGATATATTTTAGAATTATTCTTCTATCAAGACTGTCATAACACCATCGCGTATTAATTCTTTTCGCTCTCTGAAAACATAAACAAAACAAAAATATCTTGAGCCCAGGGGAGGGGTTGCCACGCGTAACTAAGATCAGGATTCATCGCCCTTTTGGCGTTAAAACATGATTCCCCACACACTCCCCACCTGGACTCATGAGAGTACATAATGATAAATCAATAAAACTAAATTCTTACAATAAACATTAATTTAAATCATAACTCAAATCATAAAACAGAAAAAAATTTCAATCTTCAGATACTGACATATAAAGCATTAAACAATAAAATAATATCATGAATAATATAAATAAAAAATGACACTTCAATAACATGTAGCTACATGAACCTATCTGGCCAGATATTTACCTGAATAAAATAAACTAAATATATATATATAATATAAACAAATTAAATACTATTATTAATATCTCAATAATCCTTTCAATTTAAAATAAAGCATAATAATACACAAATGAAAAACATTTTTTTTTTCTTTTTCAAAATGGATAAATTAACAATTGCAAATTACACATTAAAAAAAAACATATTTCAACTATGAATTTATAATAAGAAATAAATCACATTTATATTCAAACAATAGTAGAAAAAAAAGTAATTAATTTAAATTTCAAATACTGAAATCAATTAACATTCAACATCTAGTTCAAAAGGATACAACAGTTGTACTGGTTTTCTTAGCAGGCCTTTCGCAGTCTTTACCATGCAAGCTCGAATGAGCTGATCTCTGCCAAGAATCACTTCTTGAACTACTCCTAAGTCCCACAACAGTTTAGATTTAGCATTACCGTCCATTAAGACAACATCTCCAATCTTTAGATTTTTGTGTCTCTCAGGAGTTTTAAATTGATGGATCGATCTTAAGTTCAGCAAGTATTGTTCCTTCCATTTAGTCCACAGTTGTTTCAATAAGGTGGTTTGATATCTTTTTCTTCTTAATAATGTCTCTCGGGTAGAGATTTTATTCTCTAATTCGGCAAAATGTAGTGGAAAACTAATATTTTCTCTTCCGAGTTGAAGAAAGTGAGCTGGTGTAAGTGGCTCTGGCTCGCCGAAATCACTTGTTGTATACGTAAACGGTCTCATGTTTATTACGGCTTCTATTTCTGTCAAAATTGTAGCCAATTCTTCAAATGTGATGAGAGCTCTTCCCAAAATTTTTCTTAGGGGTTCTTTTACACTTTTTACGAGTCGTTCGTAAAATCCTCCCCACCATGGGGCACGCTCGATGATAAATTTCCATATAATGCCTTTGTTTGATATGAAGTCTTGAAGTTCTTGATCTTTAATGATTTTTTCAAATTGTTGTAGTTCTTTGTCGGCAGCTTTAAAACTTAATGCATTATCAGAAAAAATTATTTTACAGTTTCCACGTCTTGAAATAAATCTACGAAAACTCAACATAAAGGACTTTGTAGTCATATCCCTGACTGCTTCCAAATGTATTGCTCTTGTTGCGGCACAGGTGAACAGTACAATGTAGGATTTTGACGTCTCTTTACTATCTGATTTGATGATTATTGGGCCGGCAAAATCCAATCCTATAACGGTAAACGCAGGGGATTGTGAGATCCTTTCTTTCGGAAGTTGCCCAGTTAGCTGGTCAGCTGCCCTTGCATTGTATCTTCTACAAATTAGACATTTTCTTAGATTTTTTCTGATAGATTGTCTTCCTTGTGGAATCCAAAATTTCTTCCGGATTTGTGCAAGCGTTAAAGAAACTCCACTATGCAGCAAATTTCTGTGTTCTTGCATTATTAGCAATTCTGTTAATTTTTCATTCTTCGGCAATATGATTGGGTTGGTCTCATTCGAATCAAAGGAGCCTTCATTAAGCCTGGTTTTTATTCGTAAAATTTTATTTTCATCCAAATATGGACACAGGGAATAAATTCGTGATGTTTTCTTAATAGAGTTTCCTTTTTCTAATGACTCAAATTCTTCCTTATAGTTCTTCATTTGTACTTCTTTGATTAATAATTCTTCAGCTTCTTTCAATTCTTCAGCAGATAATGTATCTTTACGCTTGATTGAATTTCTTAAATTGAAAATAAATCTTCTAACTCTTGCCAATGTTCTAACTGCCTTCAAGAAGGAACTGAAGCGCTCAATTTCTATAAGTGGCTTCTGATGTTCTGATGAACAAACATTTTAGAAAATCACATTTCTTTTAACTTCTAATTGTTTCATATCTTCATCTATTTCTCTGTCTTCTTTGGGCCATAATTTTGAATCTTTAACTAACCATGGAGGCCCTGACCACCAAAGATCATCCTTTTCGAGGTCGAAAAGTGAGAGTCCCCTTGTGAGTCGATCAGCAGGATTTGAGCTACCAGGACAATGTCGCCAGTTCTTCGGATCTGTTAAACTTTGTATTTCTGATGTTCGGTTGCTTACGAATGGCTTCCAAGTACTTGACGAACTTTTGATCCAGTGAAGCACGATATTTGAATCGCTCCAATAATGTACTTTGTCTTCACTTATTTTGAGAACAGACATTACCCGCTTTCCAAGTCTAGCTCCAATCAGAGCACCCATCAATTCGAGGCGGGGCAAGGTTAACTTCTTTATGGGAGCTAGCCTGCTTTTTGATGTAACAAAACTTGTCTTTATACTATTATTGTTGTTATATCTCAGATATATAACACTTCCATAGGCCTTAATACTTGCATCACTAAAACAGTGAATTTCTACATTGTCGTAAATGTCTATTTCCTGAAAATAATATCTTGGAATTTTTATTTTACTAATGTATGGAATCTGTGCACACCAGTTATCCCATTTTTTCTCTAAATGTTCTGGCAAATTCTGATCCCAATCGATACCATGTTCCCATAATGATTGAAAAATCATTTTAATTAAAATCGTAAATGGTGATAAAAACCCAACAGGGTCAAAAATTCTTCCAGCTGCTCGAATTATGGTTCTTTTGGTCTTATTTTGACAATGAACAAATTCTAATAGACCTTGATTATCTAATCTAAAAATGTCTTCTTCAGTGTCCCATATTAAACCTAAAATTTTAAATGGGGTTGTGTCAGTTGATGTATCAGCGCAAACATTCATACCTAAAGATTTTAATTTTTCCTTTAAAATGGTAGAATTACTTTGCCATTTACGTAAAAACATATTTGCTTGCTGAAAAATAGATAAAGATTCCTTTGAAATTTTTAAAGCTTCATTAACCGTATGTGCTCCTAACAATAAATCGTCCACATACATGGAAGAGTCAATTTTAGAGCAAGTTTCCGGATATAAAGTTGCATACCTCTTCAAATGATGTTTAATTACAGCTCCTAACAGAAATGGACTCGAAGTGACGCCAAATAATACACGACACATTTTCATAATTATAAAATTAATTGGGGAATTTTTATCTTGAGGGAGTTCTTCGATCCACAGGAAACGCGTTATATCTCTGTCACTTTCAGCAAGACTTATCTGTAAGAAAGCCTTTTCAATGTCTGCCACTACGGCAATTTTATTGCTTCGAAATTGCAAAATTAAATCAAATAAATCTGAGTTCAAATTGGGACCTGGGAAGAGTACATCATTTAGAGAAGGTTCAGAAGGAGCGTGAGATGAGGCATCAAAAACAATGCGTAGTTTGGTTGTTTGTTTATCCCTTCGAATTACAGGGTGGTGGGGTAAATAATAGGTCAAATTACCATTCGATGAATTTATTTCTTGCGGTTCAACAATTTCTACTATTCCTAAAGCCTTATATTCATCAATAATTTCTTTATATTCCTTAAATAATGCAGGATTATTTACAAATCGTTTAATTAGACTATTAAATCTCTTTTTGGCAACATCATAATTATTCGGAAGATCAACATTGTCATATTTCATAGGTAATTTAACTTCATACCTATTGTTCTTAAACTGAATAGAATTTTCAAATTGTTCTAATATTTGATTATCACATAAATCTTTATTTGTATTATCTTCCTGAATCCCTAACCCTTCTATAGTCCAAAATTTTTCAAGTTGAATTGACATTTTATCAACTTCATTATTATCCCAAATAGATATATACATTGCACCCACTAAATTATTTTCATTAACTTCATCTGAAAACTTCCCATGAAGTGTCCAACCTAGTTTAGTTTCATTCAAAACAAGAGTTGGTGAAATACGTTTATATTTTCCTGTCATAATTGACCAATAGTAGTCACTACCAATCAACAAATCTATTTTATTCTCCCCATCACTTAATTCATTTGAAACATCTGACAACTGTATACCTATTTCTTTTATTTTTTCATTTAACTCTGAACTTGGGGCACGTATTATATCTGAACAAATTTTCTCTGTTTCTAATGCTTCCAGAGAAATTACATTGTCAGAAAATTTATCCTTTAAGAAAATCTTAACTCTGTTATGATTATTAACAATAGGTTTCGTACCAGCAAATGTATGGATTTTTAATGATTCCTGTCCTGTCACCTCTAAATTTAAATGCCTTGACAAATTCTTTCCGACAAACGTACGCTGCGACGCACTGTCTAGCAAGATACGAACATTAATATTTTTATCTTTCCCAATCATTATTCCCTTTAAAGTTTGAAAATAAACATATTCATCTGGCTTACAACTAAGTGAAGAAACAGTTATTTTTTCATACTGCGTATTTTGCTTTCCCCCTATTTCATCCCCTTCAGTTGAAACAAGGTCAATTTTATTTTCCTTTGATGATCTTTCTTTTACCTTTTTATTACAAAGAGAATTTTGATGAGCTTTAGAATTACAAAGAGTACAACGAATATTAGAAATTTTACAAAATTTACTCTTATGAAATCGTTTGTAGCATCGAAAGCATTTCGCTTGTTTCGATAAAGATTGTTTTCTTTCTTCCAAATTTAAGTTACACAAATTTGCTTCATGTTTCTGAGAACAAAAAGGACAAAGGTTTTCTGTAATTGTATTTAATGTAAATGCTGAAGGATTTCTATTTTTTGCTTGAAGAAAATGTTTAGAAGGATTTTGTTTAAATTTATTTTCATGATGAGATTTAATCTCAAAACTGACAGATGTAACATTAACAACCTTTTCCCGTGCTTCGATTTCGCGCTTAAGGAACAACAATAAATGATTTACGCAAACATCTTTTTTCTCGCACTGTTCTCTATGAAATTGCAATAAAAGGTCATTAGGTATACATTTATAAATAATAGGTAACAATAAACAACCATATTGGTCTGATTTCACATCCAATGATTCTAAACTTCTTATTTGTATCGCTATTTCATCATACAATTTTCTTAATGAATAAATATCATTTGATCTTCGCACTGCTTCTAAATTTAATAATTTATTTGTGTGCGCAGATATTAAAACTTCTCTTTTTCCAAAACGATCCTTTAATATATTTACTGCCGTTGCGTAATTTTCACCAGTTAATGGAAGCCCGTTAATAGCAGCAGCTGCTGATCCCGAAATCAAAGATTTCAAATAAGTAAATTTTTCTATCGCTTGAAGGGCTTCATTTTCGTGAACAGCGACTTTAAACTGCGGCCAAAATTCTTGGAATTCGCAAATGTCGCCGGTGAATTTGTTTAAAGAAATTCTCGGCAATTTAGTGTTACACTTTAACTGAGTATCTGATATGGGGGGCGTAACTACTTTTGGTTCACTTGTAATATCAGAAGTTTTCTTTAAATTATGCAAAAATCTATTTGCTCTCGATTTACATGTAATAATAGACTCTTTATATTCTAAACAAGCTTCAATTTCGGTTTCTAAATTAGAAGTTTCAATTTCAGATTGTATTAAATCGTCTAGGTTTTCTAGAGAAATCTTATGTTCCAGCAATGTTGCTAAACAATCCTCCACAATTTCCGGCTTCAAATCACTTTCTTTCAAAATTTCATTATCAATTTTTTTTATCAATTTTGTTATTGTGGATCTAATTGATCCGCGTTTAGTAATATTTCTTTTTAAATTTTCACCGGTACTCATTTTGTATAGTACTGTTTCTTCCAAATCATAAATTCAAAGAAATAACAATAAAAAACTTACCCGTTTAATATATGCAATCGTCTTAATCATATTCTCATTCTAATATTTCCCGGCGAATGTTGCACCATTGTCGCGTCGGCTGGTTCAGTGGATTTCAACACAAAATTAATTTAGGCGATTCATATTCAATAACTTCAAACGGGTATCTTCTTACTTCTTTTTAATTGGAAGAAAATAAGTATTATACATTTTCTATACACATTATACATACTGTACATCTTCTTATTTACACATATGTTACAATTATTTACATGAAATTCGATATATTTTAGAATTATTCTTCTATCAAGACTGTCATAACACCATCGCGTATTAATTCTTTTCACTCTCTGAAAACATAAACAAAACAAAAATATCTTGAGCCCAGGGGAGGGGTTGCCACGCGTAACTAAGATCAGGATTCATCGCCCTTTTGGCGTTAAAACATGATTCCCCACACCCTCTCAGCTTCTTTTTTATAACCATTTTTTAAAAATACATTTAGAAGCAGGTCATCGTTTTAATATTTAAGTGGGCGTGGCAAAATCGATAAGCAAAATCTAAAAAATACATTTAGAAGCAGGTCATCGTTTTAATATTTAGTGGGTGGGGCAAAATCTATTAGCTGTATTGTTAGGTGCAGAATTGTTCATTTTTTTGGATATTTTATTTAATGTATTTGGCTATTAATTATAGTTTTTTTGCCTCTACATATGTTAAATGAACTGCAACTAGTAGAAAAACTTTACTAACAAAACGGAATGTATGGGGGGGGGGGGATTAAATTTATATCAGGGCAGACACTCATTGACAAAAAGTCTAAGCAAGAGGTAGAGCTGAGCAAAATTTTAAATTCTTAGTGTGATGACAAATGTTAAGAATCAATATATATTCTACCAATTAAAAGAAAATTTTAGACAAGAATTGTAAAGTGATACAAGATGCTAAAAAATGCATTTTCAGCAATATACATTGCTTCTGGAATTAAGTACAATTATGTAAAATAACATAGAAAATTTAAAGAACTAAGAAATTATAAAAATAAAATAAACAGATTAAAGCAATTAAAGTTATGCAAAGAAAGGAAAAACTATATGTACAACGTATATAAATATTAAATAAATCTAATGAGGGGTTTTTTAAATGATACAAGATATTACAAAAAAGAGGCGTTTAAAATGATAAACATTGTTGTACTATGAAAAAAACTACAGAAAATTTAAATATACAAATAACATAATTCAAAACATTCAAAACTTTACCACAAATAACACAGAGAGGCCGATCATCGTCTGTTTCAGTAAATCGCATTTTATAAGTAATTTTCATCATATTTCAGTTTTTTATTGAGATTGCTTTCCCTCAATGTCTTGGTTCTGTCTTGCTTCCATACCAATACTTGATTTGGGGTAAACGATTCAGAAATGCTTTCATTTCCAAAAGCTCTTTTGGTGGTGTATCTGGTTATGAAATGTGAGAAATTAAAAAAACTAAGTATAAACATTTGAATAGGCGGAGCTCTAAAGAACAAAACTGTTCTGCCTTTTGCTCGGCAAGCAGAGCTAACAGCACTGGTGGTGTTTTCTTTTTCGATTCACATTGTGCATTCGATTTAAAGTACTATTTATTATAGCCTATTTTAAATCTAATTTTTAAAATACATTAAATGCAGAAACATAAAATAAAGCAATTCATCACAAAAATATTATACAGAAAATAGATACATGTATAAAGCAAATGTTTAAATGTTTTTGGAGTGTATTATTGTATTTTTCATCTTAGTTAAAGGTACATATGCATATGACATTTTGACATATGCACACACACAAATTTTTACATACTTTTGAAAATCTTTTACTTGCAATTTGTTAATTTCTTCCATGTTTTGTTTATTTTCCTGGTACACCACAGAGCCCCTAGAAAGTTCAGGCGGAGCCCCAAAGGCCCTGCGGAGCACTTTTTGGGAAACTCTGTATTAAAGGATACTTGTGTAAATGGAGCCTATTTATAACAAATATTGTCTTAAACATAAAACTGTCGAAGTGCAGCTAAAAGAAATCTTAAAATTATACCTGCTAAGACGGAAACTTTCTAAAACGGAAAATTTCATTGGTCCTTATGATTTTTTATTCAAAATTTTTACTGTTTTTATATGTATGCTTTAGTAAAAATTTTTGATTCAAAAGAGGAGGAGGAGTATCATTCACAACGCCACTGTATTCAAAGAAGACTCCCCCTTCTCCCCACTTCTTGCCTCGAGAAAGTTTTAAAATGGCACCTCCTGTTTAATGGTTCAGGTTGACTTTACTGAAGTAAGTGTTTCACAGGAAGAAAGAGTCATAAATCTGATTCAGCGATACAGTAAAATAGTGTATTTTAATTTCAGAAGATTTAAATTATTATTCCCAAACGAAGGCTTTCTGATTTTCATATTTTGATTATTCAATATAGTAAAAATATTATTTAAACAATTGTTTTTACCACAGATTTCGACCAATGATTCTTATTTTGGGATTATGAGATTTTGTCAAAATGCTAGCAATGCAACCAGCTATAAATATGGCAAAATAAGTTGTACATTTTCATCAAATAAAAGCTTACAAAAGTTGTACAACTTCCTCTCCAAAATAAGTTGTACAGTTTACATAATACAATAGTGATTGTTAATTCTAGAATGGTATGAATACATTTCTTTTACTCAGGAACACAATTAGCAGTAAATGACTCATATAGCCTCAAACTTTCATGTTTACATTCTGCATTCGAATAATATTTTACCACTAATATTTTTCACACTGAATTTTGCATAATATTTAAACTAGAAATGTCTCCTCTTAATAACTTTTTTTTTTAAAATTTTCTAAGAAACTTCACTTAAATGAGTTATCAGCAGAAATAACTCCAAAGTGAAAGAGTATTTTTTTTTCTACATATTTTTCGAATTTTCCCTTAATTGCCAACAGATCAGTTTTAACCATGTGACCACAATGCTACAGTTTGTATCATACCAACCAAAATTGTTGACTTGTTAGCGAGAATTATTGCCCAACTAATCAAGATTGACAAAAACTCGCTGGGCAAATGAAAAAAGGCTATAAGTTAGTTAAGGTGCTTGTGGTGAGGGTATGACACCAATTTAAATTGATCTATGTATTTAAAGAATACATAGATTTATTAGGATGAGCGAAGCGAATCCTCTACTAGGCCACTCAAATTACAATTTGTCGTACACTTTACAAAAAAACTATTCAATATTTTGACTTCAAATTAAACACAAAAATAAAATATGATCTGTAGATTTGCAGAATATAATTTTTTTTTACAGTAAAACGTTAAAAAAATATTATTTTAATTAATTTATTTTACATGTATTTCCAATACGGACGCATTTTAGCAAATAAATAAAAAATGAAACGCGTATATTTTCAGAAAAAAAAAAATTATAAATCATTGAGTAAGTAATTATAGATAGAATCGTGATTAATTTAATAAATAAAATATGTTTTCATTATTCAGCAAAATCGTTTGCACAGATGACACTTAAAAATTTTTAAAAATTGTATTATGGATTTTTTTTTTTTTTTTTTTTTTTTTTTTTTGTAAAGTGGCAACAAAAGAATTATGAACAAATAAAATTAATTGTTAAATTTGTTATATAAATGAAAAATTAAAAGAATTGCGTGAACGTGTTGCCTCGATTCAAGCTCTTTATAAATGCACTAAAGGAAAAGTTGCCCGATTCAGAAATGACAAATGGACTTCAACCATTTCTTACTTTATCATTCGTATCGAAAGTAATGTTACGTTCTTATTTGTGGACCGAGAAGGGTTTAGTGAACAGGACTTTAGACTTTGTTGCACGTATTAAAGAAAATCACAAGCCACCAGACCAGATATCGCAAATAATCATGGATAAATTTGAATACTACAGTAATTTAACTTATAAGAATTGGTGCGTACCAATTCCCCCAATAATTGAATTCTGGAAAAATGGAAGCATAAATTGCTCAAGGAAAGAGTTTCTTCTGCAGTTAGCTTTTGCTGTTACAATTCATAAATCCCAAGGTTTAACATTAGATGAAGCAGTTGTAAATATTGAGGATATATAGGCACCAGTTGGTTTAAAAACGTACGTAACGTTGACAAGAGTGAAAATCCTTCAAAATTAAGCATTCAATAGAAATTTTCCTTATGAAAAATTCTACAATATCAAAAATTCTCATGCACTAACATGTATAAAAACGAAGAAATTAGAATAAAAAGTTTTACAGTTAAAAATTCATAGTATCGACGAGAGTAGATTTCAAATGTTTTTCCAGAAAATAGGATTTTGAAGAAGTAACTTTCTTCAAGCTCTCTTTAAAAATATTTTGTAAAAGTTTGCTTCGAAAATATTTTTTAATGCCAGTCTTACATCATAAATAAAAAATTCCTAGGAAATTGATAGTTATTTGGCTGAACTTACATTTGTAGAATTAAAATGTGCCAAAACATAAAATAACGTTTTTAGTTTAATAAAGATGGAAAAATAATATTAAAAAATATTATTACTTTCAAATATATGATTTATAAAATAATGCTTCGCGAATCCAAACAAAGCATGGCTTTTGCTAGTTTACATATGTAAAGAATAGTAAGTACATTGACTGTCTTGTTAAGGAGAGAAAGTGACATTCTCAAAGAATGCACAGAATCCAGACCCACATGTGGGTCAAGTGCAGAATGTCTGCCCAAACACTGACACTCCAAACAGAACTTTCACATTGTCAGTAGCTCATAAGCAGCAGTGCAACTATTTATGTTTACTGCCTTTTTGAGCAATGTTACAAGCCAAATAAGATTACTTACATACAGGTACAGGCAGGGCCATATCTAAAAGTGAATAATAGGGGGAGGGGGCTCATATCTTTTCTCTTTCTCTCTCACTCTGTGACACAGAAAGATAAAATTAGTGCATGTTCACATTGTAGTTACTATGTTTCATATATGCTTCATATGTGCAAATAGGATAAGCAAATGTTGAAACACTTATTTTAGTTACAATTTAGTATATTTCTGCAAAACTGTGAAAGAGCCTCAAGACTAAATTAGATTTTTGAACAGAATTTCATCTGGATTTTTGGAACATAAATTCACTTAATAACCTTGGAATCTTTTCAAGTGGAGGATCAAAATGTTTTAGGGGGGGGGGGGGGGGGGAGGAGAGTCGTCCGTAGCACCTTCAAAGCTTAGGACTAAGTACAGGATAAAGTGAATATGAATTTATAGCACTAATATATGTATACTAGAGAGAGTTTGGGCATTTGCTTTCTGAGCTCAAGCTCAAGGATGTCAAATCAAAGCCTGAAGCATTTTGTAACATCAAATCCTGAGCTCAATACTGATACTGAGGGTACACAGTAGAAAAATAATAATATTTAAAGATTGTTTCAAATTAGTTTTCTAATTTAAAAATATTTTCTTATGTAGAAATAAGTAATCCTAAGCATCCCTTTATGATGACATATCCAAGAAAATCTGCTAAAAATAACTAATTTTTTATTTACATCAATTTGCTGACAGAAATCTGCAAAAATTATAATTATAGTTTTTTAAAAATATCAATGACAATATTCATGGGAGGAGTGATCACCTCTCCTTTAGCAGTTGATAAAGAGCTTCTAAGCTGATATAGTTAGGTCATTTTTAATGTTTTAAACCTCTGAAGTGCTTAAAATAGATACATCAATCTTTCTTATGCTTCATTGAATAAAATACCTAAAATATGATTATTATCAGAGAAGTTGTTCAAAAAATTTAAATAATAATAAAACAAAAATCAAATTTATAAATATTCTTTTGCAAATTTTCCACATATACGAGTACAGCAGACTCTCTTAAATCCATAAATGCCTGAAATCCACATATCTTCATGTAAACAATGAAAATTTCAGTTCATATGGAAGAACGAAATGACAATTTTTTTTAGTTTTATATCATTCTGTACAGATTTGAATATGTAATTCTCGAAAACAAGACATGAATTCATGATTTTTCATGAAGGAAATTTTCAAAAAAAAAAAAAAAAAAAAAAAAAAAAAAGATTTTGGTAATAACACTTATTATCACAATCTTTGTAACAAATATATTTATGCATTAATCAAGCTTTACTGGTTAAACCTGAAGCATAACTTGCTTAATTTTTTATTTTGATCTGAATTAATAGGGTACCTTTAAAAGAAAAGTTTGATTGAATAATTCAAGAAAACTGGATAATTAAATATGCATAATAAAGATGAGGAATACTATTAATTAATTATTTTACTTTTTATCATATTAGTTTATTACTTTATTTAATGATTTTAGTATTTTACTGCATTATAAACATTCCTTATAATTCTGATTACACTCAAATAACTGTTTAAAAAATGTAAATAAAGCAATGACCAGAAATCTGCAAATTTCTTAAATCTGCACAACCTCTGGTCCCAAGCTGTGTGCATTTCTCCTATATAATGAGAGAATCTATTATATATGAGGAGCCCAGAAGCCAAGGGGTACAAGTGACAAAATTTAGATTTCGAGTAAATTGAGTTCAAAGTTAAACATCAATTGTAATTGAATGAATCGAGATATGAAACTTTTGCTTATTTATTAATGATCTTTGAACTCTTATTTCAATAACTGTTTGGAAAAAAAGTGGAATAAAATTTGTTTTATATTTTTAACTAAGCAATATTTATAATCATTCGGCACTTGTACCCTCTGGCTTCCAAGCAAAAATGAAAACTGCTTGGAAATTAAAGGGTACAAGTGCCGAATGAATACATAAAACAAAATATATAAAATAAAAATATAAATTTCTAAAAAATTAAGAACAATGTTGACATAAATTAATTAAAATAATTTATAATTTTAATTTAGTAGAAATATTATCTCTCGAACAAGATGCAAATGTAGTCCTTCCATTTCATATTTTCCTGAAGACGCCCACAGAAGACGGCGCGAAATGTTGAAAGTTTTATTTTATTTTAATATGTACTAATGTATATTAAAATTCCTGTTTTGTGCACCACTGAGCAATGTGTTATTATTAGTTAAATTCTATGGTGCAACTGTCCTATATATATTTATGAAAGGACAATGTTTTGTTTTAATAAAAGCTCTAAAAAGGAAAAATTATGAAATAAAAAAAATGAATACACGAAAAATTCAAGATCAATGTTGATATGAATGAATGAAAGAACAAACTTTTATTGCAACATAAGACTTAAAATTTAATTATATGTTTTGAAACATTGAGATTTTCTAGCATTGTCCAACAAAGGTGAAAATTGAATATAATTTCAGTTTGTCTGTCCATCTGTTTGTCTAGCCATCTGACCGTCTGTCTCTCTCTAACTCTCGTATATATACTCAGATTGCCCTGATACATGAAATTTTAGGAGATTATTTACTCTTATCCCAGCATGAACCCTATTTCAAATAAAGTTTCAAGCATGATTAGTTTATTTACAGAGACAGTCAAAAGTTTCTCGTTTCATTACGGACTGTGGGGAAAAATCATTTCAGATGAATTTTAAAATTGTTACATTTTGTCAAACATATTAAAATTTATATGCATCTACGAAGCTCATTAAAATGTGAATTCTGTAAAATATGTGGTGAAAAGAAAAGCTAATATTCATTTACAGGGCCACACAAAACATTTCAATTACATAATGGTAAAGTGGAAATTGTTTGCGACATATTTTAATTATATTAAACTTTTCATGTATAATAGAATTTATATCCATCGATGAGATTTAAATAAATTATTTTGCGCATAGTATGAAGTGCACAGCATTTACAGGGACACACAAAAAATTTCAAATAGTATATTCTATCCAAAATACTGTATATTATCGATATGGTTGACAAATGGATGAAATGCCTTCTTTATTATCACATATGTTTCACTAAATTTATGTATGTTGTAATATGCATGGTATGTATAAATGCTATAGTTGATATACACAGCTACACAAAAGATCTGATAAAGGATACTGAATATGAGTGTAATTTACTTAAAATTTGTTTTTAAATGACTTATGTATTTTTATGCTGAATTGCATTCAGTTTACTCAGAAATGTTTGTAGAATATAGATAAAATGATATACAGGGCAACGCACAGAATGACATACATGGTCATCTATGGATGGTAATTTCTTGAAATAGGATTTCAGTAGTCTTAAGAGTGTTTTAGATTGAACTAAATTTTAGCTAAATACTGGCGTACAATAAAGGTTCCAGGTAAATTCCAGGGATAAAAAAAAGTATACAAGTATATTTCCATCTATTAGTATAAACTGCTGAAAGAGAAATTTCCAACTGTTACGTGCTTTCTTCCTAAATTAATTTTTTTTCATTATACAGTACATATATCATTCAACAAATCAAACACAGGGTGTTCAAAAGTATTAAAATACATATCTGGCTATGGATAGTAACACTTTGTTATCCTAAATAACGAAATTTTGTTAAAGATTTCAGGAAGTGTTCGGAACTGTTTCACAATCTATGCTTAAGGTTTGATTTTTCTTACTTGTTAACAGTTGGCATTTATTTAATGTAATATTAAATGAATTAAAAAAACAAATTCTAAAAAGCAAAAAACACTGACGAAAAACATTTTGAAAAACGACATACAACTCCATTTCATAACATTTAAACGCCACATGGAGTAAATAATCTTTACATTGTGATTGATACAAATTGGCATGCAATCGTATTTTTGTACCGATCTCTATTTAAAAATGATAAAATTTCTCGGGAGTTTTCAATGTCATGAACTGCGTTGTACGTCTTTGATCGCCCTGCAGCTATATAGATGTCAACGGATACAACTGCACTTATACCCCTTGGCCTCCAACCGTTTCACAGTTTCGGGAAAGAGGTTAAGTAACAGACCCCTAAAACTCAGTACATAATTAAAAATCACTCTTAACACTTTACCTACAAATAAATAGACTTATTTCCAGATAGCCTACTCACCTTAACTCAATTTTTTCAATTTTGTCACTTATACCCCTTGGCTTCTGGGGTCCTCATATAATGGATGAAAATTAGCAACTGTGAATGAAAGAGACAGCCTGAAATTAGCTCGTAAGAGGATAACACTACAACTACTGAATAAATGTTTCTTTAAAAGGTTTTGAAGTATACTTTATTGAACTACTTTAGAAATAAAGAAAAACAGTTTTACATATAGTAAATGTTGTAATAATTCTTGGCACATGAGTTGCTTTGTTCACAGATCAGAGCACATATAGACAACAATAAATCTGTAAGAGGACCAGAAAAAGCTTGTTTTATATAAATGTTTAATTTAAATTTTTATTATATTTAATGTAAAAATAATGCTATGTCAATTTTTTGATTCATGTTTTATATATATTAATATACATTTACAATGCATTAAAAATTTATACCATATTAAATACATTAAACAACTTTTGTTAATAAATAAATTTAAAAAAGCTCATTATCATTTTTTTTTCATAGCTCTTTTAATAAAATTTTTAAAATAGAGATGCAGTAAAATTTGACCAATTAATTCATGTAGTTACTTTATGGCAAAAATATATTTTATAATACAGGTATATTAACAAATACTTTTCTTTTTTTCAAAAACAATATTTTTTCTCCATTTTTAGAATAATAGATATAACAATTCATCATGATAAGAAATTCTAAATATTTAACAAAAACTTAAAGCATTACAAAATTAAAAAACACATTTTATTAGATAGAAATGAATAATTATTTATGTCTTAAAACATTTTGTCACTTCATCAAACCAATCCTTATCTTCTGCAAATAATTTCAACATCTCAATTTCAACAGGATGTAAATCACCACAAATTATCAGCGAATGGAGAGGCTTCCCAAGATCTACAAGGCACATTCTTCGAAGAGATGTAACAACAATTGATTGATCATCTGATCCTATTCTGGCAAGCCCAACACATATGGTATCTTCAGTATATGCTTTGTAAAGAAGAAATAAGCTTTCATCATAAAGGTATAAAATTTTATAAACATATTAACGTAAACATTTTCTAGGAGTGAACCAGGACACACAATACATGTTTTAAAATTCATAAATATCTATTTTTTAAAAGTGTGTGTCTATAGCATCATCAGTCCTGAGACAAATATAATGTGAGATCACAAAAATGTTTAAAATGAGTGTAAAACAGCTATAAAGATCTATCAATCAATAAATCAATGCTTATGATGTATTTACAGACAATATATTTGCCTGTCCTCCCTCTGATGAGAACAGACCGCCTTTTCTTGCCTGTACCTTGTTTTTGTTTATTGAATTTTTTCATAGTTAATTGTTTAACATGTAGATATGCACTCTATTCCTTGAATTTTTATAATTACATTTTTTATATATGAAATATAATTTGTGGCATTTATTTATGAGCTGCTTTTTAGCGCCAGTAGTGCTACAATATTTCATAATGAATTTAGAATTATATATATATATATATATATATTGACAACAAACCAAAGCTGAAGCTTCTGTTGTGTTGTTTCAATGTTTAAAATAATGAACAATCAGTAAATTGTGCATTGTATGTAATTTAAATTTTCTTAAATCTAAGTTATTAAATAAATCATATCTATGTACAGTGATGTAGTCATAAAAAAACAAAGGGTATACATTCTAAGCAAAGAGTATACACTCAAGGCAGAGGGTATACCCTAGAGTGTATACACCATAACTTTTATAAAAAACAGAGGGTACAGGATGGTCTTTAAAAAAATCCAAAAGGTATACGACATATACCTCTGTGTATACCCTCCACTACATCTTTGCCAATGTAACATTATTCTTTTCTTTTCCATTATAATTGCAATTTTTATGCAGTTGTTCCTAATTTATAGTCAGATTAAATAAAATAAAATGCTTAGTAACGTGTAAACAAAGGGATGATCTAATCATTCCTTCTGCAAATATGTAATAGTCTTAATAGTCTGCAAAAATGTATTATTCACAAAACTCTCAATCCCTAAGTGTGCAGATTTCACAGAGTTAACTGTACTTAATTACAGAAGATATTATCATGACTAATGGTGATCTTCTGTAATCAAGTTGCCACGAATTTTCTTTTGTCTGGATAATTTTTTGTTTTCCAAGGTCACTCCATTGCTATCAGGCTTTGAGATTGATTAAGTATAATCGATTTCACATTTGAAATCCTGCTAGTTTAAAATAGTTAAGTAAAAAATATCACTATGCCCCAGACTTTTATAATGATACAATGAACAATATTCTTTCTTTAAGTTCAAGGCTACAAAAATTCTCTGCTTCGTAATAATAGAAACTGTGACATTGAAAAGAACCTTGTTTAGAAAACTTAAATTTATATATATATATATATATATTTTTTTTTTTTTTTTTTTTTTTTTTTTTTTTTAGAGAGATATACAGGAATTACAGGAATCCTTTACTCTAGTTTAATGAAACTTCATGCATATTTTTTGTTTTATTTATAAAATGGAAATTGTTAATTTTAATAAATTTCCAATATGTATTTATTGAAAAGCCATTCATTCAAAATAAAGCATTTCACACATGTATTTACCTGCATTTATGCTGCATCAAGTGATGAAATATGTAAACAAACACACTAGCCAGTTCTTTTATGTCATATGATTCCCACTTTGATGTTACATGAATACTGTTCATAAATAAAAAAATCATTTTAAATGCATCATTTTAAAATATGATGTAATTTTTACTTTTAAATGCTTTTTGCATGCAATAATTTAATTATTTGAAAGTTTTCTTTTCTTTTTATCTTTATTATTCGTACATAAAAACTTTTTTTTTTAATTGGAAAGTGTTTATAAACATTATTTGGGCTTTTTATCTGACAAAAGTAAGTAAACATTGATTATTTCAAATCTCGATTCAAATAATGAAATTCTGAATAAAAATTTGAAAAACCTAAGCAAGATAAAATATATAATAATAATAATAATAATAATAATTGGACACTGTTTAGCAGTGAAGTATGTGGTTGCAAAAGGTGGTTGAACTGCTATGCATAATTTTTGATTCCATAAAACTTAGTTAACTGTTTTGATAGATATTAACATCAAATAGAGCTTAAAATAGTTATTTGATTTAAAAACTGTCTTCTTCAGCATGTTTAACATACATCTCTCTATAAAAATATGAATTTTCATATTTTTATAAGTAACCCTATGTTTATTTTATAAGCTATAGAAACAAATTGGATATAATTTTTCATACCAAATTAGAGAGGTACTATAGAGGTAATATTTTTATACAAGATACTTTCTTAAAAGACCTATATCAGCCATGACTCTTGAAATAGACAACTTTAAATCAAAATAAACTTATAAATTTATTAATTTTCAATTTTAAGTAATGTGCTTTTTAATTCATATTTTACATAAAAACAGAATTTAAACTTTGAAAAAATTTATTTGGAATTTAAACTTTTTTATTCCAAAACAATAGTTTTCCCACAAAATTGCACAAACTAGCAATAATAGGAATTCTTTTTATATCTAGGGCCCTGGGAATTTTTCCCTTTTTATTAGGTAACTAAGAAAGGTAGTGTGGTTTTCATCAGACAAAAAACAACCCACAAAGTCTTAAATTCTTAGTTTATCATTTGATATAATCACCATTGGATACAATATGTTCCCAATGAGACAGAAACTTACAAATGTTTTCTATTAAAAATCCTTAGAATCTAAAAAATCATGTACAAATCTTATTTAAAATTACCTTATTTTTCAACAGGCTTTTTATTCAAGCATTATCATAATATCAGAGATATTTTAGAATGCACAACATTAAATAAAAAATAATTAAATTTGTAATTTCTTTTATTAATTACAACTGAAAATAGATGTAAGATTTTGACACTTCAACAAATTCATTATTACTTAAAACAAAATACTAACACATGCTCAGAATAAACATTTCAAATTTAATTCTTACCTAAATTTTCATCCCCATTAGATTTTTTATTATTTATTATTTCCACTAGCTGTTGAGATGCACAAGACACAGTCATAAATCTAGGAGGTTCATAAATTTTCTTACCCCTAAAGTCACAACATACATATGCATAAGAGAAGGTACACATATAGATGCATGTAACACACATATATAACAAAAATCTAGAAGCCTTACAACTATGAATAGCATTTTGTTTATCATAAGTATTAAATGTCAGAATATCATTATGTGAAACATTGATGTTAACATCCAAAAAATTAATACTAGAATTATTGAGATATGTAATACTTAGTTCGAGATTAGAGGGATAATTCACAGGAAGAGATATGGATTCATTAAGAGAAAAAATAATTATGTCATCTATCAATCTAAAGAATAAAATATTTTTGTTAGTAATCCTTTTTTTTTTTTTTTTTTTTTTTTTTAGAAATAGAGATATAAATCAGAAATAATGCTGGAAGCTGAAACCTCCTGTAGGATGCCTTATATTTGTTTAAAAATAACATTTTCCTCCTCAGTCCTAATATTGCCTGGAGGAGACACTAAATAACACACTTTAAATGCATTTAAATACTTTTATAATTGTTAAAACTACTTCTAGATCTTTTTAATAAATTCATGAATATCATAAGCATCGGTATATAGAATGATAAAATTTTGGGGATGTTGTAGAGTAATTTTAAACTGATTTTTATGATGCATTATAATTTTTGTCACAGGACTGAGGAGGTTATTTTGGAAAATATACTTATGATATAGTGGAAAATTAGTCAAAGTTTTGAAGTAGTCAGTGTCTTTATTGTCAGGTAAATTTAATGATGAGAAATATTCTATAAATAAAGCATTAATAGCAGAATGTAAATGCCCAGTGGTGTAGTGGTCAGAGAAACTGACTATGGTGCCGTAGGTCAAGAGTTTGACTCCCAACTGGGAATGGCTCATTCAGCCTTTCATTCCTTCGGGGTTAAATAAAATGAATACCAAGCTTCCTTGGGAACTAAACACCGAGAGTCTCGCATTAGGCTGACCACCTGGCAGGGACGATGCTGCATAACACTATGGGGCCCAGGGTCTAGTAAATAGGGATGGGCATTTTTAAATTCTTAATACTTCTTTCTTTTTACTATTAATAAATTCTTGACTTTTTTAATATAACTTAAAAAAATTTTTCAACATTCAATTTCCAGAAATGTTCTTGTTTTTTCATTCTTTAAATTTTAGATAAGGGCGATAAAAACCCATTCTGCAATGAATTTTTTTTTATCTTTGAAGGTGCAGTAATAATAAAAAACTTAGAATATAAGTAGGATAATGTTAAACACATGCTGAAAAGCAAATAGGACCGCAAGATGTGCTAAAAGGAATAGCTTTCAAGAAGCGTCTTAAGTAATTAATTATCTTGTTAGACAGGGTCCTATGGTATGGTCCGAGTGCAAAAATATATTCTTGATGGATGAGATAAGAAAGAACAACAAAATAAGCAATTCAGAGGAAGAGCCAACACTAACATAAATTATGTGACCATTTTCAGAAAACTAGAATTTAAGTACATATTTTTGTGATGTTAGAAGAGTAGTATTGTATGTCATTAAAACAGTATAAGATAAACAGTCTGTACAGAGAAAAAGATCTCCAGCCACTAATTATTTTAGAGAGAAGGGAGGAATTTAAAGAAAAGTTAGATTTTTATGGGGGGAGGGGGGGAACAAGATTAACTATTGGATAATAAGATTAAAAAATTATATTGTCAAAAAAATAAATAAATAAATAAAATAAATAAATAAATAAAATAAATAAATAAATAAAAATAAAAAAATAAAAAATAAAGGGGTTTACAATAGATTTAAAACTACATTTTAAGGGTACAGTGTCTGCCATTTTATAAGAATATATACTCGTAAGAATATATAGTATGCTGTTAAAGCAGATTATGGCAATATCTTGTACTGAAATAAACACTCCAATCAATGTTTTATTTTATAGAGGGGTGGTAAAATTAGAGGTTTTTTTATACAGGGGGGGGGGGGGGAGTGAGATTCAAGTGACTAGGTAGTATGAAAAATAAAACTGAGAAATCTTAAGCATTAAGATTTAATCTTAAACAAGAGTGCATATACATGTAAATGTAAATACACCTTTGATATTAAAAGGCAAAATTAACACTAGCCACCGGCCACAGGGCCAGTAAATGATAAATAGTGGCCAGTGAAAAATTGTCTATCAGCGGCCACCTTATGGCCACCTTTTTTTACAAGGAGATAATATATTTTACTTACATTTTAACAACAATTATCCTTTTTTGGGTTCCAATATATTTATACTAACATATTTATTTGTGCTATTCAGTCTTACATTAATATTTATAGAAATTTTAACTGTTTAGTACTTTTAAATAAAAAAGTGGCCACTAGTTTAAACATAGTGGCCATTTGAAAAATTAGTCTTACTGGCCAGTGGCCGCTAAAGAAATTTCCCAATTTTGCCCTATATTTGATATAAAAGACTCATCTTTAATATTTTAGTTTTCTTAAATCTTAGACACAAAGATTGCAGATCGTTTTATTTTGCAATAATTAAAAAAATTTTCTTTTAAATATCTGTAAGTAAATATTTATTTTCATAAAAAAGTAGTTTTATTTATTAAAATATTTGACTTTTAATAGATAGATTATATAAAAGTTATCGGTGTTTACTACAGGATAGCAACAAATAAAATTTTTTTGTTTTTAAACAGAATTTCTTGCAATTACTTACTAATACAACACATAAGAAGTAAAATAAGTATGTTTCTTAATAAACTATGGTCAATGCTATGGCTTCTTATGGGATATATTATCCCCCCTCCCCCCTGGCACACACGCACATACTATTGCAAGCGAAATATTTTGGGAATAATAATAAGAAAGAAAAAACAGAGAAAAAAGAACATGTTTTCAAAAGGAATGCTTGTTTTTCCACGCTCTTTGATCTGTTCTTGCTCTATTCCACATTCCACAATTCCATTTTTCTGCGGCTGTACCAAAAAATGAAAAACATGGTCCTGTAACTTGGAATCTTTAATTTTTGGGGATCTTTTCTCTTTTCTGGCATTTTTCAAGAGATACTAAAGGATGTTTCTCATTGTTTGGCAATTCTTTTGACATCAACTGATTGCAAGTGAAAGAGAAATGTGTTAATGTTAGGTTTGGGGAAAGATGAAATTTTATTTTGAAAAGAACTGTTCCTTTTGGCAAAGAGAAATAAGTTAGTTTTTTCTCCAGGAACTGTTCCATGTTTTCCTATTCATCCTTAATGGTTCTATCTCTCTCTCTCTTTTAAAATTTATCTGACCAATTCAGAAAATTATTTTAACTTAGTACCAGAAAGAATGTGTAAATCCGGACCAGGTTATCAGTAAAATGTGGGCTCATTGGCTTTAAATTATTTCAATATTATTATCTGGTTGGCTAAAAAAAATATTTAAACTTAAATTTGCTTGTGTGCATTCTATTAAAGGTGCAGTTGTTTTATTTGCTTCATTCATAGCTGAAATGCCAAAGATTTTTTAAAAAACAGCTGAAGTTTAAATGCTTGGAAATTTTGTGTTACACAGTACACAGACAAGATAAATGGTTAGATCACTGCAAGAAAAAGCATATTTATAAATAAGAAAACAAAATGGATATAAAATGTAAAGTTATTGAAGAAAAAATCAGAGATGAAAAATGGACCAAACGAACAGGAGAAAATAATCCACAATGTACTGAAATTCACAGATAAGTTTTCTTTATCATAAAAGTATGACTTGAAATTGAGTATTTATTTTTGTTCCTTAGAGTATTTTTAATGTACATTTTAGATTGCAGTATTTTTTTTTTTTTTGAACATTTTTATTTTTAGTGTTTTTATTCATTTTATTTTATTTATTTATTTATTTTATTTTATTAACATTATTACTATAGAGCAGCCAAACTCAACCTTTTTTCCTCACAGTTCACAAACATATATGTGACATTAAGCAGGATGCAAACACTTAAATGTTTAAAAAATGAATAACCAATGATACAGGATTCCCAGCAAAACACGATACTGAAAATTTCCCTCACTTTTCATAATTCTTCATGACCAAATCTCAAAAAAGTCCATGACCAAACACATACATGCAAAATCAAAGGAAAAGGACAATGATTGAAAAGTTTAAACTTTTACATTAAATCTTTATTGTTGACAAAAACTTTTAAACATCTGAACATTACAATGCTTTTTTTTTCATTGAATTTAGTTCAATTTCAATTGTTTCTTATAATTCAGCACATTTCCCATATTGTTTCCCCTTTTTGTAATTACTTCATTTTTTTTTCTTGTTCTCTTCAGCTTTGTTTTATTTACTATCTTTTTTTCTATTTTGCATTTATTTTCCAAATCTAATTTATATTGTTTATGGGTACTTCATATACAATAAAGAAGTGATTTTTAAAATGTGTATTATGAACAGGGATGTCGGATTTTAATCAGGCCAAAAAAAGCCGGCTGGCTTTTTTTGCTTTTATCCACTTAAAAAAAGCTGGCTTTTATTTTTAAAAAGTTAATTCATAGCTATTTCGTATCAAATTTGGATAATTTAATTTTAATACATTTATAAATATTTTCTACTAAAAAGTTATAAATTTCTGTTAAATTTTTCATATAAATGTCTTTATAACTGCTAGAAGTCAACTGTAAAAATGTTATATCTGAATATATATATATATATATATATATATATATACTCCAAACATGTGTTTTGAAATCTATATTACATATATATTGAATTTTCTGTATTACATAGCTCCACTTATATTAAACATTCTAAAGAATTATATATAATTGAACTATGACAAAATTTAACTGATCAAAGCATTGATGGAGAGATTAAGTCATAGAATAAACAATGTTGAAACAGAAATTTGAAAGGATTCAGTGTTTGAGGACAATTTAGTACATAAGTATATAAAATTAAGATAGCAATAAAACAACACCATTGTCCTCTTTAATTTTATAAAGCAGCAAAAATGGAAAAACAAGTGTGGGATTAAAGGTCAGTGTAAATCAGAAAAAGCACTTGTTATGGCAGTTTTATAATTTAGCTAACATATTTGCAATTGACTATAAATCACTAGCAATTCCATCAATGTGTTATTCAAGTATTAATGCTTTCATTTTTGAGAAATTGAGTTATTATAACCCAATTTTTCACTATGAATCATAATTAAAATCCCAATTTTTTAATTTAATAAACAAATTTATTAAACTCAAAATCAATTAAACATCATTAAAACTAGTTAAAAAAAACCCCTAAAAATATGTAGCTTATAATTAAAATGCTTCACTGTATAAAAGCCAATTATGACCAAAAAAGGCCAATTTTAACAAAAAGGTTAAAACCAATAAAAACCACTGGCCTGGCTTTTTTAAGTTTTAGCCAGCATTTTTCCAACCCTGATCATGAAAACATCATAAACACCCCTGATTAACTATGAAGAAATAGGCATACAACAGAATTCACTATTTATTTCCAGAATCCTTTGACAAGTTTTTTTTTTTCAGTTTTATTAATGGATTTTGCGATTTTTTTCACTGAAAACATTTGATAAATTTTGTGTTATCCCCCCCCCTTCTTTTTTTGGGGTCAGAACTTTTCATGACTTGTAGAAAATATTTGCAACATTTTCTTGTTTAATAAACTAATGAAGACAAGTTGTTCATTAAGTAATACTGAGTTTTTTTAATATCATTTTTCATTTCAATAAAATCATAGATAATAGCTAGTAAATACTAATATATATACATATATTATTTAATTGTTATTATCTTATACTTGAATGTCAATCAAAATAAAAAATGGTTACAAATTTTATGAGGTAATAAAAATATGTATAAATAGAATTAACCTGTCATACAATGCAGACATTTAATCTTAACTTACTTTATTAAATTTTCAATACTCTGCTCCTTAATTTTTAGATCTAAAATATAGAAGAAAATAAAAATTTTGTTATAAAAAGTAAATTGAAAAAGATGCATTTCATATTCTAGTCATAATTAGTAAATCATTTTATATTTCTATTTTTAAGACATAGCTACATTACCCAGATTTTAAGATTATCATTAGAATTATTATTAATAATGATGACACACAGCTAAAGAAAACAATTAATGAAAAAATTTCAAAATTTAGAGATTTATTTAGTGGTAAAAATAATTTTCTGCAAAAATGCATAATTATTTCCTGTAAAAAATAAATAAATAAATAAAGTAAAATAAATAAATTGCATATTTTAAAATATTGCAGAAAAAATTAAAAATTGCAAGAGTGACTTACAGAAATAATTATTTTTAAAGGGTTGGTGGGGTATTTTTAAACCTTGGTGTCAAAATTTTACTTAATGTTTAGCATTAATTCTTTTTCTTTTTTTCATAAAATTAAAAAGTTCTTAATTATCTCTGTTATCAGAATCAAATTTATTCCCCCCCCCCCTATTTTAGATATGTATTTTATTTATTGAAAATCGTGTATTAAATCAATTTATCCAGAATTTATATATTAAAATGTATACAAAAATTATTTTTTAAAAAAACTTAGTTTTACTGTTTACATTATCAATGTATCGATTTAACGTATTTGTGTAGCTTAGGATAATGGATTTGAGGAAGCGTACTGTATTGTTATATCTTATTTATTTATTTCCTGCTGTATATATGTTTTTGTATATACCGTATTTTCGGGTGTATAGTCCGTGACTTATACAAGAAAAAAACCTTCCAAAAAGCCGCTGCGGCTTAGACACAGTGCAAGTTAAACAAATAGTTTTTTATTATTTTTTTATTTTTTATTTTTTTTATTGGAAATTATGATATTTTTTTCTACAACTTTTAAACCTCAAAAATTTTAAAAAAAACATCAAAATTTGTAACTTTTTTTCGCTATGCCACGAAATTTAGAAAGTTCTCCCATGTTTGTAAAGGCTTTTTTTTTTACTGCTTAAATACAGTTATTTCTGGGTTTGGAAGAACTGTCGCAACTACCGCCAAGTACTGCACTGATAGATCTATAATAGCTACTGTATATACTCGTGTATAAATCGTGAAATTTTAGACAAAAAAAGAACTTCAAAGTGGGGGGTCAACTTATACGCAAGACCTAAAAAAAAAAAAAATAAATAAATTAATAAAAAAAAATCTATAAATGAAATATCAGAAAATAATTTGCAAGCGAATCGATGCTGCAGCATCCCATTGTGTCGTTCCCAATGAATTGTTCCTTTACAGAGTCGTTTCATTTCGGAACAAGTTCAAGGAATCAAACTTTTCCGGAGTCGTTTTATTTCAGATAGAGTCCGAGGAGTCGTTCCTTTTCGGAGTTGGTACCCTACCCTGTTGCAACGAACAAAAAAAAGTGCGTGATTTATGTCATCTCGGATCGATTCAGAGCAGTCGGCCTTTTTCGAAACGATTCCAAGGAATCGTTCTTTAACAGAATCGTTTCATTTCGGAATGAGTTCAAGGAATTGAACTTTTCCGGAGTCGCTTCATTTCAGATAGAGTCCGAGAAATCGTTGGTGCATTTCGGACCGATTCCAAGGATTCGTTCCTTTTGGGAACCAATGACCCCAATATGTATACATTTTAGGTTCGAAAATTTTAAATTCATCACCGATTTTTTTTTTTTAATTTTCGAAAAAATTCATAAAAAAATATCACGCTTGTTTGAAAAAAAAGAAAAAAAAAAAAAAAAAAAAAAAAGCGTGTAAACGCCACAGCGTTTTTTTTGAAAATTAAGGTACTGATAATCTTAATTTTTTAGCCGAATTACTGTAGGTATTATGCATCACGAAAAAATTTGGTAAATTTGTGTTAAAAATTATGACCAATGGCTTCTAATTTCGAGCCCTGATCGAAATATACGTTCGTAAATTGTGTATAGCCCGCAGACTATACACCGATGCATCTCTGTGGGTTACACACAAACTTTTTTTACTGCACTGCTCGATTTAGGGTTACGGGTTATACACCGGGTGCGGGCTATACACCCAAAAATATGGTATTTAATTTTGCATATACATTATGTTCACATGAACATACATATGCCTGTTTATAGCGCAGGCACCATTTTTTAACCCACCTAAATCAAAGGCATACATTTTTACAGGATTCGTATGGATTAGAGAATTAAAAAATTTGGGGAATATTTTGAATACCAGAAGTGGTCAGGCAATTTTTCATTACTATTTTTCCATCAGAATCTATCATTGTAGATGAAGAAATTTTGAATTTATTTGTCTAACATAATTTTTAGGTAAAATATATGCATACATAAAAAATAATTAAAAATCTGTCAATTCTTATGGCATATATATACTTTTACAGCATTTATTTATAGTTATCCATTTTGGAGGATTTAATAATATGCAAGCCAAATTTTTATTGAAAAAAGTCAGAATATTTTTACCAGAATTGTGTAGGAACTGTTTTAGTGTTGATGCATACATACAATCTTGCATCTAAAATCACTTGCCTTTGATTTAGCCAGTCCCAAGTCTGGATAAAGGTGAGAGAAAAATGATGATTCTTATAACATGCACTGCACTCAGTATATAAGTTAAAATGGCTCATCTCTAAAAACATGCTTCATGTAGAAGAAAATGATTTATTCCTATCCCAAGCAATGCCGTGTGGGTCAGCAAATATATAAGTTAAATGTCTCCTCTCTAAAAACATGCTTCATGAAGTTGAGAATGGCTTATTCCTATCCCGGGCAACACCGGGCGGGTCAGCTAGTATAAAATAATTTTTTTGAAAGGGTTAATATTGATGGTTTTCTGAATGGATTATGCTGATTCAGAATGGGATAAGAAAATTTTTCAATAGTGACTATGCATCATTTTGCAGAGTTCATTATAGTTTTTAATACCTTGTTTAATGAACAATAAAAAGAAAAAATTTAGCCTCAGGTATATTAGGATGTGTCTTGGGCTATCCTCATCCAAATTTTCAGAGTTCTACAAGCGGTAGATTGCTCTAGTTATCTTGCCTACACACACAGGGACAAATATCTTTCTTTTATTAATATAGATATAAGAAACACACCAGAAAAATATGAAAACATATGATGCATGAAATTGAAATGCATGCTTTTATAAATTATATATATATATATATATATATATATATATATAAGATTCATTTTTGACCTTATGTTAAGGTTTAGTTAGTTTATGTAAAAAGCAAATATAAAATGTAAATTTTCTAAAGTAAATGTTTATAATAATTAAAAAAACAATTACAACAACAACAAATAACTAACCTAGTAAACATAAAGTATGTAGACCAGCTTTTCGGTTAGAAGCAATTTTATCATAAAAACTTTCAGGTTTCCAATCAGCTGTCCAAAAAACAATTGATACAACTTCTCCAAATCTATAGAGCTATCAGAGGGAAAAATAATTGCAACAGTTTACAATAAAATTCCCATGCAAACAGTAAAAAAAAAATTATAAATATATAAGATAATTTAAAAATAACAAGTACAGAAATTTATAGGATGAGGACTTTGAAAAATCACAGAACACTAATATATGAACAGATTATATGATAAAAATGGTAAATGACACAACAATCATTTGGAGACAATGAGATATAAAAATTCCATATATTTATTTGTATTTATTGTCAAATGTCTCTTTTGTCAATTAAAACATCTGTGAACATCAGGTTTTTATCAAACAGTATTACATATGATAAACGACCATTGATTATCTTCAACCATGATTAACTCTCAATTTTTTTAATTTTGTCACATACCACCTTTATCATCTAAACTTTTCCTATAGTGTATTTTTCAGGAAAAAAAAAAAAAAAATATTAAGCAATTTCAGTTGCATTTTAAAAAATTAACAATTTAGTGATCTGTTTTTGAGTAAATTCATCCTAGTGTATCTGTAAACTTATTTGCTTGTACCCAAATGATTATAGATTATAAAAATAATTTCACTGGCAATTCAATGTTTTGAGTAACACTCAAAAATAAATATAAAAAATTTTGTTGTCAATAAAATATTCATAATTTCATTGACAAAGCCCTCGAATATATTCAGTAATTTTGAAGATTATTTAGCAAAATTTAAATTCTTTTATTTCCTGCTGTTAGATTCACAAAATGTTTAGGGACACCTCATAGATGTATTGCAGCATCTCCACTGATATAAAAATTGCAGTTATTTTTTATTTATTAGTTTTACTTTTTGAAGCTTTTAAATTAATCAATTTTGCTATCAAATTAAAAGGTCTATAAAAATGTTCCATTCAGATACAAGAAAGACAACAAATCAATAAATTCAATTATGCGTCTTTAACTTTAAACTATATTTGAGTTAAATATTATATATACTAGCAAAAGCCGTGCTTTGTTTGGATTCGCGAAGCATTATTTGATAAGATAAATATTTGAATGTAACAAATTTTTTCATATTATTTTTGCATATTTATTAAGCAAAAACGTTAGCTCATGTTTTGGCACATTTAAATTTTAGAAATGTAAATGCAGCCAAATAACTAAGAATTTCTTCGGAATTTTTTATTTATGATATAAGGCTGGTTTAAATAATGGAATGGGGTAATAAAGTACACCATAATGTCTTGTGGGAAATTAATAACTTGCCCACTGTATCCAAGTTGACCACCTTTAACCTGATAAACAGTAATAATTTGATTCAATTAAATTATTCTTCAAACAATTAAAATATTCTTAAATTATTCTTCAATCTCAATTATTCTTCAGTCTTACGATTCGGTTACCAAACTTAAGAAACTTAACAAAATATTCACTTTAAATACCAAATATAAGAATTAATTTTACTTGTTTACGATTCTTTTGCTGCCAGTTTACCAAAGTAAATACCTTAATAAATAAATCATAATGTAATTCTTTTAAAATCCGTAAGTATAAACTGCGTGAATAATATTTGGCAGAATAATGAAAATATATTTTATTTAATATATTAATCATGATTATATCGATAGTTACTTATCCCATGGTTTATTTTCCTTCTTAAAATAAAAAGATACGGGTTCAATTTTTTATTTGCAAACGATTTTGGCAGAATAACGAAAATATATTTAATTTAATTAATTAATCATGATTCTACCTATAATTACTAACCCCATGGTTTATTTTCATTCTGAAAATAAAAAGATACACGTTCAATTTTTTATTTGCAAAAATGCGTCTATAATAGAAAAACATGTAGAATAAATTAATTATTAAAATAATATTTTTTTAAGGGTTATTCTGTATAAAAAATAACATTGTGCAAATCTACAAATCTTTATTTATTCTTATGTTTAATTTCAAATCAAAATACTAAATAGTTTTTATATAAAGTGTACGACAAAGTGTAATTTGAGTGGCCTAGTAGAGGATTCGCTTCGCTCATCCTAATAAAACCCCTCGGTGTATAACAATTCCAGGGTCAACCTATCCATGAAAAAAAGAAACTCATTCACCAATGAAAACGTTAGTCGTAATGGCGCGTTCTCATTGGTCAGATTTACAGTTGGAACTGTAAATGACGTCACTATATTTTACTTCGCTTTGAAATCTTTCCACGATTTCAAAAAGTATATTTAATTAAAACTTTTAATTAAAGGAAAGCGAAGGTGCATTTTAAATGCAATATTGTAAAAAATTTTATATTCGGGTTGCTTTAATTTTTTTTTTCTTTACGCTGTGAATGACTCTTGAGAATTTCAAATCTATAAAAAAGATTGTGAAAAGTTACATCTGATTTTAAAGGCAATCTATTTTCTGACCAATGAAACCGTTCCATAGTCGGAATGGAGCATTTTCATTGGTCAGATTTCTTTATTGGTCAAATCTTTTCACGATTTCAAAAACAATATTTAATTAAAATTTTTGATTTAAGCAAACCGCAGGTGCATTTTAAATTTCATTATATTCCCCACCCCCATCTACCAGATAGTTTTTCTATAGTTTTAAATGCAGATTTCTGTTGAAATTTTCTTTCCTTTTTTTTCTTTTTCTTTAAGATTGTTTTTTCCTCAAGTTTAATCGCTGTATTTATCAAAATTGTTTTAGCCCAAAGTGGCTATGATTGACCACAGTTGTTGTAACTTTTTATCATCCTTTAAAAATGCAAACACGTCATTATGACGGGCTATCTTCTAGTACTTCTATAACCACAAAATTGAAATGCAGTTAGGAACTGTGCATATAATGTTATCAAGGAAGTGTCTGGCACCTGATATCGTAAAATATCTCTGGGTGTGGGGGATGTTCATCTTTTGATATCATTATCAATTTTCATTCACCAAAAATTTTCTGTTGTTTTTGTATTTTTTTTTCTTTTTTTACATCAAAAGTCTTATTTTTTTTGGGTAGATTTTGTAAGAAATACATGTACTACCTATTGTATTCTGCCCTATGATGGACTTTCTGAAAATGTTTTGCAGATATGTACTTATTATGACCCCCTAGAGTCTAAAACCATTCTGAGTTCAAAACTTTTCTATCTATCTATCTAGATAATTTTTTTTTATGGACACAATAACATCTATAATTCTGCACAAATCTCTTCCAAACAAGTACATAAAATCAAGAGGCAGAAAATCTCGGTCAAGTTTGTTAAAGGGCAAAATCAGGCCAATAAGTTGAAAATAGGGAGTGTTTTTGTGAAAACAGAAATTATTTCTTAATTATAATGCATATCGAATCAGTTTAAAGTTATTATTACTTCTATAAAAAAGGGCCATAAATCTATGTATGGCAGATCTTTGATATAATTAAAAATGGGCTTAAAGGGTGAAAAAGATAGGTTTTTAAACAGTAAAAAATTTATAACTTCTTCTATTCACAAGATATCAAATCCATTTAAATTTATTATAAATCTTAATCTTATCTACAATTTTTACACTGACAAGTTTTTTATAGGAAAAACTCTTACAGCAAAGAAAAAAAAGGTGGAGGTAGTTGATGAAAAAAAAAAAAAAAAAAAAAAAAAAAAATCATAAATCACAAGATATCAAATATGCTTAAATTTACTATACATCTTCTAAATATTATCTACAATATTTGCACTGACAAGTTTTTGATAGGAATCAAATCTTATAGTCCTCTCTCCCCACACTCATAAAAAAAAAAAAAAAAAAAAAAAAAAAAAAAAAAATTGAAGAAAAATCTATTCTATTAATATGATTATGATACCATTAACTCTTACAGAAAAATGAAATTAAAAAATTGTCAAAAGTGCCCAGATAAAATTGTTAAGCTAAGTTTATTTCTAATCTTGATTTAGTTTTTATTGGTGAAATTAATATTTAGCTTTGAAGTCTACCTTGCAAGGAGATTTTTTTTTTTAATTTTATCTATTTTCATGAAAATACAAAGCTTCATTAAAACTATTAACTGATTATAAAATCATTTGATTTCAAAATATGGAATATGCCAATGTTCACCGTCCTGTTGTTATGCCCTTAATGCATATAATTTGCTATTGAAAAAACTAGGAACAATTTGTGTTTGGAGTGATACATTTTGAATTTACTAATAAAGGATTAGAAATGTTGTTGACCTAATCTTAAATGAAGATTTCAAGGGGAAGCAAGCCTATTTTTCAAGCCTCAACAACAATATTATTGAGTTCTGGGGAGAAATTGCACTTTTTGCTCATAGAAAACACAAAATGTAAAAATGTCTGATGACATATTTTTCATTATGTAGCAAAAAACTGTTAATAAATATTTTTAAATAGTAACTATGTCTTTGGTCTTTTAGGTTTCTTTCACATATAATGCAGACATTTCATCAACTCCTTTTTATCATTTGAATCAGTAATGCATGCAAATAATAGGTATGTAATTATATATGCTGGTTATTACAAATGCACAAAAAGAAGAAAAAAAATAACACAATTGTAAAATAAAAAAGAATTTTTAGACATTGATAATAATACTATTAATGGCAGTGAGGATGGTGAGGTCAAGAAAAGATAAAGAATGATGTCCTAAGGAGGAGAGTGAATAAAAAATTATCAAAAAGTTGATAACATTACATATGTTAAACTTTTTACTAGAAATTTATATAAAATAGCATTTTTATATTTAAAAGGCACATTCTAAAACTTATGATAAAATTTAATTTAGCTTAAATAATTTCATTGGATTGAAAACAATACCATTCAAAAGCAAATACCAATATATTCAATTTCTTTTATACAACCATCAATGAATAAATAAATAAATAAAATAATAATAATAGAGTTGGTTTGGCTAATCATAGTAAGATTTTTATATATCATTATTACAGAATCTCTAATAATTGCAACTTAACTGATATTTAAAGCTGTACTACATAATACAGAAAAAAGGTAAAATTGAAAATAACTGCAAATATTGCTAATCTATTATTGTGCTAATACACAGCAAACAAAGCTTGAATTCTGGCCAAGGAAAAATAGTTTAAGTGATGTTTGTTCATATCAGATAACAGTGACTCACCTATTAGATACCTCCATAATAAAATGACCAACAATTTTGGAAGGTGTGATGCAAATGCCTTAGTAGATAGTATGCCTTCTGTTTAAAAAAATAAAACATCAGCATTCCTTTAATTATTCTGGAAAACTTTCTGAGCTTTAATTATGGTAGAATTGTCGCTCTAAAGTACACTAATTGAGGCTTTATTTTATTTTAGTATTAAAAAATAAATTCACACTTTCCAAATTATGATAAAATCTTAAGTTTAATCAGATAATGACACTAACATTTTAGTTAATAATAATTAAAAACAAAACTGCAGAACAATAAAAAGAGAAAGTACAATAATAATACAGTAATTCAATATTTGGACAAGCTAGGCTGGACCCCAGCTCGGGTTTCAGCTGATTTTCATCCACAGCACAAGGCATTTGCAAATTGCAAATTTGTTTTTTAATTTTGTAGTTTTTTGAAATTAAAGAATATTTTTAAAATTTTGTAATTAAGGAATACTTGCCTTACTGTTTTTGCTGCAGTATCAGCTGGACCTAACTTATATTTTGCATACCAAGCCTGAATTCATTCTTCTTAGTCTTCATGGACCTATATATCCAGTCCCAGTTTTGAACAAACCTGTATGAAAATCATTCTTTCGGCATGGCCAAACTGTGTTGAATTTAGGGGATGGCCTGAGGGGGGGGGGGGGCATTCCCTCCTGGAGCTATCAAATGCCCCCCTCCCTGGAAAATTTTACTTTTGTGTTTTCTATGGTATAAAAGAGTAATTCCATTTCCCCCCGGAACTTTACTGTATCCCCCCAGAGTCACAGAAGTACCTTTTGCAGAAAAGCGTCTGAATCAGTGTTCTTGCTGACATTTGGCCAACGTTAGTAATTTGGCTAATTAAAAATAAAAAACATTCGCCAAATGAAAAAAGTATTAACCAAATAGGTTTGCCGTGTAGCACAAAAAAAAAAAAAAAAAAAAAAAAAAAAAAATCCTTTAAGGGTGTTGTTAAATCAAAAAGGGTAACTTTGTGACATATGCTTTAATTTATTTTTGCATGAAATGCATGAAAATAGCAGGTGTCGTTACTCAGAAGCTGTCTAATTGCACTCAATTTTCTGCTTTAAAAAAAAAAAAAAAAAAAAAAAAAAAAAAAACACAATAGATCTTTTATAAGTAGCCTTCAAAGTTAACATTTTTGAGCACATTTGCCGATGAAAGCGGGAGAAAAATGGGTGATCATGTGATCAAAATAGCTTAAAACTGGATAGGTAATTTAATTATCATAAAATGAAAAAATAAGTTCTATTCGAAATCGCTTCCATAGTTAGGCATTCCAATTTTATATATTTCTATTAAAAAATGAATTTGTAAATGTGTCAAAACATTTTGCACTAGCTGAGCGGAGCAGTTGAGAACAACCTTAACGCAGTCCCTTTTTTTTTTCCAATATGTTCTAAAATAACTTAATTTTTTATAACTTCGACTACTATTGTTATTAATCTAATTTCAACTATCCACTACAAATATATTGGAAATATGTATACAGGGTGTCCAAAAAGTCTGGAAACGGTCGAATAACTCGAAAAATACATATGAGATTGAAAAACGTAAATATACGTGTTAAATATTTTTAAATAAGCTACTCAGTGATACCAAATTTGACCTTCGTAACCGACCCCCTGGGGGTCAGAGGGGGTCCAACTTTGAAATCTTAAATTATAACCCCCATTTTTTATTGCAGATTCGGATTCTACGGACAAAAATACGTAACTTTTGTATTTGATGTTTATTTCGAATCCTCGTTTATCACGGTGTAATTGAGCATATTAAATCGATACATATTTCGGCTTTTCCAACGGGATTTTCCCTAATCGAAACTAATTGGGGAGAATTTATGACATCAAATTCCTCGTCTTTTGCAATAATAGCGTTTCGTGAAAATCACCCGTGCCGATTATTTTGGTAGTGCTACACAGTTAAAAATTTGATTCATTTGCTGTAGCGTCACTCCACAGCTTTTATAGAATATCTCTTTCATGACCAATGAGAATGTTCCATAACACAGTAAAGTACACTGTAAAAAAAATTTACCCTTTTGCTGCATCGTCACTCCACCGCTTTTATAGAAAACGATTACTTTACTGTGTTATGGAGCATTCTCATTGGTCACAAAAGAGATATTCTATAATAGCTGTGGAGTGACGCTGCAGCAAATGGGTCAAATTTTTAACGGTGTAGCACCATTGAAATAATCGCCACGGGTGATTTTCAGGAAACGCTATTCCTACAAAAGAGGAGGAATTTGACGTCAAAAATTCTGCCCAATCCGTTTCGATTAGGGAAAATCCCGTTGGAAAAGCGGAAATATGTATCGATTTAATATGCTTGATTGCACCGTGATAAACGAAGATTTGAAATAAACATCAAATACAAAAGTTACGTATTTTTGTCCGTAGAATCCTAATCTGCAATAAAAAATGGGGGTTATAATTTAAGATTTCAAAGTTGGACCGCCTCTGACCCCCAGGGGGTCGGTTTCGAAGGTCAAATTTGGTATCACAGAGTAGCTTATTTAAAAATATTTAACACGTATATTTACGTTTTTCAATCTCATATGTATTTTTCGAGTTATTCGACCGTTTCCAGACTTTTCAGACACCCTGTATATGCATATGTATGAAAAAAGAAACAAAAAAAAAATAATTGAGCATTAGCAATTTGGCGAATCAAATCTCATGTTTACTCGCCAAATGAAGAATTTAGTCGCAATTTGGCACATTGGCGAGCGACAGTGAGAACACTGGTCTGAATTCAACACTGTGGCCAAATCTATTCAAAGACCAGTAAAATTTGGTCTGGTCCAAAAATTTTTGCAAGAAATGCATAAATTTTTATACTGCCATTGCTCTACAATTGAACATTAAAATTTATTCCTTTTAAAGAATTCTAGATGTCTAGGCTCATGAAAATATACTTAAATTAAAATAAAATTAAACATATGAAAAAGAATCTGCCTATGACAGAATCTTGTTTTAAACTGAAAAATGTGTTCATCCATATAAACTGAATACAATAATGAGAGGAAAAAATATAACACATTTACATTTACTAAGAAAGGAACTTATCTATAATGATTTTTTTTTTTCATGTGATTCTATCTTAGAAAAATTTACTGAATATCATTTATTTAGATTTTTATGTCTCCATTACATTAAAAACACGAATTAGTAATTTTAATGATAATAGAAGCATTTAAATAAAACAAACAATGGTTCATTAAAAACATAAATATCACAGCCGATAGCATTTCTACATAGATTATAAATATGAAAAAAAAAGTGCTTAGTTTTTTTTTTTTTTTTTTTTGTATGAGTATAAACCAATGTTTTGTAGAAATTCATTCGGACTGGGCTTGGGTCGAAATTTTAACTTTTTTCCAGGATAGGCTTGGGCCAAACTTTTAGCTATTATACTAAACCAGGACAGGCACATTTTTTTTTTTTTTTCAGGTTGGGTTTGAGCCAAAATTTTAACTTGTATAATAGGCCGATCTGGGTTGAATTTTTCTTTTTATGGGTTGATTTGGGCCAAGTGCTGAAAAATTCGACTCATACAGATCCCTAACAGTAATATCTCAGTTTTTATAGATTTCAGTTATCATTGGATTTGGTTTTCGTATTTTTTCACAAAAAAATTGTCTTATTTTTTTTCAGTTGGCTCAGATTTCATTACTGTATCCATGTGACATCGTTGCATTTTTCATATTCAAAGAGGGCAACTCATACATTTTCCTGGTCAGTATGGCGTTGTTTCTCATCGTGTGTGCATCATTCTGTACATCAAATCAAGCAATTTCGCTTATATCCAGTGTACTTTTCTGCTTTTTTAGGATTCCATACTTAAAATGCAAAAATGAAATCATTATAAGATCCCCCTGTGTCTGTCTGTTCATTTGTCACAGACATTTTATTCATAAGCTATGGAACATGGAAAGTTTGGATTAGCTTAAGTAATAAACACTATTCATCCCCATGCTTAGAGATTATTAACCATTCACAAATATATTTAGGAAATATATATAGCGGCTAGTTAAGTTACTTGAAAAAAAAAAAAAATCTTTTCTTTGTATATCATGTGAAAACTTTTTTAACACTGAACTTAAAAATATATTTCTTTTAACTTTAGATATTGTATTTTTAGAGATATCATTGAAAAAATATCCGAATCTACTGAAACTAAAATTATGAAAAAAGTAGAAGTAGTGGATGCTAATAAGAAAAACTATAGTGATTAATTAAGTAACATACTTTGGAAAAAAAAAAAAAAATTTTTTCTTTACTCACAAATTTCAGAAAGTTCGCAGACATTCAGGAAAGTAATTGAGGAGCGCTAGAAATACATATCATCACAGAAGTACAAAAGGATTGTTAATAATGATTTTTGAAAAGAATTACTAATTGCAAGTGCTCTATCATGGAACAAAAAAAAAAAGGTACTGCACCTAGCAGTCCTTCAAAGAAATCAAAGAACATGATTGAACTGAATAAGAAAAATTCTTCAAAAATACTAGAGTGGCATTTAGATTGCTGAAATTGACACCGTGTAAGGGAAATCACCATCCAAGATAAATTCTATTATGGCATGGGGAACAATAAACGGTGCAAATGTATGGATGTCAAAATGAGATAGAGATTGCAAGCAATTCAACATGTTGAAAAATTATTAATAATTTGGAACAATCAAAAACAATTAGATGGAGATTCTGTTTCAGAGGCCATCATATGTCAAAAAGGCCAGAATATTATGTTCTAATCTCAGTCAGAAAATGACTAGGATGAGTGCTAGTCTTAATAATTTTATTGCCAGCAGAGACTGGTTTGAAAAATTCAACAAACGCACTGGCATGGCGAAGGTGCTACTTTGAACAAGTCAAGTCAAAAAATGTCTGTTCGATTTCAACGATTACATAAAGGCTGAAAGTTCAATCCCTCAATAAGTCTTCAACTGTGACAAAAGTTGTCCTTTTTGAAAGAAAATGATAAAGATATTATTATTACATGGGTGGAAAAGGTACTATTAGGACATAAGCTTATGAAAGATAGGCTAATTCTTTTGTTTTGTGGTAATACTAGTGATGATTATAAAATGGAGCCCTCACTGGGGGTATACCATTCAGAAACTCTTAGTTTTTAACAGGAACAATGTGGTTAAAAGGAAATAACGTATAACATGTAGAGAAAGCAAGAAAAGATAACTCACAAAACTAATTTTTAATGAGTGACTAAATGAAGTGTTTGGATCGAATACGGAAAAAAACCCCTCCAGGATTATTCATTGCCTCTTAAGTGTCTCCTTGTAATGATCAATGTTCAGGCACATCCTTCATTTTTGGAAGACAGTTTATTGGAGGAGTTAAATTTTATCAAAGTGAAGTTCTTGCCACTTAACACAACACCACACATCCAGCCCATGGACAAGATTGTCATTTCAAATTTCAAAAAACTGTACACAAAAAAGCAAAGATACTTTGAGGTGATATCAGATAGAGAATTATCCTTACGAGTGTCCTGAAAAAAGCATTTCAATATCCCCAAATGCATTAACCTCATAGATAAGGTTTGGCAGGCAGTGATATCTAGAATGATTTACTTTGCCTGGAAGAAATTATTTCCAGGATGTTTGCATGAGAAAATTTTTTTAAGATTTGGGACTTCCCCTAATGACCCTACATATGTGGTGTAGTCAGTTGTTGGAGTTGATAGAAGTCCATGAGTTTGTAGGTGAGTGGTGAAAATATGGTGTATGAACACAGTGAAGAACTCATAACTGAAGAGCTAAAAGACTTTCACATAGAAGTGCAACAAGTTGCAGATAAAGGAGTTGCTTCAGACGAGGCAGAAAAGATAAGGAAGAATGTGTCTTTTTCAGAGGTTAAGGACATCTTTTCTATATGAAAACAAGTTGGAAATTGCACTACAAGCATAACAAATGAAGTGCAATCGTACTATAACAACATTTTAAAAATATTCAGATCTTGGTGCAATGGTAAACAGTACTTTGGATACAGTATAGTGGCCGAAATCTTTTGTGTGTCCCTGTAAATACTATCTGCTTTCTTTCTATTATACAGGAAGTAACTAGTAGAAAACCTCAGCAATGTATATCAATTTCATAAAATATGAAATAGTTTAATAGTATTAAAATGTGCAACAAATAATGTTTCTCCCTATATTATTATGTAATGGAATACTTTAGTGTGGCTCTGTAAATTAATAACAAATATTCTTTGCATCAGAAATTCTGCAGAATGTATTTTTTAGTATATGCATCATAGATGCATATTAATTTTATTATGTTCGAAAGAGCATAATATAATTAAAATGCACTTGAAATTATTTTTCCCATTGACCGTAATGTAACAAAATACTTTTGATTGTCCCTGTAATTAAACTATACATCTGATTTTCATAAAATTTGAAATGACTCAACAAAATTATACAACAATTCTACATTTTAATTTTCAAATGATTTGGTTGAGTAGTTTTTGCTTGGTTATATGCGGACAGATAGACAGATGGATGGACTGAGTGACAACTATAGGTGCTACACATCTATATAATTAGTAACACACCTAAAAAGGTTTGTAGAGAAAAATCACATTTTCTATAAACTAATTGGATTGTTTAAATCAAACTATTTGGATCTATATAGTCTTAGATGGAAACAATCAATTTGGTTTTCATCTGTTTTGGATTTTGTTGATTGTTTACAGAAGGATTATCAACGAAAACCATGGTTCACAGTAATAATATATATAAAAAAAACCTTCATCATCACATAACATGGTTATGCCACAGGAAAATGAATGGTATTATAACTAACTTAAAATTAGTATATTCTTTTAATAAGAAACACAAATAAGGGAACAAATAAAAGAGAATGAAATTATAGTGATAAAATGTTACATTACCTGTAAACCACAACAGCCAGCAGCATTCAGAATTGAAGCATTATGAATTACTTTATATGGAATTTCTTTCTGAACAGCTCTTAATATCATATCTGAATGGGTGGTTGCTCTGCAAAAGAAAAAAAAAAATAGATAATTAGAAACACATACATATAAAGCACACTTACTCAGCTTTTCAATTTATTTTTTTTAATTATAGATGTATGTTTTCATTCATTCTTTATAAGTAATCATTAGAAAAAAAAAATCAATGCCAAAAACAAACAATATTTGATATAAAATTTCAAAAAGAAACAACAACAAAAAAAAAGAATTTACAGATAATTAGAAACACATATATATATATAAGGCACACTTACACAGCTTTTCAATTTATTTTTTTTAAATTATAGATGTATGTTTTCATTCATTCTTTATAAGTAATCATTAGGAAAAAAAAAAAAAAATCAATGCTAAAAACAAATAATATTTGATATAAAATTTCAAAAAGAAATTAAATTTGTTTAAGATTTTTTTTTCAATTTTATTTATTTGCAAAATATACTTTCTAGGATGAGGGAGAAGTTTTATTATTCAAATAATTATACTCACCCAAGAAATTGGTGAAATTAAAGAACCTTAGAATTTTTGTTACCACTGAAAGTAACTCCATTACTTCATAGATAATGTATAATTTAAAGACACTTTTAAGTAGAATTTACAAAGATGGCTTAGTGAAATTATACCAGAAAATAGCAATCCAGGGCTATAGTTGGTGCATTGATGACAATAACAATAATAATAGTTCAAAAATGTCTTTTTTTTTTTTTTTTTTTTTTTTTTTTTGTTTTACAAAGCTTAAAGTTTAGAGTGGAGTCAAAAAACACACTTTTGAGAAATAATTTTATGGTAAATGTGAGCATTTTACTTGAAACATTACAGAAATTTTTTTTATGATAGTTAAAAATTTTTTAATTAAAAAGATTCAGTCTATAAAAAAATACAATGTTAAGATACATATTACTAAATGTAAAACAAAAATTTACCATAAAAGAAAAGAAAGAAAAAAAAAAAACACCAGCTGTCAAATTATTCTTGAAGATTTCAAAACTAATTGCTTATGCTAAGTGGAATAATTTTTTTTTCCCTCCATAAGTTATCCAACTATAGTTGACTTCTCAAATCCGCAACCCTAAAATTGCAATTATCTAAAATCCACACATAATTTACAGATGTAAAGAATGAAACATTCAGTTCAGATGCAGGGACAAAATTGGATTTATTTATTTTTATATCAATTCAATTCGTATTTTAATTTGTAAGTTTCATTAATATCACTGAATTCATATGTTTTCATGAAGGAAGAATAAATTTATTTCAGAAAAAATTCAAGATATTGCTAATATCACTGGTAATCGCTATCTTTTTATCAAATATATGTATTAATGAAACTTTTTTGGTTATTAAGTCTGGTTAAATCTGAAATGAAATTTCCTTATTTTATGATTTTGATGTGAATTAGTAATGTATCTTTATGATCCAAGTTTCATAGGAAAAATACATCTCATCTTTATAATAAATATTTACTTATACATTACATATTGATTAATAATTTAACCTTTACTTTTAATATTTTAATAATTAAAAAAATATCTAAATTTTTTCTATTTCAGTTTAATACTTATTTTAATATGTTATTATATTGTAACCATTCATTCTAATTTCGATTTCAATGTGAATTACATTCGAATTACTGTTTAAAAAAATGTAAAACAAAGTAATGATGAGAAATAAGCAAAATTCTAAAATCCGCACAATCTCTGTTCCTATTGTATATTACTTAACGCAATATACAAAATGTTTAAAGATTTGCAGAGCAGCTTTTACAGCAGAAACGCTCATGCTGGTTCCCGAACCACAATTACACGAAAAATAGTTAAAAAGTTAATATAAGTTAAAACTGCAAAAGAAAAATAAATTAATGTGTGGTGATATAAAAGATAACAAACGAAATTTAAAATCTAACAAAATCTTTATTGAAGTCTTAAAACATAACAAAATAAAAAGATAAAATTAAAAAAAGATATTTATCAATTAATAACAATAACATCATAACCTATCTGCGTCTTCATTACTTATCTGCGACTTCATGACATGAAAAAAAAAAAAAAAAAAAACATTTGCAGAAAAGCCAGAATGTCCGGGAGCTCATGGCATAACGCATCTTCTTTAAAAAAAAAAATGATACTTCTATTGTGAAAACATTCGTTGATTCATTCAGAGTTCGCTATCTGTGAAACCACCAACAACGAAGTCAATGACCTTGCCGATTCTGAAAAACACACCGGGATACCGATGACTCGTTTTTCTCTTCAATCGACTTAACACTAGGTACATTAAAGACGTCGGGGAAAAACAACTTCAAAGTTCAAGATGAAAATGCAAGCCATCAATAACAAAAAGTTTTCGTTGAACAACAATGCAAACTTAACAGAAAAACTATTTAGCTACCTCATGAGATCAGTCGTAATCTATAACATCACACACATGTTGTAAAAGCAGACACGGTGGCCAAGCCTACCGGTACATCTCAAAGAGATAATTGAAACTGATTAACTCATCAATTCGTGATCTTTATATACGCTTATCATTAACACGGATAACGGTTAACTACTAAAACAGCGATTCAAAATCCATTCACTTTCTGAATCTCATTAAGAGAAAGAATGATGTAAGAGTATCAGAATGATGCAACTTCTGATCGATGACGTCAAAGACTGGACACTTCGTTATCTCGTAACGGCCGTGTGAATTATGATCAGATAATGAAAGGAAGTGAAACTAGATTCTGAAAGACTTGTAAACAGTAGCGTAGATGAAATACATGACAGCTGTAAAGTAATATATTCTAGAGAACTATTTAGGAGATTTAGCAGAATAAAGATTAAAGTTAAAGGTATAATTTATTTCAATTAAAGATAAACTATTTTTAATAAAAACTGCATTTTAATTTAACTTTAATTTCAACAAAAGAAACTTCATTTTTATTTAATAAATTTTAGAGAACTTTAGTATTTTAGGAATAAGATTTAAAAAGGAAATTATGAAAGTGTTGATAATTGCATTTGCACAGTGACAAGAACAAAAACTGAGGAAATAGACAACAGTTCCTAGGCAGTGTGGATTTGAAGGAGTCTACTGTATTAGTACTAGTACTGTTTAACAAATTTACAGTGCAGGGTATATCCTACATTATTTACAGTGAAACTTCTAGTTAGTGAAGTCTCATAGCTTGCTATACTTAAACACCTTGTTATGAAGAAAATTTGCTAAATAGAAATCAACTAAAATTCATGATATTTAAGATATTTTATATATATATAGATAGATTTATTATATTATTATTATATATGTATATATAGATTTGATTTGTAAGAAAATACACATGCATAAAAAGGAAATATTGGAAAACTGTATTTTAATTCAGACAATTTTTTATGCATTTTAGATAATAAGAAAAATATAATTGCAATAATGTCTAAAAAAAAAAACATGACAAAGAAAGATAAATTAAAACTGAAGCATGGCCAATACCTTTTATTTATTTATTTATTTTTTTCTAGCTTTACAAGAAGAAAGTATTAGATTCAAATTTTTGAATTTTGATTGAGGGAGTCTGTTACACAATTTGCCAGCCATTCAGGAAAATATCATAAAATTCTACTGATAAAAGGGCACTTTAAACAAACCGGTTCAAAATATGATTTGGAATGGACACAAGGATGCCCTTTTTGAGAAGAGTATGCTCTTTTTAATTAAATTACAACCAGCGATTTTTTTATTCCAGAGTCAACACAACTTTGAGATGAAATTTATCTGAAAACTGTAGCAATTTAGTGACTTATAAAGATACTTAAAAAAAAAAAAGATTTGAAGTGTGAATTATTATTTCTTATCTATCTTAAAAATGAACACCTGTTTGCTTAATTAATGTAAAGTGGTTACTGATTAAATTATCACAATTGGAAATTGATTTCTTAATCTAAATTAAAAAAGGAGGAAAAAAAAAAAAAAAAAAAGCTGATTAAGATCAGCTTTACACCTATGATACAACACTTTGATACTAAACTGAAATTTATCAATGAAAAAACAGATTTTCAAGTTGAATTGATTTAAATATACAGAATGTATCAGAAAAAAAATGCTGTTTTCCTTAAAAAAAAAAAAAAAAAAAATCCGTTTTGTATGTTAAAAGGGAAAAAAATTCTGATCATAATAAAAAAGATAACCATTCTGATTATGTAAAAGGAATGAAGGAACACAGAAGAAAATTAATTGAAGACCTTAATAAAAATATGCATTATAAATAGATTTTATGTCTAAACATAAAATAATTTCTCCATTTTTCCATAAAAAAACAATTAGCCCTTTAAAACAACTATTGCACTTCAGAAGGTATGAATTTGAAACAAATAATGATTAAATAGGAAATTTTTAATCTCTAATTCTGTCAAACTTTGATGGGATCCATGTAATAATTATAATTTGTGCAAACTATTTTTTACTTTCATTTGTATCATTAAATAGCATCATGGCAAAATTATGTATATTTTTTTCCATGTTTTAGGTTTGATTTATATTAAAATTTCCCCTTCCTTTCAGTGCAACTTAAAATACTTTAAGAAATTTTAAATATTTCTAAAATAATTGCAAGAAAATTAATCTAATAAATATTTCATCAAAAGTGAATTTTTATTGTCAATTTTAGGATAAGCAGGTTTTGGCATAAATATACAGAATATTTTCAAGCATTCAAATAAATCAATAATTTATACTCTAATGAAGAACAGGCTTCCTTACAAAGTAACACATTTTAATTTACAAAACATTAAGAAATGAATAAATCAAGCAAAATAAAAATAAATAAACATACCCAAAAGGATCACCAACAACCAAAAAAGCAATGTCATCAACAGCTGCATCCTCTAAAATAGAATCTACAAAAATAAATTAAACAAAAATAAGTAGACAATCATATGAAATACTATTATGAAAGCAAAGTAGTTATTTTTTTTTTTTTTCTAAAAAAAGTAAAGAAACCTGAATTTTGTTCAACCATTTCCCTATCAGCAACAATTATGTCTTTTCCATAGTACTCTTCCTAGAACAAAGAAAATAAAATATAACCATAGTATATTTCAATATTAATATTATTATAAATATTATTTATAAATAATATAATTATAATATATATGTATATTAATATCAATAATATAAATATTTATATTATATATTTATAATATTTACTTGACTGCAAAGAAGGGTTATGTATTTTATGTGTGTCTGGATATGTATGTGTACTATATGGCCAAAGGTCACTTGCGATTTTAAACATTTTGTTAAATATCTAGAAAAATACATGGTAATGATCCTGAAACTTTAAATGTGTAAACATAATAGTACATGCCATACATTTCAGTGAAGATTTTGCCCTCGAAACTCCCTAGGGGATTGTTTTCAGCAAATTGAAAAGAAACAAATATCTTTTGGATGACCTTGTCAAAAGTAATGTAATCAATCTTTTAAATGATTTACAAAATTTGTATTTATTTTCAACTATGGACTAAAGATGCAAATTTTTCTTATGCATAAAAGACTACAATTTGTAATTTATTTCTGCAACAGAAAAGAAATTCAGTTGCAAGAAATAACTGTGGATTATATATATATATTAAATAATAATAATAATAATAAAAATAAAATAATAAATAAATAAATAAATTAAATAAATAAATCAGGGAATGGATAATGGATGTGGATGGATAAAAAAAAATGGATAAAGACTAAACTAAATAAGTAGTAATTGTACAATAAAATGATGAATTCTAAAGAAGATAGTTTAGAGTATCTTTTCGAGTTTTTTAAAATTTCTTTTTTATTTTGGTGAAGATTTTTTCAAACACTGAAAAGTACTGTGATGCAGAATCTCCCGGAAAGTTGTTGACGAGGAATTAATAACCCCAGCTAACTCTACATTTATAAATAAGCATACATATATTTATAATTCTTCATATTTCATGTATTTGTTTATATGTCAAATTAAAACAAAAACTATAAATTTTTCCAAAAAAAAAAAAAATATATATATATATATATATGTTAAAGGAAAAAAAGAAATACATAAAAACAAATAGATAAAGACCATTGCAATAGCAAAAAAGCAACCACATCAATACATTTAATGCGCCCCCCCCCCCCCCCCCCAAAAAAAAAAAAGAAAAAAAACAGGATTAGAATTTTTCCCAGTAATTCTATAAAAAGAAAGATTTCGTTAATTCTAAATGTTTAGTACATTGTAATATGCATGCAAGTATGAAAAGCCACTTACTAAAATTTCTTTACCAACAGTTAACAACGACGTATAAGCTTCTAAATAAACTCTTTTGCATTTTTTTATAGCTTCTAAACCTTTGACCGAAATATCTTTTGCATCTCCTAAGCCTAATCCTATAAAATACAGCATTTTTAACACACAAAATGTAGTAAAATGATCACAATACTAATAATGACACAATGTCAATATTTACACAAATATTCAATTAAGTTTTTCGATTAATAATGTTCGAAAACATTCGATTTAGTGAAGATCGATTTAATTAGAGTCATTGTCCAATCATTGCGTAGCTACTCTGATAAATAAAGATACTCTTATAGATAATCCTCTGCTTAGACACAGCTGTTGTTTGATCTGATCTCTATTCCTTCATTTGACATGGCAACAACAATTTGATGGCGCCATTATAATTTTTACCTGCTTCTGAATAAGTAATTTAAATTATTGTTTTGAAATAAAATATGACTTCACGAGAATGTTATTAATGATGTCCTATTTAAGTTAGGATCATTTGTGTTTTGTTTTAATATTCGATCCGATCTAGGTATGTTAATTTAAAAATTATTTATATTTGAATAAAAGCAAATAAAAATTATCCGTCATAAATAATTATATTGTATTTTTGAGGTATTTTCTTTATTGTGTTTTAATTTTGTTCAACTTGTTTCTAAATATTGATTTATTTTATATTTAATCAGTAATCCAAGAATGTTTTTGATATCTTGCAATTGTAAACAATCATTAAAACCCTCCATAGGGAAGGGGAGGGAAACTTTCTTGAGTCCCACATTAATAATGTATTTTTATATATTTTACCATAATGTATTGTTCGACACAAATGTATTGATCAAGAATATATGAATAAATGTTTTTGTTCACATTCGTCCTCTTGCATCAATGCATTAATAATACCTTCATATCTTTTTGATTATTTAAATATGATATATGATTTGAATATAGAGAAGAGATGTAACTTAATTTTAGGTAGGATGCCTTTTTCATTTGAGGGGGAATAGAAAGATTGAAAGATTTCCATTTTTTTTTAAAGTTTACATTAAGAATAAAATATATTTAAAGTTTAATTAGTATATAGTTTCTGCTATGCTATAGTCTGTTTACATGAAATAAGAATCATTTTTCACCTGCAAGATCGACAAAACAACGAAAGAACAAAACAATGAACGACCAATAAATAGTTAAAACATTTATAATTTACTCTCCATCCGGAAAATAAATATTCATTTTAGAGTTAAAACATTTTAAGAACCAAATATTAATTGTAAGTTATGTATCAAAGAAGCATTTGATTAATTATTTAGATCATTTTTCTAGTTATATAAGTGTACACAACTGTTAAAATAAAAAGTGATGCCATCTAATAAAATTTGTGTTAAACAATGGTCTTGAAAGGGTTGCAGAAGCTCCATATATCCTGCTTTTTTCTTAAGCAAAAGCTATAACATGTATCTTTTTTTTTTTTTCACAACTACAGAATTGTCTGCACATGCATCTAAGATTAAAAATTACATTGTGACTGTCTCAAACAATAAAGTATATATTAGATTTGAGAACATTATCATTTTCTAAATTGGAGAATGGGACAAGTGAACGAAGGAAAAAGTTTTAATTCTGTTCTCATGTTTTGACAATCATTAACAATTGAAATAATTAGTATATGGCAGTGGTTCGAACAATTAAAAAATGTAACAATTTCAACAACTACAGTAAAACCTCCGAAGAGCGGGCAGCATTGGGACCGAGTAAAAGTGGCTGCTTCTTGGAGGTGATCGGTATATGGAGGTTTTGCTTAAATACAAGGAAGGTCTCCATACTGGGCATACCCAGAGTTTTATGAAAAAAAAAATTAATTAAACTACTCACGCATGTAATAAAGGATCAGTCAAAATTAGCGGCAGAATCACATCTGATATTGTGTAAAAAAATAAAATATTTTCGAATATTTGGCGTGAAAAGACTAAAGAGTCACTCAATTTGGCGAGCAGCCCTTTTCCCCCGCCAAAAGCAAACGATTATAATGAAACTCAAAACTGTTGGATAAAGGGCAAAATTAGCACTAGCCGCTGGCCACAGGGACAGCAAGCGAGAAAAAGTGGCCAGTGAAAAATTGTCTGTTAGTGGCCACCTTCTGGCCACTTTTTTTACAAGTAAAGAATACAATTTACTTATATTTCATCAAATATTCTACTTTTTTAGGTTTCAAAATATTTATATTTAACATATTTATTTAGACTATTCAGTTTTAGATTAATACTTACAGAAATTTTAATTGATTAATATTTTTAAATAAAAAAGTGGCCACTAGTTTAAACAAAGTGGCCACTTGAAAAACTAGTCTTACTGGCCAGTGGCCGCTAATGAAATTTCCCAATTTTGCCCTATACTGTTGGATATTTAGTTTGCGTGTAAATGGTATTTAATGAATTTAAACATAAACATTGAGAGACTTTAATATATTCTTTATATATAAAAATCTTCTGTGCGTGTGTATGTAACTGAACTCCTCCTAAATGACTGGACCGATTTTAATGAAATTTTGCGTGTGCGTTCTAGTGGATTCGAGAATGATTTAGATTCACATTTCATCGAAATTGATTCAGTACTTTTTAGCAATTAGGCGAAAACTAATAGTTAGTGATTTTTCGCTAATTAAAAGTGCTATAAATATAAAAGAAAGTCTGGATTTCGTATTAATCACAGCACAAAAAAAAATCTACCAAACCAAAAATCTTTAAAATTGGGGTAAAAATATTTCTTATAACATCGAGTGCCGCTAAGAAGGGATTTTCGAAAATTCCCCCCCCCCCCCCCTAAGGAGGATAAAAAAATTAACGAACTTATAAAAAATTCCTTTAAAATTGGCTTTTGTAGATGTTTTTCAACTGATAACATATTTTAGTGTATTTTTTCATTCTGAATCGAATGGTACTAAGCAAATTCGTTTAAATCAAGTAGTTCGTGAGATAATTCATATTTTCCAAATTTGGCGATGTCTTCGGCACAAAAACCTGAAATTTTCGATCCTTATCTATATATATAACAGAAAGTCAGGATTTCGTATTAATCACAGCACAAAAAAAAATCTACCGAACCAAAAATCTTGAAAATTGGGGTAAAAATACTTCTTATAACATCGAGTGCAGCTAAAAAGGGACTTTTGAAATTTCTACCCCTAAGAGGACTAGAAAAAAGAGCGAACTTTTAAAAAATTCCTTAAAAATCAGCTTTTGTATTTATTTTTCAACTGATAACATTTTTTAGTGCATTTTTTCATTCTGAATCGAATGGTACTAAGCAAATTCGTTTAAATCCAGTAGTTCGTGAGATAATTCACATTTTCCTAATAGAGATGTCTTCAGCGCAAAAACATGAAATTTTGAATCCTTATCTTTATATATTTAAATCTTCTGTGCATATGTATGTCATTGAACTCCTCCTAAACGACTGAACCAATTTTAATAGAATTTTGCGTGTGTGTTCCAGTGGATTCGAGAATGGTTTGGATTCACATTTCATCGAAATTGATTCAGTACTTTTTTAGTAACTAGGCAAAAACTAATTAGTGATTTTTCGCTAATTAAAAGTGTTGAATAAGTTCGATGAATGGAGTGCGGACGGAATGCCCGAGGGGTCTAAGAGGCCAGATATAAGCTCTGTTTCTCGAATAAAGAGATCGCGTGTTTGAAACCTGCTCCTGTCAAACATGTATGCTTTATAGTAATATAGCCTGTATTATAATTTTGATTAACTGACTTCAGAAAATCGTTAACTTTTAACAAAAAAGAGAAAAATAAACTTTTCTATCAAAAATTGAACAGACTTCAAATAATACTGAAGAGTGAAAAATTATTTCTTTACATAATTGTAATAAGAAATTAAATTAAGAGCGTAGTGTTTATCGTGCATATTACTATATTGAAGTACAATTTTTTTGATTTTCTGTTGTCGGTGCCAGGAAGGACAACGTCTGTCGGGTCCGCTAGTATGTATATATATATATATATATTACTCCTTGAAGTAGTTATTTAATTAATTACTTTCATAGCTAAAAAAAATTATATTGAGAAAAATTATCTTCATACATTTAAGCATATTCAAAAATAAACGTCATATGTTTCCATAGCAACAAAATCTAATTGACAATTCTCTATTGGACCTTGAGCTTGAAACAAATTTAATTAAATTTAAATTATGAATTTCGTTTTAAATCTCAAATTTTGATGATTAAATTTGAATATAAATACATATAAATTTCTATATAACAAAATTATACTTAAAACAAACTTAAACTTACAAAACTAAAGTTATTTAAATTAAACTTATCAAAACAAGTTCAACATGAAACTTTTTTTTTCTTGAAGTGTATTTAACATAAAGTATTTTTTTGAAATTACATTCCATTGCCAACTGGCGATAAATTGCCAAATAACGAAAATTTTATTATTTTTTTTACGGTTACTGAATGGAGGTTCTGCCAAAATTTTTTTTATAAACGTACAGCGTTAGAATTCCTAAAATAAAGTAACTGGTCCCAAGGACCAGTAAGCATGAGAATTTACTGGTCCGCAGACTTCATCACTGGTCCGCTACATAAAATTCTATTAAGTTTGAATCTCATAAAGTTTGAAAATTTTAACTTTTATATCTTTTTTTATTAAACATCAAAAATCATAAATGAAAAACAGAGAAAAAGGTGGGCATACTATTGGACGAAAAAAAACGTGCTCCTTACTAGCAGCAGCTGAGAAAGGGGGGGAGAATAGACTCAATAAACAAATCAGGTGTCTAAAACAAAGAATTTTTTTTTTAATGTCGCAATTCACGATGCTCTCGGCTTCTTTCGGTGACCGTGTCTTAGTGAATTTCTGTGGACATGGCCGGTTTTTAGAAGTGACGGTATTCGGAGTTTCGATCTAATATTATTTCAATACAACTCATTCCATTCTATGAAAAAATGGCCGGTTGTTAGAGGTGACTGACTGCTCTTCAGAGGTGACCGTTAATGGAGGTTTTACTGTAATAATACTGAAGGTAAAATCCTTAATTTCCGTCTAGGTGAATATACAAGCATAATATTGAACTCCTTGGCGGGATTCATCTCTCATACTTGTGTGAACATGCTTATTCTACTTTGATGTTTTTGGAAAACAAGTACAAAAACCTGATACAGGCACTCTCATTGGTAAACACCAATGCCAGAAAACTTACTAATTATAAAGTCATATTTTGATAATAATTTAAGCGATTTTGAGCTATATTTGTAATAGGGTAGATGTGCTAGTAATGGACAGCCTTAAGGAATTTCTTTTAAAATTGTTATTATTTTTAAAAATTAAAAGTTATAATTGTTATATTCCAGTTCTTTGTATGTAAAATAGAAAATACATATTTTACGCAGCAAAATACACTTAAAAATAAACTGAAGGGATAAAAAATATTTTTCATATTAAAAGAATTTTGTATTAAAAGGTGTATAAAAAAAACCCACCAATATTTTCAATACCGTCAAATTTTATTTTAACTTCCCATTAACTACTAGTAGCATGTATTTATTAGAATAAAAAGCAAGTAAAAAAATTGTTGTTTTTTTTTTGGGGGGGGGGGGGGGGAGAAATAGATAAAAATTACTTTTTTAAATATGTCTTTTTTAGCCTCATGATTCCATTGTCAGATGTATCGTCTGAATCTACATATATGAAATCATTTGGATTATGAATGAGGTCCAAAATCTCTTTGTCTGTCAGAATCAGTGCTGTAAACACATCATCATCGACTACTATCCCTATGTGCAAAATGTGTGCGACACTGCAACAAGCATCGCAGACTTTGGCAAATTTCGTCAAAATATTGCGAAAAAACAGTACATTTTGCCAAAAAATCACGAGAAAAAAAAAATTGTCAAAGAAGCACACACACAAAAAAGATATTGCTGAAAGTGGATTTTTCTGTTCCATTATTATTATTATTATTTTGTAAATGATGGATACAGTTTGCACATATGCAGACACACATATGTTGACATAATTAATTAGTACTACAATAGCACAAAAAATATATTTATATAATATGTTGCATCTTGCAGACTATTTTTAAAATTATTATTAGTGTTGCAGATATTTGCAAATAGTTCTGCCACTGGGGCCACTACAACATATTCATTTAGTAATATTGTATGATTTAAAATACTTTAACAGAAAAATTGATTTAAATCAATGATATTTAAATTAATTGATTTAAATCTTGATTCTAATCATCATCCCAGTAGCAGAATGTGTGCGACAGGCGTAGCAGACTTTTTAAGGACACCTGCAAACTCAACAATGCCATGGACGTGCCATAGTATGTAAATTACGCAAAAAATAGCTCTTGATCATCCTGTGGGATGTGCAATTTTGACAAAATATCATGGAATAAACCCGAATTTTATCCAAAGATCACAAGAAGAAACACAAATGTCATCAAAGCATTGCAAAAAAACAACAAATTTTGTCAAAAAAATCTGAATTTCTTCAATGGATCGATTCATCATAACATTGGTTAAAACGGCAAATTTCGTCAAAAAAATCCTGCAAAAAGTGAAAGATTTTATCAAAAAATTGTGAAAAAATGGCAAACTTTGTTGAAAAATGAGGCAGAAAACAGCAGATTTCATCAAAATATTTCGAAAAAACAATAAATTTAGTCAAAAAACTCCGAAAAACGACAGAATTCGTCAAAAAATTCCGAAAAAGGGCAAATTTCGTCAAAAAATTGTGAGAAAACAGTTAATTTTGTTAAAAAATTGCAAAAAACCTGCGAACTTTGCTAAAAAGTTACGAAAAAATGCAATTTTCATCAAAGTGGCATGGAAAAAGGAAAAGATATTGCTAGTAGTAGATTTTTTTTTTTTTTTTTTTTTTGTAACGGATGGGAATAGTTTACACACAAACACATATTGCCGTAATTACAAGGGTTACAGAACTGTGTTTTAAATGAAAATATCTGCTACAAATGACTTATTTTGGCCGTTTCTGCACCAAAATGGCCATTTTGTTTACTTTTTCTGCACCCAAACGTAATGTCTTAGCACCATTTTACTTCCTCCAAAGAATTTTCATTTTTTAATGTTTAGAACTGATTCTGGTACGAATTTTCAGAAAAATTAAGGCAATCATTTCCGAAAATTAAAAAATATCAGGCATAAAATATATCACAAATTATGACAAATCGTTGCCGTAATAAAAAAAAAAAAAAAAAATAAAGACATTGTGTAAGGATTGTGGAAAAAATAAAAAATTTCGTCAGAGGATTGCAAAAAAAATGTGAAATTTCGACCAAGGATTACAAGGGACAAAAAGAAAAGGAAAGGAAAACTTGAATTTAGATTAAAAAATCACGAAAAATGGCAAGTTTCCTCAAAAGATCGCCAAAAAAAAAGAGCAGGTTGTAAGAAGGAAACGGCAGACATCGCCAAAAAATTGAAGAAAAAAGCAGACGTATCAAAAGATCTTGAAAAACCCACAGATTTCATCAGAGGATCGCATAAAAACAACAAATTTTGTCTAAAGATCCCGGAAAACCCTTCTCAAATTTTATCAAAAGATCTTGAATAAAAACCCAGCAGATTTCGTGGGAAACAACTTTTTCGTCAAACGAGCGTAGAAAAATGGCAGAATTTGTCGAACGATCGTCGAAGAACGGCAGATTTCATTGATCGAACATGGAAAAAGGCAGATTTTGTTGAATTATTATGGAAAAACAGTAGATTTCGTTACACGATCGTTGAAAAAAGGCAGATTTAGTCGAAAGATCATGGTAAAACGGCAGATTTAGTCGAACGATTGCAAAAAACGGTAAATTTTTTCAAAGGGATGCAGAAAAGAAACTTATTGCCAGACATAAATTTTTTTGTTATAAAAACTGATTTTGCAATTATAAAATTCTTTATTTTTCTGCTCAAAAATTAATTTTTTGCTACAAAATTGTGTATTTTTTCTATCTTTTTCCAAAAACCAATTTTCCTGCTTCAAATTTTTTTTTTTTTTTTTTTTTTTTTTTTGTCACTATAAGATTGAAATAAGTTACATACATACACATTTCATATATTTTGGCATTTTGTTGGTGTAAAAAAAAGTGTCAATAATTCATTATTTCTGCAATTTGAAAATATACTTTTCAAGTAAAATACTTTGTAAAATCACCATAAAATGAAAATAAAGTAAGATGCGTTTTGAGCTACAACAATAACAGCTTGTCATCAGCTAAACCGACACGTGTTCCGTAAGGACACAGAGTCGAGATAAATTGAAAGAAAGAGGGAGGAGATTACAAAGAGTGTGATAGGTGGCGCTAACTGAAGGAGCCCAGGTGGAAGAGAAAAAATGATGCCAAAATAAAATCCCTCTTTTGTAAAAGAGAGAGAAAAAGGTGAAAAAAAAATTTAAAATAAAGAAAGAAAGAAAAAGAAAATGATAATTATAGTAAAAATAATAAATAAAATAAATAGATAATTAAAAATTCATAAGTAAAATAAAGAATAAGTAAAAATTAATAAATAAATAAAATAAAACAAGAAAAATTTATAAATAATATTAAAATTGAAAATAAATATGTATATTAAAAAAATAAATAAATAAAAAACTACAAAAGTGATTTCTAAGCAGGAAAAAGGTAGGGGGATGAAGAGAGATCATTGATAAGAGTATTAGAATTTTTACAAATAAAATAAGCTTCTTGAACATTTAAGTGAGAAGGAGTTTTATTTTATTTATTTATTAATTTTTACTTTCTTTATTTTATTTATTTATTATTATTTTCTTTTTATTTATTTTTTTATTTTTCTTTATTTTTTTCATCTTTTTCCCTCTATTGTATTATTTTGGCATTATTTTTTCCCTTCCACCTGGCTCTTTTAGTTAGCGTCACCTATCACACTCTTTGCAATATTTTCCCTCTTTATTTCACTTTATCTCAACTCTATGCCCTTACAGAACACGTGTCATTTTAGCTGATGGCGAGCTGTTATTGTTGTAGCTTGAAAAGCGTCCTACTTTATTTTCATTTTATGGTGATTTTACAAAGTATTTTACTTGATTTCTTTATTAATTGTCACCAGTGTTCACAGTGTTTTTTTTTTTTTTATACTAAATGTATTTTTCTTTTATTTTAAGTAAATTTGCATCAGTATGGCTCAGAAGGGAATAGTCTATCCGACTGGTGTGAGAGAGTTATCTGATGATTTAACAACTGATGAGCTTGTTCGTCGATTAAAGGTAAGAATTTTGGTTATCAATTTGAATTACACAATGTTTATTCTTTTTATGGGATTTTTGTGTTTCTTTTTATAATGTAAAGAAATTATTTTAATAACTTTAATAGCAGGTAATTACATATGTGATATGATATTTTGTATTGTAGAATTAATATTAAAACAATTACTCTCAGGGATGTAGTAGAGGGTATATGTGATACATACACTTTATACCTTCTTGATTTTTTAAGGAAACACAGTATAATCTCTGTTTCTCAAGAAAGCTATGGTATACAATACATATTCTAGAATATTTATGGATGGGGTATCCCTTGATTAGGGGAATACCTATGGGCATTTTGTGATTGAAACTGATTGCTGTGGGTTGCCAAATTGGGGTTCATTGTTGTCCCTGTATTGCCCTGGACATCATATTTATGGAGTAAAGTATGATGTCTTCGATGGCAATTTTTACAGTTCAATCTTGGAGGGACATTTATTTGAAAAGTGGCCACCACGCAGACAATTGATACATAATTTGTTTAGTTGGACAGTTCTCCAACGGTTATCTATGAGAATATTTGTTAATTTTCTGCAGGTATGGGTGGCATGTGATTCAAGGCAAACACCACATTTAGTATTTTCTTGACTTTTGGGTAGTGGTGCACCGAGTAGTACTTTGGCCGAGTACAGAGTACTCGGCCACTGACTACTCGGCTGAGTACCGAGTAGTTGTATAATAAGAAAATAAAACACTGATGTGTGCATAATGTGAGCTTAGGTGTATATATATATAATAGACATATATAGTATAAATAAATTAGCTCATTAAATTTGAAATTTATTTGTGCACCTTTTAAAGACAATTTTTGACAGTTCAAAACTAATAAAAAGAGAGAATTGATACATGACAACTACAGTTATTAACTAATAAAAAATTTAAACATTCTTTAACCCTCCAATTTCTTCCAACCATTGAAATCTGTCTATCAAAAATAAAAATGTTTATTGATTTCTGTAACGATTCATTGAATAATGCAAATATTTCATATTTATTTTGTAACTGTCTGTACCTTATTTTCTTTTGATTAAAAAAAATGTATTGGCTTTGCAGTTTCTTTTCATTTTTCACGTGTACAGATTATATTATGTTATTTTAAATTTATTATTTTTTAAATATCTCAGTAAAAAACTAACCTTTTTCAATGAAAATTATAAATGTGTAAATTAAGATTGCCTTAAATAGCAAGCTCTGAAATTGATGAGTTTAGATGATCTAGAACTTGAAAATCCACCAAAGAAACAAAAAATAAATATGAGAATGCTAATGTCGACGAACCAAAAGAGAAAATGCTAGTAAAAAGTTCATCTATTTTCTGGCAATGTTTTGAGGAAATTGTGAATGAACAAAAAGATTATGGCACTAGTACCAGTTTAAAATCACTGCATGAAGAATTGGTACAAAAAGAGATACAGACTTTCTTAACAGAAGACATGTAAAACTGACATTCCATTTGCATGGTGAGGGGAAGAAAAAAAAAAAAAAAAAAAAAAAACTTTTCTGATTATGTGCAACTTTGCAAAAAACTCTTATATGCACCTTCAACAACTGTTTATTCTGAACATAATAGAGGCCGGCCAAATTTATAGTAGTAAAAGAAATGCCCTGTCTACTGATAATGTAGAACATTTGGTGCTTTTGCACCATAATTTGAAATAAAATAAATTTAATTATTAATTTTTTATTGCATTTATTGTATTTTCAGTTTCTCTTATCCAAAATAAGTCTTTTCTGTTTTCCTATATATAAAAAAGTATTTTTATTTGTATAAATGTGAAATTTTTTAGGGATTTTGTTCTCAACTTTTTTTATATTTTGCAGACATATTGTTAAATACAGAGTAAATAGTTTTATGAATTACTACATATATTATACATTGATATTCAAATAACTTTTTACAGATCAGTTATAAATTCATAAGCTTAAAAAATGAAATTCTTACAACTACTCTGTATTGGCCGAGTACTCGGCCAAAATTTGACTGAATACCGAGCACGCGGCAAATTGGCTGAGTAGGCTGAATACCGAGTATTTACCGAGTACTCGGTACGGCTCTACTTTTGGGGAATTTATACCTATCGGAAGAATTTCGGGAATAATTTGTATTTCTTACATCAGTTTTAGTTGGATTCTCCAACGCTAATATACTTTTGGCATGAGTCTCTAAAAATTTTAAAAATTCTGTAAAACTAGGCATATCATTATGAGTAAGAGAGAGCTCCCATCGTTCTTTTAGATTATCATTTAGTTTTTGAATTATAGTATAAATTATTATGTTATCCACCAAAGCATTTTGAGTCAGATTCAAAGACTTTAGAATTCGAAGTGACTCATTACAGGTATCTATTATGTGAAAAATAGCTTTAGAGTAAGAGGGGCAATTTTTCATGTTTTTTAAATTGTATAATTTGCTTATTTGTGCTATGGCTAAATCCCTAGTTTTATCGTAGTGAGCGCAGAGAGTGTCCCATGCATTTTTATAATTGGCTTCCGAGAGAGGAAATCCAGAAATGAATTTATGAGCAGGACCCTTTACACTAGCCAGTAGATATTGCACTTTTGAAATGCCCCTCCAACTCCAAATTTTGATCTATAGTTGTAAGAAAAATCTCCTTAAAAGAAAGCCATTGATCAGTTTCTCCGTGAAAAGGTTTTAATTCAAATTTTGGAAGATTAACAGTTTTTACACAAACATTACCTGTAGGTTTATTTAAACTTTCTGAACCATGCTCGTGGATGTTTAAACTTTTAGTTAACTTATTACGTGATGTATTTATTGTTATGGTTAAATTATCTAATTTAAGTGCAATCTTATTATATTCATCTATTATAGGCTCAGTTTCCGATACATCGCTCTGAAGAATGGCATTTTCATGGAGTTTATTTAATTCGGTTTCAATATCCTGAACCTGTTTACCATATAAATCTAACTCTTCAAGAATTACAGTTTCATTATCAATTTTGGGATTTATAATATTTTTTATGTGGGTAATTTTTCTTTTCAGAACAGTTTTTTGTTTTTTAATAGCTTCCATTTTAAATTAATTTTATGACAACTTCCTAAAAATCTAAATATAAACAAATTCTAAATGACCTTAAACAACAAAAAAAAAATATATATATTTTCAACATAATACAAACATTTGCATAGCATTGTAAACATGAAATAAATAAAAAGAATTAATTTAAGAATTAATTTAAGAATTAGACATAAATATGGATATCCATTTTTTCTTTCAATTTAAAATATAATTACACTTTAAAACCATGGTTTGTAGAAATAATAAAAACAATAACACTAGAGATATATTATTTACCTTAATCAATTAGTTTTATCATCAAAGAATTAGGGGGGGAAAAAAACATGCACACTAATATAAACAAATAAATAAATAAAATAATGTATACTTGTGAGCTCACATATTATAAATTAAACGTTCTTTTAATCATAAATCACTGTACCACCCCTTGAGTATAAATCATGTAGTAGATGTCGAATAAATTCACGCAATTACTCCTCAGATCATAATCACAAAACAAAAACTGCTGTCACATATATTACTGTCGCATATTCTCTTTTTGAAACGCAAAAGAAGCAGGAAAAGAGAAAGAAAAAAACAAAACATAGATCACAAACATCTTGAGTATCAGTATCAACCCAGTCGGGGCGCTTTGACTGAAATGATTTATGGCTCTATGGAGGATGAACGAGCACGCAGCAGCATGCCCCGTTCAGGCAGAAATATCGCTCTTGTAAGGTTTGAAGAATTGCAGAAAACAGCATCCCAGTATTCCACGATACAACACACTTTTTAAATGAAAATTCACGAATCCCGTGTATAGAAAGGCAAAGCCCGACGAATGGTAGAAGAATAGCATCTCAGTATTCCAATATGGAATACGTTTGCTGGATGATAACTCATGATGAAGACGTTAGACTCAACAAGGCCTCCCTCGATCTTCCAAGACAGGAGGGCTCTTTTCTGCTTTGCTTACTCTATGGGTCCGGTATTTTTAATAATGTCCGTATTTCGCAGATTATTTTCCCACATTAGGTTTTTAATCCAGCCGACTATGAAGAACTGTTGCATTTTCATAAGGCGACAGACTTCAAGGGAATTACCGTATTTTCGGGCGTAAGCGCCGCGGCGCATACGAGTTTAAAAGTTAAAATTATGCTTACTGCGGCGCTTCTGCCGGGGCGGTGGATACGATGTATTTTTTTTTCCCTTGCAGCAGGTATTCATTACAGAGGTGATTCTGATCGGAATTTTTCTGAAAATTGTGAAAAGTCAATCATCAGGAAGAAGATTGCGAAAGAAATGCGAAGCATAAAAAATATCGCGAAATTCGACAAATGATAGCCTAATTTCTGTCAATCATTTGCAGAAAAAGCAAGAATATTATCAAAGGATCGGGAGGAAAAAACACGAATTTTATCAAAGGTTCGCGGGAAAAGCGCGAATATGAAAAAGAAAAAATGTGCATTTCATGAACGGATTACTCGAAAATTTACAATTTTATTATCGTAAAATCCGCCCTTCCAAATCAAACGCCAGTCCCCACTATAAAAAAAACGCTAATTTCGCCAAAGAATCACGAAAAATAACCACAAATTTATTGAAAGGATCGGAAAAAAATCACGAATTTCGCGGAAGTATCGTTAAAAAACCCACATTTCGGCGAAAGATTGCAGTAAAAACGCGAAATATGTTAAAAAATTTCTAACAAACTCAAATTATGTCAAAAGACTGAGCAAAATCGTGAATTTCTCAAGGGACGGCAAAAAGAATGCCCAAAAGAATTGTCAAAAAAATTGTTAGAAAAAAGCAAATATGTCGTATCAATAAATAAACGGTAAAAAAAAGAAAAGAAACAAGATAAATTCAGGCGAAAAAACGCAGAAAAAAGGAGAAATTTGAAAAAAAGCATGAAATCTATTAAAAAATCTCGAAAAAACGAACATTTCTTCATAGATTCTTGATTCATTCATTTCATCATGATTTATTTCGTTCTCAAAGGCGAATGAGAACAGAATTGAATCATGATGAAATGAATGGATCATGAATCTTTGATGAAGTGTGTTTTTTCGAGATTTTTAATAGATTTCATTCTTTTTATGCTTTTTTTCTTTTCTTTTCTTTTTTTTTTTTTTTTTTTTTTTTTAACGAATATCTCATTTTTTCAAGTATCGCGAAAAAACTGCAAATTCGTCGAATATCGCGATAAAGCCCTGCAAATTTCGTCAAATATCGCGATAAAACCCTGCAAACCTCGTTACAAACTATAAAAAACGTACTAAAAAATCGCGAAAAAAAGGCAGCACGAATTCAGATTTAATTTTATCATAAAAAATATACTAAATTTAAAATTGGATTTATATTACAAATGTTAAAAAAAACGCAAAAAATCACTGAATATAAAGCACTTTTTAACATTTTGATGTATTTTCGTAAGTGCGGCGCATACGACGGTGCGGCGCTTCTGATGAATATTTGTTTTATTTTAATGCATTTTCGGAGGTGCGGCGCATACGCCCGAAATTACGGTAGTTTTAATTACGATTTATTTAAATATTCTAAAACATAGCAAAATCTTTTCACAGGTCTTTACATCATGAGTTCTGGAGAGCAAGTGCGTAGATGTACATTTGAAATTTCTCATCTCCCGAGGGGTTACCAGTTAAAAAGACCATGTGTTTTAGTTAAATTAATATGATAAACTTAGGTTTCTTGCTGCCCTGTAAAACTTGTGATTATTAGTCATGGGGCCCGTATCCACATTGAGGGGCGATTTTTTAAAAACTAATTAATAGGTCTGATTTTTGTATTTTCTTACATACATATCATTCCGTATGAATTTTAATATGTAATTCTTGATGAAATGACTATACTCGTGTTTTTTCATAAAGAAAATATAAATTTATTTCTGAAAAAAGTCAAGATATTGTTGATATCACTAATCTCAATCTTTTTACCAAATATATTCATATATTGGCCATAAAAACTGGCTAAAATAAAATAAAATTTCCTTTCATGATTTTGATATAAATTAATATGGTACCTGTACCTTTACGAGGAATGTTACATTGAATAATTCAAGGAAAATGTATTTCAACCTTATTATTTAGGATCACCCAAGGTAATTCCTGGTCAAAATTCATCAATTTCCAATTAAATAATTTTAATTTTTATGCTTTCAGATGTAGAATTTTTTGTTGATTTCAAGCAAAAAAAAATTGAGATTTTTACAGAAATGGTTGCTGAAAAAAATCAATTTTGTAAATCGCTCGCAGAAAAATCGTTAATTTCGTCAAACAATCGCTCATAAAATGCAAATTTCGTCAGAAAATCATGGAAAAAAAAAAAAAAAAAAAAAAAAAAAAAACGCAAATTTTGTCAGACAATCAAGGAAAAAAAGCACTAATTTTGTCAAAAGCAAGGGCGGCGCCAGAATTTGCCCGACGTGGGGGCATTATATCCCACCAGGGGGGCCAAGTTCATAACATATATCAGAGGTCCCCGCGTGCTGGAGCAGGTCCTAAAAATTGCGTGGGCAAAAATTTCAAGGGCCCAGTTCGTACAAAATAAATTAATGTTCCAGTCTGCGTAAAATTTAAAAAGTTGTCCTGCTTATATGGTCTAGCAAGTATTATATATATTAGCCCCTTCCCCTTCCCCCCCCCCCCAAAAAAAAAAAAAACAGTTAAAATCTCGACCCGACTTGACTCTATTTCTACAAAACATGAATTTTTACTTCGATATTGTTATAAACTGTTTTACACGAAGAGTTCTGATCAAAAAGAATTAATCTTTTTTTTTTTTAACTATTTGGAAAATAGTTGTTGATCTCGGTGGAGAACTGGAAAATCTGAAGCAGATCTGAATCTTTTTATTGGTTGAATTCCGGAACTTATTTTATTTTATTCGTTTTCTGATTGGTCCATATTTAATATCCAAAAATGGAATACTTCTGTTGACACAATGACAAAAAATGTAATAAAAACTTTTAAAATATTAATAATTTGAAAACAAATTATGGTAAAGTTTGCAAACAAATTTCATTTAAAAGAGCATTTTTTTCTCTATGTCACTGTGTAAAAATTTAAAATGTGCGATATTTAGAAGTTTAAAAATTCGCAGTTCCGAAAATTGCAAAACTGAAATTTCATTTAAACCTTGTTTATGTTGGGCCCAGGAATATTAATGTTTAATCCATGTCGTACGTAATATATGAAGCGTAATAATGGGTGCTCTACTGTATGTATTACTGAATGCAAAAATACAAATGAAAAACTTACATAATTTCTTTAAAAAGTTAAATTATTATTATCAACAAAATTACGAATTCTGCATATAAAGAAGTTTTAAAATTAAAGCACTCGAGTAAAAATATCAAATTACATACAAACGCAAAGAAATAAGAAATCATTTGAACTTACTCGTATGAAAGACTTGTAACTTTTTATGTACTGCAGAAAAATAGTATAGTTCACACATTCGTAAAAAGATTGAACTCATAAAGTATTTATAATTAGTAGAATTAAGAATTCAAATGCAAAATTTGCAAAGTCATAAATTTCATTGTTTTATAGTCAGATTCGTTCTTTAAAAGGTCATTGTAGCATTGTTCTTACGGTTACTGTATTATTAATTATATAATTTTTGTAAAAAAAAAAGCATTAAATAGACGATTTCGATATTTTTAAATAAAAATACTAGATTAGGAAAAAGAATTAACTCCTTATATCTGTGGTCAATGGACAAATGTCGATAATAGGGAACTGCACCTTATGTAACTCTGAAATATCCTTCAAGACTATCAGAGCAGATGTTTTTCTAGTAATTCCCACAACAACATTGAGATGTATAAAGGTTCTTTTTACAACCAATCAGCAAAAATACGTTTGCTGAAGCTAAACAACATATTCATCGATCTCTTTATCATTCCAGCAGTCGAAAAGTTTGTTTTATATTAACTTGCAGAACAGAATTTGAAAACTACTCAAAACAGATAGTCATGCATTTCCTTTTGGTGAACTGCAGCTGTTCTTTGCAGTTTAAATATCGTTAGATTGAAATCTAAATAAGAATACGAGTATAAAGAAACAACATACTTGGCTAGAACAAAATCTGTATAAAATTGAAATTTCTTTCATATCCTTTTTCGTTAAATCTGAACACGTTGCTGTACTAAATACTAATTTCCTTGAAATTAATGTGAAAGTAATTAATCGAACTAGAATTTTTGAAATACAGTATAACCTCTATAACGGACACCTCTATTTAGCGGACAGTTTTCCAATTCCCACTCCCAAAACCTAAATTTTTATATGCTTAACCTCTGAATAACGGACATTCCAAATAGCGGACACTATTTTCGGTAATAAAGGATGAAAAAGTATTTTTTAAAAAGAGGAGGAAAAAAAAAAAAAAAGCCTCTAAACTTATCATGGCAGTGTGTCACAAATTTTGTAATCATAGATAAGTGTAGAGGGAGTGCTGGGAAAATATCTCCACCCACAAGCATTGAATTCAAGGGGTTTCTCAGGAGGAACATCTTCTAGAGCACTGAAATATCTCCCAGGAAGATTTTGATATTTTATGCTTCTAATAGTTAAGAGTGCAATTCCCTCTCCCCTGACCAAATCTTAATAATGTCCAATAATGTCGCATTGAAAAACAAATTACATATAATTGCAAGCAAAATTAAACTTTTGTAACAGATTTTTTTCACAAGAATCTGATGAACAGTGAATAAAGGAGTGCAAAATTTTATTTCAGGTTTATTGCTTGAAAACTAATTTTAATTTCTGATTAATCATATAGTAGAAATTTTATGATATATAAAAGTCAATTAATGAAACATTAAGCATTTCTTAGTGATTTTTTAATCTCGGAGGTTTTCCCAATAGCCGGACACCTCCGAATAGCGGACAATTTCTGAGTTCCCGAGGTGTCCGTTATTTAGAGGTTTTACTGTATATAAATTTTAAGAGTTTATAAGTACCGCGTTTTACTTTTTTCATCATTTTCTAATTTAGTCATTTTTGAGAAAATGTAATTATTTTATAAACTCTCAAAAAACATTTCGCAAAAAATAAAACATACAGGCAGTAATTTGCTGGAAAGCACGTGTGGTTGGAACGGATTTTTCTATTACTTGAAGAATTTTCTGTCTTTTGATTGTAGAATTTTTTAAAAAATTGAGATTTGATTCATGAATTTTTCATATTTTGAGAGAAAATAGAAGTAAGTAAAAAATCAGTTTATAATAGAAAATCCTAGTACACAGCGTTGTTGCACAGTTAATTAAACAGTCCTTTAATTAAAAAAATGCATCTGTAGATATTGGAGGATTTCAGGTAGTTTTAGCATTAAATTGATTAATTTTCTTTATTTTCGAAAAAATGTTCAAATTAAAGCAGACTTTTTTAACTATAAAAATAATAATAAAAACAATGGGGGAAAATATCTTCAATTTCCATTTTGTTTTAGAGTGTATATTGATCAAATGCACAAAGTATGATGTTCCAAATTTTGATAAGATCAGAATTTAAATCTGAAACAAAAACTTTAACACAAAATTTCCAAGCGAAATGTAAATGAAGTGAAAAATTGTAAAATAGTTGGGAATCTAAAAGTGAATTATTTTAATATCAGCGAAAAGCGATCTGCAATTATAAATATATCGCTGATTCAAACTGCGGGTTATGCATGAGATCTAGCTGCGGGTTAGAGGTCTGCGAGGACCAAAATTTCCCGCTCAACATTGCCGAAGCATTCCTTTGATTTTCATCTTTTCTATTATTTTAATTAATTTCTGCCTTCTGGCATAAGATTTTTTTTTTTAAATTTTGATCTTAGATTTCTCATTTTTACATATTTATAGATGAAAGGGATTTAAATTCCTTTTCTAACACGAATAGTACTAACAAGGAAGGTCTCCATACGGGCATATTCAGAAAAATCTGAAAAAATTACAGAATGTTCTTCTCATATAGTTATGTATGTTTATAAAAAAAATTCCGGCGGAACCTCCTTATAACGTCCATAAAAAAATAATAAAAATTTCGTTTATTTGGCAATTTATCTCCGGTTGGCGAAAAAACGAAATTTTGAAAAATACGCTTTTACGCTTCGAATACTTTTTAAAGAAAAAACTTTCTATGTTCAATTTATTTAAATAAGTTTAGTTTAAGTAATTTTAGTTTTGCATTTTTACTTTACTTTAAGTGTAATTTTCTCATATACGTTTATATGTACTTATAACAAAATGAAATTAATATATTTTATCATTTAAAGCACAATTTAAATTGATTAAAATTGTTCCAAATTGAAAAATACACTGTTAAAAATCTGCTGCATTTTGTTGCAACGCACTCCCTTGCTTGTATAGAAAACGGTTACTTGGCCGTGGAATGGAGCTTTCTCATTGATTGGAATGGAGATATTATATACAAGCGGTGGAGTGCGTTGCAACAAAATGCAGCAGATTTTTAACAGTGTATGACACGGTCAATTCACCGTGCTATGGAGCATTCTCATTGGTCAGAAGAGAGATATTCTATAAAAGTAGTGGAGTGACGTTGCAGTAAATGCTGCAGATTTTTAACAGTAAAGTCAATTAAAATCAATTTTCAGATTCGTTAAAATCGTCTGCTTTTGGCGAGGAAATGCACTGCTCGCCAAATCCCGCGTCGCTTTCAGCTTTTCACGCCAATTATTCCAAACTATTTTATTTTTTTGCATATCTAATAATGTAATTCCGCCGCTAATTTTCACTGATCCTTTATTACTTACATGAGTAGTTTAATTCGTATCTTTTTAAAAAAATTCTGAGTATGCCCCCAATGGAGACCTTCCTTGTAAGCAACACAGATGCCAGAATACCCATGTAATTTGACGAACATGCTGTTTAGGTGTGAGTATTTCAGGTATTTGGTGTTTTTTCTGTATGTTTTGCGGGAGGTGGAGTAGAAATGGCAAAATTAAAGTGCAATTTTTTCTGTTTTTACGGAATCTAATCAATGGAGGGGGGATAGTTCAATTCACGGATTGTTTACCGAAACACGGAATCCTCTGCGGAATGGGTTATACCTGACCTGAGCTAATTAATTATATATCCATTCAACCTGAACCAGTTTTTAAAAAATAGATAACCCAAACTTGACAAAACTTCTAAAATCAATAGTATTCATTCCGAACGCAATCCCAACTCAGTATGAAAAAACAAAATTCCATCTTGTAAAGCAATAATGGAAAAGTAGTCTAGTATCAATTATATTTTTTATGTAGAAAAATCGATATATCTGTATATTGATTCATTGACTTTCAAATAATGTGATTTTTCATTTTAAAATATATTTTGGGGATACTTTTGAGGAATCTGATAGAATCGAGCCCATACGCTAAAACAATTAAAATTACCCGACTCGAAAAATAGAAGTCAATCCTAAACTTTCCGAAAAAAAAATTAACTTTAGCCAGGTCCGATTAAAACCACCAGTCGAATTGAGTTTAATTTTCCGAGGAGATGCAAGATCGGGTTTCTACCCGAAACCCGATTTGAGCTAGACATCTCTACATTTCGACCTGAACCCGAAATATTTCAACCCAACCAAACCCTAATTGTAGCTGATAAAAAAATATATCCATGCTGTAATGCAGTTATGTAAGAATATGTTTACAAATATATATTCAGTAACAATTTCAGATTTTAAGTAAAAAAAATCAGTATACATAAATTCATTGACATTCAAATACAGTTTTTCATCTTAAAATAAGTTTTGTAAATTCTTTTGAGAGATCAATTCTTCTCGAATCAAGAACCATAAGTATCAACATCCAACCCGAACCTGAAACAAAGTTAATCCGACTTTAATCCGACACTCAAAGACAAAAATTTAGGCTCAACCCGATCCGGTCCAGACTGCGAGTCATGCCAGGTGCAGTTTGCCCCACACGATGAAGCATTCTACTTGTTATCCAAGACAACCCCGACAAAATAATTTTCGTTTTCGTATTTTAACTGAACTAAAAATTCTTCATTTCCAAGCCGATCGTAAATCCAAAATAAGCGAAAATAAGCACAAATTTAATGTAGTTAAAAAAAAAAAGTATAAAATCGATTTTTAGTATAAATTTTATCTTTTTGTTGAAAAATAAACATGCATAGAGTCATTCATGCATCATCCTATGCTGTCATCCATGTAGATTTTTATTTTAAAAATTCAGATTTTTTTTCGATAATTCGGGTTTATCTAAACTCAAATTGCAAGAATCAAACTTCAGTCAGAAACCGATGTACAAAAAAGAATTAGTTTAGTCAATCCGACTTTCAAAAAAAAAAAAAAAAAAGCTCTATATTTCGACCCAACTTGAATGGGCTGAAATTCAAAAGTCAAAATATTTTCCCCGACGAAATTGAATTTTGACCCCGATGGGGGGGGGGCCAAGTATGCCCGACGGGGGGGGGGGGGGGGGCATATGCCCCCACGCCCCCCCCCTCTGGCGCCGCCCTTGGTCAGAAGATCATGGAAAAAACACTCATTTCGTCAAAGAATAGTGAAAAAAAATCGCAAATATCATCAAATGATTGAGGGAAAAAACCAGGAATTTTGAAAAAAAGTGATGGAAAATCACAAAAAGGTCCACTAATTTCACAAAAGATCGTAAAAAAACTGCAAATTTCGTCTAAAATTCGCTGCAAAATTGCGAATTTCGCCAAAAGATCGCGATAGTTTGACGAATTTGGTGGTTTTTGTTATGTTTAATTAAAAAAAATTTTCTAACCATTTTTCCATTATAATTATAAAGTAGAGTAAATGCAAATATAATAAAGTAGAAAAAAAATGTTTTATCCCAATTAGTTTTCCCAGTTCTCTCCATAACCAATTAGCATGCATGTTTTTAAAAGATGTTTGTTTACTTAAAACATGCTATTTATTTTCAAAGTGCTTTTATAAATTTAATGAAGTTTCATAAACTGTTTTGAATAAAAGATTTAAAGTATAATAGCTAAAGTTTCCTTAAGATAAATTATGCAAGATATTTATTAAAGCAAATGTAATTGCAGGGCTGCCAACTACTACGCCTACAGCGTAGTTACTCCACTTTAGCTTCTAAATTACGCTACGCGAACTTCAAATTACGCTTTTCCGCTTTTGTTTACTATCAGCGCACTGCAGTTGCGCAATCTTTAAACACCGCTGCCGGTTACGAAGGAAGCAGGTTTGAAAAGACTTTTCCTCCTCGATAACGAAACGCAGTCATATCCCCTGAATCGTAACATCTGACGCAAAGTGCGTGCGCACATTAATACGGTGCTGTGATTGGGTTACGTGTGTAAAGATCTTTCCTGTCTCTAGCGGTAGCCGTACTTTTCTTGTGTTTTGATTCTCTATGGGATTGTTCAGGCTAAAGTCAAGCTACGTTTTCAGAAGTTATATTATATGGTATATGACATCATATATTATATGGTATATGACATCATTTTGAATAATTAATCCTGTTCACTTCTTTTATTTCTCTGTCAAAATGAGTGATTGAGATATCGAACAAAGAAAAGTACTTCGGATCAAAAGTTCCGATCCGAGTTGGCTATTGTTCGATTCGGTGAAGTAGCTTTTTTTTTTTTTTTGCGTGCTTCAGATAAATCTTGATATGAAGCATTCTGCATTACTTGCGAAAGTACTTTTCACTTTAATCACGGGGAAAATTTTATTGCTCGCGTCATATAAAGTCAAAGAGACATATCAAGAACAAAGAACGAAAACAAAAGTTGAAAAAATGCCGGATACTTTTTTTGTCAAAAGCGACGTGTCGATAAGTATTACTACACCAGAGATGCTTTTTTCGTTATTTCTTATTGAACATAACGTGCAATTAAGTGCAACTGACCATGCAGGTTATCTCTTTAAAGCGATGTTCCCAGATTACAAAATCGCCAAGCACAATGCTAGCGCTCGAACCAAAACGACAGCCATTTTAAAATGTATGGCAAATAAAACCTGCTCTGATATAATTACTATTTTAAAAAGTATGCCATTTTTACTTTTAACTGGTGGTAGCACTGACCAAAATGCTGTTAAACTAATTTTCATGATGAATACCCATGAAATAAAAGGTAAGTTTTATATTTTGATTTGTAAAATTTCTTCTATTTTAATATGTATGATAGTTAAATCAATGTATTTTAAAAAAAGTGTTTTTTATAATATATTTCAAACTTTTTTTTTTAACCTTTCGGGGTCGAATGCGGTAACACAACTTGACTACACTTGATTTCTTAAAACTACACATTTTCGATGTTCAAACTACACATTTTTACTCGCAGAGGTTGGCAGCCCTGTAATTGCAAGTAGTGTTACCTGCAACTTGCAGTGGTGTGACAGGTTGTCAAATGTAAACAAATGATTGTTGCCACTGCTGGTTTAGAAACTCTGCAATGCTGGACTTGTAAATAATTAACTGTAGCTTGGACATGGTAAGTGGGTGTGTTTAGTCAAACTGGCTTTAGTTTTTGCAAAATTTTTGTGTCTGACTGTAACTGTAATTAATCAAGTTGACTTTGACTTTAACTGATTTCACTTTTGATAGTATTTAAAGACCAAGCTGTTGGTGAGATAGGGTAGCACTAGCATGGCAGTAGTGATGGTAGCATCAATGGAATAGCACTTATGAGAATTGTTGTTTTTCTCCCCAGAGTTGGATGGAGATGAGTGTTTTTAAGGAAGCTTTTGTGTTTGTGTGCCCTAGAGGCGGATATGAGCTGTGCTCATTTTAGTTCACTTTTAACAAGTTTTTAATGCAATAGTTTAATTAACATAGTTTAAATTAAGAAATTTAGTTTGAAAATTTTTGAATATTTTTCTCTTGCCATGATTCACCAACATATGGTCTCATCAACATTGAAATGATCCACGGCCTAACAGTTTTTCCCATGATCCTTTAAAGAAATTTGCATTTTTTTCTCGATACTTTAAAGAAATTTGTTTTTTCAAGCTCCATCAACAAAATTAACATTTTTTTCCCACAATCTTTTGACGAAATTGGCCATTTTTTGCGAATGATTTTCAAAATTGATTTTTTCAGCAACCATTTGTCAAAATTCGCAATATCTATATGTCCGAATTTCCGATCTGATAGCCGGTTTCTCATAATTTTTTAAATTATGAAAATGCATAATTGTTTTTAGAAAATTGGAACAGAATAATCTCTTTTTCACCGTGGAAAATAGAATGAAACTTGTCAATCGATCACAGAAAAAAATATTGAGAAATTAGTCAATCGGTTGCAGAAAAAATCATGAATTTCAATAATCTTTCATGGTAAAAAACTCTCAATGTGTCGCTCAGTCGACAAAAATATAAAAAACTTTGCAAAATGGGCATGGAAATTAATCATAATTTCAAAAATCATTTTTTTTTTTTTTTTTTTTTTTGAAAATGGTGAAATTTTTTGGGCAGGAGCTTTCTGCTCAAGGTTGGAAAAAAACAAACATGTTTTTTTTTTTTTGTTTAAAACATGTAAACATGTTTAAAACGTTTTTTTCTCATTCAACAGCACAATTTCGATTAAAGTGAACAAAAATTATTAAATATAAAGAATGTAAATATTTTCAAACAGCAGTAAGGAAGAAAAAATTATATATTAAATACCAAACATTAACTAGCAATTTTATTTTATTCTAAACTAAAACATCTAATTGTTAAGTTCTTTAAAAATGGTAACAAGTTTGGCAGCCTTATCAATACCCAAACAATTTCTGGTTTTGCTTTGCACAAAACCAAAAGTAGAGAAAACTCTTTCTATTCCAGCAGTAGAACATACAGTTGTATGTTCTACTGTAGTGTTTTATGATATTCATGGCATTTTTATCAATGTATTTTTCAAGGCTTAACCACCATGATAAAGCTGTTACTTCCACTTTATTTGATTCTCCAACGGTGAATTTATGATTGGTAACTGCATCAAACATATAATCGGAGAATGGAGCTGACTTAGCTTTAAAGTTTATAATTACTGGAATTAGTCCAGGACATAATTTGGCAGCATTTTTCACGCCTTTTTCAGTCTCATCAAAGAAAACAATAAAAAATCTTTTTTAACTACTAAACAAATATCTATATAGTATTGCAGGATTATCTATTGATGGAAGAAAGAATTATTTATAGTATATTAAGAAGGTATTTAGCCCAGATTTTTTACTCATTATTATGTTCTCTGTGCACCAACTGCTGAATTTATTCAGAAAAAAAGGAGAAATAGATCTCTTATCTAGTTTCCTGAACAGGAGTATATAACGGATACCATCTTTTTTAAAAAAAGTAAATCTATAAAGGATATGCGTGCTATTAATTTTTAAGCTCTAATTTTGTTATAGTTTATGTATACATTTTGATAACACAAAAATAACAGGGAGTCAAATTATGTATAAAAAAAAGTTGTTGACTATTTTTCATTATTGAGGTAGCACAATACATTTTTTTAAAAAGTTAAAAAAAAAAAAAAAAAAGGTAAGGGAAATCTACAAGAAAAACAAAAAAAGCTATCCTACTGCTAGTTAAACTGAACACTAATTATTCTGAACTCCTGCTCATTTTAAAAAAAGCAGCAATAACTGAGATTGTGCAATCATGGTATTACATAATACTGAACAACACAATTATAAAGAGATGACTACTAAATTCTTGGTTTTTAGACAGAAAATCCACGGAAATTAAAGATAGCAGATAGTACAAAAATGAGATAAACAGAAATGCATGTTTCTAGAGAGTCTTTATAAATAATTTAACACTGAAATACTGTTAATTTTGAAAATTAGGTTATTAATATATTATAGAACTTTGATATATGTAAAAAAATCATAATTGAGATATTTAAAAAAATAAACTAAATAATTTAAATTTTACAAGAAATAAATTTGCTTTAAATACTTAATTAAAATTAAATAACCAATTTATAATTTTAATAAAATTTGAATGCTTTTTAGTATATACAGCTAATTAGAAATTTTTAATACAATTTTATTTCATAAATTTTGTGACATTATTAGCAATAATCATGTTTTAAACGTGTTTTAAACAGCTGTTTTAAACGAAATGTTTTAAACATAACAACCCTGTTTCTGCTCACGTTTATCTTTTGGGAGGGATTTCAAAATTCTAGGCATGAATCCCGCCATGAAATTAAAGCCCTGGATGTTAATTATTATTTGATTAATTGAATGATTATATAATTTTAATTTCTTATTTTTAAGACCAATCTCTGAAACCATGAATGATTTATTTTTATACTAGGACTCTTTGGAATGCGATCAAACTTTTAAAAGTACACCATTTAAAAACTTTAAATTTTTGCATCTAGCCCTATCTTTAAATGCTGTTTAATAATAGCAAAATTTTATTTAAAAAATGAATCCACAATTTTTTGATTTTTAAAAAGAAAAAGAAATAAGTTGTTTAAACCTGAATTTATTAGAATAATGAAATTAACGAACTGATCGATTTGCAACATACAATAAAGATTTTTAAAGATAGGGGCATTAAAATTCAGGGGAGGGAAGGCGAAGGGATTGGCAATATCTTAGAATGAGAGCAATCAAATATTTAAAAAATTTACCATTTTTTAGACACATATTTTTGTAAGAGCCCTGGGGTAAATACCATGTATTTAATAAAATTTTCAAAGAAGTCCTGAAATATTGGGTTCAGTACAGATTACAGATTCATTTAAGAATATTATTATGGGCCTAGGCAAAGCCAGGCGACTTGGCTAGTAGACAGGAATAAATTATTTTAACTTCATATCATCACCCTAATCTAGTTGTTACCAACCCTTCCATGTCCAAGCTCTACCAAATCATCTGTAAAATCATGATGACCCTTCCCTTTATAACATACTAGCTGATCTGCCCAGCGTTGCCCTAGACCACAGATGTTTTCAAACAAATTGTGAGTATTTAAAATCTCCATTCATACTAAAATAGAAAAAAATTTAAATTTTATCAGGAGAATATTTTAAATATTTGGAGGTATGTATTTCTGTTTAACCTACTCAGTCCTGAGACAAATTTTACGTTACATTACAAAAACCATTTTAAAATTATTGTAGAACATCTCCAAATGTGCATTATTTTATGCATCGATACTTCTAACATGCACACATCTATTAAAAAGTGTAGATATAATTTTAACAATTTTAGAAGAAATTAATTTAAGTGGTGATTTTTAGTGTCGCCTCCAGGCGACATCAGGACTCAGGAGGATATGTATTTCTGTACGAAAATCATGTTTTGGTAGGATAAAGAAATATAGTTGTTGATTTTAGCTGTTTTGAACCACAAAAATAATGCAATAATTGAAATATTTTAAAATTCCTTTCTTTAATGAGACCTACTCCATCAGGGCTGGCAAGTTTCTGCCAGGGTGGTTAAAATCGGCATGGCAAAAACTAGTTTCTGCCAGTAAGTGGCAGAAACTAAGAAATAATATGAACTTTAACCTGCGATGATTCATAATTCACACGTGACATGTATTTAATATATAAAGAATTAGTTAAAAATTTAAAATAAATATATGAAAGTTATTCAAAACAGCAAAAGTTTCAAAAGGATTATATAAATATACTTTGTTTATATATTAATTTTCTGTCACTTGAGAAACAAAAATTTTCATAAAGGTAATCTGATGCTGTATAAGTTTAACTGTTGATATTTTTGTTTACAGTTGAATTTCTAATTAAAAGTTTTTAAAAAAGAGATTTACGAAAAATCCTATGATATTTTAATATTACTTTTCAAAGTATTTCTAAATAAATAACACTCTGCAATAACTTAAAAATTATCTACCACTAGATACAAAGGGAAAGAGCTCAAGTGAAAATATATAAATAATAGTTGTAGCACAAAAATAACAGAAGAAAAAATCTAATGAAATATCTTGTTCAATTATTTTGAAATATTGAAAGAACAAATTTATTTTTCTCAGAAAAGTAATAATATATATCTAGAGTATTCCATAATATAGGATTAATTTTGCTGACTTTTCGTAACCTAGACTGCTTTTTAACTTGTTCTGAACAAAAGAAAAGTTCAAAAATATTCTTTCAACACCAGCATTACTAGCTGGTAATGTCATGATTGAAGATTTAAAGTTTGAAAATTTCTTTTTTTCACCGGTATTTGTTTTTAAAGGCGACCACCCACCAGGGTTGGAAAAAAAAAAACCAGTTTTTTTGGTTTAAACCGGGTTTTTTTTTTAAAAACATCCTTTTATATTACATATATATGCATATTTAATAATAAAAATAAACATTGTTGAATTATAAGTAGTATAACTTCATTTGAAAATAATTTAAATTAAATAATTAGTCAATTTATATAGAAAAATTAATTATTATTTCTTTTTTATTTAATTTTATTTTTTATATATTTAATATTAATATTATTATTTCTTTTTTATCTAATTATTCTTTCTTATTTAAACAGTATTAGTAAACAGTTTCATGTTCTGCTCAACTATTCTACACAATAAAACATTGATACTCTGAAAATCTTTATAAATAATCTTTTGATTACTAATTATGAATATTTGATGTAGTTTGGTGAATATAATATTCTTTTCTACAATTATTCAAAAAATAAATTTCAAATTCTTTCTGGGGTTTTGTTTTTTGAATGACAATTTGTAACCAACATTTTTGATCATTAGATTCAGCAGATAACAGGGGGGGAGGACGGATAGACTGGTATTATTAAAATGTTATAACTAACACCCAATTTTTGAATACTCCCTTATTCAACTTCAATTTGATTTTAATTCTTCAAGATAATTTTCCCAATCAAGAAAAATCTCTTTTACAGCTTGAGCAAAATCTTAAAAATATTTTATACTAAACATTGAATATTTTCTATTTGTCTTACCTTTAATTAATTCCACATGTTATAAGCTTTTTTTAGAGCAATATATGTTCACATGAGTATGAGTATACAAACATGTATGCTGATTTTCATTCTATACATAAAAAAAAAAAAAAAAATGATCTAGACCCAATATAGCTAATGCTTATTGCTGAAATAAAGTGTTAAAAGTAAAAATTATTTACATCTTATAATTTGTAAAACTTAAATTATAAAGAAAAATAAGAAAATGTCGTTATATTTCTTCTAAAAAAACAATTGGTTTTTTTTGGAGAAAAAAACCAGTTGGTTTAAACCGTGGTTAAAACCAATTGGTTTAAACCGTGCACCCTGCCACCCACAGAAGACAAGACATTTTCTAAGACATCCTTGAGGAAATATGTTTCTGAGAAAGGAGTCGATTTTGCTACTAATGGTTTATATGTCGCATAAAATTTAGATTAATATCACAAAGCAATTTTCTTGCCTTGCTTTATGTTCAAACATCAATTTTGATTCCATATACTTAGAATCAGGAATGCAGTGCAGGAAGGGTGTATGCCGTATACTTTCTGGATTTTTTTTTAAGAAACTGCATATAACCTCCATTTCTCAAATAAAGTATTAGTGTATACCCTATTTATGAACGTTCATGGTATTAGCATATAGCTGCTGTGTATACTGTATACTCTCTGCTATTTTTATGACTAAAACATTGCTTAGAATGAAGTAAATAAGCTAGTATAAAAGCTAGCACTGCATTAAATGAGATTTTAATCTTGCATTTGTGAGTTTCCATGATATTTTCATCACTAAAAAAAGTTAAGCAAATTTAATGAACAGCTGCAATAGAACAGCTATGTTTTTTTTTTTTTTTTTTTTTTTTTTTTATTGTTTAAAGCCACAGCAATAGATTTTAACATTTTCAAAAAGTATTTAGTTTCTTTATAAATCATAATATTTATTTAGAGTTTTAACAACTGTTATGTACTTAATATCATTTTCATGATTTTTATGCCTAATTCTTCATGAAAGATTCAAAACTATCAAATTGTAATAAAAATTTATTTAATTTTTAATTAAAACTATTCACAATATTTTGTTATTTATCCTGAATAAAATGTATATAAACAATTTATTATTACTAAAAAAGTATCGGATTATTTCATGAAATGAGTTTATGCCAGTTTCTGCCGGTTAAAACCAGTTATAACCACTTTCTGCTGGCAAAAACCCAGCCCTGTAACTCCACGCAATATTTTCTGAGCATACATGCAACGCGCATTGCACATCTAAACAAGCTCTAAGAAACCATAAAGGGAGTAATTACCTGATTTACTACAGTAGAGGACAAGGACCTACTATCTGGAATTCAGAAATCCGGAAGGACCTGAAATCTAGAAATGAAAAATATTCAGAAACTGTCTATATTTGTAATTTTTTACTATAAAATTTTGTAATTTCTGAAATTTTTCAAAAGTTTTACAGATTTTATTTTTTTAGTCCATTGTTTTAAGGTTAAACAACTTATTTCGTCAGCAGGGAAACATACCCCTCTCCCCTCCGTCCTGCTCCCGAAATTAGGGAAAAAATGGCTTTTGTCAAATTTTAGTTTATTTTGTATTATGATTTGTTTTTTCCTTACCTCCTTAAATTGTCAGTTATTTCACTAACTCCCATCCACTCCGAAAAATGTATTATGTCAACACCATTGTATTACACATATAAGAGAGTTATATACTCTTTATTTTCTTGTATCCCCCCTCTCTTTTCAGACATTCCAGAATGGTCTATCTGCTCACAAAAAAAAAAAAAAAAAAAAAAAAAAAAAAGAGAGAGAGAGAAAAAAAATAATAATAATATAGTTTAGAATCATTACGGCAAGCTGGAAGAGCAGAATGTACGATTATTTTGCCTTTAGACTTATGAAATAAAAAGAATATGAATATCTTAGTTTTTTTTTTTTTTTTTTTTTAAATTTTAAATGAGTGCACAGGTTTTTGAATCGGTTTTAAGAATTCCAAATTTTTATATCATTTAATATATATATATGTTGCGGCCAAAACCCGAAATCGGCCAATTCTAGAACTGGCCAGTAACGTTTAAAAATGACTGGCCAATTCTAGAATTGGCCGGCCAATTCGCGAACTGGCCAGATGCGATTAGCCAATTTGCGAACTGGCCAGATGTGATTGGCCAATTCCCGAAATAGATAGAGGCACTCGGTTTAATCATTTCTAACACAATTGAAAGTGTCTATGAATTCAAATATTGTAGTCGTCTACCTGGCCGTTCTCTAACTCGAGTAAAGGCTCGGGATGACTTGTATTTGTTATCTTATTTCGTTTATCAATTTATTTTGGCACTGATAGGGAATTGTGTACTGTTTTTTGTTAATTTACTGGGATATACAAAAATATTTCGTTTCAATATAATCAATAAGAATCGTTTTTACGGTACATTTTAATGTTGTTACATTACAATAAAATTGGTACCTATGTATCATTAATAAAGACGACAAACAGTTATTTATTACAGTGCATGAAATATAGCAATTCTAGATTTTTTCAGAAACACTGAAAATTTTATTACTAAGAAAATGAGGAAAGAATTTTTTAGTGCCTTTTAATGATGTTACACTATTTCAAATTTAATGAAAATCACATGCTTCTCTAGTGTAGAAGAACTTTTTTTATAGAGTATATTGATTAAGTAGCCATTTTAGTTCGTTTATTGGGACGCCAAAATGTATTCCGATAAAGATTATGATATTGCCAAAAAATCCTTTTTAGGGCATTTTTATAATGTTACATTATTTGAAACATAAAATGCAATTTACAACCCTAGCTTATGTAGGAAGCAATATATATTTTGTAGAGTATTGGTTAATTAGTAATCATAGTTCGTTAATAGAAACATCAAAAATGACTCCAATGAAGAATTATGATACATTTCATACATAATGAAGTTTATATGCCCTTCTCATGTGGGAAGCAATGCTTTTTTGTAGAGTATTGATTATGTAGTCAATATAGCTCATTTGTAGGGACGCAAAAAGTATTCCGATAAAGAATTATGATAAATGCAAGGAATCTTTCATAAAGTATTTTAATGATGTTACACTATTTCAACATAATGCATATGTGGGATGCAAATTTTTTGTAGCATATTGAATAAGTAGCCATTCTAATGTACGTTTATAAGAACGCCAAAAAGAATTCTGATGAAGAATAATGATGTATGCCAAAATACCTTTTATAGGGTATTTTAATGATGTTGCACTATTTCAAACATAATGCAATTTACAAGCCTGTCTCATGTGAGTAGCAATATTTTTTTTTAGAATATTGATTAAGTAGCCATTATAAGGAAATATAATACATGCGAACAAATCTTTTATAAGGCATTTTAATGATGTTACACGATTTCGAACATAATGCACATGTGATACTTTTTTTGTAAAGTATTGATTAAATAGCCGTTACAGTTCGTTTACAGGAACGCCAAAAAGAATTCCGGTATAGAATTATGATGTATGCCAAAAAATCTGTTATAGGTTATTTTAATGATATTACACTATTTCAAACATAATGCAATTCATGAGCCTCATTGATGTGAGAAACAATGTCTTTTGTTGCGTATTGATTAAGTAGCATTTGTAGATCATTTATAGGGGCGCCAAAACAATTCCAATAAAGAATTATGGCATATTTCAAACATAGTAAAATTTATATGCCTCACTCATGAGGGAAGCAGTAGGTTTCTTTGTAGAATATTGATTAAGAAATCATTATAAATCGTTAATAGGGACTCCAAAAAAGTATTCCGATAAGGAATTATGATATATGCGAGAAATACTTTTACAGAGTATTTTTTTTGATATTTCACAACTTCAAACATAATAAACCCTTTATACATTTCTAATATGCTCTACAACATGTTTTCTATAGATTATTGAGTAGGTGGAATTTACCATTTATATTCCGATTGTTTTTCATGTGCATTTCCAGCTGCGATAAACTTTTAATATTTATTTGTAAAGCAGTTTGTAGATCATAGAAAGCTTTAATGAAAGATAAAATAAATAGATTACTAGTTGCGGAAACCTATTGCTGAAATGAAATTTTACTTTTTTTTTATGCTTATGTGGATATCTCTTTACATAAAAAGAACCGGAGTAAATTCTCTTAACAACATTGCGATAGAGTTGCATGATATTTTGTAATCTACACAGTGATTCATTTCCTTTCTTGTTTTAAGTTTAAAATTGCATATTTGTCGATGAGTTACGTTTATTACTTTAAAAAAATCCCCCTTCATGTTTATTTTAATTTGTAAAGAATCTTCTGCAGAATGTAGTTAATCAGGTTCAAAAGAATTGGAAATAATGCGAAATACTATAAATTTACTGAGACCATTTTTATACAAATAAAAAATAATATTTCTATTAGAAAAAATGGCAATTTAGACCACTAAGGTGGCATATCAGAATAGCATGGAAATATCCTTTTCTGTCACGTGTGCATATCAGTGCCATCAAACGGAACCGTCGCAAATTACGTTCTTCTTTGAATAAGAAACAATTTCTAAAAGAATTTCATGACGGCGCCGCATCTACTGGGTAGCCTTAAATCCCCAATTCGGGTGTTGTCCAAGGCTTCTCGACCAGTTCGCGAATTGGCTGGCCAAAACCCGAAATACGCTATTCATTTCATGTATTTCGGGTATTGGCCGGGAAGCTTGGCCAGTTCGGGTATTGGCCGGCCAGTTCTAGAATTGGCCAGGCTCCGGGTTTTGGCCGCAACATATATATAAAGAAAGCCAGTTAGCAAAATGTCCGGATTTTAAAGAGTTCTGAATTTTGGATGTCTAGATTTGAGACTTTGTACCATACAAGAGTAAAGTTGTGTATGTTTAAGTGTATGTAAACTATTTACTTTTAGACAGCTTCATGTACAAAAGATTTTTCATGTGACATATAGCAGAGCAAATAGAAATATAAGGTCACTCAAAATCAAAAGTACTATGTTTAATTATAAAAATCATTTGATGAATATTGTATAAATAACATATTCTAAAAACTCATATAATTGTTCTGATATTGATTTTATTTTAGGCTTTTGATTAAGAACTCTTAAAATTCAACAAAAAAAAATTTGGAATCATCCCCCCCCCCCCCCCCCCCCCATCCAGTGGGGCTTATGCTCCACATTGAGAATCACTGCTTCAATACAAAGAATCAACTATTGTTTGTAGTATGAAATTGCCATTGAGAAATTCATTGTATTACAGTAGACTCCCTCAAATCCGCAAACCAGAAATCCGCAACTCTCTAAAATCCGCACATATTTTATGGATGTAAACAATGAAACTTTCAGTTTGGATACTAGGACAAAATTTTACTTTTGTAGTTTTGTATCAATTCCATATATTTTTTAATTTGTAATTTTCTTAATAATACTCTATTCATGTTTTTTTCAAGAAGGAATAATAATTTTTTTTTTTTTTGGAAAAAATTCAAGATATTGCTGATGTGACTGGTAATCACAATCTTCTTACCAAATATATTATGCATTCATTTAAGATTTTTTGGTTATTAACCCTGGCTAAACTTGAAAAAAAAAAAAATCTTATTTTATGATTTTGATGTTAATTAGTAATGTACTTGTATGAGGCTAGTTTTGTTGAATAATTTTGGTAAAATACATTTAATCTTTATAATGAATATTTAATCAAACACTATTGATTATTAACTTGACCTTTGCTATTAGTACTTTAATTATTTTAAAAATTATCTAAATTTTTATTATTTTAGTTTATTACAAATTTTAATATTTTATAATACTGTAAGCGTTAATTATAGTTCTGATTACACTATTAAGTGCACTCAAATTACTGTTTAAAAAATGTAAACAAAGCAATGACCAGAAATCCGCAAAATTCTAAAATCCGCACAACCTCTGGTCCCAAGCTGTGCGGATTTGAGAGAGTCTACTGTATTACATTCAGGTCCACTGGAACCAAAGTTGGGTTTCTTCCGGAAGAAACCTATTTTTTCCAGGACAGTGGAAGAAACTGGAAGAAATGGAAGAAACCACCAGAAACCAAAACAAATGCTCAAAGTTAAAGTATATTAGCTATGTAAAAGAATTATAGTATAATTACATGAAATCTAAATTGGAAATTTTAATTATTATTAAATTTTTTTTTGCAAGTTATTTTTTTTATTAAACCTCAGGTTCAGCAGACATTTTCAGGTGAAGGATTTTTACTACTTTAGAGGTAGAGGGATGGTTTTTTTTTTTTTTTTTTAATTATTTTATCAATTACACTATTTATGTAAAAAGAGGAAAAAAAACTACCTACAAATTGTTTATTTTTCATAAAAGAATTTATTATTTTCATATAAAAATGTGTTATTTTAAGCTGTGCAACACAGTAAATAAATTTGTAATTATTTATACTAACATCTAGCATAAATATCTGGGTATGTCGATAGTGTTCTAAAAATATCTATGGGTATGTCAAAATGCTTTTAAACTATCCTGAAGTGTAGGACTTGGGAAAAAAAAAAAAAAAATCTTCATCTTCTGCATTCATCCCATTTAAGTTGAAAAACTGATTGCAGCATACTACTGCTAAAAATCTTTTTTGCTATATTATGCAATTATGCTGCATTGTATTAAGAAAAATGAGAATTTTAATGATTTTTTTAATATAGAGGATTGACCGGTACAAGTTCCTAAAACCAAAACTGAATTTCAGTGACCTTCCTAGATTCAGCCAAAAAAAAAAAAAAATTAAGTACTTAAATTGTATTTTTTAAAAATAATTAATACATACATAACTATACATAATTGTAAATTACTTATATATAATAGTATTTATTAATTATGTGCAATAATTAATTATCCAAAAAATTTATTTTCATATGCAATAAAACATACAGGGGTTGGACAAAAATATGGAAACACCTTAAAAAAACACGTTTCCTTGCCTAGTACTGTGTACGGTACCCATTGTTATTCAAAACAGCTTGCAGTCTTCTCGGAATGGATAAATACAGTTTCTGTATGTTTGCCAAGAGAATATTGTACCATTATTCCTGCAAAATGGTGGCAAGTTCAGATAACGATGTTGGCGGTGGATAGCTAGAACCCACTTTCTGCTCCAATGTAGACCACAAAGGTTCGATAGTATTCAAGTCAGATGACTTTGTTGGCCTGGGGAGACGCAAAAATTCATCCTCGTGCTCAGAAAACCAGTCATGGACAATGTGAGCTGTGTGAACGGGGACGTTGTCGTCTTGGAAGATACCATCATCATTGGGGAATAAAGCTTGTACCATTGGATGGACTTGATCGGCCAAAATGTCCACATAAGTCTGAGCAGTAATCCGCCCTTACAGAGTTATCATGAGGCCAGAAGAGAACCACGATATGGCTGCCCAAACCATCACCGAACCCCCGCTATGTTTCACTCTTGGCAACAAGCAGTCTGTATTATAGGCTTGAGATGGCGTTCTCCAGACGTAAACTCGGCCAGAAGTAGGGAACAGTGTGAAAGAAGACTCATCAGACCATATTATGCTCTTCCACTGCTCTATAGTCCAGGCTTTTTGACTTAAACACCATTTTTTCCTGTTCCAGGCATTAGCATTACTGATGGATGGCTTTTCAATTGCAACACGGCCAGCAATTCCCTATTTATGAAGCTCCCTTCTAATTGTTTTTGTACTCACAGGATTTGTTAACACGACATTCATTTCAGCAGTAACTTTTGCATCTGTGGACTGCTTATTTTTCGCGATAATCCTCCTTAATGATCGTCTGTCACGATCACTCAGCACACACTTTTGTCCGCGCTGTGATTTAGCGGATGATGTTTTTTCCACATTTTAAATATGCGGAACAAATCTTCGACACAGCACCTCTTGAAACACTAAAAACCTCGGCTACCTTGCTTACAGAAGCACCCACCATACGCGCGCCAACAATTTGTCCACGTTCGAAGTCTGTTAACTCTGACAAAATGCAATGATAATCTGACATAACAGTACTCCAACAACGACTAAACGGTTCAGCGATCTTACGAAGTTGTATAGGTGGCATCAGTAGGCGAAAACTTCAGTGTCATCAACATAGTTCATTATAATCAGTCTTTCTTTTCAAATATGCATTTCAAAAGGTGTTTCCATATTTTTGTCCAACCCCTGTAATTCATCAATGACACAAAGATTTTCTAATTATACGAATTTCATTCAATTAAAAAATGTTTTTGTTTTAAGTATTCACACCTTGATTTTTCTTCTATAATGATTTTTGTAAATGTTCATTTGTTTTTCTAGAACTTTCTCAAAGAATATTTGAAACACTAATGCAGGTTAAACTAAAAATTTTCTATGATAATTCATGACTGATAATTATATATTGTTTATATATTATGTATTGTTTATATTAAGTATAAACAATGAAGTTCATTGCAATACACTCATTTGAGCTGATACAGTTCAAATCAATGACTAATGTTGAAAATTTCAGAAGGAAGAAACAAGTTTTTTAGAATACAGAGAGTTTCGGCCCGGCGATATTTTTAGTCACGTTGGCAAAACTTTGAATTAGGGCCGAAAATGAAACTGTATTTTTGGTAGATCTCTATTTGATACAGTAATTATTGTACATTACTTGCATTCATAAAACTGATGCAAATTAAAACTTTTATTTAAATGGGTTTCATTCTATCATTAGTTATGGATCTTTACTATCTAATACTAATTTCAGAAATTTAAATAATTAAAAAATATGTTGGTTAAATGGAAATCATTGACATTTAATTGGTTTTGTGTATTTTGGTTAAAATTTCTTTTCCTTTAACCAGTAGTTGAAAATCTTTAGGCAGGCATTGTTTGTGATCTTGGCTAAAAAACTTACATTGTATATACTTAATTAAATTTGTTTTGGTTCAATGAAATTAATTTATATAAGATTATAGGAAGAAGATATTTATTATGTCTTACAAAATTGAAAATATATTGTAAATTCTTAAAAAAAAACAGTTTCTTCCATTTCTTCCACTTGGAAGAAACCTATTTCTTCCAACCGGTTTTTTCCACTGCGGAAGAAACTTGCCAACCCTGACTGGAACAGTTGAGACTGGTCAATACAATATAAAAGCTTTAGATTTTCAGTGTTTGGTTTAAAATAATACTCTGGTATGTAATCTAAAATAAACCTGGGTGGACTGAATAAATGTATAATTGTACTGAATAAATTGTTCGTTAGAGTGCTTGATTTAAATTTTTGGTAATCTCATTTTATATATATATATATATATATATATATATATATATATATATATATATATATATAAGTTTAAAAAATATGATTTCATAAATTTATTGATTTTTTATTAAATATTTCTTTCTGAAAACTATATATCTTTTAAATATTTGCTTATTTTTTTCAATAGTTAAATCATCTTTCTTTATGATTTATTTATGTATGTAATGTTTTGTTTTAAAGGATTGTGCTCAGGCTTTTCAGAGCATGAGTCAAGATGATGATAATTCTACTTATATACCTTTGGCTGAGCATTTAGTATCAGAAACATTTTTAGAACATCCAAGTCGTGACGTTCAGCTTTTAGCTGCATGCTGCATTGCTGATGTATTTCGTGTGTTTGCTCCTGATGCACCATATAAAGATGCTGCACAGCTCAAGGTAATTTGTTTTTCTTAAAATTTTTATTTTGTGTTTTTTAATACTTTATCAAATTTCATATTTATTTCATTGTTAATGTATTAGATGTTTCTATAGTATAGAGCCAACTAACCTACTATCCAGAGACCAGCTAACCAAAAAATCAGTTATCCAGAATTATATTTCTAATTGACAGACTTCTTCAGAATATTTTCAGAAAAAGTTTCATATAAATTATAATGTCAATTTGACATGTGCACTGCTTGATGATATATATACCACATGCATGGCAAACTTCATGCCAACATCTAGAATTTAAAATTGAAATATTTAGATAGATAGTACAGTGGATAGTTGGTTAATAAACTGTTCGGTTTACAAACAGATCCAGCAGTAGAATTGATTAAAAAAAGTTACTGGTCCCATGGACCAGTAAGCATAAGAGTTTACTGGTCTGCAGTCATCATCACTGGCCCACTAGATAAAATTCTATTAAGTACCTTTAACCCTTTCAAGGGCAATGGAATAATATATGTCCCACTTAATTTTAATTGGAAAATGGCACATTGACACCAGCGTTTTAAAATGAAAATTTTAAATTTATCAAGTAAAGAAAAGCATTTATCCATTTTGAAACAAATTTGTTTTTAAATTCTGGTGTCATCTAATCATTTCAGCATTTTATGAATAGAAGTGCTTTGCCCTTCAAAGGGTTAACCCATTGAGTGACACACACCCTCTTACTAGAAAAAAATAAACCAAATTTCCGTTAATGCATATCATAATAATAATATATTCTACAACGAAAAGGTAACTTATATTATAAACAATTGTTTTGCTTATAAGACGATACTTTATTAATAAAATATTTAAAATGTATTAAAAATTAACATGTATCAACTCATTTTCATTGAGTCATCTTTCGAATTTAAACAGAAAAATTACAGACACAATGAATGTGAAAAACTGGAATAAATAATTATTGAATTCGAACTAAATATATAAAATTATTATTGCAATATAGTTATTAATGGACATAATCAAGACTTATGGCTTTTATATTTCACATTCCTTTGCATTTACCGGAAATGTTTGGCATAGCAAAATGAAAAATTATAATTCGCTAAAAGAAATGTATACAGTACATAAACAAAACTATAAAATTATTAATTATGCATTTTATTTCTGATCACTTATTACAATTGACTACCGTAAAATGGGGTGAATAGGAACAGTGGGGTGAATAGGAACGAAACTTCCAGGTCATACAAATAAATTCATTATAAATATATGTGATGATATTTTTAGTTGTCAATTTTTTTATAAGAAGGTAATACCATTAAGATTTGGGAAATTCAGTTTCGACATGTTTGCACCACTACTGGGGTATGTAAAAAAACTTCAAGAGGATTCTCAAAAACCTCATTTTTTCAGCGTCTTCAAAACTTTGTATGTAACTACAGTATTTTTCGTATTCTAAACCAAAGAGAGGGAATTTTTAATTAATGATAGACCAGTAAACGATATGCTGTATTAATATCTGTTTATGTCTAAACAACTTAATGAAAAAATGAAAAATTGCTTGTAACATCAGAGGTTTAAGATTTACAGTGTGAATCGGAACACGTTTTCTCTTATGGTTTATTTTTCTATACAGTAATAGTTTTATGTAATATATGAAAACATATGTATGAATATGTATTGTAACAATATTTTGTTTGTTCTAATTACTTGAAGAGTTTAAAGGTGCCAAGAAAATACTTGGTTAAACAAAAGAGTCAACGCCTAATCCAAAAGACATGGAACACACAATAAAAGAATTTAAAAATAGCAAATTTGTTAGAAAAACTGCACAGAATTATTCTCTGACATCTACAACATTGCACAAACATCTCAAAAAAAAAAAAAAAAAAAAAAATAAAAAAAAAAAAAAAATAAATAAATAAAGAGAGGGATGCAAACAGTACTAAGGGCTGAGGATAAAAGCGTGTTAGTAGATCGTGTTAATACATGCAGTGATTAGGGCTACTCAATAGATTCACTTACCCAATGACTTCTAGTAATGGATAACACAGAACAGGGCTGAATTTGTATTAAATTCTACTTCTGCAATTCGAATATAATTTCTAAAAATAAATTTTAATTTTTCTTGATTTCAAAGTTGTTTTCTAATTTTTAAAAAGGCATATCTTTACTTGTATATAAAATAAAGGCTTTGTTTCACAGTAACTATGTGTTCCTATTCCTCTCTTATCATTATTACCTGTTTTTCTTAACCCTATTAAAGTTTGAATCGGAATAAATAAAGATTATAACATTTGTTCCGATTCACCCCTATCTGCGGGATGAATCGGAATACCATTAAAAAAATAAATAATATCTATATAAACAATAAAAATGTTTCGTTTTTGCTTAAAAAGTAAAGAACAAAACAAGACCGAAGTTTCTAGTAGAAAAATAAAAAAATCAGTTGTTGCTTTTTTTTTAACGCTAAAGTTGAAAAGTGTTCCGATTCACCCCATTTTACGGTATAAGGATTAATGTAATTTTTTTTTTTATATAAAATAAAATTTTTCGGTTTGTGTTTGGTTCGGTTTTCTAAGGGATGAGAAAAGTTACTGGTCTTTGACTAGCAGACCACCAAGGATTTCGAGCACTGAGATTGGTAAGTTTTGATATGCTTCTCAAAACAAAGCCAAGGAAAAGCAATGCCGTGTTTTAGATTTGTTGAGCCGTATTTAATTGCATCTATTCTATTGTTGACTTAGAGAACATTTTAACAGCTGTATATGTATGCAGGGCTTGAAATTTGATTTTTCCAAGAACGAGAGTCTCCCTCCCAACATTTATAAATGGAGGGGAGTTTAGCTGTTTGGGAGGGAGAAAAAAATCTTTAAAATACACTATTCTTTATGTGTCATTTAAAGAATTATAAGAATACAGACATAACAAAATACTACTGAAAAAATTTTTAACAACTGAGAATAATTATGTAAAATGTGTTTTTAAAAAAAGAAGTCAAATACAGCCAGGGAGGGAAGTTATCCGCGATCTTCAGAAGAAATTAGTGATTTTTCTGTGATATTTTAATAAAATCGGCAATTTATTGCAATCTTTTGTCAAAATCTGTGTTTTTTTCCTACGATCTTTTAAAGAAATCGGAGTTTTCCCGTGCTTTTTTCTTCATGAAATCGGCATTTTTTTGACGATTTTTAGAGAAAATTTGCTTTTTTATGCAATCTTTTCTCGTAAACGCGTTTTATTCCCGTGATCTTTTGACGAAATTGGCGTTATTTTATTTTATTTTTTTTTTCCAAAGATCTTTTGACAACATATTTTTAAGCGATCTTTTATCAAAAACGGTGTTTTTTTTCCTGTGATCTTTTAACAAAATAGGTGTTATATCCGCATTCTTTAGATGAAATCGATGCTTTCCCGTGTTCTTCTGACGAAATCAGCTTTTTATCTGCAATATTTGGTGAATTGCCATTTTTTCCGCGATCCGCACAGGAAATTCCCATTTTTCAGCGATCTTTTGATAAAGTTCGTTGTCAAAAATATAGACGAAATCATCGTTTTTTCACGAAATATTGACGAAATGTGTGCTTTTTCGGCAATCCTTTTATGACATTTACATTTCTCTGTGATTGTTTTTTCCGCACGCAAAACCGTACAAGTTAGCAACTCTAAATTTGAAATAGAATCACTTCTTTTTTGCTACAGAAAATAGTACAAAACGTGTCAATCGATCGCAGGAAAAAATTTGGGAAATTTGTCGATCGGTCGCAGAAAAAATCATGCATTTTAAGGATTTTTCGCAGTAAATTTTCGCAAAATGTGTTAATTAGTCGCACAAAAATATCATAAAATTCACAAAACGGTCATGAAAGTTGATCGTAGTTTCAAAATGCAAAATTTTTTGGGCGGGAGCCTCCTGCACAAAAAGTTTAACAGCTCCACTTAAGCTTTATTTAGCCTACACAACCTTTTAGAGAACTAAGAAATTGTTGAAAAGTCAAAGTGACTGCTGTCAATAACAAGAGTGCAGAAAATGTTTTTACTCCCAACATTTCCCCTAATCCATACAAAATTTTCCCCAAACTTTTACGATATATTATTATAACATATTAGTATAACATGTAATATTAGTATAATTTATAGACTTATATAGCATAACATTAGTATAACTTATAGACTTACATAAATTCTGTATTACCATAGGTATAGATTTTTTTCTCCCAAACTTTCTCAATATTTGCACGCATGTATATATTATTCTGGGATCAATTTTGTAAAGGTCACCATACATATCTTTCTAATTGTAGTGGGAAATTTTCTATCTTGAGTAATTATGTAATTCATTGTTAAAATCAAAATCAATTGTATATTTTTGTGCAAAATTTCCCTAGATGGTCTAAATTTCCCCCAGATTCTAGATCACTGGATCGGAATATTCTACACCCCTGGTTAATAAATGTAGTCCTAAAAGTTTTTACAATGGGTGTGTCATTTATTTATTTTATATTTTTCTAAATACAGGACGACACACACAAAACTCTCAGAATGTGATCTGTCCATATTAAATAAATATGTCTATTAACCTTTTATAAAGGGCAGATTTACATAATTTTTATGTATAAATTAGCTTTCAAGAATGAATTAATTAAACTCCCATACAAATCTATACTAAGTCTAAGATCTTTTAATGAACATCGTTTTGGAACGAATTAAGCTCATTAAGCAATTGCCCCACCCACTGTATTTAGATTTTTATGTAGTATTGTTATTTCAAGGGGATTGCCGTAAACTGCCCTCTTTCAAACTCTAAACTCGATTGGATTTTAATGTTAATCTGATTAATATAGATTTGAAATAAAAAACAACAGCACAACTGTATATGTATTCTATGTATCTGATTAAATGAGTGTTGCTTTTATATTTAACCAGTTATCTAGAATACATCTGATTCCAACCATTAGAGATCTGCATGAGCTGGAATTTCTGGGCCCGGCCCGTGTGTAAAACCCAAAAGTTCGGCCCGGCCTGTTCCAGTCCGTCACAATTTCTACTATTTTTAAGAAATTCAGATTTTTATCATATAACAGGGTTCATACTCATCAGGGGAATATGGAATTCCTGGGAAAATCAGGGGATGAATTTTAAGTTGTAAAATTCAGGGGATAATACAAAAAAAATCCCAAACCTGGGAAAACCTGCCAAAATGACAGTATATTCTGGGAAATTGGGGACAATTGTTACTGTTTGTGTTAATTATTTATAATATGTGATATCAAAATGTCGTTAATTATTGATATGGAAAAATTGTACATCCATGAAAATACATCAGGGGATTTTTTCTTGGAAAATGAGTATGAACCCTGTATAATTAAGATTCTTTTAAAGAATACTGCATATGTGCCTATGGGATGATTTTACAGTTTATTTTACAGGAAATACATATTAGCAACATCAATAATTACTTAGATTCTTAGATTTCAACATTCAAATAAAGATTCATTAAAAAAATTTTATGGTTTAGAATAAAAGGAAAAAAAAAAAAAAAAAAGTTAAAAACATCATATAACTTTTGAAGCTGTATAGTAAAAATAAGTATATGGAAATATTTCTATATCATTTCATTAAAAATTTTCTAAAATCCAAAGGAGCTACTTTCTGACACTTATCTAAATTCACTTCTTTTCAGAAACTCATAAAATTAGCAGGTATTTTTATAAGGAAACTGTATAATCGAATGGATTTATCCATTTTTTGATAAAATCAATTTATTAAAATACTGTCAAAGTTAGCGTTTTGAATAGAATTTCTGGAAACGACAGCATGGGAAGGAAGAAAAATCTGCAACCATTTGACAACAATATAATATCTTCAGGGATGCCACTTTTCTGCCTTTTGGCGGATTTCCGCTTTTTTTAATTTTTAAGAATTCGCGATTTTTGTTAAGCGATCACGAGATAAAATAACGATTTTCGTCGAACGATCGCGAAATAAAACAGCCTTTTCCATCAAACGATCGCGAAATACAACAGCCTTTTTCATCAAGCGATCGCGAAATATAACATCGATTTTCGTTAAAAAATCGAAAAAAACGGCTATTTTCATCAAACAGTCGCGATATAAAGCAGCAATTTTCATCAAACGGTCGCGATATAAAGCAGCAATTTTCATCAAACGATCGCGAAACGAAACAGTGGTTTTCTTGAAACGATCGCTATGTGAAATGGCGATTTTTGTCTAACGATCGCTAAATAAAATGGCCATTTTCGTCAAACGATCGCGATATAAAACGGCGATTTTCGTCAAACGATCGCGAAACGAAAGAGTGATTTTTGTGAAACGGCTATTTTTGTCAAAGGATCGCGATGTGAAACGATGATTTTTGTCAAACGATCATGATGTGAAACATCTATTTTCGTCAAACGATCGCTAAATAAAACGGCGATTTTTGTCAAACAATCGCAATGTAAAACGACGATTTTCGTCAAACGATCGCGATATTAAACGGCGATTTTCGTCAAACAATCGCAATGTAAAACGACGATTTTCGTCAAACGATCGCGATATTAAACGGCGATTTTCGTCAAACGATCGCGAAACAAAGCGGTGATTTTTCTGAAACGACGATTTTTGTCAAACGATCGCTAAATAAAACGGCGATTTTCGCCAAACGATCATGAAATAAAACAGTTATTTTCGTCAAATTAAAAAAAAAAAAAAAAAAAAAAAAAAAACTGCAAAATTTTGCTATTCACTCGCGGAATAATCATTGAATTTATTGCTGGGTTACTTGAATTGGTTTAAAATGATGCGATACATAAAATTCTTCACTGAACCTGTTGCTGGGTTACCTTAATTGATGTAAAATACTGTGAACTAAAAAAAAAATCATTTTAACTTACTCTTATAAATTAAAAGTTTACAACTAAAGAAAAGCTGTAATTTTTTATTTAGTTTATTATAAACAATATTTTCAAAATTGTGAAAATATTTTTTTATTTGATGAAAATTATTTTTTTATTTGATGAAATATTTTTTTATTGTGAAAATATTTTTTTATTTTCAAAGTTGTGAAAAATGTCGTAAATTTTACTTTACGCATAATTTCCTCTTTTTTGTTATTTTCTGAGTGTCATCCCTGTATCTTATATCTCAACAAGGTAATACAAGTATTTTATTTACCAAAATCAAAAATGCTATTCAATTCCAAATCTCTTCAATAGTCAGGCTTGTCAATTTTATACTTTTACTATTAAAAATTAGTCAGAAAATATGTCAAACTTCCTCGTTGTTGAGAAGTGAATTTAAGAATCACTAAGAAGTGTATATATACAGACCTACCGTCAGGAGAAAAATTCCGAGAGGGGTTGCTTCTTCGGAAGATACCAACTGACAGAGGTGGTTTGAAATCCAAAGGCTGCGATAATCTCCCATTTTTTTCACTCCTAGTACATACAAAAGAAGCCAACAGTACTGCAGTCACCCTAAAATAAAGTGGACGAGTCCGTTTCTATAGTGACCACGGGGAGAAAAATATTTTTCACGGTCTTTCTCGTTATGGGTGGACTGTATATATATATCCAAAGATTACTTTAACATAAATTTTTTATCATTATTAATAATTTTACAAATCATGTTGTCTGCCCTAAACTTCTTGAGAACAATTAAGTCTAGTTCTCAGCTCGTTTATATGTAGAAAAACAATGCAAGCCTGATCTCGGTCTGGCACGAGTCTGCTAAAATAAATATTAAGCCTGGGTTACACACAATGTAATCCAGTGCCGATCTTTACACTGTTGAAGTTACATTTCTACATGGATGTTGTCAAACTAAGTATCGCCTCATGACTCACATTTTTACATGTTATTTTCATTAAAGCCATATTCATTTCAAATAACTCATATTTTATCATTTCTGAGCAAATCTTTATAATGGGCTGGTAATTTTTTTATCGGCCTGGTCCGTTCAATTATTTTTTATGTTGCATAACACTGCATTTTTGTCTTTTAGGTCATTTTTGAATTCTTTGTGGATCAACTAAAAGGACTAGAAGATCCATCTAAGCCTTCTTTCAAACGCCATTTTTACCTTCTTGAGGTAACTTTTATAGATTTTTTTTGTTTGTTTGTTTGTTTGATGCCAAAAAAAAAAAAAAAAAAAAAAAAAAGTGCACAAGTTTTGAATTTTATATAAATTCTGAAACTATTAAGACTATTCTTTTCCTTTAATGTTCTTGATGTTTCTGTTGTTGCAGAAACATATTTTCAAGATTTTTTTTTTCTTGTATTTAATTGTATAAATATTCAATTAATATTTGTTGTATATGAATCACTTGCTTAACATCATAACACTTATCAGTACTAAACATTTTTATTCATATAATTATACAGATATTATATTTATGAAACATCCAGAATTTTTCAATTAAATTCTAGAGCCAAAAGAAATTGAAAATGCACCTGTTACTTCTAGAATTTAAAACTTACTGTTTTTTAATTTCAAAAACTGCACAAGTCACACATTTAAAAAAAATTCCGGAATTTGTAAAATATGTGCTATATACAACAGTTAATTCTTAAGAATTTATTTGTGCCTATTATATTTCTTAAATCTCTAAATTTCTAAGTCAGTTATCGCTTATTTATTTTGTGAGAAATAGGACTTAGTGCCCTAACAAGTGATGGTGTTAAATATTTACATTTTAATACTACTATCTTCAGATAGTATCTGCACTATTAAATGGCAAAAATAATTTGATGATCACTAGTTAGAAATAGTGATATTCAAAATCTGTAATTCTTCACACTTATTCATTAAATGCACATAATCATATTCACTGGCATGTTCAATCGCATTTCTTTATTCTGTTGTTGGCCATTCTGACAAAGCAACAACTTGGTATAACTATTTTTTATAATTGATTACAGCATTTGAGACATAAGAGTGTGATCTTTCTGAATAAGCTTACCAATTTTTAACTTTAGTAAATGGTTTGAATGGTGTATGTTAATAAACAATAACAAAATACTTCCCAAATTTTTTTTTATTCTTCATTTCCAAATGATGCATGAATAAGACTCTGTGTGTGTACCAGAGCATTTCCTGGCTCACAAGGACCAAGATGAGTTTTAAGTAAGAGTGAATTTTGATTTTAAAGCTCAGTGGTGTTATGGTCAGAGCATCTGGCTGCATCACCACAGGTCCTGAGTTTAACTCCCAACCAGGTACAATTCACCCAGCTTTCCATCCTTTTGGGGTCGATAAAATGAGTGCGAAGCTTGCTTGGGAACTAAATACTGATGGTCTCGTGTTTAGTTGCCTGACCACCTGACTACCAGTAGCCACATGGTTGCCTGACCTCGGCCTGATGCTGACACCTGGCCGAGACACATGCTGCATAGTACCTCGCATAGTAGGCCCAAGGTCTAGTAAAAAGGGATAAGCACTGTCAGTGCTGATCCTTCATGGATTGTAATGACACAGAGTTTATTTTTTAGAATTTAGATTTTTAATTAATAACTCAATTCTCAATAATTATTAGAATTTTAAAGTTTTGAGTTTCAGGTGCATCTGGAGATACTGGGCTAGCTTCCCAGAAAATTTAAGTCTCATGCATGCTATAGGTTAGGGGTGCACAACCTTTTCAAGAGAAGGGCCATTTACAAATATGTCTGGATGGTTGAGGGCCACATCAATAATATGGAGATAATATTTATTTCGAAGTCAGTCTGTGGCCTATATTCAGATAAAAAATGTTTTCAGAAGGAAATGGGGGGATACTCCTTTAGTTTTTGCTTAACCAGTCAAAATATTTAATTCAGTTGGTAGAGATATATCAGCAGTTTTTACGTTTGTATAACAGATCTAGCAGGGATTATTCTCAAGATGTAATATTATTCCTTGACTTTATTTAGGAGAGTAAATTTTGTTTTATTAAAAGTGCTAAAAAACAAAGATGACTGGCTGGTGCCGAAAAAAAAAAAGTGATCTTTATGAACGAAGGAGAGGGAAGGAGCTATATCAACAAGATTTTTCTGTGTCTCATCACTGAAATTCAAGATTTTTCAACTCCCGATCAAAAAAATGTGCAGCTTTCCATGCGTGATCGACCAAATTAGAACTGTTTACAAAAATAATCGACAAAGTTCGCAATTTTTATGAAATGTATCGAGAAAACTCTATCTTTCCAAGCCTAATCTATAAAATTTGCAAATTTTACGAAGCCGATCAACGAAATTTGCGATTTTTATAAAGCTGATCGGTGAAATTTGCGATTTTTCTTAGCATGATCAATAAGATTCAGGATTTTTCTGCAGCAGATCAGCAAAATTGTCAATTTTTACAAAGCTGATCGACGAAATTTGCTATTTTTACAAACTCTATTGACAAAATTCGCGATTTTCACAAAGCCGATCAGCAAAATTCACGATTTTTCTTCGGCTGATCGACGAAATTATGGATTTTTACGATGCAGATCGGTGAGAATCATGATTTTTACAAAGCTGATCGACGAAATTCGAGATTTTTACAAAGCTGATCGACAAAATTTGAGATTTTTACAAAGCAGATCAACCTAATTTGACATTTTTATGAAGCCGATCCACAAAATTCATGATCTTTACGCAGCCCATCGGGCGAAATCCGTGGTTTACGAAGTGATCGAAAAAATTCACAATTTTTCCGCGCTTGATCAACAAAATAAGCTATTTTTACAAAGCCAATATTGGCATATTCGAGATTTTTACAAAGCCGATCGTCGATATTCGTGATTTTTACGAAGCCGATCGAGAAAATTCACAATTTTTCCGTGCCTGATCAACAAAATTCACAATTTTTCTGCATTTAATCAACAAAATTAGCGATTTTTATGAAGCCGATCGACGAAATTTGCAAATTTATTTAGCCGATTGACAAATTTGCGATTTTTTGCGACTGATTGACGAAAGTTTCAATTTTTCTATGCCCGATCAACGAAATTTTCAATTTTTAGGAAGCCGATCGAAAAAATTGGAATAAAGTCAATAAAAACCATGATTTTTCCATGTCCGATCAACGAAATTTGTACTTTTCAGCCTTCAACTGACAAAATCTGCATTTTTTTATGCGGCAAGATAAAATTTGCATTTTTTTCTCTTGATAAACTTACAAAATTCACGATTGTTTCATAGCCGATAAAAGAAGTTTTTAAATTTTTGCGCATCATCGCAAAATTTGTTATTTTTCTGTGCTTTATCAACAAACTTTGCGATTTTTTCGTTCCTGATCGACAAAATTTACGATTTTTTCGTGCTTGATGAACAAAATGCATGTTTTTTACACGACAAACCAAGAAAACATGAGATTTCTCCTCAGCCGATGAGTTTAATTTGCAATTTTTTCGTTTATCATCAACAAACTTGACGATTTTTTCTTGCCCGATCAACGAAATGTACGATTTTTCACTTTCGACAGACAAAATTTTTGATTTTTCCGTGCCTGAATTGCAAAACTTGCGATTTTTCCGTATTCGATCGGCTAAATTTGCTTATTTTTTCCCAGCCTCATGGGCAAAATTTGCGTTTTTTTTTTTTTAAATCTGAGGAACGAAATGTGCGATTTTTCCGTACTTGGTCAGTGAAATTCGCGATTTTTCCTTGTTCAATCTACGAAATTTGCCATTCTTAAGTGACTGATGAAATTTTATATTTGCCCACAGTAAATTGACAAAATTTACGATATCCTTTTGCGACTTTTGCACAAGAATTGCAATTTTTTCTAGTTGTAAATTGACGAAGTTCGCAGGCCACATGTTAACCAATCACGGGTCACTTTTGGCCCGCGGGCCACAAGTTGTGCATCCCTACTATAGGTTTTGCTAGCTATTGCAGGCATTTGCACACTCATAGAGACAGAGGGAAACTTTCTTTTATTAATGTAAGATCCTAGTTTATTAATTTCAAAACTGAAAAATAATAAATAAATAAAACAAATTATAATGTGGTTATTCTTACATCTCTTATTTATAATGTTTTTTTTTTTATTATTTTAGAATTTTTCATGTGTTAAGACATTCAACATTTGTGTAGAATTGGAAGATACCCAAAAAATATTGTGTCGTCTCTTCAAATTGATGTTCAAAATAATTAAGTATATCTTACTATTTTTTTTTTAAATAGTTTTTCAATGTTTTATATGTGTGTAACTTAAGTTTATCATAACTTTTTTTTAACACTTTTAAACAAAGTTGAAAAGTTCCTCCTTGCCTCCTTTGAGTAAAAATTGATAAACCTTTATTAGGGTCACCTTTGCATGTTTGGTATCATATATGAAATTTGTAGGATTAATAGTTCATTTAAACGGGGCATCCTAAAAAATTCTATTAAATTATGGTATATGGGGATTAATCATTTACAAAGTACTTAAATGACATTGCACTATTTCATATGTATTGAAACTGATGTAAATAATTAGATTTCACTACAAGATAATTACAATAGAATAGGGTATTCATGGCATTTGTCATTCATTTACATAGATACACAAAGGAAATTGGTTACAGTACTGTCCATGGATAATGATTGTTGGAAGTGTGTTTTTCAATTTGGTATGAACTTTTAAATTTAACAGTTTCTTTACTTTTTACTCAATGTATATAAATTCTATACGTCATATAAAAAGCTCCACAAAAGAAATCACATGTCCTTATTAGCAGAAATAGCTTAGGGAAAATTTTTGACTAAATTATATATGTATTACTTAAGTGAACTAAATTTTGGCATGCATATAGTTAATTTATTCAAATCTATATATCTTATACAGTAGGGGAAGATGGGGATACTTGAGCCATTTTTTGAATTTTAATTTTTTTAAATTTTTTATAATTTCTTAGAATAAAATAAAGTATTGAAAATGAAAATTTGATATTTTTTCTTCAACTGAAAACCACTTTCAATTCATTTTGAACTATTTTTCTATGTGTAATAAATGTTTATTTTTTGTTTTACATCGTGGTTCAAGTGTCCCCATGGGGGGGATACTTGAGCCATTGTGAAGGGATACTTGAGCCACTACGGAAAAATACCTACAAAAGTAATTTTTTTCGCTTTATTTTTACACAAACATTTTACAGAATGATAAATTATGAAACATAAAGTCCTTCAAAACCAATTGAGAAAACAAAGCTAGTAATATGATCATTTTTTGTCGTTAGAACTGGTTGTCGAAGGATAATTTCAACTTGAGTTATAATGACGGTAGAAACATCCTCAGTTCATAGCCATTTAAATTTGGAATCTGCAATTCTTCGGGCAAATTTCATTTTCAAAATATTAAGCACTATTTTTACAGTTTTCTTTCTGGCATATTTTATTAGTAACCAACCATCAATAGAAGGTTTTCTTTTCACATCATCACCATCATTGACAGAATTTTCCTCTAATGATATTGTCAAACTCATGCTTTTAATTTAGTAGCTGTCGGAATTTAAGCCAGATGTATCATTCTACTATTTCAAACACTTTTTTGATTTCACAGGAAAAGATTTTGTCTTCCTCTTTGGCTCTATGCAGGTAAGTTTGAACTGGGATTTTTGTTGCTTTTCTTGTTTTTTGTGCGCTCTTCTTACCAATTTTTCTTCAATTTTCTTTGTTAAAAAAATGTTACAGCAACAGAGGTTACGATTTCAATATAAAATATTAATCTTAATTTGTTATATTAAAAAATAAATATTTTAATATGTTGGACCTAACTAATTAAAGTATTAGAGATTATAGCCTGTAAACAGTTTTAAAAAGTTATTTTAATTTAATAAAAGTTAAATTGAAAACTAAGTTTACATTTATCTAGACAGGCTATTTTGCTAGTCAAAATGAAAAATAAAATGGATATTTTCATTTAAAAAATATACATTTTTAAACATTTTTAGGTCGTTATTTTTTTAAGAAAAAAAATAAAATGAAAAATTATTCTCCCTTTTATCCATAAAAAAAATCTATTAGTGAATATAAGGATGGAATTTTATTTTTTGTTTGTTTCACCCATGTTTAATTTCTAGTGGGGATGGTTGAGACATGGCTCAAGTTTCCCCACTCTCACTGGCACAAGTATCCCCACTACCACTATTTTTGTTTCCCAGAGTTTTACTAAATAAAGCATGCAGCTATTAGAACTATTTTAGATTCAAAATACAATTGAAATTATGCTTATTAAATTTATGTATATACTTGCAACTTTAAACAAAACTTTGATTACAAAAAAACAAAAAAACCATGCACCCAAATATTTACTTCAGATAGGGAAAAGACAACTATTAATCACTATACTTTCAAAATGGTACCAAGATGTGTGATTTCTTTTTTACATGTTCAGAACTATAAATATGTTACCATATTGGCAGTTTTAGAAAGAAAAATTAACCAACAGTAGAGATAATATGGGTGGCTCAAGTATCCCCACTCTCCCCTACTGCTCAAAGAATTTGGACAATTTTCTGATTGTAGATGAGAATAGCTGAAATTAGGTTTTCAAATGTGTTATGCATTTCCATATGGTTGAATTAGAATATTTTAAGCTTATTAAACTGTATAGTCTTGTTACATTATTCTGAATGTGCTTGAAAGTCTTTCATAAATTATGCTTGATGCATGATTTCTTTTTCTTGTTTTATTGTATTTCCTAATATAATTAAGTTTTTTTTAGTATATGTAGATTGACTTTTAAAATTTTCTATTATAGCGAAAATCATTCTGCAAGGGTCAAAAAATTTATGTTGGATATGTTAAGTCCTTTAATAAGTGAGGCTGATGTTGTTTCACAGGAACTATTAGATGTCATACTAAGTCAGATAATAGAACCCGCCAAAGTTAGTCTCTCTCTTCTTTTTTATTTTCCTCCATTCTTTCCTTGTGTATGAATAAAGAAATAATTTGATCTCACCATTTTATTATAGTCAAAGAACCGTAATGCTTGTTCTCTGGCACAAGACATTTTAAAGAGAAATATATCTGCCCTTGAGCCATACATCCAAACTGTAAGTATATATTTTACTTATAAAGCTAGATTACTAATTTTAAGATTGTTATATTTATATAATAATGAAACACGTCCAAGAAATAGTAAATCTGAATTTAATGATGTGAATTTTTATTTTTATTCATTTATCTAACAAGGCATAATACCAAAAGTGGAAAAGTATCCAGGTCAGTCTTTGAACCTGGATACAACCCTGGATCCCTTTGGTTCAACAGAATGGATGCTCTGTCAATCCCCACAATGTTGTTGCACTGAACCAAAGATCTAGGTTTGAACCCATACCTGGATTATTTTTCACTCTGTTGGTTTTATGTCTTTGTTAGCAATGTGAATACAAATTCACATAATTAAACTTGCTACAATTATTTTCATGCATATAAACACGCAAACCAGGGTTGGCAAGTTTTTGACATTGTGGGGTTTTCCGTCATGTGAAAAACCTCTTGTCAAAAACCCCATCGGAAACCTCAAATAATACACTGATCTGTAAAATTTCAAATTAAATATCTGTTACACATATACAACATTAGATGTAATATTAAAAATTCACTATTACTGTATTGTATATTATCATTTCCAGAAAAAAAGAAAAAAATCTGTCATAAATCTGGCCTGCCTCCAAATTTGCTGAGCTAGCAATGCATCTGCTTAAAGCCTTGCTAGCTCAGCATCAATTGAGATAGTATTTTCTAACTTTGGCTTCATACACTTAAAATGCAGAAATCATTTGAGTGTAAATAAATGTGATAAATTGGTTATAGTAAATAAGTGTAGTTATAGTTAAATAAGTTGCTGCAGGGTAAAATTGAACTAGATTAAGTGTACAAAATCATTTTCTTCTGTTTGAACATTCTAAAAAGTAAAAATGTTTTATTGCAATTAAAGTAGTTTAATTTTTTTGTAATTATTAAATTACAGTAATTAATTTTACATAAAAAATTACTTAAATCATTAAGACCTCTGCAATGTTTCTCTCTTGTTCTTAAAATGTTTTAAAGCATATTGCATGTTTTTGACGGTTTAAGCCAGTTTTTGGTGGTTTAAACCAGTTATTGACGGTTTAAACCAGTTTTTGACGCTTGTCTTGTCAAAAACCAGTTTCTGACGTCAGAAACCCAACCCTGACACAAACAGTAAAAATAAACAAATTGCCATGAAACCAATGATAGAGATTGGGATTTTTTTTTTTTTTTTCTTCAATTTTTCTTCTGTTGTTTCATTTATGTGGGTTTATAAATATTGTAATATTTTTCTAAAATTGGCAGTATTTATTGTAAATGATTACAATTAGGTTTTTAAGGAACTGTATTCAAAAGTCAGTAAACATTTTTGGAAATAAATGTAATAGTTGTTTTGAAACAATCATCACTCTGAGTTTTGAATGTCTCTGTTAATAAACAAGAAAGTAAAAAAGTTTCACAGTGGGTAGACACAAATTATCAGATATGGAAAAAAATTAATCCAAAGAAAGATAGTTATATGAAAGATAGTCTGTAAAAGCAAAAAAACAAGGCTTGATTATCGATCCTATCCATTACAAAATGCGTGATAAACACGAAAAAGGAAACAATCTAATGTTGAACTAATTAATTGTAATAGACCAAGTTTTTTAAATATAGAATTTATATATAAGTCTTATATTTTAATCTTTGAATAAATCATTTTCCAAACAATTGTTGTAATTTGTCAAATTTCATTTTATTATTATTATTATTATCTTACCTCATTAGCAAATAATTCTCCTAGTATCTGTAACAGATACTTAAAGAACAAAAAATAATCTACAGATGAAATACTTTTACAGTTGAAGCATTAATTAGTCATACAATCATTTACCTGTGGCGTTTTTAGGCATTCTATAAATTTTTATTAATAATGTTCTTAACTTTTTGGATTAAGTAATTAAGAGCTAAACATAATATGAAGCAAAATAAAGGTTCAATGAAAAGCAATCTGCAAAAGTTAAAAGAAAATTTGACTTCCGTCTGAACTTTTTGCTACCAGGATCTTATACATATGTAAAAAATGTTAATGTAATTTTTTGTATATCACTTATAATCATTAAAAGTGGGAAAAGGAGACAGATGTACTTGCTTATTATGTTTCACAACTCATTTCTGCATCCCCCAGAAATTTGCTGTTACAAATTTCTAAATTTTTTTAAAAATGCAATTTATATTATCTTATTTAGCACTTATAATACAATTATTGTAATTAATGAAACATTATTATTATAATTTTGATCTTGTATGAAATTTCTATGCATACACAAAATTGTCAACCTAAAAAAGATTTTTTTAATTATCAGAGGCAAATGCAATATTGTATACAGGGTATATAAAGATGTAATTGTCAAAGGCTACATAAAAAAACTAATCATTTGATCTGTATTTAAAATCTTTTTTATAAAACACTTATTATTTCCTCACAACGCTAAGATGTAACATAAAAATAATAATTTTAAAAACTAAAAAATGCATAATATAATTTTCCCGTAACTCATTTCAGAGCCAAAATGATGCCAGTACATGTTCGAAGTTGTATCAGTTAGTAGTTTTCCTGATGTTTTTAATAGTACTGTTTTAGGTCATGTTGTGTTGCTATCAGTTTGTGATTTGATTGTTTTGTTTTAATATCTTTTTCTACAATGGAAAAATGCATGTGCTGCTTAAGTAAAGTATTTAAATTTTCGTATGATACTTTTTCCATATAGGTATGGTTGTATATGTTTTGTGCTAACTGTTATTATTAAAAATTGCTTGTAGCACAGTCTTTGTAAAGAAAATTGTTAGAAAATTTAATTTTGATTAATTTTTTCTTTTCAGTGAAATTTCATTCGATTGAAATTTTCCCAGAGATCATTTGTTAACATTAAAGCATGAACATAAATGTAATAAATGACTGATTTAAATGTTTTGCATGTTTTCTTTTCTATGCTTTATTTTACTTTATATACATCTTTGCATGTGAAATGTTTTTATTATTCATTTTTATCCCCATAAAAGTTTTGGTATTAAGCTTTGTGTTTCTTTCTTTCTTTTATTTATTTTAGTTTTTTAACAATGCTCTCATTCTTGGAAAGACTTTGGAAAGTGAACTTGCTTGTCATCTTTATGAGCTTATTTATGAATTAAATGGTATTTGTCCCTCCATGTTAATTGTAGTTTTACCACAACTTGAATTCAAAATTAAAGTAAGCATTTATTTATTTTTGATTACATAGAAAACACATTTAGGGCAGTGGTTTTATTACAAAAATAGTTTGTTCACATCTGTATTTCTTTACTGGCAATTGCTTTTGTCTTGTATATCTGTAATTTTTCAGTTTTTATTAAAAAAAAAAAAAAAAAAAAAAAAAAAAGTTAAGTGCATGTATGAGTGTTGCTCTATTTGTATGCATAAAGTGATTGATTATAATGTGTTATTGAATATTCCACAAAGCAGATGAACATTGTTATGCTGTTTCCAGGCAAAGTTTCATTTGAGTTGTAATAAAAAAAAATATAAATGCTTTTAAATGTTTGAGGGAAAAGTAACAAGTTCAAAAATATACTTCCATGTTTATACTTAAGTTAGCTGAGTCCCATTGTGTTGCCAGGACCCCTGATAGTATTCTTAAATGAATCTAAAATCTTAGTTTAGAATCTCATAAAAAAACCCAATCTTGAAATGATTAAATCTCAAATCTGGTCTCCGCTGCCTATAGCACCATACAGTAGGTATGCTGTGCACTCACTGCATTGTAAAATGAAAACAATCTCAAACAGAACAAACCTCGAACCGGGCCCCCTCTGCCTACAGCACTGCTTAGGAGGTATGCTGCACATGCATTGCAAACTCTTGCCAAAAAAAAAAAAAAAAAAAAAAAAAAAAATCAGACTTGAATATTTTAGTTTCACATTTTACATTGGGGCAAAATCTATTAACAAAACTATTTCTGAGCGAAATTTTGTTAAACAACCTACCCATAGATATATTACTCAAGAAAGTGACAGACTTAAACAAGAATTTAAGATATTTGTTATAATTACTATCCGAAAATAGTGATAAATACACTTTTGAAAAACAGTGTGGTTTTAAATATTTCATTGCATCCTCCTAATTTCTTTTTATCCCCCCCCCCTTCCCCCAAATTGAATGCTGTCTACTCTTTAAAATCTCTATTATGTGTTTTAATCTATTTAAAAGTTCAAAATCAATCAGTACATCATTTTTAAAAATTTTAACAAGCTCATATTCTAGCAGTGTATTTCTTTTCCTTTTTATAAATCGAATTTTTCATAAAACAAAAACTTGTAGGTTGATTTTTATAAAATGTAGATATTATTAAATAGCATTTAAAGATGGGGCTAGATGCATAATTTTAAAATCTCTAAATGATAACCATTTGAACATATATATTTAACCATTTAACTTAAGAAAATTAATGGCATTCAAAAGGATCTTAGTATAAAAATCATTTGTGGTTTCAAAAACGGATTTTAAAATGAGGGTTTGAAAAAAATCCTCTAATTAATCAAATAATAATTAATATCAAAAGCTGTAATTGAGTTACAGCGAAGAAGTTTACATATCTGAAATCGGCAAAAAATTCTACATATAAATGTATGAAAATTAAAATTAAATTTTATATTTTATAAAATTTATATTCATTTGAAAATGTCCTCTAATGAAAGGCATCAGTTGTCTGTAATGAACACCTGTGTTCATGGCGGAAATGTCGAACCTTCTTTTGATGGAAAGAAACAGATTTTTTTACTTCCTAAAACCCCAGAGGAATAATTCAGGGTTGCCACGCCACCTGGAGAACCTGGAAAACCGGGAAAACACAGGGAATTTTAAATCTCCTCCCAAAACAGGGAAAATCCAGGGAATTTTTAAAAAAATCCTAAAAAATCTGGAAAACACAGGGAATTTGATAATGGCAAATTATAACATTTCTAATTAGCCTTCATACACGCATATATTTTTTCGCACTCAACATGGAATAAATGCATTGCAATACAGGGAATTTTTTTTCAAGATTAGAGTGGCAACCCTGTAATTTTTTGATATATGAAAGGAGAATTTTTCTTGCAATTTTCAGGTTTTTAGGCCCAGTAGAGTTTAAAATACAGTCCTTTTTTAAAAAAAAGCCCAGAACATTTATCACCCTGTCAGTATTCGAATTATATTCTATCCCCCTTTCTTCCTCTTTTCGACTAAATATTGTGCAGTTTAGTAAAAATCTAAATTTTTGTTGAATTATTGTTGAGTTATTTTCTCAACTAATTATTAGAAATTTAAACTTCTGCATCTCAGATGCACCAAGAAAGGTCTTTGACTATATTCACAAAAAAATTTAGCTTCATATGTGCTGTTGATTTTGTTAGCCATTGCAGACACACAGACAAATAAAAGGACAATTTCTTTTATTAGTATAAATTTTTCTTGGGTGAAATCTGTTTTCTTTTAGATTCAATTTATGTTGGACATAAATTGGTTCAAAGGCCCCAAGATCCATCTTGCAAAACTGCTGTACAGGATGCTAAATATTCTAATTTATCACAATGTCGTTGTATAATACAAAATGTAATAACCAGCAGTCATATGAATAATATTTTGCTAAGCATTCTTTAAAACTACAATTTTTATATTGCTATTGCAAACAAGCCATAAACTTAAAAGAATTGTAACATTTTATGAATGTCCTATCTCCATAAATCTACATATAACTCTTACACATCTTGTGGAGTAATCTCTGAATTTATCCTTTTGCATGTTACTGAAGATGAAACCGACATCATTTAAAAGAGCAAAATAGTGATCATTAAAGCTAGACAAATGAAAACCAATTTCCCAAGTGAATAAAAATCAGTTAACCAAATGCAAATCTCTACCAAGTAACTTAATCTCAGATTTAACTCACCCTAGCATCCGAAACCCACAGTATTGTTTTAAATGTCAATGCTTTAGACATTCAAAGGCATCATGCTGAGGTAAAATCACCTGTGGTCAGTGCAATGCAGCTGATCATGAAAGTGTTTACTATATTGCTTAAGCTCACTGTAAATTGTAAAAGAAAAATCACTCATCCTATTCAAAATCTTGTGAACAGTAAATAAAAAACGGAACAGGAAAATAAAAAAAGGCAATACAGGTAACACTTATAAAAGAAAATATATTGTACTTTGAAGCCATGAAAATAGTTGAATCCAGACTTCCCAAAGTTAGGGTATCATTTGCTGCTGCCATAACAAAAACAGCTTTATAAAACTTATCAAAATGTAGCATCTGAAAATGAATTCATTATAGATACCAGTTGCCAATCGAAGCAAAAAAGAAATAAACCTGTTTATTAATTATAGCATGACAAATAGTTCAGTGCAATCTATTTGTTCTAAGTCACTAAATTCCCTTTCTCCTAAAATCGTCATAACATGCCTCTTCAGAGCTGTCACAATCTTTTTTTCCTAAACCTCCACTCCATAAAAGAAACTCTCAAAATACCACTAAAACAGCACTTTTAAAACAAAACCATAAATCTGATACAGAAAAGCAAAAAACTATCATTTATTAAATCCACTGTGTCATCTAAAATCAAAAAGGCGAATAATAAAACTTTGAAAAATCAATCAAATCCAAAAAGAATGACAAAATAGATGAAACATCTATGAAAGGTGAAGACATTCGTTCAGCTTCAACTTGAATCAGATTTAGAAGAGTACAATGGAGATTGTGTGTCTATTACATCTGAACAAAATGACATAGATAAACATTAGGGTGGAGTGAAAAAGTAGAATTTTATTAATCAAAATCATCATGGGAAAGTTGCATGCTGTATTACTAATATGTTAAAATCACCTTTTTATTTTTGGAATTCTAAAAAAAATATTTTTGGAATCCTAAACTTCATTACATTGTTGTTTTGTTACTATCTTCTTTGCTAGCTTTAACATCATCTGCAATGCTGATACTTCTAAGGTAGTTGACAAAAATAACATAAGATAGAAATGTGAGAAGTTAAAACAGAATATGTCATTCATCACAATAGAAATTTTGATTAACTGCATTGTTTTTTGATGGCCATAAAGCTGATATGTTGGAAAAGTATGAAATAAGGTTCAAAACATCATAAGAAAATAACATATATCACTATTACAAGTCTTTCTATTTATAATGAGCATGTTGCACTTCTAGCATCCAAGAGAAAATTATTGAACTAGAAAAAAGAAATAGTGACCAATGATCTAGTTACAATAGAGTGTGGTGGCTCGAACATCAGCACTGGTTTGGATAATCAAGTTATAAGATAGGTGGATGTTAGTTTTTAATGTCCTCTTCAGTGGCTTATCTGTATATTGCATATAAATGAGATACCACTCTACTGTTTAATTCAACATTTGAATAGACAAAATTTTTTGGGCTCATATTCATGATTTTTTGAGAAATTCCTCAAAATCTATAAAAAATTATTATTGATTAAATTTATCCCAATTTTAGGAAATTAAATTCGAGCTGTTGATTTTTCAGTATTAAGAAATGACCAGAGAATACTTGAAGCATGATGAAAATACTTCAAAATTTCCATTGTTAAAATTTGGACTGCTAAATCATTCAGAATTGTTAATCACACCTATAAGAATTTCATGACTGTATATTGTTAGTGAAAATCTCTCAAAGAATCTTTGTATCATGTGTGATGAAAGTCTATGTACTTTTTTGGTTTATGATGAATATTAAATTATGTTGTTCAGATAGAAGTAGGCATTTACTGGTTCTAATCTATAATTCCAGGTGTCTAGAGCCAGATATGCAGGATATTATTGATGTTGCAATTCAAATAAACAGCTATTTTGCTCATGATGAAAACTTCTTGTTAGATTAATAGATGTTATGTAGAACATTAGGGAACTCTCATTTAGACCAGGACTGCAGAGTCGGTGGGGAAAATGGCCGACTCCGACTCTGATATATTTTAACTCACACTCTGGGCTGGCTAATGTACTAATGTTATCTGTTGCCAAAATATTGATGGAATATAATAAAAGTAAAGCTAAAATTAACTATTTTGGCATTGTTTCTCTTTTTAGGGCTTCAAATAATAATAATAAAATAATAAAAAAAAATAAATGTTTTCAGATTTATTATTTTTACAATTTCGCATCTGCAAACTCCAACGAAGCCTAAAAAACTGACTGGAGATTTTACTATTTTGGATCTGCAGACTGAGAAGAAAAAGCAAAATTGGTACAATTTAGTTGTTATTGAGTCCTCTAGACTCGAAAAATTTCTATGGAAAGGGGGAAATGATTTTGAACAAGAAAAATTATTTTAGAAATAATTTGAAAAAATTATTGGGGATAATAATTTTATTGAGGATTCTAATGAAAAAATAAAAAAGCAAACAAAAAATATTTTTTAAATTACTTTCATAATTTTGGCTTCATTTCGGGTTCTGAAGGCCTGAAAAATCTAAAATTTAAAAGGTCAAAGGTAAAGAAATTTTACTATTTCATTAGTATTTTAGGTACTGCTGATTCAGAAAGAAAAAAAAATACCATTTCATCATATTTTTTTAAGTAAACAAAGGGTATTTTAGAATGTTGACTTTCGGTTATACAAGCCAGAAAAATTTGTGAGCAAAAAATCAGAAAAAGGCTGCTATTACAATGCTATATCATATTCTTAGTTCTTTTTTTCTCCAAAAATAGCACAAATTTATAATGGACCTTATGCACGTGACGTCACACGCCAGATCTGGCGGTATGCTAACCTGTTATTCTAGTCACTGCACCACCAGAATGCCTGAATGCGCAGACGCAAACATCGCTAGCAGACGATTTCAGCCTTTCTGGATACATTTTAACAGAAAATTTACAAATTTAGAGAATTTTCTTGCAAGCAGATCAACAATTTTGAATTTATATTACAATATATTAAGTATATGTTGCTTCAACAAAGAATTTTTTTCCGGCATTTCTAACAAAGAAGCATTAATAATTTACACTCCATAGACTGCTATGCTAAACACTGCCAGTAAATACCGCCAGCAGACGAATTTTAGCCTCGACCTCAGCTTGCATGCATAAGGTCCATTTTTGCATTACTTTCTGTTAGAGATCTTCATGAACCGTAATTTTAAAGAATGTCCCACAAAGTGTTTGACCATGCTTTTCTATTTATTCTCACCCTAACCATATCCATTGTAAATTGTTCCTATTTTATTGGTTTGATTCTGTCAAATTTATTATATTGGGCTTGACAGCCTGCTTATTTTTTATTTATCTATTTATTTATTATTATTATTATTTTTTTTTTATCAGCCTGATCCAGTCCATTACTATAAATTGTCTTAATTTTACATACACTGTCTATTTAAAAGATTGCCTTGGGTCCTTGCAGACCTTTGTATTCCGAGCTCTATCAGCAAGCCTCAAAAATATGAAGTGACATACTTATATACTAAATTTGAAATATCTACTACAGTTATGAATTAAAACAGTTTTCATTTACTCTGTATTTATTCTACTTATCCTTGTATCTATTTTGAATACTGCAGTAAATCAATCATCTTTAATTTGAGTAGCCTGAAATAATCCACAAATAACAATAATTAATTAATTTATGGATTTAAAATTAGGGATGCTCCGAATATTTGGTATCTATACGGTATTCGGCCATGTTACCGAATATTCAGTTAGGCTGAATATTCGGTTTGGCCGAATATCAAAGTATTCGGTCGAATGCAATACTTAATAAAGCCTTTTAAAATACATTTTTCAAAACTTTTCACAATTTCCACTTTTAACTGTCACTTTATAAATATATTTAAAATAATTCGAAAGAAAATCACATTTAAATAAATCAAATGTTTTTACATTATTTACCTGCTGTTTGTAAAGTATAAATTAGAAAAAAGCAGAAAATTTGTAAAGTAGAAAATTAACCATGAAAAGGATTAAAATTGTGATTTATTAGGATTCTCCTTAGGAATAAATTATGCAAGTACAGATGCAAGTTCCTAAATTTTACTTAGTAAATAATCTGTTTCTTGCTTTTCCCAAATAAAAGTCCTTAAACAAGAAAGAAAATTTTTTAAGATTAGTTATAGCTATCAAGAAAGAAATTTTTTTAGGTTAGTAATAGCTATCAAGAAAGACAAGTTTTGTTCATGAAATCATAATCATCGTATTGAGTCATAAGTACATTGTGTTTCATTTCACTCTAGGTCAAACTTGTGGTTTCATTTGTTGCATTAACAAATAAGATACAATAACTACATTTTCAACTTGCATGCTTTGATTTCTGAAAAATAGGATATGATGGGAAGGGTGGAAAATGCCACTATTTATCAGAAATGTCTATGAAATGGACATTTCTTTATTCAGAATTAAGTTGAAAGTATTTATACTTTATATGGAAAAAAAATCTGCCTTGAGTTATTAAAAAAAAAAAAAAAAAAAAAAAAAAGAAAAAAAAAAAATATGGGACTGTACAGTTTTTCTTCAACCATTTTTTCATTATTTCTCTTTGATTTTAAAATGTTTGTTTCAATTCGTAGAAGAAACCATGAAATTTAAAATTTTATTAATTAAAAAAGTCTCATAATTTTGCTGTGCAAATGTTCTTATAAAAAGCTCTTGTTTATCAAAATGTAAGTTTCTTTTATTAAATATATGTAAAATTGTTTTAAAAAACAACATTTTAATACCTTTAAACTTTGAAATATAAAAAGTATTAGGAAAGCCAAGTATTCGGTATTCGGCTGAATAGTTACTATTCGGCTGGCCGAATATTCGTTATTCGGTTTAAAATCATTATTCGGCTAGCTGAATATTCGGCATTCGGCTAAAATCACTCGGCTTTTTTTTAGCGACTGACTCATATTCTTTGCCCAAAAATGAGTCCAACTCTGACTCAACAGCTCTGATTTTGACACATAAAAGCAGTAAGATAGGAGAACCAGCAACAAAGACCACTATCAAAGCAGGAATAAAAACAAAAGTTCAAAAAATAAATTTTGTAGCAAGAATTTTGTTCAAAGAGTAGAGAAAATGATGTGAAATATGTTGATAATAAAATATACTGCCTTAGTGGTGCAGCACAATCAAACAAGAATATGCATTTAGAATAATGGCCTTTAAATTAATGTTAATTGATTATTAATTAAATTATACATGATTTACATTATAAGTAATTAAATTATACATGAATTAATAATTGGTACGATAAATCTTACCTTTATAAATCTTTGTCTTCAGAATTCTTTGCTGACACATCCTATATCAATTCCTCGGATTATGATGGGCACATATCTCGTACTCCTTTTTTTTTATTTCATAATTATTATTAGTTAGTTTAATCTGGAAAAATGATCAATAATTGGTTAATTGAAGACTTATTAAAGAACAGACCCCGTTGCACATCTTGAAGATAAATCATATATTAAACACACAAAAAAAAAAAAAAAAAAAAAAAAAAAAAACTACATCTTGAATACACTATGCTGCATCCTGGCAGCTCTGAAAATTACATCCTTTTTCAAAAGCAAAACAGAACAGAAGTAAAAAATCAAAAGCTACAAAAAAAAAAGTTTTTTAAAATTCTTTTTCCCTTTTCCTTTATTTCATTTATAGTCACATGACGTTGATGCGACAACATATGGATTCGGGATAAATGTCCTTGAAAACATTATTTCAATTTATTTTCAGCTTGATTTTGTAATCGTTGAAATTTTGATAAGTTAATAGTTTGATTTAATGTACTAATTCTTTTTTTGGATGATACAAAATGTTTATATCAGAAATTTAATCAATGTCAGTTTTTAAGTTGTTTTATTTATCTGAGGGTGATTATTAGCTTCATAATTTTATAAGCTAATGGTAATCATAGCTTATAAGCTAATGGTGATGTAAATTTGTTAATTTTTATTAAAATTTGAGAAAATTAGCCTGATTTAGCTAAAATTCAGTAATTCAGTAATGCATGAAGACATCAATTCAGGAGAAAGAATTTTTTTAAATGTAATAAGTAATATAATACGTAACTTTCCCACATCAGGTTTAGTTTTAATTCAAAAAGTTTTTTTCAACACTCCACCCTAATAAACATATCTAACAAACCCAATCATGACTAATATAGTAAAACCTCCATAACGGACACTCCCGAATAGCGGACACCTCTATTTAACGGACAGTTTTCCAATCCCCACTCCCAAAACCTAAATTTTTGTATGTTTAACCTCTGAATAACGGACATTCCGAATAGCGGACACTTTATTTGGCGATAAAGGATGAAAAGGTACACTTTAAAGAGAAAAAAAGAAAAAGAAAAAGGGCCTCTGAATTTATCAGGACATGTCACAAATTTTCTTATCATAGATAAAAGTATATAAAAAGTTGGAGAACACCCCCCCCCCTCCCCCCACTTTTAGTGCTAAATTTAGGGTGTTGCCCGGGAGGAATATCTCCCAGAGCATTGAAATGTCATCCAAGAATATTTTGAGATTTTATGCTTTTAAAGGTCAAAAAGTGCAATCCTTCCCTTCCTGCCCGAAATTCTACAATGTCCAATAATGTCACATAGAAAAACAAATTACATTTAATTGCAAGCAAAAGTAAACTTTTGTAACAGATTATTTCACGAGAATATAATAAACAGTGGATAAAGGTGCGCATAAATTTATTGCCGAAACGTCAGTGAAGTCTTACTTTGGAGACACGGAATTTTTTTGCCGAAACGTCAGTGAAGGCTTACTTTGGAGACACGAAATTTTTTTGTTTCTGTCAGTCTGTCTGTCTGTTCCGCGATAACTGACGTAAAAAGCATTCGATTGACTTGAAATTAAGTGGGTGTGTTAGTGAGGCACTGGGATTAAGCTGTATAGTTTTTTGTTAGATTTGATTCATTCGTTCGGAAAATATAGAATATTTTATTTTCCACAATAATGCTTTTCTATGGCAAATCCAATGATTTTCAATTTTTTTTTTTTTTTTTCTTGAGAGAAAATGACACATTTGATTAATGAAATTCAATGATAAATGGATACTGAAATTTACCGGTTAATTTACTTGTATTGTTTTGAAATTTTGTCTATGCATTTGTCAGATTTTTTAAATTATTACTGTAAATTTTGGAGATTTTTTATAAATGTGTTCCAATAATATAGACTAATTTGTTTTAGAGATTTACTTATTTCAAATGTATTTATTTCATTTTCTTTATTTTCTCATATTGGTTGCTAAGTAACCATTCATCCTAATCCTTATCCATAATTTGAAAGTGTGTACGAAAATTTAAATGAAGTCAACATCAAAACTGATGTCTTTGTATCTTTGCGTATAAATATAATATAGCCCAGAAAAGAACATAGGTTATGTTTTATTAATTTTATTCAAATATTTTCCTTAATAATTCAAAATTTTATTCTTTTTCATACACAATCAATAGAGAGTTTTTAGATACAATTTAAACAATTTCCTTTATTGTTGCCAAAAAAAAAAAAAATCTGGAATAATTATTTTTCAATGGCAATAAGTTTCAATTGAGCAATTTCCATTCGAGAAATTAAACTAAGAAAAAATAAATAAATATGACGTCAGAATTAAAATAAAAATAGATATAGTACTTTTTGTTAAATATTCAACACGGATATTTGTTTCGTTAATAAGAATTTTTCTGACAAAAATGGAGACATAATTAGAAGTAAAAGAAATAAAAAAGAATTATATTTTTAACAAACAATTCACTTGGTAAAATATGACGTCATAGTTGAAATAAAACAGGTATTTTATAATAGTTGTTAAAAATACAAGAAACGTGGATATCAATAACTCATGAATAATGACGTCATTGCCGAAGCTTCAGTGAAGGCTTACTTTGGTGACTCGAAATTTATTGTTCATGAAATTGTTCGAAATTTATTGTTTATTCCGTCTGTCAGTCTGTTCTTCTCAGTGGCGTAGCTAAGGGGGGGCAAGGGGGGCGTCCGCCCCGGGCGCCAAAAAACATAACTACGCCACTGGTTCTTCTGTCTGTCTGTTCTGCGATAACTGCTGCGAAATGCAATCAAACTTTTGTTTAAAAAAAAAAAAAAAAAAAAAAAATTGTAAAACTCTAGATTACTAATTTTACACTTTAAAAAATTCCTTATACATCAGATTTAGGTGTTTGTGGTTGGCAGGCATGTAGAAGTATGAGGTTAATGAAAAATGCTTGTCCAAACTGTTGCTTATCCTTATAAATCAAATGTATGAAGAAATGCAAGATATACGATAACCATTAGCACAATTAATAGAAAGTTGAAAATTTAAATTTAATGAGACTATGGGGGGTTCAGGGGGGCGGAGCCCCCCTGAAGAGATCTACTTTGTTATAATAAAAAAACAAAAATAATATAGATCATGAAAATTTCAGAATTTCCTAACATAACTAAGATTTTAATTTAACGGATTTGATGGCTGAAAACTTATTCTTATAAATAATTACGTAATTTGAAAATTTTAAATTACAGTTTCCAAAAAGTTGAATTTTACCCAAAGTGTGTTTTTTAAAAAAATGTATGAACTGTATTTCATTCAAATTTCAGTTCAGAAGTATATTTTAATTGGAAATGAGATGCTTAATCCGACGCAGTTAATTGTTAGTTAATAGAATTATTATTTTTGGAGTTATAAGGATGTTTCTTTTACGGAGTTCGGTACTACTTGAGTAGTTTGGCGTTTTATATAATTTGTTGAAATTGGTACATCAGGAGTTCTTTAATATAGCATTACTATGTATATTAACAATATTTAAATTTTGTTTATGAATTGCAATGCATTGTATAAATAGTTTCACATGCTTTATTTTCATATACATATCCATGATGGGTAAGTATTACGGTGGCCCCCAACGACTAGTTTATTTAGTTATATATAAGCACAAAGTACAATCCTCCCCCCTTCTTAATAAATTACTTAGTTATAATAATTTGAATTTCATGCATTTTCAAGGATTTCCGACACGAAAAACACATTTTTCTATTCATGACTTGTATAAAAGTTGAAAATTCGTAAAATTCTAAATATCATAACTCAGTAAGTTTCAGTCATAGAATAATAATTGTTCATTATTTTACTTGTTAAAATAGGAGAAAACTTTTTCTGCATAAAACTTATGGAACTCGGGTATTGTATAACATTGTGTAGTATTTGTAATTTCTAAATTAAGATAAAAATTAATTATTTTAACTTAAATTGATTTTTGTATGATACAGAACAAAATTTAAAAGATTTTTGTAATTAGAACTATACCTCTAAAATTAATGGTTTAGAAATTTGCTATTGGTAAACAATAATAAAAGATACCCTGTATAAAAATAAACACAATTTTAAAAGAGAAATTTGATCCCTGACTTCATAATAACTATATCTATCAACACATATTCAAAGCAATTCACACAAAAACACAAATAATTATATACTTTTAATCAAATACAATTATTTATCTGAAACATGTTTCATGCATACAAATACATTTTTCAAATTAATTACTGTTGTGTTAAAATTATACAATTTTTTTTTTTTTCTTCCAGTAAAATAAAATCACAAAAATAAAAATGCTTTCTAGCTTCTGTTTTCTAAAAACCCAATTATGACAAAGTAAAATAAACAAATAAATAAGTAGTAGTGATAATAATAAACAGAAAATAAAAACATTTCTTCTCCCCAAATTTAAATTCAGAGAAACTGTCAAGTCAACACCAACCAAAGAAAACAAATTTCGGAAACTTTACTTTTATTAAAATTTAAATATGTACAGTATGGAACCAGTTATCCAGTATGATATTTGTAACAGACTGATTTAAAAATCTTTGACAAGAAAAGTGCCATACATTGCAAGTTTCATACACTATATGGCCAAAGATGTCTGGCCACTTGTGATTTTAGACATTCTGTTAAATATCTAGAAAAACACATGAGGAATTATCCCGAAACTCTTAAGTGTATAAACATAATAGTACAGGTCACACATTTCTGTTAAGATTTTTTCCCCGAAACTATAGGAGATCGTCAACAAATAGAAAAAAAAAAAAGAATATCTTTTGGATAACCTTGTTAAAACTAATGCAACAAAAGCGCTCAAACTATAGATTATGATCCAGTGGCTTATTATAATATACTGTGTTAATTTTTATGTGGATAGCATGTATACTCGTAGAAAAATTAAGGTTTTTATAAAAACAGTCCCAAATTTTTCCGAGGTTTTAGTTAATAATTTGCAGAGTTTTAATATAAAATATTGTTCTTTTCTGAAAATATGACAAACAACATTGTATACAATACCCTGCCATCAGAATTAAAAAATAATAAAAATTGTATGAAAAAAACAGGTTTAGTAAATATTTTTCATTGTGCTGTGCCAACAATATCAAAATTGCATCATTTGCATATTGTGTTAGCTAAATCTATAGAGCAACTTTTGTAAAAGTTTCAAAAACATAGCTTAAAAATTCTGAAAGGGATCGTCTATAGAATCAACTCAAAATCCATTATTCCCAAAATGAAGCAAAAAAATCAGGGGTTTTATCCAAATATAGTAGTACATGCCATATTGTATATTCTATATTGCCATTAATCAATGGATATATAAATACAACCCCTCATCTTTTTGCCTCACTTTGGGAACGACAGATTTTGAGCAGTTTCTGTAGAGGATCACATTTAGAATTTTCAAGCTATGTTTTTGAAATATTTACAGAAGTTGCTCTATACTTTTAGCTAACACAATATGTAAATGAAATTTTGATATCGTTAATACATATGCAAGGAAAAACTAATTAGTAAACCTGCTCATTTTTCATACAACTTTTATTAATTTTTAATTCTGATGACAGGATATTATGTACAATGTTGTTTGTCATATTTTCAGAAAAGAACATTATTTTATATTAAGAACTCTGCGAATTATAAGCAAAAAACTTGGAAGATTTTAGGACTGTTTTTATAAAAACCTTAATTTTTCTACCACATAAAAATGAATACAGTATATTACAATAAGCCACTTAATCGTAATCTACAGTTATAGTGCTTTTGCTAAATTAGTTTTGACTGAGTTATTCAAAAGTTATTCGTTCTTTTTCAATTTGTTGATGGTCCCTTTTAGAGTTACGGGAAAAAATCTTCACAGAAACCTATGACCTGTAGAGTTTCAGGATAATTCCTCATGTATTTTTCTAGATATTTAACAAAATGTCTAAAATCGCAAGTGGCTAATCATCTTTGGCCATATAGTGTATATGCATTATTTGAAATATTGCATGATGTAAATTGATGCCAGCATCTACATTTGAAATGGAAACATATTTAATGCACATATCGATTTTTATGCAGAGGAAAAAGACAAATTTTTGTTTCCAAGGCCTTCCTATAAATTTTCTTTTTTGAAAATCTGATTAATCTTTGATCTTGTTTGTATCTTATTCTTAATCTGTGTAATCTAAAGACTAAATTTAAATCAGAAATCATATAAAGCCATGTACATTCCACAAAAATTGTCAAATGGATACTGCTTGATCAACCAGCTACCAGGAATACATCTGAGATCAACTATTCTGGATAAATGGTTCTGTACTGTATTTCTAAAAAAAATTCATCCCCCCCCTTTTTTAAAAAATATTTTGCTGGTAATGCACTCCAAGTTCAATAGAGACTTTCTGATAATTTGTTACTAAATAATAAACTATTAAACAACAGCATTGTTATTTTTCCTAACACATTAAATAACATTCATTTATAAAGCACATTTTAATCATATTGAAAATATGCGGTAACTTTGCTAAAACAAGCCTTCAATGAATGAATTGTGAATTTTTGGGGTTATTTGATATTTGCAGTATCCATTGTGTGAGATATGTATAGTGTCTTGAATGGGACAAAAGTTTTGTGAAATTTAGGTTTATATTGAAGTTCAATTGAATGAAAAAAAGAATATAATAAAATATATTTGAATTTCCTGCCTTATAGTTTACTTCCTTTATTATTTTCATCTACCTTGTGTCATGTCTTCTGCATCTTCTGAATAGGTTTTTAGCTATATTTCATTCATAGTTTTCTTTATGCATGTTGAATTCAAATTATTCTCTTTAGAAAAACTTCCTGTTAAATGCTCTTCCGAAAAACATTAAAATTAGCTAATACTTGCTGAATAAAATTTTGAATATGATCTTGATTTCAACTATCTAAATCTTTTTTTTTTTTTTTATGAATTAATAAGATGACAAGAATCAGAAATACAAACATATAGATGTCTTTTTATGCGTGATTTTAATAGTCTTTTTTTTTAAAGCTGCAGTTACAACATTTTATTTATGTGATTTTTTTTTTTTCTTTCAGAGTAATGAAGAAAAAGAACGGCTAGATGTTACTAAAGTATTAGGTCGAATGTTTTCTGACAAGAATTCAACTATGATTGAAGAAAATAAAAACCTATGGAACTGCTTTTTAACAAGGTATCTGTTTTCACAAATATAATTAAATAATATGTTATGCACATAGGCAAGTAACTTCAATAAAAAAAAAATAAATAAATAAATTGTATTAGAAGCATACACAAATTACATCCATTATGTTAGTTACCTTAGCTAAATAAAAGTTATTTATTTTGTCATCATACTTGTTAACTGAGATGCTCATTGCCGAAACAAGATTTTTTATTCAGTTAGTGTTAGCCTCAAATTAAGTAGGGAATAAGATAACAACACAGTTTCCTCATGCCTGCTGCCAGTGTAGTGGTTAAAATTCAATTAAGTGTTGCTGTGTTAAGTGGCACACTGAATAAAACATTCTTTAGCCAAATGAATAAGAAAAAAAAAAGGAAAAAAAGAAGAGGTTGCTGTAATACAAAAAATTATTTTATTCTTTCTGTCACTCACATATCCACTCCATAAAAGAAAAAAAAAAAAAAAAAAAAAAAAAACTAACTGGGTGAAAGGGGGGGGGGTGAAAGCTGAAAAATAGAAACCACATAGCTGTCACCTGGCTTGCAATGAGTTTAGCAAAATAAATAAGTAAACATGCCTTTTCTGGAACTGGGTGTATAAAATTATGAGTTTGTATATTAAATGGCAAAAAATCAATTTGTTTAATCTTATGTTACAGACTTTCTCAGTAAACATTCTTGATACATCACTCGTTTTTATTTTTAAGCAAACATTTTGTTTTTGCTGTGTAGCCACATTTGTTGCTTTAAGGCAGAGGTTTCCAACCTGGAGTATGTGAAAACAATATCGATAACAGTGGAAATCACAAAAATTGTTAGCAAAGTCATAAAAATGTTAGAAATGACAATTTAATTTGTATTGAATTATTATATAGTTAATATAAGAAGAATATTAATGAAATAAATTGGAAATTGCACATCAAATGTAGCAAATGAGGTGCATTCATACTATAATGAAGTTTTAATAATATTCAGATCATGGAGAAATAGTGTACAGTACTTTGGATAAAGCATTGTATCTGAAATCTTTTGTGTGTTCCTGTAAATACTATCTGCTTTCTATTACACAGGTTGTAATAAACCTCAGCAGCATTTATCAGATTTATAAAATGTTAAATAGTTTAATATAATTAAAACCCATCCCAAACAATGTATCCTCCTATACCATTATGTAATGGCATATTTTTAAGCCCCACTGTAAATTAATAAATATTCTTTGCACCACAGACTGTACAGAATGTATATTTTAGTATATATTTCATAGATGCATATCAATTTTATTATATTCGAGAGAATGTAACATTATTAAAATGCACTTGAAGCTATTTTTTCCCATTGGCCATAATGGAATACTTTCTATTGTCCTTGTGATTAATCTATACATCCGATTTTCATAAAATTTGAATTGACTTGGAAAAATGATGCATTTATTATATATTTTAAATTTCAAACGATTTGGTTGGGTAATTTTTGCATTGTTATATGCAGATGGACTGAACAGTGACTATATTTGCTACATATTTATATAATTACAAGGTTGCCACGCCACCGGGAAAACACAGGGAATTTCAAAATACCCTCTCAAAACAGGGAAAATGCAAGGAATTTTTCAAAAATCCTAAAAAACCTGGAAAACACAGGGAATTTTTTTCCTGTTAAATCCAAACATAATTTTTTTCTGCTTTGAAAAAAAAATTCTAATAAAATTCACAGAAGAAGGAAAATCCTGGAAAAGCGGTGCGAAAATTCACTTTAAGCTTCTCTTCCATGTGTCTGCCTACACTTCTTTGCCATGCAAATAGTTGAATCCACAGAGCACCTCCTCTCAATTCTTCCATCTGCGACTGCGCATAGTGTTCTTTCCCTTTCTCCTTCTCATCTGTTTCTCTTGTCTCCGCCGCATCAGTTCAAGACAGGCATGAGATTCTTTCGCAGATCCGCGATTTTCCGCTTTTTTGTCATTTTTAGCATTTCCAATTTTTTAATATCGTCAAAAGACCATGTGAAAAAAATAGAATTTTTGCAAAACAAAAAATGCGATTTTCCGCTTTTTTGTCATTTTTAGCTTTTTTGATTTTTTTATGTCAAAAGATCGCGTGGAAAAAATAGAATTTTCGCGAAAAAAAAAAAAAGCGATTTCTCCCAAAAAATCGTGAGAAAAATGCAATTTTCGTCGAAAGATCCCAAGATCGCTAAAAATATGTGATTTTCGACAAAATATTGCAAAAAAATGCTGTTTTAGTCAAGAGATCGTGAAAAAATGCTGTTTTCATCACAATATTGCGAAAAAATGCTGTTCTCGTCAAAAGATCGATGAAAAATGACGATTTTTATCAAAAGGCTGTGAAAAAAACATCAATTTTTGTCATAAAGTCGAGAAAAAAAGTCAATTTTCTTCATTGAATCGCCAAAAAAACGGCAATTTACTTTATCGAATAACGGAAAAAAAAGTGGTTTTCATTTTAAAAAAAAAAGCGAAAAAACAGTGATTTTCTCGAAAAAAAGGCAATTTCTGTCAAAAAAAATGGTGATTTTTGTCAAAAAAAAAAAAAAAAAAGCATGAAAAACACCGATTTTTGCCAAAAATTGCTGTTGACAAAATTATGACAAAAATTGTCGATTTTTTATTTTTAACAGCAATTTTTGATGTAAGATCAAAAAAAAAAAAAAAAAAAAAAAAAAAAAAAAAAAAAAAAAAAAATTGTTTTTTGCAATATTGTTTTCAACAACTTTTTTTTTTTGCAGTTGAGTGATAAATATTTCAAAGTATTTTTTAGCTGGTATTGCTATACTGTTTTTATTATTATTAACATAAAATTTGGGATTTTTAATAATAAGTGTAATAACTTTAAAGAGTTATTTTTATTTGCTCATATTACATAATGTATTATATTTGCTCAATTAGTTGGGTAATGGGAAATTACAAGGTGGTTAACTGGCATGCATACACGCATATATTTTTGCACACTCAACATAGAATAAACACGTTGCAGTACAGGGAAAACACAGGGAATTTTTTTTCAAGATTAGAGTGGCAACCCTGAATTACGAACACATCTAAAAAAATGTTTGTTATCTAGTTGAGTGGATTAAGGAAGGTTTTTTTTTTTTTTTTTTTTTTTTTTTTTTTTTTTTTTTTTTTGGAGAAATGAGAGTATTCAGAAATGATAACATTATATTAAATATTATTCGAGAAAGGGTTATTTTGTAGGCAGACGTTGGGCTAACACTAACAAAACTCCCTCAAAAAGTTATTGAACACTATAAATATTCATTAGATACAATATTGAGTAATTTGTGGCGATTGTTTGACCAAAAAATAGAGATATTCAAAAATAAATAAAATAACTATTTAAATAAAACAATCTTTTTTTCCCACAAGGCCTCAAGACAAATAATTAGCATAACAATCCTATTAATGATCATTTTCAGAATTTTCAAGCTATATTTTTCAGACTTTCGCAAACGTTGTTCATTACACTTGGGTATATACTATGCACATTATATTTTAACTGTATTTGTGCATGTGCAGTGAAACAATTAGTTAGCCTGCTCATTTTTCATGCAATATTTATTATTTTTTAATTTTATTTCAGGGTATTGTGTAAAATGCTATTTGTCATGGTTTCTGAAAAAAACATTCTTTTGTTATAAAAACTTTGCAAATAATAAGCAAAACACTTTGTGAAATTTGGGATTGTTTTTATAATATTCTTAATTTTTTCATGTGTATATGTGCTATCTTCAAAAATAAAGACAGTTTATTACAATAAGACTCCTAATTGTGTGCTAAAGTTTCAAAATTTTTGCAACATTAATTTTTATACGGTTATTCAAAATATATTAATTTTTCTATAAATTGTTAATGATCTTCTGTGAGGTTTCGGAAAAAAATCTTCACAGAAATATTCGACTATGTTTTCTGCTAAGTGTTTACTCATCTGAAATTTCAAGATATTTTGTCATATGTTTTTTTCAGGGTTGTTTGGTTTAAACCAATGGTTTAAAAAAAAAAAACCAAGCTGTTTTTTTTTTCATCTGGTTTTTTTGTTTTATTTTACACATTGAAAAATGCAAAATCCAAGTTATGCTGAAGCTACAAGCTAAGTTGTAGAAAAATGATGAATTGATAAATTTCTCAATGACAAATATTTTTAATCAACCCAGCTTTTCATATAAACTATAAGTCTACATGGCAGAATAACCAATTTTTTAAAAATAAGTTGGTTAGAAAAAAATTAGTTTTGTTTCTACCTTTTTTTAAAGGTTTAAATATACTGGAATACTTCACTGAATGGAAACTTAATGTTTTAGATAAATTAAATATTGAACTTTATAGGAATATCGATACCTTCAATTTAAATTTTAAACAATTAAATGATGAAATAAAAAACTTACAAAATAAATTTATCATAACATATGTCGATAAATCTCCTAACAACTATGCTTTCATATGTAAACATTATTACTCTACATTATTAAATCAAGCAATAAATTCTAGTTCAAATTTCATTCAAACAGATATTGATACTATTATTAAAAATAGACATATAGCTCAATATTATAAATTACTAAAATTAAAAAATCATAATTATAACTATCCTTACATTGTGGTTATTCCAAAATTCCATAAAATTCCTATAAAGTTTCGTACTATAACTATTGGGTGTAATACTTATAACAATAATGCAGGTAAAGAATTATTAAGATTCCTTACAAAAATGCTAGATATTGCAAAAACTAATAATAAATTCTACAGTATAAAAAATAGTTTACATCTTGTAAATAATATCAAAAATTTACAAAACATTAAGTACATCAAAACATATGACTATGATTTATTTAATACAATTGATATTGCAGATATGTTCAGGATCATAAATTTATTATTCAAGGAATATAGGAATTCTCTAAACATACATGTATCTTTATCTTACTTCAAATCTTTAACCAAATTTATTCTTTATCATAATTATATATTATTTAATAATACAATATTCAAACAAATAGTCGGTCTTCCACAAGGTGGGATTGTATCATCCATCTGTGCTGATCTCTACTTACATTATTATGAATGTAATACTTCTATTGTTAATTGTTTTCTATACAGGTATCTTGATGATATAATAATTTTATATTCTAAAAAGTCATCTAACTATTCGCTACCAATTAAATACCACAAAAATTTAAAATACGGTTATAATGATATGCATAATAATACAATTAACTTTCTTGATCTTAATATTACGCTTTCTGATAATAAAATTCTATTTGATATTTATGACAAACGCAATGACTTTCCTTTTAAAGTAAACCTCTTTACTCATTATAATTCTTGCCTACATAAATCTGTCTATGTCAATATATTACTTAATTTTGCTCATAGAATTAAAAATATTTGTTCACATAATTTTAAAATGCATAATTTAAAAACTGTACAAGAAACTGCTATAAGATATGGTTATCCTTTACATTTGGTTAAAAAAATATTATCTGTATAAACATTTATTAAGTATTAACTGTCTATTTTCTCTTCAACCAATATTACCATATGATGTTATTGATAAAAACTCCTATAGTCTTTAATATATAATAAGTTATTACATGATCTTAAAAATAATTAACACATTGCGTAAAAAAAAAATGTTTAAAAAAATTATAAAAAATAAAAATAATACAAAAAAATAAAAAATACAAAAAAAATAAAAAATATAAAAAAAATATAAACAATAGGATGGTTGGGTGGGTTAGATGTTAGATTACGGCGGAGGGCGGTGTTGTCTGGATAATACGCAATGGTTAATTATTATATATTTAATAATAAAAAAATAAAATAAAAACTTTACACATAGTATTAAAGTTTATGTTTACCTAAAAACTAATATGCATAACTTAAAAATGATCAAGTTATTGAGATAAGCTATGGTTGTCTATTGTATTTGTCTTAAAGAAATTATTTGTAAAATATTAGAATAGAAATTCTTCTTGGAAATTCTTAGCTAATAAATAATTTATTTATTTTTTCCTATAATGGAGGGCAGCACCATAAGCATATAATTTAATTAATATATTAATCCTTTAGATGGCAGCACTAAAATAATTTTCCGCTAGAAGTTGTAGTAATATATTCTAGTTAATTAATATAGTAATATTAATAATTGATTTAAAATAAAAATATAATATTTCTAATAGTAGCATCTATTTTTTTTTTCTAAATATATTATGAATTATATAGTATAATATGTGTTTTACTAATTTTTATAATTATTGTTACAACTTTATTTTATTATCTATGTGATTAATACTATGACCATAACCGTGACTGTTAGTAAGTCACATGTAGTTTGTATCTGATTGCACTACAAATCTTGCTAGGATATGGGTAATGGTAAATTATCTTAGTATATATATCCTTTTTTTTTTTTTTTTTTTTTTTAAATGGACTAATGTATTATTGTTATTTTGTCATATTGATTTTATTTTCTTCTATGTGTATCTTTCTACTAATTTGTCATCTGAATAGCTTCCAGCCAGTCGGGTGTATTGTGAGTCGAATTCTTAGCTTTCAGCACGACTCATAACAGAAACTGGTTGGATGTTTTTGCTTTTTTGTTAAACTATACACCCCTGATGAAGTAGTTTAATGGAAAAGCCTTCTACTGCCTTTTTATCCATTTATCTTTCATTATTTTGGTAATCTGCCTTCTATTTCATTTCAAACTTCAACTGTTTTCAATAAGATGATTGTAAAAATACTGGTTTCATTGGTTTATTGTATGGTAATATATGAATTACTCTGGTTATATAATGTCCATTTATCCACATATTTCTTAGTAATTTGGTAATCTGCCTTCTATTTCTCTTCAAACTTCAACTGTTTTTAATAATATGAATGTAAAAATACTGGTTTCATTGGTTCTTTTATTGGTATTGTCTTAATAACTTTGGATGTATTTATAAAAGTATTTATATATTCAACTTCCATAATGATAAGATGCATAAGCGCAATCATTAAAGGATAGTTTAGTCTTTTATGTCATTTATGTTATCATAAGGTAACATGGATTCTTGCAGCTTTTAGTGGATTATTTCACTTTAGGCCCATTTTGGCATAAATTAACCTATTTTTAAAAATTTTTAAAATACATTACTTTGATGATGCACAGTGCATGAAATGATGTATTTCTTCAATTTGTTATTCTTGCTGCTTCTTTAATACTTTTTGGAAATATCTACCATTGTTATAACTTCGGATTTTACCATATTGGAATTTAGTTGAAATGTAATTAAACATGGGGGCTTTATTTATAGGATATTATGTTTATGTGTACTGCATAATTTATTTACTATGAGACTACTTTTAGATTTAAGTTTGGGATTTTTTCTTTTCGTGTAAATATTGTATATATAATTATTATTTATGTAATCAAGTACTTTCACTTTATTATTATTGAAAATTATTTTTTTAATTTAATTACCTTTATTTTATACTTATTAGTGATATAAATTATCTAGGGAATTAAATGATATATATATTATTTTTATTCAAGATATATTTTGTCAGTTATCATTTTTTAATCAAATAGCCAAGATTTCAACTGATATATATATTATGTCAATTTCTTTTTTTAGCTTAAATTTATATAGCATTATAAATTGTTCTTATACTAATTTTTATGTAATATATTTTGTCCTATTGAATATAGATAATCTTTCTTATGACGAATAGTTACAAAACAAATTTAGCGACTGGCAATTTAGGCTCTTCAAAATGTAAGATGTCTAATGCTCGATACAAAGAAATAGATAGGGATTTCTTTGGATCGTCAAACAGTTACCTGTCATATTGTCCCTCGATTAATCTTAAATTTAAAAAGTGCTTATCTCCCAAATGCTTAACTTGCCCTCATGCAGATACACAACAAATTGATAATGATTCCAGTTCTAAAAATAATGTGCTATTTTGTAAGGCATACAACGTAATATACTCAATTAATTGCAACATCTGTAAGTTAGAATATATAGGTCAAACATGTAATCCTTTGCATAGAAGAATCAATCAACATAGACAGGATATTTTAAAAAACAACTCTATTAATGTTGAACATATACATTTCAGGCACCATGACTTTCAAAATATAACCATCAAAATCTTAAGTATGCATAAAAATCTAAATGATAGATTACTTTATGAATCAATTTATATTAAATCTCGTAATTCTTTATACCCTTATGGTCTAAATTCTAAATTATTCAATCGTACTAACATTGTCTTTACTAATACAAATAATTATGAACATTATAGTAGTACATATGCAAAATTAAATCATTCTGCTATTAAAAAAACTACACGTACAACAAGAGGTAAAAATAAGACTAAAAATCTATATATTTCTAGAAATGAGATCAAACAACAAATAATTAAGTTGGAATCTGAATATAATAACTCGTATCAATGGATGGATATTAGGAAACACATTTTTTCAATAAAAAAGAAACATCTAAATTTATATTATAAAGTATTTCTATCTATTGATTTAACTTCACATTTTAGTGATATTTACTTTGATTTATTGTACTATAGAATTAATTTTCTTAATGTTAAAATTTCTAAAAATACATATAAAAAAACTAATAATACTCAACTCATAATTACTTTTACCAATAATGTACTTAATAAAATTAATCTACACAACATTATTAATGATAAAAATAATAATTTCCCTATAAAAAAATTTTCTATACATAAATCCTTCAAATATAATGTTACACTTGGACGTAAGATATTTAACTACAATAAATTTTCAAAATTTTTAACCAATAATACTAATTATCCATGTTATTGTAATGATCCCTGTTATAGTAACTTCGTAAATCAAGATCATGGTCACATTATTACTGGGGATATTAATATCGTTGAAAATGATTCTTTAAGAAATATAATGGCTAATGGTACTAAATATCGTGTTCCTTCATGTACTAATATTAAATCAATCATTAAACAGTTTAATTTAGATTTAGATCTTTTTATTTATAAAATTTCGATAGACTACAATAAGCCTCTGGAATACTTCACTGAATGGAAACTTAATGTTTTAGATAAATTAAATATTGAACTTTATAGGAATAACGATACCTTCAATTTAAATTTTAAACAATTAAATGATGAAATAAAAAACTTACAAAATAAATTTATCATAACATATGTCGATAAATCTCCTAACAACTATGCTTTCATATGTAAACATTATTACTCTACATTATTAAATCAAGCAATAAATTCTAGTTCAAATTTCATTCAAACAGATATTGATACTATTATTAAAAATAGACATATAGCTCAATATTATAAATTACTAAAATTAAAAAATCATAATTATAACTATCCTTACATTGTGGTTATTCCAAAATTCCATAAAATTCCTATAAAGTTTCGTACTATAACTATTGGGTGTAATACTTATAACAATAATGCAGGTAAAGAATTATTAACAATACTTACAAAAATGCTAGATATTGCAAAAACTAATAATAAATTCTACAGTATAAAAAATAGTTTACATCTTGTAAATAATATCAAAAATTTACAAAACATTAAGTACATCAAAACATATGACTATGATTTATTTAATACAATTGATATTGCAGATATGTTCAGGATCATAAATTTATTATTCAAGGAATATAGGAATTCTCTAAACATACATGTATCTTTATCTTACTTCAAATCTTTAACCAAATTTATTCTTTATCATAATTATATATTATTTAATAATACAATATTCAAACAAATAGTCGGTCTTCCACAAGGTGGGATTGTATCATCCATCTGTGCTGATCTCTACTTACATTATTATGAATGTAATACTTCTATTGTTAATTGTTTTCTATACAGGTATCTTGATGATATAATAATTTTATATTCTAAAAAGTCATCTAACTATTCGCTACCAATTAAATACCACAAAAATTTAAAATACGGTTATAAAGTAAACCTCTTTACTCATTATAATTCTTGCCTACATAAATCTGTCTATGTCAATATATTACTTAATTTTGCTCATAGAATTAAAAATATTTGTTCACATAATTTTAAAATGCATAATTTAAAAACTGTACAAGAAACTGCTATAAGATATGGTTATCCTTTACATTTGGTTAAAAAAATATTATCTGTATAAACATTTATTAAGTATTAACTGTCTATTTTCTCTTCAACCAATATTACCATATGATGTTATTGATAAAAACTCCTATAGTCTTTAATATATAATAAGTTATTACATGATCTTAAAAATAATTAACACATTGCGTAAAAAAAAAAAAAAAAAGTTTAAAAAAATTATAAAAAATAAAAATAATACAAAAAAATAAAAAATACAAAAAAAAAAATATTAAAAAAAAATATAAACAATAGGATGGTTGGGTGGGTTAGATGTTAGATTACGGAGGAGGGCGGTGTTGTCTGGATAATACGCAATGGTTAATTATTATATATTTAATAATAAAAAAATAAAATAAAAACTTTACACATAGTATTAAAGTTTATGTTTACCTAAAAACTAATATGCATAACTTAAAAATGATCAAGTTATTGAGATAAGCTATGGTTGTCTATTGTATTTGTCTTAAAGAAATTATTTGTAAAATATTAGAATAGAAATTCTTCTTGGAAATTCTTAGCTAATAAATAATTTTTTTTTTCCTATAATGGAGAGCAGCACCATAAGCATATAATTTAATTAATATATTAATCCTTTAGATGGCAGCACTAAAATAATTTTCCGCTAGAAGTTGTAGTAATATATTCTAGTTAATTAATATAGTAATATTAATAATTGATTTAAAATAAAAATATAATATTTCTAATAGTAGCATCTATTTTTTTTTCTAAATATATTATGAATTATCTTTATATATAAAAATCTTCTGTGCGTGTGTATGTAATTGAACTCCTCCTAAACGACTGGACCGATTTTGATGAAATTTTGTGTGTGCGTTCCAGTAGATTCGAGAATTGTTTAGATTCACATTACGTCGAAATTGATTCAGTACTTTTTTATTAATTAGGAAAAACTAATAGTTAGTGATTTTTCGCTAATTAAAAGTGTTGAATAAGTTCGATGAATAGAGTGCGGATTGAATGTCCGAGCGTTCTAAGGCGCCAGATTTAAGCTCAGCTTCTTGAAGAAAGAGATCGCGTGTTCGAACCCCACTCCTGGCAAACGTGTATGTTTTACTATAATATTTCCTGTATTATAATTTTGATTAACCGACATCAGAAAATCGTTAACTTTTAACTAAAAAGAGAAAAATAAACTTTTCTATCAAAACTTGAACCGACTTCAAAAAATACTGAAGAGTGACAAATAATTTCCTTACATAATTGTAATAAGAAAATAAATTAAGAGCGTAGTGTTTATCGTGCGTATTACCATATTTAAGTACATTTATTTGATTTTCTGGTGTCGGTTCCAGGAACGACAACGTCTGTCAGTGACAGGACAACGTCTGTCGGGTCCGCTAGTATAGTATAATATGTGTTTTACTAATTTTTATAATTATTGTTACAACTTTATTTTATTATCTATGTGATTAATACTATAACCATAACCGTGACTGTTAGTAAGTCACATGTAGTTTGTATCTGATTGCACTACAAATCTTGCTAGGATATGGGTAATGGTAAATTATCTTAGTATATATATCCTTTTTTTTTTTTTTTTTTTAATGGACTAATGTATTATTGTTATTTTGTCATATTGATTTTATTTTCTTCTATGTGTATCTTTCTACTAATTTGTCATCTGAATAGCTTCCAGCCAGTCGGGTGTATTGTGAGTCGAATTCTTAGCTTTCAGCACGACTCATAACAGAAACTGGTTGGATGTTTTTGCTTTTTTGTTAAACTATACACCCCTGATGAAGTAGTTTAATGGAAAAGCCTTCTACTGCCTTTTTATCCATTTATCTTTCATTATTTTGGTAATCTGCCTTCTATTTCATTTCAAACTTCAACTGTTTTCAATAAGATGATTGTAAAAATACTGGTTTCATTGGTTTATTGTATGGTAATATATGAATTACTCTGGTTATATAATGTCCATTTATCCACATATTTCTTAGTAATTTGGTAATCTGCCTTCTATTTCTCTTCAAACTTCAACTGTTTTTAATAATATGAATGTAAAAATACTGGTTTCATTGGTTCTTTTATTGGTATTGTCTTAATAACTTTGGATGTATTTATAAAAGTATTTATATATATATATATATATAACATTAATTGTAAAACATTCATAGCCAGAAGGGCAAACTCGAGTTAAAAATGCACTTTTATTATTTAAATTGCTTGATTAGTTAAGATTTACTAAGGATTTGATCATTTCTCAAAGCCTCGAATATAACATTCTTAAGTAATTTTCTCCATTGATTTCTTTTTGTTATGTATGCTAATAAATAATTGGCAGGTTTTTGCTCTGTGTTTATTGGGTTAAGCCTTTGTTTTTCTTGCATTCTTACATTGGGAATGGGGATTTTGCATTATGATTTTATTCTGTTACTAATTGGGTTGGCATAATTTAAACCAATTGTTTTTTTTTTAGAACAAATCTATATAATATTTTCTCATTTTTGTAATTTAAGTGTACTAAATTATTGCATGCAAGTAATTTCTATTTTTAAGTTTTATCTCAGCAGCCACCATGAGACATAGTGAGTCTAGTTGACCATGTTAGTATACATGTAGAATGCAAATTTTATGCAATGATGAACATATCTGCAGCTATAAAGAAAACAAATTATGTTATGTTGGAAAAGACAAAATGGATTAAAAATATGTAATATTTAGAAAAAAAAAAAAAATGTTTTCCTTTGAGAAACGCAGATTTACAGTTAATAACATAAAATGACCTTTAAGATTTCAATCAAACTCTAAAAGAAAATTTTCTTGATTGGGGGGGGATTATCTTTAAGAATAATAATAATAATAATAAAAAAAGCTCAAGATATAAAGTCAAATAAGAAGACATTGAACAATTTAGTGCTGGGGAAGCACCTGTTTACATTTAATTAAAATATGCAATAAGATATATTTAAATCTTCTATTGCATAACCAACTTAGATCAGCTGAGAAAATTGGGGAGAAAGGGACAAGGCAAGGTTTGCTTGAGACATAATAGAAAGAAAGTCTCATAAAAATGGCTAAAAAGAAGTAATTTTTTGTTTAGACATTTAAAAGTACTAAGCTTTAAAATATAGCGTGTAGTCTGATGGCTATTAAAGGCTTTAGGGGAAGACAGTATTTATAAAACTGCCTTATATTTTAAGATCAATGTTTTCAATAGTCTAAAAAGCTATTAAATAGATATTTTTGTTTATTTTAAGAATTTTCTTTGTCTTTTTAACCTGGTAGTTTCAGAGGAGAAATGTCAAATAGCAATACACAATACTTCTTAAAGTGTGTAGACTCTACTGCTAAATTCAAATCATTCCGAAAATTCTTTATAAAAAGTTTTATTTTCAATAAAAGGTAATTCATGTATGTATTCTTTTAACAGAAAAATCAGACATCTCGTATAGCAAGTATTTCAAAGACATTTTGAATAGCCTTGTGAAAATAATATACATGAAACTGCAGCATATTTATATTCTTCATCATTTATAGTGCTAATAATTAAAAGATTGTATATTAGGATTTTCAAGGCGTCAATGTTTCGTTATGTAAAGCATTTTATTTAAGAAAAAAAGACATAGCTTTTTCTAAAAATGTTTAATATTTAAATGATTTCCATTTTCCACATAACTAATTGTATATTAAATTATTACATTGATTAGAATTACTTTTAAATCAAGTTATTAATTATATTTTCAAAAATATTTATTTTTATTGATAAATATGCATGTATATGCAATAGGAAATCATATTTTAAAAAAAAAACCATGGTTTTTGGTAAAAAAAAAAAAAAAAAAAAAAAAAAACGGTTTTTTACCAACCCTGGTTTTTTTTTAAATATTTAACAAAACATCTCAATATGCAAGTAATGGTCATCATTGGCTTTAAAGTGTATATTTATGACTATCACAGATCCATGCAGTAGCAAGTGGATCAACTAGTTTAAAATATTTCCTTTATTGCTTTTGAAACTACTAAATGGGCTGGATAAATTTAAGTAGTTGTAAAAATATTATTATTATTATTTTAAAATGTTCTTTAAACTTTACATTTACTTTCTTTCTATACTTATCCCCTCTTAGATTTAATGACATTAGTGGGCAAGTCCGTATATGCTGTGTTCAGTTCTGTACAAGTTTTCTTCTTAATCATCCTGAATCTAAAGAAGATATAACAGGTATTTTTTATTTCCATTTATTAATTTTGTTTAATACTAGTGTATATTTAATGGTTATTATTTAAAATCTTTTATTTTAATTTTAGATCAGTTAAGGCTTCGTCAGCGTGATGTTGATGAAAATGTACGATATGAAGTTGTTGTTGCTATAATAAATACTGCAAAAGAAGATTTTTCTCACATAAGTGAAGAACTTTTGAGTTTTGTTAAAGAAAGAACTCTTGACAAAAAAGTAATATTTTGTGTTTTTTTATATTTAAATTTACATAACTGAATTTAAGAAGTCTGCTATCTTAATTATTATTTATTAAATAAACATAAATGAAATGTTCATATTTTTAAGAAATTTTTATTTAAAAGCTTTTTTATATTAATATATATATATATATATATCTACACAAAAGAGTAGCATTAACTTTGAAATTTCTGATAACATTTAATCTAATTAATTTTTATAAAGTATTATAAAATTTTTTAATATCTTTGAAAATATCCTGCTTGCTTTTATTAAATTAAATTGTTATGTGAGTTGAGTATTTGTTTTTGTGAAAACTTATCTATAATCAGAGTTTCTTTCCTATTCATTGAGATTACTTTTGTATATATATTAGAGATGGCACTTTTTACAAATATGCACATTTTTGTAGTTTCACGAATCTGGAATTTATGTGAAATATTTCTCAGCAATTCCCTAATATGTTCAACTTCTCCTTAAAACTCATATAAATTAAACTGGAAACTTTCTTTTATAACAAAGATCTGCCCACCATCATGTTATGCTGGGCAGAGGAAGCGCACCAAAATAGTTTTTCTCTCACCAATTATTTCTCAACTTCTTTCCAGACCTATGCTAAAGCTTTAATGTGATGATTTCCATAAATTCGTAAATTGCCAATAAAAGAATAAGTGCCAAAAAATAACATTCTTTTGGCAATAAAAGCGTAAACATGTTGGATTCAACTTGGTCCCAAAAGAACAATGTGATCCGTTCTCTACATATTACTTACCTATCATACATAGTATATGGTAAATCTAGCAATCGTTTTGAAAATAGAATTTTTTTTTTTTTTTTTTTTTTTTTTTTTTTTTTTTTTATGATGGATTTACATGGTTTCAACTCTGAAGATTCTGAAAAATATATTTTTAGAAAATTTTTTTGCCATCTGACTGCAAGTCTGTAAACGCTCTATCTCACAAACAAATTGAGATAGAGACTTAAAATTTGGTGTGTACTTGGTATGTAATAATAGGAAGAAACCTATTTAATATCAATAACCTTGATTATCCGGAACTTTTTTTTTTCAGATTTTCAAAATATTTATTCTGATGAAAGGCATATAAAATTTTTCGAATTTTATTTTAAGTAGTGGCTGTAAAAGACAATAATAAAAAAAAAATCATAAAGAATGAAATATATCAAAAAATTTAGTTGTCAAGACATTTATAATTTTATTTTCCACACTCTTGAATTTTTCATGATCCTGTATTTCATTCAAATTTCTATTCAAATACATATTTAAATTGGAAATGAGACACTTCATCTGAGTCAGTAAACTATTAGTTAAAAAGTTTATCATTTTTGGAGTTATGAGGATGTTTTTTTTACTATTTGATTATTAAGTCAACCAAAAAACTATTGCCGAAAGATTTAAATGGCAATAATGGCTTATCAATAAATGTCACATGCACTTGACAATAAATACATTGCATGCGTTTGTATATAACTGTTTTTTAATTTGATGTTTTATTTATATTTTTATTAATCTTTTACTAATTTCTTTCTTCTTTCGCTATTTAAAAAAAAAAAAAAAAAAAAAAAAAAAAAATCCAATTTGTATAATTTATGAGTAGTTTGGTGATTTATATAATTTGTCAAAATGGGTCGATGAGATAATCAAGTAGTACCTGCAGTTCTGAAATAGTGCATTACTATGTATTGAATATATTTAAATTTTATTTTGGAATTGCAATGCATTTTATAAATAGTTTACACATGTTTTATTTTCATATTTTATAGTATGCATATCCATGATGTGAAAGTATTGCAGTGGTCCCCAATGATTAGTTCTTACTCTGAGGTTATTTTGGATAATTTTAGTATAGAAGTTAAACTTCTCTACCAATCCTAACCAATACTAAAATTTTTAATTGTATCTTTTGAGAGTGCCTGTTTAATTTCTGTCAGTATCTTTTTTATATATATATATATTTAAATAATAATAAAAAAAAATATTGTAAAAATAGTTAACATAATAAACTTTTCAAAGTGAAATTAATTCTAATTTTATTATTACAAGAAAGCAAGTTTGATTTAAAAAAAGAAATATAAACTTTTTCTAAGACAGGAAAAAAAGTTACTTTCTTGTACTTAGTATGTTACACATAATTTTGTTAATGACTTTTATTTGAAGATTTTAAAGATTAATAAAATATTATTTTTTCTTCAAATTTATTAGTATATCCCCTAGTCATCTTGCTTTTATATTGTTATAAACAAATATTTGGTAATCCTCAATTTCAAGCAGACTAATTAATCTTAATTAAATAATGTTTCTTGTGTGAGTTAATCATTTTAAAGCATAATACATGGGTGAATCAAAAATAAACTGAAAGTTCTCCTTGGAGTCCTGAAGGTCATCATCAGGACACTCAAACCTCTACATATTACAGATGGGGCAGTCACGTGACTATCCATGTATCAGTATTTGCTATTCTCTCCATTTCTCAGTCGTCATCTCGGTGATTGAGTGAGGCGTTCTATCTAACATTGCACAACATATTATCGTTACATTTCTCACAAATGAAAGTTTAAGACTAGATGAAGTTTTACAAAGACTTTAAAGGGGACATGCCTGAAGAAAATCTAAGTATATGACTGGCACAGAAATTTTGTGAAAGGACGAACAGAAGTTGAAAATGCACTGCATATTCCCACCACCCTGGAGTTTGGCTGAGGAAAACATTGACACTTTTCGGAATATTCTTGATGATGCAGCCTATTACTGCCAGCTGTTGGATAAAACAAAATGTGCATATTGTCAGAAAAGATATGAATTTCTGATTAGAGAACTCCCAGTTTCAGTGCCCAGATAAATGTCATAGTAGTAAGTACTACAAAATATCTTGAAATGTATTTAGTTGGATTGAGTGTAAGCTGTCTGCTGTCTGGCGCATAAAACTTTGCTAGAAATATGCCCCCCCCCCCCCCAAAAAAAAAAAAAACTAACCTTTAAAAAATTTTATGAAGATCTTGTTAGGGTTTATGTTTTTTCATCCGTTTGTATTGCAATACAGGGTTTCTACACGAGTAGAAAACCTGAAACACAGGAAATTGTCAAATAAAATGTCAGGAAAAATTAAAATTTTTTTTCTAAAACCTGTAAAAGTGAGAAAATTTATTTATTTATTTATTTATTTTGGTGTTTGTGCTATCATGTGTCAAGATTCTCCTGAGTTTAAAGGTCTGCCTGCAAAAGAGTTCATATTTTTTACTTGCAAATAGAGGTTTTGACAAATTCACATTCTTAACATGAAGATGTTTTAGCTATACAAATTTGTCGAGATTTCATAAATATTAAAAAAATATATGAAAGAAAATTATGAAACAAGCAAAAAAGAAATATTAGAGAGTAAAGCTGTAGCTGAAATTAAATTGCTAAAGGAAAAAAATTAAACTTGCACAACAAATTACTTCTGAAACAACACAAATAAAATGATCTGACAGCAAAACTGTCTTAAAAAATTACATGGAATCCATCTGAGTTGTCTGTAGTTTAGTGTTTTTTTTATTTCTTTTTAATTTGTTACATTTTAAATATCAAATCATATTGATTTTTAGTTTCAATTTTATAGGTTGTTGTTTTCCTTTTTGGAGAGTGTTTATATTTATTCTTATTAATGTATCAGTGTTTATCATATGTTACATAAGTTCAATCATTAAGATTTAGAATTTGATTCATATTATAAAAAATGTCGTGAATTGTGGTCAGGGAATTGTATGAAATACGCTCTGGAAAGCCTGAAAAAGTCAGGGAATTTTGTTATTCAAATAGAAAACAAACCCTGCAATGAACTAAAAATATCTTTTTTTTTTTTTTTTTTTTTTTTTTTCAATATTTTACATTAAAAATAATTATAATAAAATAAATAAATGAAAGGCGCTCTCAATGTAGACAGATACCTAAAGAAAATTCCTTGATTTGTTTATTTAGAATATGAAAAAGCTGCATTGATATATTAAGTTTTGTACTCATTTGTTTAACTAATAAGCTTATTAGGTTGAAACATTTGCAGCAGAAAAAATTTTATACCACTATTTTAAAACAGCAATCTTAGCAGTATACTTCATCAACAATAAAAAATACTTCTGAAGAATATTGTTTAGAAAATTTGCTTTAATTTTTTAAATAAAATTTCAATCGGGACAAATGTTCAATCCTTATTGTATTAAATTTATTAGCCTCTTATGCTATTTCTTTCAGACAAGCTAAAAAATGTCGTGTCGTCAGTCCTGAATTTTCTACTCAACCGATTTTGATAATTATTTTTTTAAATGAAAGCTATTTATTTGTAGTTGTGCCCATTTTAGCTATTTTTTAATTTATTTCCATTTTTATATTTTATTTTTAATTTTAAATGCTTTTTACGATATTTCTTCAAAATGATGGCAACTGAGTTTAGCTTTACTCTCGATAATAAAAATTTATTTTCCATTATCACTTTCCACGAGTCAGAAGCTTTATTTCATCAGTGAACACGTCCTTGCATTTAAAAGAAAAAATGTTGTTTTCGTAAAATTTAACCACAATAAAATGATTGCGTATAATTACGCACTAATTGAGGTAAAAAAAAAATATATATATTTACTGAGAAATAATAATAATAAGGTAAATAAAATAACAGAAAATAATTTATGATAAAAATTAATATCTAAAGAAAAATTTCAAATGAGGAAAATGATGACATTCAGCAACCAGATAAATGGGAATTACAATATTATTATGGATGCCTTTTTCATATTACTAATAACAGAAACTTTTAAAAAACATTTGATGAGAAAATGACGTCACTATTTAAAACATCGCATTTTTACTCATAACGATATTACATTTCAATATTTCTTTTCATTATGGACACTGAGATTGAGATTTTACTTTCAGATGACTTCAGTTAGTGAAAATAATATCACAGTAAAAATGAAATTAGTTTTTTTTTTGTAAATAAAACTACTTTTTTGTGAGTGCATATAAAATAAAATTTCTGGATTTCGCCGGCACTCAGATTACAATTTTAACTGAAGATGTGCGAATATTTGCATGCGAAATTGTAACTGGCAATTCAACCAAATCGATCGAGTCTTTTAAATATTTCATTCGTCGAATTCGATGGGATTCCACTCGTTTTATTGTTAAAATGCATTTCCTTTACCTCTGCGTCTATAAAAAAGCGTTCAAATTGAAGAAAAAATCCATTTTTGATGAATCTAGTCTATGAAGAAGTAGCACGTCAAAATGTATGTCTTTATTATTCCGCAATTCCAAAGTCTCAGAGAGAAATTGCTAATCAATTGGGTATTACACGCTGTTCTGTTTGCTATTATATTGATAAACACACGAAAAATGAAGTTAGTTCATTGCATTCTACACAGGGTCGCCCTTCTAAAAGAGCCTATTGATTTTTTTTTTTTTTCCTTAATCGGGGGCGAAACTGAATTCTGTAATGGAAGAATCTACATTCAACTTGTATATAACTTTCTTACAGTACTTGTGTCATCTATTTTAATTATCCCTTTGATATATTATTATGTGTGTTGCGATCCACCAAATGTCACTAACATACATTTGTGGCCCATGAGAATAAAAAAGTTGAGTATGGCTGTTCTAAATATTTCTAGGTTTTATATTAAAGTACCTGTATGTGTTTTATAATTTTATGTGAATCTGATTTTTCTTTTTTGAAACTTCAGTTTAAAATCCGAAAAGAAGCTCTTTTGGGTCTTGCTACTGTATATAAAAAATTGATGAACTCTGACACACCTCCATCACAATTGGAATCAATTTCTTGGATCAAAAATAAAGTCCTACATGCTTACTATCAGACATCTTTAGAAGACAGGTAAATATTTAATTTGCTATTTCTGGGTTTTTAAATACTAGTTCAACTTTAACTTCAATTTAGGTTGGTATAGAACTGTCCTTGAACTGAACCAGAAACTTTGTTCAATTTTTAATTTTTAAACTTTGGAAAAATCTTTAAGCTTTAAAAATTAATGACCTAGTTACATAATACAGTACAGGATCTATTATCCAACATCATAAGTATCAATCTGATTCGAACTTTCGGAATTTTTTGGATTTCAGATCCATGCTAAAATTATAAATATTGCATCTGTGAAAAATCCCTCCTATCCATCAGTATTTTAAAAGTACCAGCATACTCAGAAAACGCCGATTCTTGGATACTTGAGCATTACAAAAAACAAAATCTGTTATGATTATTAAAATTGCATTTGATAGTTATTCATCAAATTTCAGATTGATGACAGATTTTTTTTTTCTTTAATTTTCTTTACCGAATACCTTAAATTTTTGGAAAATTCAGAACAGAATCCCCCCTGGGTCGTTAAATGAATGCTAATTTCGTCTGAAAATCGCAGGAAAAAAACAAATTTCGACAGAGTATTGTGAAATATTATATGAATTTCATCAAAAGTTACAAAAAGCGTGAGTTTCGTCAAAGGGTCATATAATAAATACGAATTTAATGAAAGAGCCTCTAAAAAATGCGAATTCTGTCAAACAATAACGAAAAGAAGTGAATTTCGATAAAGGGTCGCAGAATAAATAAGAATTTAGTCAAAGGGCTGCCAAAAAAAATGCAAATTTCGTCAAAGAATCACAAAAAAAAAAAATGCAAATTTCGTCAGATGGTCGCGAAAAAAGCAGCCTTTTTCTTAGAAAACAGTAGCACACACACACAAACGTATGTGTTTATTATTATATGCATAGTTTTTAATCCAAAATGATATTAAACTAATTTTTGTAAAATTGGGTTCAACCCGAACCCAATTTGCAGGAATATACACTCAATCTAAAATCAAGCAGAACCAAAAGCAGAGTTTAATAGACCTGTAACAAAACCCCTTTTTTTTAACACATTTTGTATAATTATTCTGATTTGTTGATAAAAATTATTTCAGTTGTATTTTGTCATGCATGTATTCTTGTAATTCTTTAAATTGCACATAAAATAATAGCGGATTAAATTTTTTTTTTTTTACTCTCTCCCGAACAGTTAAACTCCCCTCCATTTATAAATGTTGGTAGGGAGACTCCCCTCCTTTGAAAAAAGGAATTTCAAGCCCTGAACACAGAAAATATATTTCGACTTTGAAGTAGGAGAGTATAATCATGTTTTTCATCTTGTTCAATCTTTCAATGAACTCTGCATTCCATAGAAAAAAAACAATGAACTTCTTTCAGATTGTTTCCATATTTATGGATTTTTTTTTTCTGTTATTTAACAGCAAGATGTGGCTAAAAAATATTTTTTTTAAAATCAGATATGGTTAAAAAATTAGAATAAAAACTAAATTATAAGCCAATTTTTTTTTAAATCCATAATGAGATTGTAAAAGATGTTGGTTTTCAGAATGCTGGAAAGAGGTTTTCTACTGCCATTTACTTATTTAAACTGTTACTAGTTACAGGGATTATAGAAACATAATTTATTTGCAGTGATTGTACCATTTCAAGATGAATATAAGTTTACTTTAGGCATTTATAACCTCTTCCCCTCTCAAAGAATATTAAATATAGGTTTTTAATTTATTTTGGACATTCGCTTTTCTTTTTAATGATAGTTAAAAATGGAAATACAAAATTATAGTTTATATATTTTTACATGCTTTTAACAACCAGAGATGCCACTTTTCCGCCAAATAACAGATTTCCGCTTTTTCTTAATTTTTAAGAATCTGCGATTTTTGTTAAGCGATCACAAAATAAAATAATGATTTTTGTTAAACGATCATAGAATAAACAGGGATTTTCGTCAAACGACTGCAAAGTAAAATAGCAGTTTTCTTCAATGAGAAAGAAAGAAAGAAAAAAAAAAAAATGCATAAAGAGCAAAGTTGATTAGATAATTATTTACCGATGTATTTATAATCCTACTTTTCACACTATTGGTTTTTTCATGACTCTTTATTTCATTCAAATTTCAATTCAAAGATACACTTTAATTGGATATAAGATATTTAATCCAACACAGTAAATTGTTAGTTAGTATTATTATTATTTTTAGAGTTAGAAAGATATTTCTTTCTCGCAATTCGGTACTACTTGATTATCTCATCAACCAAAATCTATCACCTGATTATAAGATTAAATACCAATGATGGCTTATCGTAAAAGTCGTATTCACTTGACATTAACCATGTTACACGTGTTTGTTACATCATCAAGTGATTTTTAATTCAACATTTAATTCATATTTATTTTATTTTGTTATTTAAAATAAAAATTATGCTAATTCGTATAATTTACAAGTAGTTTGACGATTTAAGTAATTTCTCAAAATGGGTTGACAATATAATCAAGTAATACCTGCATTTCCATAATAGAGCATAATTATGTATTAAAAATATTTAAATACACATTTAAATTTTATTTTGGAATTTCAATGCATTTTATAAATAGTTTACACATGTTTTATTTTCATATTTTATACTATGCATATTCATGAGGGTAAGTATTATGGTAGCCCCAAATAACTAGTTTTACTTTAAATTGTTTTTGCTTTTTGTGCTCTGTTTCATTTCTTTAAATAAACATTGATGTAGTCAAGTCATATGTGTTATGTTGATTTGAATGAGAGATTGTCAAATGACTGTAGATCCAGTTTTTTTATTTTAATGATTCATATTTTAACTCTGTTTTATTTAACTTTTATTAATACAATTGTTATTTGTTTATAAATCTGTTCAGTTACTTTTCTCAGTGTACTTTCTTAATTTTTCTGGACAAACACTTAGAGCATAATTCTACACATGTGTAATGGTTCTGCTTCTTTAACATCTTTTATCAGTTATCTTTTGATAACTGGATAACAATTGCATATTTATATCATCAACTTATTATATTCCAGACTTTTGGTTGAACGAATTCTTCATACTTGTTTAGTTCCTTACCAGACGCCTATGGAAGGAAGAATGAAATTACTTTACCAGCTCTTTTGCTCTGTTGATAATTATGCTGTAAAGTGAGTTATTTCAACTTTTTGCAATTTTTATTTTTTACATGTTGAGTGCCACATCAGTCATTTGTCACTGACAATATTGGCATTGTGTAATGGGAATCTTATTCCATGGCCCAAATGGAAAAACAGACTAGGCTCTCAACATGTTAAAAACATTTTTATTATTATTATTTTTTTAATATAGACGTCAGAATATAAAAATGATACTGAAAATAAACTTATTTTTATTTTTCTAGGTCATTCAAAGAAATTATGAAATGCCAAAGTGTGTAAGTAAATTTAAATTGATAATATTTTTCTTTCTTTTTTTAAATACATATGTTATAAACATGATGCATTAATGGTATAAATACAGTATTAGAAGTTTCTGCCTCAGACATGTTACTTTACTGTAGAAATACAGAATTCCACTTTTCTTGCGATGAATTTTATCTCGTTGCAAATATGCATTAAAATGCATTGACATTTTTATGGGGAAGGGCTAACAGATGAAATAAAACAAAAATGCAAGTACAAACTATGCCAAATTCAGCAAATTTTTTCAAAGGATCGTGGAGGAAAATGCAAATTTCTTCAAAGGATTGCAAAAAAAAAAAAAAAAAAAAAAAACCTCAGAATTTGTCAAACGATTGCAGAAAAGATGCTATTTTCTTCAAAGGATCGCTGGAAAAAATTCTCAGTTGACAGTGTGTGTCTGCTTTGGTACATTGTTTTATATGGTGCACCATTTTATAACTGAATATTAGACGCCACACACTAATTACATTATCTGTGTCTATGTTCCTTTTTGCATATGAGGTCGTCCCTTGCAATTCCCGTGATACGTTCTGCGTCGCATGATGTCCTTTAGTAGCAGAAGATTCAATCAACTATCCCACTTACGGCATTTTCTTTATGTCTAACTAAAGGTGGACCGGAAAGACGAATGCATATTTTCTGAGGAACTTTTGACCACACGTTTGAGAATGCACTTATCTTCGCGCTGTAGAGAAGGCTGTAAATCATTTTTGGAAAAGTCACTATCAGAATCATTTTCATAAATAACTTTGCTTTCTGCTGACTGTAATTTTGATTTAAAAAAAAATCAGATATATGGATTTTTCTTTTGGTGTTTTTTACTAGGTTCTTCTATCATAATTTTATTCTCGCACTTATGAGAACTTTGTTCAGAAACAGTATTTGTAGAAAGTGTTTTACTTTCATTATCAGTGGAACTGCTGCTTTCAGTGTATTCTTTTAGAGGAATATATTCTTTATCTCCATCTAAACTGCTGTTATTACTGTCACCGGGAATGGTATTTACAAGGTTATTGCAACAATGAAACATTGAGATATGAAAGTAAGGAGAGGGAATAATTACAAAGGACTAATTTGGCCCTTCCCTTCATTCTAGGTATATTGTTTGAAATGAGTGATTCTATTGAAGTTGGAAAGAATTTATTTCAAATATAGGGACATAATTAAATAAAAGTCCTGAAATATTGAAATATTTAGTTCATTAACATAAAAAATACAAACTCACAAATAGTGACAGGGGCCAGATTGGCCCCTTCCATCATTCTGTGTTAATGCAAAAAAAAAAAAAAAAAAAAAAAAAAAAAAAAAAAAAAATTTTGCTGTACACTGCAAATATTGCTTTTTTGGTTATACTACGATAACAGAATATGAAAATTATGCAATACTCAATTATGCTCAATTACTTTACAATAAAAAATAATGAATATAGAAATTGCTAATTACAAATTTTGTGTAATCTTATGTAATCGGATTCACCACCCAAAGCCTGTAAACGTAAATGAAACTTCTGACAGTATAAAATAAAACACCAAATCGGCAGATGATCTAATTATGAAAGATTTTAAATACTTTCCTAAAACAATGGAAGATATGAAGAAAAAATAAAAAGAAATGACGAATACTTATACCAGTGTGTGGTCTGTTAAAAAATATTTTGTATTCCCGTTGAATTAAAGCAGTTGCAGTATTTAAATCAACATGAATATTTGTAATAAAATAACTGCCAAGCTCTGTGTGTTTCCTCATAATATTTTAGCAGTCATAACGTTTTTTCTAGCAAATGACCAAGTGTTTGCTAGTAAATGGGATTTTGATTGGTTGTTTGGATAGTGCCTTTACAGCATGGTCGAACAAGGTGCAGGGGCAAGACTTGCCTTTTGCCCCTCCAGTTTTTCGTATTATTCTGTGATGGTTAAGGATCAATTTTATATTTCAATTTTTTCTATTTAACTATTTGTGTGTCAATTTTGAGTGCAAACTAGAATAAACACAGAATAATTTCAAATACCCAGCAGTAACATTTTTACGTTCATATCAGTAATCGCCGACGTGTATCTTAGTAAACTTTTTAATGCCACAGTCTATGTTCAATAAAAAAATATTTCCCCTGTTCTTTCTGCCCCTCCAGAAATCCTGGATTTTTGAGCCCTTCTTCATTTTAGAGTTGTTTGTATGGGGTGGATCTCTTGATTGTTTCTCGAGGCTGTCATTATTGTCATTTTCTAATCCCACGATTATATGAATTCATCTGGCTATATAGTTCTGTATTTCAAGGTATCAGTCACATACTAGTAATTCACAGTGGCCATACATTAGACCTCAGGGACTTACACTGAGCGTCACTGGGGATAGTCATTAGAAACAGATATATAAAGAGCACGTTCTGTTTATAAAACAAATCCGATCTAATAATTTTTGAATAGAAAATTATCATATTCAGTTTATCAATGTTCATTTGGTTGTATGTCATTTTAAAAATCTAAACGTAAAAACATACCTATACTAATAAAATAAATTCCCTCTCTGTATATGCGGTATGGCTAGAAAAATGTATCGCATGTACAAGTCTGAAAATTTAAATGAGAATAGTCCAAGGCCTCTTTTGCTGTACGTGAGACTCAGAATTTTAAATTTCTGATAAATAGTTGAGCAGCTATTAATTAAAAATCTGAAAAATCTTTCATCAAAAACTTATCTCTTTCCTTCCCAGGACTTGCGAATGCACAGAAACCGATTTCATGGTTCGTACGCTTTCAAAAAAAGGAAAAGTGATGGAATAAAAAGTATTCATTTTCAAAGAGAAAAAAGTGCTTGAAAATTTCCAAAAATGTGTAGTCCTTTAAGTTTAAAATAGTTTCATCAATCGGACACAGAAAAAAAAATCACAAATTTCTGTGTGATTTATTCAGAAATTTCCAAAAATTTAAAGGATTCGGTGGCAAAAATGAATAAAAAAAAAAAGGTTATGAGACCGAAAATTCCGACATAAAAGTTTCACAGTAAAATATCACGAATTCGACAAATGGTCGCCAAAAGATATCAGTTTTGTTAATCGTTTGCATAAAAAATCAATAATTTCGGCAAAGGATATATGAAAAAACGTGAATTTTGTCAAAAAATCGCGAAAATGCGAATCTTATGAAAATGTTTCAGAAAAGAAATCACATTTCATCAGATTTAGAAAATACCATATTTACTCGTGTATACCTCGCACCCCTTACTTTACAAGAAAAAATTAGGATTTTTTAAAATCTCGTATATAACGCGCACTATAAATTTAAAATCCAACTAAATGAATAGCAAAGGAATTTAAGTAAAGAAAGTCGAAACAAATATTGCGTTTGGCCAAAAAGGAAGGCGAAATTAAATTTTTATTCTTCTAGTAGGGAAGGACTGAATTCTTCTAGTACTCTTCTGGTAGGGAGTAAATGACGGGGGTTAGGAGTGAGTGGTAGCAATGAGAATTGCTTATTAGCGTTTAAATACGTGTAATAGCGTTTTTGTATTTTAAAAGTGCAATGAGTGGAAAAAAGACACAGCAATACTCTTATAACGTAAAATTTTCCAAGTGTTAATGTTTTCTTTGAATTCATTTCTTAATCCATGTGTAAATTGTGTGATTACATCCAGCAGTAAAACAATATTCCGTGTATAACGCGCAAATATGAGTTTTGCCTTATTTTTTTTTTCAAAAAAAAGTGTGCGTTATACACGAGTAAATACAGTAAGTGAAATTCTGTCAAAGGATAGAGAAAGAAAACGTTTTTTATCAAAGAATCATAAAAATTGAGAAATTTGTCAAAGAATCGCGAAAAAAGCGAATTTTTTCATAGGACTAAAAAAAAAAAAAAAAAAAAAAAAAGTGGACATTTGTGAAAAGCATTGTGGAAAAAAGCAAATTTCTTTCAAAAGATCACGGCAAAAACATGAATTTCGCCCAAGAAGCATGGAAAAAACACTGGGCCTTACACGGGCCGAACTTATATTTTTTACATCGCGCCGGACCCGAAATTTCCGGCAAATGCAGACCTCTACAGGGCTTTACCAATTTTTTTTTATAGAACCTTTTTTCCAGTTGAACAGTGCATCAAACATAAGAGTTGTGTGGTTGTACATTGAATATTTAAAAATATCTTTTTAAAGATATGAAAGAGTAATTTCAGATTTTTCTTTATTTGTCCGTATATGGTTCAACATTTATTTATATATATATATATTTTAAATATTAAAATTTTTAAACTTCAAGTGTAGGTGTGTGGGTGCGATGACTGGAAAGGGGGGGGGGGGTATAATTTTCTAGAAATATACTTCGAGACTGTCCCCCCCCCCTTCCAGTCTTAGAGCCCAACTTACACCTATGCTTTACAGCTACTAAGGTTTACTTCTTTTTCTGCAGCAGATAGTGGATACTTCTCAGCCTTTAGAAGCTGCTAAAGACATTAAGGGAAGATTTTTGACTGTCTGTGATTGTTCATGATTTCTTTCTATTAACTTTGGCGTGTCATAATAAGTGTTTAAAATAGGACTTTTTTTAATTATAAATTTTTTAAGTTTTTTTTTAATATTAATATTGAAAACAAATTTTTGAAATTTTATTATAAATTTTTTTATACACTTTTTTACAATACAATTTTTGTAAAAATTTTTTATATACTTTTTTAACTATAATTTTTTTACGTTTTTTAAAACATTAATATTGAAAACAAATTTTTGAAATTTTATTTTAACTACAATTTTAATTTGTATTTCTAAAAAAATATTTTTTTTTTTTTTTTTTACATACTTTGCTCATAATGCACTTTGAATTAAACAGGGACTTCTTGTTAATTTGTTACTAAATAATGCACTATAAAATAATAAAATTGTTATTTATCCCAATACATTAAATAATATCCATCCCTAATCAGATATAATCTTAAGTGAAGCTAATTTATTAGATATTTATTAGTTTAATGATAATAAACTTTTTAAATTTTAGTAAATTTTTATGTTAACAGAACTAACATTTTTATGTTAACAGAACATTTTATATTATGTAATATTGAGGAATGCTAAGGTTTGATAATGGTAAATAAATGCCACTTTCCAGTTTTATAAATTAAGGGCATCTATTTCGAAAGTATTAAATTATTTTCATGCAGAAACACACCTATACACTCAAAATATTAATTGTAGCATGAGTACACTTGTTTAAATTCTTAAAGTATTTCTCTGTGATAAATTTTTGATATAAAAAAAATTCAGATTTTTTTTTTTTTTTTTTTTTTTTTTATGATTAAAAAATATTTTTATGTATATTATTTCTCGTGTTTATGGATTTAAAAAAAAAGAAATCAATTTAGCATCATTTTTAGATTTAAAATCAATGTATATTATGATATGTCTATATAATATATATTCTTATTCAGGCTTAGATCTCAAGTGAAAAGTATTCTGGAAGTTATTCAGTCTGAAAAAAATGAAACTAGACAGAAAACTTTGGTGTCTAAAATATCAGTATTGTCCAGTATGTTTTATTGTATATTTTTTAACTGTTATACTATATTTATCATATTGTATCATTTTTTGTTCTATAATATCTGATATTGAGTTGGGTGATTGTGTTATGTTGATTAAGGCTGAATTGTTGAGTACCAAAACTACTTTTAGGTAGAATTCGTATGAAATACTACCTATTGCTTTTTCTCACCATGTTGGGATTTTTGAAAATTTTTGCAGATCTATGCTGATCGTGACCAATAGACTCCAAAACAACCATCATTATACACATATATATGTATTTATATAGTAAAATCTACATAACAGACGCTCCTGAAAAGCAGAAACCTCTATTTAACAAACAGTTTTCCAATCCCCACTTCCAAAACCAATTTTTCATTGTTTAGTGGATAAATAATAGACATTTTGAATAGCGGACAGTAATCTCTATAAATAAAAGGAATTCTGAGGATAATTGAGGCACAGATAGGCTCTCAAACAGTGAATGCATTGCATTTGAGTGTCATATTTTTTTTCTTTATATTTTACACAGCTTAGGTAAACGCAGAAGAAATATAAAACAGATAATGTATTTATCACAAAAAATCGTCTGCTAAGAAAATCTTTTTTCATTTTGAACTCTATAAATAAAAGGAATAAAGCAGAAGAAATATAAAACAGATAATGTATTTATCACAAAAAATCGTCTGCTAAGAAAATCTTTTTTCATTTTGAACTCTATAAATATGATAAAATAATACAAATTTCAAGTTCGTTTAATATTGTTAATACGGACCCGGGCAACGCCGGGCGGGTTAGCTAGTATTTATAATAATCCTTTAATGCCTTCGGCTTAAAAGGTAAAAGTACAGCCAAACCTTTGTCATTCAATTTAAGATAAACAATCTACGTAGAGATAATGTTATTATCAAATAGAAAAGAAATATTAAAGCCTCGATAAGTCGATTGTCTCGACGAAAAAAAAAACAGATAAGATGCTGAAAATAGTTCTAAAAACAAAACTTTCTTTCAAAATGTTCTTCGTGCAGTACGTTTTAGGATAAAAGTAGATGATAGCTTTCCTATTTGTTAATGATATTCTAAAAAGACACTGATAAGAAGATACGTAAATTTTATTCTTTTGGATGATTTTGTTAAACGAAAATAATTTTGTCAAAAAACAAATGTGGTAGTCAAATATAAGGTTTTGCTGACGCAGCATTACAATATATATCAAGATAATAAATCGTGTATTTTCGTGGAAGAATGAGTCATTGTCCGATTTCGAAATTTATATTGTTTACTTAAAAAAAAAAAAAAAAAAAAAAAAAAAAGATAAAAAACATATTAAAATTCGAATTTCCTTATAAAATATGTTAAAGGGAAGACATTTTTTATAGATTAGGATAGTGTGATTTCTATCTTTATTGAGAAATGGTTGATGAACTTAAAATCAAATTTCATGATTTAGGAAATTTGTTTCTTTTGCTTAATTATATATATAACTACGTCATTGTTTATCCAAGATTGTAACACATTTCTTTTTAGTCTTTTATGGTTTTAAAGCTATTTTTTAATAAATTATAATTTACTGAACGACTTTAAAAATTATAAAGGACCTTTTATAATTTGACGTTTTTAAATGGTATCGCACAGTGCGTCAGGAAAAATTTAAAAATAAATTGATACAAAATCGGAATTTGATAAAGGAATTCTCAAATTCTCGTAAGTATTTTTTTATGTATAAAAAAAATTATTTCAAACGTACAAAATTTTTCAGTAGTTAATGAGAGGTTTCTATAAGAAAATACTGGTACCGAAGAATTTCATGGTCTTGAAATTCCCGAACGCGTACGAACTCTAGTTATGGCAATAAAAGATGAAAAATCATCTTCTAATGAGAAAAAAGCTTTATTTAAAAAAGTAAAAATATTTTAAATTCATTAAGAAAATATGTAAAAAATTTAGTGGGAATTCCGGGGGAGGCTGAGCCCCTCCTAGTCTCCCCTTAACTATGGCCCTGGGAACCCCTCAACTCATCCCATGCCCAGTGTTGAATTCAGGAATTAGCCTGTGAGGAATTCCATAGAACATTGACACCCCCCCCCCCCCCCCCAAGGCACAGAAATCCGTCCAAGAGAAAAAATCCCTGTTGGCTTGGCCTATAGGCGGAGGTAGATTTTAAAGAGTGCTCATTTCAACAAAAAATAAAATATGATTAGAGATAAATCCAGTTTAACAATTTTCTTTAGCCGCTTTTGAAATTTTTGAAATTTATTTTTATGTAAGAACTGTTTCTATCAATATCATCTTAAGCGAAATTCGGCTCAAATGCCCATTTTGACAACATATTTTAAGATATATTTTGACTTTATTATTAAAAAATCGACCAATACGCAAATTATATAGTTCCTAAATAACAAAAAACTGTCAATCGAATGCTTTTGAGAGAAAAATCGAATTTAAAAATGAGACATAAAATAACCAATTTGTTATTTGAATACATCCTCAATTCTTAAATCATGATCGCTTTGGGGGATTTTGTGAGAAGTGCTCACTTTGACAGCTTTAAAAGAATATATATTTAACCTTTATCAAAAAACTAACCAATACGGCATATTACACAGTTCCTAAATAACAAATAACTGTTAATGGAATGCATTTGAAAGCAAAATTGAATTTAAAAATCAGTCATAAAATAACCAATTTGTTATTTGAATACATCCTCAATACTTTATTCCTGATCGCCTTGGGAAATTTTGTGTGAAGTGCCCATTTTGGCAGCCTTTTTTGAAATATATTCTACCTTTATAAAAAAAACTGGCCAATCCGTCACATTATATAGTTCCTATATAAGAGAATCTGTAAATTGGATGCATTTAAGAACAAAAATGGATTTAAAAAATGAGTCAGAAAAAATGCAATTTGTTATACTTCCTCAATTTTTTCAATCACCATCACTTTGGGAAATTCTGTTCAAAATACCGTTTTTGGCAGTCTTTTTTGAAAAATATTCTGCCTTTATCAAAAAACTGGCTAATACGTCACATTATACAGTTCCTAAATAGGGAGATCTGCCATTTGGATGCGTTTAAAATCAAAAGTGAATTTAAAAATGATTCCGAATATGAGCAGTTTGGATTTGAGTTTTTTTCTCCAACTCCTATTTTTGTTTAATTTATTTTTGCTATAAGAATTGGTCCTATGAAAAACTTGTTAATATAAAAGTCGTAGATATTATTGAAAAGATGTAAAATAAATGTAATTAGATTTGATTGCTTAAGAATTGACTAAGTTATGGATTTTTTTCTTTTTCCACCCCCCTTTTTCTTTTCGTTTTTAATTTTTTTCATCGGTAAAAGTTGTTCTATCAAAAACTTGTAAATACAAAAGTTTTAGATAATTTTGAGAACATTTATAAAAAATTTAGTTGGATTTGATATGTAATAAATTGACGAAGTTATGATTTTTTTTCTCCCAAACACTCCGTTTTTTTCGCCCCTTGAGCCCATTTTTAACTTTATCAAAAATCTGTCATGCATAAACTTTTGGCCCATTTTTTTAGAAGTAATATAAACTTTAAACTGATTCGATATTTATTTTAGTTTAAAAGTTATTACGTTATTTCTGTTTTCACAAAAACCCTCCTAACTTCCACCCCCTTGGTCCGATTTTGCCCATTAACCCATTCCAGCGCACTACTCTTTAAAGTTTGAATTTAAAGAAAAAAAATTAGGCAATCTATTTAGGCCTAGAGGAGTACACAGGTATAATTTTTTAAAGATTGCATTAACCATTTTAATTATACAGCTGTTGCCGAAGTGGTAACTCCTCATAAGTACACCATTGATAAGCGCAGTGAGAAGAGCTCTGCGGTGAAGCGCATATTAGAGTAAAATATTTTACCTATTATTTAAAAACAGTAAAATTTGATCTCTGTGGTGCTGCGATCTAGAACTCATAAGAAAGATTTAAAGTAGCCATTAAAGTAGTTTTTTAAATATACACGGAGTTTTTATGTCTCTAAACAGGGGGAACTTAAGGTGTTGCCGACCCGGCAATACTGCGCAAGAAAGGGTTAACAAACTTAACCAAGATTTTATGCCCCTTGATTTTATGTAAAAGTTTGAAGAAGATCTGAGCATAATTATGGAAGTTATCGTGTCCAGAAGAAAGTGATATATACCGATAGATAGATAGATAGATAGATAGATAAACTTTTTTACTAATGGTAGTTTTGGAGTCTAGGGGTCGTGATCGGTGTAGATCTGCAGAAATTTTTCAGAAATTCCAACATGGGGGGCGATCGCAATAGGTAGTATTTCATATGAAATCTACCTAAAATGTATAATTTCAGCACTTCCCATGTCTGAAAGTGTCCCACTTTAAAAAGTTTAGGATTTTCTACTGATTAATCTCTTGAAGTACAAATTTCTTGATCTGTAGTATTCCATAATACAGTAAAACCTGTATAACGGACACTCCCGAATAGCGGACACCTCTATTTAACGGACAGTTTTCCAATCCCCACTTTCAAAACTTAAATTTTTGTATGTTTAACCTCTGAATAACGGACATTCCGAATAGCGGACACTTTATTCGGCAATAAGGGATAACAAAGTATTTTTTAAATAGAAAAAAAATGAAAAAAAAGGTAAAAAAGCCTCTGAATTTATTAGGACAACGTGTCACAAATTTTGTGATCACAGTTAAATGTAGATAAAGAGCTGGGGAAAATCCCCTCCTCTTCCCCCCCCCCCCCCCCCAAATGTCTAGTGTTAAATTCAGGGGATTGCCAGGAGAAATAACTTCCCAGATTTTTGAAATGTCATCCAAGAACATTTTGAGATTTTATGCTTTTAAAGATCAAAAAGTGCAATCCCTCCTTCCTCGGCCGGAACTCTACAATATCCAATAACATCACAGAGAAAAACAAATTACATGTAATTGCAAGCAAAAATAAACTTTTGTAACAGATTTTTTTCAGAATAATATAATAAACAGTGGATAAAAGTGTGCACAATTTTATTTCAATTTTATTGCTTAAAATTAATTTTAAATTCTGATTAATTGTACAATAGAGGTTTTAGGAAGTATAAAAGTAAATTAATGAAACATTAAGCATTTCTTAGCGGGTTTTGAAACTCTAAGGTTTTCCCAATAGCGGACACCTCCGAATAGCGGACAATTTCTGCGTTCCCGATGTGTCCGTTATTTAGAGGTTTTACTGTACTTTATTTCATCATTTTCTATTTCATTTTAAATGTGCCTAAGATAACTTCAATTTTTTTCATTAGAATGTAATAAACCAGTGGATAAAAATGTATGCACAATTTTATTTCAGTTTTATTGCTTAAAACATAATTTTAATTGCTGATACATCATTTAATAGAGGTTTTAGGTTATATAAAAATCAATTATCGAAACATTTAGCATTTTTTAACAATTTATGAATTTGATGTTTTCCCAATAATGAACACCTCAAAATAGCAGACAATTTACGTGCTCCTGAGGTGTCCATTATTGAAAGGTTTTAATATATATATATATATATATATATATATATATATATAGTGTGTGTAAAAACTATAAGAACAACAAAAATTTTTTTTTTTTTTTTTTGATAAACTTCAAAACAAATGAAACTTTACCTTACAATATGTAACATCAAGCTCAAAAGCTTATAAAAAAGTACACAAAATTCAACTGTGATTGTTTTATTATGCAAATAAAGTAGTTGTACAAAAAAACACTATTTTTGCCTGTGTAAAAACTTTAACCCTTTCCAGCACACTGCTTTTTAAAGTTGGAATTTAAAGAAAAAAAATTAGGCAATCTATTTAGGCCTAGAGAAGTATACAGGTATAATTTTGTAAAGATTGCACAAACCATTTTAATTATATAGCTGTTGCCGAAGTGGTAACACCCTGCAAGTATAGCATTGATAAGTGCAGTGAGAAGAGCATTGCTGTGAAGCGCACATTAGAGTAAAATATTTTACCTATTATTTAAAAACAGTAGAATTTGATCTCTGTGGTGCTGCCATCTAGAACTCGCAAGAAAGATTTAAAGTAGCCATTAGAGTAGTTTTTGAAATATTCACAGAGTTTTTGTGCCTCTAAACAGGGGGAACTTTAGGTGTTGCCGACCTGGCAACACTGCCAGAAAGGGTTAAGGACAGTAAAATAAATCCAATATAGTAATCAAAGAAACATATTTAATGTATTATGCACCTACCTATGAGTTTAATGATTGCAAATATTCCATCACTCCTCAACATCATTAATTTTTGGCCCAGTTTGGGATTGTTTTTGTACTATTTATCTTCAATTGTAGATCTGAATTCTGATACTGAAGAAAAATGCTTTTCATTTTCATAAACTTGGCTTGCTAGATTTCCTTATAAGTTATCGATAGAATTTAAATCAGAATTTCTGAGTGGCCATTTCAAAACTTCAATATTTTTCTTATAGAACTAAAGTTTTTTTTCTCTCGACTTGTGTAGATAGGCACATTATCTTATTGTTATATCCTTTTTTTTCCGGCTAGAAATGTTGCAACAAATGAAAGATGGTAAGAAAGAGTTTGTATATGCGTCTTTGAATTAAATTTTCCTGAAAAATATACAAATGACACCACGTTGTTGAATGAAAAGCAGCTTCATGTTGCAATGAATCTGCCACCTAACTGATGTTTGATTAAAATATTTTTTATTAAATCATCCCAATATTTCCAGCCATCAGGATCATTTAAGTTTCATTTCTTTTCATCTGAAAAAATTACCTAGATGATTATGTTAACATAATTCAAAGGGAAAAAAAATTAATTAAAACATCAGTTAAGTGGTAGATTCATTGCAACATGGGATTGCTTTTTATTTAATGATGTAGTGTAACTTGTATATCTTTCCGGAAAATCTGATTCAAAGACACAATCATGAATTCTTTTGGGCCATCTTTCATTTGTTGCAATGTTTTTAACAAGAGTGATCAAAATATTTTCAGTCCTGACAAAATTTCAAATTTGCACCCATGATTAGAAGTCTATGGAGCTTAGCAGTTAGAAAGTTTGGCTCAAAAACAACCAATCAGAGTATGTTGATAATACACTTCATAATAAGTAAGTTTTACCTTTTTCTTTTCATTACCTTGGCAAAGCCTCTCCACTTATTCATTGGTAGGTTTTGAGTTGGGATTTCCTACCTACTAATGTCTTGAAGCTGCCTCATATGCACTAGGGTTGCCAATTTTGTCTTAGAAAAAAGCCGGAAGATTCTGATTGACAATTTTTTATCAACCTATCGTCCTTTTTTATCCTCTTCAGTTCTGCACCTAAAATAATAATGCAAGTACTTATTCATTGTTTTTTCCAAACAAAATGACATCATAAATGGCAGAAAAAAATATCTTTTCTTGATTTGATCCTTTAGGCACCTAGTAATTTAGGTTAAAAAATATGGATCTAAATCTACAAACTTCCTTAAAACATCAATTTAAGAACTTTAAATAAGTAAATGATCTGCAAATTCTCAATTTTTTACTCAAAAAGATTTAAGTTAAATACTCATAAAAATTTCTCACTTTCTTGGTCACACTGTCTTGAAAACATTTTGCAAACTCAGATGAAAATAACATTTATTTTATTAGAGAAGCAGTTTTATGATACTATTTATTTGTATGCTTTGAACGCAGAAAAGATTCAGCTATTAAAAAATGATGTGGCAATGAAAAAAAAAAAAAAAAAAAAAAAAAAAAAAAAAAAAAAAAAAGACATTTAAATTTTTATAAGGAAAATGACAGAGGTACCTAAATGGTGATTCAGGTATCTAAGAGGTTAAAGCATATTAAATTATGTTGATTGTGTCAGTAATGTTTTTGGTAACAAATTTGTTTTGTAAGAGGTTAGTAATTGAACGTTTTAATCATTATTTAGAAACAGAACAATTTAATACAAACACAGTTGAAAAACTGTGTTTGTATTAAATTATTCTGTTAAGATTTTTAAAAATAGTTTTGCAGTCACACATTCCATTATGAATCAAAATTAATTGAGTAATGAAGGAAAAATTAATCAAAACAACCTACAATTCAAGGATGATTATGAAAATTTTTCTAATGGACATCCTACAAAAATGAATATTTACATTTAAGCATAAAGGGAGATAATAAATCAAACAAAATATTGAATCTTATCATACAGGTATACTAAGTTAAAAATTTTGTAATTTAGATACTTATAGTCATTGACAATATCAAATTCAAATGATCTAATGCTATTGAAGACAAAAAAACTTCTTGAAACACCATAAATAAATAAAATAGCGCAAGGCTTTTCGATAGAAATTAGTCTATCTTCATCAGGAGCAAAAAGACGTGCGTCTATTATGAATGCAGTGGCACGACTGACGTGAAAAGGCGATTGTTATTGTAATGATTATTCTGATAAAGTTTATGCTCTCTTATCTGAAGGTCCTTATATTGAAGTTAAAAAAGATCCTACTAATTCACATCTTTCCACTCTCACAAAAGCTGTTAAAAATTCTGTTGTTCTAAATGACAACTCTAAACATTGTGTTATTTTTTCTGCTCCCATTTGCGCTCGTTTTTATAAAGTTCACAAAACCAATATTCCCTTAATTATCCAAAACCAATATTCCCTTAATAATCTCCCTATTGTCTCTAACATTGGTACTGCTACTTATCCTCTTGCCAAATTTTTAACATCCATTTTTTCTCTTTTATGCAGTTCTAATTCTCATACTGTAAAAAATTCTTATGAATTCGTTAGTAAATCAGTTAGTTAGTTATAAGTTAGTATTAACTCATCCAATTGTTCAATGCTTTCTCTTGATGTCAAACCTTTATTTACTAATGTCCCGATTGAGGGCGCTCTTCATTGCTTGAAAAAAAGATTACAGGAATTTCATTTCTCTGATATTGAAATCAAAGAGTTTGTTAATTTAACTAAAATATGCTTAACCCTAACTACTTTTCAATTCGATAATAAATTTTTTAAACAGTCAGATGGCTTAAGTATGGGTAACCCTTTATCTCCCATTCTTTGTGATATTTATATGCATTATTTTGAAGAAAAATTATTAAATCTGATTAATTTTAAATGTTGAATACGTTAAGTTGACGATACTTTTGTCTTAATCGATAATCCTTTTGATATTTCTACTATTCTTCAAATTGTCAATTCTATTGACCCATATATTCACTTTACTTTTGAATTAGAAAATTGTAATAAACTCCCTTTCCTTAATGTTTTAGTTACCAAATGTGATTTTTCTTTCAAAACTTGTGTTTATAGAAAACCTTTTTCTGTTTCTAACCCCCATCCCCCCCATGCTAGCTCAAATCATCCTGTCAACCAAAAGATTGGTGTTTTTTACACATATGTAAATCGTGCTCTCAAAATTTGTTCCGACTTCGCATCCCTTAAGGATGGAACTGAATTACTTTAAATCTGTTGCTGCCAAAAGAGATTTCAATCCTTCTATCATCAATACTGCTGTAAACAAATTCAATAGACCATCTAATAAATCCACTCTTTCTAATTCCGTTAAAAGTAAACCCAATAGTTTGGCTGTCCTCCTCTTTTATCCACCTTTATGTTTTAAATTAACTAAAGTTTTAAGGCGATTTTATTTTAAAAACATTAAAATCAACAATGTCTTAAAGCTAAGAACATTTAATTTTAATTTTTTTTTCTTTTTTCTTTGTTTCATTTTTATAGGGTTTCGTTCATCTGACAAAACTCTATCCGTCTGTATATCTGTATGTCTAAATAAATATATAAAAAAAATGTTTCTGATTTTATGTATTGGACAGAGTTACTTTTAATCTATAAAATAAAATAATAATTAAAAAAAAATGTCTATTAGTAAAGAAAGAAATAGAAATTTTGCTAATCTTGCTTAAATGTGTGCTAAACATCAATCATAAACTAGAATAGTTACATTTGCAAAGTCTGTTCTGAATTTATTACAAAGCGGTCAGTAAAACAATTGGAGGAATACATAAAACTATGAAAATTGATGAATCACTTATCAAAAAACAAAAAGATGATGTTAAGATAATTTTACTATATCAAAGAAATTTAAGTGTTATTTGCCAGGATGACAGCATGTCTTTTAATTTAATACAAGTTTCAAATAGAGGTGTGAAAAGTCCTGGCTTTTGATAAGAGAAAAAGGTAGCCAATTCCTTGTTTTAAGGAATTCAGCTAATTTTATTGAAACACAGAAAGCTAAAATGTATGGAACCTGATTATAGAATATACCCAGTTTTCTTCAATATTGTATTTGAATGAGAATTTAAAAAAAATCCAACTATCGCCAAATTGATTTTATTTGTGGTAACCTATTTTTGTTGATAATTCTCAAAATATTGCCAAGTTTGATTAGAATTTGGTGGTAGTAGATATCACTATAAAGTTTTGAAGATTATGAAAGTTGGAAAATAGTTACAACAATGAAAATTTGTGAAATCCACATTCAATAAAAATCATCAAATAAGCCTGTTTCAAAAAGAATATTTTATTTTTAATCTTTTGTCTTGTTTCAAAATGTCAGCCAGACTAGAATTTCAAACTGCTATATCTCAGCCATTTTTCAAAGCAAAACATTCTCTATAATCTGTGTATGAAGGCTGAACAATTAAACAGCAAAATTGTTTACATTTTTATTTTTTTAAATCATTAAGTGACCACAATTTTTAAACAAGTTCACATATGAAATTGGCAGGGTTGTTTGGTTTAAACCAATGGGGTTTTTTTTTTAAAAAAAACCATGCTGTTTTATGTTTTACTTTACACATTGAAAAATGCAAAATCCAAGTTATGCAGAAGCTACAAGCTAAGTTGTAGAAAAATGATGAATTGATAAATTTCTAAAATGACAAATATTTTTAATCAACCCAGCTTTTCATATAAACTATAAGTCTACATGGAAGAATAACCAATTTTTTAAAATTTAGCTGGTTTAAAAAAAATTAATTTTATTTCTACCTTTTTTTTTAAAGGTTTAAATAAAAAATTTTTTTTTAAAGATTTAAATAAATATATATATATATATATATATATAACATTAATTGTAAAACATTCATAGCCAGAAGGGCAAACTCGAGTTAAAAATGCACTTTTATTATTTAGATTAGTTAAGATTTACTAAGGATTTGATCATTGCTCAAAGCCTCGAATATAACATTCTTAAGTAATTTTCTCCATTGATTTCTTTTTGTTATGTATGCTAATAAATAATTGGCAAATTTTTGCTCTGTGTTTATTGGGTTAAGCCTTTTTTGCATTCTTACATTGGGAATGGGGATTTTGCATTATGATTTATTCTGTTACTTATTGGGTTGGCATAATTTAAACAATATTTTCTCATTTTTGTAATTTAAGTGTACTAAATTATTGCATGGAAGTAATTTCTATTTTTAAGTCATCTCAGCAGTTACCATGAGACATAGTGAGTCTAGTCTAGGTCATGTTAGTATACACGTAGAATGCAAATTTCATGCAATGATGAACATATCTGAAGCTATAAAGAAATTAAATTATGTTATGTTGGAAAAGACAAAGTGAATTAAAAATATGTAATATTTAGAAAAAAAATTTTTTTCCTTTGAGAAATGCAGATTTACAGTTAATAACATAAAATGACTTTTAAGATTTCAATCTAACTCTAAAAGAAAATTTTCTTGATTGGGGGGATTATCTTTAAGGATAATAATAAGAATAATAATAAAGCTCAAGATATAAAGTCGAATAAGAAGACATTGAAAAATTTAGTGCTGGGGAAGCACCTGTTTACATTTAATTAAAATATGCAATAAGATATATTTAAATCTTTTATTGCATAACCAACTTAGATCAGCTGAGAAAATTGGGGAGATAGGGACATGGCAAGGTTTGCTTGAGACATAATAGAAAGAACGTCTCATAAAAATGCCTAAAAAGAAGTAATTTTTTGTTTAGACATTTAAAAGTACTAAACGTTAAAATATAGCGTGTAGTCTGATGGCTATTTAAATGCTTTAGTGGAAGACAGTATTTATAAAACTGCTTTATATTTTAAGATCAATGTTTTCAATAGTCTAAAAAGCTATTAAATAGATATTTTTGTTTATTTTAAGAATTTTCTTTGTCTTTTTAACCTGGTAGTTTCAGAGGAGAAATGTCAAATAGCAATACACAATACTTCTTAAAGTGTGTAGACTCTACTGCTAAATTCAAATCATTCCGAAAATTCTTTATAAAAAGCTTTATTTTCAATAAAAGATAATTCATGTAGTCGTCTAACAGAAAAATCAGACATCTCATATAACAAATATTTCAAAGAAATTATTTTGAATAGCCTTGTGAAAATAATATATATGAAGCTGCATCATATTTATTTATATTTTTCATCATTTATAGTGCTAATAATTAAAAGATTGTATTTTAGGATTTTCAAGGTGTCAATGTTTCATTATGTAAAACATTTTATTTAAGAAAAATAAAAGACATAGCTTTTTTTTAAAAATGTTTAATGTTTAAATGATTTCCATTTTTTACATAATTGTATATTAAATTATTACATTGATTAGAAATACTTTTAAATCAAGTTATTACTTATATATTCAAAAATATTTATTTCTATTGATAAATATGCATGTATATGTAATAGGAAATCATATTTAAAAAAACCCGGTTTAAACCAAAAAAAAACCATGTTTTTTTTTTTTTTTTTTTCAAAAAAACCCGGTTTTTTACCAACCCTGGAAATTGGCTAACAAACTTAATTGAGACCTGGGTAAGTCCTTTACACAAGCTATTTGCTGCTTATATAAAAGAGTAAAATTGCCAAATTCCATTATTATTTTTCTTTTCTTTTTGCAGTCCTTTTCAATCAAAGATTTGATAATTTGTGTTTTAAATTTTTAGAACTTATTCTCATTATTGTTTTTAATTAATTTATTGTGGCTTTCTGCAAACCTTGGATTTCCTTGAGTAAATATAGTTAGGTTCCCTTCTTAAGACTACTACAGTGAGCACTTCCTCCATTATGGCCTATAATCCCTCATGTTGATAATCTGCTGTCACAACTCATCCAACCAACCAATTAATTTGTTTTTATATTATTCCCAACTTTTTATCCTGAATCCAGAGTTAACAAATTTGTCCACTAAGGTAGCAGCGAATTTCGAAATAGTTGGTTTCTTTTTCAAATTATCTGTTCAAATTCATTATTGGGAAAACTAGGAATCTTTTATTAATTTGTTCCAAACATTTTACCATTCTTTGTTTAATTAAAATTAACTAATTTCTTAAAAACAAGATATGGAAAAACTATTTTTATCCTGATTCAAAGTATAGACTTTTTAAATTTATTTTTAAAAATATTTGGTTATATTGATTTAAAATTAATATTAGATTGCCTTAAATTTCCAAGAAATTAATTTAGAAAGAACTAATTCTAAAAATATTTAATGAAAAATTTCATTAATACTAATTTTTGAAATTTTGTTGTATCATCATTGTTATTTTGTTTTTTATGACTACTTATTTTTTATTATACACTAGAATTTGTAAAAACAGAATTCTACACAATGAAAACTGTAGAATTATAGCTGTCTAAATTGGAATTGATTTGCATTTCACAGATTTTACTGTATGTATTATTTAAATTAACTTTCATATTCTCTTTTTATATCACTTATAGAAAACTTACAAGATCCTGCTAAGTCAAATGAATACATTTTAAAATTTTGTAATGATCTTGAAGCAAACTTAAAGTTGCGGAGTCTGTTGTCAGTTGTACTTACTGGCAATATATTATGTTCTGAAGCTGAACATAATGTTGTAAGTTCATTCTTTTGTATTTATTTTTATTAATTGAAATGTTTTGTTTATTTTATTTTTACTTTAAAATTTTAATATTTTTGGTATATTTTTTGTATAAAATTTTTTTATTGATTGTAAATATTTACTTTCACGTGTTTATTATTTAAAATTTTTATATTTTTACTTCTAAATTAAACATTTTATTTCACTTTTTAAGGGGGGGGGAGGGGGAAGTAAGTAACAGTTTCTATTTTAACCATATGATGTGAAATCAGATATTCAATAGCAATTTATCTATTAACTTTATCTTGTTTTATTTATTTATTTATTTTGTTGTTGTTTGTTTGACTTTAATTTTTAGATGGAGATTAATGGTAAAATTTTGCTGAGAATCTGTATTTGAAAAACAAATGAAGTAGGCTTTAACTTTATAAACTTCTGTTTCCATAAAAATTATAACAGTAAATTTTCTTATAAAATAAAATCTAATAAACTAGTAAATTTAGATGATGACTGTAAAGTAAGAAAGTAGAATAAATGTTTAAAATGCATTGCACCAATTTTGAAGGAAAGTTCAATGCACAGGTTAAAATCAATTTGGACATTTATTGTAGAAATTTTTTCGTTTCTTTATAGATATCTATCCTTAAAGTTGTATTTATTATTGTCAAAAAAAGATTCCCAAATTAGCGAAATTGAACCTCCAGTGTCTATTAAAAAGAGTGAAATATTTTCATTATTTTTTTCTTCTATAACAAAAATAGCTTGTTGTTGAATATTAACATTAGCAATAATTTCTGGATGTTTTGGCATTAAATTATTTATATGAATGAATATTAAATTATTTATATGAATCAGTTTCATTGTTTTATTAATTAACCATTTAAATATTTTATATGAAACTTGAATAAAATGGAGTTTGAACTTTAATACTATTTAAATTGAATCTGAAATACAAATTAAGTACATAGTATTAATTACAGACATGAAATATTTGTCTTTTTGCTATAAAGTAGAAATATGAATATGAAATATTTGTCTTTTTGCTATAAAGTAGAAATATGAATATGAAATATTTGTCTTTTTTGATATAAAGTAGAAATATGAATGTCAGGTGTAATTGTGTTCCAGTTATATACTGGAATTCTGTTTTTTCCCAAAGTAACAGGGGGAAAAAATAATTGAAAAATTCCTAAGTCGATTGAAGAAAGATACACAAAATTTTAGACATTCAGTTTTAAAGAAAAATTAAAAATCGGTCATCAGTCTAAAATCTTGGACATAAAAATATAACGAATTTCGACAAATAGTTACAAAAAATTTTCATCAATTGTTTGCATAAAAATTTTTTAATTTCATCAATTGTTTGCAGGGAAAAAAAATCCCAATTTCGTCATTTGTTTGCCGAGAAAAAATTCTCAATTTTGTCAATTGTTTGCAGAAAAAAAATTTCCAATTTCATCAATTGTTTGCAGAAAAAAAAATTACCTGTTTTGTCATTGTTTGCAGAAAAATTTACCAATTTTGTCAAGCGATTGAGAAAAATATGCTTATTTTGTCAAACAATCACTTAAAAAAATGATAATTTTACCAATAGAATGTGAAAAATTGCAAATTTTGTAAAGGATCTTAGAAAAAATGTGAATTTCTCCAAAGGATTGTGAAAAAATGCAAATCTTGTAAAAGGATCTTAGAAAAAATGTAAATTTCTCAAAAGGATTGTGGCCAAAAAAAAAAAAAAGTGAATTTCCCCGCAAAAGATTACTTAAAATGCAAATGTTCCCAAAGAATCATGGAAAAATGTGAATTTTAACAAAGGATTGTGAAATGAAATGGAAGTTTCCATAGGTTTGCAGCAAATTTTGTCTAAAGGTTTAAAAAAAAAAAAAAAAAAAAAAAAAAAAAAAAAAAACGTGAATTTTATAGAGAAATTTCAGATAAAAAGCAAATTTTGTTTAAAAATCATTAAAAAAAAAAAAAAAATCTTCAAAGGATTGCGAGGATGTGGATAAGTTAGATTTCATTATTGATAAGCACTACAAACATCATAAACCTTAAAAATCAAGCATGATTTGAGATCAAGCATATTTAAAGAAAGGATCAAATCAATATGTATTTGTAAATAAATACTGCAGGTAAAATAATACTCTAAATACATACACCAAAGCAAAAATATGTTTAAACAGTTTTTTGTCTTTTTTTTAACAGTAAAATGTTAATTTTTTTTTTTTCTTTTTCAGTGTTCAAATATTGAATAGCTTCCAAGTGTTTTAGGTTTCCAAAATAATTTAACCTCTAATTGGTAACATAATTTGTGTTTTTACACTTTAATTAATAAAATTATTATTAGTAGATTTATTAATTAAAGTGTACTAATTACATCAGTTATAAAAACTGCAAATTAATAGTTTCATTAGTTAGTAGCATATAAAAATGTTATAGATATCAATATTGTGTAATAATTATGTAAAACTAATACATTAAATGCAAGTGATATTTGTATTTATTAAAATTATTAATAATTGCATTCAAAGTTGTTTAACACTGTTTAAAATGAATAATTATTAAATAATTAACTCTGTAATTAGGAACAAAACATGCATTTTTATGCTTTAATTAGTAAAATGATATTTAATAATTTAATATTCATTTTAGAAAGAAAATGGGGTAGGATGCTTGTTCCAAAAAAGGATACTATTTCATGAGGGAATATATTAATAAAATGTTTAGTAATTATATATATATAAACAGACTTGTGTAAAACCAAAAGCTTTCTGCACACATAAATATTGGATCAAAGATTTTTTGCAAATTCAGGTTTAATAAAATTATGTGTAATATTATTTTGATGACATGATTTAAAAGCCATAGTTTAAAATAATTGCTATTTAAATTAAAAAATAATTATTTTAATTGAAAATAATGAAGCAAAAATCTATGTTATGTAAGGGTGAATTATTTTCAATTATTTTGTCAATGCATTTAGAAATAGCTCAATCTTTAATGCTGTGATCTTTTCACTCAAAATGTCAATCATTCTCATAACACTATGAAATTATTTGATTTAATTACCATCGCTGAGCCATTAAAAAAAAAAAAAAAATAATAATAATAATAAAATAAAATAAAAATGAATTACATATCAGAGTTCATTCTAGGTATTAAAAAAAAAAAAAAAATGTTTTATTTAATGATAGAATTTTTTTTTTATTATTTATAGTAGGGTCATTCCAAAAATAAAGCACCCTTTGGTGTCCCGACACTTTGTATTGGTATATTTTCTAAAATTTTGTTTCAAAATTAAATTTAAATATTGGAAAATATATTTTAAAGATATTTTTATTTAATGCAATTTTTAAATTTGAGATAAATTCCATTTATTGTTATTCAAATAACTTTCATAATAAATGTGTCCTGTAAAAAGCCATGTCCCAAGAACAATTTTTACTTTTTAAACCCTATTTTTTTTACTATATGTATCGTTTAAGTTACCTTTCAGGATATTTTTTATGTCTTTGTAGTTTTTATATTATCCCTATATACTTTAAATATTTTTTGTAAATATTTTTCTTCATTTTATAAGAAAAATACCTGTGTCCCTTAATTTCCCCTCTTGTTGTCCCCTGTGTTACCGCCACTTTTTTCTTCCTATTAAAATAAGAATTTGCAAGCTAAATGTTGTTAACAGCAGTCATTCATGTACTTTTAGAGTTAGCATTCATCCTAGGTAGTCATTTTCCTCATTTGTTAAATTTTGAAGAATATTATCTAAGTAAAGGTGATTTTTGAAGGTGGGTGTGTTTTTTGTGTGTCCCCTGTGTTACTATTGATTTGTTTCGATTAATTATTAATTTTCTAGTTTATTGGCATTTAAATTGTAAGTCTTAAGTAAAAGAAAATATTCCATCTAACTTTACATTGTTTCTATGAAAATAGTAATACACAGGTGATAATTTATTTCATTTTGTCTCCTGTGTTACTAGTCCCCTGTGTTACCATGATATTGTTGATATGTTGTTAAGAGACAAAAAATCCAAGTTTAGAAATGAAATGCAACAGAATATCCTGTTTTTTAATGCATTTGTTGATCTGTATCAGAAATACATTTTTAATTAATACATAAGTACTTTTTTAAAATTGTTACTTTTTTTATGTTCAATTAGGATGTCCCCTTTGTTACTTTATTGTCCCCTATGTTACTGACATTTCCTTTATCAGAACAAAAGCGAAAAAACTTTCTTATGAACCAGTTTTATAATATGCACTGGCTAATATGTATAAATAAGTTTTACTATAATTTTATTATATTAGAGTAATTTTTACAAAGTTATATAAAATTTTATACAGGGAGAATGAAAAAAGAGTAACATGGGGGACATAATATGCCTATATCATGAAAAAACATATACATAAACAAAAAACTATATGGCACTGAATAAGAGCATTTATATCAAAGTGTTAATATTGTAAAAGGAATTCTCTATTTTAATAAGAAAAAATGAGAAGATTATTTAAAATATGGTAACACAGGGGACATTTTTCAACCAATGTGTCTGTCTTTCTAAGTGTAGTGATAAATATTTTTAAAAAAGTGTGCTGCTGATATTCAGTTTCTACCCTTGAATATGTATACAACCCCTCTCAATGATATTTTTATTTCATTTTAAATGAAAAAAAATTTGAAAAAAATTTTCTCAAAAGGGACCTTTATTTTTGGAATGACCCAGTAACATTTCTTCTTTCACAGGATTCATATTCATCAGGGGATTATAGGATTCAGGAAATACTCATTGGATAAATTTTGGGTTGTAAAAATCAGGAGAATGTCTGGGGATAATGCAAAAAATTCCTCAAATTTGGGGAAATCTGGCAAAGTGACTGGCTACTGCGAGGAGAGGGCAATTGCTATAGTCCATGTGCTTTATATGTTATATCACATCTGTTGTCATCCAAATGGAAGTCATTTCGATATATCTTTTAACATTGTGAGGCTTGGAAAAATAAAGGACATTTTAAAACTGGTATTGACACCTAAATCCTTTATGTTATTCTTAATACTTTTCAAAAAGGTAAAAATCCCTGTCGGCTGGGCCTATCGGCGGAGGTAGATTTCGAAGAGTGCTTATTTCAACATATATATATATATATATATATATATATATGATTAGAGATAAACCCAGTTTAATAACTTCATTTGGCCGTTTATGAAAAATTTTTAATTTCATTTTTCTCCAAAAAATGGTTTTATCAGAATCATCTTAAGAAAAATTCAGCTCAAATGCCTGTTTTGACAACATATTTTGAAATAAATTCTGAATTTATTAAAAAATCGACCAAAACAGTACATTATACAGTTCCTAAATAACAAAAAACTGTCAGTTGAATGCATTTGAGAAAAAAATTGAATTTAAAAATGAGTCATAAAAAAACCGATTTGTTGTTTGAATACATCCTTAATTCTTTAATCATGATTGCTTCGGAAAATTTTGTGCGAAATACTCACTTTGACAGCATTTTTAAAAATATATTCTATCTTTATCAAAAATGGCCAATGAGTCTCAGTATATAGTTCCTAAATAAGAGGATCTGTAAATTGGATGCATTTGAGAGCAAAAATGGATTTTAAAACAAGTCATAAAAAACGCAATTTGCTATGTGAAATCTTCCTTAAATTTTCAAATCGCGAAGACTTCGGGAAATTCTGTTCAAAATACCCTTTTTGGTAGCCTTTTAGAAAAGATATTCTGTCTTTATCAAAAATCGATCAATGCATCACATTATATAGTTCCTAAATAAGAGGATCTGTAAAATGGATGCGTTTGAGAGCAAAAATGGATTTAAAAACGAGTCAGAAAAAAACTTAGTTTCTTATTTGAACACTTCCTTAAATTTTCAGTCACGATGATTTCGTAAAATTCTGTTCAAAATACCCTTTTTGGTAGCCTTTTTTGAAATACATTCCGTCTTTATCCAAAAACTGACCAATGCATCACATTATATAGTTCCTAAAGAAGAGGATCTGTAAATTGGATGCATTTGAGAACAAAAATGGATTTAAAAACGAGTCAGAAAAAAAAATGCAATTTCTTATTTGAATACTTCCTTAAATTTTCAGTCCCGATGACTTTGGGAAATTCTGTTCAAAATGCCCTTTTTGGTAGCCTTTTTTGAAATATATTCTATTTTTATCAGAAAATTGACCAATGCGTCACTTTCTACAGTTTCTAAATAAGAGGATCTACCATTTGGATGCATTTAAAATCAAAAATGAATTTAAAAATGAGTCAGAATATAAGCAGTTTGGATTTGAGGTTTTTTCTCCAACTCCCAATTTTGTTTAATTTCTTTTTGCTACACGAATTGGTCCTATGAAAAACTTGTCAATATAAAAGTTGTAGATATTTTTGAGAAGATGTAAAATAAATTTAATCAGATTTGATATCTTAAAAATTGACGGAGTTATGGATTTTTCCCTTTTTTCACCGCCCTTTTTCTTTTCGTTTTTAATTTTTTTCATCGGTAAATGTTGGTCCTATCAAAAACTTGTAAATACAAAAGTTTTAGATAATTTTAAGAATATTTACAAAAAAATTAGTTGGACTTGATGTCTTGAAAATTAACGAAGTTATGAATTTTTTTCTCCCAAAATTTTTTTCTCCCTGTTTTTTTCGCCCCTTGAGCCCACTTCTAAATTTATCAAAAATCTGTCATGCATAAACTTTTGGCCCATTTTTAAGTAGTAATATAAACTTTAAACCGATTCGATATCTACTTTAATTAAGAAGTTATGACATTTTTTTGGTTTTCACAAAAACGCCCCCTATTCCGACCCCCTTGGTCCGATTTTGCCCATTAACGAACTTAGCCGAGATTTTATCCCCTTTGATTTTATGTACCAGTTTTGTGGAGATTGGTAAAGAATTATAGAAGTTATCGTGACCATAAAAAAGTGAGATAGATAGATAGATAGATAAACTGGTGCGATTGCAATAGGTAGTATTTCATACGAAATCTACCTAATAAAATCATAAAATGGAATTTAAATTCTCGCAACAATGTCCAAAATTTTAAAAAATAGTGCCAAAGAGCACAAGGTTTCAGCTCTGTTTTACATAATTGTTTTTCCTTTAAAGTTGTGTTCTTATTATTTATATAGGTGATGTATAAAATTTATTTTTGATATTATTGTATCATTATATTATTATTATTGAGAAGATAAGGAGTATCATGATATTGGTTTAAAAAATGTTGTTAATTGTTGACATGGAAAAATAATACATCAGGGGATTCTCAGGAAATCTTTTCATGGAAAATGAGTATAAACCCAGTTTCAAAATTTCAAGTTTGAATTTGAAGTTCTAAAGTAAGGTGTAAACCAGACTGACAACTTTGCTGTATAAACTATTTGATCATTTATGTTGTATTTTATGTATTACAAGGCTGCCAGTTGCTACTAAAATGTTACTAAAAGTTATTATTTTCAGCTTTGACCTACTAAGGCTACTATTTTAGCCCAAAATCCTTCAAAAATGACTATTTTGGAGAAAAATCTTAAAAAGAAAGACTATTTTTCAATTCCATTTACTATTTAAAAAAAAAAAAAAAAAAAAAAAAAAGTGTTAATTCTTTTCTTTTTATTTTTTCTTTAACCTAATATTCTAACATTACAATTAGTCATACACTAGCTGACCTGCCTGGCTTTGCCCATTTGTGTGATAATATTCTTAAATGAACAATAATCCTTGAAGACCTGACCTACACAATTGTGTAGTAGATCGTAAGGAAAAAGAAGAAAAAAAAAATTTCTTCTTTTTTGTGAGATTTTACATTAAACCTACAGAATTGTATGGATCTTTCCTTGGCATAACTTGATATTATGTGTTTTTTTTTTTTTTCCCAATGACATATGATACTACTAATTAGGGTAAACCACCAAAACTCTTCATTTCTACCAAAAGCTTTCTGATGTTATAGAATTAAATGTATATTTTTATATTTGTAAGCTTGAAATTGATTTTGTCTCAAATATGTGATCACTGACTGTGGCTGAAAAATCGGTTTCTAAAATATATATAAGTAAAATGATTAAAACCCTGATATTTAGCAAGAAAAAGTCTCCAGATAACTACCTTGGGAAACAAAAGGGGGAAGGGGGCTGGTATGTTTCCAATGACTATATAATTTTTGTGCTGAAATATTGATAATTAATTGTAAAAATTCCTTATTTACACTTAACCTTTTTTTTTCTTTCCCACAAAATATTTATTATAGTTATTGTTTATTATTTATTATTGTTTAAATTTTTTATTTTTTATTTAGAATTTTTAATTTATTAAAAGTGGACAAAATGGTCAAAATGATGTTTTGTCCGGGACAGTTATTTTCAGGGTGAAAAAAGCCAGATAACCCTGCTTGGAGCGTTATTTCAAAGGTTTCGGGTTCGATTCCCAGTTTGGACATTTTTCACACTGTTGGTTCTATGCTTAGCTAGCAATGTGATAATTCACATTAAATATTCAATTATTTCAAATGTAGTTTCACTGTTGAAAATTAATTGAAAAATTAATTAAGTTATATACTTTTAAATTTTTTATTGAAAAGGTCAAAAAGATGTTAGATTTACTAAACTTGTTGCCATTCTTTTTCTATAAAAATTTAAAGTTTTTATTAAATAATTTTTCTAATTAAAATTTGCATATGAAAAAGCAGACTAAAATTATCAAAAATTGATACTGAAATGGTAACAAAATGTAACTTAGCAAGGCTCAGGGATATCAAATTTTTTAAAATTATGGTGGTGAGCATTTTAATCTTTTCCTATGATCTACCCCCATGCTGATTGGCATGGCATAATTTGCTGTGTTAATTTTTTCTGTGGTCAGAACAAAAATGTCAACATCCATGAGAATTTGATTTAGACAGAATGGCAGTCTTGCATTCTTTAGATCTCTTCTTCTTTAATCACCACCAAACCTAAGAAAAAAATCGATTCATTTGAATATATGAGGGAACGTATAAATGCATAGTTAGATAAATATATTTATACATCTCTTTTTTATTTTAACCTCATCCATTCTAAAAGTCCAAAATATTATTCATTACAAGATCAGAAATTGATTAAAAGGTATATATAATTTTAAAGACAAATTGGTATTCCCAGAAATCAATGGACCCAGAACCTGTGAACTGTTTGTCTTGTTTTATCAATCTGGCTTTGATTATAAAAGAAAATTGTTTAACAGTTTAAATTTAGTAATAGATTTAAAATGTTGATAATAACAATTTGGAATATAGCTTATTTCTTGTTTAATCCATAATTGGTTATAAAATCCAACTTTATGCCAGTTTTGTTATTTTACATAAATTTCTTGTAGAGGTTTGATCAGTTTTGCACGCAAAAGCTACACAAGCTTATTCTTTATCAGTTGCATCTTTTCTGATAAAGCTATTACTTTAAAGGCATATTTGCTGCTTTAATTCATTAAAATTGTACCTATGCATTTAAAGTTGTAGCTTATAACAAGATTTTCTTTTAGAATGAAGACTTGATTAAAGCAGAAGTCAATGAGCTTGTCTGTTGATGCATGGGAATCCCAAATTCAGTGACTTTTTTTTTTTTTTTTTTTAAGAAATGTGTTTATTTTTAATAAGTTTTTGATCCTATACTGATTATAATAACAAAAGTTTTTTAATCAATTGGATTTTTTTAAAATCACAATATTTAAAAGAACATCACCTTTTCATAAACATGTTCAACTACCTAAAACAGTTTTTTGTTTTCAGTTGCTTCACAGTTATGCCAAGCAAATATTCGGTTTAGTTTGAAAAAATTGAACTGCATTATTATTATATTAAAAGTATAATTAGGGTAGAAACAAAGTGGAAAAAAGTGAATTTTCATGAAACAGTTTGAATTATTTTTATAACAGATAAGGATTCTTTTCCTAAGCCAACCCCCCCCCCCCCTCTGTCTTTTTAAGTGAGCATGCAATTATTTTAACTAATACCTTTTTCATCACAGGCTTCTAAAGTAGGGATGCACCGGATATCCGGCTCCTGCTGGATATCCTGCTTATTCAGCACTCAAACCGGATATTCGTTCCGGCCGAATATTTTAATATCCGGTTGCCAGATAGTAAAACATTTTTTAAATTCTAATTTTTACATTTAAAAAAAATCTAAAACTAATTTGCTCTTTGACAACCATATCTTATTAAAAAGCAATGTTAACAAAAATAAATACTTGTATATTTTCACAATTATGAAATTATAATGTTTATACGTAAATGAAGATATGTTTAAAATATGACAATATTTTGTCAGAACGTATAACAGCAATTGTAAAACAAAAACTAGAATATGTACTACAACTTCAAATTTTTTATTTCTCTTAAAAATTGTTCTTAAATTTCAGTAATGAAGTAATTTTACACCTCTCAAAAGTTTACTGTAATTTTCACCAGTCAAAATTTAACTGCAATGTTCCATTATTCTGTCATAACTGTAATTGTAAAACCAAAACTAGAATATCAACTACAATTTCAACTTTGTTTTGCTTTCAATTTCTCTCTCTCTCTCTCTCTCTCTCTCTCTCTTATTATTATTGCCGTAATGAAGTAGTTGACTTTTATAGTTCTTCTCAAGTGTTTTGTTAATAACTTTATTATTAATTTGAATTATGAATATCAACAAAAAAGGGAGGTATAAATATCTAATCTAAAATTTTTATGAAGTTGCTGTTAATACATTAAAAATTCTGAGTCAGAAATGAGTACAATGGGGCCATCTTATAAGTGCTAAAGTATAGAGGAATAAAAACCATGTAGAAAAATAAAGTTTCCAGCAAACTAAAGAGTTTATTTATGAATATTCATACTCCAGATTCAAAGTGTGTTTGTTTAGAAAATCAAGAACAAAATGGAGCTGATATTGAAGAAACCATTCAAATTTTGCTGGAACATCAATTGCACAAGTTAAGCAGTCAACAATAGAAAAAAATGTGGTAAAAACAAAAGAAAAAAATCATTAAATATACAAATTACATTTAACAAAAATTTAGTAAAAATTTCCAAAGCAATTGAATTACACCTTGTTATAAGTCACCCAGTCATGTTAAAATTGCAAGTGACCTTTAAAATAAAGTTCATTCTGAAACTTGCTCTGCAATGCAAAAAGAACTTAATACAAAAACTAACTCTCACTCAGAGTCAAGAGGAGTAACATATACATAACTATCCCATTTTTCCCAAAATTGGAATATTATTAAAATTAAAAATGAGAAATTATTTGGCCGGATACTGAATATTCGGTAAAATTTTCTGAAAAAATCTGCATCCTGTGCATCTCTATTCTAAAGGTACTATTTTTGATGCCATTCAGCAGTGGCAGCCCTGATATTATGGTATGAAAGAAGGTGAAATAGCTGTGAAGAAATTTGAATTATGATGAATGAATGAATTGCCTTAGTTTTTTTATTCATTAATATTTTATAAAAAAAATGAAATTGCTTTAAATTTGTATTGCATTTTTATAGAATTATGAAATCTTGTATTAAAAATTGTTTGCTTTTCAGAAAGTTTTTGTATTTATTTTCCAATTTTGTTTTTCGAGTGTATAAAAAATGTGTGACGTCTTTCTCTGTCTTCTTTTTTCAAGGTTGCTATGATTTAGGGAAAACAGGGAAAAGTTAAGAAATTCTAAAATTTACTCGAGAAGTCAGGAAATATTTGATGCATTATTTTCCTACAAAATCTCCAGCATCTTCAAAAATGAAGAAATTTTGAATTAATTATTCAGCCATTCTAAAATTTTATATATAAAATTTATGCAAACTATGTAACAATAGCATAATATGAAAAATATTTTAAAATCTTGAATTCATACAGCATGTACTATTTTTAGCATTTATCTATATTAAAGTTGCCCATTGTGGAGAGTTTTACAACAATATATAAGCCACTTCTTTAATGAGAAAAGTTAGGGAATTTTTTTAGCAGAATTGTGTAGCAAAACTCTTCTTTTGCATTTATTTTTCTTTAATTGTTTTAGTTATTTTAATTTTTTTTGTTTTGTTAAATTAATGACTTTTTTACAATGTTATATTTATTTCAGATGCATAAATTTAGTGAAAAGAATTTTGCCAGGTTATGGTTTAAGATTTGTTTAAGTTTATTTAAAGAACTTTGGTTTTAATTAAAATGAGCCATGAACTAAAACTTTTTAACAATAGAAGAAGAAAGGTGGTTTTAATTAGGGAATTTTATCCATGTTTGCTCTAAATATTGAGTATTATGAAAAGTGTTTTCAGTTGTTAACAAATTAAATCTTAACTCATTATTTTCTTCCTGCATGTTGATGAATTAAAGATTTCTGTCCTCAATATTGGATTTTTTACTGTGCAAATGGATTATTATTGCATTATAATACATATGAAGATGTGTTTCACACAGGCTAACAAATCTTCTAAACTCTGTACTAATCCTTCTAAGCAGCTATGTAATTTGAAAGTATTTTAATGTATTCTCAATTTTTTTTCTTTAATTCTAATAACATTAATTATCATGCCTTGCTTTCATATTGAGAAAAAATGTATGTTATGTGTTATGGCTTGATTTTGTTCTTAATATTTTCTTTTAGAAAGAAATTCTGAAATTAGTGGGTCAATCTAAGGCTAATGCATATTTTATGATTATTAAACAATTACTTGAACGAATTGCTCCTTTGATGATTGATAAAGAAGGTATTCGTTATCTTGTTGACTATGTCAAGAATTCTTTACTTGGTGACTGTGCAATTGAAGCAGAATTGGGATTGCAAAATTCTTCCCGTAGAGGATTAGAATTGTTATGGGTATGAATATTCTTTTTCTATGTCACATTATTATAGTTGCAAATTTTGTCAGGAGAAAGAAAACTTTAAAAGATTCCCTTATTGGGGACAGAGTTGGGCAAAATACATCGAAAAATCATTTTCGATACAAAATACATTAGTTTTAGAATCTAAAATACAAAATACAAAATACTTTTCAAATTGAAAAAGTTCAAAATACAAAATACATGTATTTTGAAAATACATTCAAAATACAAAATACATTTGAAAATTAAAAAAAAAAAAAGTATCTAGGAGATTGGATGCTTGCACGGGCCGTGCCCCACTCGGGTCGGGCCTTACCGGACCTGTTTTTCAGTCATTCAGGGCATGTCCGGGTCGGGTATCGGACTTATTTTTTTTCAGAATGATAGACTCAGATGGGCCTTGTCATCCCTCTTTCGGGTCCCGGGCTTTACTTTATTCTGCAGATTCGGGCCGGCCTGACTAATTCTTTCCAGTTCGGATCGGGATTGGGTTTCACTTGTCCTAGAGCACTAATTGCGGTAGTCAAAAATATTAATGTAGATCCCGTTCCAGCCCGTATGAAAATCATTGATTCATTCCGTCTCGGTCAGCCTATGGGAAAAATTAGTAAAATCTGGCTCGACCCAACATTTTTTTTTTTTCAAAAAAATGTACTTATTTTTAAATTGCTATAATTTTACCATTAAAATTATTATTATTCATTATGAATAGTAAGTATATTTCTGGATAATAAGATTAAAGCACAACAGAAGGAACTCTGAAAATGAATCTGTCTATAAATTCTGTCTTAAACAAAAAATGTATTGTTTAATGCAATATAAATTTAATAACAATTTAAAAGAATATGATACAAATTTAGAACAAACTATGTTCCTCGTTCCTGCTAAGAAATAAACCTGTGTATAATCTATTTTTTCTCCTATCCTGTGCGAATCCTTCTCAGAAGATTTTACTGTATAGCATTTTTCGACTTTTAAGTTTCTAAGGCATAAAACGATATTAAGACTGCTCTCACCTGTTCTACTCAACAAGTGCAAAATGTTTTGACACATTTACAAATCCATTTTTTAACGGAAAGTTATAAAATTGGAGAGCTTAACTATGGAAGCGATTTGAAATCGAACTGAATTTTCCATTTTTGTATCAATAAATTATCTGTTGAGTTATAATGATTTCGATCACGTGACAAGCACGATTTTCACCCAAGTTCTGAGGTTATTCTTCTTTCGCGAGAAAATTCGATTCAAAATGCCCACTTTGACACTATTTTATGAAAAATCTATTGTATTTGTAAATTATGTGAAAATGTGTGGCGATTAAATAATTTCTGCTCCTGCTATCTTCATGCATTTCCAAACAAAAATTAATTAAAACATGTGTAGCATAGCAGCGTCACCCATCTGCTGAGCAATTCACACCAAAACATAACCAGGAAAAACTTATGTCAACGTCTAACTGAATCAGAAATTTGGTGAAGATCCGTACACTAATTCTTGAGATACAATTTTTGCGAAAATTGTGAAAGACGAAGCATATCAGCGCCCCCTTTTGGAAGAGTTACACCATTACCTAATATCTAAAATAAATTTATGTAAATGTCTAACTGAATCTAAAATTTTATTAAATTCTGTGCATTAATTCTTAAGATAGAGGGCTAGAGGTCTGCACGGGCCCGGGCCTGGCCCGTACCCGGCCCGGCGGAATCGTTTCGGATTTTCTAATGGGCCGGGCCGGCAGATTTAGAATAGTTTTTTCAACGGGCCGGGCCGGGCCGGCAAAAAAATTGAACGGGCCAGACGGGCTGGGCCGATAAAAAAAATTTCGGGCCTGCCGGCCCGTTCTGAAGATTTAAGCAGAAACGATAAAATATGAGCTATTTTCAACGAAAATGGTTTTAACGAGAATAAGTATAAATGTGGCCATACAGTTTGACAGCGTCAGTATAAAAATGCACAGTGTATCGGCATCAAAGAATTACATTATGTGTAACCCGTTTTAATATTTTTTTAGCTGACTCATGCCAGTCCGAGATCACGCTTACATTATTTTTCTGAAAATAGACTGGCCGAACCGGTGCTAGACTTAATTATTGGCAGAAAATATGATTTGTAAAGTTATTAACAGCCATAAAGAACTTATGTCAGCTTAGTCTTCGGATATATACTTCTTCATGATTTTTAAATTAATTTCTCAATAATCCGAAAGTTTGACACATTTTCTGATTAATTTTAAATTGTAAAAGTATAAAAGTGACAAGCCTAACTATTGAAGGGATTTGGAATCGAATAGCGTTTTTCATTTTTGGTAAATAAAATACTTGTATAACCTTGTTGAGATATAATAGTTTCTCAAATGATTGCAGGTTTTTCTCCCTTCCCTTGCTATTGCTTCCGGAAATTCTATTCAAAACGCTAATTAAGACTGTATTTTATTTGTTTACAGTAGGGGGAACTGGGGTACATTGATACATGGGGCACATTGATACACCCCCTCTACCGCTCACAGGGTCATTACAGGAAGTTTCACAACAGCTCCAAAAGGTGATACTAGTGTATTCAACTACATACAGAAAATCTTGGAATGATTCAGCAGTTTGATGAAATGAGACGGGTGATTTATTGTTTTTGTTGTTCAAAAGTAAATTTGAGTTGTACAATTGAAATGCTATTATACAACTGTTCCCGTAATTTCAACCAAAATGAATACTCTCCCTGGTAAGTACTGCTACTCTTTATCAGTTCCTCATTATTTATTGTTAGATATATTGTGAAGTGTTGGATTTGAGACTCATTTTATTCAAAATCGCTGTATGGGGCACATTGATACAGTTTATGACGGGGCACATTGATACAGCCTAAATCCTTTAATAGTTCATATTTTCATTATCTTTTATTATTTTTTTTACCATACACTCCTTAATCCAACCTTTTTTTCACGAAAAATTTCTAATATTAGTTTTTATTGAAGTGAAATAGCTCTAATTTCTTTATATTAGAGCATTTTATAGTATCTTTGAAAACAGAAGACGTAGGAACTTACCCAGCATCTAGTGCTAGTAGAACTAATAAAAGAAAAGGACGGCATTCTGGCAAATCTCGAATTTATATCGATTCTCCAGAGAAAAAAGTATTTTCGACATGAGAAATGTTAAGTAAGAGAAACAAACTGCAGAACAGAAAATGATACTTATATTATAAACAGAATTTTTAATATAATTATCCTTTATTTTCTGTTTATGAACCTATTTATAAACAGAAAAACTGGTAATTTTTTCATCTTTCATAAGAAAGAAGATAATGCTGGGGTTGAAGTGCTAGATATGACAAAGTTACCACAGCCAACAGTCAGACAAGAAACAGACAGAACATCAAGTCATAATATATTTAATTTTGATTGCTTTAATATTGCTTAAAAATAAATTGTGGGTGATTTGAATTTTTATAAATAAATATAAAATGGTTTTCTGACTCATTTTTTATGAAACATATGCATTGGTATTATTTTGTCGTCATTTTTCTTAAACGTATCAATCTGCCCCGGGGATGGGGCACATTGATGCAAATGACTTTTTTTGATTTTTTTAAAATTACATGCAAAAATACTACATAAAACAATGATTGTACATTTTTATAACATACTACACAAGTTTTGCTGTCACCTCATGCAAAAAAAACTTGAATTTTCTACTTTCTTGACACCAAAAAAAATCTTAGAAAAAAACTGTATCAATGTACCCCAGTTCCCCCTATTCTTAAATTGTTTGTATCAAAAATTGGATAACGCCATTCGATTATATAGTTTCTGAATAAAGATATCTGCTAATCTTATGCGTTTCTGAGGGGAAAAAAAATGAATTTAGAAATGTATCAGAAAGGAGCTTCTTTGAATTTAAGAGTGAATTTGGATTTGAAATCTATAATAAAATAATATAGAAATATATTTATAAATCTTCTTTAATTAAACAGCTTCAAAATTAACGATGTTTTTAGCTTTCTTTCTTTTTTCTTTTATTCTAAGTTATATTAATTTTTTAATGAATCTTTCTTTATTCGAATGTTGAAAGCCTAAGAATCTAAGTAATCATTAATGTTGTTAATGTGTATTTGCTGTAAAATATACTGTAAAATCATTCCATAGATACGTATGCAGTATTCTTTAAAGAAATCTTTGTTATATGATAAAAATCTGAATTTTTTAGAAATCATAGAAATTGTAACGGGCCAAAACAGGCCGGGCCAGGCCTGTTTTCGCTGATTTTTGTACGGGCCGGGCCTAAAATACAAAAATTTAAACAGGCCGGGCCCGGGCCCAACTTTTGAGTTTTACAATGGGCCGGGCCGAAATAACTTTCCTACGGGCCGGGCCGGGCCGGGCCTTAAAATTCCGGCCCGTGCAGACCTCTATAGAGGGCCTACAAAATTTGTATCATACACTGATAAATTCACAAACAGACATTTCCTAAAAACTGTCATTGTTCAGGACCTTCAAAAATATATATCCGTCGACAATCTGAAGTCCAATTTTTTCACGAATCCAATATTTTTTTCTTGTAAAGATGCAAAAAAGTAAAAAAAGTGCGAGTAAGTAAAATTCAAAACAGCAGTCAATGGTTATTCTTGGACGTATACATAAACACATATATGTAAAAGAATTGTACAGACTCCTTCGTAAGTTAAATACATAATAATAAATACATAATATGGTTTGTAAAAATATAATTCGTTAATGTCTCAAACACTATTATGCAAATACAATTATGCTTCTTATGAATAATAAATAAGAAATAATTTAAAAAGGAATATTAAATAAACATGTTAAATATTTTCGTTTAAATCTTGGGAATATCATTACATGTAGAAATACAACGTTTGGGGTATCATGATACATGATAAGTTTATTAAGTTAATTTTTTTAAAGTCATGTTTTTTGTGTTTAATAAATGTCTTCTATCAATGCATTATTCTTCGTCATGGTCTGTTTTAAAAACCCTCCAATCTTGAATGAGTCATTACATTAAAAACTAGGGGCGTGCGGAGAAAAAACTGCGCCCGAGACAAAGTTTCAATTTGGCACACCCCCTCCTACTCAACTTCCTCTTGTAATAGGCCAAAAATAACGTTGGTACTATAAATTTGGCGCCCCCTCAATTTCCGCGACCGGGGCAACAGCCCCTTTCTCACGGCGCTGTTAAAAATACTTTAAATACTCATAACATAATTTTCTGTCAGTTTGATTGTAAAGATGTATTTAAACATAAGCATGCTATATTTGAAATAATGATTGCAAATTGCAAATTACTATTGCTATTTAAATGTGAATATACTGCTTTCTCTGACAGAATTATTTATTGATATATTTTTTTGTATTAATTTGCAAGTTAAATGTTAAACATTTTGAAAATCTCTGAACAATGAACGTTGATCTCGGTTGATACATAAATACTGGGGATATTCAGGATACGTAAATAACTTCACTATTAGTAATGTATAAATTTCTATGCTTATAAGTCTGTACAAAATACAAAATAATGCTTCATTAATCTTTAGTAAATTTTAGTCTAAACAAATATATGCACATGCCCGCATATTGAAAATTATAAATATTCTTCTAAAGGGGGGATAATTTTGTAATTAAACAAATTAACATTCTCATTGATATTAAAAACTTTCATCTGTAAAACTTCCGTTTGCAGTCGAAACTCAAAAAAGAATCAAACTTTGGTTTCGTACAAGAATTTTCGTTTTGGTCCGATACTAGTTTATATTTTCATAGTGCTATTTTATTTTAAAAAGTATAAAATGAAACATAAAATGCGTCAAAAAAAAAAAAAAAAAAAAAAAAAAAAATATATATATATATATACTTGCAACGTCACGCTAGATAAACATGTATCTCCTGTAAGGACAGGTCTACAATCAAAAATCCAATATTTGATATATGTAAATACAATTAATGAAAATCTGAATTGTATATCAATAGATATAACTACTTGTATAATAAAATTCGCTCGCAAATGAATATCACGAGTAACTTAAAATTTACCCGAACTTTGATAAAATAGATACAAAAGGATTAGAAAAATGATGTTTCGATCAATGTATAACGGCATAAAATTAAAAATCTTACCATTAGATGTGTTTTAAAGTTGATTGTTGCTTCAATAGTTCCACTTGTAATGACAGATCTTGTTTTACACAATTTTCATGATACTTTAAAAGCTGCCATTATTTTCAACAGAAATTATTTTAAAAAAATTTCCCATTCAGTATAGCGCAACGTGTTCTATCGCAATACAGTAATTCTTTTGCTACATTATCATTTGAAGCTGGAAAAATATCAGGCATTTTTTCTCAAAGCAAACATTAAATTACATTTCTTTTCAACTATTACATTACCTTTTTTTTTCAATGGTTCTATAAAAAGCACTAGACACAGCAAATATCTAAATAATTCTTCCGGTTTATCACACAGTAGTTTTTGTCATTTGCTAAGAAACGTTATAATTATAAAGCCTAGAACTTTAGAATTGTGACAGTTTAGCAAAAATGCCTAAATAAAACAGAAGCATTGATTCTAATCCTTATTGTATCAGTAGTTGTAAAGGATGTTTGCAATAGCTTTCAGGAATGAACCATATAAGACAAAACAAAACCGACAGGCTCTTATTATGCTTTTGGGAATTTTACATCTGCAGTTTCAACTAAGCAGCTGGAAACCTACAGGAATGTATTTTGAATATGAAATGTATTTTCAAAATACAAAATACTTGAAAAAATCATTTCAAAATACATTACCAAAATACTTTCGTTTAGTGAGGTTAAAATACAAAATACAAAATACAAATGTATTTTGAAAATGTATTTCAAATACATGTATTTTTGATACTGCCCATCTCTGATTGGGGAGGGGAAGAAGAAGACTCTAAAAAATTTTTTTTCTAAATTTTATTGAATTCTAAAAATAAGATTAAAAGAAAAGCAGTGGAGAAGTTTTTTTACTTTTGAAATTTACCATTCTAAAAATTTCCTTTAGAATGATGACAATGGAGGCTAATTAATTAATAATAGCTGCATATTGCTTTGGGGCTCACAGGGTTGAAAAGTTTTTAGTTTCACCCTGTCATTATTGGTGCTGACAGTTTTAATTAAACAAATCAGGTGCCAGGGTTGTCGTCCAGCTTTTTTGGTTTTAGCCACTTAAAAAAAGCTTCTATTTTTTAAAACAATTGTTTGAAGATATTTCATATTAAATTTTATCGATTTATTTTTAATACTCTTATAAATATTTTCTACTAAAAGATTATAAACTTCTACTAAATTTTATCAAATAAATAAGTCTATAACTGCTAGAATGCATCTGTGAAGGTATTATGTCTGAAAGGAAAATATACATATTTGGAAGAATACATTAAATTAGACTCTAAAGTGGTGGTTTAGAATTTTTTGTTAAATAGCTTTACACATACCACATATTTAAAAAATTATTGGAAACAATAAGAAAATATCACACATCTACATATTGCTATTTATTTTTGAAATTGATTAAAACAGGGATGAGATTCTTCAGACTTTAGTCTGAATTTCAAACTTTTCTTCAATTTTTAAAGAAATTTCACCAATTAAATTTTTGGGAAATTTTTATATTTTTTCTTTAGTTTTTTACTTTTGTTTTTGTACTTTGATATAATAGTCCATTTTTTCATGTAACATGTAAATTTTAATAGTAATTATAATATTTAATCTGCTTGAAATTTATAAATATTATTGCTGAAATGCAGGGCTGGCAAGTTTCTGCCGGGGTGGTTAAAACCAGTGGTTATAGCCGGTTAAAACCGGCTTGGCAGAAACTAGTTTTTGTCAGCAAGTGGCAAAAACTGGCAGAAACTAAGAAATAATACTAATAAGAACTTTAACCTGCAATGATTCATAATTCACACAAGTATTTAGTGTATAAAGAATTTAGTTAAAAAATTAAAATAAAGTTTATGAATGTTATTCAAAGTGGAAAAGTTTCAAAAGGATTATATAAATATACTTTGTTTTATATAATAATTTTCTATCACTTAAACAGAAATTTTCATAATAGTAATCTGATGCTGTACAAGTTTATTATTATTTTACGATTGAATTTCTATTTAAAAGTTTAAAAAAATAATACAAAAAATTCTATGATATTTTAATATTACTTTTTAGAGAATTTTTAAATAAATAATAAACTGTGATAACTTAAAAATGATCTACTGCTATATATATAAAAAAATGGTTCTTGTAAAAGTATAAATCAATAATTGTAGCACAAAAATAACAGAAAAATTTTAATGAAATAGCTTGTACTGTATATTTTACTACATTAAAAGAACAAAATTATTTTTGTAAAAAGGTAATAATGTACTAAGAGTATTCCATAATATAGGATTAATTTTGCTAACAATTCTTAACCTAAAATGCTTTTTAATTTGTTCTGAATGAAAGAAAAGTTAGAAAATATTTTTTAAGACCAGCATTACTTGCTGGTAATCTCATTATTGAGAAGGTAAAATTTAAAAAATTCTCATTTTCACCGGTATTTGTTTTGTTGTGACCACCCACAGAAGGCAAGACATTTTCTAGGACTTTTTTGGGGGGAAATATGTTTTTAGGAAAGAAATCTATTTTGGTACAAAGGGTTTTTACATACGTCACAAAATTTAGATTAATATCAAAAAACAATTTTCTTGCATTCTTCATGCTTAAATATCAATTTTGGTCCCATATACTTGGGATGCAGTAAATAAGCTTGCATAAAAGCTAGCACTGCATTAAATGAGATTTGAATCTTGCATTTGTGAGTTTCCATGATAATTCCATCATTAAATAAAGTTAAGAAAATTTTATAAGCAGCTGCAATAGAGCAATCATGTTTACAACAACAATAGATTTTAACATTTGTGATAAGTATTTAACTTCTTCATATATTCATGATATTTATTCATGATATCTATTTACAACTTTAACAATTGTTAGGTGTTTAATATCATTTTCATGATCTTCAATTATCTGCAAATAATATGGCTGATTCTTTGTGAAAGATTCAAAACCATTAAATTCTAATACAAATTTATTTATTTTTTAATTAAAACTATTCACAATATTTTATTTATTATTTATTCTGCATAAAATGTACATAAGCAATTCAGTACTACTAAAAAAATTATCAGATTATGTCACAAAATGAGTTTATGCCAGTTGTTGCCAGTTTCTGCCGGTAAAAACCGGTTATAACCACTTTCTGCCACTGGCACGGCAGAAACTATTTTATGCCAGCAAAAACCCAGCCCTGCTCAAATGTCGTTTGCGCAGTTTTCAGATTTTATACTTTTTTGCCAATCTCATTCTTGTTAAAATTAAATAGCTTAATGTGGATTTAATAATTGAAATTATCTTATATAATTCTTAAGTAAATGCACAAAATAAAGAAAAAAATTAAAAAAATTGTCCAAATAAAACTTGATGAATTAGAATTTTAAAAAGCTTATTGCTATTTAAAAGCAGGACTGGCAAGTTTCTGCTGGAGTGGTTAAAACAGGCATGGCAGAAACCTGTTTCTGCCAGTAAATGGCAAAAACTGGCAGAAACTAAGAAATAATACTAATAAGAACTTTAACCAGCAATGATTCATAATTCACACATGTATTTAATATAAGAAGAATTTAGTTAAAAAATTAAAGATTATGAATGTTATTCGAAATTGCAAAATGTTTCAAAAGGATCATATGAATGTACTTTGTTTATGTAATAATTTTCTGTCACTTGAAAAACAGAAAATTTCATAACGGTAATCTAACGCTGTATGAGTTTAACTATTAATATTATTGTTTACAGTTAAATTTCTATTAAAAAAAAAAAAATTACAAAAAATTCTATGATATTTTAGCATCACTTTTCAAGGTATTTTTAAATAAATAACACACTGCAATAACTGAAAAGTGATCTATTAATACATACAAAAAGAAATAGGTCTTGTGAAAATATATAAATAAATAATTGTAGCACAAAAATAACAGAAAAAAAAAATGAAATATCTTGTACAATTATTTTACAATATCGAAAGAATAAATTTATTTTTCTGCAAAAAGTAATAATATGCTAAGAGCATTCCATAATATAGGATTAGTTTTGCTAACCTTTCTTAACACTAGAACTACCGGTGTTTCATATATACCTAGTTTTACCGCATCCGTCAAATTAACGGATTTTTGATCACGGCTTTCATTGTAACTTTTGACTTAGTTAATGAAAATAAAAATATATAATTTAACAAAAACAACATTTAATATGATAATTCATTAATTATTAATAAAATTTCAATTAAAAAAAAATCAGTTTCTATCTGCATTTATAGTAAATTTGCTATGCATGAAATAACTATGAGGGACCTTATTTTATATGTTATTTTAGATTAATACTTGCAACGAACATATTAAACTTAGTTAATGTAAATAAAAGAATGTAATTTAACAAAAACAATAATTAATATAATATTTCATTAATGATAAATATAAAGAAACTAAACAAAAACAATTTCTATTTGTATTTACAATACATCACATTTGATATGCACGAAATAATTATAAGGCAGATATTTTACAAGTGTCTCTTATCTTAGATGAAAACTTTCCACACAGATATTTGACTTAGTTAATGTAAATAAAATATATGTATAATTTAACAAAAATAATATTTAATGTATTAATTCATTAATTATTAAGTAAAAAAACAGTTTCTATTTGCATTTATAATATAGCATATTTGATATGAATGTAATAATTATGTGGCACATGTTTTATAAGTCCATGTTACCTTAGATGAACACTTACCACAAACATATTTGTTGCATACATTGCAAGTATAAATCACTTTGTTTTTGTTGCATAATCGAATTTGGCAAGATTTGCGATCATAAGCAATATTTTGTGAATTTTCAAGAGCACAATCCATTGATTTCCGTTTTTGTTTTTGGGAGGAGGCTTCTTTTCTGCAGCACCTACATTCACTGGAGAGTTCTTAGGATAATTGAAGTAAAAATTGTTTTCTAGTTATATTTTTATCACAAGTCTCTTTATATAAAATCCACGCATTGATTGCTGCCGAGTCCAAAATATTATAAAATACTTGCAAAGGCCATGTACTTGACCCTGCTTTTACGCTATATTTGCAGGCCATTTGGTCAAGTACATCTATTCCAAACTTAGCTGTATTGTAAAATGACACAGTTGCAGGAATTTGTTTTCGATTAGAAGCAATTTTTACAGATTTGTGTTCTGAGCTAAGAAGTAGTACTTTTTTACGAGGCTTACTTTTGTTAAATGTTGAAACAATATCATTTGATTTGTAGAGTTTTGTGGAGAAAAGAGCCATGTTATCTTTTCTAACTTTCGCTATTTTTGTCAATTCTCTTTTATTTGCTCATATAGTTCCAACAAGGCTTGTTTTTTTGGCCAGTAGCTTCTTTGCGAGCTGCATACTTGTAAAAAAATTATCCATTATTATATTCCTCCCAGAATTTATGTAGTTTTTAACAAGATTCAAAACTACAAATTCATTCAAAAGTACTCCTGATGGTCTAAGTTCGTCTTTGCCTAAATAGGGAAAGCCATTTATAAGATATTTACTTTACACGTCTACAGCTAATCAAAATTTAATTCCGAATTTGTCTGATTTTTTAGGCATATACTGCAGAAATCTGCATCTTGCCTTTGTGGGAAACAATTGTTCATCTACGCTTATATTCTGATCTGCTTTGTAACAAACTTGGCTGATATCAATAAAGGACTTCCAAATTTCGGAAGCTAATCCAAATTTGTCAGTTCATAAGCGAACACTCCTCTCACTTTTTTTGTCAAAACGAATGAATCTCATAATTTCTAAAAATCTATTTCTACTCATAGTTTTACGAATGAAAGAAGGTCCCCATTTTTCTGACCACAAATAGGATAATTTCAAATTTCTCGCTTCATAGACTCCTCGAGCATACAAAATAGCTACAAACACATACAATTCTTCAATAGTAATTTTCCAATCATCCTTCTGTAAAACATTTCAATTATAAGTCTAAATGCTCTGCTAACATTACCAAGCATAATGTTTCGTTTCGCATAACCAGTTGGGCTTGAAATACCTCTGAAAATAGTGTGTGATGGGAGTCTACCAATACAACCATTCCCTATTTCTTACCATCCAGTACCGTCGAGAGCAGTTTCTTTTTCCTGTCTTTTCTCAGTTTCTGTTTGGCTGTCCGATTCAGTATCTGAACTTATTCACAATCGCTTTCTGTGTTTGTGGCTCTTTTGGGGAATTTCATCTTCACTTCCTGAATCTTCACTTTCATATTCTTCTTATTCACTTTCTTAAATATCTTGTACTTCAATATCATCTCTAGAATTTTCAGAGTCATTATTATTACTTGAATTAATGTCCGAACAGTCTTCATTTATACTAGTGAGTTCTTTGTATTCTCCAAATAATTTTTTTCTTCCTCGAAATCGTTTCATTTTTGACTAGAATTTACAAAAAATAAATGTTATTTTTTTCATAAAATATATTCATACTTTTTTCCGAGATTAAACTTTACACAGATTACGCTATTCACAGACTGCACTTTTCACTAACAAGGAAGGTCTCCATTGGGGGCATACTCAGAATTTTTTGAAAAAAATACAAATTAAACTACTTGTTTAATTAAAAAATCGTCTACTTTTTATCCCAGTGCTTTTCCCTCTGCGTAGGGATAATATGTGTTTTTCCCTCTGCGCAGGGATATTATTGTTCTATTATGTTTACTTTATAGTTGAGTTTGTGAAACTCGACGAAATGGTGCATTGTGTTCCCTCAGCGGATTTTATTTTGTGAAATGTGTTATTAAATTGTGTGAAAAGTGATTATTAGGGATGCACCGAATAGTGATTTTGGCCGAATATCGAATGCCAAATATTCGGCCGACAGGTGAACCGAATGCCGAATATTCGGCTAGCCGAATAGTAATTGTTGGGCCGAATACCGAATATTCGGCTTTCCAAATTCTTTTTATATTTTAAAATTTAAAGGTATTAAAATATTACTTTTTAAAACAGTTTTACATAATATTTAATAAAAGAAACTTGCATTTTGATAAACAAGAGCTTTTTATAAGAACATTTAGTATTGAAAAAAATCTGCCTTGAGTTCATGGGTGAAAGTTTTCCGTCCACAGACGGAATTCCGTCTTTTAAAAATTCTCGAGGACGGAAACGAGACGGAAAAATTCCAGAGGACAGATTCGGATCGCGAAAAAAACCCCACTACTTTCGTCAAAGGATTGTGGAAAAACATGACTTTCGTGAAATGATCGCACAAAAAATGCTACTTCTGTAAAAAATTGCCAAATAAGGTGCGAATTTCCATTAAAAGCCTGCAAAATTAACGAGATTCTTGTCGAAAGATCGCAAAAATACCGCTATTTCCGTCAAAAGAACTGCAAAAATCCTGCTATTTCCGTTGAAAAATCACAAAAACATGGCATTTCTGACAAAAGATTATGTAAACACATTAATTCCGTCAAAGGATCGCTAAAAAGATGTGTTTTCTCTAAAAAGCTTACAAAAGAAAAAAAAAAAAAAAAATGCGATTCTTGTTAAAGGAACACGAAAAAGAAGCGATTTCCATCAAATGATTGCAAAACCCCCACAATTTTCATCTAATGATTGCAGAGAAACACATTTTTGTTAAAAGATTGCGAAACAGACGTGATTTCAGCCAAACGACCACAAAATAGATGAGATTTTAGTCAAAAGGTCACGAAACAGACGCGATTTCAGCCAAAAGGTCTTAAAACAGACGCGATTTCAGCCAAAAGGTTGCGAAACAGGCGCAATTTCAGCCTAAAGATCGCGAAACAAACATGAATTCTGTCAAAAGATCGCGAGTAAGGCGAAATTTCCGTCAAATGAGTGCAAAAAACCCACGGTTTCCATCAAATAATTGCAGAGAAGACACGATTTCTGTTAAAGGTTCGCGAATTTTGTCAAAAGATCGTATAAAATAAGTGGATTTCGACGAAAAATAGAAAATTTCGGCAAGTAATCGCTGAAGAGTCTCAAATTTTGGCTAAATATCTGAGAAAAAATCAGGGTCGTAAAAACAACGCAAGTTACGTGCGTGCGTATGTGCTTATTCAATGAAATGGAGGAGGGGGGTAGAATTAAAATATTTTCAGTCTTGACAAAATTTCAAACTTGCACACATGCTTGAGTTATTTAAGAAGCACAATTATGAAACTTTAATTAATAAAATTTTCTACGAATCAAAACAAACATTTTAAAATCAAATAATGAAAAAATGGCCGAAGAAAAATTTTACAGTCTGATAATTGTCCTTTTTAAATAACTCAAGGCAAATTTTTTTCAATATAAAGTACAAATACTTTCAACTTAATTTTGAATAAAGGCATGTTTGGCTCATAGGTCTTTTCTTATGAATGGTGGTATTTTCCACCCTTCCCATCATATCATATTTTACAGAAATCAAAGCATGTGAGTTGAAAATATGTTATCTTATTTATTGTTAATGCAATAAACGAACAGACAAGTTTTGACCTAGAGTGAGATGAAATACAATGTACTTATGACTCAATAAGTTGATTATCATTATGGTTTCATGAACAAAAATTGTCTGCTTTGATAGCTATTACTAATCTCAAAAGTTGTTTTTTTCTTTTAAAGGACTTTTATTTGGGGGAAAGAAAGAAACAGATTATTTACTAAACAAAATTTAGAAAGTTGTATCTGCACATAATTTATTCCTAAGGAGAATCCTAATAAATCACCATTTTAATCCTTCTCATGTTTAATTTTCTTAAGTTATACTTTACAAACAGCAAATAAATAATGTAAAAACATTCTATTTTATTTAAAAATGATTTTGTTTCTAATTGTTTTAAATATAAATTAAAAAATTGACAGTGAAAACTTTTTATTAAGTATTGAATTCGGCCGAATACTTTGATATTCGGCAGGTTCGAATAATTTCATATTCGGCCAAGCCGAATATTCGGCTCAACCGAATAGTTTAATATTCGGCCTAACCGAATATTCGGTAACATGGCCGAATACCGAATAGATACCGAATATTCGGTGCATCCCTAGTGATTATACAGTCTACTGCTTTCTTCAAATATATCGACACAACATTTTGGTCGGCATCGCAGCCGGAGTATTGCGAAATTTAAGTAAAAAGTTAATAGAATAATTCGTGAGTGAAATTCATTCTAAAGTAAAATGAGCTAATTGGAATTGTGCCAAATAGAATAACGCAAAAAAAAAAAAAAAAAAAAAAAAAAAAATGGATAAGAAAATATTAATTGATAAAAAAGTTTTAAAATCATCAATTACAAGAGTGAAAAATAAATTCTTCAAAACTGATTTGAGTGTGTGTGACTTAGAACAAATTCAGTTATTTAAAAAAGAAATTGAAAAATTAGACGAAGAGTTAAAGAATTTATTTAAATCGATTTTTTATGCATGTGAAGAAAAAGACATTGATTTATTTATAGAAGAGAAGGATGAACAACAAGACATCTTAGATGAATTAACAGTAAAAATTGAACGTGAAATTAATGCTAGAAAAATAAATACGGGCAATCCAAAAAAGGAGGTGAGTGAAATGAAATTGCCTAAACTTTCTTTACCATCTTTCAGTGGAAATATTCATGAATGGTTAAGCTTCAAAGATTTGTTTACAGCAAGTATACACGAAAATGCTAATTTATCGCCTGCTCAGAAACTGCAATATTTAAAATTATCGTGTCATGGAGACGCGTTAAAAATTATAAAATCAATACCTATTGAAGATTCGAAATACAATGTAGCATGGCAATTATTAACAGAACGGTTTTCAAATAAAAGAGAATTAATATATTCTCATATAAGAAGATTATTAAATTTTCCATTCGTGCGAGGCGATTCACCGGCAGCAATACTTAATTTAGTGGATATGACGAATGAATGTGTCCGATCTTTCGAAATCTTGGATCAGAAGGTAAGTGGCTTTTCAGAAACTTTGTTGATTTATTTACTTTTGCAAAAACTTGACTCGAATGTTAAACTGTGGTGGGAACGTCAGTTAAAAAATGACGAACTTCCAACGTTAGATCAATTAATAAATTTTCTGAAAGATTATGCCCGTTCATTACAATCTGCTAAAGGAAATATTATTTATAAGAAAAACAGTTATCCTAAATTAACTGCGATGACTGCTTCTGTTAATAATAGTGAGTGTAAATATTGTTATTCACCTAGTCATAAAATATCTAAATGCAGTGAGTTTCTAAAATTAACTGTTCGTGAAAGAGTGCAATTTGTAAAAAATAAAAATCTTTGTTTTGCATGTTTATCTGCTGATCATAAATTAACTAATTGTCAGTCAAAGAGAGTTTGTTCAAAATGTAATTTGAAGAGTCATAATAGCTTATTACATTATGAAAGACGAGAAACTAACTATCCAGATATAAAAAACCAAGTAACGCCTCAGTCCTCGTATCATACTAGTGAGACTGCTCTTGAAACATCTAATAATACAAATTTTTCCATAAATTCATGTCTTGGAGAAATAAATTCAAAATCATTTGGCATACTTGCAACTGCGCTAATTAATGTGAAAGATAATTATGGATGCAATAAATTATTGAGATGTATAATAGATGTCAGAAGTACTAACAATTTTATAAGTGAGCGTGCAATACAATTATTAGGTATAAAAAAAAATTCTGCTAATTTACAGATTAAATGCTTGGGAATGGGATACTCCGAAGAGACACGTGGTGTTGTAAGATTGGAATTTTCTCCACATCTTGATAAACAAAACACACGATTAGGTACTTTTTATATTTTGAAAAAGGTAACGAGTAATCAACCAGTTGTATCATATGATATTAATGCATTCAGTCATTTAAAGAACATAACACTAGCTGACCTAAAGTAGAATGAACCGGGACCAATAGACTTATTATTTGGCGTGTCATTATCATTATCTATAATTAGAGGAGAAAAAATATTTGGAAAACCAGGACTTCCTTTTTCAGTAAATTCAGATTATGGGTGGTTAATAATAGGAGATAGAGATACATTTTCAGAAAATAAACCAAATATTGTAGTCAATTTTGCAAATGTTGAAACAGATTATGTAAAAAGGTTCTGGGAGTTAGAAAACATCCCCTCAAAAGAAATATACACAAATGAAGAAAAATATTGTGAGGAAATTTTTGATACAACTCATTCACGCAATACTAATGGAAGATATATTGTGCGTTTGCCATTTAAAAAGCAGTGTAAAGAATTAGGGGAATCAAAATCGTTAGCTATGAAAAGATTTCTAAATTTAGAAAAAACGATTTAATAGAGAGCCCAATTTGTATGAAAATTATTGTATATTTATGCATGAATATCTTGAAATGGGACACATGGAGAAAATACCAAAGAGTGAAATTCAAAAACCCGTTAATGAAATCTATTATCTGCCACATCATCCAGTAATCAAGGAATCTAGTACAACAACCCGTCTTAGAGTTGTGTTTGACGGTAGTGCAAAAACTACAAATAATGTTTCTCTTAATGAAAATTTAATTGTAGGTCCTAGAGTTCAACGAGTTATTTTTTATTTTGTTAAGATTCCGCACACACGCTATAGCTATTAATGCTGACATTGCAAAAATGTTTCGTCAAATTAAAATATTTCCTGAAGATCAAAATTTTCAAAGAATTCTCTGGAAGGATAAATTTTCCGACGTTATAAGTGATTATCGTCTTACTACAGTTACATACGGACTAACGTCCCCCTATTTAGCTACTAAAGTTCTACAGAAATTAGCGTTGGATGAAAAATTAAATTTTCCATTAGCGTCAAATGTTGTATTACGTGATTTTTACATAGACGACTTATTTGCAGGTGCATCATCTCCCGAAGAAGCTATAAAATTAATATCAGAGTTACAAGAATTAATGAAAAGAGGCGGATTTGAGTTACGCAAGTGGGCCTTGAATGACATTAGTGTACTAAAAAACATTCCTGAAAATTTAATTCAATCTAAATCAGATTTATCAATTGAAAACGATAACTCAATAAAGGTGTTAGGATTAAAATGGGACTCAAATCGCGATGTCTTTAAAATTAGTGTCACCATAGAACCAACATTAAAAGAAGTCACAAAGAGATCCATATTGTCAGATATAGCAAAATTTTTCGATCCACTTGGTTGGATCTCCCCCTTTATAATTTCTGCAAAAATTCAACTTCAGGAATTATGGAAAAGTAATCTGGCATGGGACGATCCTGTTCCACTTCTGATTAAAAACAGGTGGATAAAAATTCGGGAAGAACTCGCATGTTTAACTTCAATTACTGTGCCTTGTTTAGCAATTATTCCTTCAGCTAACACATTCGAAATTCATTCATTTAGTGACGCTTCCTTAGTGGCATATGGTGCAGTTGTTTACTTAAGATCCTTATCAAATGATTAGGCTGTATCAGTTAGAATATTAGCAGCAAAAACAAGAGTTGCACCTTTAAAAACAATAACTTTACCTAAATTAGAATTGAGTGCCGCCCTGCTGTCAGCCCGTTTGGTAAAAACTGTTTTAGATTCATTGTGTTTGAACATCTCTAAAATTAATTGTTGGACGGATTCAACAATAGTTCTTTCTTGGCTATCAACCGAATCAAGAAGATGGCAAACTTTTGTTGCAAATAGTGTTTCAGAAATACAGCAACTTGTTCCATCTGAGTGCTGGCATCATATAAAGGGAAAGGAGAATCCAGCAGATTGTGCATCAAGAGGTCTATCACCCTCAGAATTATCATTGCATGATCTGTGGTGGAATGGCCCCAGTTGGCTCAGTGATCCATATTTCACTTCTCCAAAATCACAATTAGAGAATGTTTTCTGCGACGAAGCTTTATTAGAACAAAGGAAAAATTATTTTTGTGCTACAGCCCAGTTAAGTGAGGAAATGCCTATTCTCTCAAATATATCATCATTTATTAAACGAAAACGTGTTATTGCTTGGTGTTTGAGATTTCTTACGAATTCTCGTTTACCTGTTTCAAAAAGAAACTTCGGCTTTCTTACACATACAGAAATTCAGAATGCCTTAAAGGTGATAATTAAACAAGTGCAAGAGTCATCATTTCCTGATGACATTAAATGTATGACTTCTGGTAAGTGTTTACCTCGCAATAGCAAACTGATTAATCTTTCTCCATTCCTTGATAAAGAAGGAATACTCAGAGTTGGAGGACGTCTTTGTCATTCAAATCTCACACAAGAACAAATCCATCCAATATTGTTACCAAAAAATCATCCAGTGACAGTGTTGATTATCAGATATTTTCACTTATCTCATTTTCATGCTGCCCCTCAGCTATTGTGTGTTATCAGACAGAAATTTTGGATTTTAAGTGGACAAAGTGCTGTAAGAAAGTTTGTAAGGAATTGTGTAATCTGTGCTCGTGCTTCTGCTTCTACAGCTAAACAAATCATGGCTGATTTACCTACAACTAGAGTGCAACCTACCCGTCCATTCCTTATTACAGGAATTGACTATGCAGGACCTATATTGTGTAAATTAAAAAAAGGTAGAGGTTCAAAATCTTTTAAGTGTTATATTTCATTATTTATATGTTTTTCTACTCATGCAATTCACATTGAATTAGTGACTGACTTATCTACTCAGGCTTTTTTAGCTTGTCTGAAGCGATTTATATCCAGATGAGGAAAGCCAAAAAAAATTGTAAGTGATTGTGCCAAAAATTTTGTCGGTGCGAGCAAGGAGTTGAAAGAATTGTATAAATTTGTGGCTTCTTCTCAGCATAATGAAGAAGTGACAAAATACTTAAGTTCGGAAGAAATAAATTGGCATTTCAATCCACCCTCAGCCCCTCACTTTGGAGGACTTTGGGAGGCTGGCGTTAAATCGATGAAATTTCATTTAAAAAGAACCGTTGGCAATTCAGTTTTGACATTTGAAGAACTTTCAACTCTTTTAGCTCAAATCAAAGCATGTTTAAATTCTAGACCCCTTTGTCCTTTAAGTTCTGATCCTAATGATTTACAGGCCTTACCCCTGGTCATTTTTTAATTGGTGCTCCTTTTACTTCAGTACCAGAAGTAGATATTTCAGAGGTACCTGCATCAAGATTGACCAGATGGCAATTAGTGCAGAAAATACAACACTACTTTTGGAAAAGATGGAGGAATGAGTACCTTTCGACCCTACAACAGAGAGTAAAATGGTTTAAAGAAGAGCCTAATATTAAAATAGGTGATTTAGTTATAATAAAAAATGAAGGTCTCTCCCCTTTACAATGGAAATTAGCTAGAGTGATCGAAACTCACCCTGGATCTGATAAAAAGGTTCGTGTAGTTACCCTGAAAACTGAAAATAGTGAATTAAAAAGGCCAATAACTAAATTGTGCAAATTACCTTTAGAGTAAATTTTTGAAACCCTTTCGGCTTTCAAGGCCGGGAGTATGTTTAATTAAAAAATCGTCTGCTTTTTATCCCAGTGCTTTTCCCTCTGCGTAGGGATAATATGTGTTTTTCCCTCTGCGCAGGGATATTATTGTTCTATTATGTTTACTTTATAGTTGAGTTTGTGAATCTCGACGAAATGGTGCATTGTGTTCCCTCAGCGGATTTTATTTTGTGAAACTAGCGAGCTACGCCCGCTAGCTGGGCCACTTTTTCCAAACGAACCTCGGTATTAAGCAGTATATAATAAGCAAAAAAATTCATTTAATAAGCAAGTCTTTGTGTTCGAATCCTCAGGCAAAAAAAAAAGTAAATTAAAGAGCCATGGTCCCATTAAAAATATGTGATTTCGCACAGTGGGCCACGTGTACTTGAAAAAAAAAGATTGTGGATCGGAGCTATGGTCGCTTCGCGCCCATAGTCCCTTTAAAAATATTTGGTTTTGCACGGTGGGCACTAAGCACGCATAAGACTTTTTTTCGTATTTTTCAGTTCATCAGAAGCAGATTTTTACGCAGATTCTGAATATGTAATCAGTTTTTTTCTACTTTAAAAACTGTCTGCATGATGGTTTAAGAAAAAACGCGCAAAAAAAAAAGTTTTGATAGTCCTGTTTTATTTCTAAGTTCAATATTTTAGCGAAAACTACGGTAAATATTCTACGGTAAGTCAAAAAAATTGATGCGGAAAAAAACCCAATTAGCGCTGGTAGAAAAAAGAGGTTTTCGGCTGTTTCTTCTTTTAGCCAAAGGGGAAAAATTCATTACCTTCATCCCAAGGTGGCGCAGTGTTCTGCTTCGGAGCTCCGTTTGGGAATTGACACACTTTTCGTTCCGATTCCCAAGGGTTTTTTAATTCATAACTTTTTTAATTTTGGTCCCACGGTCTCGAAAATGCCCGAAATGACTTCCCCTGAATTTTTCCAATCGAAAGACACCTCTCACGACTTTCAACTCGCCCGCGTTGCGAACTGTAATCGGCTTCAAGCAGACAGACAGAGGCGCACGGATTTTATTAGTATAGATGTGTTATTAAATTGTGTGAAAAGTGATTATACAGTCTACTGCTTTCTTCAAATATATCGACACAACACTACTCATGTAGGTAATAAAGGATCAGTGAAAATTAGCGGCGGAATTACATTATTAGATATGTAAAAAAATAAAATAGTTTGGAATAATTGGCGTGAAAAGCTGAAAGCAACGCAGGATTTGGCGAGCAGTGCATTTCTTCGCCAAAAGCAGACAATTTTAACGAATCTGAAAATTGATTTTAATTGACTTCACTATTAAAGATCTGCAGCATTTACTGCAACGTCACTCCACTACATTTATGGAATATCTCTCTTCTGACCAATGAGAATGCTTCATAGCACGGTGAATTGACCGTGCCATACACTGTTAAAAATCTGCTGCATTTTGTTGCAATGCACTCCACCGCTTGTATATAATATCTCTATTCCAAGCAATGAGAAAGCTCCATTTCACGGTCAAGTAACCGTTTTCTATACAAGCAAGGGAGTGTGTTGCAACAAAATGCAGCAGATTTTTAACAGTGTATTTTTCAATTTGAAACAATTTTAATCAATTTAAATTGTGTTTTAAATGATAAAATATATTAATTTCATTTTGTTATAAGTACATATAAACGTATATGACAAAATTGCATTTTTATTATTTTTTTACAGACGTTATAAGGAGGTTCCGCCGAAATTTTTTTTATAAGCATATATAACTATATGAGAAGAACATTCTGTAATTTTTTCAGATTTTTCTGAGTATGCCCGTATGGAGACCTTCCTTGTAAGAACATTATCATATTAGAAGTACAATTGATAATGATCGCGTCCTAATTACATTTACTAGTTACTTATATGTTTGATATGAAGCCTGGAGCAGACTGCGCATGGGCGAAAAGGGCTAGTCCATGTGGAAAATGGGGAAGTCCACCCCACTTCGGGATGAGTTTGTTAATTGCCAAAGCCGTCAATTTGACGGGTCTTGGTATAAATAGGTATAGGTCATACTGATTACGGAAATTAAAATGGGTGAGAGGAAATTGAATGGGAATATTTAAATATTGTTATGTTTCATTAAAAGTCGTATCATAAAATTTTGGAACTCGACATAAATTATATCAAATTTTTAAGCATGAAATTTGAAAACCGTCAAAATGATGGTCTTGGTAGTTCTAGTGTTAATCTTAACCTTTAATTTGTTCTGAATGAAAGAAAAATTCAAAAATATTCTTTCAAGATTAGCATTACTTGCTGGTAATGTCATTATAGAGGATGTAAAACTTGAAAAATCTTCATTCTCACAGGTATTTGTTTTTACAGGTGACAATCTGCAGAAAGCTGTTTTTTAGGACTTCCTTGGGTAAATATGTTTCTGGGAAAGGAGTTTATTTTGCTACAAGGGGTAATTATGTATGGATAAAAATTTAGATTAATATCAAAAAGCAATTTCTTCCCCTTTCTTTATGCTCAAATGTCAATTTTGATCCCATATACTTAGGATGAAATAAATAAGCTAGCACTGCATTAAATGGGATTTGAATCTTGCATTTATGAGTTTCCATGACATTTCCTTCATTAAATAAAGTTAAGCAAGTTTTATGAGCAGTTGCGATAGAACAGTCATATTTTTACTTTTATCTAAAGCAACAGCAATAGGTTTTATCATTTATAACAAATATTTTACTTCTTTATAAATCATGATATTTATTTACAATTTTAGCAGTTGCTATGTCCTTAATATCATTTTCATGATTTTCAGTTATCTGCAAATAATAAAGCTGATTCTTCATAAAAGATTCAAAATTATCAAATTCTAATAAAAATTTATTTATTATTTAGTTAAAACTATTCACGATATTTTATTCGTTATTTATCCTGAATAAAATGTATATAAGCAATTTAATATTACTAAAAATGTCCAGATTATGTCATGAAATAGGCTTATGCCAGTTGTTGCTAGTTTCTGCCAGTTAAAACTGGTTATAACCACTTTCTGCCACTGGCATGGTAGAGTCCCTTTTCTGCCAGCAAAAACCCAGCCCTGTTTAAAAGAGTGCATGTTCATGCATAAATATTTGCATAATTTATTCATAATACTGCTTTATTAGAAAGAGTTGTTTTTTTTATCAAATGATTTTACGTATGATTTTAAGTAAATGTTTATGAGCAATAAAATTATACTTGTATATTAATATCCCTTAAAACTAATTAAATAAGAAATTTAGCTAAGCAACTATTATCCTTTTTAATTATATAAAGCAGTAAAAAAATGGGGAGGGGGGGGGGGATTAAGATTAGCCTAATTCAGATAAAGCAATTCGTATGGCCTTATGGCCTTTTAAAAAATAGCTGACATATTTGCAATTCTGATTACAAGTCACTGGCAGATCCATATACTATGTGTTATTCCAATATTAATGTCTTCATTGATCAGAAATTAATTTCACTTATGAGTTAATTATAAGCTCAGTTAAATGTCTTTAAAACTAATTAAAAAGCACATAAAAATGTGTCGGTTAAATTAAAATGCTTTGTTGTGTACAGGGCCATGCAAAGAGAAAACTGCTCGGGGCAAAGTTTCTATTTGGCGCCTGCTTCACCCCAACTTTTTCTTGTGACATACCAAAAATGACGTTACATTAATACAGGGCTTGAAATTCAATTTTTCGAAGGAGGGGAGTCTCCCTACCAACATTTACAAATGGAGGGGAGTTTGGCTGTTTGGGAGGGAGGAAAAAAAATGTTTAAAACCCACTATTATTTTATGTTCTATTTAAAGAATTACCAGAACACAGATATGACAAAATATCACTGAAGCAATTTTTATCAAGAATTCAGAATAATTATGCAAAATGTGTAAAAAACCTTTATACTGTCTAGTTTTTTACCAGTGGTAAATTTTTTCCCGGCTAATTATTTTTGTTGCAGGTCTAATTGTTTTAACAATAATTAATGCTAATTATTGTTTCAAAAATAATTAAAACTTCTAATTTGATGAATTTATATTTATAATTGTTATAATTGAAACCAATATTATTTTTCTGTATATTAAATGTACAAGATACAAATTTAATTATAAAATAATGCTTATTTGAGTGTAGAAGATAAGAAGTATCACTATTGTTCGCATTTCTTTTAAAATGGGGCAAGTCAAATTTATTGAAAAATATTTTTTCTTAAAGAACAAATACTTTCGTTAAGTAAAGGGGTGCTTTTTGTTTAATGAAGGGCTACTTCCAGGAATTGCATTAACTCAGAAAGATTTAGAGCTGCCAGAAATTGATTTTAGAGCAGCAAAGAAATGTATTTAAAAAAAAAAAAATTGAAACAAAAAAATTAACTTATTTAACAGAAAAATGCACTCATGGCAATATTTTTGGGGGGAGGCCGGGGTGAGAGGTTCCCTTTGTCGGAATTTACATATTTTAGCTATCTTTTAAAGAAATTTGTATTTTTATACGATCATTTCAGGAAAATCTGCCGTTTTTTCAGGATTTTTTGACGAAAATTGCCGTTTTTTCGCGAATCTTCTGAGGAAATTTGCCGTTTTTTCGCGATCTTTTGATGAAATCTGCCGTTTTATTGGATTTTTTCACGAAAGTTGCCATTTTTCGAGATCTTTTGGAGAAATTATAGTGAATCTTGTCAAAATTTGTTGTTTTTCGCGATTTTTGGACGAAATTTGACGTTTTCCATCGACTTTTTTGACGAAAACTACCGTTTAACTATTGCCATTTTTTGCGATCTTTTGGGGAAATTTGTCGTTTATAGTGAATCTTTTGTCAAAATTTGTTGTTTTTCGTGATTTTTGGATGAAATTTGACGTTTTTCATCGACTTTTTTGACAAAAACTATCGTTCTTTCGCGAATCTTTTGACGAAATTTGCGGGAAATTTGGCGTTTTTTCTCGATTTTTTAACAATAGTTGCCATTTTTTCGCAAACCTGTACGAAATCACGCGTCCTGTGGGACGCATAATAGCTGTTTTTTTAGGTGCCATCTCCGATTTTTTGCATAATTTATGTGCTATAGCGCATCCGTGGGATATCTGTTTTAATTAAATGCGTTAAGTTTATATTTTTTTTATTTTAATTATTTATTTATTTATTGAAAATTCTGAACAGAATCACCTTTTTTACGCCGCAGAAAATAAAACGAAACTCGTCAATCAATTCTTGGAAAAAAAAAAAAAAAAATTTCGATCGGTCGCGAAAAGAATCGGGATTTTCAATTATTTTTCGCAGTAAAAAAACTAGCAAAATGTGTCGATCAGTCATACAAAAATATCACAAACTTCGCAAAACGGTCGTGGGAGTTGATCATAGTTTGAAAATTTAAAATTTTTTGGGCGGGAGCCTCCCGTCCACGTTATTCTTTTGGGCGGGATTTCAAAATTTTGGGCGTGAATCCCGCCATCCCACCCTGAAATTCAAGCCCTGTAATAATATAAATTTGGCACTCCTAAATTTTCACGCCCGGAGTGACTGCATATTAATATATTAAGTTGAAAGACTGAAACCTTATTCCTTTTACAAATGTCAAAAAATAACTTCAAAACACAAAAAATCCAATCAAACTCCACATTAGTTTGAATTTTGTGTGCTATGATTTCTCATTTTCTATGTTTGGCAGGTTTGAATAACCTTAATTGTGTTTGCATTGTAGCCCAAACACTTTAGTCTGCCTTTCAAAATCTCTTTCTTGTTTTTTAGATTGTTTATTGTTTAGTATTAATATAATTTAAATCATTAAAGAATGTTTATATTTTTTATAAGTAATTTTAAATGTTTCTGTAAATCAGGTTCTGACATTTGTATATCCATCTGCTTTTTATGATGAGCATATATATGACAATCTATTGCTGTTTTTACAAGTTGAGGATGACGATGCAGCGGATATGACATTGCAGATTTTTATTAATATATCCAATGATATGGAAATTAATTTCCCAGACTTTTGTATGTAAGTATGAAATCCTCTAAAATTATTTACAGCTTTGAGGAAAAAAATGAAATTAAGTATTTTCTTTTTTGTTTTTTAGAAAATTATTGCCAATTTTAGAAACTTTTACTGAAACAGGAACTGCAAAACAAGCCAAGCATGCTGTGTACTGTGTAAATAATATTATTTCTGACAAAGAAACAGTATTTGGAAATGTTATAGATGTAAGTTGCATTATTAATATTACTTGAGTAAGGATGTATGTATATGTATCTTATATCATTTGAAAAACTCGTGAAACAACAGAGAAAAGTAGAGCTTGATGAAAATGTTATGGTAAAATTTTGCAAATATTTTCAATCTAAAAAAATGTGTAGAAAAGTAATGGAATCAAATTATCTGTAAGGCTCATGAAATTACCCAAATATTTTTCTACAGCTGAAAATGTAGATGATAAACTTTCCTGGTACCTTAAATCAATCAGAGAAAAAGAGACATTTTTAATGCACTCCATATTCCAATCATCCATAATCAGTTTAAAAATTTGGGTTCATAACTATAGGTTACAGGTTGATGTGGTATAGAACGAGAATCTCGGATCAAATTATGCTTAAAAACTTAAACATATACAATACAACCATATTTTAAATATTTGCATTTAGAAATATCTATCCACATCAATTCCTCAACAATCTTGACTATATTAATGTTATACCTTAATTATTGCCTAATGGTTTATATTCGTATAGCGTTGTGGTGCTTATCTTGATTTGATGTACCATTACTATACATTCTATTAACTACTTTGCTCGGTAATCATTTTGAGTGGATAATAGTATGATTCTGAATGTAATGTGCCAGTAAAACTCGGTCCATATTTTCAGTTATCAACAAAATTTTAGATAATTTCATAAGTTTTACAGATAATCTGATTCCATTAGTTTTCTACGCACTTTTTTAGATTGAAAATGTTTGCTAATTTTTACCATAACATATTTTTTGGATTGAGTTCTACTTTTCTCTCTAATTCCACCAGTTTTTCAAATGATTTCAGAACTTTTTCAGATCTGTACGAGAACTTGATCAACTTCCAACTACCAACAAATGACATCAATCAAATTGGCCTAACCAATTGCCTCAATCAAAAATTAACAGAAACATTGGTTTGTCAGTGTTTGTCAAGAGCTTTAGTGACTCAATACATATTACTAATTAACAGATTGTCACCTTGACCTGTACTTTATCCAGAGTTGAATTACAGATTACTCCTTAGCCTATGGTTTAAATAGAGAATGATCCCTTGAATTTTTCTGCTATGTACCTATGTTTTTCCAGCTTAAGACAGCCATGACAGAGTGTACTCACTGCTCAATAAGCCAGAAATTTTCTGGTAAATACTCATTTTTTATCCTCTTCAGACCTGAGCATAAAATAACTCTACAAATATATATTTATTGCTTTTGAATAATCAAAATGACTCCATAGATGACAGAAAAAGTCATTTTTATGAAATCTTTAGGAGACTGGTAATTTAGGTTTACAAATATGGATATAAAAGTACGAATCCCCTTAAAACATCAGTTAAATTATCAGTAATATAAATTTATTCAATAACAAAATTAACATTTTTAAACAAGTAAATAATCAGCAAATCCTCAAAATTTTTTATTGTTAAGCATTTAAGTTAATTAATCATGAATATTTCTTACTTTCTTGGTCTTAATGTCTTTAAGGTATTTTCGAAACTCTGATGAAAATAATATTTTTTTTATGAGGTAATATTCATCAGTGCTGACATTTATTGGTTTTGTTTTAAAGCAAAAAACTTTCAGCTGTATAGAAGTAAAGTAAAAATGCAAAAAATTCTAACAGTTTAGTTTTTATGAGGAAAAGTATGGAGGTACACATTTGTGTACCTCAGGTCTGAAGAGGTTAAGGGGAAAGGCACAAAACTGGCACTGCTGACTATTGTAGTGATTTAAAATCGAAATGATTTTTCTGTTTTTTGGTAAATAAATTTCTTATGTTATAAGCAGTTTTGTATCATGTACAATCGTTTTTTCTTTCTTTGGCTGCTTTTTCCTCTTTCATCCAGAAATTTAGTTCATGATGCCAAATTCCTCGATGTTTTTTAAAAGATTTTTTCCATTCAAAAAAAAAAAAAAAAAAAAAAAAAAAAAAAGGTCTTTCAATTACATAGTTTTTTAATATTAACATCTGCCTGTTTCATGTATTTCCGAATGAAGTGAATTAATGCTTACGTCATAAAGTCGCTCCTTTAAATTTCAGAATTACCTTATTAAACATGCTATAAGGGTCTATGCAACATTGTAGGTCAACCCCTCAAACACCTGCAAAAACCGAGGTCAGAAATAGACATAAGGCTTCGCTTAACTATTCCCTGCAAAATTGCTTTGGGATTCCATTCAGTATTGCGAAGCAATCCCTATTTCTTAGCCAACGCCAAACGTAATCATTTTGCGTTTCTATTATGGATGACTTCGGAATCCCTTATTTTCTATGCATTCAATTTTTACAATCCACTTGGTAAAAACACTCTTCTCTCCACTTCGCAATTTTTGATTTGCTATTACTTTTAAAGTTTAAACCCTCCCTCTTTTTTTTTTTCTCTTTTAAAGTACTTTATAAATTTTCTGGTTATAAATTTGTTTTACAATATTTCACATTTTTTTATTATATAATGAATGAGCTTTGTGTTTCTATTTATTCTGCTGTGTCACCTGAAGAAACTTTTACATATGAAATTAATTAAATGTTTCTTCTTTGATAGCATTTGACCTAAAAAATATTTAAAATATTTAAACAAAATCTTATAAATTTTATAAAAATATGATAAATCTTCTGCAAATTTTAAATAGCATTTGAAAAAGAAATTGGCATGCAGTAAATATTTTTTACTCCTGTGAAGGCACCTTACAAAGTAAATACAGTAAAACCCCGATAATTCGGATTAATTGGGACCGGACCCAATCCGGATTATCCAGAGAATTAGAAAAAATGAAATAAAACAGAACATACTTACAGAAAATCACCTTTATGCTAAACTGATTGAATATTTACAAACAGTAAAAATGTTCACTTTGCTTAATTCTTCCGAAAAGATTTCAGAATTTTTTTTTTTTTTAATTCAAACTATGACGATGAAACAAGTCAATGTTCTGGAAATTAGCCAATCACTTCTCAAACTTGGAAAAGAAAATGATCAAGCCGATCCGGAGATCCGGATTATTGGGGTCCGAATTATCGGGGTTCTACTGTATTTATATTACATGTAAATTTTAAAGTAAGATTATGTTGTAGTCAATTAGTAATAAAGGGAAAGAGAAAAATAAATGTTTTGATGAGGAATAATGGTTATTTCACATTGATAAAGATGTTCATTTTTAAATATTCTTGTATATTGTGTTATCTTTAAATAAAATTTAATATACAAATCTTTTTCTCCAACTCTGCAAAAGTTACTAAAAGTAATTATAAAATGAGCCGATGTTATCAATTTTAATGCTTCAAGTATTTTATGAAAGTAAAAATGCAGATCATATAACACTTATCTTTAAAACTGATGTATGTTGTATAAGGACAGCAAAACTGTTTTTTATTGAAAAGCAAAGATGTATAGCCTCATTGCATTTATAGAATTGTGTGAAAATTCACCTTGATCATTTATATTAAAAAATTGGAAAAGTTGTTAATATAAAATTGTAAAGATATGTATATGTTAAAGAGTAGATAGGATGGTGCAATAAAAGGTTGGGAACCTCTGGTTTAAATCAAGTGTTGTTAACATTGGTTTAAACTATGATTCACATGTGTTTTTTCATTAACATCTCTCATAAATCCAAATATTGTTTTTAAAAGAAATAATGTCAAAAATTGAGGGATGCCTCAATACGATTTTTAAAATTTTGTTTTAAAATTCTATTTAAATTATTTTTGTGTTGTCTTTTAAAATCTATTTACATATTGAAACAATGCTTTTAATTTTCCAATACATTATCCATATTTTCATTGAGCCTCTATTAATATAGTCAAATGTATTTATTTCAATAAATTTATATATCTTTTGAGTCATGCTATTTAAATCTTAAGTAAAATTTGTATAATTTTTTTCTGTGTGCCATAGTGTCTGTACTAAGTGAAATGTTAAGAAATGAGTAGTATCATACACAAACAACATTTATGTAAATTTTACTTAAGATTTTGGATAGTGGAATGCAAAAAAAAAAAAAAAAAAATGAAAAAAAATATATGTACTTCAATACATAATATAAGTTCAGTGAAAATAATATATTTAACATTCTATTGGAAAATTTAAAGTATTGATTGAATGATAATACCTCAAAAGTATAGGTGCAGATTGATGGTTGCCAGTCGCCACATTGCGACAAAATTTTTTGACTTTGCAACTAATTTTTGGCATGTAAGTCGCATCCTTTGGTGAATTTTGCATTTTTTCTAGCAATCATTTGACGAAAATCAGGTTTTTCCGCAATCCTCTGGCGAGAATTTCATGTTTTTTTTCACAATCTTGTAATGAAAATCTCATGCTCAATTGTGATCTTGCAAAATTTGTATTTTTTCCTTGATTATTTGTCAAAAATTGCATTATCCAGTGTTTTTTTTTTTTTTTTTTTTTTTTTTTTTTTTTTTTTTTTACAAAAGTTGTTGCATTTTTTGTGATTTTTTGATAAAATTAGCTTTTTTCTGGGATCTTTTGACAAAAATCGCATTGTTTCACGTTGTTTTTTAATTTCTCTAAAAAATTAACCCAACTGGAATATTTGGTTTTCGATGCCACCGACTCCTTAAAAATTTTGGAAATCTGTGCCCATACTTAAAAAGCTAAAATAAATAAATTGAATTTTAAGACAAACCTTTCATAATGTTATCACAAGGCATCACTTGAATTTCAATATCATTTCTATTAAAATCCATACTTTGAATTTATAAGAGATGTTAAGAAAAAGTGTAAGCAAATGAATTATATATAGTTTTTCATCTTTAAAATAATGTTAGCAACTCTTATTATCAATAGAATAAATAAGAAAATGATGAATTAAAAAGAAAAATAATAGCATAGTGCCATCCAAAATTTAGTATTGACTCATATTTAAAATTCTGCGAGCCATAAAGTACTGTGTCACAAATTTTTAACCCATTAAACATTTTTGGATTGATATGATTATCAATGGCATTTATCATTACCTATTTTAGTAGCAGAACATACAATGAAATGTGCAAAAATTTTATTAATCTAAGTTATCCTATATAAAAAATGATGAGAAAAATATGCATTAAATGCAAATTCAAGATTCTAATTATTTATGTACTTTCATTTCAGAACTTGAAAAAACACTTGACTTTGAATTCACAATATTTTCGAACTGCACTAGTATCTATTGGTCATATTGCCTATCTCTGCCATGATATGTTTGCTGCTGATTTAAAAAATATTGTGGCACAGATTGTTGTTAAAGACTTACTAATGTTAGATCAGGTAATAAAATTACTTTTTTATTGATTTATGGTTGACTTTATAAAAATTTGATGCAATAACAGACAAATGTCTAATCAGCAATCTCTTAATATTTTAGAGTTTAGCTTGTTAAAAAATTGTTCAGGTACTAACTTTTATGATTATAATCTAGTGATTTTGTTAGATATTATCACTCAAAAAATAACTATGTCAGAGACATTTCATTAGAGCTTGAAATATTCTCTGCCTTTACTACTAGAGCAATGACAATCCCATCTGAAATACACAGTGTTTGCATCTGATAACTGAAGTTAGCAGTAAAGAACGTGATTAGTACTTGGAGGATATCCATTTGATAACACCATGTATTGTTGGCATCTTCAGTGATCAAAAGGTTTCAGTGTAAATAAATTGAATTTTAAAACAAATCTGTAAGGCTTCAGTTTGATACTGGCCTACTATTAATGGTAAAGTCTTCATCTTTAATGATAATCTGAAGATTTACCATATAATCTAGTCATTGGTAATGTGGATAGTTCTGGTGTAATTATTTTTACTGGTTTACTTTATTTTTTGGGGTGGTGATGAACACATCTGAAGTTTCCCAACAATTCTTTTTAGTCAGATATGATTGATTGTTAAAAATTTCCACTAAAAATAAGTTTTGTTTTTGGTTGATAACTTACAAAGTAAGTTTTTTATGCAAAAGGGAATCCTACTCATATATTAAAATACAGATGAGAAAAATACCTACAATTCATGCTATTATGGTTTTAGTAGAGACATTGAAAAAGCGACAAAGATTAGTAATTTTTGTAAAATAGCAAAAAACACATTTTTTTAGTCTTTCTGTTCATAATACTAAAAGTAAACATACAGAAATATATAGCTGATGCCACTGCATGCCCATCTGAGAGTCCTTTCACTTTCTTTTTGGTGCTGACCACAAAGTTAAATATAAAGATAAATATTAACTGCCATTCCATTCATTTTAATATGTCTATTTGTTCACATACATCACTTCATTTTAAATGAGTAACTAAAAAGTAATAGAAGTAGTAGTATTTCGAATTAAACCTATGTAGAGGAAAAGGTACTACTTGGTTAACCCGTCGACCAAAAAACTATCGCCAAATTATAAGATTAAATGCCAATAATGGATGATTGTGAATGTCGCATTCAATGACATTAAACTCGGTAACACATGTTTAAAACGTCATCAAATGGTTTTTAATACCATTTTTTGTGTGTATTTTTATTTATGTTTTACAAATTTATCTGTTCTTTCGTTATTTAAAATAAAAATTATCTCAACATGTATAATTTGGCTATTAATTTGGTGAAAATGGTCGACAGGATAACAGAGTAGTACCGAGGAAAATTACTGATGTTTTAAGTTTTCAGGACTTTAACCATATATTGATGATATTGGATTTAAAACAAAGTGATTTATTAAAATAAATGGAACAGCAGTTTAATATTGTCCTATAGACAAATTTAGTCCAAAGCACTATTACTTCTACTTCCAGCTACCCTAAGCGTTAATCTTGTAATATCTGTTTTATTATTTGTTACATTTTTAACCCATTTAATGCCAAAGGGAAATGAAACAAAACAAACATATATATATATATATTTATTATGGTATTAAAGAAAAAAAAAATATGAAAAAAAAATCAGTAAGTTTTTTAAGAAAGTTAAAACTAAGTATAAAATCTTAGTACTCGATATTTTATACATAAACTTTAACTAGTGTTATCAATTATAGTATACTTGAATTAAAAAAACACTACAACAACAATATAATTTGGTGACTGCTATGAGCTCCGAGACTGACCTATAAGTAGAAGTATCCAGCATAAGTTTTACTTACAGATCAATGTTAGAGAAAACATTTCCATGCTCATCACAAGTGTTTGCTTGTAGTTAATCCCATTGCACAACTACATATTAAACTATAGCACATCTGATATCATGTGACAAGTCTATGTTACCTAGCATGAAAAGACGATATAGAATGAAACAGACATGAACCATCCCCAGATGTAGGAACTATTCGATGAGAAGTTGCTTCATTGCGATCAAAATATAACATTTAAGTTTTTTCTTTTCAAACTTTCTTTGATCAACAATGTCTTTCGTTGGAATGTCATACAATTTCGTCTTTACCTCCGTCACCGCATCTTTTCAGCAACTTTGCAGATGCACACTGATATCTAAAATTCATACTTTACATAATTAAAAAAAATCACTAAAATTTGTAATTCTGTTATTTTACTTCTCGGTAGAGATGGAAATGCTCGGAAATAAAACGGAAAAATTGGGGAAAAAAAAAACGGTTTTTTTTTTTCCGGTTTTTTTTCGAAGGCTTATTTTTTAATTTTTCCGAACTGGAAAAATTGAAATTTTATTTATGAAATAATATAGTGAAAATTTTGTAATAGCTACATTCTCACACTTTTTATTATTTTTATTTTTATGTTGAGTGTCTCACATGAAAATTTTAATGTGGGTAATCTGATCTCTGAGCAGAAATCTGTTTGAGAAGACTTGAAAGGATCCTTCACATTTTTTTCTTGTTTGAAACACAAGACCCTTTGCAAAATTTCTCTTGAAAATAAACTTTTCAGAAAAAGTTTAATCAACAAATTGAATCCTTCGCAAGTGCAGTGATTGAAGAAAAAAAAATCTCATGCCATACAGCAGCTGAATCTTATTAAGTTGCATATATGTATGTAAATAACCTTATTAAATATGTCTAAATAGGAACCTAAATATAGTAATAATTTCTTATTCAAAAATTCTGAATATATTTTGTACAAGTATATACAAAAAGTTCACAATTTCACAAAAACTTGATTACATAAAATAAAAAAAATCTAGATATGTAATTAAATGCAACTTCTCTTTTTAAAAATTAATTCATGTGTAAAATTATTGCATTATAATTTATATTATAAGTGTATATAGTGTGTATTATATATTTTAAGTATAATTATTGCATTATTATATGCCGATTAATGGAAATGATAAAATTAAAAATTCAACATAAAATTTTGAAGTATGCATTTATTACTTTAATCTATCTTTTCAAGAAGTAGTATTGAATTCGTGAAAAATTTGACTTCCAGTTTTTTGGTGTATTTAAAACTTTTAGAACTTCCTGAACATGTTTTGATGGTTTTTGGATAATATATGTCATTGTGAGTCTGTATGTGACAAATTTTATGGGCACTCTATCTCAAGAACTGATGCACATAATTTCACAAAACTTTAGATTCAGGTACACCTTGATATAAACTCGAGATGTTTAGTTATTAGTATATATCGCCAAACCGATGGTGCTGCTAGGCTGCATTATTCATAATTTCCACAATAGTTCTATCTCAAACTAATGTATGTATTTTTATAAAATTTCAGATTAAGTAAATCTTTGACATAACTTCGTGCTCATTACTTTTTGGTGTAAATTGCTCAACAGATGACGCTGCTATGCTGCATTAGTCACGAGTATCGCAATAGCTTTACCTCAAGACGATTTAAAAAAAAAAAAAATCAAACTACAGTTTCTGATATATATTAATGTTGTTTAGTTTTTGGTGTAAATACCCTATAGGTGGCACTATTATGCTGCATTTTTCAAGATTTCGTTATAGCTGATTAATTGAATGTTTTTTCAAGGTGTGTAATCTAAAATTTACCTCCATTTTACCTCCATAATGTACAGTAATGTTGCAAAAACATGGGCAGTTTGCATTAGAAAAGTACAACTGCGATGAAAAAAAAAAAAAAAAAAAAAAAAAAAAACATATTTTATTACAAGTAACTATGTTCCAAATTATACTTTCCCTCTTGATTAAACTTTGAATTTTTGTAGTTTTCTAAAGCACAATATAAGTTTATCTCTGTTTGTAACTGCTTTTGTTAATTCCTCAAATAGCGAGCATTTTCTATTTGTAGTGTTCTGTTTTCATAACTTTTGAGTTCCTCTTTTAGAAATATAAAATTACCATGTGGAAACATTATTGAATATGGTTTCTTACTTAAGAATAGAATACCAGATTTCAGGGTAAAAAGAAAAAAAATATATTTAATTAAACTTAAAAAAAAAAAAAAAAGTGTATATATATATACATATATATATATATATTTGGTTACAGTGAGTAAAAATCTAACAGTCAATAAATCCTACGCTATTTTTTGGTTGCAGATCTGAGTAAGCCAAAAACTTTTTTGAGTTGAGATTGGAAAGCTATACGAAAACTAAACATATTTTATAAAGGAAATAAAATTATAATTCTAAGAAAAAAAAGTAATAATGTAAAAATATACATTTTTTAAACAAACAATGGAATTTTTGAATACTGATATTCATAATAATGACAAAACTGCAATAATTTCTTTAAACTAGTATCATTTACTTAAAAACTATACTTATGTAAATGGAATGCATAATTTATTTCATTCCAAACTGCAGACATATTGGCTCAGGTTTTTGCATTAGGTCAATTGGTAGTTAAACATGTAACTGAAAAATCATTTCAGCAGAGATATGATATAACAAACAATAGCGTTTAATAAAAATTCTTAGGCTGTGGAAAAAAAACTAAACTTTTAAAAGCAGGCTTTTCTACTTTCTTTTTATTTTGTAATATAAAGTGAAAATAATTTTCATTTAATACATATAAATGGGAAAAAATGTTTATTATTTAATATTCTCTAAGAAAATATAATTTATATGGGAAAAACAGTCATGAAAAATCAATTTTTCCAATTTTTCTGTTTTTTTCCGAAAAAAAAAACAGGTAAAAAACCAGTTTTTTTCCGACACTTATACTTTTCCGGAAAATTTACATCTCTACTTCTCGGTATATAACACTTACAATCAAGTTATTTTTTTAGTAACAAGTAGGTAAAAGAATTTTTAAATAAACTTTCAAACCTTTCATACTTTTAAAGCTAAACTAATTCCTAATTTTTTTTATTGTTATTTAAATGATTTTAATACCTGGTAAAGTGATCCTCGCTTGTCATCAGTAAATGTAGAAAAGTGATAGATATTATCTACAAAACATCAATAAGTTATGGAGAATATAATGGACTCTTGCTAATGCATTTTCACTTAAGAATATCTCCGGTAAATGTGGCCAGTCTTCACCTTATTTTAGTTAATGTTAAAGACATAGTTGAATGCAGATTTCGTTTAGTGCATATTGATATGGCCTCCCTTGGAAGTCTTCATTAATGTTGTTCACTATATATTTTTATCTACTATTCATAGTCTTAGCATGGTAGAAAATGAAAGGTCAGTGAAAATGATGTCATAGTGGTGCAAAAAATCATGATGTTTAAGTTTTAAATATAAAAATTATTGTTTTTTTTTTTTTTTTTTTTTTTTTTTTTTTTTTAATAGATGCAATTTTTTCTGAAGGAGCTAGTCGGATGTAGAATTTTATTTTGAATTCCAAAATGTTAATTTGAATACATAAAAAACATATTAAAAACTTTTTACGCTGCAGAAAGTTCATATTGTCATTTAATTTTTTTTTCTTTCTTTCTTTTACATATGTGATTATGTTAGTCACATCCTGAGTGCCATTCTCCATATTTTATAAATATTAAATTTATTATTTTTCATCAGTTGTTGTCTATATCAATAGTTTGGCAGCACAATTGAACTATTTTGTAAATATAAGGTATGTTTGGCAAAGTTTAAAAGTGAAATTCTTTTCCTTTTAAAATTGCTGCTAATTTTGCACCATACTGTATTCCCAAGGCATCAAAGTATATTGATGTTTATAATAACAGCAAAAGTCTAAGAGTATTTATCTATCAAGAAATGTTAGCATATTTCCAGAATCACAATTGCAACAAAATGATGATTTTAAGCATCACATGGTAACCCTTTCTACTGTTGTTTATTTATTAATAAACTGTTTTACTTTTCTTTTCTTTTCAAAAATGATATAAATTGTTTTTTCGATAGTTATTGATTAATTTTTTTAATTTATTATTTTTTTATTGAATAATAGAAAATAATTAAAATATATCTATAACTGGTATTTGAAAACAAAGTTTTGGCCAAAGTGGAATAAGAAAAAAATTGTGCCAGTGTAGTGCGTTTATGACATCTGTGCCAATTATTTATTTATTTATTTATTTATTCAAATTTTCTGAATTTTTTCTTTTTTTGTACCCCAAGCCCTACCTTCTTATCAAATTTCGAGTTTCTTGGACTGCAGGATGTACTTCAGATTTTTGATGATCGGTGAGTCAGTCAGTGTCAATATAGTTAAACTTTGAGTTCCTATAGTTTTTTATTTTCTTCTATCTTCAATAGAAGAAAGTATTGTAATCAAAATTTTTTCCAACTTCTGGTTTTTGATGGATTTACGTGTTTTAGGGGTCAGAAGTTCCAAAAAACGTGTTTTAACAAAATGTCTGTCTGTATGTCGCCATTCTATCATCAAAAAGTGTATGAAAATATGCATAGAATTGAACTAAATTTTTTGTGAATATTTTTGGCTGTGGCAAGCAGGTCCTCTTTCAATCTTGAAGTATTCCGCTGGAAGGGGGCGCTGCAATTGCGATTTTTGTTCCATTTTCAATATTGTACTGACCAAAAGTGTATGATCTTATGTATCGAATTGAACCAAATTTTTTGTGTTAGTGTATGGCTATGGCTAGTTGGTCCTCCGTGAATTTGAAAGAAATCTGCTGAAATGGGGCATTGCATTCGCAATTTATGTGCCATTTTCAACATTCTACCGACCAAAAGTGTATGAAGTTATGCATAGAATTGAACGAAATTTTATGTGTATGACTATGGCTATGACTAGCTGGTCCTCCCTGAATTTGAAAAGAATCCGCTGGAAGGAGGCACTGCAATAGCGATTTTTGTGCCATTTTCAATATTGCATCACCTAAAAGTGTATGAAGTTATGCTTAGAACTGAACTAAAATTTTTGTGTATGATTACTTTTTGGTATGGCAAGTAGGTCCTCTCAGAATTTGAAAAAAAAAAAAATCTGCCTATCATTCTATTGTCTATCAGCTCATACAGAGATGGAAACTCATTTTTACTCTGATTAATTGACTGAAGCAGAATTTTAGGATAAAAATCAAAGTTGGTATAGTATTGAATTAAAGTTATTAAAGCATTATCATGAGTGACTATTTTTTTTTAAATATTAAAATGTACATATGAGATAGAAGAAAGTTTTGGGATTGGCACATCCTAGTTTTTAACTAGAAAAGATAAAAACAAGAAAATTTGAGCATTTGGTTTCGTTAGTAGTTTTAGAAAAACTAAGTATCAAGTTCCTGGGTAAACTCCAGCACAAATATATAGGGGTGTCAAAAATACCCTGTGTTGCTTCCAAAAAAGGAAGGCATTTACAGCCATGCTTCTTTGACTTGGCAAGGGCACTGCCATGCACCCAGATAGCACAACAGCCTTTTGTAATAGGATTCTTGCAAAAACAAAATTTAAAGTTCTATTTATCTAAGTTAAAGTGAAAATGTTATTATTAAAAAGTTCTGAGTGTTGATCTCTAAAAAGAAATTTTATGTTTGTGTAGTACATTAAACTAAATTATTAATTGCAATTTAAAATTTTATTATCATAATTAGTTGATTCTGTGCAGGAGGAGGGAAAAAGTCAATATAAAAAATATTATTAAAAATAAACCACACTTATTTGCCAGTTATTATGTTCTAAAGAAAATTTATAATGAAAAACCCCTATTATATTTCATGTATTTAGACCAAACATTGTGCTTACATTGAATTTTGTTTCTCATTTGCATTCAAGCTTTCAATTAATGGCTTAACTATAGTTATAAATGTTCTCTTTTATGTATGCTTGAAAGTTTATATTTTTCTCTTATATGCGTGTATATGTGAATATTTAAAATATTTTTAGGACTTGCCTCGTGGAGGCGATGATACTTGGGGGCCCTTGGATAGTTTGCCTGATGAAACAAAAGTTAAAGTAAGTTTGTGCCATTTTAAATTTATACCATTGTTATCAAAGCTCTACAAATAAGAAAAAAAATATTGTCACTAGTAAAATTTAGATGTACAAAGTGGCTAAATATAGCTATTGAATAGTTAAACCTTTTTATTGCTTTTATCATTATAAAACTGTTAGATTTTTCTTTAGAAATTAAAATACTATACTGCTTCATTTTAAGATGGTTAGGGATTTGTAAAACTTTTCTTATTACCTATTAGGATGGGCTGAAAAAAACTTTTTTTTTTTTTTTTTTTTTGGTTTTTAATCATGGGTAATGTGGAAAAGTTGCCACTGAATGCACTCAGTTCACATAAAAAATTTTGAGATTTTTTGCTCAATACTTTCTTTTTTTCTTTCTTTCTTTTTTTTTACTCCTTTTCTATAAAACTAAGTAGTAAGAAATGGTGGTACTTTATTAATTTCAGGTGATGTGTAATGAATGACAATTATTTTAGGTTAAAAAAGGAATGCTCCGTTGTTATGTCTTTTGTCATCAGCATCAAGATTAATTAGATGAATATCTCATTATTATCTATTGTGGTATTCATCATGATAAATTACATTTTAATGATCATATATGCTGTTAGCTTGGCCGTCCATTTCTGGAATAGAGTTCAATAAATATAAATTTTAATTCTCTGGTGGCTACATGTGATCTTGAAGTTATGTTTTGGAGTACTGCACTTTCCAAATTTAATTAATCTTTTATTCCACAGTATATATATTTTCAATCAGATATTCGGATTTTCCTTGCTACTCAATCTATGATTCCATAATAACATGCAGCAGAAACCAAGTAAAAAATGCCTTCACCTGCTAACATTACATAAACATTACATTTAAAAAAAATAAATAAATGAAATAAAATTACCAATTAAATGTATGTTGTACGTTATTTATAAAACTTCAACAATTCACTGCAATTTTGTCTTATTGGTTGGTATTAGGGATGGGACGAATAGTGATTTGGCCGAATAGCCGAATACCGAATATTCGGCCAAATTTTAGGCCGAATACCGAATATTCGGCGGCCGAATACTAACTTTTTTTTCCAATAAAGAAAAAAAATTTGATTATATATAATTTAAAAAATAGGCACTCATTAATAATTATTACTCTTAAATGTGCTTTTAAATGTATTCTGAAATTTGAAACACTTATTTTAACACAAAAAAATTATGAAATTGCATTATATTCTTTTACCTTAATGTACATCAAATTGATTTTCAGTAAGTCAGGATGGTAAAATATTTCCATTAAAATATGAACAATGTATTTCACTTTTACTATCAAATGATACTTTTATCTTTTCTTGCATCCAAAATTAATAAAATTCTTAATCTCTCTCTCTCAGAATTCACAAAGAAATGTTTTTTGAAGTAACCTTTAATGAAGTAAATTTGCTCATTAAGAATTTGTGTCCCTAATAATAAGCAAATTCGTAAGAATGAGACTGTTTGGAAACCAGTTGTCTATCTTTAAATTACAAATTACGTTAAAGCAAAAGGTTATGCTTAAAGTAGAATGCATATGTTAACAAAATCTTTGACATTTGAATCGGCGCATACAATATTCCACTTATTCAACAAGCATTAAAAGGATAAACAGAAATTGATAACATGAATGAAGGAAGATTTAAATTAAAAATATATACATAATAATGTTACATATTTAAGCCAGTAATTATGCAAATAATTATTTAAAAGTGAAAACTATAGAATAAAAAATTTATTTTGTTCAGCATTTAGAATTTGTTTAAATATTTATAAAACCATCTTCATAAAGCAAGTTGTGTCATCTAATGTGTATCTAGTTTGACACCAGTTCTGTTTTCAGATGTATCATTGTATTTGGAATAGTAATATTTGATATTTAATTTTGAAAATGAATCTTCGTTAATACACCTAGTTAATGAATTTTTTCATTTCTCACTTTATAGAAAATAAGTTATGAATTTCATAAGAGCCTTTTTTACATGTGCATGGAATTTGCAGACATTAATAAATGTTCGAGTGTTTTAAAATAAGGTAGTGTTTCTTTTTTTTTTTTTTTTCTTTTTTTTTGATAAGTATTTTTATATAATTATCATTCTCTAATGAAGACATTTCCTGTACAATTAAATCTCCAACTTGGGCAGCATTTTCTAAAATATCACCAACCTTTATAAGAAATACAGAAAGGCTGTATATTTTTTAGTATCTGAATAACTGTATGTTTTGCAAGTAAGAATGAGAGTGACTTCATAAATGAAGTAACCAATTTGGATTAGAGGAAAAAAATTTGCAAGAAATGAAATTCTTCAAATCCTAAATTTATTTGGCAAGATATCTTTCACTATTCGGCGAGATTTCAGCAATATTCGGCGACATATCTCTGAATATTCGGCTATAGGTATTCGGCCGAAGTATTCGGTCAACAAACCTTCAATATTCGGCCAACCGAATATTCGGCAAAAGGGACGAATACCGAATAGTGGCCGAATATTCGTCCCATCCCTAGTTGGTATAATTTACTATTGAATATCTTCCTATACCAGGATTAGGACTAATTTTTAAAATATTAGTTGCAAATTAATAAGCTTAGACCTGGAGGGGGGGGGGGACTTCTTGTTTATCAATTGTTGTAAGGCTTTGAATTTTAATCAACTGAATATTTTTTTCCTGATTCATTTTTACTAAACATTTCTTATGCTGTATGTTGTTTACACTTTTTGTCTGTAAAAGCCAGCATATTTGCCATTTATATTAGATTGAAGGAATGAAAGTAATGGTTCGCTGGTTACTTGGCCTTAAAGATATGATTCAACCTGCTGTTTCTACTTTAAGATTATTGTCAACTGTTATCCTTCATGATGGAGATTTGATGGAAAGGCAACACACTGCGTAAGTATTTATCTTTCTTTTCCCCCTTGTATAAGTTGTATTTTCAGGCATAAAAAAATACTTCTTGATATACTACACAATAAACTATTAATGTGTCATCTATACTATTTAAAGAAGGTTTCTCTCTATGTATTTATTTTATTTTTGCATAAGTTTCATATTTTTAAACATAGAAATATACTTCTTAGTATACCACAATAAAGTTTTAATGTGCCATCTGTACTAATAAAAGAAAGTTTTGCTGAGTGTGTTTGTACCTGTCTGTCTGTCTGTGATGGCTAATAAAATCTACGTCATGTACAAGGCTCAAAATCTTTATGGTGTTAGTTCAGACTGTCTTCTGATGTTCCTGAGATAAGGAATTTTAAATTTCTGATGGCCTGGTATGTTGGGTTAGCTCATTTGTAAACCTTAAATGTCATCTTTTGAAACAAATTCAAATTGAAGCAGAATGTTAGAAGCTGTAAAAAATAAAGGCAGAGTATGTAATAAAATTAGAAAATCATATTGAAGTTTTAAAATAAACTAATGTTTATTGACAAAAAATAAATGATAAATAAATAATGATTAACTTAAATACAAATTAAAAAAAAAAATAATAATAATAATAAACCTACTTGATAATATGTTTAAAAAAACTGTACAGGCAATGCAACTACCATAGTTGATAATATTAAAGACCTTTTTCATCAGACATCTTTTTTATTTTCTTCTATTTTTACAACAGGAAAGTAGTAGATTCGTGAAAAATTTCTAATTCTGGTTTTCGAAGGATTACGGTTGTATTCCAGAAGCTTCTGCGAAACTATAGTGATTAACCACAAAATCAAGCATATTGAGATATGTGATATTGATATCCAGTGTGTATTTGTCTATTTTATTACTAGTTGTGCTGACAATATGTGATGCATAGGATGTTCTTCAATAATACTAAGACAGATAACCTAGATTTTCAAACCTAGCAAAGCTCAAATGATATGAAAACAACATAACATTAAATTAACACAGGTGCAGAAAGTGAATTAAAAGGATAAATATCTAGCATTTTTCAGTGTAAATGATTAAAAATATTTATAAAACTTGGTTAAATGTAAACAAAAGGTAGGAAAATGAGGATCAGTTGAGGACATCCAAATTGCTAAGGCAAGGAGATTAATTGGGGGAAACATGTAATATGTATGTTTTTTCTATCTAATATATACACTAACCAAAGTTGGAAAGGACCCCCAATAATAGGTTCGTTTAGAAAGATTTAAAATGTAAAATTTGAAATTTTGTGTACAAAAAAAGACAGGAACATGCAACAAACATGTGTACACTCCTGGTCAAAATTATAAACTCAGAAATTTTTTAATTTGTTTACATCATAATATAAATAAGCTTAGCTTTATATTAATAAAATAATGATGAATAATTATAATAAGACATCTAAATTTAATATAACTTATAAATAAAATCAAGTAAGTAATTTAAATAAGAAAATACATAACTTTTAAAAAATAACATTATGTGAGTCCTGGACAAAAATATAAACTCAAAGTTACGAATTTCAATATTCTGGCACATTTCATATAAATAACTGCATTTTATGATAAAAAACAAATAAATGGAGTCATTATGGATGAATACATTTCAATATATCAATACATGTTTTAATTTTCCCCATAAAATAACATTATGTGAGACCTGGACAAAATTATAAACTCAAGGCATGAATTTCTATACTCTGGTATTTAATATCTAAATAATAAATGTGTTCTGTGATAAGAAACTAATTCAATGAAAGTATTTTTCACATTTGTATTAAGGCAAACGACATTTATTCATATTTTCAATTCTCTCCATGATTTTATTAAAGATCTGTAATGGTGTGGGCTGGTCTTTTCAGATTGGTAAAACTGCTTTGGCTTTTCTTAATGGAAAACAAACAGCAGAAGACTGCGAGTTAATGCTGGCAGATAATTTTTTGCAATATGGACCATTGATCGCTGGAGTAAACTGGGTATTTCAGCAAGATATGTAGAAATACACACAGCAAAAAATACAAAAGAGTGGCTGCAGCGCTGGCATGTAAATGTCTTGAATTAGCCAGCCCGCAGCCCTGATCTAAACTTCATTGAAAATTATTGGGATGCAATGGATCGAAGAATCTAACGTGATGGACGTCAAAATCAAAACACAAATGATTTAAAAGTGGCTATATTTTCAGCCCGGAACCAGTACTCTATGGAGTAGTTGGAAAATTGCATATTCGAAGTCATTCAGAAAAATGGCGATTAAACACATTTTTGAATGTATGCGTTAATACTTTGCACCAGGATTCAAAAGTACGTTCACTTCTTAAACTCTATAATTTTATGTTTTCAGTTTACACATGTACTATACTCAGACTGTTCTATATTACTCATCTTTTTTGAAAGAAAATCTTAAAAATGCATTCATTTATTGAAATATATTCATCCCTAATAACTCTATTTATAAGTTTATTATCACAAAATGCATTTATTTATAATAGAAATTCACAGCTTTGAGTTTATAATTTTGTCCAGATTTAACATAATGTTATTTTATGAGAAAAATTAAAATATGTATTGATGTATTAACATGTATTGATCCATAATGACCGCATTTATTAGTTTCTTATCATAAAGTGCATTTATTTATATCAAATATGCCGGAATAGAGAAATTCATAACTTTGAGTTTATAATTTTGTCCAGGTTTCGCATAATGTTATTTTTTTAAGTAATGTATTTTCTTATTTAAATTATTCGCTTCATTTTATTTATCAGTTATATTAAATTTAGATGTCTTATTAAAAATATTCATCTTTATTTTATTAATTTAAAGTTAAGTTTATTTATATTATGATCTAAGCAAATTACAAATTTTCTGAGTTTATACTTTTGTCCAGGAGTGTGTAATCTTCCAAAGACAGTGAGACCACAAACCGGAGGTTCATTAGAGTTTTATTTGGAAAAAACAACCAGCATAATAGGTTAAGCCTGCTAACTGTTATTAATTTTGAAAAACAGTATTTTTAAAAGCTTTTGGGACACCTTAGAATTTTGTTGATAGATTATCCCATAGTACAATATGTCAGTAATATTATAGCTAGTATGTTGTCTGCATTAAAACATAAAATTTTATTTCAGACCCATTGAAAATTCCTGGATGCGTCTATCTGCTGCTAATTGTATGCTGAAATTGTGTCAAGAACCTAACTATGCTGATGTCATTACACTGGATCAGTTTCAAGTTCTTGCTTACATGATGAATGTAAGATGTTAATTTAATGCTGCCTTAATGAAGACAATACTGTGCTTTTAATTCTAATTAGGAGTGCAGCAACCTGTTGTGTATCTTTTAAATTGCTTGAAAACATTCGATTTTGTAGAAAAGGAAATCTAATTTAGACAGCAAATGTAGTATTAATTTTATGAAATATAATTTTATAATTTTTCAAATAATAAATTATAATTTTAATTGAATTAAAAAATTTCCATAATAACAATGCACACATTCTATAACTTTATTTACCGAAAGCAATTCGCTGCTCCAAAATTTAGCTTTAAATTTCAGAGTTGATAGAAATGATATCATTTAGGTCAATTTATACAAAAATGATTTTGTTTTGATGAGTTTATTCAGTAGCATTTTTTATTTATGAATTCAAATAAATACTTAAAGAAATATATTTTTCTCAGTAAAGCATTTCGTTTTTAATGTCCACTTCTAAAAAGTTTTAACGCCATCTTAAGGTAATAATTGAAAATCTATTTTTCAACTTAAAATTTAATAAAAACTAGATAATGTCCGTCAAGATTTTGACGGTAAATAACTTGATTGTTTCATTAGAAAAGTTCCTAAATCTTTAATTATTTGCTTTTGTATTCATTATTGAAATCGGAACAAATTTCTGTATTGCATAAATTATTTCCTTTTCTTTAAGGCAATAGATGGTACTGTCAGTCTAAACTTTACAATAAATTAAAGAATTCTAAATTTATAATTTAAAACCAAATATGCTTGCTTTTTATCAGAAAATTTCCTAAAAGTACTGGGTAGAATATTCATTGTTACTTTCTACAATCTTCCTTTTTCTTTCTTTCATTCTTTCTTTTTCTTTTTTTCTTTTTTTTTTTTTTTTTTTTGTAAGTAACAATATTTTTATTTATTGTTATTATTTTTCTAATTATATGGCTATTAAGATACATCACAAATATTATTTTTATCAGTCTCATTCTCCAAAAACCTAAATTTGAAACTTTATGCAGCTAAAAATTTATAATACATATTTTTTATCACTTGAATTTTATTTTACATTTTTTAAATATTAAACCATGGATATCAAGGTAATTTCTTTAATAGCTCTGATATGAATGTTTTTCTTTTTTTTCAGTTTTATTTTTTACCAAAAAAAAAAAAAAAAAAAAAAAAAAAAAGTAAACTTTCTTTTTTTTTTTTTGACACACATACATTCTCTATAAATAGTCAGAAATTATAACAAAAATTGTAGATCAATTCAGTTTATTTAATTGATAATTGCATGCAAAATATTTTAGCTTATAGTTTCAAAATATTGTGAATATTAAAATTTTATTTAATTATAAAGTATTCAAATAATAATAATAATAAAATAAAAATTATATAAATTTTCTTCCTAATAAAATATGTCATCATTGAAATGAATTACCAACAAAAATGTTATAGAAATCATTCTGCCCAGCTTGATCTCAAACCTGTGTCCTCTGCAAAAATTTAGAGCTTTAAACTTCTGCTTTATCCCTCTACGATGGCAGGAGCTTGTTCTTCTTTCTTCTAGATTTGTGAAGATTAAAAAACAGTTGATACATGCGCATATATAGGAAAAAAAATAATTTAAAAACTTATCTTAAAGAAATAATTTTGTGTTTTAATGTGCATTTTTGCTTATGGTGTTACTTTCTTTTGATAATTTATCTCAATGTTCCAGCCAACTGATGAATTTTTGCTTTCTAAAATAAACTGATTACCAAGGCTTTAATATGTGAAAATGAGTTTATTTTCTTGAAAAGTACAATTCAATCATAGTATTATTTTCACTATTTATTCAAGTAAAAAAAGTTAATTTCAATTTAAAAAATGTCAAATAATGATATCTAATATTCTTTATCATTTTCCCTTTTCTCTTTTTTATCCAAAAAATGGAACATTGAATATATTTATTACAATGCCCACTTAAGCTACATATACAACCTGATAAACATTTATGTATATTTTTACATATAAATATGGCACAGACATCATATACGCACTATGTTGCCACAATTTTTCCCCCACCAATTTTGCAAAAACTTTGTTTAAGGATATTGCTAGTGTTAATATTCATGATTTATATTTATTACTAGCATACATGGCTTTGCTCACATAATAGTTGAAATGTGCCTTTTTTATTACAGGTAATAATATACAGTAGACTCCCTCAAATCGGCACAACTTGGGACCAGAGATTGTGTGGATTTTAGAATTTTGCGGATTTCTACTCATTTCTTTGTTTACATCATTTAAACAGTAATTGGAATGCAATTAATAGTGCATTTGGGACTATAATGAATGCTTACAATATAAAAAAATATTAAAATAAGTAATAAACTAAAATAATAAAAATTTAGATATTTTTTTTAATGCTTAAAGTACTAATAGCAAAGGTCAAGTTAATAATCAATAGTGTATGATTAAATATTTATTATAAAGATTAAATGTATTTTTTCAAAATTATTCAACAAAACTTGCCTAAAGTACATTACTAATTCACATAAAAATCATAAAATAAGGATTTTTTTTCCAAGTTTAGCCAGGCTTAATAACCAAAAAATCTTGATTAATGCATAAATATATTTGGTTAGAAGATTGTGATTATGAGTAATATCAGCAATATATTGAATTAAAATTTGTTTTAATGAAAAAAACATGAATAGAGTATTATTAAGAAAATTACAAGTTAAAAAATATATGAAATTGATATTAAATTAAAAATCAAATTTTGACCCAATATCTGAACTGAAAGTTTCATTGTTTACATCCATAAAATATGTGTGGATTTTAGAGAGTTGCAGATTTCTGGTTTGCGGATTTGAAGAAGTTTACTGTATTTCGGAATAAATCAAAATTTTCCATTTAAGCCACTGTTTGACTAAATTTTATTATTACTCTGCATTATTCCAAAGTGAGACTTTTAGAGTTTTATGAAAGAGTTCTATTGGGTTTATGTTTATGATCATATAAGTCATGATATAGCTCATGTTGCATGCATCATAAGAAATATAAAAAAAGAATTATTTAAGTTGTGCCAATTAATAAAAAGAATATTGCCCAGTTAAACTGATGACATTGAGCTCACGGGCTACAAATACTAATTGTATGTTACAGCCTTATATTTTCAAGGCTAATGCCATTCCAAAAACAAATTAAAAGGGGGATTAGCTCCCCCAATTTCCAATTTTTATACTTAATCATTGAACACCCTAAACTTATCAGGAATATGCTTTATCATGTGAAAAATCTATACCTAAAATTCAGAGTAAATTGGATAATTCTTAATAAAAGCCCATTTATATAATTTTAGAGGAGTTAACCGCCTCCTGTATACTTAACCATTAAACTTCCAAAACTGTTCAGAGATTCACCTTATCAAAAAGAACCTATATCCAAAATTTAAAGCGAATCAGATAATTCTGCATAAAATCCTATTTATCAAATTTAGGGGAGGGGGGTAATCGCCCGTGCCCCTTTTATTCTTAACAAAAGACCCCTCAGCTAATTAGGGAAGCATCTTATCACTATGAACCTGTATCCAAAAATTGAAGCAAATCAGTTAATTCTGCAAGAAAAAATATTTACCTAAATTAAGAGAGGTAGTCCCACCGATCCCCCATTTATACTTATCCAATGAATTCCCAAAACAAATAAGGGGAGCGACTTATCATAATGAACCTATATCCAAAATTTGAAGCAAATCTGTAAATTCTGCGTGAAAAACCCATTAACCTAAATTAAGGCGACCTCCCATCTCTCTCCTTTTAGACTTATTCAATGAACTCACAAAAGTAATCATGGAGGTGCCCTCATCAGAATGATCCTATGTCTAAAATTTGAATGTAATCTGATAAATTCTGCATGAAAAACCGATTTACATAAATTAAGGGAAGGCACATTAGCCCTCCCATTCCCCCTTTTTATTTATATCTAATCAACATCTAATACTAATCACGGAGACAGATCATCAAAATGATCCTATATCTAAATTTTGAATGAAAACTGACCATTCTGCATGAAGAACCCATTTATAAGAGGAGGGGCATTCGTGCCCCTTCCCTCTCTCATATTTATGAAATGAACTCCCAAAACTAATCAGTGAAGTGGCTTATCAGAATATACCTTTAACCAAAGTTTCAAGTGAATTGGATATTTTTACCAGGAGTTATCGTGTTACATACGTATGTACACATATACATACAAAATGGGTGGGCACATAAAAACATTGGAATCAATTTTATTTACATCAGACGAAGCTGAAGCACATTGTAAAATATAATTTAAATTTTTACAGAGCTAAATTGAAATATAACTTGTGTGGAATAAATAAGTTTTCAAATAAAGTTGATCATCAAATGAGTCGATTTTAAAATAAATTATGTTGCCAAAATGATAAAAGATAAAGAAGTGTGCATGTGTTGTAAGGGGGGGGGGGAATTGATATAAAAGAAATAAGCTTAAAATAAAATAAAAAGAGTAAAACAAAAAACCTTTTTTTTTTAATAATAAAAAGAAAAGAGACGAGAGAAGACTTCTTCTCTTCCATCATTTTGGCAAAAAACAAAACAACTTCCTTCTGCATAAATAAAAAGAGTAAAACAAAAAACTTTTTTTTTTTTTAATAAAAAGAAAAGAGACAAGAGAGAAGACTTCTTCTCTTCCAACATTTTGCCAAAAAACAAAACAACTTCCTTCTCCACGCGCTACCTGTCACACTTTTTGCAATTTCTACCTTCTATCTTTCAGCTCATTTTTAACTTGTCCCTTACGGACATGTGTTTGCTTTAGGTGATGACAAGCTCTTTATATTTTAGCTCAAAACTTGCCCTATGCTCTGTTTTTATTTTGTGGTAATTTTTTATAATTTATTGTATTTTTTCGGTGCTTTTATTGCAGCATATTTCATTATTTGAAGATTTGAAAAAAATTACTTTTCTTTAAATTTGTTAAAATTGAAGCCATAAGAATTATTGTTTAGTCATTTTTATATTAGCAGCTTTCATTTTGTATCAGCTATTACATTTTGTTGTACATTTACAATAGAATCCTTATTCTATTTTAGGATAAATGTCCAGAAGTACGAGATGGGTTTCTCAAAAAAGTCCATAAAGGTTTATTTTCTCTTAAATTACCTTTGGAGTTTCTTGCAATATTTTCCCTTGCTGCTTTGGATGAACAAGAGGACTTTCAGAAACAAGCCAAAACCTATTTGCTCAATAATATTACTAAAAGGAAAGAATACATCAAACATCGTGTGTTAACGGAAGGTAAGTTTTTATATTATTAAATATTTCTAGATTCTTAAAGTAAGTACATATAATTTTATAATTTTGAAAACTGAATATTATATTTTATTCTAAACATTGCATATTTTTTCGCGAATCTTTGATAGGAATTAAATTCATTTTTATTTCTTGTTTAAGGTTGTTCAATACATTTTACAGCCTTATTTTTTAAATGTAACTTGTATGCATGGCACCTACAGGAATGACTAGTATTTTTCATTAAAATAATTTTTTATTCTTTGATAAATTAATTACATTTTGAGTTATTAATGATTTGTGTCAAAATTAGGCCAGTATCAATTTGCGAACATCCTTAATTACTTTATTATTGCTTCATTTATTAATGCTATCAGTTTTTTAATATTTTGAATCATACAAAAAATACCTTGTTTATAATTTTTAAGATTGGATTGAATCCTCACAGTTTTCTTCATATTGACAAATAAGCATTATTTTTAAATATTTATGATTTATATGATTTTCAGTGCATTTTTAATGCACCACAAGGTAACCACACCGCTAATTGCCTGCAAGTGCAGATTGTGGGTTCGGGTCCCACTGGCGCCATGGAATAATGAAACATAAAAAATCCCTTTTAAATTACATTTTTCCTGGTTTTTTTCTCTTATTTCTTATTAAAAAATCTTTTAATTAATTAGCCAAAAATTAAATAAATAGTGTACGACAATTTCAAAAAATTGTCTATACTTTTTGTTTGTAAAATAATTGTTAATAAAAACTTTTTTTCATTCATTCAAAAAAAAAAAAAAAAAACAGTTGTTTTAAACAGTGATTTTTTTTTTTTATTTAAACTATTAAAATTTTTTTTATTTTATAAAAAAAAAATAATAAGTATTATGCATCAATCTAAAGTAAAATAAAATAAAACCGTTTACAAATATTCTAAGGAATATATTTAAAAGGAAATCTTTAAAAAGCACAACAGATTTTCCCACTAACTCATAAAAGACATACTTTGTACAATCCGGCATCAGCAGCTTTGCCTCAGTTCGTAAGGATTTTTTCAGCCATCAAAAGGTCCCGAGTTCGATCCTCAGGACGGTGTGAACTAAATTATACCAAATAATGATAATAATAATTAAGTAAAATAACATAGCATCTGAAAATCAATCGGTAATTTCGAATTCTTTGACGATTAATTGATTGATTTATATTAAATTATTATTATTAAAAATCAAACTTTTAACGGAAAGTTACTGCTTCTTTAAATAGTTTTTTCCTTTCTTGTATTTCCCACAACGGAAAATCTACTAATGGAATGGTAAAAGTTCAGCTACTTTGCTGCTGGTAGTTTCACCGTGAATTCACAGATTTATTTTTAACAGTGTACCTAAAAGTGGCGCAAATCATGATGGTTGAGTAGAATGAGGGAATTTTTTATATGTGTGTGGTGCCCTTAAATAGTTAGAACAAAATAATTAATATATTTAGTAATATAATATCTATATCTATTTTCTATGCATGCGATGAGATTTTTGATAAAAATTGGGGTATTCACTCTTAAAAAGTGATATATAAAAATCCTGAAAATGCCAACAAAGAAATACAATGTTGGCTTAAGTTTAAAATATATAAAGTTTATTAGTATAAAAAGTATTTAAAAATTTTCCCAGTTTCTCTGCTCAACCAATAACACTTAATATTTTTCAAAGAAACTAAAGTTTCAATGACTTGTTTAAAGTTGTTAAAATGTTTTGAAGTTTATTTAAAGTTTCAATATATTGTTTTTGAATGTTAATTACTTACTAAAAGGAAGCTGGACTTTGTTTGTTGTAGTACAAGTGTGTACTTTAGCTAAGCCTGTCATGCAATATCACAGTTTGCTGTGTTGACATTGTAAAAATGGTTGGTTGGATTCATGGTTGAATGGGTGAGTAGTATGAAAATCTCTTCATGCCAGTTAACCCGCAGTTAATTGGTTTTGCAGCTTCTCTTACCAATTAAATTTGCATATTAATATTTAACTGTGTATTTTAACCTCTTTTCTTTTGTATTTAAGCAAGGAGATGGTTTTCTAGGTGGGCAGTCATTTGTAATGCATTGAATAAGCAGCATGGGAAATGAGTGCAATGGAGAATGCACTTGGCAGTCTTTAATATAGCTCTGATTTGGCTTATGTTTAATAAGATTGTTATGCTGTCAGGAACAGCCATGTTTTTAGTCACCTTTTTAGCCATGATGCCAGCCATCCCATTCAGTATTTGAAGTTAGAGGATTATTTTAATTGTTTTTATTAACCATTTGTTACTTTGTTATTGAATTAATAAACTTGTTTGAGTTCAACAATTTGCTCTCTTAAATTATGGCTTTGGGGTCATTCCATGCCAAATCACCCCAGCCATGTAACCCACCATTTCCGATTTGTCTGAAATTTTCAGAAAGCATCATACTAATAAAGTTAGAAAAGGACATGAAATTTTAAATTGATGTGACTTATACATTTTTTTTAACATGACATTGAATATAGATGTGCAGCAAAAAAATGTTTTGTCTTGTAGTGGAAGTAAGTTATGGGTGTGTTTTGAGCTATAGAATTTTATTTCTCAGCTGCTACTTAAGATAGAAAGCTGAAAATTTTGTCACTTATACTTCTTTCCATGAGGAATTTAAAGAAAAAATACTGTTCTAATGCTGGATCTTTGTATGTAATTAAAAACAATTTTATATTTACAATTGCCATATTTTCTATGAAAAATTTCAAAAATAAATTCTATAAAAGTACATCTTCCAACCTGAACCTAATATATTTTTTTTAATACTCCATATATAACATTCTTTCAAATAAAGAAAAAAATTAGTGGTTACTGTAATAATTTTTAAGAAAAAAAAAAAAAAAAATATATATATATATATATATGCATTGCACACTGGTATAATGTTATAAACAATAAAGTAAAAAAAAAAAAAAAAAAAAAAAAATCTATACTAAATTAGCTTTATTAAAACACATTTATTAAATACTTGTTTGCATAACTATCAAAATTTATTCTTATTGGTAAAATAAATACACATATAAAAGTCTTGTTTACTCCATTTCTATTTTTCCTTGACTACATATTTGGAATAAATTACTTCACTGTTTTAAATTTTCAACAAGTAAATACAGCAAGTAAAACAGACAGCAAACCCTTTTTGATTTTACATATACCATGTTTTAAATAAAAATAATGATCAATAAGTATTTTAAAAATTAAAAAATACAGTAGACTCCCTCAAATCCGCACTCCTAAAATCCACAACTCTAAAATCCGCACATATTTTACAGATGTAAACAATGAAACATTCAGTTCAGATGTAGGTGCAAAATTTGACTTTTTTAGTTTTATATCCTTTCCATATATTTTTTTTACTTGTAATTTTTGTTAAGGTTATTGAATTCATGTTTTTCATGAAAAAAGAATAATTTATTTTTGAAAAAATAAAGATATTGCTGATATCATTGATAATCACAATCTTGACAAATATATTTATGTATTAATCAAGCTTTTTTAGTTATTAACTCTGGCTAAACCTGAAATAAAGCTTCATTATTTTATGATCTTGATGTGAATTAATAATGTACCTTTATGAGGCAAGTTTCATTAAATAATATAGGAAAAACACATTTCATCTTTATAATGAATATTTAATTGTACATTATTGATTATTAATTTGACCTTCGCTTTTAGTATTTTTATCATATAAAAAACTACCTAAATTTTTATTATTTTAGTTTATTACTTTTTTAAATATTTTAGCATATTGTAAGCATTCATTATACTTTTGATTTCATTATTAATTGCATTCAAATTACTTTAAAAAATGTGCAGATGATGCATTGACCAGAAATCTGCAAAATTCTAAAATCCGCAAAACCTCTGGTCCCAAGCTGTGCGGATTTGAGGGAGTCTACTGTATATATATCAGTAACTAAAATTATGTATACAAAAATAGAATATTCTTACAAATGAAGCTGAAATAGTTGCATGTAAAATAACTTACAAATGTTCTGATATGAAGATGATTATGATTGGTAATATAAATATATAAACAATAAGTCTAATTTACTCCAGTTCTGTATTTCTTTAATTATATATTTGAAACAAATTACTTCAATATTTTTAATTTTCATCAAGTAATTATATAGATAACAGACTTTGATTTTACATATACCAAGGTTTAAAATAATCAATGTGTGCTTTAATAATTAATATATATATATATCATATCAATAACTAAATTTGAGTACTGAAATTAGAATATATCTTTACAAACAAATTGACAATAGTTACAAGTAAAATATCTTACAAATGGTCATATATAAAGATGTGTATGATTAGGAATATATAAATTCTTGCTTACTTCCATTTTATATTCTTTGACTAAAAAAAGTTAGTGGATACTTCAATTATCAAAAAATACATATATCAGTAACTAAATTTCTGAGCACTAAAATTAGAATTTATCTTTACAAGCAAATTGAAATAGTTACAACTAAAATAACTCTAATATTTCATAGCAGCAATCTCTTTCCCGCATATTCTTTTTTCCCTAAACTAACTACATCTTTCATTCCTGGTAAAAGTCTGGACTGATCATCTCCATCATAAAACTGTACAACAAGTTGGATTATCTTTGCACTTATAGATCTGCCTTGTCGAGTCTGAGGGATTGACAAAATATCATTTTCTTTAACTAATTGTTGAGCTTGGCAGACAGAGTATTCAGATACTTCGAATTCTTTCTGTATTTTTCTTCGACTCCATTCATTTATTGCAGCAGATATTGTAAGGATTTGAATTTTTTGCTGGTGAGGGACTATTTTTAATTTTTCCTTTAATAGTTCAGTCAAACGATCCAAATCCGTAGCTTTTTTGACAAAATCTTGCTCTATTATTTCACACTTTTTAAAAGGGATGTCAACTTTGAAAACTTTGGTCATTTTCTCACGGATAGTGAATTCAAAACCTTCTAGTTTTCTGACTCCACATGATGCTCTACTGTGCTGAGGAATGGAATGTAATTTGATTGGAGAACATCCTGCTTCTGTTAAGTATGCATTTATGTGTTTCAATTCATCTGTAACTGTGGCACTGGAAATTTCTTCTGACATCTCAGTAATGTCTGCTTCTATTTCTTGAATTTCCTGCATGCTCTGCCTGCATGTGGTACACAATTTTTGCCCTGATTTGATTTTTATATTTTTTTTCAAGTAGAGATTTACACATTTTTAAATTAACTGTGCGCAATGCTTTTGTTTTGTTAACATTTGGATGTTTTTGTAAAAGATCACTACACTTTCTCTGCAAAAATTCATATTTTTTCAGAAAAACCTCTATATGATGAAGACAAATACTTTCAGTTTGTACATCTTCAATTGATTTTTCTGTTCTTAAACTAAGCATTTCCTTATCATTTTCACTTAAACATAAATCTTCTAAGTTTTTAAACCTATTTTAGATACAAATGTTTCCTTCTGACACAATGTGTCAATCAATTCTTCAATATGACATTTACTTAATGAATCAGCCGTTATGATAAAAATTTTACATCAACTGTATCTCTAACATATTTAATAAGTGATTAATTAATTACATATATCTCTAACTTTCAGTAAATTTTCATAACAAAATTCCAACAACTTAATTTAAATATAATTCAACAAAAATGACTAAAATATGATTTTTAAATATAAGCAAAATAAACACGATCAAACTCAACAGTTATTCTGTTAGTTGAATCTAAGAGAAACTTGTAAGGAAATGATCACATGTGAACTTCACCATCAAGAGAAAACCTGAAACTGATTGCCTGGGACACCTCAAATGTTTATGGTAAAGATGATGATGCAGCTCAAATCGGGATGATTCAGTATACTCTTATTCACTCATTGCTGAGTCAAATCTTTCTAACTCACTAAACTTTCATTTAATGTGAATTGCATTTACATGGTTAGTCATGCTAATAAAATAAAAACTCTTCTCATGGTCAAAATAAAAATCTAATTAAAAAGTTTGTATATTTCATTTTATAATAAAGAAAATAAAATCTGTTATTAATGTGTATTTAGATGCTGAAAATTTAAAACAGAGAAGTAATTTATTCCAAATATGTAGTCAAGGAAAAATAGAATTGGAGTAAACAAGACTTTTATGTATGATTTATTTTACCAATAAGAATAAATTTTGATAGTTATGCAAACAAGTATTTAATAAATGTGCTTTAATAAAGCTAATTTAGTATAGATTTTTTTTTTTTTTTTTTTTTTAACTGTTTATAACATTATACCAGTGTGCAATGCATATATATTTTTTAAGGTTTTTTTTTTTTTTTTTTTTTTTTTTTTAAATCAAAATTTATTATAGCAACCACTATTTTTTTTTCTTTATTTGAAAGAACATTATATATGGAGTATTAAAAAAAAATACTAGGTTCAGGTTGGAAGATGTACTTTTATAGAATTTATTTTTGAAATTTTTCATAGAAAATATGGTAACTGTAAATATAAAATTGTTTTTAATTACATACAAAGATCCAGCATTAGAACAGTATTTTTTCTTTAAATTCCTCATGGAAAGAAATATAAGTGACAAAATTTTCAGCTTTCTATCTTAAGTAGCAGCTGAGAAATAAAATTCTATAACTCAAAACACACCCATAACTTCCACTACAAGACAACGCATTTTGTTGCTGCACATCCACATTCAAGGTCATGTTTAAAAAAATGTATAAGTCACATCAATTTAAAATTTCATGTCCTTTTCTAACTTTATTAGTATGATGCTTTCTGAAAAATTTAGACAAATCGGAGATGGTGGGTGACATTTTGAATTTTTTTGGGGTGATTTGGCCTGGAATGACCCTTTGGACACCCAGTATACATCAGAAATTGCACTTAGACATGATTAAAACCAACTTACAATGTGCCATTTCTAGTGTGTTCTAGATATGCTCAATCTGGTTTAATGGGTCAAACATGCTAGTCACTACATACACTGTTTTGTTTTCGTTTTAAATCCATTCCCATGAAATCCATCCCCCATGAAATTGAGCTGTATTTTGCCTTATCACACATAAAATAAAACGAATTGGCAATCATGAATGTGGTAGAGAGTTTACAGAGGTATACGCCGTATATCTTCCGGATCTTTTAAGAACCACTGTATACCCCTCGCTCAGTATATACATTCTAGGATATATTCTCTAACTTGAGCGTATACTCTATGGTAAGAGCATATATTCTCTGTTTTTTTTTTTTTTTTTTTTTTTTACGACTATTCCATTGTTGAGAATGTCTATAGTATAAGGTACGAACGAGATCTGAATATCTTGTCTGCATAAGCTTTGAGTTGTCAAAGTATTAACACGAGTGATTTACAAATTTGAATGTATTTTTTTGAACATGCTGGCTCAAATACGCCAATGTGAACTCGATTATGCAGTTTTACCCGAAAAAGTTTTTATTTAAAAGGCTTGTTAGTGACAATTGAGAGAATGATTCTATGATAAAATCCCTAGATTAGTAAAGCTGAAAAGTTATTGTCTCCCCCCCCCATATTATTTTGTAATGGAATTCTTATGTGGTGACGTGTAAATTAATAATAAATATTTTGGTGCAGCATGTTCTACAAAATATATATTCTAGTGCTTTTCATAAATGCATATCAATTTCATTATGTTTCGACGGGTTTAACATAATTAAAAAGTACTTGGAACTATTTCATCCCATAGGCCGTAATGTAACGGAATACTTTTGACTGTCCCTGTATTCGAACTATTTATCCGATTTTATTAAAATTTACAAAGACTCAACAAAATTCGATAACAAATAGATATTTAAAATTTCAGACGATTTGGTAGGATAGTTTTTGTGCTGGTATATGCAGACAGGCAGACGGACGGATCAAACTACGACTATAGGTACTAAATATTTATACAGTGCTCAGCAAAAGTTTAGACACTGGTGTTTTTTAACCTTTAAATGAAAAATACGAACACTTGAATTTTACAAATGGCTATACTTATTTTTAAATACATTTTAAACAATGTAAGATAAAAATAATGGTTATAATATAAGATAATATTTAATTTAACTGAAAAAATAAAATTTGACTATTGCAAAAGTTTAGACACTTTTTTGATTTTTTGCCAACTGTTCATGGAAAATTGCAAATTTCTAAGTTATGATGTCACATGTCTGAAGTATTTAAGTATGCCTCGATATAGCATCAGTTAGTGAAGATGCCGCAAGCTAAAAATATTCAGTTAGATGAGATAATTGAAGTAGGAAAGCTGGCATGGAAAGAAAAGACTGTTGCAGAAATTTCAACAGCATTGAATTGTCCAAAGTGGTCTGTCTATGAAATATAATCTAAGGGTGACTTCTTCAAAACTAAATATAAATCTGGAAGACCTTATGTGACCAGAAAATGAGATGACAAAAGGATCCATAAACTGACATTTACACAAATGATGATTGCCAATCATATTAAAAATAAGCCAGGACTTTCTGTATCGATGGACATGATTCGTAGATGAATTAAAGAAACAGGTAAATCAATTTACATGAAAATGATAAAACAATCAACTTTAAAATCTCGCTACGAATTTGCTAGAAAGCAATGAACTTGCAAACATACGTCATATGGATCCAAATGGTACGCTATGATATTCAGTAACAAAAAAAAAGTGAAATTTGAATGGCCCAAACGGGTGGGCGTACTATTGGCATGACTTGCATAAAGAGCCTGAAAGGTGACTTTTTAATAATATGGTCCTCACTTTTCTTTAATGCTCGAGTATCTCTGGAGTTATTCAATGGTTGTCAAGCAATGCAAGAATATATACATACGATGGAGATCAATTTTTAGCTATTTTGGGGGAACTTTTAGCTGGCCCAAAGTATGATTTTAGCAAGATAATGCATCTATGCATGTTCCACACAAAACTAGTACTTTCTTTTAACTCTGAAAATACTACAGGGCTCAACTGGCCGCCGTGTAGCTCTGATCTGGACCCAATCGAAAACCTTTGTAACATTATTTGTCGAAAGGTTTATGCAAATTTTTGTTATACTTTTCTGTTAATGAGCTTTGAGATGCTGTTGAACATATTTAGTACAAAATAGACCCCTAAGTGACGCAGAATTTAGTTTTTTTTTATGAAAAGTCACATTCTTGCACTAATTGCAGACAATGTAGGTGCAATTCGATTTTAATTTGTAGTTATTTTTCTGTAAATATACAAATTGTCTATACTTTTACCACAATGTTAATTTCGTTTTTTTTTTTTTTTTTTTTTTGTCATTATTATATATTATGTAAAAGGCAAAATTTAAAATTTATTGTTTGTGAATAATGGATAAGTCACGAGTAACATATGACAGATGAATTACAAAAATTAGGTACATACTTCTGAAAATAGAAGCAAAATCTATCATTGTCTAAACTTTTGCTGAGCACTGTATTAATTAGGGACACACCTAAAAAATCAGTTAAATTTAAAAGTGCATGCCGAAATTGAAAATGCATTTCCAGAAATTATTGCTCGTTTGTTTAGTATTGTGATCAGTATCTTTAGTGTGTCCCTGTAATTGGATTAAAAATGCTATGAATGTCCTGTTATAACGTAATTATAATGAAAGCTTCACACATTTGCGATACCATGATTTCATTTAAATACTCTGCAAAGGATTTCCCGCACCATAATGTAATGAAATTATTTTGGGTGCCCCTGTAAATAAACTATTAAAACCACATACTTCATATAAATACCAAACATGCCTAGGGGACCCTAAATAAGGTTTACTAATTTCATATAAATCAGTGAATATTTATGGATGTTTGAGCGTGGACAGACGGATAGACAAACCGAATACATAAACACCTTTCAGCGTTGTTGGAAAGTGTAAAAAAAGCAACCTCACAGGCTGAAGATCGCAACCTCATCAATTTATTTAATGCGTCCCCCCCCCCCCCCCAAAAAAAAAAAAAAAAAAAAAAAAAAAAGAATCTTGCCACAAAATTTAGAACAGGATATGGAACTCTTCTGTATAATTGGCACCAAAATATCGTTATTTACATTGCACGGTGACCCAGCTAACGTTCTTTGTTTATTAATAAATTGCTTATTTATTTATTTTTTCATCTAGATTTAATCATGCTTTTTTTAAAACCTCCTTAAATACATCCTTTTTAAAATAGAATAATTCATTTAAAAATGACTTTTGCCAAATTTGCGTCAAACTCTATGTGCATATGATATCTCTGCTCTAATTTCATTATACTTTTCAAATAATACCTCCACTTTGGCCTTTTTATAAATGATGGTCCAATTTGGGCTTCAGAAATTGAGATTTCAAAGCTGATGATCGTTTATGCCTATTTTTACTTGTAAATATGGCACAGATGTTATATTTATGTGTAAAAATATAAGCTACATGTTAGCGCGATTTCTTTTCCCACCAAATTGGTGAAAATGTTTTTTTTTTTTCTTATTATTGTTATAAGTGTTTTATGATTTACGATTTATTGTGATATTTATATTTTTTATTATATTTATTTTTTATAACTGTTTATTCTTCGCTTCAACTATTATTTCTTTTTTGGTATTACTTGATAATCCCGTCGACCAAAAAAGTATCGCCAAACAATAAGTCAAAATGCTAATAATGAATGATTGTGAATGTCACATTCTATCGCATTAAACACGATACATTTGTTTAAAATATCATCAAGTGATTTTTTATCCCATTTTTTATTTGTATTTTTACCAATGTTTCACCAATTTATTTTTTCTTTCGATATTTAAAATTTCAAATATGTGAATATGTACAATTTGGTGACAACGAGATAACCAAGTAGTACCAAAATTTTATTTAAACACCACTAAATTGTTTCCAATTTGCATGTGCGAAATATAAAAGATGCTAATGGCGGTTATTAAGATTATAAAGATTATCGCAAAATCTAATTAACAACAAGAACAAAATTATTTTTCAGTTTGTTTCTTAAGTTTAAATATAATTTATTGTACTTAAAAATTGTTTGTGTATTTTCCTTGCTCCATGTGCTTAAATTTGGGAATCTAATGAAAACATCCAACCGGTCAAAAGTGACGTACACCAAATTTCTGTGACGTATGCAAATAAATTGTTCTTTTTTATCAGTTTTTTAAACATAATTTTTAAACTATTTGGAATTAATTTTTGAAAGTACGTGCACTTAGTAGGTTACCCTTATAGGTAGCTTTTGGTATGTTGGGAGAGGAGAAGTGAATGTATCATTTTGCCAGCTGTAGTTAAAGATGTAGATGTGTGAAATCTCAAGGAAAACTAGTAATGTAAACTAAACTCATTTATTTAAACTCATAACAAACATAACAGTTTAAAAACACAACTAAAAAGGTTATAGATTTCTTAAATTTACTTAGTCTAAATGGCTTAAACATTTAACTACTCGAAAATCATAACACTGGTTACTGCTGGCCAGGCAAGTACACACTGTTAAATCTGCTGCATCACTATTTATACAGGCGAAAACATTACAATCACAGTTAATACAAAACATTAGCATAGTTTAAGAAAAGGTTATGGTCACAAATAAATAAAACAACAGTTTAATAAACAAGTTTAACAAGGAAACATTAATTCTGGTCTTTGGCTACAACCAACTTACCATAACTAATAAAAAGAATATTACCCAGTATAACTGAAGGCATTGAGCTCACACGCTATGTGCATTACAGCCTTATTTTTTCAAGAGTTAATTCCTTTCGAAAAACAAATTAAGTAGAGGAAAAAGCTCCCCCCACTTCCCCTTTTTATACTTAATCATTGAATCCCCTAAACTAATCAGGGCAATGCTTATCATATAAAAAATGTATATCCAAAATTCAAAATTCTTAATAAAAATCCATTTATATAATTTAAGAGGAGTTATCTCTATCTTTTATGCTTAACCATGAAACTTCCAAAACTATTTAGAGATTTGAACGAAATCTGATAATTCTGCATGATAAACCATTTATATAAATTAAAGGAAGGGGCATTAGAATCCCCGATCCCCCTATTTATACTTATCTAATGAACATCTAAGACTAATTACGGAGGCGCCTCATTGGAATGATCCTCTATCTAAATTTTGAACGAAAACTGATAAATCTGCATAAAAAACCCATTTATATCAATTAAAGGGAGGGGCATGAGCCCCCATTCACCCTCTTATACATATTGAATGAACTCCCAAAACTAATCAGGGAAGTGCCTTATGAGAATATACCTATATACAAAATTTCAAGCAGATCGGATATTTTTATCATGAGTTGTCGCATTACGCACATACATACATACAGAACGGGCAGGCACATAAGCTCACAGGCTATGATAGCCTGTGAGCTAAAAACTTTTGACATGGCATTCAATTTGCAAGCTAGAAGTGTGAAGTTACTTCATTCACAACTAAACCATCTAATTAAATTATTCTGTATTAATTATAAAATAAAAAGGGATTTATGTTTAAGAAAGGTAACATATGTGTATGAATAATTAATATTTAACTGAAAAATATATGAGTAGAGTTTGTTTACATTTTTCAATTACTAACCAGCCATGTCATAACTTTTAAACCTTTTTCTAAAACATTAATAAACTTTAAATATAGCAAATGAACTTTTAAATAATTTATGAAACATTGTAGGGGTGAGTGAAAGAGAGGGGGAAAAACTTATTGGGATTTAATTAAATTTTAACCATGAACTTAAAAGTTTTATTAGAAAATGCCAACAATCAGAATTGCAATCCGATGTGTATTTTTTTAGATTTGCTTGACGAAAGAGTTATGCTTGACTTTTAATATCATTACGTACAATGAATTTGTACCTATAACTATTAACTCAATGTACTCTGATTCGATTGTCTACAAAAATGTCAAGCCGGGGGAAAATGATGCATACCAAATTTCTGTGATGTATGCAAATAAATTGTGCTTTTTTATCAGTTTTTTTAATATAACTTTTAAAGTATTTGGAATTAATTTTTGAAAGTAGGTGCATTCACCAGGTTACCTTCCTAGGTACCTTCTAGTACAAACAGTATCCAAATCCGACAAGCATTTTTTGAGATTTGCTTGACGAAAGAATTTTGTTTGACTTTTAATATCGTTATGTACTATGTGTATAAGACTTCATTACGCTCAGATAATTATAAAGGCCAAACGTATCTGTGCATAACACATACATCATTTTGCGAATGGCAGCACTTTAAAATTTGAAATGAAATTTAGATTTTGCAGTTTTTGCTACTTCAGATTTTTAAACTTCTACATATAGTACATTTTCAATTTTTACACCATCGTATAGGGAAAAATGGACTTTTAAATGCAATTTGTTTAAAAACTGTACATTAATTTATTTTTGAGATATTCATTTTTTTGTTGTTTTTAATACCGCTTTTGTAATTGTGGCAACAAAAGCATTTCATTTCTATGAAAAGTGGTGAAAAAGCCAAGCAATTTACTTATCTTTTCGTTGCCATTTTCTCATAAAAAGTGAAAAGAATTGGAATTAAAATAAGTACTATGACAAAAATTGGGACAGAAATATTGTCTACCGTACTTATTGCATGCAGATTATTTCAGAAATTTTCAATTACATTTAAAAGAATATATGCAGTTTAGTATTTATTTCTAGCTAATAGCAATTTAAATTTCAAGGTTTGAATTTAAATGATTTTAACAAAATCAAATTAGATACCATTAAAAAAATTTATACGGATATGAGAGATACATATGTAAAGTTTGTGATGGTGAAAATGATATCAGGTTTAGATTTCACAAGGAAAAATTCTATGATTGAGTCAAAGTAGAATAAATGTTGCTATTTCTCATTTTGGAATACCAAGCATTAGAGCCTTAATTGATAACTTTGTCATAATATCAGATCTTTATTACATTTAACTGCTTACATTACAATTAAAATTTTATTTTAATAATTTTTAAGACTGAGTTTTATGAAAATAGTATTTTGTTAATTTCAATTTAAATATCATTTGTTTGAAAGCTAGACTTATCAATATAAAGTGCATTTTTTATTGTAACTAATTTTGTAGGCTTATTATGAATCAATTAAATGGTTTATTCTTAAATATTTTCTTTCGTCGAAATTCGACGAGTTCTACCTTGTTATTATAAATGTAATATATATACAGTAGAAGATCTTTATAATGCAAACATAAAAATGCAAGTTTGTGCATTATATAGAATTTTATGTTATATGGATCACTTTATTACATCATTAGATTTATCTTGTAATTATGGCCAGATATGTCTGAAACATATCATAATGCATTAGACTATATATTGATTCTTGTTACCATGAGTTATCCAGATTATATATATATATATATATATATATATATTTTGCATTATATATATCATTTTACACATTGTTAAATATTTTTTTTTTCTTTTTATATAAACTAGTTTAAATATACTTAAACCAAATCATTCATTATATTGCTCATTTTTAAAAAACGTTTATTGTAATAACAATTTTTTCATTAAAAAGACCTTAAATTAGGAGATAAAATTGAACAAATGTATCAAATTCAGTCTTCTAGAACGATGCAATTTTGTACAATGTGGAAATAGGGGTGCCTTTTAACTGCAAAATTCATTGTTTACATCTGAAAAATTGTACGTTATATGGAGAATTTCATTATATAGAATTGTGTTATAAAGATCTTCTACTGTATTTTATTTATTTTATTTTATTTTATTTTTATTTTTTTAGAGAGAGAAAATTTGATGATTATTTGATGTATATGTGTGTGTTTGTTTAACTTTATTTTCTAAGGCCTTTTTTTATATATTTATTTTGTAACAGAAAAACTTCGTCAGTTTTTGCCAGATTATACTTTGCCTTATGCTGTTCATTTATTAGCACATTCGCCTGTTCTGAAGAGTTACAATGATGTACCTTCTCTTAAGAAAATAAAAGAGTATGTACTTTTATGTGCAACTATTACTTTAATAAGTTATATTTTAATTTTCCCCTTATATATGTTATCATATCAGAAATATGTGATTGCAAGAGAGAAAAAAAAATATTCTATGTCTTTGATTGCATAATATTTTCCCCTAATCATTAAAATTTGTATTAAAGAATATCATCTTTAATATTTTTATTAGTATGTAATTTGTAAATAAAAGATATTAAATTGTATCATTGGTTAATGAAAAGTTTTCAGACAGTTTCTATTGCAGACCCATTCATCAAATTCTGTTCTTCTGCACCTAAGTCCAGCACTGGGTTGAATAATCATACTTTTTCTGATCTGGTCAGATTGATACTCTTTGTGTTAAATTTTTGTTCACTTTAAGTGTTTCAAGTTACGGTTAGATTTAATTCTTTCTGGTCGAGTTCAGACTGACCTTATTTTTAAAAAATAGGCTAAAATATTTTTTCTGTGAGGAGTGGGGGGAATAAAAATAAAACTTAAAGCAATCTACATTTCAATTAGATATCTACAGGCCAAAATATCTTGGTCAGATCTAACTCATCCCCAAATCAAAAAAAAAAAATTTTGCTTTTCTAAGCATAGTATAAAGTTAAAAGTTTGGAAGAAGCCTGACCTGGTTTGTACAGAAATTTAATTGTCCCAGCCTGACCAAATGAATTTTTACAAAACTTTTTAAATTATTATTAGCCATAAAAAAGATAAGGTGTGTATTTTTTTTTCTCTGTTTATAATTTAAAAAAATATATAGTCCAAATGTAAAAACCTTGTTCTGTCACCTAGAAACATAAAATTTCTATACAATAAAATCAACTCAATCAATCAAAATTGAATTGCATAAGATAAGAAAGCAAAATCTGTTTTAGATAGGTTACCTTCATTGTAGGTACATCATCTATTGTAAAAACAGATCAAGAAAATTTTCCCATTTAAGACCAGATTCAGTCAGACAGATTTTTTTCCCCAACAGATTTTATTGTACTTATCATTTTTGTCTAAAGAGGTACATACTACGTAGCTATGTATTATTCTTTAACTGAGTAATAACAATTTAAAAAATCTTAATTCTTTGCAAAAATTGTTGGATTGGGCCAATAATTGTTTTCATACTAGCTGGCACCAGCCCAAATCAAACTTTTAGGTTTTATGTCAGGGGAGCCTTTAAAAAGAATGAAATCAGTTTGACCTAGCCCCATTGTACTGAAAAAAGTAAGATGTTGTCCAGTCTAGAAAAAATATTATATATGATTAGGACCACCATGTGTCTTGTAAATGAAAATTGGTCTGATACCATAAGCAGACCTACTGTAATATACCGTTAATCTGCTCCCCTAAATGTGACAAAAAATCGTAAAATAATCAGAGGGGGGTCACTTACAAGGGATTTTTCTGTGATTGTTTCACAAAATTTGTGGGCTTTTTTCACGATATTTGACAAAATTTGCAGTGTTTTATCGCAATATTTGATGAATTTGCAGAGTTTTTTTGCAACACTTGAAAATATTTGCGTCTTTTTACGCAATTCTTTGTAAAGATGAGCACTTTTTCATGATTCTTTTATGAAATGTGCGTTTTTTTTTTGAGATTTTTTAGTAAAATTTGTGCTTTTTAACATTTTTTTTTTTTTAATACAAATTTTGCAATTTTTTTTCAACAGAATTTACGTTTTTTCCGTGATTTTTCGACTGTTTATTTACAGATACAACATATTTGACTTTTTTTTTTTTTTTTTTTTTTAAACAAATTTTTGAAAAAATGTGCGTTTTTTGTTTTTGGCAATCCTTTGAGAAATTCACGATTTTTCCATGATCTTTTGACATATTTGCTTTTTTTTAGGGATTTTTTGACATAATTCGCATTTTTAAAATGATCCTTTGATTGCATGTTTTAAGATCTTACATAATTTGCGTTTTTACTGCAATCTTACGACAAAATGTGGTTTTTTGGAGAAATTCATGATTTTATCACGATCCTTTCAAGTTTCCAGTTATTTTTTGTGATTCTTTGGCAAAATTAGCGTTTTTTCAGCGATCATTAGATAATTTTTTTTTTCATAATTTTTTGACGGAATTTCTGTTTTTTCAGCAGTTTTTTTGGTGGAGGGGCATTTTATTGGGAAATTTTGAAATTTTTTATAAAGTGGGGAGGGAGCATTTGATCGGGAAGGGCGGATTAAGGGGATTTTACGGTAATAACCTGCAGATCTCTTATTTCAACATTAATGTGTATATATATGCAGGTCAATAATATTGTTAGGGTTTTTAAATCCCAGGACCTAGATCAGGGTTGGTATAAAAACCGGTTTTTTTGAAAAAAACCAAAAAACCGGGTTTTTTTGGTTTAAACCAGGTTTTTTTGGTTTAAACCGGGTTTTTTTCAAATCATTGTTTAAATAGCATTTGCAAGAAAAATAATGCGAGTTTTAGAAAGTCATGAGGATTTTTTGTAATTAATAGTTAATGTTAAACATTCACATTAGTATTTATTTTTTTGATAATTAAATAACTAAAGCATAAAAATTTATAATTAAATTATCTTATAAGTTTAGGTTTCTATAGGGAAATATTCATTGTGTGAAAAAAAAAATAAACTATTAATTTATTAGTATACTTATATAAACCTTTTAGATAATAATTTAAGAAATAATTATATGCAGGTTGATAATAAAGAACATAGTAAAGGGCAAACGAACATATTTTATTAAATTAACAGAAATAAACTGAAATAGAAACCATTTTCTTGTGCATAATTTAGAAATTATTTACAGTATTAACATCAACAAATGATTATTAATCTCTTACAACATATATTTACTTAAAAAATATCAATATGCATTTTATTAATGCTAAAAAATACATGTGTATTGACTTACTTGATACATCAACTAATGTAATGCTTACACAAATTGAGACATAGGCTTAGAAAAATTATCTTTTTTAATTTTATTATCTCTGCAAGCATCGAGTTACATGGATATTTTTGTTTTGTAAAATTTAATGTATCCTTTTTTTCTTGTTCACATAGTTCACTTTGACTGTATTGAAAATTCCGTCAGTGAAACCTGTGAAAATGAATCACACCTAGTATTATAAGGAAGAGCTAATTTGACAGCATTTACATTGCATGCAATTTTTACATTTGGCTCTTAAACATGTTTTTGATGTATTTCTTATTCCCTCAAATGAAAACCAGATTATATTTTCCTTTCTTCTAGTTTTAGACATTCTTTTATTTCAATATATATAAGTAGCTTACAATACAATACAAAGTAACTAGAAACAGAAAAAAATAAATGTAAAAACTGCAAATCCAATCTAAGAAAAACCAAAGCTTACTAAAACCAATAGCTATGGAACAGAGAAAATTCATAGCCAATCATTCATTAGCATACAGAACAAGAGTAACCAATGGAAAGAATGACTTATGATTATGTCATTATTGATGCTTTGATACATGATACAATCCTTAGTAAATCATGATCAAGCTATCTAAGCAGTAAAATTGCAATTTTGGCTGGCATATGCCATTTTTACATTTTTAAAAAAATAAAAGGTTTAAAAAATAATTAAAACTAACTATCTTTTTTTATCCTCCACAGTTCACTGTAGAAAAATATTTTGCCATGTCAATTTATAACTAGTAAGGAAAATGAGATTGATTAAAGATGTTTGTCACTTTAAAAATTTAATTTGTCTTAAGCTTTGTTTGTAGCTACACCATAACTTTGATTTTGCACATTTTAATAATGTGTAAAATAAATTAAAACATGAGGAAAAAGGGAAAAAACCAAGTTTAAAAAAGCCAGCATGGGTTTTTTTTTAAAAAACCACTTGGTTTAAACCGTGGTTTAAACCACGGTTTAAACCAGCGTGGTTTAAACCAAACAACCCTGACCTAGATATATCCAAAAAACTGACACTTTTTTTAGGTATAAAACAGATGCATAAAATGCATTTTATGCAAAACATGTCTCTTTTGTGATATTACAATGTTAAAATTACACATCCAGGAGAAACCATAAAAATTTTATGTATCTTTTCTCCAATGTTTTGCTTGGATCATGTGCTCTATTGTACATCCTAAGCTTTGCTGTTATGTTTTTTTTTTTTTTTTTTTTTTTTTTAATTAGCAGATGAAATTGTAGATTTATTTTCCATGACTGTATTAAAATCTGTATTATGTATAGAATGCTCTTTTTTTTTTTGTCAACTGTACATAGTTTTTTTTTTTCATAGTTTTCATAGTATTGTTTCAAACACTTTGTCTCAGTGGAGGATTTCTGTAGCTCCAGGACATATTAAAGAGTTCCCCAGAAGAGGAATGGTGATGTCTTTTTGGGACTGAATTCAGCACTAATTTCATGACTAACCAAATCCAAAAACTCTGTTTAAGTAAACCCAAAAACAACAAAAAATTTCCATCACCACATAACCTGACACACTTCAATCCGTATATATATATATATATATATATATATATATATATATATATATATATATATATATATATATATATATATATATTGTAGGGTTCTGCACTCATAAAGTGAAAACAGAATCATTATATAATCACCTCTGTGTCTGTCTGTCACAGCCATTTTACTCATAAACTATGAAACATGGAAAGCTCAAATTGGGGGAAGTAATAAAGATTATTGACTCAAATATTTACCGATTATTAAACATTTACAAATATATTTAGGGGGGCTAATTAAGTTAGTTGAAAAAAAAATATTTTCTTTATATATCGTGTGGGGTACCTTGTGAAAGCTCTCGTTGCACTGAACTCAAAAATATATTTCTTTTAATTTTAGGTATTATATTTTCAGATATATTGTCGAAAATAAAGTGCATATGTGTCCCCCTCCCATTTTATTCAGAATCTACTGAAACTAAAATTATGAAAAAATTAGAAGTTATAGATGTTACTTCAAACATTACAGGAAAACTATACTGATTATTCTAGGTTGAACAGTTTTTGAGAAAAGCTTATTTGTCTGTTACACACAAATTTCGGTTTGTGGCCATTGAGCAAAGATATTTAGGAATGTTGGAGGTATCTATTGAAGCAGAAGTATGAAAGCATTGTTGTTAATGATTCTTGAAAAAATCCATCAGTAAATAGCCAGATATTAACCCTTATAGACAGGGATGGTTTGGACTTAAATAGTGACGGAGACGACATATTCTGCATACCATCGATTTTTAAAGTTTAGGTAACAATTTTTAATAATTTATTTGTATTATGCAATACCTAGTTGCATTTAAAAGCTATAAACTTCTTACTGTTGCAAAAATACTAATTTAATTATAAATAATCGCATAAATCAGGGTTAGTATGCATAAGAAAAATAAAATTATCCCTTTGAGTACCAGTTTGTTTTTAAGGTATTATTTACCTTATTTAATGAAAAACATTCCTAACTTCGGACGCAGCAACCACTACATTATGAATTTTCTAGTATTAAAATGTCTAATGTATTTTATAAATTCCTTATGCATGTGAACTCTTTATAGATACTATGGGGTTCGCAACTAGTTTGCATTGAGTGGGTCTTTCATTATGACTCTTGTGCATTTAAAAGTTAATTAAAAAACTATATCTAGAAAAAAGTGTTATGGACCAAAGTGGCTTTGCAAATTTGCAAGCTTCTTTCTACACAAGCTTCTTTAGCACCATTCAATGCCTCTTTTAGCCATTGAACAAGAGTTTTGTGTTAGCTAATCTGGGAAAAAAAAATTGTAACATAGGCTAATACTATTATTGACACTTCCTGAAAATTTGAAAGAAATTCGTCAATTAGCAATAGAGATAAATATTTTTTTAACAAAGGAAAGAAACCTTGGCACTGAGAACTCATTGCTGTAGTTTCAGAATAAACTTGGGGACAAATGGTGGTTAATAAAGAAATCTATTAAACTCAAACATAGCATAAGTCAACCCCCTCCCCTCCAAAAACAAAAAAAAAAAGCTGAACTTTTAAAATTTTTTTACGTAATTCAACTTTTTTTAGAATTTTGAGAAAATTAGCTTTTTTTTTTTTGCAATATTTTGATGAAATTAGCATTCTCTGCGATCAATTGACAACTGTTTTTTTTTTTTTTTTTTTTTTTCCTTGATCCTTTGAAGAAATTTACGATCTTTCGACAAAATTCGCATATTTTTTGTGATTATTTGATAAATTTGTGTATTTTCTACTTCCATTCGACAAAAATTTCACATTTTCCTGTGATCTTTCGACAAAATTTGCATATTTTCCTCAATCTTTCACTAATTGCGTGTATTGTAACGATCCTACGACAAATTTTGAATATTTTCTGAAATTTTTTGGCAAAATTTGTGTGATTTTGCACAATCTTTCCACAAAATTAAAGTATTTTTCTTGATTTATCGACAAATTTTGCATATTTTCCACAATCTTTTGACAAAATTCGCACATTTTTGCACCTTCTTTTGGCAAAATTTGCATATTTTTTACAATCTTTCGACAAATTTTATGCATTTTCTGTGCTTTTTTACAAATTTCACATTCACATATTTTTCAGAATATTTCAACAAATTTCTGATATTTTTCACGATCTTTTGGCACATTTTGTTCGGTTTCTTGCGAGCAACAACTCATTTTCATTTTCCAAAAGATCTTCTAATATTTCTAAGAATAAGCAGTAGTATTAAAAAAAATATTTCTTATCTTTATTTTGAATTATTTTTTGTAATTTGTATTTTTGGCTTTATCTACACTGAGTCTAACATGCCAATTCGTAAAATAGATTGCTTTGCGGCATGTAAAATTTTGCCATAGGCATATACTGTATCTGTTTATTTATTGTTTTGGTTAAAGAGCTAAAATCCAACAGACACAGGCTATATCTTATGTCGTCTATACCTATATTCTAATGAGGAAAAGTTTGTTTGTTTGCAGGGGCTAATTTCCAGAACAACTGAACCGATTCAAAAGTAATGATATCAAAATGATGGTGTTCGTCCGGAATGAAATGTAGGCAAACTTATGTCGATGCCACAAATCCACCAGGGGTGCAGGAACAAAAAACGTTCTAGATCCTCATCTTTTCTGTTTCTGAAGGGACTACAAGCATGAAATTTAGTATGGTAATTACTTATAAGATATAAATGATCCTAGCATTTCCTTAAAAATTCGAATTTTAAAAGGGAGGGGAATACACGAAAAAGCGTCTTACAGTGTTAAAAATATCCAGGATTTGCTTCATCATCATTCCATTGCTTTAACAAAAATCTGTTTCTTGAGTATATAGTAAAGCATCCTCATTGGTCAGAATAATGATAGTCTGTAAAAGAGGTCGATGCAGCAGTTCCAATGCAGCAAATGCTGCAGATTTTTAATAAAGTTAAAACTTTCTGAATGGCAATCTGTAAGCAATCTAGCATACTATCAAACAGATTTCAAAAGTAAGTTCATGTTGATAGAAGCTGTTAAAACATAAGAAGAAGGTGTTGATAGAAGCTGTTAAAACATAAGCTAGATTTTACTGGTGACACTATCAACAAAGGGTGCAGGATGAAAAAATATTCTAAATGGGGATTTTTATTGTACTAAGGAGTCTAGAAACTTTAAATGTCGTATGGTAGTTACTTATAAAATATAAATGTCTTCTAAGGAGATGTCAAGAGTAAATTTGAAATTAAAAGTTGTGGAGCAAAGAGACTCTGCAAAAAGCTTTCTAAAAAAAATATGATTTCTATGCAAGTTCCGAAAGTAATAAACCAATTATAAAAATGATGGTTTCAAATCAACAGTGACACTTCTACATCCTACATAGATCATTCTCATGATCCTCTATGTTTATGCCACTACCACTTGGGGTAAGCAGTAACAATAAATATTCTATAAAAGCCTTTTAAAACTTTCTAAATTATGTTTCTTTGGTATACTAGAAAATATTAAACCGATTTCAAAATTAACATTTGCAAATTAAGGGTGACCATTCCTTTCCTAACATATGCATTTTATGGTAATACCACTACCCTACAATAGATGGTAGACCCTTAGAAAAGAAACTTAGATTTTGACATGATGATTAATTTAAACATGTAAATACATTCAAAGATTGATTCTAAAAAAGAATAAATACTTCAGATGAATACTTAAAGGAATGCATGAATGAAGCTTAAAAGTTTCAAAATATTTTCTAAATTATCGTTTACTTAAAATTATCTTTAGTTCTTCATATTATTTCATGTCTCATTTCGGAATAATGCATGTAAGAATGAAATGTAGTCAAACTGTGGCTTAAATGGAAGTTTTTGAATTATTCCTTTATCAGGGATGCCACTTTTCCGCCTTTTGGCGGATTTCCGCTTTTTTTAATTTTTAAAAATTCGTTAAGCGATCACTAGATAAAATAACGATTTTCGTCGAACGATCGCGAAATACAACAGCCTTTTTCGTCAAGCGATCGCGAAATATAACATCGATTTTCGTTAAAAGATCGAAAAAAAACGGCAATTTTCATCAAACGGTCGCGATATAAAGCAGCAATTTTCATCAAACGGTCGCGATATAAAGCAGCAATTTTCATCAAACGATCGCGAAACGAAACGGTGGTTTTCTTGAAACGATCGCAATGTGAAACGGCGGTTTTTGTCTAACGATCGCTAAATGAAATGGCCATTTTCGTTAAACGATCGCGATATAAAACGGCGATTTTCGTCAAACGATCGCGAAACGAAACAGTGATTTTTGTGAAACGGCGATTTTTGTCCAGGGATCGCGATGTGAAACGGTAATTTTTGTCAAATGATCATGATGTGAAACATCTATTTTCGTCAAACGATCGCTAAATAAAACGGCGATTTTCGTCAAACAATCGCAATGTAAAACGACGATTTTCGTCAAACGATCGCGATATTAAACGGCGATTTTCGTCAAACAATCGCAATGTAAAACGACAATTTTCGTCAAACGATCGCGATATTAAACGGCGATTTTCGTCAAACGATCGCGTAACGAAGCGGTGATTTTTCTGAAACGACGATTTTTGTCAAACAATCATGTGAAACGGCGATTTTCGTCAAACGATCGCTAAATAAAACGGCGATTTTCGCCAAACGATCATGAAATAAAACAGTTATTTTCGTCAAATTTAAAAAAAAAACTGCAAAATTTTGCTATTCACTCGTGGAATAATCGTTGAATTTATTGCTGAGTTACTTGAGTTGGTTTAAAATGATGCGATACATAAAATTCTTCACTGAACCTGTTGCTGGGTTACCTTAATTGATGTAAAATACTGTGAACTAAAGAAAAATCATTTTAACTTACTCTTATAAATTAAAAGTTTTCAACGAAAGAAAAGCTGTAATTTTTTATTTAGTTTATTATAAACAATATTTTCAAAATTCACACATAAAGTTGTGAAAAATGTCGTAAATTTTACTTTACGCATAATTTCCTCTTTTTTGCAATTTTCTGAGTGGCATCCCTGCTTTATACATTATAACTTCTAATGAAAATCAGATGTATAAGTATCACTTGGCATGTGTGATGGAAATCTTGGATGATTATTGTATCTAGTAGATTTAATATTGTTTATTACGAATTACCATCAATGCCGTGAAAAGGAGATCGACAAAAAGACAAGTATGCAGCCAGGTTCTTTAGAGTAAAGTTTTATTTTCGCCCTTTCAAGAGAGTAGGACGCTCAGCGTGAATTATTGGTGGTTACAGCAGAGCCAGGCCAAGAGAAAAAAAAAGTGGTCGTTCTTTTAGTCAGAACCAAGATAACATCAGTTGTCAGATATCGCCAAAGGTTACATTGTTTGGCATGTATATGATATTTGGCTAAAATATACGTGCAATATTTTTCTTCTGAGAGAGAGATTTTGTACTTAGCATATTAACAAGATAATCGCTAATTGGCGAGAAAAGAGTTTTAACTTTGCTATTGGAATTTGAAAAAGCAAAGGAATTTTGTGGGATAGGCTTTGGGGCTCATGATGCGGTCTAAAATTCGCGAATGGATACCATATAAGGAACGGTAGCATGAGAAGGAGATATATTCGAATATGTATGACGCGCAAAACATCTTATGCAGCATTTTTATTGTAGAGCAGCTGGTATAAGAAAACCACATTCGGTTTTCATGACCATATAAGGTATGGAACGAGTGAAATACATGTGCCGGCATTTCGGTGACCGTTATATTAAGGGGGGCATATAAGTATTATTAGAATGAGAAAAGGGGCGATCTATTTATAACTTCAACTGTAATGTAGATCCTGTTGTGATCATGATTTTTTTAGTTACTTTAAAAGAAAGGATTTTTTTTTTTTTAATGGAGGACAAGATAAGTTTATCAATTTGTTACCTAACATCGTCATATTCAATGATATATGATATATTGATATCATAGCATGTTTAAACTATTATGCGAGCAAAACCACGGGTTTTGCTAGTATAACTATATTTGCTTCTATTTCAAATCCTAGATGCTGTTATCAAACTATACAATTGTTTCAAGCAATGTATACTTCAAACTGGCAGCCAGGATTGGCAAGTTTCTTCCGCAGCAGAAAAAACTGGCTGGAAGAAAAAAGTTTCTTCCGCAGCAGAAGAAATTATTATCCTTTATAAATTTACCATATAACTTAAAACTTTGTAAGATACAATAAATGTCTCTTGCTATAACCTTAAATAAATTAATTCCATCAAATCTATACAAATTTAATTAATTATACGTTAAATTAATAATTATATCAATTTTTAAGCCAAGCACACATCACACGAATCTAAAGATTTTCAACCATTGGCTAAATGAAGAAAAGTAATTCTACCTACAATGCACAAAATCAATTAAATGTTATCCATTTTAATTTAACCTTCATATTTTTCAGTTATTAAAACTTTAGAAACTAGTAGTAAATAGTACAGATCATTTACCAACAGTAGATTGAAACTCATTTAAATAAAAAACAGAGCTTTGGATTTACATCAATTTTACTAGGATAAGTAATACAGTACAATAATTACTGTATTAAATAAATTCATTAAAATCCTCATTTTCCTTACTGCAGCAAAATATTAGTGTGACAAAATAAATAAATAATTTAGCAGTAGAATGCTGCAACCAGTTTCTCAACTTCGAATGGATTAATGCAAAAGATGAAATTAAAAAAAACTTTAAAGTCCTTCAGAAAACTTGGAGAGTTTAAAAACATTTTGACATACTCATAGATATGGATGTAAAAATCTAAGCAATGGGCAGTCTTTTATCACAAAATTTTATTTGTTTTCTGCACTTAAATTTTATTAAAATTCCTGCAAAAAATTTAAATGAAAAATAAGGAACAAAATTTAGTGGTTAAAAACTGCCCACTGGTGCTTAGATTTTTATACTCCTGCCCATAGATATTTTGAGAAAAATAGTCTTTTTAAATCAGCATTCAGATATGCATGCTAGATGCTAATAGAAATAATTGCAAATGTGCATATTTACTTTGTTGCACAACTTTCAATAATGCATTTTTTTTTTTTAAATAACATTTTTTATATGAAAAATAAACATTTTGCAAGTAGTTTTTTCTGTCTTTTTACATAAATGTTCTATTAATAAATAAAAAACATTCCTCTACCATAAAGTTATACAATTCATTACACATAAATGTCTGCTGAGCCTGAAGTTTGTCATTTAAAAAATAACTTATTTTTCCAATAATAATATTTTTTAACATTAATTAAACTTTCCAATTTAGATTTCATATAATTATACTTTCAGTTTAGTTATTTTACATAGTTAATGTACTTTAACTTTGAGCATGTTTTATTTTCTTCCGGTTTCTTCCATTTTTTCTGCTTTTTTCCAGTTTCTTCCACTGTCCTGGAAGAAATAAGTTTCTTCCGGGAGAAACCCAACTCTGCTGGCAGTGTATAACACTTTCTACAAAGGTTCTAACATCAGTCTATTAGAAATATCATTCCGGATAACTGGTTTCCAGATAAATGGTTCCATACTGTATTAAACTTTTAAATGACAAGAGTTTTTTAAAAAATTGTTACACTCTTTATTTTTTATTTATATTTTCTACTTTTAGTGATTATGGTTGCAGTTTCCTAGCTACAGTAAAGCATCGTTTATACGATGATCACTTATACGACGTTTACATTTATACGACGTTTTAATGTGGTTCCGATTCATTCCTATTCATTTTAATGTAAAAATATATCTTTTATACGGCGCTCAAAATCGTTTATACGTTGATTTTTCGATTTTGTATAGGTTTATTTTTGTTTATTTTTCTTGTGTATTTTACGAGCGAGCGGAAGTTGGCAGCTATGAATGACACCAAAGAGCGTGTTTAAATGCACTCCACATTATAAAAATGTGGGCTGGTGTTCGATTAGTCTGAAAAATCAGCTTACGTGTAACAGATTACACTAGGAGGGGTCATTCTTTTTTCGAGGATGGTCAGCTTTCCCGACCTGTTTAAATTTGCAAATAGACTATCCTTCTAACTGTTATCAGTATTGGCGAATTTTAATTGGCCACGAGGGTTTTTGATCTGTAACTTAAAATGGAAAGGAAATGATGTACTGCAAATGAGAAACCTTTCGGTGAAACATGAATAAAGGTACGCATATTTAAATTGCTTACTAACCCCCCCCCCCCCCCCCCCCCCCCCTGTTTTTAAGATTATTTGTTTATTTTGGTTTGTTTAATTTAAAAGTTCATACATACCATCACGTTAAACATTAAAGTTAAGTGAAAACAAAATTAATTCTAGTTTTGGAAGTGAAAATCGACTATACGTCGTTATCGTTTATACGACGTTTTTCGGTAGTCCCTTCGGCGTCGTATAAACGATGCTCCACTGTAATTGACAAATTTTGCCATGTTTAATGCATAATTGGCTTTGTTATTTTTGTAACTCTTTGGCAGTTTTAACCCTTATTTTCAGATATATGTGACCAGCTATTTGGGAAATTGTTCTCAAATAAAATTATTAATTTATAATTAATTTCTAAAATTTTTAAAATGTTATTTTATCATCAGAAACACACTTACATTCTGCATACTTAATTTTCATAGTTCCATTGTTCCAGGAAGTAAGACAGGATTTAATTGAAAAATTCCATCCATACATTATAAACTTGTAAATGTGCCGAAAAAATTTACATTATTTCCTGATTTTGTAAAATTCCTACTGTATTTTTAAATTCATATAAAACTATTATTTTATATATTAAGCAGTCTGTAATAAAATATACCATTTGGGGCATCTGATATTTGAAATAAGCATAAAAATCCTATCTATAAAACATTCTGTGTCAATTTTGCGGTATTTACTTTAAAGTTGATAGTAATGTAATTATTATCAACTTTAAAGTAAATGTCATTGAAAAACATGCAAACTAAGCTTAATAATTAGCAGATATATCTTAAGAATATATAAATTGTGACATTTATTGTATCTAAAATTTGCATAAGCTTAAATATGCAAATATCTCAAAAACTAAACTGCCTAGAGGAAAACAGAATGCATATTCATAATCAGGAGTTAAAGTAAAAATCTGTAGAAATGCCAAAGATTTTCTTTCGCTTTGTATTTACTTTTTGTTACTTCTAAATTGATGATAAAAATAATTTTTTAATGATATATTTTTTATTCCATAAATATAATTCCCCCTCCCAACTTGAATTATTTTTGCTTTTGAAAAAGGGATCGCTTGTAATCAGAATTTAACAGTATATATATATTAATTAATGCTGGTATTTTTTTTTATATTAGTACTGCACTGAAGTAAACATTACAATCAATAATAAGTCAATAAATGCAATATTTAGATAATATTTTTTCCCTGGGTTAAATGAATTATTTTTTGAAAAAAAGATAAATCTTTGTATGAAATTTTACCTTACTAATATAGTAATTATTATCTTTTCATTCTTAATTTGAATCATTGGCTTTTTGTTTTCTGGAATACTTTTTTTTTTTAATTGCTATTTTAAAAAAAATCTTTTTGTGTTTATTATTAGATTTACATTATGATAAATATAAATGTAATAAGCATTTGTTTTGAAATGAAGTTCTTAGTTTAATTCTTGGTTGCAAAATGTTTGATTCACAGATGTCTGTGGCTTTTAATGGAACCACTGATGGTAAAAAATGAAAATTACAGTTTTAGCTTCTTCAAACGGTTACTTGAAAATATAAAACAAACAAAAGATAAACAAGCACCAGAGGATACTGAAGCAAATATGGTAAGTACTCTCAGATTCTTATAGTTCCTTTTTTTTAGGGTTTCGTTCATGTGACAAAACCCCATTATTCTCTTGTCTGTCTGTCTTTCTGTCTGTCCATCCTTCTGTGTGTCACAGAGTCTGTACACAAAAACTATATAAGTCAGAGGGTTCAAATTTTGTGTACTTACAGCTGAATACCTCTTGTCACATAACAAATCATAAAATATTGAAAAATATTAGTATTTTAATTAAAATATTTTTTTAAATATCATCAATTCATTTTTTTCCCTTTAAATTGATATAAAAATTATTATGTATGAAACATAAATTAATGGTTTAAATAAATCATGTGAAAAATGTGTTTATTTGTTTTTATTTCATCAATTGCATTCTATTTATTATCTATTTTGACACACAAAGTGAAATATTTTTTATTTATTTATTAAATTCCTATTGATTTAAATTTCTGTTAAATTTTCAGTATTTTTAGTATTTATTTATATTTGCATTGCCATCTATACAAGGAATGATTAATTTTCTATTGACAATTTTTGCTTTTTAATTTAATAATAAAGTGTTTTGAAAGAGATATTAAACAAAACCATCTATGCGATCTGCAATCACACTTACCCACTTGTTCAAACAAGGTTACAAAAATAATTTTATAATTATCTAGGGGGCTTTATCTCCCACACCTTTTGTGTGCCAACTCCTGAAGCAATAAATGCTTCACAGTCTTATGACAGTCCTTCACTTCACTCAGTTTTATATTTTAATCTGATAACATACAAACAAACGTTGCAAATAATACTTGTTCTTATAATATTTACTTACAATACATCTTTTGAAACAACATTTGTAATATCTCCAAAACATTGAATTTTTATGCCTTCACAAATGCCTGCTCTTTGGTAAACATTGTATTCATATTTTTAAGCCCATGCATTACTGTTGTGATTTTTTCATTGAAATTGAAAAGAAAATGAAAGAGGAAATTTAAACCAATTGCATTCAGAAGTTGAACAGTTACTATTTCAAAAATTTATTTCATATATTTATTTGAATTAGTCATTTCATAAATTTGTTTAATTAGGATTTTACATACGTAGGGTGGTTTTAAAAATAAACAAAAAATTATAGCTAAGATGATTGTAAACATATTTTTTGAAAAAGAAAGAGAAAAGCCTGACAAATGGGAAAATCAGCTCATTAGATATAATACCAGATCTTACTTTCAAGTATTTTGATTGATTTATATTATTAAAACTGATTATCCCAAGTAAAATAAAATGCATAGTAAAATGAGGTTACGCAATCTAGAGTACTGCATCAGGTCAAATCACCTGATTTTTCCCAATCAGTGGTTTGGGTTGATGCTATCTCTTTTGGTTTTAGGCTGAGTTAAGTTTTCAGATTTTTCAAAGGAAAGAACAGCGTACTGTTTCAGATGGGAAAAAATGATATGTATATATTTGAATATGAATGACTGTTTACATGTTCATTTTGAACATGATTATTGATATTAGAGATATTATAGACTGATTTTCCATTGCGCTTATTTAGTAGGTCAGTTTTCTGTGATAGCAGGTTTCAGATCAACTATTTTTGCTAGTTTTAGCTTAAAGTTCTGCATCTGGTTTTTCACATGTGATAGAGATCTGATTCATAGTTGAACAACTTGGGTCATTTATTTTATTGCTCGTCAAATGGGCCCGATCATTCAAAGAATTTCTGAATATTTTCCACATGAAAAAGACAAAAATTATATATTTGAATATCAATGAGCGTGTATTTATTAATTTTTCTGCACAAGAGATAAAATTAATATCAAAGCTGTATAATTATACACTATTTTTTCATAAATGCATTAGAATTTGGATTATCAAATTTAGTTTAAAGTATGTTCAGTTCAGGTCATGCTTTGGGCTACTGAGTTGTTATTTTATTTAGTTATTAACCACATTTTTTTTTTTCTGCATTTAGGTAAGTTTGCAAGTTAACTTTGAAATAATGCTCAGCAGGACTTTATTTTTAGGTTGGATGGCAGATTGTCAAAAAACATTTTCTCAAGTTTAATTTGGTTATATATATAGGGGAGAATGGGGTACAGTGGACTAACTCTTAAATTTTTATTTATTTATAATTAATTTATTTTATTTTATTTTATTATTTTTTTTTTTGGGTGGGGGGGTGGGGGGGGGTAATTGATTACAGCATTGGATTCATTTCTTATAGCGTACAAAACACACAAATAATTAGAATGAATTATTTTATCCTGACTGGCTTTATCAAACTTCTAAAAGTAAAATTTTTCATCATTATACTTTTCTTTATTATAACTTAAAGGTTATAAGTAAATAAAAAGAAACAGCTTTTTTGTAAAGGTAAGGTATTTTTATTTAATACCTTTCTTTTTTATATTAAAGTTATTATGCTTTAAAGAAAGCTTTAAATAACATTTGTAAGTTAATGTATTGAACTTTAACATGGGGCACAGTGGACCCACTGCTTGGAGTACAGTGGCAACATAGACCCCAATAGAAAGCCCGGCTGCAAAGTAAATACTTGTTTCTTGATGTCATCAACCTAAGTCAAGAATGCTACCCCAAAACCTCTGTTTCGCTCTCCCTTCCTAGACCCTAATATTGTTGTGGTGAAGCGAGTAAGCTATTTGTACTTTGTGTGTTTACTTTGTCATTTTTTTCTGGATTTTTAATGGATTTATTAAAAATTAATATGGATTGCTGTCAATTAAGGTAAGTACTTAATTACAATATATGTGTGCAGGGGTGTACTGGCATGACAAAAAGGGCGGTGGCAACTTATATTAACAGGGTGCCAACTTCTAATCAAAAGGGCGCCAATTACTATTTTAAAATATTTTAAACCTCTTTTTTTTTTTTTAAAGGGTTGACATAATGGCTAGAGACTTATCTTGAGTGAAATAATTTGTTTTATTTAATGATGTGTCCTTTATTTGTAGATTAAATGGATTGTAAATAAATCCAACTTAAACAGACTGGGATTTATGAAACTGTCATGTGTGTTTCTGAAATGCCCTTTACCTTCTTTCCTTCTCTAATTTGCGTCCCAAGTAGTTTGGCAATAAACTTCCTTTTAAGAGATATATTTAACTTTTATAATCCGCCAAATACAACTTTGTACTAATAGCCATATGTATAGCATAACTCTGCCAGAAAAAAGTTTTTTTTTTTTTTTTTTTTTTTGAAAAATATCTATATTAATAACAGAAAAAGAGTTGATCTCTTTCAATGTATGTATGCGAGGGGAAAAAATGGCTTAAGAAAATTTGCAGCATGAAAGATCTGAAAATTTGAATGAGGATAGTCCAATGCAGGTCTTAATGCATCTGAATCTGAATTTTGCTTTTTTAAATAATTGGATACGATATTAATTAAACTCCACAGAAAAAAAAAGTCATCCGATAAGATGTTATGTCACTGAGTACCAGAAACCACATTCCGAAACTCAAAGGCAAATAAAATCCAATTGCGAAAATAATGTTTTTTAGCATTAACAGCATATTAAAATTTTATGAAGATTAGTCAATCTCAATTTTTACGAAAATTAAAGCCTAGAATGCAATTTAAAGAAAAAGAAAGCGTGAGACAGAAACACATGAAAACTGAAACAGTGCCATTTACAAAGATAGAACGTCTCTCATGCCTGGGAAAAAGAGTTTGAAATCAAACCATCTTTTCAAGGGTTTAAAATAAACAATGTGCTTGTTTTCGAGTTTTTTTTTTTAATTACATAAATATATGAATATACACAATGGTGTAATTGTGGGGAAATTTTGTTTCACAAAAATCAATTGAATCAATTTAAAAAGCAATTTCAAACAATTACTCTATACTGAGAATAATAATACAGTTAGATCCTTTAGTGTATCCTTGTAAATAAACAATAAAAAAATTTCAATTCGTATTCTTTGTAGTGTATCACAGTAATATATATCGATTTAATTGCATTTGAAGAAAGGGAACACATTAAAATACACTACAAACATTTTTTCTCATATGAAATATTTTAACGGATTATTTTTGTGTATTCCTGTAAACGAACTGTGAGTACTTTAAACACTCCATTTTCATTAATAGGCTACTTCAGTCAGCTTTCTAATACTATTTCTAAAGAAGAAATTTATAAAGATATCTCGGTTGCATTTCAACCGGTTCCAAAAATGAAAGTGTCCTTTAAGGAATTCCGTGTATTAGTTCTTGAAATATGACTATCACAGAAATCGTGTAAATCTAATAAAATGCACCATAACAGCTTACCTATTGGATAATTTATACCAAAACCTAATTAGAAACAATGTGTCACTGAATTTGAAGTTTGGTAAAAATCCATGCATTAGTTTTTAAGATTGAGTTATTGCGAAAATCGGGGGAAAATCCAGCATAACAGCGTCACTTGTAGAGAGATATACACCAAAGCATAATCAGCAGCAGTTCATATGAAGGACTAATTGAATTGGGCGTTTGATGAAAATCTGTGCATTAGCTCTTGAGATCGAGCTACAGCGGAAATTGTGAAAAATGCAGTATAGCAGCACCACCCATAGGGCGATTTACACCAAAAACTAATCAGCCTTAATTTACATCTGAAACCACCTGAATATAATTTTTTATGAAATTCTGCAAATAAGTTCTTGAGTATTTTTGTCACATACATACAGACAGTCAGAGGGCCCACAGACAGACATTTTGTAAAAATATGTTTTTCGATAGTTAATCCTTAAAACGTATAACTCTGTCGAAAACCGGAAGTTGGAAATTTTCTCTAGTCCAATGCATTTTTCTTGTAAAATAGAAAAAAGAAAAAAAAATTCATTTTAAACTATTGAAATGCAACCAAGATATTTTCATAAATTTCTTCCATAGGATTAGCATTAATGAACGGATCTTTTCGTTTGGCTTGACTAAAGTAATCTCTTAACACATTTAAGGCCGCCACACTCATTTGAGTACAGTAATTTTTTTAGAGTGGGGGGGGGGGGGAGGCACCCTACAAAAGCAATTTGAAATAAAATCTTTCTAAGATTCTTTTATTTTCGATGAAGGTGTACTAGTATTTTTAAATTAATGAAAATGTGGGTAGTCATATTTTCTTGTGATTTAGTGTCAGTTGTAAACTACTTATGAACAAATCGTGGAAGTAACTACATTATTGTTTTTTAAAATCTATGTAAAAAAATAGTTTTTTTTTTTTTTTTTTTTTTTTTAAAGCCAAGTTCATTATAACTGACAATATGAGTTAAAATTTTTGAATCTTGCTTAAAAAACTTACTGGGTTTTTTCATAATTTTTGTTCTTATATCATTGTTTGCCTTATCTTTAATACCATAATAAAAAATATTGCATGTTTGTTTTGTTTCATTTCTCTTCGACCTTAAATGGATTAAGGAATCTTCTATAGTAAACCATGTATTTAAGTGACATGGGAATCGGAATTTATTGTATTTGATGGACAGACTAATCGAAGTCATACACTTTTCAACTATATTTGAAAGTGTCAAAATGTTGAATTTTAAATTTTTTTATTATTGGTGCAAATTTTATAAAGATTACACACACATTTGAACAATACTGCCAATATTTAGTAAAATATGATCTTAACTTTGCGGGAGGAAGAGAGAAATATTTTAGATATTTCAAAAAAATTTATAAATTTGTTTTCATCCCATGGGCACATACACAGCAAAATCCATGAAGAGGAACAAATATGTGCTTGTAATACATTACCAAAAACTTTTCTTTGGCAAGAATCTTGCATAAGATAATTTCGAAAAATACAAATATTAAAAAAGAAATGTAAAAAATAAGATGCATAAAAAACCAGAAATAATTTATTATTCTTTTCCCCCCAGTTTATTTATTTTTTTCAAACCACAGTTTTAGATAATTTTGAATGCATAAATGTAAATAAAAATCAGAGCTGAAAATAATTTTTAAAGGGATTACAGGGGGACAGATGATTTATCCTTTTTCTTTCTTTTTTTTAATGGTTATTTATTATAAATAATTTGAATTGAACAATCTTTATTGTTTTTCCAAAATCACCGGCGAGAAAATTAATTCATTTCGAAAATTCAGAGAGAGGTAATTGCTCTTTTCTGTCTCCCCCTACCCTATTGTGGGCGCCCATGTTTTATCCCTCGCTACAAAAGAAATCAGAAGCATATTGATACTTGTAAGATATATAACACTTATGAAAAGTTTAAGACATAACATAAACATATCATATAATTAACATCATATTATTAGTAAAAACTTAATCTTTTAAAATTACTTACATTTCTCTTGAATCGAACGTATTATTTCCAATTGGAATCAATAATTTACTATCTGTGTGATTGTGTTTGGTAAAGATTTTAAAATATTCCAGGTCTTTCCAGGCTCCCTGTCTGTTTACATTTTGTTATTTTAGTATTCGAAAAACAAAGAATCAGAATTCAGAAAAGAGCCTTGTCCGAAATCAGTCTAACACTTGACATTTCTTTTTCTTTCTTTTTTTTTCCCCTTTTGCCAAAAAGAGATAATTTTTGGGAACTAATCAGGGTATAATTGACAGTGTGAATGATGAAAGAAGATCTTAGAGGAAGTGGGGGGATATTCCGAGGGATAGTCTCTAAAACGATTAATTTGCTACCAACAGGTGTGTGTGTGTGTCGATTGGTGGTCCATAATGTGTTCAAAAACGAACTCCTATTAATCGCAAATGCTAAACAGCTGTTGTTAATTGTCATTTGAAGAAAACCATCCATGTGGTACTACTTTGTATACTGTGGTACAGTATACAAAGAGATCGGTTTAAAAGCTGATTGTGGGATAGTTTTCGTTTAGAAAATTCCAAGTAAAAATACTATAAACTTCTGAAGAAGTACCTTTGTATCTCATTACTGGGAATGAAACAGAAAGTACACATAACTTTTTTTGTGCAATTCTTTTCAATTTGTTTGGAAAAAAAAAAAAAAAAAAAACTAAAATAGGATTAAAATTTACTGCTTTACTTTCAAAAATTGAATTTATTAATATATTGTTATTTTAAGCATTTAATAAATTAGGAAAGTCGCATAACTCTTGTAATTAAAAAGAAAGTGGACGAATTTCATGACCTCTTTTAAATCGTGATTTAAAAATATAGACAATACATTTTAAAAAATGACAACAGTAAGAAAACGATTCTATTTTAGTGCAAAATACATAAAACTAATATTTTTAAAGTTATATATAACATTCAATAAGCGAAAGAAGCGTTAAATAACATTTAAATGTACGGTTAAATTATATATATATATACTGTTGTTTTTTCATCAAAATTTATAAACTTCGACGTTGTATAAACAAGCCATAAGATATTTCGACTCTAAAAAACATTCCATGAAAAACATTGCCCTTAAAAAAGAAATCTTAAATCCAGCGTTGACTTTTTTTTTATTAAAAAAAATTATATAGCTATTTTCGAATAGTGATATTTGGTTTACCAAATGACAGCTTAAATAAGGCTAATGTTACTATTCGGAAATAGCAGACTCACAGACGGACAGACAGCAATTTATTTTCTTTTTTCTGAAAATATTTTTTGAATTTCCAGTATCTAAAACGTGGAAATCTGTTTTTTTTTCCCCGATTTTCAAAACGATTGCAAGATTTACCATATCTACATATGATGAGTAAGTTAAAAAGGCAAGGGCGCCATGACTGCCAAAGCCGCATCTGTCAATAGGTAGAATAAAATTATTTTTAAGGCATTCAGTCCTGTTTTATCACTTCCATTAGCTCAATAAGTAGAAATTCCAAAATACCCGGCAACCCTACGAAGAGCCCAATTTTTAAAGGAAGAAAATATTCTAAATACATGAATAATTCTTAATATCAGTTTTTTAGAAGACTTCATTTGTAAGGGCGCTTAAAAGAAGAAAAGAAATCTGTCTAAAGGCACCATGACACCCACAGACGCCCAAGTCAATATGTAGAATAAAATGATTTTTAAGGCATTCAATTCTGTTTTATCACTTCCATTAGCTTAATAAGTAAAAATTCTAAAATACCGGGCAATCCTACGAAGAGCCCAATTTTTAAAGGAAGAAAATATTCTAAATACATGAATAATTCTTAATATCAGTTTTTTAGAAGACTTCATTTGTAAGGGCGCTTAAAAGAAGAAAAGAAATCTGTCTGAGAGTGCCATGACGCCCACAGACGCCTATGTCAATATGTAGAATAAAATGATTTTTAAGGCATTCAATCCTGTTTTATCGCTTCCATCGGCTCAATAGGTAGAAATTCCAAAATACCGGGCAACCATAGAAGGCGGCAAACACTTAAAGAAAGAAAATAAATCAATAATTCTTAATATAAGTTTTTTAGAAGGCATCACTCGTAGAGGCGCAAAAAAAAAAAAAAAAAAAAAAAAAAGAGAATTCTGTCCGAGGCAGAGGCATGCAAAGAGAACACAGCGTTCGGGGCAAAGTTCAAATTTGGCACCCCCGTCATGCAAATTTTTCTTGTAATAGGTCAAAAATGACGTTGTAATATAAAATTGGCGCCCTCTAAGTTTCCGCGCCCTTGGCAACTACCCCTTTCGCTCAGTGCTGGTCCTAGGGCGCTAAGAAAACCAAAGCCACCTACTGATATAGTTAAAAAAAAAAAAAAAAAAAATATCTGTCTGAGGGTGCATGTCTACCAAATAGCGGGCAACAATTCGAGTCGCAAGTACTTAAATGCAGAACACATGATAAATATAACACATAAAGAACAATAGTTTTCAATACTTTTCTTAGAAAGCATTTCGTTGAAATGTTTTGAAAATGTCTTTTTTTTTCTCTTGCTGCTCAGAAAACATTATTTTAAATATGCATTAAAAAAAAAAAAAAAAAAAAAACTCGACTAGGGGCGCATTGGGCATTTGCCTCGTTGCCCGGTGGGCCAGTACAACCCTATATGTGTGCTATTTTTATGAATATCAACAATGCTATTCATTATCTTTGAAAATATGTTTACCTGTTAGAGTGCGCGTAGGCTTAATTCCACAGCTTTGTCGAATCTTGTGATGTAAAAAATATTGTAATTATTTTTTGTGATTACTTTATTTAGTAAGCAACTACGTTATCAGCCGATAATTTTTATGTTTTAATCACTATTCAATCTAATTGTTTATTTGTAAATGTTTAAAACTCAGGCATGTGAACAGAAAATTGTTTATAATAATTCAGTGTATTTCATATTTATTTACTCATCATTAGCTTTCATATTTTTCAATGCGATTCTTTTTAATGGCTAAAATCTAAATAATTTGCAGTTTATTCAAATATGTTTCATTTTTTACAGAGATATACATTTACATAAAAATTCTAAATTTGATCATATACTGTTATGATAACAGGAAAATTAGTTGACATATATATAAGCAAATTTAGTATTATCCTAATACACACAGTCTTTTAAAAAGATGACGGTAAATTAGGAAAAAATGATGATGTGTTACAGCATACAATTTCAACTAAAAAAATTAATGTGAATAGTTTTCTTCTTTATTATATAACTGTAAAACTTACGATAAAAGAAAATTTGTAAATGTATTTATTATTCCTAATTAATTTGGATTTATCTTTTATTATTACTAATTATTAAATTTATTTATTTATTCATTAAATCTGTTTTCTGGATTACAAATGTCATACCATAGCACCTTTTTTTAGATATATACCGCTAAAAAGCAACATTAGAAATAAATTATATGTAGCTTTAATTTAGTTAAATAATTTTCTAAATACATTCAAGAACTGGTTGTTTATTTGAAAATGCATTATTAGTTACACTTTTTAAAACATGTAATTAATTTAAATAATTTTTATTGATATTGATCATTAAGGTATACTATAATAAATTAATTATTTTCACTTTGTTCCTTTTGGATATATACATTAAAAATGGAAGATAAACCAATAAATTTTCAAAAAATATATAAATTAAAACAAAGAAATAAATTATGACCTCCCTCCCCTTAAAAAAAGAAAAAAAAAAGAAAACTTTGCTTTAAAAAAAAAAAAAAAAATTGTATATTTTTTTAACATGAAAGATTAATTTAATTAAATGCTTCCTTTGTCATTAATCATATCAGTAATATAAGATAACGAAAAAGTCACAATTTAAAATAAAAGTTTTGCCATACATGCACATAGTTACCTTTTCTTGTATCACCAATACCAATCTCCAGAACTATTTTGATATTATTATTAAATATCAAATATATATTTTTAATAATGTGCAGTTAAAACTATTAGAGATTTTATATAAATGGGCCTTTGCCTCATATATACTACACTTATTTTTTAAGTTATTTATAGTGTAAATGTATGTTACACGATAAACATAATATATAATGAATGACACAAGAAAATGGCAAATATGTATTGCAAGTAAATGCTTACCTTAATTGAAAAATAAGAGGATGTGAATGTATAAGAATGTTAAATGTGTTAAAACATAAACATGCACTGTACAAAAATAAATAAATAAAAATAAGTTTTTTAATCTTTTTAAAAGATTAAAATGCAAGAAATTATCCTCTTCTTGAAATGAATAAATATTCATAACACATGAAGCAACTAAACTTTTAAAACTTCGGAGAAAATAAAAAATGAAAAAATATTTTTCTTATTGTTTAGTTGTAAATCAACAGCAACCAATATTCATCCATAAATCTTAGTTATTTAGGAATTATATATCTTACTTTTATTAAAAGACATGAAAAGAGGGTGGATTTAATCGAAATTTCTTTTTCTAATTTAAAAATTAATGTAAAATTCATAAAAAAAAAATTCTGAATGCAAACCATATTATTTAAACAGCAACTATTCTGATTTAGAATTAATCATGAAAATTTTAATACATTCGAATTTAATTAAAAAATATGTTAGAAAAAAAGTAATTAGCCCATAAAAAAAAAAAACCCTTAATGAAACTTAAAAAAAAAATAAAATAAAATGCAAGAAAGTGTCCCTTTTAAGGAATGAATATGTATTTAAAACATATAAAAAAGCAAATAAAATATCACTTAACCTTCCGTCTACCAGACAAAACACCCATTTATCTACGGCAACACCTAATTTTAATTCCAAACTTGCAAACGGCACCAGTAATATTTTAATATAATTTTGCTTTTACAATGAAAGCTTAAATTAAAGAATTCGTAATATCTAGACAAGTCCTTTATAAATTCCGGTGTCAATCGACAATTTCTCATTTTACCATCGACACCAGAAATATTGCTGTCGGGTCCAATGGACCCGTCTGGTAGACAGAAGGTTAATAGAAAAAAAAAAAAAAAAAAATCATATTTTTCTTATTCAATTGTTAATTTGAAAATAATAATATAATTGTTAAATATTTGATCTAGATAGTCAATAAAAGTAAAGCTCTGATATTTAACAAGTATATATTTTCTTTTATAATAACATGTAAATAGGGAAGGAAATCATTGGAATGTACACTTTTTATATAAGCTGTGCATTTAGTGGTGATCGTCAGGACTTTACCGAAGTTAATGACATCACTCTTAATGTGCCCGGGCTTTGTAATAGCCTCGGTGTTGACAGTGGTCCACAATCCACTCTGTTACTGTAATGCAGAATTTTCATAATATTTAATACTAGCTGTTACCCGTTACTTTGTTCACATAACATTTAAAGAAGAATAAATTCATCAATCAAGCAAAAGATTTTGATAATTAAAAGCATGTAAAATTAACCTTTTATCGTGTTTTATAATAGAAACACTTTTGATGATCCCTATTGCTTATGTTTATATATATAGAAGATCATTTAAATTTCTTTCGTGAGCTCATTTAATCAAACATGTAAATAGCCAATAAATGTTTAATAGCAGATGATTCTACCTTAAAATTCTCCAATCAAAGCAAAATCAATTAAAACCTGTTTACAGGGAAATTGCCACTTTCTTTTAAAAACAAAATTGTAGTTCAGTTTGAAATCTTATAAAAGCTGATCGAATTAGTGTGTTTTTTGAGTATGTGGTGTCTAAACGGGAGTTGATGAGCTTAGATTGTAGGAGACAGCATATAAAATAAGACACTAGTCACAGAGCTTTCCAATGATATATCATGTGAGAGTGTCAATAGAAGATAGAAAAGAAGAATTATCCTTAGAACTGTCACTCTCTCCAGAATACACCCTGCACACCCTCTCTTTAAAATTTTCATATGCTATAAATTATGTATAAGAGGTCTCTGTATAAAAAATCCGATCAAAAATGATAAAAATGCTAAGATTTCAAAAAAGTTTGAAAAGTGCCTCTACAAGGAAGCCAAATTGGGGGAGGAAGAAGAAAGTTTCGTAATATGAAAAAGCGGTCAAAAACTTTCTGATGGTATATCACATGATTAGTCCAAAACAAGTTTGAAATTTACTCCTCACTGATGAGTTTAATTTTTCTTCCCAGAATACACCAAAAAATCATGCAGCCCCACTTTAAAATGCTTATATTTAATAAATAATTTTTATTGGAGGGCTCCATCAAAAAACCACGTCTAAAATAACATTTATTCTTGAAATATTTGTGATTTTAAAAATTCACTCCATCGCTTCCCCTCTCTTTCTCCTGAAATTTGAATCTGGGAGGAGGAAGGTTCATGATATGAAAGAGTGGTCCAAAATCTTTCCTCTGATCTATCATATGATAGGTCCAAAAAAATTTATTCCTCGCCTGTGGATTCACCTTTTTTCCCAGAATACATATGAAAATGATGCAGTCCTCCGCTTTAAAATTTTTATATTTAATAAATGATATTTACCACAAGGCTCCATCATAAAAACACATCTAAAATGACATTTATGGTGGAAATAACTATGATTTTAAAAATTCACCCACTCATTGCTCTACCTTCCACTCTCTTAAAATTCAACTTTAAGAGGGGAAAGATTCATAATATGAAAGAATAGTCAAAGAGCTTTTTGATATGTCTCACATTTCAGCAAATTTCATCCGGAGATTTCCTGCTACAATGACTGTGGCATCTTGAGCGACTTGTGGCTCCCTGATGAATTTCTTTTTTGATGACGTGACTCCTCAATGTTTCTCATTCTCAATAGAGAAGAGATGTGAGAAAGTTTATCAAGGAACGAGATAGAGTAAGAAGCTTGAGAATGTGAAAATAAATTGTAAAATAAATCCCTAAATTTCAAAGTTTCTCTTATTTTAGCCCTACCAAGTTGTCACATACCTGGAACCCTCCAATAAATATTATTTATTAAATAATTTTCAAAGATGGTTGAATGGAGAGGGGATGAACACATTTTAAAACTGTAGCAATTTCTACAATACATATCATTTTAGATATGGTTTTTTTGATCGAGTCCTCCAGTAAATATTATTTACCAAATACTAAAAAAAATTAAAGTGTGGTCTGCATGAATTTGGGAGCGAAAAAGTGCACCCATGGGGGCAGGGGAGGGAGGATAATTTTCAAACTTTTTGGATGTCATGTGGTATATCATTGTGAAGATCTTGAATTACTCTTTCATTTTATGATACTTTCTTTCTCCCTTTCCAAATTTGGTTCCCATGGTGATGAACAGTTTTAGAACATCATTTTAGATTGAATTTTTTTACGTAGCCTCCAGTTAATAATATATATGCTACATAAAATTTAGAAAAGCAGGAAGTTGTAGTCTGGCCTGTGATCACTTATTGATCTTATGCACATCTGGTGTACTTTGCTCCCTTGGAGGTCAGTTTTCAAAATTCAGAGACCCCTCATGTAACATGTTGTTGCAAAGGGCTTTGACCACTCACCCATATTATATACCTCCCATAGCCCTCCAACATGCTTTCTTCGCTTTGGAGATACTTTTATAAATTTAGATGAAACTTCTCAAATGACATATTGTTGAAAAGGCCTGCAATCACTTACAAGTTTTATGCATTTACGCCCCTCTCCCAACTTTGTCCCCACAGAGAGCATTCTTATAAATTTAGTTGAGACCCCCTCATGTGACATAGTGTTGGAAAGGCATTTGATCACTTATTCATAGCAACTCATTTACCCCCTTCTCCACTTTTATTCCCCAAGCTGTCTTGTTGCCTGCCACTGAGAAGGCATTTTTATTAATTTAGATTGAAATGCTTTATGTGACATATGGTCGGAAAGTCCTATGACCACTTATTGATGTTATGTGCCTGTGGTGTCTCTCTCCCTACATTACTCTCAAGGGGAGCACTTTCTTACATTTAGCAGAGATCCCTCATGTGACATATTGTTGGGAAGGCCTGTGGCCACATATTCACATTATGCATCTTCTCCCCCCCCCCTCACTCTTTGTGCCCTAGGAAAGAGTATTTTTATAAATTTGGATTGATATCTCTCAGATGACATGTGGTTAGAAAGGTGTGTGAGCACTTATTGATGTTATGCACCTTTGGCAAACATCACTCCACTTTGTCCTCCCACAGGCACTTTTCTAAATTTTGCCATTACCTATCATGTGATATAACATTGGAAAACTATGTCCACTTATTTGTATTATGCAGCTCCTATGCCCCTTTCCCCACATTTATCCCACCAAGGATCCAGTCAAAACTTCGTTCAGTTTTTAACGAGATTTTGTTGGGCAAGGGCACCACATTTATTATACAGGGTTTGAAAAAACCCGGGTTTTTTTGAAAAAGCCCAACCCACTGGGCCCACTTGTCTAAAACCCGGGCTTTTTCGGGTTTTATTGAGTTTTATTTTTGAAACTTTAAATTTCTAATTTTTATATTACATAATAGCTACATTTTTCATGTATCAGTGAAACCTGGGTAAAATTTTGCATTAAGAGTGAATTAACAAAATGTATATAGTAAAAAATCAAGTTAATTTAAAAGGTAGATTTTTGTCTGTTGACTAGTTTCTTGCATTAAAAATATATTAAGCCAGCTATAAATGTATTTTTTGAATTAACGAAGAAGGTTAAGAATGTTTGAAAAAAATGTACTTATTACTGAATACAATTTGAAGTAATTACAAAAATATGTAAATCAATGACAATAAAAATTACATTTTGCTTATGAAATTATCATTAAAATACTACATTAATAGTAATGCTAAATCAGAATTAATAAGTACTTTTTATTATACTAATTAATAGAATAAACCAAATAATTTTACATAGTTACTTCAATAAATTAGGATTCCCAGGATGTGTGGTATTTTGTTATGAGTTTCAACTGTATAACATAACATAAAATAGAACCCAGTTTTGTTTTGTTTTCTTTAATGAGAAAAAGTTTGTTTTTGTGTTTGTGATATATAAAAATTAAGTTGTGACAGATATTTGAAGAATTGTAGACGTCTTAACGTCACAGAACATTTATTTTTCAAAACATCACAAATACACACATACCACGATTACAAGATGAGGTTTGAAGACATAAGCTGTACATACATGAGAATTATTCATCTTGTATAAGGCATACGACATTTTAAGTGTCAACGGAGTGACTTCTTTTTTGCCGCTGTAACTCACAACTACAATGGGGGGTAAAAAATGTTCTGTGCGAGGAACCAATGACAAACAGTGCCCTCTAGGCCCTGAAAAGAATAGCTGAGGGGGGAGGTGCGTTACAAAGTTACAATTATTTCTTTAAAAAATTTTCATTTTGGCAGAATTAAGACATTTTTCCCCCTTGTGGTAGCTAGAGAAACTTTACGAGTGGGGTAGTGTTATTAAGAAATATATCTTAATAACAGTATTAAGATCTTAATATCGATATTAGGAAATTAACCTTACGTAATTTAAAGTTGAAATTTTGAAAAAACCCAATCTGTTTTTTTGAGTTTGGCAAAATTATAACAACCCTGCTTTAAGTTAAATATGTTAAATTAATATAATTCCTTTCAATAATTTTAAAAAAGAAATCAGTTGAAAGCTTTTTTTTTTCTTTCTTTACAGCTAATTTATCTTTTGGTCATTTTATTAATACTTAGAAATTCCTCTAAACCTGGTTCTTTTGAAATATATTTAAATTGGCATTTATATTTGCATTGATACCTTAGATTAAATAAAGATACAGTTGTAAAATCATGAAAAAATTTGAAAAAACCCACAATGGGTTTTATCATGGGTTTTTTCAAGTGGGCCCGCCCGAAAAAACCCAGGCGGGTTTTTTTGGGCTGGTCCCACTTGGGCGAACCCTGTTATTATAGGATGCCATATACAATAAAGGACCCAGTTCAAGATTTCATAGTACAAGATTGTGTATAAATCAAAGACCCTGATTAAAGGAGATGCCCATTAGCGAGCGAATCTGCCATATTTTTATTAATGCTGACTCATTCCAGTTCACCCACAGATAACTCTTGAAAAAATCAAATTGGGTGTGATATAAAAGCAGTTGCAAACTGGAGTTACCCGGAAAAATTTTACACAATCAAAAGTTATCAAGATGTCCTTACAATCGAGAAAATCAATAAAAACATCGTATTATCATCCCTTACTACATTTACTCCTGAAATACCTAATAATATATGTTTAATATGTCTTCTGGAGCATTATTTTATGGAATGTCAAATATTTTATTAGTTTGTCATTATTGTCTAATCTTTGTGACTTCTAAAATATAAAATCCACTAAAACTTTTCTTTTTTCTTTTTTTTCCCCCTTTGAATCAGAAATTGTATGCAGTTTGTGATCTTGCATTAAGCATAGTTACGTCGAAAACTACAAATTTTGTCCTAAAAGAGTTTCCTGTTGAGCCTGCTCTTCCTAAAAAATTGTATACTGAACCTGATCCAGTATGTATTTTTTTTTTTTTTTTTTTTTTTTTTATGGCTATAACAATATTTTATAAATTCTTTAATTTAAAAAATATTCATACATTTCAGTGTTATTTTATTATGTTGACATGTTCTGTTTATGTATCACTAAAAAGTTGCTTTTGTAATGTATGTCTATACATGAGAGCACACACTGATTCCTGGTTATTTATCTAAAACTACTAATAAAAAAAACACCATCTGTTTATTTATTTTTCAGGAAATAAAAGAAATTATTTAATTTCTGTTTTTATTTTTATTTTTACTTTCACTTTTCCAAATACAATGGCACTATAGCTCAAGTAACCTTAATTTAATAACTCAATACTTAATCTCTGACAGTGGTTTTTATGATACAGTAATTAATTTAATTTAGGGGAGGGGGGATGCTCTGATTTTCAGTAAAAATTTACTTAATAACAAACTTTTTTTTTTTCAAAAAAATTAATTATAAAATAATCTGTAAACCTTTGAAAAGCTATTAGTTAGTCATTCTGGGATATGTATGAGTCTGCAAATTTAATATGAAGATGTCTGCAATTTCAGAATATCAGCATTCAGAATTGAGTAAAGTTTCAGGCCAGTGTACAAATTACCTGACATTGTAGATTTACCTTCTATATTCACCAGGATTGTCGGGGTAAATGGTTTGAATTGTGGATTATTGCTGAGCTATGCTTGATTAGTTTGAACTATCCAGAGTACAATACATATATATATATTTATATACCTATATAAATTCTCATATTTGTAACCTTGTCCACATATTTACACCACTCCACATTTATAAAATAACTTCTACCTTTATTTAAATACATTCAATATAAAGTTTTATTTGCCTCTTAATAATATCCATGTATTCTCTTATTAACACCTTCTATCTAATTTATTTAGTGTAATTTTTTCATTTAATTCAGTTTTCATTTTAATCACGTGCATTTAACATAATATTTATGTATGTCTAGCATTTAATCTCAAATTGCATGGACTTTCTTTTCCTGATCATCACAAGATGACATCGTCTGTCTCAAGCAATTACCAGTGATGTTGTTGGACTTTAAAAATGTTGGGTACCCGGGACTTCTAAAATTCTGGGTTCCTTTTTTACAAAAGAGGGTCCCCACTAATAGTAATTCATATTTTAGATGCAAAAGTTTAACTTGTTCATTTGCAAAAGTTAAATGAAATGATATAATTGTCCTAATAAAAAATTAAATAAATAATTAAAACCAATATTATTTTTTAAACTATCAAGAAAAATTTTCTTTACTTTTTAAAAATAAATGTACAAGATACAAATTTTAATATAAAATAACGCTTATTTGAGTGTAGAAGATAACAAGTATCACTATTGTTCACATTTTTTTTAAAAATTGCCAAGATTGATTTATTAAAAAAGACATCTTTGCTGAAAAAAAGAGTACTTTTGTTGAGTAATTGGGTATTTTTTGTTTTATGAATGGTTCTTTCTGGAGTCACATTTACTCAGAAAGATTTGGAGCAGTCAAAAGCGGGTTGTGAATAGAGATGGGAAATATAATTTTTTTGTTGTTGTTGTTTAGATAACAGGTTACATCACTCCACAGTAACACTGGTAACAGGTTCCAATATCCTGTTATTTTTGTAACAGGATCCAATAGACAAATAACCAATTTATAAACAATTACAAGATATGCTCTCAAACGACAGTTTAATGTAATGTTCAACTTTTAAATAATTTTTGATTTATGTTAAAAAGAATGCCTTTTAATTAAAGTATATTTACATAACGTAGTTAAAAGATATTTGAACAAGAATTGTGTAATGGCCAATGATCCGTTATATGAAATTACAAAAAGCAAAATGACTAAGCAGTTTTATTAGAATAACTAAATAACCATAAAATAGTATTACACTGTTTACCAGGCAAACTAAAAAAAATCACAAATAAACAACATTTAAGAAAATATTTATAGGAAAATGAATTTTTTAACATAAAATAATGTATCCTATAGAAAATAAGAAATATAGGAAAATTTCAAACTACACAAAAACATATTTAAGGAAAATTTCTTTAACATGCACAGAAAAATGAATTCTTTAAAGATAGTTTTACAATAGAAATGAATTTGCATTTAAGAATAATAATTTTTCGACGTTTTTTGTTTTGAGGCAAGAGCAGCATCCCTGGCAGATTTTTTTTTTTTTTTTTTCAATGATCTTTTGACAAAATTTGCGTTTTTCCCCGTTATCTTCTGATGAAATTTTTGTGTGTGTGTGTGTGTATTTTTTTTTTTTTTTTTTTTTTTTCTACGCTTTTTTGACGAAATTTCCTTTTGTTAATGGTCTCCTGACAAAATTTGCATTTTTCCAGCAATTCTCTGACAAAATTCGCGATTTTTTTGCAAACGATTTACAAAATTGATTTTTTTCATCAACCATTTGTGTAAAATTCCCTCTTTTGTCTGAAATTTCTCGAACCGAATCCCTTAGATTTTTAGAAAATTTAGAAAAGAAACACTCCTGGGTCGCTTAATGAATGTGTATTTCATCTCAGGATCGTGGAAAAAAAGAAATTTCGACAGAGTATTACAAAATAAATTTGTGAAATTTGTCAAAGTGTCATAGAAAAAACGCGAATTTAATCAAAGAGTCGCTAAAAAATGTGAATTTCGTCAAAGAATTTAAAAAAGACACGAATTTCGTTAAAAAATCGTGGAATAGATGTGAATTAAATCAAAGAGTCACTAAAAAAATGCAAATTTTGTCAAAGAATCTGAAAAGAATGTGAATTTCGTCAGAAGGTCATGGAAAATGCAGTTGTCTCCTTAAACAACAACACACACACAAACATATGTATTTATTATAGTATGAATAGTTTTTAATCGAAAATAATATTAGACTAATTTTTGTAGAATTGAGTTTAACTGGAACTCAATTTGCAGGAATATACACTCAATCTAAAATCGAGCCGAACCAAAAATAGAGTTTACAAGACCTGTAACAAAAATAATTAACACCGGGAGGGAATTTATCACCTTTAAAGACAAGACAGTATAAAAGTTTGACCTTTTAAAAAAAATCATTTTGCATAATTATTCTGGGTAATAATTGCTTCAGTTGTATTTTTTCTTGTCTGTATTCTTGTAATTCTAGTACCACATAAAATAATACCGGGTTTTAAAGATTTTTTTTCTCCCTGCCAAACAGCTAAACTCCCCTCCATTTATAAATGTTGGTAGGGAGACTTCCCTCCTTTGAAAAATTGAATTTCAAGCCCTGGATGCAATCTTTTAGAATATGTCTTCTGTTTTTAATTTTCCTAAGCAGTTTAGACAATGTAAGTTAATAAATAATGACAAATACTACCAAAATTTTCTTTTTTCATTCTTTACTTTCAACTGCTGTGCATGTCCTGCAGCTTTTCTTTTTCAGAAGTGCTGAGATTATTTTTAATGAGAATGAGTTGCTATTGTTTTTTAATAACTCAAGTAATTGTTAAAATTTTAAAATTCTGAGTCAAAGATGCATCAGGAGACGCCGTGAGCTAACTTCACAAAAATTTTCAAGCCAACATATAAATTATGGATGTAATTAATGATATATTCAGTTCAGATATAGGGAGAAAAATTTGACTTTTCTAGTTTCATATTGATTTCATATATATTTTAAGTTGTAATTTTTGTTAATTTTACTAAATTAATGTTTTTTTCATGAAGGAAGAGTTAATTTATTTCTGAAAAAAATTCAAGATATTGCTGATATCATTGGTAATCGCAATCTTCTTATCAAATATATTTCTATATTAATCAAATTCTTTTGCTCATTAAATGTAGCTAAACCAGAAACAAAATTTCCTTATTTTATAATTTTGATGGGAATTAGTAATGTACTTTTATGAGGCAAGTTTTATTGAATAACTTAGGAAAAATGCTTTTCATCTTTATAATGAATATTTAATCATACATTATTGATTACTAACTTGATCTTTGCTTTTAATATTTTAATCATTTTAAAAATTACCTATATTTTTATTATTTTAGTTTATTACTTATTTTAACATTTTATTATATTGTAAGCATTCATTATCGTTTTGATTGCATTATTAATTACATTCAAATTACTATTTACATGCCTGTTTGTGTTCCTCCGGGGATTTTACAAAAAGTGTCCCGGAAATTCCGGAGTTAATTACAACAAATCGGCATGCTTTTTACTTTTCTTTGAAGCTTTCCTTTTATCTGGACGTTAGTACCTGGGAAGCTTGATTCGAAAGCAACAAATCGCCCTTTAGTTTAAAAAATCATGCCCTTTAGTTTAAACAATAGTGCCCCTCTTGCCGCTCTTTAAAAAAAAAAAAAAAAAAAAAGCAGCACTCTTTTTTTTTTTAATTTGAAAAAACGCCCTTACTGCTGTTGCGTCCGTACTGAATGTGCGCCTGCTAGTTGTCTTCTCATTCATACACTTAAGATCGCGTGTTCTCAAAGCGTGCATTGCGATAAACAAGTCTTTGATAGGTCAAGATCTGATCGACAAATTCGTAGTCGATGACACGATGCCTTCTGATCCAGAAAGAATATGCACCAATTAAATAAAAAATGATTAAAAGAGAGGAAAAATACAAGAAAAAAATATATTTTTTTTTCTAACCAGGGGTAATTTTGTTCAGAAATTTCCAAAAACCAAAAACATTCTGTTCCACTTTTTTTTTTTTGGGGGGGGGGGGGGGGGGTCATGAATCAGAAAATTGAAGCATAAAAAGTATCTTCAACATCAACAAATGGAGAAAAATTTTCGTCAATCGTTCACACATACATACTCAAGAAAAGAAAAAGAAAGAAAAACACGAATTTTGTTAAGGAATCATGGGGAAAAGCGTATTTCATTCAAGAATCTCAAGAAAAACGGTAATTTCGACAAAGATTTGCAGAATAAGCATTACTTTCATCAAAATGTAGCATACAAAAATGTGAATTTTGGGAAGTTTGAAGAATCGGGAAAAAAAAAACTTCAAATTTCGTCAAGGAGCAAATTTTGTTAGAGTATCGCGTGTAAAATACAAATTTTGTCAAAGAGCCACTGAAAAAATGTGAATTTTGTTAAATGACCAGCGACAACAGGCTAATTTCATTAAATGACCACAGAAAAAATTCAAAGGGCCGCTGAAGAAACGCGAATTTTATCAAAGTATAGGTATAGAGACAAAAAGTGCTAATTTCATCAAAATGCCTCGGGAAAATGCGAATTCTATCAAAGGGCTGCGTAAGAAACATTTTTTTTTCTTCCTGCGATCTTTTGTTGAAATTTGCCGTTTTTACAATTTCTTGAAATTTCCTTTTTATCCTTATTTCCTTTTTTCCTCTTTGCGAAATTCACTGTTTTTTTTTTACCATTATCCCTGAACGAAATTCCTATCTTTTACGATCCTCTATCAGAATTTGTTTATTTCCCGCAATCCTATAACAAAATTTGCGGGGTTTTTTTTTTTTTTTTTTCTCTTTCTCTCTCTTTTTTTCAATTTACTTTTTTTTTTATAATAATTTGTCAGAATTTGTGATACATTTTATGTCCGAATTTTCAGAGTTTTGACCGATTTTTTTAATTTTCAGAAATGACTGACATAGTTTTTCTTGATTTTGGGGGAAATCTGATAGAATCACAGAGGCTAAGAGAAAAAAAAATGAAATTTACAGCAAATTTTCTGAAAGGTTACAACAGAAATCAGGGAAAGCGGGGAGTGATTCCATTCCCGGCACATATTTTTTTCTTTTATTCCCCTATTTCGAAATTTAGGTTTTATCGAGATCTTTTTACAAAATTTGCCATGTTTTGCGATCTTTTAACAAAATTTGTCGATTTTTCGCGATTTTTTAACAAAATTTGCCGTTTTTGCGATCTTTTAAAAAAAATTGTCGATTTTTCGCGATCTTTTAACATTTCCCTTTTTTTCGAGATTTTTTAGCAAAATTTGTTCTCCCCCTTTTTTTCAATCTTTGACTTAATTTTGGGGATTTTTCCCCAATTTTTAAATAAAATTTCTGTTTTTCAATGATTTTTTTTTAATTGCGATACTTTTTCAACTGATTAAAGATTTTTGCACACCTGATTGTCAAATTTCCCCCTCAATCAAATAACGATTATGATTTATATACCTTTGTAACTTATTTCATAAATGGAGATTTATTTTTTCAGGGGATTTAATCAAGTGTTACAAACAGGCATGTATTTAAAAATGTAAACAGAGCAATGACCAGAAATCCATAAAATTATAAAATCTACATAACATGTGGTTCCTAGCTGTAAGGATTTGAGGAAATCTATTGTATTATATTCCACCTAATTTTCATCAAAATTTACACCAGAAACTTTTTATTAAATTTTATTACTATAACTTTGCGAGGAAATGTTGAAAATTTTCCTTTCCTTATTTTGAAACTTTTTTTTTTTTTTTAATTTTTGGTAGTGTTTGACCAATGTACATTTAAAAAGATGTGTGTAAAAGTTTATCTCCCCCTCCCCCCCCAAAAAAAATCTTTTATTATTATTTTTTTTTAATATATTATATCAAAATTATCAAGTATCTACTTTTGTCTAGTACACAAATGACTTTCAAAATGGAATGCCAAAATATTTTCTGTATTTCTTTGGAGACTTTCTCATAACTACTTACTAAATATACAGATAAACAATATGGTATTTTGCAATGGTAAAATTTTCATTTCTGAAATTTCTGGAAAGGTGCTTAAAATTTAAGCAAGGTGCTTGATTATATCTTGCAGAGAGAATATGAACCCTGTATCTACTATATTGAGTTGAAAGACTGAAACATTCTTCTTTTTACGAATGTCAAAAAAAGCTGCAAAATATGTAAAACCAATCAATCTTCAGATTAATTTAAATTTTGTATGCTACGATTTTTAATTTTCAAGGTTGGCAGGTAAGCACTCTGATTATGTTAGAACAGGACATTCATAGCATTTTTAATCTACTTACACAGACACACACAAAAAAGTATTACATTACTGTCTTTAAGTAATAATTGCTGGAAATGCATTTTTAATTTTGGCATGGGCTTTTAAATTTAATTGTTTTTTATGTGTGGTCACAATTATATAATTACGTAGCACCTATAGTTGTCATCTGATCTGTCCATCTGTCTGCATATAGCTGCACAGAATCTACCCAACTAAATGGTTTGAAATTTTAAGTATATATTTGTTGCTTAATTTTACTGATTCATTTCAAATTTTAGTAAAATCGGGTGTATAGTTCTGTAGGATTTGATTATAAGTGGATGTAGGGATTCATTAATATATATTTTTATTTATTGTTATTGTATTTTATTTAACATTTAATTTAAACACTGTACACATACCTAAAAAATTCTCTTTTTTTTCTTTCTTTCCAGGGTTATAGTAACCTAAAAACTTATTTACCACCTGAGCTGATACCTGATAAAAAAGTAGTAAGTTTTTTTTTTTTTTTTTTTTTTTTTTTTTTTTTTTTTTTTTTTTTTTTTAAATTGTCTATTACATAGGGGCCGTCCATAAATGATGTCTCACGTTTTTTCCATATTTTTGACCCTCTCCCCCTTTTGTCACAAAGTGTCACACTTCACTTTACCACCGCCCCCCTCTTGTCAAATGTCACTCTATATTACAGAAACATATACCTGCAATTCAGAAACAAAGCACTATATTTTAGATCATATTTCAAATTTTATTTTTAAACTTTAACTATGTGTTTTAATGACATTTGTGAGCTGAACAATAAAAATGATTTATGTACTTATCTTGTATAAAAGCAAAAGATTTACAATAATAGTAATGATGATTAATATAAATGGCAGTAAAATATTAATATGAAAGAGTAATTGAAAACAGTAGTATTTTAAAATTTGAAGTAGAATAAGATTAAAATGATATAACATATCACATATGTCGAATCCTTTAATTCACGTTATTTATGTATAAAACCAAAATAAAATACTCAGATTACTTAAAGGTGTTTTTTATTAATAAAACCTAGTACTTTCGAGCATGTCATGCTCATGATCAGGGTTAAAACAACAAAAGAGTAAAAGTCGAAGGCTGAGTTCTTTTATATGAAGTGGACTGATCCAAAGACAACGTAAAAAAGAGGGGAGAAGTCGGAATGTCCATCCAAGAACATGATTTCATCAATGTTCTTGGATGAAATCAATTTAATCGATAAAAATATACAATTTACATTAGGAATAGAACAAAATGGAAAACTGCCCTTTCTTGATACCGAGCTCATAAAAAATAATTTGCTTATTGAAACAAAAGTCTATAGAAAAGAAATTCGATGAACAATACCATTTCATTCAATAGCTCTTCTCCCAGTAATTATAAAGCTGCAGCATACAGATTTTATATAAACCGACCTTTCAATATCTGAAGTAAGAAATATATTAATCAGGAATTAGACACAATCAGAAATATAGCAAATGATAACGGTTTCCCACTCAAGTTTATAAATAAACTTATTTACCAAGTTCAATATGGCAGCAATAATAGTAAATTTAATTATAACAAAACAAAGTTGCACAAATTTCAATATTTTCCTGGTCTCTTTGAATGTCTAAAGTTTAAATTAAAGAAATACAATCTACATTTAATTGCTTCCCCCCCTAATAAATTAAGCACAAGACTTCAGAATAGCATCGATCCTATCCCCATGGAAGATTCAGCAGGTGTGTATTTAATCCCAGCTACAATAATGGAGAACAAAAAAAAAGCAGATTACATTGGAATGACAACCAGAAAATTTATGAAGCGTTTGTCAGAACACATTGCAGATATCAGGCTTAATCGATGGAAAACCGCTCTTTCTAAACTGCACCAGGAACAAGAAGTTATAATAGATTTCAAAAAAGCTAAATTACTAAAGAAAATATCAAATTATCAGAAGATTAAAATCATGGAATCATTTGAAATTTTATGTCGAGCTAACAATACTTGTAACGATACTTTGTCGTACGATATTCCAAGAATATGGTACAATCTGCTCAAAATAACTTGAAGCCCCTTTCTATCAAATTTGGAACATTCCAACTTCTCCCCCCTTTTTTACATTGTCTTTGGATCAGTCCACTTCGTATAAAAGAACTCAGCCTTCGACATTTACTCTTTTGTTGTTTTAACCCTGATGATGAGCATGACATGCTCAAAAGTACTAGGTTTTATTAATAAAAAACACCTTTAAGTAATCTGAGTATTTTATTTTGTTTTTTTTTTAAGTAGAATTCAACAAATTTGGATTTAAATCTTATTTTTATGAACATAAAATATTTTAATTTTAAAATAACTTCATACTTCATAATTTTATTCGTAGAATTTTAATGCTTTTATTTTAGGCAAAATATGTGATGTAACATTTCTTCTGACCCATCCCACCCTCATGTCACAAACTGTCACAATTTCATGAACCCTCCTCCCTCCTTCAAGCTTTTTTCCATTAGAATATCTTATTGCATAATGTTTTTCATAGTTTATATAATATATTTACATTGTTTCATTAACATGTAGCAAAAATCAGGTATGGGCATCGAACTTTTTGAAGGTTCCAAGAAATCGACTGTTTCATCTCAGGAAAATGCATTTGAAGCTACTGAAGTAAATAACGATGTTTCTGAAAGTGAGATCATTGTGTCTGACACAACATCTTTAAAGTAAGATAATTACTTTATTACTATTAATTGTAAGTCATTAATTATTATATGCATATACACACTGATATATTTTGTTTTTGTATAGGCCAGATGAAAGGACTGCAAAGAGTACTTCTAAGGTTAGAGCTTCTCGAAACAGATTGAGAGCGAGAAAGAAAATTAATGAAGATGCCAGCAATTCTGAAACTATTTCCAATAGTGATTCAAAAACTGATTTAAATGAAACACCCAATACTGAGAAAACATCAGACAACCTAAGTAACAGTAATAGTCTGCAAGATTTATCTTCAGATATCATGAGAAATAACACAATGCCTAATATAAAAAATCTTAAAGTTAAACTCAGACCATTACGTTCATCTCAGTTACATTCTACAGCAAATACAAAATCTACTAAATCTAATGACTCTATGCCTTTAGAAAAACAAAATGGAATCATAACATCACAAATGGACATACGCTCTTTTTGTAGTAGTGATATCCAAACTTCTTTAAAAGAATGTAATGTTTCTTTAAGGAAAGATGAGGTTGAAAAGTACATAGCTTTAAACAATTCCAATAGTGATTCTCTTGATGAAAATAGCATTAGTGATGATGATTTTCATCAAATGTCTCTGAGGGATAAAAATAAGTCAAATATAACACATACATCTGCTCCTTCAAAAAAAAGGCAAGTATTATAGCATAGCACGGTAGTGCTATGCTATATTTATTTCCAATGCAACTCCGTAATATTATTTTAATAGGGAATTTAACATTGAACGAGTTATTTACTAGACATTTTCCCACCTTTTGTACGCGCTGCCACAGATTTTCTTCGAAGCACCTAATTGAGTAAAAAAAAATTCCTCCAATCAAAAAAAAAAAAAAAAAAAAAAAAAAAAATGAAAATCTTAGTGATCAATGGACATATTTCCTGTAGCATTTAATAATTTTTACGTGATTTAAAAAGAAATTTTTTTTGTAAGAATTAAAAACGGCATATTTAAGACTTCATATTGGAAGTGAAACGGAGATTTTTAAACATTTTGTACCAGGAAAAAGAATTATTTTCAGAAAATAATAAATATGAAGCATGATTTTTGTAATAAAGAGATATTTTCTAATATTAATTGATGGATCAAGGCGATTTTTAATTGAAGAAATATAGAAAATTAGTAAATTAAGCTTTTTTCTATTTATTGTTTTTCAAAATAATAGAAAATAACTTAAAAATATATATGTAAATAATGGTATTTGAAAGTGGGGTTTCTGACACATTGGCATCTGAAAAAAATCGCGCCAAAGCCAGTATATGATATTTGTGCTGGAATTTTGTACCTATACCACAATTTTTATAATGTCTTCGCCTTATACGTTCGAAGAAAATCAAAATAAATTAAGGTAAATAAAAGTCTCCAAAAATAATAGTATTAAAAAATAATAGTAAAAAATAATAGTATATCATCCTTGGTACGTAATGAAATTAGTAAATCTGCAGAACTAGGCCTTCAAACTCAATTCCTGGCAATTTTTTTAAGGCTAAACCGCAGAATTAACGACTAATTGGCGTAAGACTTTTCGGCACTGCAATAAATTAGCCAATTCTATCAACCTAATCATTCAAATATTTTTTTTAATTTCCAATTTGGCGATTTTTTTAAAATCGCTCCTCAACTTGTAACATTACAAATAATTAATCATTGAATAAAATTTAATTTTGAATTAATTTGTATTAAATTTATTATTCCTATGATTGTCAAAATGATAAGAAACTTACACGATTTAATTTTTAAAACATCACAAAGAGTTTCTGTTGAAAAGTAGCTGTTTTTTTTATATTTCAAGTTAATATTTTTATAAAACTCTTTTGATGCATTATTTGTATGAAATTATAAAATGTAAACTCATTTGAAATATTCATAACGCTCTGTCCTTTGGCACAGATGTCTAATACTTATCACGTTGGCGCAATTTTTTCGAAAATTGATGGTGAAAATTTCGTTTTCAATAGAACAAAACAATTTATATCATTTTAAGGTACTTCTAGGTTATCTCGTCGACCAATTTCGCAAAATTATACAAATCGCCAAATTAATAGCCAAATTATACATATTGACATAATTTTTATTTTAAATAACGAAAAAACAATTAGTAGAATATTAATAAAAATATTAATAAAAAGTGGAAATAAAAATCACTTAATGACATTTTAAACACGTGAATCGCATTAATGTCATTGAATGTGACATTCACGATCATCCATTATTGGCATTTAATCTTATAGTTTGGCGATAATTTTTTGGTCGACGGGATAACCTAGAAGTACCCATTTTAAAAAAGAAAGTACAAGAAAATAATTTATTAATAAGTATACAATGATAGCCGGGTTAGCATGTGAGACACATAATCGCCATTTTGTTCCAATCATGCCAACGTGTTGCATGCACAAGTGTATGCCGCTGAATGCCCCTTAGGCATTCTCTTGAGCTCACCCAGCCCTCCATCCCCATAGTTCACTTCTAGCTATGGCCCTGGGTGAATTACATCAGTAATTGTGACACGATACCGCATAAAGAAGTCCTGAAGATGATACCCTCAGTTAATTTTGAAATGAGTTCACCTGAATGCAATAGTTATTAAAAAACTTGAGATATTAAACAAAAACATAATTTGCAGGACAAATTAAAAAAACCAAGATTTATTTCCTACACTCTTTAAGCCTGAGAAGGGACAGATATTAAGATAATTGATTTATTCATTTCGACATTTAATATTAAATTTTGGTAACAAATAAGTTAAACAAAGTGAACATGAAAAAATAAAAATGCAATTCAAACAATATGATACTTAACCACCCTAAATCTTAGATTCCGTTCAAATGAAATCGAAATAAATCTAAGACTTTTTTTCCAAACTCAACTTGCAAATTTGTATTGCAGATTTTGTATTATGTTTACGGTAAGTGTAAACAAAATGAATAGGCAATCAAAAAAGCAAATGTTCAGAAAAAGTCGGAGATTTATTTCGATTTCATTTGAACGGAATCTAAGATTTAGGGTGGTTAAGTATCATATTGTTTGAATTGCATTTTTATTTTTTCATGTTCACTTGGTTTAACTTATTTGTTACCAAAATTTAATATTAAATGTCGAAATGAATAAATCAATTATCTTAATATCTGTCCCGTCTCGGGCTTAAAGAGTGTAGGAAATAAATCTTGGTTTTTTTAATTTGTTCTGCAAATTATGTTTTTGTTTAATATATAGTTTTTTTAAATCTTGATTTTATGTATATATTTTCTTCCTGGAGATATCTATTTAAATAAAGACAAGGCTTGTATGTTCCTTGAAATTACGTAAATGTTCTTAAAGATTCAGAAGATCTTTTGGTCCTTGAAAATACTTATTTTTACGCAAAAAGTGCTTGAAAAAAATCCTTGAATTTTTCGAAGATTTTTTTTTTTTTTCTAATAAAATTTAATGATTACTGTTGTTCTATATTTTTTCCCTTCTTTTGTTCTTATCAATCAACTAACAAATATCTTAATTAGACAATGACAACCCTTCCTTCCCCTACCTAGTAGGTGGCTATGTCCTGCGCTGTTAGTCAGAAGGATTGATCCATGGATCATAAGAATGTGGCTGATAGAAAGAAAAAAAAAGTCTCTTTTTTTTTTTCTAAAATATGTTATATGGAAATAATTATCAATAATTTTTACAAAACCTGACCCTGCCTCTTGTTCAAACAGTATCGAGTTATATGACCCAATGCAAGACTACCTGAGACAAAGACCTTTGAAGATTTTTAAATTGAATAGATTTTTGTCATAATCTGAAGGTGAAGGCAGAAAATGATTAATGGAAATTTTAATGACAAAAAATTAATGAACATTTTCTTATCCCTGGGGATAAAAAAAAACTTGAAAATTTTGCGACCTATCGAAAATATTGTGCTATAATTAATTACCTCATGATTGATTGAATTTCACAATATTTTTCTGACTATTTGATGATTTTCACGCGATTGTTACTCTAACTTTTGAATTTTCCGTGCATTCTTTTGACGAATAACTACTATTTTTCAGCATTCAAAGGACGAAAATCTACATTTGTTAATATTTGTTTGAGGAAATTTGTGATTTTTTTTCACGCTAAATCAACAAAATTCGCAATTTCTTTCCTTGATTGATTTATGAAAATAGCTTTTTCTTTCTGTGATTTTTACCATGACTGATTTTAAATTTCTTAATTTTTTTCCAGTGATCATTTCAAGAAATTCACTTTTTTTTTCTTATGATCCTTTGCCAAATTTCACAAACTGCTTCTGATAGCAATTGCCTGTTTTTTCCATGATTGTTTTTTGAAATTTGTGTTTTTCTTTTCACGACTGACTGATAAAATTGTTGATTTTTTGTGCGATCGTTCAATTTAATTATATAATATCTGCATGATTGCTTGATTAAATTTGCTGGAATTTTTTTATGCACAACAATTTGACAAAATTCATGATTTTTTTTCTCTAATCGTTACTTGAAATTCATAGTTTTCTCTGTGCAACCGTCAAATACATTTTTTTTCATGACTGACTGTAAACTTTGAATTTTTTTAGCAATTTTTTCTGTTACCGATATACACATTCTTTAACTGTTCATTCTTTTAAATGCTTTAACCAACTATGTATTACTATTTTCATTCATGAAGCTTTATTTTATTTATTATTTACATATTTTATAAAGTAATATATTTTATCTTATTTCATTTTAAAAAAAATCTATAACTGTCATTTTCTTAAAAAAACTTTAATTTTTAATAAATTTATTAGCTAATAATAAAAAAACATACTTTTTAAGATTGAAAAACAAATCTAAACAAAAAACATTCACTTTTGAAATGAATGATGTCACTTAAAAGAATATATTTTTTAGGAATAATAATGGAGTCATTCACAACTGTCAGCAAAAAATTAAAATAGCCCAAATATAAAAATTCTAACAATATTGCTTTTAATACATATCTTGGCTTGCTTTAAATTGGCATTTTTCTAGAAAATTTCAATTCTTGAAGTTTGTTCAGATCGCTACATTGCCAATGAACTCCATGGTCTATATTTTAATCAGAGACATTCATAATCAAACTTTGTTTTGAAATTGTGAATAATTTTAGAAAGCATAAAATGATTTTAGCTTTGTATGTTTTATTTTGCCATTGAGCAAAATTATACCATTCATGGTTTATATTTTAATGATTCTCAAAAGAGTGAATCGTATATTGTTTATCATCATCAATTGTTGGGTAAAATGATTTTCAGCGCAAGTGTATAGATAAACATGCATATTTTGATGCTACTTCTTGCATCATTCAAGTTGTATTTGTTTTTCACAATTTTTCTAAAAATGTTGATCTCATCAAAAACAACATGTTGTAAATGATTTTGTCAAGCAACAAATTTAAAACAATAGTCATAAAAAGAAGTGGCAATAGTCATAAAAAGAAGTGACAATAGTCATAAAAAAAAGTGATGTCACATAAAAAGAAGCGATATAGAATTGCATACTCTAAGTATTTGTTGTGAAAAGTTTATCTTTCACCTGAATATTACTTAGGTCTCACATTCCTGAGATGTATTCTTTTTATCCTGCTGCATTTGATCATACTATGAACAATGCACGATGTCTAAAGTAAACATTCTCACATGCTTCTAGTTCCTTCTATCTGTAGACGTAACTTCCGATTGTAGGAAGTGTGTATTCATTACGTGCATATTATATCATCGCTAAATGCCGTTTTTGATTGGATTCTGAGACCCTACATGCTTTAAAGTGCTTGAGAGTACTATAAATACTTTTGAAGAGCTGAGTCTCTTCTTTCTGTTTTTCTTTACCATGTGTTGTGTGTTCTGCACTATGTCACGCTAATTTTATGTCTTTGCAAGTTGCGTGCTACCAAATGTATAATAGTTGGCTATGCAGGAAAGACTAAGGGATATAGAATTTATAATTCTGAAAAGGGTGTAGTTGAGGAATTTCTAAATGTTAATTTTAATGAAAATGATGTGTTTAATGGTCGCGTCCTGGGCGCTATGGGTCGTAATCTTGAGTACAGGAAAGTTTTTGCCAAAGAGTACAGTTCAATATATTGATACAGAGGAATCCGATTCTGAATCGGAACCCGATCAAACTAAACAATCAGACTCAGTAAAATCTTGACACTCCTGAAAAGGTATTAACTCATTCTGAAACAGAAGTCAGAGAATGAATCTCTCATGCAGAATGATTTAGATTTTGAAAAAACCCCTTGTGGGTCAGAAAAGCTGTTATGACTAAAAATAACTCTCAAAAAGATATATATATGATGATATTGAAAGAACAAATACTAGGCTTCTCATAAAGATCTAGAAAATTATTGTAGAGCTAGAAACATTGAGTGTAGGAAGAATTTTTTTAGTTTTAAAAAGAAAGATAATTATTCTGGTGTAGAACTCCATCCCATAGTTTAGCAGCATGACGCTAATATGACCGAAGTAAAAATACCGTCATCTTATTTTGAGGTTGTATGGTCTCCTTTAAAAAGGAGTAGTCTAGGGCAATGGATGACGATATTACAACCATGAGAGAAAAGTAGGTATGGGAGCTTGTCCCCAAGCCCAAGGATCAGAAAATTTTTGGTAATCGCTGGGTATACTCCATTAAACATTATGAGAAAGGTGAAATTGCTCATTATAGAGCATATTATAGTTATTTGTCACACAGTTTTAGGCAGGAAAAAGGTATCTCTTATGAGGAATTTTATAGCCCATTGTTTTAATTTTCCCTTTTTAGATTATTTTTCAGTATATTAGTTTGTTTCTTTAATTGGGTTCATCGTCAAATTGACATAAACTGTGCATATTTATATGCAAATTTATCTGAAAATGTTTTCATGAGTCAACCTCAAGGGTATGTTGATAGTGATAAGGGTCATTCCATGCCAAATCAACTAGTGACTCAACCTGACCCATTCAGATTTCGATGAAATTCTCAGGAATCATTCTGCCTGATGATATAAACGAGAATATATGTTCAAATTTTTTTTTTTTAGCATCAAAGTTTCATATAGTTAATTATTTAAATTTTGAAAAATCATCATTTTTTGGCTTGCTTACATGTTTTTAATTTTGCATTTCTCAAGTTCTATCAGATGCAGAAAATTTTATGACCACTCATTTCAAAGAGGAGTTTATAAGGTTTAATTTGATATGCAAGTCGACTATGTATAGTTAAAAAATAAATAAAAATTTAAATTTTTTAAAATTTTAAATTAAAAAAATTTTTAGTCATTTTTAAAAATTTTGAAAAAAATGTATGTTTGTTGTAATATTATAAGCTTTAAATTCTCAAATTTTTAGAGTAGGATCTCAATGGGATCAGGAGTTATTAAATAAAAGCAAAAATTACCATTAAAATAGCAATTTAATTCTGTCTATTTTGTTATTTATTTATGATTATGGTAATTTTCAGCTTTTATTTCATAACTGATGATTCCATTGAGATCCCACTCTAAAAATTTGAGAATTTAAAGTTTATAATATTACAACAAACATACAATTTTTTAAAAATTTTTAAAAATGGCTATCTAAATTTTTCAAATTTTAAATTTTAAAAAATTTAAATTTTTATTTAGTTTAACTATACATAGTCGACTTGCATATCAAATTAAACCTTATAAACTCCTGTTTCAAATGAGTGGTCATAAAATTTTCTATGTTTGATAGAGCTTGCGAAATTCATAATTGAAAATATTTATGCAAGTCAAAAAATGATAATTTTTCAAAATTTAAATAATTAATTGTATAAAAATTTAAAGCGATAAACAAAAAATAAAAATATGCTCTAATTTATATCATCATAGAAAATGATCCCTAGCAGTTTCGTTGAAATCGGAAATGGTCAGGTTGAATATTGAATTTTTTTGGTTGATTTGACATGGAATGACCCATAAGTCCAACTATGTTTGTCGTCTCAAGAAGGCTATTTATGATCTCAAAAAAAGTGGACATGAGTGGTATTTTGAGCTTTAGCATGTGCTGAGGAATTAAATTTTAAGAAATTGAAATGGGCAAATTGCATTTTTATATTTAAAAGATGGTTGTTGTATGTGGACGATATTGTACTTTTTGGGCAAACAGAGACTTTAATTTCTGAAGTTATAGATCTTTTAAAATGTAAGTTTGATCTCAAATTATTGGGACGTACAAAGAAACTCCTAGGTGTGGAATTTGTAGAGGGGGATGGTAAATTTTTCATTCACCAAAAGAGTTACATTGAAAAAGTTTACAAAACGTTTAAGGATTATAAATCCCCAATCACTTCTCTCCCAATTTTTAAAGGAGTTGTGTATTCTATGTCAGACTGTCCCAAAGATGATGTAGAACTTAATGAAATGCAGAATATTCCATATTGCAGTCTTTTTGGATGTCTTGCCTTTATAGCTAAAAAGACTAGACTTGACATTTGTTTTGCAATAAATCTTTTCTCCCAGTTTCCGGAAAATCCTGGACGAATTCATTAGAATGGGTGAATTAAGCTACTTGGTTATTTATATACTACTCGAGAGAGAAAGCTTGACTTATCTAAGATTGATAACACTAACCAACATCAAAAATGTTTCGGCTCAAAAATAGTTATTTCTGAAGTGTTTTGTCTCACTAAACATGAAAATCAACATAAAAAGTTAAGATTAGCTCTTGTTATCAAGATAGGAACTAACTTGTAAAATCTCACTATGGCTGTTATATGGGAAATCAAATGTTTGGAAGTTGGAACGCCTAATAGCTGTAATTCCCCTCAACTGCATTCTCTGTGCAGAATCCAACGAGAAGTCAAGATCACAGAATACAGAACTCGTCACAAGAATCTTCTTCATTTCTTTGAGAAGAAAAAACATGTAGTTGCTTGTACTGAAGTTAATGGTTTGATGAATTCAATGAACATAACTCATGATCCATGGAAGTGGAGGTTATTTATAGACTCTTCCAAACTTAGTTTGAAAGCAGTCTTACTACAAACGGCAACATTATTCTTTCCAATCCCATTGGACATTCCGTTCACATGCAGGAATTACTTCTCGAGTCAATCAAATACGAGGATCATAAATGGCAGGTTTGTGGTGATTTGAAAGTAATTGCTTTACTCCTGGGAATGCAATTAGACTATACCAAGTATTGCTGTTTTCTGTGTTTGTAGGACAGTCGAGGTAGAAACTGACACTACATAAAAGACTAATGACCTTCAAGAAATCTAAATCCCTAAGAGAGAAATGTCCAAAATGAGCCTCTAATTGAACCAAAAAACATTTTGCTTCCACTCCTGCACATTAAGCTGGGATTAATGAACTTCGTGAAAGCCATGGACAATGATGGGGAGGCTTTCCAGTACCTTAGAGCAAAATTTCTAAGACTGAGTGAATCAAAGGTTAAAGAGGGAATCTTTGTGGGCCCTCAAATACACACAATAATGAAGAATTCTGCTTTTGATAAAAGTTTTGGAAGGGAAAGAAAAAGCAGCTTGGGAAACCTGCTGGGAATATGTCGTACGAGGATTTCTAGGCAACAGAAAAGCCGAGAACTACCAATCATTGTTGAAAAAACTCCTACAAAAGTACCATGACCTTGGATACAAAATGTCTCTGAAACTTCCTTTCCTCCACTCCCATCTTGATTTTTTTCTCTAAAAACTGTGGAGTTGAAAGGATGAACATGGTGAAAGGTTGTACAAAGATATCTATCTAATGGAACGCAGATATCAGGATCTTTGAGATGAGCCAATGCTGGCTGACTACTGTTGGACTGTTAAAAGAGATACTCCGGCGTTGACATACAAGAGGCAATTCAAAAGTAAACATTTGTAAGAATAGGCTAAAACCAACCACTCCTTTCTGAAAAATGAATATTATTTAGTGAAACATGCCTATGGTATTGTATTTATTACATAGGAAATTTTTCTTCAATTTGCTTTTAAATTGATGTGTGGGATGTTGTGTGTCTTTCTCAAGTGGGCTGTATTGTATCTTGAAAACAAGAGCTAATAAAAAAATTTCATTTACATATTCATTTTTTTCAAACCAAAATTAGTAGAAATTGGTTATACAGAACCAGGAAACTGACAAAAATATTTTTTTTGTTGGCTAGTTTAACCTGAAAGTTAGCTGCTATAGGTATGCAAATTATACCACTAATCGAGACAATAGGAAAAGTATGGGTTTCAATCTGCAAAATATAAAGTAGACAGAGTATAAAACTACATATATAGAATCGTTTGGAATCAAATAACAGAAATTCCTTTCATTTATGGTGCATTTTTTGTTTCTTTTGCTTGGCAAGAAATTCTGTTTGAGTTTCTATGATCTTATATCACTTTAATTGAAAATATTAAAATAAAATAGCTTATTTTAATGAAATATTATCTGGATCTCGGTGAGCTCTTTCCAGAAGTGTTATACACTTAGCATTCTTATATACAGGGTGGTCATAAAAAAACTTGCCGATGTACGGAGCTCTAGCAGCCAGTCTGCTTAACCGATCAAAATGAAATTTCAGGTATAGCTATTCAGAGGTATGAGCTCGAGATTCTGTGAACGACAATAAAATGGTGCTCACGGTTACGGTTATAGATACAGAAACTCGAAAATTTCCAATGGCAACATCCTTTTTTTTTCATCGCAAAATGCTCAGCGCATGCGAAAACCCTAAAGAGCGTTGGAACCGTACGTGTATTGCAAGAAACGGACTGTTATTCACGCACAAAAAACCATTCTCGGAATTCTCCCCCCCATAAAAAAAACTCGATTGGGGTGCAAGGAAAAAATTTGCATATGACACAGAGTCAGTGCACTAATCTCTGATTACAATACAGATCGGAGAAACTAAAACGTTTATTTTGATTACAAATTTTCCACATGGGTGTCATCACAGGCAATTAATGGTGTGGCACCCATGTGGAAAATGTGCAATCAAAATAAAAGTTTTAATTTCTCCGATCTGTATTGTAATCAGAGATTAGTGTACTGACTCTGTGTCATATGCAAATTTCCTCCTTGTGCCCCAATCGAGTTTTTTCTATGCGGGAGAGGATTCGCAGAACAGTTTTTTATGCATGCATAACATGTCCGTTTCTTGCGATACACGTACGGTTCCAACGCTCTTTGTGGTTTTCGCATGCGCTGAGCATTTTGCGATGAAAAAAAAGGGTTTGCCATTGGAAATTTCCGAGTTTCTGTAACTATAACCGTAACCGTGAGTGCCATTTTGTTGGCGTTCACAGAATCTCGAGCTCATACCTCTGAATAGCTATATCTGAAATTTCACCTCGATCGGTTGAGCGGAATGGCCACTAGAGCTCCATATATCGGCACCCTGTAATTTGCTTGTACATATCTATGTAGATATAGTTTATTAACTATGTATTTAATTGTTTTTATTGTTTCAGGAAGAGAGATGATGATTCTTCAAATAATAGTCCTGTAAAAATTAAATCATCATCAAGAATAACTGAAAAAAATTCAAACAGCTCTGTGTCTTCTAAATCTAAAACTTTGTTGAAGACTAATTCTTCCCCAACCTTTCCTAAGAGCAACAATAATCTTAAGAAAGGGTGTGTATGATTTCTTATACCTCATTAGTTGTTCTTCTTATATACCTCTTTAGTCGTCTTTTGAAAATTTTTTTACTCATTTTCTTTTAATTTTTGAAGTGAAAAATTGCTTTGAATGTCATTGAAAAGTTTAATTCCCACAACTGCCCAATTTGGAGAACAAATACGTGACATCTCCTACATAAGAAAAGTCTGTGAGAAATCATACAAAAGAAGCAATTGGCTCCTAAACACAGCAATTTCTGAAGACACTATGAGTTGATTTGTTTTTTGAATGAACTAAGCTTTTTGATTACCTACCTCAGTATAGAGGCAAAATTTTAAGATAATTGTTGAGGATTGCTGCAAACTGATTGATGCTTGGGAATGTCTCAGAAACAACTTTCCACCAGATACTGGAGCTCATCATGTGATTTCATTCTCAGAGTTAATTGAAAGCACCAGCAAAAACATTAGTCTTTTTTTTTTTAATATCTGCGAACTTGTTATGATAATTGAATTAACCATTTGCTGAGAGGACCAGATGATATGTTCAAAATTACATCTAATTATGAATGAGTTGCAAAAGAAATAGTGCTTTAAGTTTGTGATGCTGATGAAAGCAAAGAAATGAATGAATAAGTGAAGCATTCACCAAAACACTTCATGCTTTTTCATCTAATTTTTCAAAGAAAAGGCCTTCAAGAAGTTTAAAAGTTGGCCAGGTTTTGATTGTAGCCACATACAATCAAATTGTTTCTTCAAGAAGAGTTCCAAATTCCATCAATATCATTCACCGTCAGCCCCAACCTAAAGTTGCCAATCTTCTACAAGACGCAGCAGTTCTTTGCTTTCTTGATTAATACATTAGAACAGATGCTAAGACAATTTTTCTCAGGTCAAACATTGACAAGATAATTATGACACTTACTTAGCTGATTCCTTTTCAGGAAAATTGGATGTCACACAGATAAGATTATATTTTCTATGGGCATTCATCATCTGATTCATCTATGGTTTGTTAGAGGATTTTTCTTGTGACTTACCAAGTTCTACATGCATCTAGAAAATTCTCTTTAGTGAATAACTGTTTCTGACATATGCAGTAGACTGAGAGATCTTGAATATTCATACTCTGTATTCATTCTAATAGATCGACACTTTTCAAATGTTTTGGGTAAAAGAAATTTAATCTGAAAGAACTTACTTTGTTTAGTACTGAATTCTAGATACTAAGAATAGGGCCTTTTTATTCTGACACTGTATGCCATTAATCACCAGACATTTTCAATTTTAAATATTTTGTTTATACTTAATTAATTTATACTTAGATTATATTTTTCAATTTTATATATTTAAAAATATGCTTGGATTCTTCTCAACTAGGGATGTACCAAATATTCGGTATTCGGCCATGTTACCGAATATTCGATATCTATTCGGTATTTGGCCATGTTACCGAATATTCGGTATCTATTCGGTATTTGGCCATGTTACCGAATATTCGGTATCTATTCGGTATTCGGCCATGTTACCGCATATTCGATTAGGCCGAATATCAAACTATTCGGTTAAGCCGAATATTCGGCTTGGCTTTTTCTATCTTAGAATAGTTCTTATAATATCGATATTCTTTATAATCCCCTAATCAAGCTTTTAAGCGACTTTGGGAATAATTATTTTGATGTACATAATTCTGTAATGTATTAAAAGGGCTTCTAAAAAATTTACAACAAGAAAAACATTGCTGTCATCTTTGTCATCATTCTCGCTCACATCTTTATTATTAATATCAGATTTCTTATGTAGTTCCCAGTTCTTACAGAAGTTTTTCATCACATTTCTACACATTGGCAGGCACAAGACAATTTCGTACAACCACCCACCTGCCTTAGATTTCATTCTTAGCAACACACAAAGCTTACTGAGAAATGTTATTCATTATTGACAAACACTTTTACAATAATGAAAGGATAAAGTTATGAAAACATGAATGATTTGTACTTTGAAGATTATTAAAAAATAGTCTTCAATAAGAAATGCAAAATAACATGAACTGTTTAATTTAGCATTATTTTCTATAAAGTGTGGACAGGATCAAGAGAATTCAGATTGTAACAGAGAGAATCATATAACTGGAGAGTCCTATAAGTGAGATGTCACTGTATGTTAAAAAAATGTTTGTACATGCACAGATAAAAAAAGATTTCATGCAACTGCTCATATTTCATAAAATACTTAATATATTTATATTTTAATTGCACTATATTGTTTCTACTATATTATTTTTTCTGAAATTGGCATTAAATTTGATTCAAAACCCAGCATGATATAAGAATGCAAGAAAAACATGCAAGATTTTTTTTTAACTTTTTAAAAAAATCCCTATATTTACATGATTATTCATGCTGTTCTTACACAAATCAGTTAACACACATTATTTTAATTAATTTTCCAACTAACATACAGCATTGAAATTATTGAATATTTAATAAGTGAATTATCACATTGCTAGCTAAACATAGAACCAACAGAGTGAAAGTGCACTACCATTTAAGTTGCTTGCATGACAGCACTTGGAGTGCTATTCCAAGGGTTTCGGGTTTGATTCCTGGCTTGGACATTTTTAGCTCTGTCGATTATACCCTCAGTTAGCAATGTTATAATTCAATTATTAAATATTCAGTAAACATGCTGTGCAATATCTGTAAATTTGAATTTATAGCCATAGATCATTTCATGCCTTTTAATTTACAATGTGATCCTAAATATTATTATTTTTCTTTGATTTGTTATTGGCCAATGTTAATAAATCTAAATAGTATATTTTTCAATATTCAGCAGAATGTCTTAAATTGAAAGTGCCCAGTGATTAATGACCATATAGTGTATACTACTACTACTACTACTATCTACTTTTCATATGACAAATGGCAAATTTTTTGCTCAAAAACAGATTATATATATTTTTTTAATTAGAAATACTTTTCTACAAAAGCACATTTTTCTTGTTTTCAAGGATGTATCACCAAGAGGCAAAAAGCTGGTTTGCAACTTTCCAAATAGGAAAATGTTACTTTTTGTAATTAGTATGTATATGTAATTGTATGAATATATGTATTTTTTGTTAATGTATTTTGCACGCCATATGAGCAGAGAATTATAAAGGATTAAGTCTAGTACTTGTTATAGGCCTCTGCAGATGGAAAAATATGCTAGCTTCTGTTTTTAAGCTGATAATTGTTTCTTAGGCTAATTTAAAGAGCTAAGAGACATTATTTTCATTAGAGCTGTATAAGTTTTCTTAAATTTTTGTTATTAACATTTTGTTTGACAATTCTAGTTTAAACTTTTCGTATAATGTTTTCCTTTTAAATTAATAATTATTTTATCCTAAACAGATATTTAAATTAAAAATAGGATTTCATGTAATGAATTTAAAACCCTTAATTTAAAGATGTTGCAAAATTTTATTAACATTTCCGGACTTTGAATTCTGTGAATCATTAGGATTCTTAATCTGTGAGTCTTACTGTTTTTTAAATAGATGACTCTTACTTTTGTTTAGGCAATGACAGGAAGAGGGGCATTGATGAAAACTCATCAACAATATCTTCTTTTATCCATTGTATAATTATCTAAATCAACTTAGTTGTTCTATATCATACACTCATCAGTTTTCATTACTCATGTTTTAAGTATCATATTAAATTACAAAAGTTAATTTTATTTATAATAATACTTTTTAATACAATAGTTACTTAATTTAAACTCATCCTTAAATATTTCATTAATTGTTTATTTTTAATTCAGTTATCGCCATTACACATTGTATTATCATTTCTCCAAATCCTAACTAATATAGCAATCTTTTTTCATTAGCAGATGACTTTGGTGTATTTCAGTCATTCAAATTAATCTTCATCTGTTCATCTTTTTGCATTAAAAACTTTAATGCCAACTCATGATTAAAACTTGTAGTGGATATTTCTCACATGTGTGCTTCTAAATTGAATAAATACCTCATATTTTTACTAAAGCATTGTAATTTTTTCTCCTTTTATGGGGACTCTTTTTAAGAAACTTAGATGTTGGCTGAGCCATGTCTATGGAGTTCTCATTCATTAGTTCATGTAAGTTGTACAAGCTTCTATTAATTTTAAATTAAGTATTGTATTAAATCATTAAGTTTAAAATTTGTTTATATCTGCACTAATTCTCAATCTTTGTCAAGATGTAAGTTATTGACTGCTCAAATCTTTTCTGTGGATATGAATAATAAATCTTAAAACTATTTCTCCCAATAAACAGTAGTTTTACAAATTCTAATATGTCTTCTGAGTTTTTATTATAAATAACTGTTTCCACTGCTTTGATATTAGATATATTTATTTCAAAACAACCTAATTTATAGATTGATGTCAATAAAACTTTACATTTTTAAAAAATAATTTTTTTCCTACTTAGTCTAAGCTTATACTATTTTATATCATATTTAAATCTCTGTACTCACTTAAGTTTCAACATTTTAAGACACATATTATAAAACCATTGCCCACTCCTAGTCACTTGGAACAAGTATACCATGGAAGCATTCGCTAAAGGCAAAAAGTATGAATATGAACTACCAGCAGCATTTGTCGACCAATAAAGCTACTGCCTATTTCAAGCAGCATGTACTGTGAAACTCTGCAAAATGCATTGCAAGTGCGACAAATTAGCATCTATAAAACAAGTAAACAACCACACAGATGAACTGAAATAAAGTAACTTCGCTGCAGAAGTAGAAGATAAATCAAAAAGGAAAAGCACTTTAAATAAGAATATCCATTTAAGCAAATAAACATGTATTGTAATGATAGAAAAAGTGAGGATATGACTAACAATGTTAAGACATTAAAATTTTAGAGCAATAGCTCAAAAATAACTATACATTATAAATGTAAATAAGAACATGCGATGCTTCTTATAAACTTTTTTACTGCTTACTATCATTTTTTATTTCAGTATTTTTTTACATATGGTATAAAAACACGATTTTTACATTTTTTAAAAATTATTATTTGCCACAATAGAGATTTCTATTGTGAGAACAATCAATATTGTTGATTTATGTAATCATTGGCTTTTATGTTTCTCTTTATTGCATTTAGGAACAAATTACCATTAGTTAATGGTAGTCGTACAAGCAAAATTCTTCAGAAAAGTTCTACATGTCAAAAGTCTGATACTCAATCACCCATTAAGAGAAGCCAAAGAAATCAGGTGTGTACTTGTAGTTCTGTTATTAATATATGGTTTTCTCTAAAATAATGATTATTAAAAATGCATTTCAGATTTTTTTTTTTCCCTCTTATATCCTTTTCCAAGAATGGTAATCGGTACAAATCTATCTGCAGGGCTGCCACAGGCAACTAAAATGCTACTAAAAGCGACTATTTTCAGCATCAGGCGACCATGGCGACTATTTTAGGCCCAAAACCATTAAAAAGCGACTATTTCAAGTAGAGAGGCGAAAACAGGCGACTATTTTCGGATTCCAGTGACTATTTTTACTGAAAATAATCCATCTTGTTCTCAAAGCACCTGTAAAGTTATCTTCTCAAACGCACTCGTTCGGTCATTTTTTTTTAACTACGTCATGGCTGCGCTTTGAGCAGCGCTGCAAAACAAACTTTACAGAATTGGAGCTCATCGTGGCACGTGCTCATTTTGTCCCAAAACAGAATAAGTCCGCAATTTTCGATCCTTTTATATTTTGAAACTCCTGCTTTTGTTTTCAACTGCTTTTTTGTTCAGACTTGTAAGAAAACCATTCAAGAACAACTTTTATTTATACATATGCCTATTTTAATTGTATATGCAGACTTTTGTTAATGCAGACTTTTTAAAATGAATTTGAGTACGCTCTATTTTCTTTTCCGTACACAAACAGTAAGTGATCGCTTCCAATGGTGAAATAGGGGAGGCAGCTTTATTGTGTTGATGGATCGTTTCAGAATTACAAAGAAATGTTTTGTTATCATTTGAAATAAATTCCATGTCCTTAGCATCCTACAAACATGTAATATATGGATATGATCAGGGGCATCATTTGGGAGAGGTTATTGAGTGCAAATGACGATCTAATGAGGAAAATCGGCATTTGTATTCTACGACCTTTGACAAAATTCAAGGTATTTTTCCATGGCTACTTGAAGAAATCAGAGATTTTTTTCCAGAACGAATTGTAAAATTTGCAATATTTTTCGCCAGTCGATTAACAAAATCTTTCCGCGATCGTTCATGAAGATTTCAAATATTTTTTTTTTTTTTTTTTTTTTTTTTTTTTTTTTCCATAACCCTTTGCAAATTTTGCAAATTTTTTTTTCAGCGATCGTTTCATGGAACTCGGAATTTCATGATTTTTCCGAGAGAGAATGACTAAAATAACCAATTGTTTCCGCGACCAGTGGTAACATTTACGATATTTTTTATAATTATTTGAGGAGATTTGCGACCTTTTTCCCCGATGAATTGCAAAATTTCGAATACAACCCCCCCCCCCCCAAATCTCCCAAGTGTGTTGGCGATGACCTGGAAGAAGTTTTTACTGCTATGTTTCGTGATCATTGTTACGCATTATGCCTTTCATTGTGAAAGAATCAAACTATAACTGAAGCATTGGAAATTTATTTTCTGTATAACTTGCTTTCTGATTTGATTAATCACTATATTCTTTATTAAGTGATTTGGGCACAAGTGTAAACTCTAAAATATGATGTGAACATTCATAAACTATTATCCAACAAATGCTACTATTTTGGCTACTATTTTCTTCATAGTAGGCTACTAAAGCTACTATTTTCAGCATCACTTGGCTGTGGCAGCCCTGTATCTGTAGTTTTAAGAATAATGAATGATACTGCAACATTTAAACTAGATTTTGTATTTCAGAGGAAATATCATTCTATGCACTGTTTTACAAATTTGCCTATCTCTTGAAGTGATGAAAATTTAAATGCAAAATTGAAAGAAAAATCTAAAAAAATTAATCAAATTAGAAAAATAAGTGCAGTTTCTACATCACTAGTTTATAAAGTATATCTCTAGAAGAATTAAAAAAAAAAAAAAAAAAATAGATTTTTAAATAGTTTTTGTTTTTATAAACTTTTTTATTGGAACAATTTCGACCAACTTTCACAATTAAATTATGTGGATCCATTTCTATGTGTAATTAATAATAGATGAATACACACTTGTTAATGTGAGATAAGCAGCCATATTTGGCAATTTGATGCAAATTTGCAACTGGTGTCTGTCTAATGGAAAATATTGTTACAATTGATATATCTACTTAGATGTGTTTTTTTTTTTTTTTTTAATTCTGATTTGATTAATCACTATATTCTTTATTAAGTGATTTGGGCACAAGCAACATTTAAACTAGATTTTGTATTTCAGAGGAAATATCATTCTATGCACTGTTTTACAAATTTGCCTATCTCTTGAAGTGATGAAAATTTAAATGCAAAATTGAAAGAAAAATCTAAAAAAATTAATCAAATTAGAAAAATAAGTGCAGTTTCTACATCACTAGTTTATAAAGTATATCTCTAAAAGAATAAAAAAAAAAAAAAAAAAAAAAAAAAAAATAGATTTTTAAATAGTTTTTGTTTTTATAAACTTTTTTATTGGAACAATTTCGACCAACTTTCACAATTAAATTATGTGGATCCATTTCTATGTGTAATTAATAATAGATGAATACACACTTGTTAATGTGAGATAAGCAGCCATATTTGGCAATTTGATGCAAATTTGCAACTGGTGTCTGTCTAATGGAAAATATTGTTACAATTGATATATCTACTTAGATGTGTTTTTTTTTTTTTTTTTTTTTTTTTTTTTTTTAACCCAATAACAATTAAAATAAAATAAGCAGATTTTCAACATTTTGGCATACTTTCTTCTGTGCTTTGATTGTACTATTGAAGGAAATTAGAGAACTATTTTTCTTAAAGATAAGCATACTATGTTGCTTATTTCACAAAATATAAGTTATATAGAATTGTGTTTAGAAGAATTTGAAATATTAAAATCTTTATATAGTTTTTAAATCTTGTATGCAACATATTGCTGTTTTCATGTTGAGTTTGATACTTTACTGGCATGACAGAAGAACAAAACTTTTTTTTTAATAGTTTGAAATGTATGTTTTCTTTTATTAAGTTGTATGGTTTTGTTTAACAAAATAACTCTTATTTCCATAGCAGTGTTTTCTGCTTTCCCTAATAATTTTTTTCTAATTATATTTTAGTACAGGACAGAAAAAAAAGTATAACAATTTAAATTTTGTTATTCTTTACCCTTTCCAAAATCAAAAGGCTTCTAAAATAAATCTTAAGCTCATTTTAAACAGTTTGCATTCAGGTAAAACTAGCAATTTAGTCCAGTCATTTAAGCTTAAATTAGGCAAGAATCTCGGAATTCGAGATACCCAGCTGTAAGTCTGTAAATACCTGTATATTGACACCCTAAAAGTTGTCTCAAAACCTACATATGGTAGGGTGTACGCAACTATTAAATTCCAAGGTCAAAGGTCACAAAAATCGCTTTTTGCGCTTTTTTTGTAAATATCTCATTTCCTATAGGTTTTTTGCTATTTGTATTTATTATCAATATTGTAGAATACAAAATTCTCTACAAATTTTGTTTGAAAACATTTTTCATACGTCGAACCGTTTTCGAGATAGAGGGCGGAGAGCGTGCGGTCACAACATCACTTCAGGTCAAACGGTGCCTCCGGTCGAAAACGCGCCATATATAGTTGATGAACTATCGATAAATCAATGATTATAAATATTTATCAATTTTTATTAACTATTATATTATATTTTATATTTTTCTTTATGCATTGTATAATTGTATTATGCATGAAATAAAGTTGAAACGTTCCGAAAAAGTAATGCCGCTTTCCTGTGTTAACAAATCTGTAAAAATAAATGATTGTAAAGTTGCAGTGGCTCCATTATTACTCTTCCAAAGAATTACTGTCAGCAAACAATTTGAAAGTAATCTTGAGGAATATCTTCAATATGATTGAGTCCGTATCCAACAGCTCTATTTGATAATGATGGCATGAGAAAAACAACAAAATCGTCATTGTATGACAACATGAGCCCAATTGATTTTTTTCTCAATGAAAATAATGTGACGTTCATTATTGATGGCGGATTTCTTCTTCATCATGTTGTATGGAGCAGAGAAGTTACTTTATCTATTATTTTTGATAAATACATTAATTATTTAAAAAGGCATTACAGTTCCAAAATAATTGTTGTATTTGACGGATATTCAGACTACAGTAAGAACGTAAAAGCTATGGAGCAGCAGAGAAGAACTGCTGCACTTTCAAAAACGTATGAAGTCTGTTTAGATGAAACAATGGTTGTACCAGTTACTCAAGAAAAATTCTTATCAAATCGAAATAACAAAGATATGCTCATTAATACCTTAACTGAAAAATTACAAGCTGCAAATATTACTACTAAACCAGCCAGAAATGATGCGGATGTTCTTATTGTTGAAACTACAATTGAAGAATCAAAGCCTGAAAAAACTGCAGTTATAATAGGACAAGATATTGATTTACTTGTCATTTTAATTGGGCGTACACTGTCTTACGAACAAGAAATTTTCTTTAAAAAAGTTGGGAAAGGAAATGTAAAAACGGAGATATACTCGACTAAAAGTTTTGATATTATCCTCATTCCAAAACACACATTTTATTTCTGCATGCATTAGGTGGCTGTGACACAACTTCTGCGCTTTTTAAAAAGGGAAAAAAATCATTTTTAAAAATTTTTGAGAAACTGATGAATTTGGATGAACTAGCTGCAGCATTTGAGGAAGAAAATAGTTCGGCCCAGAAATTATTAGAGAGTGGAACTCAAATCTTATTGGCAGTCTATAATGCTTTGAAATCTGTGAAAAGTCTCGATCATCTTCATTATATGCATTACGTCAAGTCTACAAAACTTAATAAATCTGTGCAGCTTTCAATTCTTTCACCAACAAATGCAGCTTCTCATCAACATTTCAAACGTGTATATTATCAAGTTCAAACTTGGTTAGGGCATGATTTGGAACCCCAGGTATGGGGTTGGGCAATGCAAAACGATTTTCTGTAGCCTATCATGACAATTTTACCACCTGCTCCAGAAGATTTGCTAAATACAATTTTCTGCAACTGCAAGAGTGGTTGTGGTTCGCGATGCGGATGCAGGAAAGTGGGCTTGCAATGCTCTTTAGCTTGTGGCCAATGTAATGGGCAAGCTTGTCTCAATGCAGAACCATATCAGAGCGACATTAACGAAGATGAAACCTTTGACCCCGAAATCATGGAACAACTTGAGACAAATGTCGTTGAAGACGATAATGAAGACCAGTTTGAAATTTACCAGCAGCCGAAAGACGACTATGAAGAGGAAGAAGATGATTAAACACATAAATTATAGTTTTTGTACCCTTTATTCCATTTTTTTACTTTTAATAAAAATAAATGTATTTAATAGTATTTTTTAATAAAACGATTAATTCATAATTTGTTTTTTTTTTCATTATGTAAGAAGTTATTAATATTATATTAATTAGGTTAAAATTCAAATATAATTCCTATATTTTCATTAACAATTCTGCAATTACATGGACAGGTAAGTGTTGTTAAATAAATTAATACTGAATAAAAAGTGGATAGGAAAAAAATGATATATGGCGCGTTTTGACCGGAGGCACCGTTTGACCTGAAGTGATGCTGTGACCGCGCGCTCTCCGCCCTGTATCTCGAAAACGGTTCGACGTATGAAAAATGTTTTCAAACAAAATTTGTAGAGAATTTTGTATTCTACAATATTGATAATAAATACAACTAGCAAAAAATCTATAGGAAATGAGATATTTACAAAAAAAAGCGCAAAAAAACGATTTTTGTGACCTTTGACCTTGGAATTTAATAGTTGTGTACACCCTACCATATGTAGGTTTTGAGACAACTTTTAGGGTGTCAATATACAAGTATTTACAAACTTACAGCTTGGTATCTCGAATTCCGAGGTGAACTTACTATAATGACTGGACTAATTTAGAAGTTAGCTTCTGGAAAACAATAACAAATGATATTATTATGATTTTGACGTATTGTTTGTTTTATTTATAGAAAGTTATTCTGTATTGCTATTTCTGTTTATAATTTAAATTTTATTTCTGTTACAGGGGAAACTGAATTTAAGGAAGAGATGATAATGAGAGAAACACAGATTTTTTTTTAAGAAAAAAATTCTCTTTATATTTTCTGCTATGTGGAATATGCAACTTTGCATTGTGTGCAAGTTTGTGAAAAATGTAGTACATGGATTTTATTTTAAGTATAATATTTTAATGATAGTTCATATATTATTTCTTGGGTCATTGATGACATCTAATGGAGATACTCTTCTCTGTTTTGCTGCATAACATTTGAGTGAATGAATAGCAAATTCTATTTGTATATATTTAAACTTCTGTCATTGTCATGACATTAAAAAATTGCATAAATAACCATTACATTAACTTGATTTTTTTTGTTGCACATTTTATTACATGAATTTAGAATATTTATTGAAATACACTAGAATTATTATTCTCAAAGTTTCTATTAATTGAATTTTAAATGTTTTGTATTACTTCTTTTTAGAGTTTCTTTTTTAAGATTTTTTAAAGTCTTTGTAAAAGTAAAAAATTGTCTTTTATTGCAGAGATTATTTGAAAAAGTAAAAGCATTTCTTTTTTCTTAAGTATTGTGAAAATATATTGAAGGGATAATAAAAGAGGATAAAAATATATTTTACGTCTCAACTGATTTTCGTTTATTCGAAAAAGCAAAAAAAAATTTGAATATTAATGGCAATAGCAAGAGATAAACTTCTTTGTCAAATGTGATTAATCTAACTTTGAGTATTCTTAAAATTCTTTCACAAAGTCATAAGTTAAATAGTTATGCCTTACCTTGAAAGGTGTAAATAAATAAAATGAAGTGAATTATCTAGTCTTTATATATAGAAAAAAATAATAATTATTGGATAACTTCATAAACTAATAACTACTTGTTTCCTCTTTTTCTTCTCTTTTTGTAATAGATATCATTTTATTATATATTTATCCATACAAAACTCAAAAGTTGTTTTTTTATAATAAACTTGCCTAACATGTTTTATCATATGTTATTTGAAATTACTATATACAGCAAAATCCTGTTATTCCGAACAGAGTTTAGGAAAATAACTAATTTTTTAAACCTTTTTTTTTTCTGTTTTTAAGCAGGAAAAATTAAAAATGTGTTGAAAAAACTTTCATGGGAAAACATTTTCTAAATCATTAAGTAATATTTACTCATATTGTAATCAAATTTTAAAACATTAAGTATGATTTATTGCCTTTACATGTTTATTCTCTAATTTGATGCCGACACATAGTTGCCTCTGAAATAAGATAATGTTTCTGGCAAGTAAGTAATAGAATAATAATGTTTAATTTTTATTAAAATGTTAGTAAGTAACTTGTTTATTGTCATCATTGACTCAGATTTATGTGTTTAGAAAAAACGTATTTATCACTATGATACTACAATTATAGTTTTCATTTGAAGAGCCTGCTATATATATATATATATATATATATATATATATATTTATTATATATATATAGGGTGAGTCATAATTATCGAAACAATAGGCTATCTCCTTAAATATTGCCTCTAGACCCATACTTCCAATTGCAAAAACTCATAAAAAAGGTGAAATTTCTGATAATATAACTCGCAACTCCATGGGGGGGTCTAGTTGAAAAAATATGAAAATTAATTTTTTATACGGCCCCCGTAGAGCAAAATTCCCAATTAGGAAATTATTCCTTATCCATTCCTAAATTGAACAAAAAAAATTTCATCTCCCTATCTGAAAACCTGATAGAGATATCAAAATCTAAAATTCTCAAAAATTCATGACTTACACCACTTTACCATGCCTGTAAACGAAGTGTTTCTCATCAATTTTCAAAGCAAATAAGGGATCGTCCACAAATTGTAACGTTATTATATGTCGGTTTAAGACCGTGCCTCTTATTTGGCCATAATAAAACAGCATATTGATTTAAAATTGAAACTTGTTTCTAAAACATGTTGATCGTTAGCACTGGACGCCTGAATAAATCGTAATATTTAGGTCCGGTCCTAAACCGACCCATAGGGAAAGAAGTTTAGCCCGGCATGAAATAATGTTAAAATCAAAATCCGGACCAGCCTGGAAAAAAAGCTTAAATCGTAGCCGGCTCAGCCGTGAATTTCTACATAGTTTTTTACGTATAGATAAAAATTGTTTTGCGTGGAGGAGTTCTGACCAAAAATACTTAATATAGACTTTCGTTTTTTATATTTATACTTTTTAATATTAAAGAGGCGCCGAAGGCTGTGATATATTTATTTTATCAATGAATCTATGTTTATATGTAAATGTTTCACTTATATTTTATTATCGCTAACCCATATCCCGTGCGTTGAAGACTTTGAAAAATGTTATACAGTAAAACCTTTTAAGACGGAATCATATATGAAAGAAAAAACAAACAGACAAATGCGTAATAGACAAATGCCCTTCCTAAGAAGGTTAAATGGAGTATATTTTTTTTCAAGTATTATTGTATTTACTTTGCATGGATCAACACATTTTCTGTTTTAGACAGAACTCCGTCATAGGCAATTTTTTTTTTCTCTGGTTTTATTTTGTTTAATTTTTTAGCATTTAAATGTACTATTCTTTAAAAAAAAATAAATTTTAAAGTTTTTTTTACTGTTTTATAAAATAAAAGCGGCTTTAAAATTTATGTGGTTTTCGTAAAAATATTGATTAAACCAAATTTTACTTATTTTATGTACGTATTAGGTCTGTGATTTTAATACGGATTGTTCGAGACCGGGATTAAAAATTTCGTCCAGTGCAAGTCTGGGAAAAAGAAAGCAGTCGCCTCCGGTATGAAAAATACATTAGACCCGGATAGGCGAGTTTTTAAAAAAAAGTAACGTCTCGGTCCTGATCTGACCTGAGCCCAGAATACAGATTTTTTTAACAGCCTCTACAGGACGATAAAAAGCTTGAAGTTGTGAGAGCTAAATTCTTAAAAAAGACTTAATCTGCATCTTAGAAAAGCATTCTAACAACTAATGGGCAGTAAAACAGTACATTTCATTTTTCTGTATAATGAATTATTTCCCGACTATTTCTTGTCTTTAAATCATTAAAAGTTAAGAATTGTTAAAGTAAAAAGTACAAACTTGAAACATGTCATTTTTAATTATTTTACCTTACTTTTGTTTAAAAAAAAAAAAAAATATTATTTACTTTTGAAAATATGATTTTTTAAAAGTTATTATTTTTTAAATAAATATTTTTAATAGTTCTAAAATAAATATTGAAAAACAAAAACCTAGAAACAAAACTAAAATCAGATTTTCAATTTTAGTTAAATAGAAAGAAATTGAAATCCGATAAATAATGTTTGGAGTTACAACGATTTTTAATTATCACATTGAAACCAGTACTAACCATATGAAATTTTTATAAACTTTATGATAAATTTTACCACATGATTTTCTTAGCAAATTATATTGCTAACATACACAAAAAAAGAAAAAAAATCAAAATTCTAACTCAAAAGATTATTGTTTCCTACAACTGTTAAAGTAACATTGTTTTTTGAATTGCGCCCATTTCAATTTGTGTCTAATCCCTTAAAACATGAACAATTATTCAAACGGTTATAACTCTGCGAATTTTTAAGATATGAAGATGCAACTTTTTGTGTATTATTCAGGACTGGATAAGGAAAGTTTCTCTAATTGGAATTTTTATCCTACGGGGGCCGTATAAAAAGTTAATTTTCGTACTTTTTCCAATAGACCCTCAATGGAGTTGTAACTTATCTTATCAAAAATTTCACCTTTTTTTATGAATTTTTGCAATTGGAAGTATGGGTCTAGGGGCAATATTTAAGGAGATAGCCTATTGTTTCGATATTTATGACTCACCCTGTATATATATATACGTTTTTAGTTTTATTTTCTAATTTTAATTTTATGTTCTGATTCTCAGTTCCCTTTGGAGAGCTTAAATTTTTTATGTTTTGAAGTTGTGTGAAATATATATATGTGTATATATACACGGTGAATTTTAAATTAAGTTATTAGATGTAGGACACCCTGTTTACCAAGAGTTGATAAATGCATTTAATTTATGCCTTAAGAAGTCAATTATTAATAAAACCAGCCTATTCCAAATTCTCTCTAGACTGAATAGTGTTTGGTCCCAATTAGTTTGGAATAGCAGGACTATATTGTATGTATACAGTTGAACCTCAAAAATCCGGAACCGTCGAGACCGCGGCGATTCCGGATTTTCGAATTTTCCGAATTTTGGAGGTTTATTAAAAAATATTTTTTATGGCAATATAATAACAATATAATAACAATAAAAAATAACAATGTAATAACAAAAAAAAATGCAATTTTTCCTCCCAGTGCAAACAAATAACGATACTTCCAATACTATATTTTTTAAAGTTTTAGTGATCTTTATTTTTATTTATTTATTTGAAATTTTACAGTATCATTTCATAAATAAGCCACGGTAAAAAAAAAATTAATAATAATAAAAATAAATAAATACAAATAAACAATCATAGAAAAATTTTGTGAATTTCATCACTCATCTAAGAAACAATTAGATATTTTCTTCAACTAATCGCTGTAAAAAAAAAAATTGCTAGTTTCAATAATTAATTAAAGGGAGGAAGAGGGGATCGAATTTGTCTATCGGTCGCTCAGAAAAATTTATCATCGTTTGTGGAAAAACAAATCACAAAGTTTCGATTAATGATCAAGGTAAACTAATGCGAATTTCGTCGAAAGAATGAGAAAATTAATTTTGTATTTTATCAGTCTGTCAAGAAAAAATATCTCGAATTTTAACATGTTTGTTGCCGCTTACCTGAAGATGTAATGATAGTTAAAGCCACAGTGTAGAAGTGCATTTTCCCCAGAAGCCAAGTTTCCTTTTATAACAAAGAATCAGTGAAAGATTTTTCGGCACCAGCGTGTGACTGGCTATTGGACATAACCCCACATCAAACGCTGGCGCGTGAGTGGCTCCTTAACATTGGCGCGTGATCGGCAGCGAATGTGTTAACAAATGATCTCCTCCTCCCACCTAAAAAATTGTCAATCAATTGCAGAAAAAATTGCTAATTCTGTCAAATGATCGCAAACAGAAAAAAAGGACAACTTTTGCAAAAGATTGTTAGTAAATGGGATTTTTTCAAAGGATCGCTAAAAAATAAATAAATAACTTTTTTTCTTATTTTTCTTCCTACTGCATTCAAAGAAATGGAACTGAAACGAACATATCGACATCTGCATGTGTGTGCGCCTGAGGTCAAAGGGCAACGAGTCACTAGGTTGATGAAGTTTGAGAAAGAGCAGGTGTTCATAGAATGATTATGGAGTGTGTTTCTTTTTTTGTTCAGTCAAAAGAAAACAAAATTGTATCTTAGTTTCTTTAGTTATAAATATACAGGGTGATTAAAAAAAATAATCATCCTGTATGGTTGAGTGATTTTATTTGAATTAAAATACATGAAGCTTCAAGTCATCAACGTAACTCGTCAACTCTTCCGATTTCTTTCTTTTTTTTTGGGGGGGGGGGGGAGTGTTTTTTATTTTTTTAATAATTTTTAATTTTTGTAATAATAAAGTCTTTAATTAACGGCAAGTCGTTACAATCAGTGTTCTCGCTGTCGCTCGCCAATGTGCCAAATTGCGACTAAATTCTTCGTTTGGCGAGTAAACAAGCGATTAGATTCGCCAAATTGCTAGTGCTCAATTTTGGTTTTTTCATTTTGGTATTTCATACATATGCATATATATTTAATGTATACATATTTTATATTTGTAGCGGATAGTTGAAATTAGATTAATAACAATCGCTGTCACAGTTATAAAAACTTGGGTTATTTTAGAACATATTGAAAAAAAAAAGAAAGATATTAAAGAATTAAAAGCTTTTTTTTTTGTGCTACACAACCAATCTATTTTGCTAATACTTTTCTCATTTGGCGAATGTTTTTCATTTTTAATTAGCCAAATTACTAACATTGGTCAAATGTCAGCAAGAACACTGGTTACAATATTAACTAGAGTATATCTACATATATTTATTTAGTATTTAGTTAACAGAATTTAACTGCAATTGATGAAAATTACACCTATGTCTTATTTTAAAAATTAATCAAACTGAAATCGGAAAAATGTCCGGTTTTTAGAAATTTCCGGAATTTGGAGGTCCGGATTTACGAGGTTCAACTGTATAAATAAAGTAAAAAAGATCCTTTTTATTTAAAAGCACTTTTTAAGATAAATTTAAAATAATGAGTATTGTTGTATGTTTATTGTTAAAAGTCTAGCTTGTTTCATCCAAAAGAAGAATTAAGATTTTAAATAAAGTTTGTGATTTCTGTGTTTCATTTTATATAATAATCTATCTGTGTTTTGAATTTTTAATATCAGGTTTTCACCTGTTTCAGAGTGCAAAATTATTATCTTGTAGCCCTTCTAAAAATATTATAGTATCATAGCAAAAAAGCATTCTATAAATCCAAGTTTTTGGATGATGAAGAATTTTAACAATTTAGATCAAGTAATTAAAATTTCAGCGCAAATAAGATTCTTTTTTCTTTCTAGAAAATTAGAATTTAAAAAATATATTGTATCGCTGCAGTGTATCATTATTAATATATAATAAATTGGTGATTTTAAAAAGAAAAATAACATTCTATGAAACAAAATACTTTTAGATAAAGAATCTTGAATTTTCACTCTCTGGCATTAAAACTTATGCCAGAAGTAAAATATTTCTCTGAAAGCTGATAAATCACTGATAAATTATAGGATTTAAAACCCTGAAAAGAGAAAATTTTCCATATTGATTTTTTAGCTTTTAATTTTGGATTAATTTCAATGTAAATTAATGTAAGTTTCTTTGATTAATTTAATGAGAAGGAAAATTTCAGTGTCAAATATAAAGATCTGTATTTTTTTTTTTTTTTCCCAATACAATGTGTGCATTTAGTAAAATTGTATAATTCTGTTTGAAATGGCACTTTCATAACTGCTTGTTGTATTCAGATTAATAGGTATACAGTAACTTAATTATTTATTCAATCTAATTGAAAGTTCAAAAATATCGTCAAGTGTGACGTGGGGCGGGGGCTTTTTTAACATGCTGATCATTTAGTTAAACCTCTTTATAAATACAATAGATTGATTGCATTTTATAAAAATGATTTTCAGAATTCATTTCTGTATACAAATTCTGCATTTCTTGTTACATTTTTATTCTGTTGGATTTTGACTGCAGCTGTGGCTTAATATTTCCATGATAGCAAGATTTTTCTTATTACAGCTGTAGTGTTGACTTAGAAAAAAATGGGCTGCCAGGTGGGAAATTTTACAAAAGGGAACACTATTCAAAAAAAGGGTACATTTTTTCATAAATAAAATATTCTAAAAAAGAGCCTTTTTTTTCCCTTCTAAAAAGGGCATACTTCTGAACTTCTTTGTTTAAAGTCCCCTAGTGTTTACGATATTTTTACCCAGATCAATTGAATTGCCATAGGGTGCATAGGAAGTTCTAAAAAAGGCTGCCGGGCACATCGGAAAGGTTTAAAAGAACAGCTGGGTGATGTGCCCTGGTTTAGAGTTAACGCTACAGCTGTGACCCACTTGGAAGATTTTCCAGTCTCTTTTATGTTAATTAATGTATAACATTTTTTAATGCTTGTTTTAACAAGCCAAATGCAAAAAGTCCATGATGTAAGTCAAGGGATATTACAGGTATTTCTTTAAGTGGGACACAATTTATTCCAGTTTGTGATTGTTCCCCCCCCCCCCACCCCCCACCCCAATTATTCAACAGTTGATTTGAGAGTGTGACTAGAGACTTTTTCAATTTGAAGCTGGAATTTATTGATATATTTCTTCTTTGGAAATTTATTTTAAACTTTTTTGTTGATAATAAAGTGAATTTAGTTTTACTTAATATATTTTTTATATATTATACATCTTTTTTGTGTTTTACTTTATTTTTGTAACAAAATCCAGCAATAACTTTACTTTTACAAATCCATTTAATTGGGTTTTATCTTCCATTGATTGATTTTTTAAAAATGCTGCTAGATGTTTGTTAAAGCGAATATTACTAAGTCACCACTCAGAAACATTGAAAATACTTCTAAAGATGATTTAAGAGGTATGAGATAAAATTAGCATAATTATGCTAAAAAACATTCTACTACCAAGGAGTTTTTGAGTGAATTATAGCTAAGATTCAAGGCCATCCAACTGAATGAAAATAATGTACAAAAGACAGACTTCATCTGTAGAAAACAACTATGATATTGATTTCTATAAAGTGGATTCCATCATAAAATTCTACACTTCTAATTTTTTTTTTTTTTTTTTTTTTTTTTTAAGTAATTATTGATATTAGTTGGTTTCAATGAAAAAGGGAAAGAATCTGTGGCAAAAATAATTTTTTTAAATGCTCTTTACTTAACTGAGTTAAGTGAACGAAACTGTACATATGACGATGATATCTTTATGACTCAATTTCTCCTATACTGTACCATCTAATTCAGCATGATTATAGATACCATAGACATTGTGTTCCATGTTTAAAAAAAAAGAAAAAAAATCAGATGAAACAAATTGTGTTAACCACTGGTTCTTAGAGATACAATATGAAAATGCAATATCTTAAAAATACAGCAAATGCAATAATGGAGCTCTGCACATTTGTGCCCAAGGAACATTTAAACGATAATTAAAAATAATGATTTTAGTGAAATCCACCAGCTTTATTAATAAGGATGCATATTTTCTTTGACATATATGTCAGAAAAATGAAATTTTCATTGATACATTGGAAAAGGATTTAAAAAAAAAGATTAAAATATACTTGAAACCTCACTAGTTTTCATGTTACATAATCTATAAAAATCAGTGTATCTTTCAATATAATGCTACAATTTTTTATCATTTTGTATGACACTTGATATAAGTACATTTCAGAAGCTGGGTAAAGATACTAGCTACTTTATGAAATTTCTCAGGGTACTCTATGTCCTCCCCCCTTTTTTTTAATTACTTGCCTTTTTTATTTCTTAATATATATATATTTTTTTTTCTATTGCAGTTGTTTCTTATTTGTTCCCAAACCATAAAAACTGCTGCAAGAATTTAAGATAAAATAATATCACTCACCTGCAAAAAAAGGTGACATATCTTGCAAAAATTCATTTTGCATTTTGTTCCATTAATAGGTCTGTCATAGGTGTGTCTTGCTATGCAACAAATTTTATAAGTGTAGCTATATGGAATATAACTTTATTGCACTAAATGTCCATTAATGACTAAAGAAGAGGAGTGGATTATATGGGTAAGTAAAATTATTCAACCCTCAAAACCTCATCCTATGACTTCATTCTTAAGGATTTTATACTCTTATGCATTTTTTTTTTCCTGCATGTAGAGTTACATGCTTTAATTTCATGTTACAGTAAAATCATGCAGATTTTATTTTTCCTTTCCTGTGAAATCTACATCTTTATGAGTACTACTTCTGTGAAATACATTTGTTAAAATTGTCACTTTTCTTGCAGGTGAGCAATAAGTGCTTTGGTTTTAAAAGTAAATAAAAATTCAATTGTATTCACATGCAAACTTTTAATTTTTTACATTCAAAATACACTTCACACAGACTGAGCACATTTTAATGCACATTTTTTTTTCCCCATGTAAAATTCTTAAATTAAACTATAAATGTATTAAAAAAATGTGTTTTAAATTAAAACATCTATTATAATACTGACATTTAGAGTTTAGGAAAAAATCAAGTAATTATAACTTCACTTTGTATCAGATGTTTTCAGTGTAACATCAAACTTACCCTAAACAAATAGCTGCTAAGTTTGTTCCTATACTACAGCTATATCTTGCAACTGGATCTTATAACTAAATATGTTGATACTTTAGTTGCAGTGGTAATATTTTACATGGCTTACATTAAATAGGAAATTAAACATAACAACCATTTTATCAGAATCTATTCTTTCTTTTTTGAAACAAACCTTCATGACTGGCATTGCATCTGAAACGGTTTAGAAAATGATGCTATTTCCATGTAATTATTGTAATTTTTATTTTTATGTATGAAAATATAAATCTCCATTTAAAAATAATGTTTTATCGATGAAGGCTATAATGTAAAGACTTTTCATTATTTCTGATTGATGTTCTATAGGCACAAATTCACAGAACTCTGTTATTGTAATTGCTGCATATCTGGAATATTGCATTTTCAATTTTTTATCTAAAAGGTCCCATAGTTAACATGTGTTGTTATGAAAATGGCTCTTTATGAAAGAAGATATGCAATTTTGACAAGCAAACTCTAAAACAACTTAAAACAGTGCATTTAAACTAACAATACAAATTTCATAACAATGAAATATTCCAGATTGCCTACTGTTGGTCATAGTTTTTGACAGCCAAAAACCTACCAGTGTTATTGATTAAGGATAACAAATAAATATTTTCTCACTTAACTCAATTGTGTACATGTCCAGCATGCACCTCCCTAGTTTAAAAATTACCTACATGTTTATTGATTTAATTGTAGAACATCTTTTATTTGTTTAATTTTTTTTTTTTTTTTTTTTTTTTTTGTGTGTGTGTGTGTTAAAGTGCAGTAGTTTATAGAAAAGTGAAAAAAAAATACTATATCATACCAAAATCATGTATAAAATAATTGTACTGAAAAAAATTACTCAGCTCTCGATTTAAAATAATGCATTAAAACTTGAAAAATAGATACCCATTATTATTAATATTTAATTCAGGCCAGAGCAACATTATTTAGCTTGGGATCCTTTTAATCAGTAAAATGTTCTATAAAGTAACCTAAATGCAGAGCAGTGTTTTAGAAGTGTGCAGCCACACAGAATCTCACACCTAGAAAAGCCTCGTGCTCAGGTTAAAAAAGTTACTTTAAAAACACTTAAATATGTATATATATATATTTATTGCTGCAAGTTTTTTATTTCGTAATTAAATTTAGATATTTAAAAATAGTTATTTATAAAATGTAAAACTTTTATCAATAAAAAATTAAGTGCAGAATTCAAAAACAGAAAATATTATTTCTAGTCTATTCTCAAACTGTAGGCATAGTTATATTTTAGTTTGTAAACAAGTTGCAACATTGTTACAGAATGTGTGGAATAAAATTTTCTTAACAGAAAAACAAAATAAAACTAGCTGCCACCTTGCAAGTGTTAATTAGACAACAGTTCTGCGCTTCCCCTCATTGCAGACATATTGGCATTAATTCAGTAGTCAGTGTTGAACAACAGTAAGTGATTAATTTTATTTTAGTAGTATCTAGCATTTGAATTAAACACATTCAATATTCTTGATGCTGTTATTTCATGAGCTCAAGTATTTATCTAAATTTTTCCATGACTACTGAAACTTGTGAGATATTTGTTTGATCATCAATAATCATGTTTAGAAAAGAGGAAATATTATATTTTTACATCTTCATGTTTAATATGAAAATTATAATCAATAGCCACATTAAATAATTAATCGCTTTATATTACTTCATAAGGATTTAAATATTGAATTCAATATTAATGTTAAATTCTGTGAAGGAATGGGGTGCGAGCAATTATTCCTTCCTGGTAGGGAATAAAGAAGGATTCTAAGCAGCTTAAGTTGCACACATACTAGTCACTCGTTCCCAAGGAGTGAAACATTTAGCAGAAGTTTAAACAAAATTTAAATGTTTGCATTTTTTCAAAAAAACTTTTGAATTAAAAAAAATACTGTAAAAGCGTTGATTATCCCCAAGTTGGGACTATATCAGTATATGTTGTGATCATACAAGTTGGACTTCCCTAATTCCGATAAATAGACAGGCAATTTAAGGGATGTTCCTGACTATACTAAAACCTTTTTACATTATTCAAGCTTAGGACAAATAATATCAGTTGCTGTTTGCTTAAAAATTGTTTTGTCTATTTTTTATATTCTTATCATTATTTTTATCTCTCTATCTCTCTTTTTTAATCACTTTATGAACTGAAGAGATTATAAATTAAGCAAAAAAAGCTTTTAATTGCTGTCTGCTTCATCCAAGACATTCTTATCAATATTGCCACATCTCTAATTCTTCTTAAATGCATTAGTTAAATAGTATCAGCCTTCTTCTCCCATTTGAGCCATTTCATAGCTATTACCAAACATTCAAAGGCTTTTTTTTGTGATAGACCTGAGTTATTTACATAGCATTCGTTTTTATTTTCTTCAATTTATTTTTCATCATAATTCTCATTTATAATCTCATCATCATTTAAAAATCTTATATCCAGGGTCAGGTATTTCACTAACCATTCATTAATTTCCTTTTCTTCATAGCTTAGAATTTTTGTCATTTCCTTTATTATTTAAAACTCCTTATTTTCTAATCCACTATCAGTTTTTTTTTTTTTTTTTTTTTTTTTTTTTTTTTTTTTTTTAAATTGTATTCCAAACTAATGGATAGTTGGGAAGTTACTTAAAAAAAGGTTTTGTGGAAAATAGGCTCTTTGCATAACTAAAAGTTCAGTTAATTTTTTTTTTTTTTTTTTTTTTTTTTTTTTTTTTTTTTTTTTTTAGAGAAATAGGCTGTTTGGATGATTGGAAGTCAGTTAGTTGAAGTTCCAGTAATCAGTATTGTACTGTAATTGGTAAAATATTTTTCATCAAATTTTGACCTTAAAACCTATTAGAATAATGAAATTTTCAGAGGACATTTTTCAATCTCCCATGTTCAGCTTTGAACCAGGAACCTTTTGAATTGCAAGCAAATGTGTTGCCACTAAGCCACCTAACCTGCTCAAAAAAAAAAAAAAAAAAAAAAAAAAAAACAGAAATTAAGGTTTTGTTTTAAAATCTAAATTGCTGAAATGGTCAGATGGAATTAAATTAATCCATTTGATAGTTTAAGATTATGTAAGACTTTTTCAAAAAAATTTTATTTGCATGTGATCGGAAGTATTCAGCTGTAAGTATGCAAAATTTCAAGTCTCTAACTTACAGTTTCTAAGAATAAACTCTCAGAGACAAACAAAGGAGTGATACTAATAGAGTTTACTCAAACCTGAAAATTAGTGGCAACCTCGCAAAAGTTCTTGCAACTAGCCTCGCTTTCGCTAGGGATGGTTCTGCCTAAATGTTGAAATTTTGTGTAATAAATGACAGCAAAAATAAGATTTTCTCCTATGCTTTGCATTTTTAGGCCAACTTAGTTTAACTACAATGATAATTTTAAGATTTTTTTTAAATTTCTTAATTAGTACTTAATTAATATTTATTATACTATGTACTTTTTTTTTAAATAATAGAATAGGCAGGATGTTTTTTTTTGGGGGGGGGGGGGGGAGCTTGGCTATGGAGCTTGCCCCATGAATTCTTCTGTCCATGGCTATGCTATTAATTATGTATTGATTGATTTATGCTGTAAATTTTACCTGTTTACATATTGTTTTTTCCTTTATAAATTAGTTTAAAATGCACTTAGTATATACAAAAACATTTTTATTGGTATTTAATATTTTTGTCTTATAACTTAGAATGCAGAAAAACTATATTACTGATTAGATAAATACTATGTATTTCAGATCAGCCAAATATTTGGTAAATTGTGGAAAACACCATTGGTTTATTAAATACTTGTCTGAATGCATTGTTACCTGTTAATTAATTTTTTTTTTTTTTTTTCATATGTATTTATGTGCATTTGTTTGTGTAAATAATTGTGCTTTTGAAATATGGGATTTTTGCTATAAAAACACCAAAATTTAGTCTAATTAATACTTTAAGTTAGTGTTTCTCAACCAGTTTTTGTCATTTTGTGGTTAAATGTCTATGGCATATTAAACTTATGACAAAAGTGCCTTTCTTAGTTTCTTTAGTAAAACAAAACACATTGAAAATGCTCTAGTCAAGCTTTATTATTATTATTATTATTATTATTTTATAAATGGAAAAGAGAATTTGGTTTCTATTAAAAATCATTTTTTGAAAAAAAATTTTGTTTCAAAACAGGGTTTGAAATTCATTTTTTTCAAGGAGGGGTGTCTCCCTTCCAACTTTTATAAATGGATGGGAGTTGAGCTGTTTAGCAGAGAGAAAAAAAATCTTTAAAACCCGCTGTTGTTTTGTGTGCTATTTAAGGATTTTAAATTGGTAATTTAAATCAACAACTAAGAGTAATTATGCAAAATGATTCTTTTTTATTTAAAAAAGAAAAGAAATCAAGCTTTTATCCAGTTAATTTTTCAGTTTTCTACCAAGTCATGGGTTCTTAATAAGGTTGTTAAATGAATTTCTGAATTTGGATTTTATTAGATTTTGGGCCCTGAATCTTTTTTCACATTGTGAGCTTGTGACAGCAAAACAAGCACAACATTTATAACTTTAAAAATACCAGAAATGTATGATTCTGTCTGCTTAAAAATTTTTAAAGTTTTGCAAATCAAGCATGCCTTTATTTTTAACTATTTAAAATTTAGTGATGGTATCATAATATCCAACTTTGAACAAAATACTTCATTATATCCTAAATGGAATTATTGTCAAAATGTAATTCCCTGGTGTTTTTTTTTTTTTTTTTTTTTTTTTTTTTTTTTTTTTTTTAATACATGTAGGGGGGAAAAATCATGAATTTCCTTGATTGGTTGAGGAAAGAATATTGTGAAATTCATCGATCGGTCTTGGAATAAAATCGCAAAATTTGCCGATCTGCCATAGGATAAAATTGAAAAATTTGTCAGTATGCCATGAGGGAAAAAATTGCAAAATTCGTCAATTGATCATGAGAAAAATTTGCAAAGTTTGCCAATCCATCACAAGAAAATTTGGAAAAATTCGCCAGTCCGTCGCAAGAAAAAAAATCACAGTCATTAGTTCAGAATAAATTAATTTTATGTATAATATCAGATTAAAAAGAAAAACTATACCTATAATAAACATAAATATTTATGTGTGTGCTGTTTTCTAAAGAGATTGCTGCATTTTTTCCATGACTTACTGATGGAATTTGAGTTTTTGTTTTTTCATTATCCTTTATGGAAATTCACATTTTTTTCAGTTATCCTTTGACAAAATTCATGTTTTTATTGTGATTCTCTTACGAAATTTGTGTTTTTCAGATACTTTGACAATATGTGCAATTTTTTTTCACGATCCCTTGATTAAACTCACATTTTTTTCTGTGTTCCCTTGTTAAAACTCATGTTTTTTTCAAATATTTTGCTGAAAATTGTGGTTAGAATCATTTGACGAAAAAAGCATTTTTCTGCGATTCTTTGCTAAAAGTAATGTTTTTCCTGCAATCCTTTGCCCAAAATTTCATTTGTTTCCATGATTCTTTGCCAAAAATCACATTTTTTCCACGATCCTTTGAGTAAAGATGCATTTTTTTAAAGTGATCTTTCAACAATTTTTTTTTTTTTTTTTTGATCCTCAATGAAATTTGCTTTTTCTGTGATCTGACAAAATTCATAATTTATTTGCAATCCTTTGATGACATTTATGTTTTATTCATGATCTTTTGGCAACATGTGTTTTTTATTTGCAATATTTTGACAAAATTAGCAATTTCTTTTTTTTTTTTTTATTTATTTATTTTATTTTATTTTTCATTTATTTATTTATTTATTTTTATTTTTATTTTTTTTTTTTTTTTTTGCGACAAAATTGGTTTTTACAGTAAAAATTTTTAGACTATTTTTCCATTGTTTCCTTAAGTCCAAATTTCTGTATTAATGACCGATTTTCCTTAATTTTCGGAATTGAATGCCTTAAACTTTTGGAAAATTTAGAATAGAATCACCAATTTGAAAAAGAATGTGCCAATTGGTCATGGAAATAATGCAAAATTTAACAATTGATCTCAGGAATAAAAAAAAAAAAAAAAAAAATTGAAATTTGTCTATTAGTTGTCGGAAAAAATTGTGAATTTTAACAATAGTTCACAATAAAAAAAAAAAAAAAAAAAAAAAAAAAAAAAAAAAATGCTAAATGTGCCAATTGATTAAGTGAAAATATCATGAAATTCATGTTTTCACGGAAGTTGATCGCAGTTTCAAAATAAAAAAATTTCTGATAAATGAAATTTTTTTGGATGAGAGCCTTCTACCCGTTTGGGTGGGAATCTCGCCTCCTGCCTGAAATTATAGTCCTGCAAGAGAATTTTTTTAGATTTGTGCAATTCTATTTCACATGCTTGATTTGATAATCCAGTATAGTGTATAATAATAGGTTTTCCCAAAACAATGTGAAATGATTAAATGTGATTGTCAGTTTAGGATTGGAAATCCAGCATTGGTTTTCAATCACAAATGACAGAGGTTTAATCAGGTTTAAAATATATAAAATCAAACATGCAATATTCAGGAGAGAAGAAAATAACCATTTGACAATAGCAAAAACACAAAACAGATTGTGCTTTTGTCCCCTTTTTTAATTTGCATAGTATGTATGATGGAAACCAACAATATTACAATCACCTGAAAATTAAGTAAACAAGTTCATTTCTACAGTGAGGCTGAAAAAAATTTCTCATGATCTTTCTCGTTATGGGTACAAGGATGCTGCTTTTTGTGCCAAATGGCAGAATTCCACTTTTTTAAGGATCTATGATTTTTGTTAAATGATCATGGGAGGAAAAATTGTAATTTTCATTAATTGATAGTCAGCAAAAATTCTACGATTTCCACCAATTGCAAAATAAATCCACGATTTTCATCAAATAATTGTGAAATTAAACAGTGATTATGTCATAATTATAAAATGAAACAGCGATTTTCGTCAAATGATTGTGAAATTAAACAGTGATTATATCATATAATTATAAAATGAAACGGCAATTTTCGTCAAATGATTATTGAAATCAATCAATGATTTTTGTCAAGTAATTGTAAAATAAAAAGGCAATTTTTATCAAATAATTGTGAAGTTTTTATAAGAAACACTACCTATTGCAGTCGTTATTATGGTACGACTTTTGAAAAATTTCTTCATAACTTTTCATTATATGACCCCAGGAACCCCAGATCACCCCAATCTCAAAAGTTTATATGTATTTCTAAATTTTGTCCACACAATAAAAATCACAATTATGCACAAATCGTCTTCAAAAATACATTGAGATGGTTAATATCTCGACGGGGATTCTAAATGAGCAAAATCAACCCTAGGGGGTGAAAATTGAAAGAGTTAAAAAATTTGACGCCTTAACATGGCTTTTACAAAACTAGCTCTTACAAAACAATGACAGGAAAAAATGATCATTTTTCATTATAACAGTTGCCAACAATTTTTTTTTTTTTTTTTTTTTTTTTTTTTTTTTTTTTTTTTTTTTAAACCACAATAAAATTTTTACTACAACAATTACTTTACTATTGCAAGATTTGCTTGTAAAAAATGGAAAAAAAAAAAAAAAATGATGAAGTTAAGAAAAAATTAGCAAGATTTCCACATGAAAATGGAAAAAGAAATAAATAGCTTAACAGATTTTTTTAAAAAAGCAAATGTTACATTCATATTGAAAATACAATGGACGAAAAGCAGGTTAATATACAGGGTTGCCATGCCACCTGGTAAACCGGGAAAACACAGGGAATTTTAAATCTCCTCCCAAAACAGGGAAAATCCAGGGAATTAAAAAAAATCCTAAAAAATCTGGAAAACACAGGGATTTTAAATCTCCTCCCAAAACAGGGAAAATCCAGGGAATTTAAAAAAAAATCCTAAAAAATCTGGAAAACACAGGGAATTTGGTAATGGCAAATTATAACATTTCTAATTAGCCTTCATACACGCTTATATTTTTTCGCACTCAACATGGAATAAATGCATTGCAGTATAGGGAAAATACAGGGAATTTTTTTTTCAAGATTAGAGTGGCAACCCTGATATATGACGTCATGTGAGTTTGTAAAAATTATAGTTTGTAAAACATGATAAAAACCAGACTATGTTAATATTAGCATATTTTAACCTTTTGTAATTCTCTGATTTTGTTTTTGCCATTTTTATATCTATTCCATATGTATATGCATTTGTGTATGCATGCATATTTGCATATTAGAATTCTCACAAAAGGTTTAAGTCTCTAAAGCTTATTCTCAGTGATGAAACTGGGTTTATCTATAATGTTGATTTAGTTTTTATTGGTGAAATTTGTACTTAATTTTGAAATTCACCTTCACTTGTAGACCAAGCTGGCAGGGATTTTTTTTAGACATTATTCTTATTAAATTTTTCGCATATATCTATACTGCATAAAACATTACTATCAGAATTAAAATAAGTATATATTTCAAATATTTCAATTTTATGTGTGTTTTATTATATAATTTTCCTGAATATAAATTGATTTCTATAACGAAATTTCTTCATAACGAAATATTTAAGTGTAACTATGAGACTTTGTTAAATAAAATCTTCACTGTAGTTTAGATAGTTCACATTGTAACAGCATACAATATTTAAATTTCTCTATATTTTTTATTAAATTAATAAAATTTGTGCTTTTTCTTTTAAGTTACATTAAATTTGGTCTATTCTGTAAAATATGAGTGTTGTATTAAAATAAGATGCTCATAAATAATGTTACATACACACATTCTGACATCAGCAGAAAAACACCAAAAATAGAATCTGAGGACCTCAGAATCTAAGGGTATTCTAATATACATACATACACATACACACATATGGAATAAGTTTTAAAATAGTTAAATGGTATCTCAAAACATCAGAATGTTAAAATATACTAATATTTCCATAATTATGTTTTTATCATGATTATATTTTTCTTATATTATATATATCCTGTATAAAAAGTGATATATTTTTTATTGACCTTTATTATGCTGCTTGCAAATAATGTCTATCTAATCATTTTTATATTTTTGATGTGATATCACAATGCTTTAATCCAAGTCCTCTTCTCATTTTGAAATGTGACATAATTAATCTATAATCTAATCACTCTATAAAATTTTTATCTGGTTTGTACTTCACTAGCTAAAGTATCAGACATTGCCTTGAATTTTAGGAATGTTAGTTTTTAAAAATCTATTTCAATATTAAAGATACAATATAAAACACACAATAAAAACAGTAGTCAAGGTGTTATACACATGAATCAAATAAAAATCCAATATAAAAATGTATAAATTTACATAACAGATGCAAAATTATAAAGCTATAAGTAACCTTATTTTCATTCATTTTGGAGTAATGATGTTAAAATGTTAGCAATTGCTATAACAAAACTGTTTAAATGTGATAAGAAATTGCTGTTAAATTGTTGGTTTTTATTAGTTAAAAATTAACTATAAATTATTTCAATTCCAGATTGCTTTAGTTGCCTTGGCTATGTTTTAATACACATGTACGTAATCATTTCATGATTCTGTTTTCCAAACACTTTTATTGCATTTCCAATTTCCCTTTTCCTTCTGGATGAAATCATCTTTGATAGAACCCTACTGAATTTTTTTGTGCTAGAACTTAAATCTTCTTATGAGCCATGGCACATTGGTTGAGAAACATTGCTCTAAGCATTTACTTGTTTTCTTCTTATACTTATATTAAAATTGTTTACATTTACGCAATTGTTTCGATAGACTTAAATCTGTTTCATTAAATTAATTATTTATATGTTATATGTAAGTTTAATTTGTAAATATTATGTTTATTACATTTTCATGCAAATAAAAAACCTCCTTTGTAACCATAGTCCATTAAGAGTATGAATTTATTTGCAAAAAAGAAGATAGAATTTGGAAAGTAAAATTTATGTATTCAGAAGCAATACAGCAGGAAAAATAGATTATTTAGACCTTGCAGATTAATCTGACAGTTTTGCCTTCTAACCAACAACCTTATGTTAACATGTTCACTGAACTTCAGTTTTCACTGCAATGCATGCATTAATTAAATTAATGAAATTTTATAAATTTTACTGTATTTTTAATCATTCAGCCATTGTTAATATTTACAAGCATTATCTTCAAGTACTCTATTACATTTTTAATATCATATTGAAAGAAATAATTCTCTTGTTTATTGTCATTTAAAATATATTTAGTAAAAACATTGCATTTTTGCTCTTTTTCAGGGTCAAAGGGTAAAAAAACTATTAAAAAAAATTACTTTATTGTCTCTAGATTTATTGTAAATTTATAGTCTATTTTCTTTGTAAACACAAATTTTGCTTTTATCAAAACTGATTTGTTTCTGAATCATCCCCTACATATCTACAATAAAGACATTTTGCAGTTGTTTTAGATATGAAAATGAGGGAAACTGTTTTTAAAAAATGTTAAAATTCATTAATTTTGTAATTTTAAAGATAAAATTCTAGAATAATAATCTAAAAATACAGTTTAGAGAACTTAGTCTTTTTATTTTATTGTTTATTCTATGTTATAACATATTATAATTTTTCTAATACAAATGTATTAGAAATTATTCTTAAGAGTGGAATACTGTGATTAGATACATTTTGACTTCGTTTAGTTAATAATATTTGTGGAAAATGTACTTAATTTTTCTAGTATTTTTCCGTTTTTGCTTGATAAAAGGAAAAATTCACAAGAAGGTAAAAATCCCCCCCCTCCCCCTTTATCTGATACTTGTTGACTAAAAAAAAAAAAAAAAAAAAAATTGGATATATATATATATATTCTTTTTTGGTTAAACTTTAAAAAAAATCTAATTAAAAAATATCTATTGTCATAAAAGAAAATTGAACTGAAAGATAATTCATTGTTTGCTCTCTGGAGTGGCGCCATATGAATGCTGCCCAGAGATTGACATTGCACTGCTCTAAAACTTTAGTTGACTGAGCTAGTTTGTTTTACTGATGGGTTAAGCTACAAAAAGAAAAGAAAATTAAAAAAATATGAGAATTTCTTTCAAGAACAAGTGAAATTGTTCTTATGAACAATAAAACATTGCTCCAACCCTGGTGGTTGTGAATGCTTTTCTTTTCCAAATAGAAATTTTTGGAAAATAAGGTTAACAAAACAGTAATAACAAAATTCTTAGGTTGTAATTGTTTTAAAACCCTTTTCACATGCCTTAAAAACATAAGTAATCTTTGATAATAAAAACAAACTATTTTATGTATAGATCACAAAAATCTGCTTATACTTTTATGATTGTTAAAATGATATCTTCCTTGAGTGATACCAAAAAATGTTTCCCTCCAATATCAGTTTGCCCATTTTCTCTTCTCCACTGTAAATAGCATCAAGTATTTATTGATTTGTAGAGATTTTTTTTTTTTTTTTACTTTTAAGACAAAAATAAAGTTCAATTTATGTAATTATATTCAAATACATTTATTTATTTTAAATAATTTATCTGTATTCATACATATAAATTGTGCCTTGACTTTATCTTTTCATTTTAAATTTCCTTATTTTGTTTATTGATATGTTCATAATATTTTGTATCATTACTCATTTCATAGCAGTTTGTAATGTTGATGCTTTTGCAAGCTGGTGTCATTTTTGTACATTAGTTCATGTCAATGTTTGATAAATTTTCACGTAATGTCTTCATATACTGAAATAAAGAGTTTTTAAAGTTTTTAATGGCTATTCTAAATACAGTGTGTAGAACTTATTATTAATTACTAGGTTGAATTCCTCTTTTAGTAGTATTTATTCTATAAAAATATCTGTACATTTAAAATGCAAAGCAGATTCTAACTCATGATTTTGTACTGAGAAATCAACTCCTTTGTGAAACATAGAAGCTTAAAAAAACACCCCATATTTTGGACTATGCTTATTTTACATTAAAAAAATTTTTTGATCACAAAATACATAAAAATAAAATGGTGTTTATCCCAAGCTAGGCATAGGTATTTTAAGTTGGGACATTCTCATATTTAAGTTCGTTATTTTAAACATGGAGAAAATTAAATTTCCATTTTAAATACTTTAACACAATAAGCAACTGAAAACTGACAGGAAAAGAAATAATTTATTGATTAAAAATAAGGTTACAGTCTTCATTACAATATTAAAGATCAAGCTTTCTTAATTTCTTCTTTTAATGAATTCTACTTATCCAAAACAACATACAGTAGACTCCCTAAAATTTGCAACTCTCTAAAATCCACATATAATTTATGAACGTAAACAATGAAACATTCAGTTCAGATATAGGGACAAAATCTGACTTTTGTAGCTTTATATAAATTCCAAACATCTTTTAATTTGTAATATTTGTTATTATTGTTGACTTCATGATTTTCTTGAAGGAAGAATAAATTTATTTCTGAAAAAACACAAGATATTGCTGATATCAATGATAATCATAATCTTCTTACTGAATATATTTATGTATTAATCATGTTTTTTTGGTTTTTAAAACTGACTAAGCTTGAAATAAAACATTCCAATTTTATTATTTTGATGTGATTTAGCATTGTACATTATTTATGAGGCAAGTTTCATTGAATAGTTTTAAAAAAAAATGAATTTCATCTCTCTAATGAACACTTAATCATACATTATTAATTAGACCTTTTTCTTAATATTTCAATCATTTTAAAAATATATCTAAATTTTTAATATTTTAGTTTATTATTTATTTTAATGGTTTAATATATTATAAGCATTCATTGTAATTTAGATTGCATTATTAATTATATTCAAATTACTGTTTAAAAAATGTAAACAAAGCAATGACCAGAAATTCACAAAATTCTAAAATCCACAAAACCTCTGGTCCCACGCTGTGTGGATTTGAGGGAGTCTACTGTACTTAAAACTAAGAATGGCTAATAAGCATTTGATAACTTTTGCAGTCAGTTACTCTAAAAAGACATGTCAAAATATGCCCTTGTTGACAAATCCAAATAATTAGAAACAAAACTTAAATAAAAGCATTGTGAATAGCATCTTGTGTTATCTAAAAAAAATTCTGTATGTACTGCATATTTTAAGAAAGAATAAAGGAACATATAAATATTGAATTGCTTATATCATTGTATGATCTGCTTATGTTGATCAATCACAGGCCTGAAGAAGAAGAAAATCTTTAAATTTCAGGGGAATATGTTATTGTCAAAATGCTACAGATGTGGAGAATAGACAAAATTGTCACACTTATATATGATTAACATCTGTTTTTATTTAAATACTATAAAGAGAATAAAACATTTAAATTTAGAAGAGATGGAGTACCTTTCTAAACTTACGCAGGGGCAGACTTGTATAAAACCAAAAACTTTCTGCGCACATAAATATTGGGTCAAAACTTTCTGCAAATTTAATGCTTAATCAAATTATGTGTTATATTATTTTGACATTGACAAAATTCTCGTTTTCGCGCAATTCAGGGAAGAAATTTGCATTTTTTGCACGATTCACGAACGGAATTCCCATTTTTTGCAAGATTCAGGGATGGAATTCCTGTTTTTTTTGCGATTCACGGATGGAATTCCCATTTTGCATGATTTACGGACGGAATTACTGTTTTTTTGCTCGATTCACAGACTATATTTCTGCTTCTTACGCAATTCACAGGCAGAATTCTTGTTATTTACACAATTCACGGCCAGAATTCCCGTTATTTACGGGTGGAATTCCCACTTTTTACGCGATTCATGTGCAGAATTTCTTTCCTCTTTTTTTTTTTTTTTTTTTTTTAAATTCACAGGCAGAATTACCATTTTTTTAACGCGATTCACGGATGGATTTATTGTTTTTTATGCGATTCACTTTCCGTTTTTTACATGATTCACAGACAAAATTAAAGTTTTTCACCTGGTTCTTTGTTGAAATACGATTTTTTTTTTTTTTTTTTTTTATGCAGTCCATTGTCGAAATATGCATTTTTTCTTTACATGATTCTTTGTTGAAATTCGCGATTTTTTCAAGGTCTTTTGACGAAATTCGCCTTTTTCTCTCAATCCGTTGATGAAATTTTTGTTTTTTCGGCTATCCTTTGATGAAATTTGTGTTTTATTGAAGTAGTGGATTTTTTACAAAAACCGTTTGCCGAAATTCGCAATTTTTAAAGTGCAAAATTTCGAACTGATGAATTTTTAGTTTTCAGCATCAACTGCCTTAAATTTTGGAAAATTTGAAAATCAGCACTGCTTTTAATTGTACGCTAATAGTATTAATAAATCGTACATAAAATTGGGGGAATATTTTTAATTTTTTGGTACTTAAAAAAAAGTTACAAAATAATTTTCTGCGCATGGCTTGTGTTTATATTATACAATTCTGCACAGGGGTACTACGATCTGCAGGCAAACCTGGAGTAGCCCAATTAAGTGTAAAGTATAATGATTTAACATGCGTTTCACACTTCTATGATCACAGCACTCTTGTCGTGTTTGTTGTTTCCCTCACATATATATATTTTTATCTCAAGAGTGAAGGTCGACTTTTGACACATTGTTTTTTACTGATTATCACACACTATTCCTTCAATCTTAATGAATTTTGCAGTAATATCAAGTTATCAAGGGGTCATTATTACTTACCCATCATACGTAGTATAGGTTAAGTCTTGCAATCGTTTTGAAAATTGAAAAAAATATTTTTGACGGATTTACACGCTTTAGATATTGAAGATTCCGAAAAACATATTTTTAGAAAAAAAATTTTTGCTGTCCGTCTGTCTGTCTCTCTGTAACCTCTCTATCTCCCAAACAAATTGAAATAGAGACTTGAAATTTTATATGTACTTAGTATGTAAGAATGGGGCGAAGCCTATTTAATATCAGTAACCTCGATTATCCGGAACTATTTTTTTCGGCCTCTCGAAAAATTTGTTTTGATGACAGATTTATAAAAATTTTTGAATGTTTTTATTTTAAGGTATGGACGTAAACCGCAATAAAATAGCACAAATTTTGCATCAAGAACGAAGTTGATCAGATTATTAGTTGTCGAGATATTTCTAATCCTGTTTTCCACATTCTTTGGTTTTTCATGACCCTGTATTTTATTCAAATTTCAATTCAAAGATATATTTTAATTGGAAATAAGACTCTTAATTCGAAGCAATAAACTACTAGTGAATATGATTATTATTTTTGGAGTTATAAGGATGTTTCTTTTATGCCATTCAGTACTACTTGAATTAGTTTGGCGTTTTATATAATTTGTCGAAATTGGTTCATCAGCAATTCATTAATAGAACATTACTATGTATGTTAAAAATATTTCAATAATCATTTAAATTATGTTTTGGAATTGCAATGTATTTTATAAATAGTTTACACCCATTTATTTTTCATATATTATATTATGCATTTACATGATGGTTAAGTATTACAGTGGCCTCTAACGACTAGTTCTTAAGATGTAGGTGGACTTTAAAACTCTGAATAATAGATTAGACTTTTCACATGTCCGAAAGAATTCTATGCTTTATCTAAACAGTTATGTGAAATCTGTTACAATTTGATTGTAACATGAGAAACATAAAATTGAATAATTTTGTTATCTTGACTTTGGAATCCGATTTAGGTGACCTCTCTCATTACAATATACAGTCTGAAACATGAAAACATTTGAGAAAAAAGTGACAATGCATAATCTTCAACTTAAGAAAACAATGTCTAACTTGAGATGTTATGATTTGTGTTTTGAATACTTTGAACAACATCTGTGGTATTCAAGCCACTCAGAGATTCCTACAACAGTGATGAAAACTAGTAAATCTACAGATCAGAAGCCTCAACATCAGCTCTGCAATTTCTTTTATTATAATCTCATTTTATATAATATTCAACCTCCAACAATTTGCATTTTTTTTAACACATAAATATTCATAAGTTTATAAAATCCTTAGAAGCTTTTAATTGAAATAAATAATAGAAGAACATATCCATACAGCAATATTTATTTAAACTCAATCTCTTATAAATTAAATTATATCTAATTTATAAGAGCATTTTTATAAATTTTATTTTGGAAAAACAGTTTTTATGTTCATAGACTCATAACGCAAATGAAAACACATCGCTAACAATTATTCATAGATCCAATTATTGTTCATTTTTTTCTATAGGCAAATTCTTTTGTGTGCTCCTGTAAATGAATGTTATATTCCTTGCATACCATATTCTAAAAAAAATCATCAATTTCGTATTGTACATTAATTTCAGTATGTTTAAAATATCATTAGAATACACAGCAAACGATTTGCCCCCATAGATCTTAATGCAAAGAATTCTTTTGGGTGGCCCTGTAAATTTTACCGATAATGCTTCTCACTTCATTTTCAATACCGAATATGCCATAGGAAACCCCAATATAATATATATCAATTTTATAGCAGTCTGATTATATTTATGCTAGATAGAGCACAAATAGATATATTTACGAACAGAGAAACTGAATTTAAAGTACTTTTCAACTATGTTGGAAAGTGTTGAAAACGTAATGTTATTAACATACTTTATATTTGATGCAAAGCTATATTGCACATCACATTATTAAAAATTAACTAACCTTTAATTTCTCCCTGGCAGATTTCCTGCTTAACTTTTCGTAATTGGAATTGTTATTTAATTGATTTATTTTTTGAGCTATGAAATGTGTTTCTAAGCAACTGACAAAAGAAAAAGAAAAAATAAATGGAATATGTATGATGTCAAACGCAAATAATATAAAACAGAATGGTTTATATTATTGAAAACCATGTCTAAAGTTCAAAAAGAAAAGAAAAAAAAAAATTATACACTTAATTAAAAAAATTTTGTGAAATATATTGACAAAATTTCAAATGAATGGGAATAATTTAAAACCTTATTTGGAACTTTTAACTTTCATAATTTACCATTTAAATTACGCTAATCAAATGTGCCATTTCTTCTCAACAAATGGAAATTTGAAAGTATTCTGAATTGCCATTGAAAAGCATTATGGTGCAAAATAAAATGTTCTGTATTTTCCGAAGGAATGAATCAAACACAACAAAAACTGTACAGGTAAATCCGGACACCTTATGAATGTGCTCACTTAATTTAAAGGAAATTGGATGCTTTTTACAGCAATTAATGTGCAACAAACAGACGCAAACCAAAAAAGTCCTTCCAGCAATGCCAGGAGGAAGAGGAAGCTTTCATATACTTATTTATATACTAGCGGCCTTCGCCCGCTACGCTGCTCGGTTTATCTAAAGAAATCTTGAAGAAGTAGTTAGATAAGGTTCAGACATACATTAAAAAAAAAAAAAAAGCAAGTCGATCATTCAAAAAACGTTGGGAAATATCAAATATTTACTGTAATTTTTTAAGAAAAACAAAGTTTCGAAAAAAAAAATTAAATCGAAAAAAAAATTACACTGACATATTAATGCAAGGAAATTTTCCCAGAGAGAAAATTCGCCTTGAATACAATATTTCAAATTCTTTTAATTGCTTATAGGCGTTAATGCCAACATAGTGAAAAAAAATTCCATGCTGGGAATCGAACCCGGGCCATCAGTATGGCGCACTGACGTTCTACCGACTAAACCACATGGAACGACAGCCAGCTTGAAACTTTCTCATACTTAAGTAGACTGGCGAAAACATAACGATAGCGCGTTTTAAAATCGCACAGTGACATCTATTGGATTTTATATGTACTAAAAAACGTTATGTACTAAAAAACGTGAGCAGCGCACCTAATAGTTTCTTTTTGTTACTTTTTTGTCTGTTGTCCGATTTTGATGAAACAAAGCCTATACACTGCCCGGGAGTGTGCATTCTTCATTAGTGAAAACCGCATAAAAATCCATTCAGTAGTTACGAAGATAACCTCGAACAAACAGACAGACAGACAGACAGACAAAAAATTCAAAATTTTTTTTTTTGTGTTTCATTGGTTTTCTTTTATCGCCCTGACTCCATTTTTGTCAATTATCTTCAATGTACAGACACACCGGGTCCTACTGTTTTATTATATGTATAGATTATTTATTTTAAATTAAGTTATATTATTCAAACATACGAAGCTCAAATTAGTGAAACCCGATTTTATAAGATTGAATGCTAGTTTTTGTCAATACTGATTATTAATAGGAATTTTTAGAAATTAGTCATATTTTATTCAACTTGGTTTTATTTTTAGCGATTTAGAGTCGCCAAATTCCACAATATCATGAAGTGTATGCCATTTGAAAGCACACATGATGGATAAAATTAACCAATGAGCTTGGTCGAAATCTTAATTCATGTGGACATGCATTCACATATCAAAATCGATTAATATATACGAGTGCTGTTGCAGACAAATTGATTTTAATGTCACCTACTTTAGAAATTCAAACTTCTATATCTCAGGTGTTTTTAAAGATAAAGCAAAAAATACTCCGGAATTCATTATTAAGATAAATACATTCGAAAGAATCTTTTTTCAATTTCTAATTTTTTATTTTTACATCATTATACATTTAAAAGATTTTTGACAAACTTAAATAGCCGCCAATTTGAAACAAAATGGCGGATGAAGTTGGCTAGTGAACTCGGTAAAGACATTGATATGTACTATATACACACAGAGTTATATCCGAATCAATTTATAAATATGCGTATTATCGCGTGACAAATTTCAGACCGTTTCAAAATGTCAACCACACTGGAAATTGAAAGTGCTATAACTCAGCCATTTTTCAAGATATAGATTAAACAAAACAGTGCCCTGGAATCTTTGTATCAAGGTCAAATACACAAAAGAAAAATCTTTTTCAATTTCTCACCTTTTTGTACCTAATTTTCAATTAAAAATTTAAAAAAAAAAATTTAAATGGCCGCCATTTTGAAACAAGATGGCGAATGATGCTGGCTAACGAACACGGTCGAGACATTTGTATGTACTATGTACATACCAAGTTTCATTCCAATCGGTTCATAAATATGTTAGTTACAGCATGACAAAAATCAGATCGTTTCAAAATGTCAGCCATAAGAAAAATTCAAAGTGTTATAATTCAATCATTTTTTAAGATATAAACAAAATAAAAAGTGTTCTGGAATCATTGTTTTAAGCTCTAACACGTAAAAGAAAAATATTTTTCAATTTTTAATTTCTTCGCATTTAATTTTAAATAAAAATTTTTTTTTACATTTTAAATGGCTGCCATTTTGAAACCATATGGCAGATGATGCTGGCTAAAGAACTTGGTCGAGACATTTGTATGTACTATGTACATACCAAGTTTCATTCAAATCGGTTCATAATACAATAGTTATTGCATAACAAAAATCATATATATATATATATATATATATATATATATATATATATATATATGTCAACATCTGAACGGAGGGTGGTTTTGGGGTCTGGGGGTCATGATCGGTGCGAATATACCAAAATTTTCTGGAAGTGCTTTCCTCCGGGCGGCTGCAATAGGTAGCTTTTTACTTTTTGTAATGAAAGCTACCTAAAATTCTGTGTCTCCAAAGTAAGTCTTCACTGACGTTTCGGCTATAAAATTGAACTGACTTCAGATAGGAGAGACTTTACCTTAGACACTCTAAAGCAAAGTGAAATCTTAGTTTTAACAAAAATGAAGTACAAATCTCAGTATTTCAAAGATAAAACTTGCCTATTTTGGTGATGACGGGATACAAATTCTCCCTGGGAGACTATGTCCAAGAACATTAGGAATAGCCCCTCCAAACCATCACCGAACAATAATGGAAACTATAATCTGCTTCAGAGGTAGCCTGTGACAACCTACAATGCTAATAACACTCTAAAACTAAAAAATTCTAAAACATTCCAAATAAAGATAATGTCTCAAGTGTGGGCATTTGGCTGTATTTAAAATGGGACATTTAAAACTTTGACATTGAATAAATAAATTGAAATGAGCTGCAATAATTGTTATATTTTTTCTTACGATTGAAGGCATAAATACTAACAAAAGTAGATGATTATTTCTTTAACAGAAAGAAAAAATATTTGTTAAAAACTGTAGTGCCACTTAATGGTATTGTTATGCAGTTAAATGTTTATATATGAGGACCATAATCAATTATTTTCAGATTCAATATGAAAAACAACAGTAGTAAGTCTTGATTACACCCATTAATAGCTATATCGTAATATTAATAATATATATTCCACAACGAAAAAGTAAGAATTTATGTTATAAATAAATATTTTGCTTATAAGACATTGTTGTATCAATAAAAACATTTAAAATACATTAAAAATTAGTATTTACATGCTTCAACTCTTTTTAATTGAGTCACCTTTGGAATGTAAATAGAAAATAAAATTACAAACATAATTAACATGTAAAACTGGAATAAATAATTATTGAAATTAAATATATCATATGCTTTTTGTTTAACATCAGGGTAATGTTAAGGATTTCATGATTTTTATACAGCAATTAATTGAATTAGACAAAAACATTCAATTTATTTTTGAACTAGAAAATATGTTGAATTAACAACAGTAGGGAGTGAATTAATTCGTTCGATTTACCAAAAACCTATTGCAAATTTAAATATTATACCTTTTGATGCTTGCTCCCTTTTATCATATAAATTATCAACTTTTTAGATTCCTAATTAATCGTGCTTTAATGTTTCTTCAGATATATATAAATAATAGTTAGAGAAAATTAAATGTATCACAATTGATAATGGATATCAAATTAAATCCATTAACAGATTAATTAAATGCACCATTGATAATATGGAAAAGAATGACTCTAAAAATAAAATTAAAACTTTTTATGAGATTAATATGAAAAGGGTAATAGTAAATTATTTTCCAGTTAAAAATTTTGAATTATGTTTGATTGTGAAACATCCTCCGAAATTAAAAATGCTCTTAAATACCAAAATTGATCTCATTAGTATAGACGACCTCTCGGGAGTTTACATGATTCCGCTAATTAGAGAAAGAGGAATAAAAAACTTTTATATAGGTATGACCCAACGAAAATTTAAAATCAGTCGTAAAAAACAAGAAAACTGCTCTATCCAGATTAAATCAAAAAGAGAACATTAACATACTTTTTATCAAGAGTAGATTAATTTATAGTCTAATTTTTATTTAAAGTTATTCATAAGAGATTTCATTGAAATTTATTTAAAAAGTTCACATATTTGTAACGATTTGCTATAAGTTTATGGATTGAATGGTTGGACAATTTACAAGATAATTACTTAACTAGACCACGGACAATGTCCAAATTAAAAAGCATGTGATATATTTAATTTAATTTCAGTAATTATTTATTCCAGTTTTATTTGTTCATTATGTTTGTAATTTTATTTTCTAATTACATTTTGAAGATGACTCAATTAAAAATAATTGAAATATGTAAATAAATATGATTTTATTAATACAACAATGTCTTATAAGCAAAATATTTATTTATAATATAATTATAAATTATATTATATTATATTTATTATTATTATTATATTATATTATATATTATTATTATTATATTATATTTATTAATATAATTATATATATAATAAATATAATATATAATAATATATAATATTATTAATATTACGATATATTATCAGTTTGTTTTATATTTTTAAAAGCTTTATCCTAATCAGTTATATAATTAACCTCATTATTAATAATCCTTTCAAAAGACATTTTAACATCATTATTCCCTTTTTTGGTCGGGAAGAAAAAAAAATTAACCCAGACTTGTCATTATTAGAGTTTATGCAGGTTTTATTCCTTAAATTATGTTCCAATGAATGCAGTGGTGTAGCTACATATTCAGCACCCTGGAGCAGATAAAGTTTGTGCACCCTTTTGTCACTTGAAAAAGTTGTATGCAATTTTTGTCTGAAGTTTAAAATTTATAAACTGTTCTTAATTAGATACGTAATCTTACTTTTATTTGAAAGTCTAAAGTATTTTGACGACGACAAATTAAAATTTTGCTCCATATGCATATGTGTCTGTTCGCGATGGCCAGAAATATCTACGGTATGTACGACACTCAATTTTTTTATGAAGATAGTTGAAGGTGCTCTTGAATTTCAGAAGTTTAAATCTTGAATAATTAAATGATAAATAAATAATAAGTCGAAAACTAAAAGAATGGAAAAGTATTCCTGTTTCACAAAAGCATAGATTTTTATCAAACAGCAGAAAATTTCTTCAAAAACTAAAAGCGAGGGGGGGGAGGTTTAATAGAATTACAATGTGATTAATGTACTGGACCCCTTTTAAAAAAAGGCTGTATATTAAATTCTACTTGACCTAAAAACTAGAAAATTGCACAACGAAATGAGAAAAAAAAATTCCTTATTCCTATACTCTTATATAAAGCTGAAACATCTTTTTATGGAAACAAAGTTTTTGAAGAAATCTTTTTCTCGCAAGAGTCAGTGGTGGGATAGTGGAGTTTATGGACAACCTGCAAAAAATTTAAAATATTGAATTTATAGATTTTATATTTTATGCATCCAGATGTAGAATTTTTTGCTGATTTCAGATATGAAATTTTTTTCACGGTCGTTCAATTACATCCTTAGGTATTAGTTATTGTTTCATGAATAGAGTGATTATTTTCAAACTCATTTTCAAAGCCAGTCTCCCGAAACCACAATTTTTATACTAGTATTATTTGAAACCCCGTCAAATTTTTAAAAATGCACCATTTAGAGATTTTAAAGCTATTCATCTAGAATTATTTTTAGACACTGGTTAATAATATTTAAATTTCACAAAAATCGATCTGCAAGTTTTTTTTTTTTTTTTTTTTTTTTATAAAAAAAAAATTAGATTTTTAAAAAGGAAATGATTTGTTGAAAAGCGAATTTGTTAAAATTAAGAAAACTCATGAACTGATCAATTTGGAACTTTCAGATAATTTATAACACATAATAAAAAATTCAAGAAGTAGGGGACATCAAATTTTGGAGGAAGTCGGCAGCAATCAAATATTTAATACCGTACTGTTTTCTACCATTTTAGATGGGGTTTTTTTGATGGAATTTTGTGTAATTATTACTTATTTAATATTGAAATTTCAAAACACTTACTTACCACTATTTTTGAATAGGATATTCAGCAAATATCTTAAATTCTTGTGAAAGTCCGTCCTTTTGCCTAATATATCTACGGATAGGTTGTTCAACGGAGTTTCGTTCAGACATAGTTTTGTTAAGAATAGAGTTCGCTCCCTGGTGGTGGCAACTGGAATTTAAAGATTCGAGATTGAATTTTTCTGAAAAATTTTGCAGTGTGTGCTCATCTTGCCTTCTAAACGGTACCATAGATAGCTGGATCCTATTCAAAGTTTGTTCAGTTCGAGATTGTCTTTTTATGTCTTTTTGCAATAAGCATGGGTGGAATCAAAATTGATTGAAAATTATGTAATTAGAAAAATTTTTAAGATTTATGAATGAAAGTACACGTTTCTTCTAAAATACATAAGTATTTTATTGCAAGCGGAAATATTTCACCTTTGAGAAAGAAGCTTTTATTCATTTTTATATTTTTTATATAGACACTATTTCTGTATATTGTTCGTAAAATTAAATAGAATAATACCAGTTTTTTTTTATAATTCAAAAAGTCATTCACTACTAATATATGATATCAGATGGTGTTGATGGTTGGGGAAAGTGATGCAGAGCCTGATTACAGCCCAAGCAAACTCCTATTAATATTTTCGAGAAATATATTTTGCCTTATTTAATCATAAATTTAGATACTAATAAGATGTAATGCGGAAAAATACTTTCGATAAAAGTAGTGTAAATTTCATAGGCAATAATCAGGTCCTAAGGTATGCTAAATTTGATACTGAACTTTTTCAAGGAAACAGCTTATCAATGCAACATTTGAGATTTGCCTCTGTTTCCAAATTGTTAAACACAATGCATACAATTTTCTACTACCTCTTTATCTCCCTCTAAATTTTATCATCCATGGATCATGTGGAATATATTTAAATATGAAATATCTCTCTCTTATTGTTGTTTTGTAATCTGTATTGGTGAACATATAGTTTCCACAAACAACAAATAAATAAATAAAATTTCTTTTCTTCATTTTTGGTTTGTAAAATGTCAATATATATATATTTTTTCAATTTGTCAAAAATTTTTTTTTTATTAAATTGTAAAAAAAATTAAATAGCTAAGGCATCGTTCTTACATATTAAACATAGGTTTCTCCACAGTGATTTCTTTGGCTATCATTATTCCCGTACAATAAACACCACTTCTAAAATATTTGCAGGATGATTACTGTTTGGAAATAGTGGTAACCAATAAAGTGATTGATGAGAGCCTGGTAAAAAAGTTTTGGTTACTTGAAGATTTGAAAATATTTAACTGTCATTTACCTAGAAATTACTTGAGGTTTCAATATGATATGAATAAAAATTAAGAGGAGACATGAGTGAAAATTTTTGGAAAAATTAGTGTTCTAAAATGTTCTTTGAACCTTCCTGAATCATTTGGTATGCCCGTTTTTTTCTGACCATTAGAAATAATCATAAAATTTCAAGGACTCAGATGCTATGCCCATTCACATCAATTTTATGGTAACATTTCATACTTACAGTAAATTCTGTCTAAGGCGGAATAGATCAAGACCAAGAAAATTTTCCACAACAGACAATATTCTGCCTTAGACAAATTTTACTCTATATCTATGCATTCGCAGGGATGTGAAAATCCTTCCGAATTAGGCAGAATTCTGTCTTACACAGAATCCACTTTAGAGAGACTTTACTGTATTTCTGTTTTTAAATTCTACTCACACTACTATATTTTAAAAATAAATTTTCCAGTACTGCACATCTTGTCAAAGAACAAGTCCTTCTTATAAACTTATTCGGTGATCCTTCTTGGTAATAGTCGAATAAAAGAGAGTAATGTAATGTAAGAGATGCTGATCAGGAAGTCATATGGGAAATGACATATAACCAATAAATATTAAAACATTACCTCATATATTAAGTGAAACTAAATTTTATCTAAGTGTTTATACAGGGTGAGTCATAAATATTGAAACAATAGGCTATCTCCTTAATTATTGTCCCTAGACCCATACTTCCAATAGCAAAAATTCGTAAAAAAAAGGTGAATTTTTTGATAAGTTACAACTCCATGTGGGGAGGTGGGTGTCTATTTGAAAAAATACGAAAATTAAATTTTTATACGGCCCCCGTAAGGCAAAATTTCCAAATAGGAAATTATTCCTCATCCATTCCTAAATTGAAATGAAAAAAATTTCATTTTCATGTCTGAAAACCTGAAAGAGATATTAAAATTCAAAATTTGTGACTTACACCACTTAACCATGCCTTTAAACGAAGAGTTTTTGACTCATTTTGAAAGCAAATAAGGGATCATTCACAAATAGTCCATTATTAAAAGTCCATTTAAGACAGTGCCTCTTATTTGGACATAATAAAGCAGCATATTGATTTGAAATCTAAACTTGTTTTCAAAATATGTTGGTACTCTGCACTGGAGGTCTGCATGGATCGAAATATCTAGTTCCAGTCCCAGGCCCAGCCTGGAAAAAAGTTTGAATCATAGCCTGGCTTAGCTGTGAATTTCTACATAGTTTTTACTTTGGTATAGCTGGAAATTATTTCGTATGTAGGAGCTCTGACCAAAAATACTTATTATAGCTATTCATGTTACATATTTATACTTTTTAGCACTTTCCAACAAAGTTGAAAAGTGCTTATGCATTGGTTTGTCTGGCCGTCCGGCGGCACTCTAACTCCCGTAAATATACTCGGATTGCTATGAAATTTTTATACGTTATTGAGGTTTACCCTAGCACAAACCCTATTGAAAATGAAGTATCTATGATGATTAGTTTATCTACAAAGAGAATCAAAAGTTTCCCATTACATTACAGCCTATGGGGAAAAATCGTTAATATATTCGGATTGCCATGAAATTTTAGGATGTTATTGACGTTTACCCTAGCATGAACCCTATTGAAAGTGAAGTTTCTACCATGATTAGTTTATCTACAGGGCGAATCAAAAATTTCCCATTACATTACGGCCTATGGGGAAAAATCGTTAATATACTCGGATTGCCATGTAATTTTAGGACGTTATTGACATTTACCCTAGCACGAACCCTATTGAAAATGAAGTTTCTACCATGATTAGTTTATCTACAGAGAGAATCAAAAGTTCCCCATCACATTATGGTCTATGGGGAAAAATCATTAATATACTCAGATTGCCATGAAATTTTAGGACGTTATTGAAGTTTACACTAGCACGAACCCTATTGAAAATGAAGTTTCTACCATGATTAGATTATCTAAAGGGCGAATCAAAAGTTTTCCATTACATTACGGCCTATGGGGAAAAATCGTTAATATACTTGGATTGCCATGAAATTTTAGGACGTTATTGACGCTTATCCTAGCACAAGTCCTATCGAAAATGAAGTTTCTACCATGATTAGTTTATCTACAGGGCGAATCAAAAGTTTCCCATTACATTACGGCCTATGGGGAAAATTGTTTCAAAGGAATTTTAAAGATGTTATATCCTGTCAAACATATTAAAATATGCATTCTATAAAATATAAGGTGAAAATGTAGCTATTATTCATTTACAGGGCCACACAAAAGAATTACATTAGATAATGGTAAAAGGGGGAATTGTGTGTGACATATTTTAAATATATTAAGCTGTTTCATGTATAATAAAATTGATATATGTCACTGAAGCTTAACATAAATTATACGCTACTGTCTTGCATAATATGAAGTACCTAGCATGTACAGGGCCATACAAAAGATTTCAAATAGTATATTCTTTCCAAAGTACCGTATATGTGTCAGATGAAAGCTGATGGAGGGATGAAATGCATTTTAATTATGATATGCGCATTTATATTTCGCTAAATATATGCACATTATATGGTGTGTATAAATGTTATAGTTGATATACAGGGCTACCCAAAAGAGCTCACCAACGTTACTGAATATGAGCGTAAATTATTTAAACGTGGTTCTTAAATAAGCTATGCATTTTTACGCTGAGCTTCATTCAATTTACTGAGAAATGTTTGCAGAATATAGATAAAAGGATATACAGGGCCATGCAAAGAATTCGGTACATGGACGCCTATAAATGATAAATTATGAGAATGTGATTTCAGTTGTTTTAAAAGTGTTTTAGTTTACAATAAATTTTAGCCTAATGCTGACATGTAATAAAGGTACAATGTAAACTACAGGGCTAAACAAAAGTATTCAAGTATGTTTCCATCTAATAGTATGAATTGCTGAAAAAGAAATTTCAAGCTACTGGGTATTTTCTTGCTAAACTAAATTTTCCCATTATATCAACTGACATATGAAATACAGGGCTGTTCAAAAGTACTGGAATACATATTTGGGTATATTTGACTATACACTATTATTTCCCTAAATAACAAAGTTTTGTTAAAGATTTCATTAAGTGTTGGAAAGTGCTTCATAATCTATGCTTAATGCATGATTTTTCTTACTTGTTATTATTAAAGAAGCACCAAAGGCTGTGACATATTTATTTTATCATTAAATCTGTATTTATATGTAAATATTTCACTTATATTTTAATATCGTTAATCCATGTTCCATGCATTGGAGACTGAAAAATGTTATACAGTAAAACTTTTTAAGATGGAATCACACAGGAAAGAAAAAATAAGTTATAGACAAACGCCTTCCTAGAAGATGTAAATGGAGTTTATTTTTTCCCAGGTATTATTGTATTTATTTTGCATGGATCAACACATTTTCCGTTTAAGACAGAATTCTGTCATAGGCAGATTTTTTTCACTAGCCTTTAAATATATTCTTAAATAATAATACTAATAATAATTAAGTTTTTGTTTTGTAAAATAAAAGCAATTTCAAAATCTATGTGGTTTTTGTAAAAATTTTGATTGAACCAAATATTACTTTTTTTATGCACGTATTAGGTCAGTCAAAGACAGTGATTTTAATACAGGTTGTTCGAGACTGGGATTGAAAATTTAATCTAGTGCAGACCTAGGAAGAAGGAAGCAGTCCTCTCTGGTATGCAAAGTACATTAAGCCCGGCCAGGTGAGTCTTCAGAAAAATGTAAAGTCTCGGTCCTGGCCCGGCCTGGGCCCAGAATACAGATTTTTTAACAGCCTGTCCAGAACGATAAAAAAACTGAATTTGTGAGAGCTAAACTTAAAAAAAAAAAAAAAAAAAAAAAAAAAAAAGACTTAATTTGCATCTTTGAAAAAGCATTCTTTTAAATAATTGACGGATATTTAAAGAGTACACTTTGTTTTTCTGCATAATGAATTTTTTACTCTCTATTTCTTGTCTTTAAATTATTAAAAGTTTAGAATTATTAACGAAAAAAAGTACAAATTTGAAACATTTCATTTTTGATTATTTTACATAGCATTGTTTCGGCAATTTTGAAAAAATATTTATTTTTAAAAATATGATTTTTTTAAAAAGTTATATTGGTTTTTCAGTGATTATTTTTAATCATTTTAAAATTGATATTGAAAAACAAAAACCCTGGAACAAAACTAAAATTAGATTTTTCATCTTTAATTAAATGGAAAGAAATTGAAATCCGATTAATGATGTTTCGAGTTATAACTATTTTTAACTATCCCATTTAAACCAGCCCTAACCATATGAAATTTTTATAAATTTTATGAGAAATTTTAGGATGTGATTTTCTTAGCAAATTATATGGCTAAACATCACAAAAAAAAAAGAAAAAAAAAATCAAAATTCTAACTCAAAAGATAGATTTTTTGCATGTTTCCTAAAACTATTAAGGTAACATTGTTTTTTGAATTGTGCGCATTTAAATTTGTGTCTAATCCCTTAAAACCTGCTAAATTATTTAAATGGCTATAACTTTGCAACTTTTTGTGTCTTATTCAGGACTGGATAAGGAAAGTTTTCCCAATTGAAATTTTTTTCTTGCGGGGGCCGTAATAAAATACAATTTTCGTATTTCTTCAAATAGACCTCCCCCCCCCCCCCCATGGAGTTGCAACTTATCTTATCAAAAATTTCCCCTTTTTTTTATGAATTTTTGCAATTGGAAGTATGGGTCTATGGGCAATATTTAAGGAGATAGTCTATTGTTTCGATATTTATGACTCACCCTGTATATACTTTAATTCATGTGTTTGATAAAACTTCACACGAGTTAGAAGTGTGAAAGCTTTTCCTCTTCTTAAAAGTCATACTTTTCAAGTAAAAATCCATTACCTCATAAAATACTAAAGTTATTTTGATTTTTTTTTTTTTTTTTTTTTTTTTTTGTGATAGAGAATAAATATAAGATAACATTTGGCTAATAGTTTTAAAAATCTTTAATTAATTCTTGAATATTTTTTTGTGAAAAAAAAAGTAAAAATTTCTGAAAATTTGACGATAAAAGTTCTAAAATAAAAAGTTTAAATAGCAGAAACAAACTGTCTACCATAAATCTTGAGCATAATCCAGTGAATATTGATTTCAAATTTCACCAAAATCGGTCAGGTAGTTTTCGAGAAAACTAGTGTTAAATCTGACATATTTTCCATAGTAAGACGTAATCTTGTCTTCCCATAAAACTTCACGAATATAGGTAGTATTGCTTTTAACTATGTATAAAAACATGTTTTAAATATAAAAAATTGAGGCCAAATACAAGGTAAAATATCATAGAATATTCTGATTGTAACAAAAATTCATTTATATACTTTATTAATAATAATAAAAAAAAACATGTAAATATTTCTCTCGCTCTTTCAAATTTTGCACCTTTAGGATTTGTGTACCTGGAACAGTTTGCTCCAATTGCTCCACGGTAGCTATAACACTGAAGGAATGAATAAAAGAAGTGGTAATCTGAGGGGACACCATCAATGAAATACAGTGGATGGAATAACAGTTTCCCTAAATTCCTGATTTTTTCTTGGGTTAATATCACAGTATATGGTCTGGCATTATCTTATCCATTATGTAATCCATTTTCAATTCATTAAAGCTGAAAATTTATTCCTAGTATTTTTTGCAAACTATCTAGTTGCTTACAGTAAATGTCTTCTATTATTGTGTTACTTTGACAGGAATTATTCTTTAGATATCCCATCACACATGCAAAAGATCTTAACTGTTATGATTTGTTCCAAAAAGCCTTCTCAACAATGCATTGCTAAGCTCCTACATGGTATGTTTTTAAAAAAATGGCTCATTTGAGCCTACTTTTATGGGGTTTGGCTCTGCCTAATCTAGTGACTGGAAAAGAAGAAAAAAAAACTTATGTGAAAAAATTACAGAGGACAAAATTTACTATAATGGACTAAAACATTGTAACCAGAATTCTTTCTTAAAAAAAATTTGACTGTGTAACTTGCAAAAATTTAATATCATGTTAGCTTCATATGTGCAAATAGGATGAGCGAATGTTGAAATGCTTATTTTAGATACAATTTAGTAATTCTACAAAACTGTGAAAGGGTTTCAAACAAAGGGTAAATTAGATTTTGGAACAGAAATTCATTTAGTGACCTTGCAATCATTTCCAGGGGGGGGGGGGGCTCAAAATATTTTAGGGGGGGGGGGTGAGCCACCCATAGCACTTCCTTAGCTACGGCCCTGGTCAGAACAGACTTGTTTTTTAGTGATCCGGCTCTAGATTTTTTTTTTTTTTTTTTTTTAGCCATTTTAAAGTGAAATTAAATTAATTACATGTAATTTTAAATCTTTAAAATGAAATATTATTGTTATAATATTTATTGTCTATTGTAATTTATAAATTCTAAATATATCCCCTCACCCTCCAAGTTTCACTTATGTATTTCACAAAAATTCCAATTATAAGCATAGCATCTCTTAGTATTAATCGAAATTCTTTACTGCTAAAGGGAGTTTTAATACTTTACAGTACACCTTTTTTTTTTTTTTTTTTTTTTTTTTTTTTTGTTTCATCATTTAGAGTTAGGGTTGGGGTTGGAGTATTTCAAGTTACGTTGGAAATGTGGAGGATGAAATTTTTTTTTCAGATTAAGATCACATTTTGTCCTGTATCAGGTTGAGCAAACTAAACCCAACTTGACTGGTGGTTTGAGTGAGATCCAGTTAAAATGAATATTTTTTTCAGAAAAATTGGATTGACTTTCATTTTTTTAGTTGGGTTGATTTTGTTTGGGGATAAAGTTTGATTCTACCCGATTTCTCAAAAGATTCTTTAAAGTATGAGATAAAAAAATACATGTTATGTATATTATATATTCGGATTGATTTCCATTTAACTTTAAACTTGGTTAACTTTAATTGTTTCTGGCAGATGAGTTCTATTCTATCCGATTCCTCGAAAGATTATCCAAAGTATATTTTAAAAGGAAAAGTTATAATATTCGAGTATCAACAAGTACATTTACAGATATTAATTATCCATTACACTATGGATTTTTTTGTTTCTTGTTTGGGTGGGATTGGTTCAGATTGTCTGTGTTGCATCGACGTTTGTCAAGTTTAGTCAGTTGTTGACTAAATTTTTTAAACTGTTTCAGGCTGATTGAAAATAGAATTTACAGGTTCAGGTCAGGTATAACCCAAACCGCACAAGGCTGTAAACTCTCAAAATAATCTGTGAATTGAGCTAATTTTTTCCTTTTTTATTCATATAAATATGAAAATTTGCAATTTGATGTGTATATTTATCTCCTCTCTAGACCTCTACTAGAAACCTGCATCAGATTGGATTATTTGTTTTTACCCATTCCCGACTCGACCACGGTTCAGATCGGGTCTTTCTCACTACAGATCGGGTTGACATTCATTGTTTCAGCTTGGGTCTTAACATTGCAGGTCAGATTCTGGTTTTTGCAGTAATTCAAAAGAATGTGCAAAATATTTTTATTATAAAATATTCAATTAGCAAAACTATTAATAATAATAATACATTTCATTGTACATTTCTCTAACAAATGCTGTAAGATAAGAATCCTACCAAAAACATGAATGTGAAAGAATGCCAATATCCTTAAAGGTTTCGCTAATAAAAGAAGTGAGATCTAACTGCAAACCAAATTCTTTCGAAGCTCCTTAAACCATAGCTCCTGTCATGCATAATATTCTTGAATTGTTTAAAATGATTTGTTATGTTACTTGTTATTCAATAGAGCGACTTGGCAAGTTTTCTCTTATTCAAATTTCTCTATTTAGTTGATCAGAACTTAAAGTTAATCACTTAATTAACTTAATACCTTAACTTCAATGTACTTGTCGTGAGAAGAAGAAACCCACTGAAGCCAATTTTTTCGTTAATTACGAATGGCAACTGCAGGTTTGTTATGATAGAATGTTATGATGGAATGTTGTTGTTCGAAGAATTGAAAATGGTAGCAATGAAGTTAATGCTACTGTTTATTTTGATATTTAAAATGAAAGAATGAATAATATGAAACGAAATTATTTTTAATGTAAATATGCACGTTTTTGTCCTGTGTATTAAAAGTTATTTGTAATATATAAAAGTAAAATGATAAAAGAAATCTCCATTGTCTGCCTTCAATTGCATCGAAATTGCTCATTTAATTTTATATCGTAGTTACAACAGTAATTATTCGAACACTCGATTGACTAGATCTTTGCCAATCAGATTCTAGATTACATTGTACTCTGACTCAAACATTAAAGTTGGTGGCAGAAAACTTGCCAAGTCACTCTATTGAATAACAAGTAACATAACAAATCATTTTAAGCAATTGAAGAATATTATGCATGACAGGAGCTATGATTTAAGGAGCTTCGAAAGAACTTGCTTTGCAGTTAGATCTCACTTCTTTTATTAGCGAAACCTTTATGGAATTTGGCATTCTTTCACATTCATGTTTTTGGTAGTATATCATTATTTTTTGTCAAATCACTTCTTTTATTAGCAAAAGTTTTAACGAACTTGGCATTTTTTCACATTCATGTTTTTAATAGGATATCATTATTTTTTGTCAAATAAGTAGGTATTTGTTTCCTTTTTGAAATAAATAGGCTTAATATTAAATTAGTTTTATTTAATATTAATTAAGTTTACAGCTTTTTCCTGCGTTTATTCTGTTTTTTTCAGTCAAATTTAAAATTTTTAACATTAGGACTGCTTATATTCCTTAAAATTCCATTAATAAGGATGTTTCTTTTACATGATTGGGTACTACTCGATTTACCAAAAAAGTTCGTCTCCAACTTGCCGACATATCGTCTAATTGACGACAAAATTTACCCGCCAAAAGTGATGCTAAATTGGTGCTATTTTTGGTATTTCGCCAAATTCCTATAGACTCCAAAGAATTTCAATTTAGAATCCAATAAACAAATTGCTATAAGACAAGTATGACTTGTCTTCTTTATTTATATAACCTTCATTAAGATATTAATTTGGTTAAATGAGTATAACTGAAGAATAACTTCACAATGTTAGCATGGGGTTAGTGTAGACATACTACTAGGGATTAATGTAGACAGCTTATTGTACTGCATAATTTGTATTTTAAGTACTAAATTTATTATAATGTAAAGATTTACAGAAAGTATGTTAACTTAAAAATATAATTACTATATTAAACATCAAATAAGAAAATTTTCCATATAAATCATAGCAAACATGGTAACATTTGGTATAATATGTTTAAGAAATTGAAAATGCAAACGTCTTTTTGAAATTTCTAGTGAACCAGTTGACGTATGACAGTGATTTTTTTTTTTTTTTTTCAAAAGATAGAACTCGACAAGACGAATAAAATGATAACATTAAAAAATTATCAAAGTTTACTGTAGTTTTTTATTTAACTTTAACGAAAAAATGAAGACCTAAAATTCAACAAGCGATAGCTAACGATCTTATGGATGGATAGACTTCATTTTTGGTTTATTTTAATCCTTTTGGTAAAACCTAAAAACGATTTTTTTTTTTCATCTTTGTATGTTTGACGATCACTTAGAAAATCGAATTTGTGCCTTAAAATTCCAGTCGAACATTGTTTCTTATTGTTGCTGTTGTAGTTCTTTTATTCATTGCCACCAGGTTTAAATAAGTATAAATATTTTATGCATGTAACATAATTCATTCAAATTAAATAAATCATGTGAAAAACATTATTTGTTTTTATTGGGAAGCATTTACTCTAAGTTCTTTGAATAAAGTTGTGAGCATACTGTAATTATTTTCGTTCGACTCCTTGGTTTATTTCTCAGACATCATGCATTTTATATGACAATGCAATAACTTTCTTAATTATTCTAATACAACAATAAAATTTTGGCAGCAAATGTTTTGCTTTTCAAGATATAAAAAAAATCTTCAGTTTTTATCAAAAAATTTCAATGACAAGTATAAAAAAATGCTCTGGTGAGCAACAAAAAAGTATGTTTTTAAGTATGGAAAAGTGTTTGACAAATGCTTTTAATTGAGCATGAGAGAGGATAAGGGGTCCTTTCTTGGCTGCAGCTCACTGTCAATGCCAAATTTGAAAAAAAAACATATTTGCGTTTTTTCCACATACAAAAAAATTCCGTCTTTCTTTTTAACAAAATTTTCAATCCTGCTTTACATGTGAACTGAGCTGTTGACTCTGCACTGCAAACTGCACTGTTGACTCTGCATTGCAACTGCATTACAAATCAGTTTCCTGTGGGTATGCTTGGCGGCATTGCTTGAGTATGATACGCTGCAGGAATTAATTTTTCTGATACTATTTCGCCTTACATTCATGTTTAATTACGCTACGTTTTTTCTGACTGTCTTTGCGCTACACATTTTTATCATAATTGTGATTGACTTCTTTTACACGGAAAAAGTGAAAATATGATTTTTTTTTTTTTCAAATTTGGCATTGACAGTGAGCTGCAACCAAGAAGGGACCCCTTATCCTCTCTCATGCTCAATTAGAAGCACTTGTCAAACACTTTTCCATACTTAAAAACATATCTTTTTTTGTTGCTCACCAGAGCATTTTTTTAATACTTGTAAGGATACGTATTGAAATTTTCATCAAATCATTTCAAGCAGAAATTTGAAATTTTTTCCTTTTTTTTTTTAAATTCACCAATTTTGCATTTTTAGAAGATTAATTTAGCCTTAATTTTAAATTAATTCAATAAAACAGAATATACATTTTTTCTATGTTGGTTAGAAGCATGAGAAATATCAACTGTTACATTATTATAAACGAATCCCATCGTCACCAATTCTTAGATGTTGCAAGATTGTATATTTTGTAGGCAGAGTTGGAAAAGGGGAATGGTTTTAGTGTCTATGACGTTGTATTTCTGCAGAAAAAAAGATCCAGTACATCATTTTGCTTTTCTTAATATGAAAAATAATTCCCTAATTAAAAATAGGGAATAATAGAAAAAAATCACACAACATGTGATTGTTGGTGTTACTTCTTTCTCCATAAACTCTTTAGACTGTAATTTAAACTTAGAAGTTTAGATAATAAGGAATATTTGTGAAAAAATCACCTGTCCACACTAGCCCCCAACATATTTTGGTTTTCTCTACACTAACCCCTATAAGGGATTAGTGGGGACACATGGATCAATGTTAAAAATTGCCAATTTTCTTATTGTTTAACTGTATTTATCATAATCTTTCCTGTATATTAATAAACAGAAAATATCATTCTTCAATTTGAAAGGGCTGTGAAATTTTAAAAATGCTCATAGAATTTTATAAAATTAAATTTTTCTGTCCACACGAACCCCCCTATCATCTAGATTTATGCTGCCACCGGGTCAGTTTATGTTAATGTACCATTTAAAATTTTCAGAAAGGCTAAAAATGCCTTCGATATAAGTGTTATTAAAAAAAAAAAAAAAAAAATGAAGATATCTGATCACCTGAATGTGTTAAATATAAAAAAGCATATCATGTGTTATATTTTTAAAAATGTTGGGGAAGACTAACCAGTATATGAGGAAAATATAGTATATAAAATACATTAAAAGGATTTTCACCTCTAATAGTTATTGAAATCAAACACTGAAATAAAATAATATTTCTCTTGAATAAAGTCAAGGAATATTGTTACATCTAGAAAACAATTCTTGTTACATTTGTGATATAACAAACAAAAAAAACTGCTGATATATCCTTACCAATTAATTGAATTAGATATTTTGACTGGGTAAGCAAACATAGAGGATAACTCCCTCTCCCCCTTCTCTGAAACCTTATATTTTATCTGATTATAAGCCACAGCCTCCTCATAATAGAGTTCTCTCCTACTTTTTAAGATGACATAAACAGGGTGGCTACAGAATATTCTTGTTATTGATGTGGTCCTCAACTACCCAGACATACTAGCTCTTTTCTTGAAAAGGTTAAGCACATTACTCTGGACATCAAATAATTCTTTTCTCCTCTAATGTAGACGTAATTGTAGCAAACTAAACGACAACTGAATTGGTTCTGTACATGACTTTCTCCTTTCTTTTCATCTACAAAAGGGCCCAGAAGCAGAATTTTGTGGGTCAGTCTGCAGCATACTGAAATTTATCTGAGACCCGACAATGCTAGACTAAGTCTACTAAAACAATATCCCATAAAATAAGAAAAATTTGCCTTTATAAAGGAAATATAAAATTATGAAACATATATCATAAATTTAGAAACTAGTATATTTCAGTATTCTAGTATATTTCCAGTAGTATTTCCAGTATTCTAGTATTTTTTAAGTATATTTCAGCTTTTTTTTAAGCTCAACCTCCTTTTTTACTTAAGCTGATGGATTAATCTGCAGTGCCTGCTGTCATGCTGGACAGTTTCTGCTACTGGGAAAAATGCTGCTAATGACAATTTGGTGCAATTTGAGCCAGAAAGATATCGCTCAGTAGTAGTACAGCTTTATGTCTCTTTATTGTGTCTTATTATTGCCTTAAATATCAACTGTTTGGTGATGAATTAATCTTGTTGGTAAAAAATAAACAGATATTTTTGCATACAGAAAAATTTCCCTGATTTTTGAGTATTTTTTATAAAGTTCCCTGATATTTCCCTGATTTTTCCAGATTGACAAACTTCCCTGATATTTCCCTGATTTTTCCCGATTGACAAACTTCCCTGATTTTTCCTTGATTCCAATATTCTGTAGCCACCCTGTTTATGTCATCTTAAAAAGTAGGAGTATTTTCAACAGTAAGCAATAACTCCAAGATTGGTTAATTTTCTACTCCCATTTTCAAGAGTGACTGCAAATCTATGTTTTCTAATCAGCATCGGTGTTAATTTTGTTGTTTTGTGGATTGCTTCAATAAATACTCAGCAATCTGCAGTAGCTACAAGGAGCTGTGATTTGGCAATTCTTGGTGGCTTGCTATCCCCAATTTTTATGATTTGGTAAACTATTTTTTAATTAGATATATGAACTGTTCTCCAAAGTAAATTAGTGAACTGTTCTCATCAAAATAAAATAAACCGTCCTAAGAAAGAATTAAAAATATACTATAATGGAATTTATAAATGATCCTCAAATAAAACAAAAATAAAAAATGATGTAAACTTTGAAGTGCAATGTATATTTTATCCAAAGAAATATATTATTTGTAAACGGCTGATATGTGTTTAACATTCGTAGAAAGGAAAAAGAAAACAAAAAAAAAATTGTTACAATTAATTATTGAGGGGATTCCTACATAAATATTTCGTATGTCTTGAAAGATAAGTATTTAATAAATATATTTGTTCATTATATGGATGATTTTTCTATGATTTTTCTATGTCTACATCATATCTTTGGGTGAGTAATACAGTCGAGTCTCTATATAACGAAATCCATCGTTCCAGTAAAAAATTCGTTATATAGAGAAATTCGATGCATAGGGAATGATGTTAAAAATCGTATTTAATATGTAAATTTTGAACAAATATTATTTTTGATCTTTTTAATTAAGAATTTGAAATGTTTAAAAGTATATAGTAACCTAACATTTTATTTCTTAATTATTTAAGCAGTTTCAAAAAAGACAACAGACATTTATTTGAAAGCTTAATGAAAATCAAATAAGGAAGAATTGCTTTAATTTCAGAGGAAGAAATCTGTAATTTTTTGATGTTTTGATTTTAAAATTGTTACGCTCTCCAAAAAAAAAAAAATGTTCAAATTTTAGCAAGGAATGAAAAATTGTAGTTAACATTTTCCTCCATTTGAAGGCCTCTCTTATGTGCCTCTCATTTTCCATATGATTTCGAAGCTTTTTTAAAACTGAATAGATTAAGACCAATTTATGAAAAAATTCATTATATGGAGATAGATATTTCGCTATATAGAGACTGTTTTTAATGTAATCATGTGAAAAGGAGACCGTTCCTACTAAAAATTTGTTATACAGAGAAATTCGATGTATGGAGTTTCGTTATAAAGAGACTCGACTGTATTTTCATTTTATTTTCTCTATTCCTGGTTTATTAAATGAAAATAGAAAAAAAAAGTAAATATAATATTTTTCTTTAAATGTTATAGCAATTCATTTTGACTTTCTAATTTTAACATGATTAAAGGACTTTTCATATTTCTAATAGTTATGCCTGTTTTGCAGCACTATACAATTACCCCGTTGTGTAAATTTTGGATGCCAGGATTTATTATTACTTTAATAATTAATTCACTTAAATATTGTTCATTTTGTTAATTAAAATATTTTATGACTAGCTGACCCGCCTGGGTCCATGATAATCATGATGCATAAAAAACCTATAATATTAACAAAAATGGAAAAAAGATTCTAAAAGCACAAAACATAAAAAATCATTAAAAATTACTTTGAAAATCACATTAAAAATTGATGAAATTCAAAAATCGTAGCAGATAAAATTTAATAAATTAGTCTTAGAGTATGAAACAATTTTCATTTTATCAATGTCAAAAAATAGCCACAAAATGAAAAAAAAAAAAAAAAACTAAAAATTACCTTAAAAAATTCATTAAAAATTCAAAAGTCGCTGCACGAATTCCAAATAAGCTTTGTTGAAAAGAAAACTAAATTTACTGTGTTGGGATAAAAGAATGAAACCACATTCCTTTCATTAATGTGGAAAAATTGCCTCAAAACATAGAAAGAATGGTAAAAATACCTAAAAAATTAAATTAAAAAAATCTAATAAATAAATAAATAAAAAGAACCAGTCTTTGAGGTGCAAAACATCATATACAGAGGTACCTTCCCTCCGAATATTGTAACTATGTGCAGTGGTCTCTTCAGAACAGTGCTGACACACTCCGAAACTTTTTTTGTTATTACAAGACAGAACCCGTCGAATTTCAACAAAGAAAATGTTTAAGAAGGAACCGTTTCATTGATTTATAAAAACCTACAAATTAGCTTTAATAAAAAATGCACCTTATATTGGTAACTCTACCTTGTAAACAAATGATATTTAATCTAAAGTTAATAAAATACTATTTTTATAAAACTCAGTTGTAGAAATTATTAAAATTATACTTTAAGAGTATCAGTAAGCAATAAAATATAATAAAGATTCATTATTATGATAAAGTTATCAATTAAGGTTCTTATGCTTGGTATTCCAAAATGAAAAGCAGTAAAATTTATTACCCTTTGACTCAATCATAACCTCATGATTTCAATCTCCCCCCCCCCCCTCCCAAAATCTAAACTCTTCATCATTTTCTGTATTTCAAAATTTACATATGCACCTCTCATATCCATATTCACCTTTTTTTTTAAATTGACTTTTTAATTTGATCATTTTAATTTTAAATTTGTAGCCTCGATTTCTATTAGCTGGTAACAAATATTAAACTATTAATATTCTTTTAAGTGTAAATGAAATTTTTGAAATAATCTGCATGCAATAAATACGACAGAAAATATTCCTGTGACATCATAAAAGACAAAATGGCAATTTTTATATCTCCAATTTGAATTATTTCCAAGATCTTTATTTGCTTGTCTAACTCAGCGAAATGAATTCATCTAGTTAAGAATCATCCAGTTCTGTAACACAAATCACTATTTTTTGGACAAAGAATTCCAAAGCTATGACTTATTTTTCATAGAGTAAAAAAGAAAGAATAGAGATAAAATAAAGTAGCTCAGGCATAACGATAAAAATGTAACCCTAAAATCTGCTACATTAGGCCCAAACAATAACATATATCATATTACAAACCAATTTTATGGCATACTGCACCTCCATCTATCTTTCATCTCAATGGCTTTTCACCTTCTACTTTTAATAGACATGGAGTACTTCTGTTGCCACAATTATAAAAACTGTGTTAAAAACTGTAAAAAATTAATATCTCAAAAATAAATTAAGAAACAGTTTTCAAACAAATTGCATTTAAAAGTATATTTTTTCCCCTATACAATGGTGTAAAGATTGGGAATGTGCAATATTCAGAAGTTTAAAAATTTTTAGTAACAAAAATTGAAAAACCGAAATTTCATTTCAAATTTGAAAGTGTTGCCATTCACAAAATGACATATGCATTATGCACAGATACATTTGGCCTTTATAATATAGATAGATAAATTTTTATAAATCCCCTCATCCAGAGTTCCCATAACAGAGGGAAATCTAGAAAGGAATAGTTAACAATTTTGCTAAATAGCAACATGAAAGATAACAAATTTTTAGTACTTAGATAAGCAAAAAAAATCTTAGTGTTTGAAAATTTTGAAATCATTGCCTTGTAAATATGAAAGCAATATATCATCATGGATGACATTCTAATTTATGTCTGTTGGATTTTTTATTATAATATACTTCAGTTTTCTGGAAGTTATTACCACAACTAAATTGAGTTAAGATGAAACACCCTGTATTTTTGATTAAATACATGGTTTACGACCTAATGTTTTATGGTAATTTTTCATTCTTTTGATGTTATCGCCACTCTGAATTTGTCAGTCAAATATTCAAATACAGTGTATATAGAATAGTTTCCCAATTTTTCTGTTTACATTTGAATTCAATAACCTTAGGAAAATACACTATATGGCCAAGGGTGACCGGCCATTTGCAATTTTAGACATTTTGTTAAATATCTAGAAAAACACATGAGGAATTATCCTGAAATTCTAAGTGTGCAAATATAATAATACAGGTCATACATTTTTTTCCGAAACTGCATAGGGGACCGTCAACAAATTGAAAAAGAAAACATCTTCATGGAAATGTATGACTTGTACCATTATATTTATACACTGAAAGTTTCAGTCACCCTTGGCCATATAGTGTACATAAAAAATGTTCAACATACACAAAATTATTGATTAAAATAAATTTTTTTATTAAAATTTATTAAAAAAATTATTTGATTTAAATTGTGATTTTAATCATTTGATTAAAATAATTTGCACGCCAATACATGTATCGCCTTTAAAATTAACTGAATCATAATGAAAAAAGAAAAACTGACTAATATACTTTTGTGTACAATTTAGAATAATATTTCATCAATGAAAATAGAGACTTGATTTGATGACGACACACTTCAGATCAGTAGTATCTTAATAAGCTAACAAATACTGCATTGAAATACATCTAAATAAAGAATTACACAGGTAGAGATCGCGTAAAGAAACAAATATAATTTTAAATCCTAAAAACAAGCAAACAAATAAATAAATAAGTAAATAAAAATTGCAATTCACAAAGCATTGTCTAAGGATTTTCTCACATTTTCAATTATATAATTAAATTTGTCTAAGAGTGTTAATATTTTGTCACTAGTACTATTACAAACATTGATTATCTTTTCTTAAAGGTCAACTGAAAGGTTATACCTATTACTATCAGTTTCTTCTCCTTCTTACAATTTATCTGAATTTTTTTTTTTTTTTTCTTTTCTTTTTTTTACATATCCATTCTTTTTAGGACACTCTCTACAATATTTCTATACAAAACTTGAATTTCAGCACAGTGTGTTTTGTATAAAAATTACGGAAATAAATAAAACAAATGTGTATTAGCTAACTCCTAAAATGAAAAAGCTAAATTTGGTTTAAATCAAAGTTATAACATAGTAAGTATTCTTATCACTTTAAAAATAATTGAGATTTTGACCAAATATAAAAATGAGATAAAAGATTACTAGTGAATAAATTAAGCAATAAAACTTAAGTAATTTTATTTTATATAAATTCATTAAAGTAATATTTTTGATAATAACATGCAACTACTTTAAACCTGAAATGTATTCATTAAAGTATTTCAATGTTACAATAAGGGATTTATTGTACAACATACAAAGAAGTATAACTATGGTTAATTCTTGCAGCCATTATCTTATTACCAATGTCATATTTAAAAATACCTCTTAATTTATTGCTCAAATCTTCTTACATAGTACTATTTTCTGACAGTCCAAAATATAGAAACTATATAAGGATATTTAATCAATATTTTTTAACAGAACTTATTAAAAAAGTCTAAAATCCAAAACACTAAGATTTAAATTTTATTAAAACAATGAACAAAAAAAATATTAGAAAATAAAATCCAATATTTTGAACCAGCAAATGCCACATTATAACTTTAATTTTGAATTTAAGAGAAATGGAACATTGTGAATGTATATGTGATGATAAAAGATAATAAAGCAAGACAATGTCATTGAAAATCTTATTTCTCATATATATACATTATGCTTCTTATAAAAGGAAAGGAAACTTTCCATTATAATACAATATAGAACTTGTTTTGATAAATGTACTTTCTAGAAGAATTTTTTTTCCTTTTTTTTTTTTTAATAGGTTAAAAAAAAAATTAAAATTGATTTAGATGCACTGGCAAATAATTTCCAATAAAAGCCAAAATATTTAATATGCATCATTAATTTCTAATTCTAAATTTCAAAATGGAATCTGCATTTATCAACAAATTAACATTTATGTCCGTGCTTTAAAAATCTATCTGATTTGAATACATGATGTTCTAGCTGAACAATAATTCAGTTGCCTTCTCCAGATCCCAGGAACAGGAAGATAAGGCCGCACGTGCTTTGTGCTGTAAAAAATAAGATTTATAACATAAGTAAGAATTTAAAAAGTAATCCCTATTAAATCACAAATCTCAAAAATAAATATTCAACTACTATAAAAACTATGCCAGATATTCAATTACTAGCAAAAAAATAGTCTCATATTTAAAAAATATATTACTTAACAATGTTATACATCTTCTTTAGCAGCCCTTATCTGGACATCGGTAATCTGCATTACATAACATTCTGAATTTTTGCTTTTTTAAAAAATCATATACAGTCGAGTCTATATAACAAAATCCATCGTTCCAGTAAAAAATTCGTTATATAGAGAAATTCGATGTATAGAAAATTATGTTAAAAATCGTATTTAATGAGTAAATTTTGAACAAATATTATTTTTGATCTTTTTAATTAAGAATTTGAAATGTTTAAAAGTAAATATTAAACTAACATTTTATTTCTTAATTATTTAAGCTGTTTCAAAAATGAAAGCAGACCTTTATTTGAAAGCTTAATGAAAATCAAATAAGGAAGACTTGCATTAATTTCAGACAAAGATAACTGTAATTTTTTGTTTTTTTGTATTTTAAAATTGTTATGCTCTCAAAAAAATTGCTCAAATTTTAGCAAGGAATGAAAAATTGTAGTTAACATTTTCCTCCATTTGAAGGCCTCTCTTATGTACCTCTCATTGATTCCTCTCTTATATGTGTAACAATCCAATTGAGTTTGTTTTCAGAAGGGTGTGGGAGGTGGGATGAATTCATTGGATTTAAAGAACAAGAAAAGTAACATAAAAAAAAAAAGAAAAAAAACTCAGCATTGATCGATAAATTAAAAATAAGTGGTGGAAAATTGATTCCATATGATTTCGAAGCTTTTTTAAAACTGAATAAATTAAGACCAATTTATGAAAAAATTTGTTATATGGAGATAGATATTTCGCTATCTAGAGACTGTTTTTAATGTAATCATGTGAAAAGGGGGCCGTTCCTACTAAAAATTCGTTATATAGAGAAATTCGATGTATGGAGTTTCGTTATAGAGAGACTCTACTGTATTTACCATTCTAGATATATTGAGATATCTGTATCATCGGCTTATCTATTTAGATAGGGTGGTGGGTGGGGGAATGTTTCTCATTCAACTATAAAAAGCTGCTGTCGAAAAATGGTAGAAGAGAGGAAGGATTGAACAGAAAATTGTGAAAAGCTGAATGATCTCATGTCAAGACTACAATTAACATCATTTGAACCCAAGAAGTCTAGATATAGTGGTGGAAATGTTTTTCAAAAAGAGAAACAGGCAGTATAGATACATTAGTATCCCTAGAATGGAAAATATATTGTTTTTCAAGAAGGTGAAGACTCAGAATAGTATGAAAGGCAGAATACAATGTCAAAATAAGAACCACTAAAGAAGTTTTATAGTGTTGGTATATAAACATACATTTTAAGTGTCAAAGTATTTTTCTTTTTTTTTTTAAACAACTAAATATATTTTTAATGATTGTTCATAATGTAATTCATGTAGGTAATGTAAAAGTGGTCAAAATAAGTACAGAAAAACCCGATAATTTGGATTAATTGGGACCGGACCCAATCCGGATTACCCGGAGAATTAGAAAAAATGAAATAAAACAAAACATACTTACAGAAAATCACCTTTATATTAAACTTATTGAATATTTACAGAAAGTAAAAATGTTTACTTTGCTTAATTCTTTCGAAAAGATTTCAGAAAAAGTTTTTTTTTAAAATTCAGAATGCAACGAAGAAACAAGTTTATGTTACGGAAATTAGCCAATCGCTTCTCAAACTTGGGAAAAAAAAAAAAAAAAAAAGACCAAACCGATTCGGATTAACGGGGTTCTACTGTAATACTAAAGAAGTTGTATAGCAGGGCTGTCCAACACAGTGGGCGCCATGGCACCCTTTGACGATTTTCATGCTGCCTTTTCGAATGATTATTATTTCTTGAAGTTTTGTTAAATGATAAATCAATTTTAAAAGAAGTTTCTTTTATCCTTAGTGTTCCGCATGCTTTTTTATTATAGGAAGAAATAAATTTTCGGCTCCTTCCTTTACAAAAATTTTGATAGAGAAATTTTGTCAGACAAATGTAATTTTAAAATTTCTATGATTTATGCTTTTTTCTGCAATTATTTTTCACACCGAGCTCTGGATAGTAGAGGGACTTATAGCTCACATTGTTCAGTGTCTGTGGATCTAATGAGACATCTGTATATTGTTGCTTTCTACCATGGTTGCCACAATAGCCTCTTTCTTTATAAGGAAAATCTTTACTCATACCAAAAATTATGAATAATAATTTATAATTTTTATAAAAGTCGGAAAGGAAGCTGCACAAACCTTAACTTCGTCGAGACGATGGCTAGCCTGATGACTGAAGTTTCAGGATTAGTTAAAACTCTATTCGCATATTAAAATGCAAATGGTCTGCTATGTCTCATCTTGTTTGAAAACCCCTATAAACAAAATTTCACTGATTGACAGGGAAGTTTATCATTGTGTTTTCCTGGCCTTAGTGCTCCATAATTTCTTACCTTTGGGTGCTAGAAAGCACAATTATTAAATCTATGGATCAACCACTGAAGTCGGGTCTGCAGGAGGTTTTCACCATGATATGTTTTGGAAGACCAGTTACATTATAGTATGCTAATAAAATTCTGTCTTACTCTACAATTTTAATCGTCATCTTGAACAAGTGATCGATCTATGCAGCTGCTTCTCTGTTTATAATGATAAACATTTTAGAATTTCTTAAAGTAAAAAAAAAAAAAAAAAATCACCAGACTTTCCAGTATAATTTTTTTTATTATTATTTAAGAAAAATTGAGTACAAAATGGCAACCTTTTCTTATAGTGGGGTAATATTGCTCTATGTCTACAGACATGTGAATAATGGCACCCTGAACTGTTTGACACTAGATGAAGTGTGCTCACGTTTACTGGACAGCCCTGTTGTATAGTATTGGTATATAAACATACATTTTAAGTGTCAAAGTATTTTTCTTTTTTTTTAAGCAACTAAATATATTTTTAATGATTGTTTATAATGCAATTCATGTAGATAATAAAAATGAATTTTTAAAAAATAACATGCCTTTAATAATAAAAAATAACATAGCAAAGGTTCTGTACTGATGCTGCTCTCCACAATAATATTGTCTGATAGCATTGTATATATAGCAATAACATATGAGCCTACTACTCAAGAAGACGATCAAAATTGCAGAATAAGACAGAATTTTATTAGCATACTAAAATGTAACTGGTCTTCCAAAACATATCTTCGTGAATAATAACTAAAAGCAGATTTTTCTGTTAACAATCTAAAAGACTTGTAAGTAGTTAATCTAAAGTATTTCATTCAATCCATAAAAGTATCTACAAGTTTATGTTCAATTTTCTAACCTTTTGATTTTATTATTTTAAAGAAATAAATGAACATGAATATTGACTTTATTGTTATGAATGGAGAAATGTTGGAGAATATAAAATCTGAACAATCCAAGATATACAATTTTAAATTTGGGTCGAATAAAGTCTTATTTTGGCCCAAACTGACCCAATGTAATAGACAGTTTGGTACAGGCCTGATCCATTTATTTTTTCAAAATTCAATTTGGCCTAATCCTGAGGGAAAAAAAAAAAAAAAAAAAAAAAAAAAAAAAATCCATCAAATCAGGCCAATTTTATTCATTATAAAAAGATATTTCTTAAACACTTTATAATTAAAGTTCTTTTAAATGCATGTTTCATATATAATTTATGTAAAAATACAACAGTTTCCAGTTTATATGTTTACAAAAAAAGGAATGAAATAACATTATTGATAACTCGACCAAATAGATACAAATGAAGACTTATTAGAATAAGTAATATGGATCAGAAATCTGTAGGTCCCATGCCTACCTCAAGTCCTGTACTTGGACTGCGCCAACAGAACAATCACAATTTTCTTAATAGGTAAATAAAACAAATTAAGCAACCCAATATAAAGAAGTTAAAAGAAATATAAACCAATCAGACAAAATATGAACAATTACAATTTTCAATGAACCTAGCTAGGCAGAGAATAAGTACTAATGTGCAGCATAAGCTGATCCTATTTCGACACAAGGAAATTTACATGTCCAGTGAAAAAAATCTGAATAGTGTCTAGCACACACATGGTCCAGGTTAATTATACTGTATATAAGATGGGCTCAAGTTTAAGAATTTTGACAGATTCAGGCTAGGCAAAAACCTACTTTTATCCACGTTGGAATCATGAGGCAGTTTCCATTAACCATAAAAAATATTTTCTAACATGTGAGTATAACTCTTCATAAAAAAAAATTCCCTCTTAAAAAAGTTTTGAAATGGCAACAACATTTAGAAATTTTTATCTGCTGGCTCCCTAGTTGCCTCTGACTAAAACTTCCAATTCTTATACGTCATACTTTTTCAATAGCATGGTTTAAACATGAAATCAGAAAATTAAATAGCTTGAAAGATTTTTTTTTTTTTTTCTTTAATTAAAGCAAGGATTACATCATATTGGAAATATAATAGACAAAAAGCAGGAGAATATTTAATGCAATGTAAGTTTTTGTAAAAATGTGTTGAAACATGAAAAAAACCAAACTACGGAAACATTGGCATGTTTAAACATTTTAAGGCTCTCTGATTTTGTTTTTGCCATTTTTAAATCTATTCCATTTTGTATGTGTATATATTAAAATTTCACAACAGATTTTGGAGCTTAGACTTCAAGCCCAAGAGCTTATTCTTGGTGATGAAAGTAGGTTTATCTCTATTCTTGACTTGGCTTTTATTGATGAAATTTGTATCTAACTTCGAAATATACCCCCTTTTGTTGTCCAAGACGGCAGAGATTTTTGTTTTCTTCAGTTAAATTTTATTAGAATTTTTTCCAAAATTTAGATGAAAAATAAGGAATAAAATTTAGTGGTGAAAAAATGCCCACTGGCATTTAAATTTTTATACCTCTGCCCATAGATATTTTGAAAAAAAAATAGTCTTTTTAAATCAGCATTCAGATAAGCATGCTAGGTCATGCTAACATAAATAATTGCAAATTTGCATATTTACTATGTTGTGCCATTTTCAATATTGCATTTTTATATGAAGATAGCATATTTTTATATGAAAAATATTTTGCAGATAGTTTTTTTCTTTCTTTTTACATAAAATGGCATATTAATAAATAAAAAACAAACTTCTACCTCTAAAATTATAAAATCCATCACCCATAAATGTCTACTGAGCCTGAAGTTTGTTGTTAAAAAATAACTTATTTTTCCCAAAATGATATTTTTTAACATTAATTAAATTTTCCAATTTAGATTTAATATAATTATATTTTTAGTTTAATTATCATACATAGTTAATATACTTTAATTTTGAGCATGTTTTTGTTTTTTGTTGGTTTCTTTCAATTCTTCTGTTTTTTTCCCGTTTCTTCCGAAAGAAACCCAACCTTGTGTATGAAGCACAAATAGTTATCAAGTTCCTAAATAAATCTGAATGATCAGATAATGATTATTAATACATTGAGTTAAAACAAATTTTAAAAAATAATAAATAAAATATTCTTACTTCATCTACTCCCATGTCCATTAGTCTTTTTATTTTGTCATCAAAATCTGAATAAGATGCTGGTGCTATAATACAAAAATTAAGAAATTCAGTAACATTTAAGAGTATTAATGTTGCATTTTCATACTAATAATTTTTTTTTCAGACAATAATTGAAAGTTAAAATTACTTTCAAATGTGTAGCAAGCAAATTAGATACCAAAACAACAAACTGAAATGACTAAATTTTTCTTTAAAAAAGGAAATGTCAAATAGCAAATATAAATGCAATTTTAAAAGTACACTAGTCGCTATGGAAACATTTTTGGAAACTTTCTTTTTTACATATGATGGTTCATAACACTAAATTTCTCTATATTAGTAATATATTATTAACAGTATATTAATAATATATTAATAGTAATACATTAATAATAAATTTATCTTTATTAGTAATACAGTAGAGGGAGAGAAATCCACACTGTTTGGGAGAGGATGTTGTGCGGATTTCGGGATTTTGTGGATTTTAGACCATTGAAATAATAATAATAATAAAGATTAAAAATTAATAGAAATAAAATATTAGAGTTATTTTGTTAAGTTTTTTAATTATGAATGAAAAAAATAAAATTTAAAACAATATAAATAAAACAATTTATTTTTTGAACTTTGAAAACATTTGATCAATAGTTGTCTGCTTCAAAACTTTAGAATGTTCTAATTTAAGTTTTTTTGCAAGTTATAGTCATTAATTCCTGTTTAGTAACACAATTTTGTTATTTTAAGAAATTGCTTTCACTTTAGATATGCTTTCACTTTTCCTTATTTTAGATATTTCATAGGAAAAAAAAAAAAAAATCATAAAATAGCTTAAATAATGAATAAAATACAAGATCTTGCACGTGATAAAAACAGCAACAGAAACACATGTGTACATCTAATCTTCTTCTCCCCAACTTTAGCTGTGTTCTTTGCAAAAATACACTGTGATCCAGGTAGACTTTTCACTCATTAGCAAAAGAAGATGACTAATCAGAAGGCTGCATTTTCGCAAACAGCGAAAATTGCAGGTTTCTGATTTGTCAAGCTCGTTTCGCTAATCAGTGGAAAATCTGTCTGGTTTCCATCATTGATGAAAATGTTTTGAAACGATCAGTTGCTTTGGAATGACATAATTTTTTTTTTTTTTAAACGTCGTTCTTTTAGCGCCAAGGAAGAAAGATGTTTACACCTGCAAGCCTGTGCGGATTTTGGACTCTGGCAGATTTGAAGCGCTCTACTGTACTATAAAAACTATATACAAGAGAAGAGATAGTTTAAATCAAGCATTCTATGCCATAAAGTTTATTCAAATATAAAAAAATATTCTATCAAAAGTTACAGACAAATAATTACAAAACATCAGTAAAACTTGTTTAGATTTACATGAAGTATTACTCCTTTCTCATGAAATGTAGCTAATGTGTATGAATTTTGGTATGATAGACAGATTTCATTTTATTTGGCAATGAGTAAATCAAGACACCTAGAGTAGAATTTCAAAAAATGTATAAATGTACTAGCAAATAATGCGGCTTTGCTCGTGTAATAGTGGAAGCATGTGTCAAGTGATATTTGTGAGTCTATATTTTATTATTAGAAATTATACTTTTAGTAATAGTTCAAAAAATAACATTTAAGCTACAGTTTGACTAAACTACATCATTGTACTGCATTAGGCAGAAAGGAGATGAAATAAATAAGAACTAAAACTAATTCTAAATGAATGATGATTTAGAAAATATTTTGAAATTTTTATGCTCAATCCATGTTTGTTTCACGTTTCAGTATTCATTAGAAATTTTGAATTTTTTAGAAAGTTTGTTGTGCCTGCTAACTGCAGGTGGTAGTAGCACTGGCTGAAAATATAGCCTGTGTAAGATCAGAGATTGTCACTATTGATTCACAATCATTACTTTTATAAACTATTTATTATATCCTGAGATTGCATAGAAATCATAATTTAGCAAATTTTTAGAATGCCTTTCGTGTTTCACAAATTTTAATTTCTAATTTACTGTTGGTTGTTCTTAGAGGATAATTATATTTTATAGGCAACTATCATGCCATATTTCTGCCTTTTTAGTATAAGAGCAGTTGCAATTTAGAATTTTTTTTTTTGCAGTTGCAATCCTCTGGTGGTAGTGGAACACTCAAAAACTAGTCGTTGGGGGCCACCGTAATACTTACCCATCATGGATATGTACATGAAAATAAAACATGTGAAAACTATTTATACAATGCATTGCAATTCATAAACAAAATTTAAATATTGTTAATATACATAGTAATGCTATATTAAAGAACTGCTGATTACCAATTTCGACAAATTATATAAAACGGCAAACTACTCAAGTAGTAGCAAACTGCATAAAGGAAACATCCTTATAACTCCAAAAACAATAATTCTATTAACTAACAATTAACTGCGTCGGATTAAGCTTTTCATTTCCAATTAAAATATACCTCTGAATTGAAATTTGAATGAAATACAGGGTCATGAAAAATCGAAGAATGTGGAAAAAAAGATTACAGATATCTCTGCAACTAACAATCCGATCGACTGCGTTCTATATGCAAAATGTGTGTTATTTTATTGCCTTTTACGTCCATTCCTTAGAACAAAAAAATTCGAAAATTTTTATATACCTTTCATCAGAACAAATTTTTCGAGAGTCCGAAAAAAATAGTTCCGGATAATCAAGGTTGCTGATATTAAATAGGCTTCGTTCCATTCTTACATACTAACAGAGTTGGGCAAAATACATCGAAAAATCATTTTCGATACAAAATACAAAATACATTAGTTTTAGAATCTAAAATACAAAATACAAAATACTTTTCAAATTGAAAAAGTTCAAAATACAAAATACATGTATTTTGAAAATACATACAAAATACATTTGAAAAATTTAAAAAAAAATGCCTATGAGATTAGATGTTTGCATGGGCCGTGTCCGACAATGTTAGCTGGCCATTTTTAATCCCGACACTCGGGCCGGGCTTGACCGGACCTGTTTTTCTGTCGTTCCGGACCTGTCCGGGTCGGGTTTATTTATTTTTTTTTCAGAAAGATAGAGTCAGATGGGCCTCGTCATCACCCTTTCGGGTCCCGGCTTTACTTTTTTCTGCAGATTCGGGCCGGGCCTGACTAATTCCTTCCAGATCGGATAGGGATTGGGTTTCATTCTTCCTAGAGAACTAATTGCGGTAGCCAAAAATATTAGTATAGACTCCCGATCCAGCCCGTATGAAAATCATTGACTCATTCCTTCACGGTCAGCCTATGGGAAAAATCAGTAAAATCTGCCCCGACCCAACAATTATTTTTCAAAAAAATATACGTATTCTTAAATTACTATAATTTTACCATTAAAATTATTATTATTATTTATAAATAGTAAGTATATTTCTGGATAATAAAATTAAAGCACAGCAAAGGGAATTCTGAGAATGAATATGTCTAAAAATTCTGTCTTAAACAGGAAATGTATTGATTCATGCAAAATAAATTTAATAACAAGAAAAAAGAATATGATACATTTACAACAAGCTACGTTTCTCGTTCCTGCTAAGAAAAAACCTGTCTATAATCTATTTTTTCTCCTATCCTGTGCGAATCCTTCTCAGAATATTTTACTAAATAGCATTTTTCGATTTTTAAGTTTTCAAGGCATAAAGTGATATTTAAGACTGCTCTCATCTGTTCTGCTCAACAAGTGCAAATGTTTTGACACATTTACAAATCCATTTTTTAACGGAAAGCTATAAAATTGGAAGACCTGACTATGGAAGCGATTTGGAATCGAACTGAATTTTCCATTTTTGTATCAATAAATTATCATTTGAGTTATAATGATTTCGATCACGTGACAAGCACGATTTTCCCTCCAGTTTCAGTGGTTATTCTTCTTTTTCGAGGAAATTCAATTCAAAATTATGTGAAAATGAGTGGCGATTAAATAATTTCTGCACCTTCTAGCTTCATGCATTTCCAAACAAAAAAAAAAAAAAAAAAATTAAAAGTGTCATAAAGTTGCCCTTTTTGACTAAGAACAGCCTTAATTATAACAAAAACATTTACATAAAAATAAATATTCATTTTAAAATTAAATATCGCAGTCTAAAGTGGTTTTTTAAAAGAAAGCCTATAGGCTTTCTTTTAAAAACATGTAAAAAAAAATAAGTATTTTTGATTAGAATTCCTCGTACAAGATGATTTTTAACCACATCGGCACAGAAATTTATGTTTTCTGGAAATTTAATTGGTACGGGCTAATCAAGTTTTTGTACGAACAGGGCCTGGACGACGAGCTTTTAACTTTTATATAGAGCCTGACTAATTCCGGGATTTTACTTTTTGTATCAGACTGTGTTAATATTTCTTTTCTACGGATCGAAACTTTATACTGGTTCGGGCCAATAATTTTTGTTTTGTGTCGGAATGGTCCGAACAAAAAAGGTCTTTGTTCGGTTTAAACCGGACATAATAATTTCGGCCTGTGTAGACCTCTTATTTGTGTTTGCACAAAGCAACTGTTAGGCGTTTTTGTAACACCGATTAAATTCTTTGAAATTATAAATTATCAAAGTAAAGAAGCAAAAGGAAAGTTAGATAAAGAAAACAAATCAATCTATTTGAAAATATTCTTTATAAAATAAACGAAGAATACTTACAGATAAAATGTTAAAATGTATACAAAAATATAAAATTTCTTGGGTATAATTCCGCTTCATTTTAAGCATAGGAGTAAAGTGTTATCAAAACAATCTATAAATTAAAAATATGTTTGGTAATTACAATTCGCCTTCAAAAGAAAAAGAGAGCTCTCAGATTGAAAATTGCTTAATAAATATCTTTTTGGAGAATTTATAATTAAGGATAGACAGAGCAGGTTTTAAAAGCCGAAAACGAATTTCGGTGATTGGCAGTAATAGTTAATAATAATACATAACAGAATATGAAGTTTGGTGACATTTAGTGCATTAGTTCTTGTTAAAATCCTGTAAATCCTGAAAAATGCATCATAACAGCGCCACCTGCTGGACGATTTGCACCAACATTTAATTAGTGACAATTTAAATTAAAAGATCAAACTAAAACTGAAATTCGTTGAGAATCCATGCATTACTACTTGAGATAGAGCTAATGCAGAAATCGTGAAAAATGTAACATAGCAGCGTCACCCATCTGCTGAGCAATTCACACCAAAACTTAATCGGCAACAACTTATGTCAACGTCTAACTGAATCAGAAATTCGATGAAAATCCGTGCACTAGTTCTTGAGATACAGTTTTTGCGAAAATTGTGAAAGACGAAGCATGTCAGCGCTACCTTTTGGAAGAGTTACACCATTACCTAATATCTAAAATAACTTATGTAAATGTCTAACAGAATCTAAAATTTTATTTCATTCTGTGCATTAATTCTTAAGATAGAGGGCCCACAAAATTTCTATCATACACTGATAAACTCACAAATAGACATTTCCTAAAAACCGTGAGTGTTCAGGACCTTCAAAAATATAAATCCGTCGATAATCTGAAGTCGAATTTTTTCACGAATCCAATACTTTTTTTGCTGTAAAGATACAGAAAAGTATAAAAGTGCGAGTGAGTAAAATTCGAAACGGCAATTTAATAGTTATTCTTGGACGTATACATAAGCACATATGTGTAAAAGAATTGTACAGCATCCTTCGTATGTTAAATATCCACCAATATGTATAATAATAAATACATAATTCGGTTTGTTAAAAATATAATTCGTTAATGTTTTAAATACTACTACGCAAATACAATTATGCTTCTTATGAATAATAAATAAGAAATAATTTAAAAAGGAATATCAAATAAACATGTTAAGCATTTTCGTTTAAATCTTAGAAATATCATAATGTGTAGAAATACAACGTTTGGGGTACCATGATACCAAATAAGTTTATTAGGTTAATTTTTTAAAAGTCATATTTTTTGTGTTTATTAAATGTCTTCTACCAATGCATCATTTTTCGTCATGGTCTGTTTTGAAAACCCTCTTGAATGAGTCATTACATTAAAAATTAGGGTCGTGCGAAGAAAAAACTGCGCCCCAGGCAAAGTTTCAATTTGGCGCACCCCCCCCTCCTACCCAAAACTTCTCCTTGTAACAGGCCAAAAATAACATTGGTGCTATAAATTTGGCGCCCCCTCAATTTCCGAGGCCGGGGCAACACCCCCTTCCCCCCCCCTTTCTCACGGCACTGTTAAAAATACTTTAAATACTCATAACGTAATTTTCCGTCAGTTTTATTGTAAAGATGTATTTAAACATAAGCATGCTATATTTGAAATAATGATTGCAAATTAAAAATTCCTATTGCTATTTAAATATGAAAATACTGCATTCTCTAAGAGAATAATTTGTTGATTTTTTTTTTTTTTTTTGATTAATTTGCAAAGTTAAATGTTAAACATTTTGAAAATTTCTGAACAATGAACGTTGATATCGGTTGATACATAAATACTCGGGATACTTAGGATACATAAATAACTTCACAATTAGTAATGTATAAATTTCTATGCTTATAAATCTGTACAAAATACAAAATAATGTTTCATTAATCTTTTGTAAATTTTAGTCTAAACAAATGTATGTACATGCCCGCATATTGAAAATCATAAATATTCTTCTAAAGGGGGGATAATTTTGTAATTAAACAAATTAACATTCTCATTGACATTAAAAACTTTCATCTATAAAACTTCCGTTTACAATCGAAACTCAAAAAAGAACCAAACTTTGGTTTCGTACAGCAGTTTTCGTTTTGGCCCGATACTAGTTTATATTTTCATTGCTCTATTTTATTTTAAACTTTATAAAATAAAACATAAAATGAGTCAAAAAAAAAAAAAAAAAAAAAAAAAAAAAAAAAAAAAAAAAATACTTGCGAAGACACGCTAGATAAACATGTATCTCCAGTAAGGACAGGTCTATAATAAAAAATCCAATGATCGATATACTCAATAGTAAATACAATTAATGAAAATCTGAATTGCATATCAATAAATAGAACTACTTGTATGATAAAATTCGTGTTCGCAAATGAATATCGCGAGTAACTTAAAATTTACCCGAACTTTGATAAAATAGGTACAAAAGGACTAGAAAAATAATGTTTCGATCAATGTATAACGGTATAAAATTAAAAATCTTACCATTAGATGTGTTTAAAAGTTAATTGTTGCTTTAAAAGTTCCACTTGTAATGATAGATCTTGTTTTACGCATTTGTCATGCTACTTTAACAACTGCCATTATTATCAACTGAAATTATTTTTTAAAAACTTCCCATGTAGTATAGCGCAACGTGTTCTGTCGCAATACAGTAATTCTTTTGATACATTTTCATTTGAAGCTGGAAAAATATCAGGCATTCTTTCTCAAAACAAACATTAAATTACATTTATTTTCTACTATTACATTACTTTTTTTATATGTTTTTTTAAAAAGCACTAGACACAGCAAAAATCTAAATAATTCTTCCTGTTTATCACGCAGTAGTTTTTGTCGTTCGCTAAGAAACGTTATAATTATAAAATCTAGAACTTTAGAATTGTAACAGATCAGCAAAAATGGCTAAGCAAAACAGAGGCATTGATTCTAATCCTTATCGTATCAGTAGTTGTAAAGCATGTTTTCATTAACTTTCAGAAACTAACCCTATAAGACAAAACAAAACAGAAGGCTCGTATTATTCTTTTATGAATTTTACATCTGCGGTTTCAAGGAAGCAGCTGGAAACCTACAGAAATGTATTTTGAATATGAAATGTATTTTCAAAATACAAAATACTTGAAAAAATCATTTCAAAATACATTACCAAAATACTTTCGTAACCTCAGGTTAAAATACAAAATACAAAATACAAATGTATTTTGAAAATGTATTTCAAATACATGTATTTTCGATACTGCCCATCTCTGCATACTAACTACATACAAAATTTCAAGTCTCTATCTCAATTTGTTCGGGAGATAGAGCATTTACAGACAGACAGACGGCAAATTTTTTTTCTTTTAAAAATATGTTTTTCGGAATCTCCACTATCTAAAACGTGTAAATCCGTCAAAATTTTTTTTTCGATTTTCAAAACGATTGCCAGACTTACCCTATACTACGTATGATGGGTAAGTAATAGCTTATTTTTGAATAGTTTCTATCACCACCAACCATTTTTAACCATTAATTTTAAAAATCGGTTTGGCATTTCATAACATGCATAAAAATCATAATTTTGAACATTTTTAGAATGCTTTTCGTTAACTTCATCCTTTAAAATTTGGAATTTTTTTTTTCAACGTTTCTTAGAAAGCATTTGTATCTGTTAAATAATTATCATACCAAATTTCAAAATGTTAAACACCTCAGTAGTACAAAAAATGCAATTTAGACTTAGCATTTTTTACTCCTGCAACCCCCCCCCCCCCCCAATTCCTGATGGTAGTGACAATGATGTGAAAACATAATACAGCCTATATTGAAGCAGGGATGGTCACCATGAATTTGCAATGATTACTTTTAAATTGGTTTGATAATATATTTCCTCAAGATAGAAATCGCAATTTAGAAAGTTTTCCTGCATTTTCCCTAAATTTCGAATTTTTTTCGAAACTGTCCAGCATTTACTTTTTATAATTATAAGTCAAATTTTAGTTACTTTCTGAGATTGCTCACAAATCAGCATTTAGAATGTTTTTCATGCGTTTTCATCCTTTTTAAATTTAGATTTTTTTAAAAAATAAATGTTATTTAGATATCATTTATATCTAATAAATAACTTCTATGCCAAATTCCATGAATCAATTCCATTCAATAACACAAAAATTGCATTTTTAAAATGTTTTTAGCTTCTACATCATTTTTCAGGTAGTGGCAATTGACAGGAAATATAGCCCATCTCACAGCAAAGCAAGGGCGGATCTGGAGAGTTTTCAAGTGGGGGACGATTTTAGAAAGTTGGAAGCGCTAATCTGATCCACCATGCACGGGTTGGAGCTCATTTTCATCAATACGGGTTGTGTTACTTCTACATTTTTGCTATGGGTCAGGTTTGGGTCTGGTTCGATTCTATTTTTTGCTGTGGGTCAGGTTTGATTCTATTTTTTGCTGCTGGTCGGAATAACTTTGTTGTTGTTGTGGGTTACGTTTGGGTCTGATTGAATTCTACTGTTTGCTGCGGATCGAATTAATTTCTGTTTTTCTGCTTCAGATTAGGTTTGGGTGCAGTTGACTACACAATTTGCTATTGGTCTGGTTGATTGTTAAGTTTCTGCATCACTTTGTGCATTTGTGGCAGATTTTCATACATTATTTTGCATTTGGATGAGTTTTAAATTGGGTTTTCACTCGAGAGAGGAGCTCGGGTTAACCCAATTTTGATCAGGTTATGGACTTTGATATAATTTGCGGATTTTTTTTGTGATCCGTTGACGAAATTTGGGTTCTTCCCGCTATCTTTTAATGAAATTAGCTTTTCTCTGCAATCTTTGAAGAAATTCACTTTTTCTCCACAATCCTTTCAAAAAATTTGAGGCTTTTTGCGACTCTGACGAAATTTGTGTTTCTTCATTAACCCTCTGATGAAATTCACGTTTCTACATGCTTCTTTAATGAAGTTCACATATTATTCACGATTCTTTGGCAAAATTCATATTTTTTAAAATTTGTGATTATTTTTACGTCTGATTTTTCAGACTGATGATTTATTTTATTTTTTCGGAAAATTTGGAACAGAATCACCATGACTCGTAGTCCCCCAGTGCAGGAAAACACAACGATAAATCTACCAGTCAATCACTAAAATCTCGGTTTTCCATGAAGATATGACTGGCAGACCAATTGTATTTTAATATGCGAATCAAGTTGTAACTAATTTTAGAATTTCATCTGTGAAATCGTCAAGCTTTTATAGTTTGTGGAGCTGCTTCCCAATCTATAACATACTTGCAAGTGTTTTAATATGCGTCATTATTTGCAAATTACAGAATTTAAATACTTTACCGACCGGCAGCGGTTTGAACATACTATGCCCTTTCACCGCCCGGTCAGCTGCAGATCGTCCGAGACACCGGCTTGGTTTTGGCCTAGACTGATGCGCTGGAATATATGTGCTTTTCTTAAACTCTGGTAAAATTGTATACTTCGTGATATTCTAGGGCACCGAAATTTAATAAAATCTTTTACTTTAATCATATTAGTGTTAAACAATATTTATTTTATCTATTACAATCGTTTTCAGTTTATTATTTACATAAAATATACCATAATCCATATAACAATATTTGTCGAAAAAAGAAGAAGTTGTTTAATACTTTTTTTTAAACTATGATAGCGCTCAAAACAATCACCTTTGTGTAATGGGACGTTGCAGTATTTATAAGCGAAACCTGTTCTGCTTAGTTTTTTTTTACTTGCACAAACTCTGCATTGTCGTAGGGGTTTTTTACATTGACCATTGGTTACTATATTTACTAGTTTATGCTTTCCGAAATTTGCCAGTCTTCCAGGATGATCAAATCGGGATGTGGTTTTTGTGGATTCGGAATTAGGTAGATTCTTACATTGTTCTTCAGTTTCGCTGTCTTCTATCAATGAAAGTGCTGCTTTGTGCAGAAAATTTTTATATGTAATATTCTGTCTGTTCAGAGTTGTAAATACTTTAAAGGAGTTAAAAAGTGCACAATTGATGAAGAACATTACGACACACTTCGTCCATTTTTTTGTTTTCCTAAAAATGGAGTAATAGGACAGATATTGATCTGCGCGATCTATGCCCTTCATATATTTATTATAATCTATTATTGAAATAAGTTTCTGTATGGGGCAATCTGATGTCCTGCTTCTAGATTCTGCCATTTGTGCAGAATGTATTGTCGATATCATGTTTACATTCCTTTTGCCATTATTCCATACTTGTAATAAAATATGGCCATTTCTAAGAAATTGATGTTGGCCTCTTGAAAGCTAGACTGTTTGAAGTATTTGAGGAAGACCTCTGTTCTTTCGAATCGTCTCACACACTCGCAATTTATTTATTTTTTTAATTTTAGCTATGTTGACACTATTAAAATAATTATTATCATATATATGGTGCCACATGTTCTTATACAGTCCAATGACCGATAATACTGTCTCTTCTAATTTTTTTCCATCAGCGGCATACACACAAAAGTTGGATATGTATTCTGTACGAGCTTCAGACAGCACTCTAACCAGTATTCCATATTTTGTAATTTTTGCCAGATTATATGTTTTGATTGGCAGTCTACCTCTCCATGGAATTAAACATTCATTTAGAGACAATTGTAGATCTGGTTTAAATACGTTGTTAAATTTTTCTATAAAATAATCAATGACAGGCTGGACCTTCACCAGCCTATGCGAATTGGGAAAAATATCATTATTACAAAAATGCGAGCTTTGCATTATTTGTAAAAATCTGTTTCTGCTCATAACCTTCAAGAAGAACGGCGTTTCTATAGATGGGTCTGTAAACCAATAATCGTAGAGAATGTCCTTCTTTACTTGTCCCATGAGAATGATCAGGCCCAAAAATTTCTTCATTTCAGTCACCATGACGTCTTTCCATTTTTTAGTTTTTGATGCAATTCTATATTTTTCCACAATTTGATAATGATCTCAGACTCCCTCACGAAGTGCTCAATCAGGTTACTTCCAATGAATAAATTCACAATATCCATTACGCTTTCGGAGGAACTTGGCATAATTTTTATGCCAGAGCTGCCTTCGAAAGGTTCCAAAATTATACTCTTGTCGTTTGTTGACCATGTATCATTATTGTCTTCAACATTATTATTCATGTCCTCGTCTTCTGAATCCCTGTATATTAGCGGTACAGGACATCACTTTCGAATGGCTATACTACTGCTATCACTTTCGTCATCAGTACTACTTGCTGAACCGGCAGTCAAGACAATCTGACAGGTCGTCGAGATAAAACTTGCCGAGACTATCCTTTTCATTCATTTCTAAGTACTAAAGCTTATAAAAAAGCACCGATTATCTGAATAAAGAATGTGAAATGCTTGCTGCTTGCTACTTGTCAATCTAACCTAACCAAATCTAACAGAAAGATCAAAAGTTGATTAATTGACGACTGGTCGGTAAGCGCTGGGGAGCAAATGTCGATTAATCGATGGTGTGTGTGTTAAAAATCCGTCAGTTCATTTTAGGATAGCTGGTATATTCAGTAGCTATGGTATGATAGTTGAAAGCAGCATTAAAAAAAAATTAAAGCTGGCTTTGATGTGTCAGTTAAAGATTTACATGGGTTGAATTCTTCAGGTCTAACCCACACGAACAAATTATTGGCCTGTACCAGAAGTATAAAAGCTAAAAATTTGATTCAAACTCGGCCTGCATTTTGCAATTAAAATTATTCATAAAACACTCTTGTTATTGCATATACTAATTTATTTTCAGATTATAGTCGAAATTTGTGATAACAGAAAAATAATATTAATGACTATTTAGGAATTATGTACATAAACACAATGTAAAAATATGACTTAGATCATTATATTCAAATAAAAATCCAGTCAGAAAATCAGTCAATAAAAAAAAATAATAATCTTCATTTTAAAGCTCTACAAAGAAAAAAATTTTAAAAATGCATCTCTAACTTATCAAATCAAATAAACTTTATAAAGATTTCTGTAAACAAATGTACAACATACATATAATTTTTATGAATAACAAATAAGTAAGATGCCAGCCCAGCTTGGGCTCATGGTAGAGGTCTGCATGGGCCCAAGCTGACAGAATTAGAATAATTTTTTTAACGGACTGTGCCAACGAACAAAAAACAACTCGGGGCCCAGCCAGCAAAAAATTTTAATAGGCCATACAGGCCGGGCCGATAAAAAATTTTAGCAGCCCACTGGCCCATTAAAGATTTAAACAAAAACGATGAAATATGAGCTATTTTCAATTACTATGATTTTTACGAGAAGCTTTAATGAGAATAAGTATAAATATGCATCACAAGCCGATACTAGTTTGACAATATCAATACAGAAATGCAACTTGTACAGTGTAGCAATCGGCATCGAACAGTTACGTTGTGTCTAACCCGGGCTTAATATTTATTTAACAGACTCCTGCAGGACCGAAATTTGCTTTGCACTGTTTTTCTACATATCATCGAACCCGACCAGAATTAGATTTAATTGTTCTCAAAATGTGCAGTGCAAACAATATGATTTGTAAAAGTAATAGAGATAAAGAACTTATGCTAACATAATCTTTGGAAATAAACTTTTTGGCAGTTCTTAAATTATCTTCTCAACAACGCGAAAGTTTGACACATTTTCTGATTAATTTTTAACTGTAAAGGTACAAAATTGACAAGTCTGACTATTGAAGGGATTCGGAACCAAATAGCGTTTTCCATTTTTGGTAAATAAGATACTTGTATATATTTATTGAGATATAAAAGATTTTTGTCAAGTGATTGCAGATTTTTCTTCCTTCCCATGTTGTCACTTTTGGAAATATGATCCAAAATGTTGACTTTGACAGTAATTTCTTAATTTGGTTGTATTAAAAAAAAAAAAAAAAAAAAAAATGGATAAAGCCATTTGATTACCTAGTTTTTGAATAAAAATACCTGCTAATCATATGTGTTTCTGAAAAGAAATGAATGCAGACATGTATCAGAAAGGAATTTCTTTTGGATTTGAGAAAGTAATAAAACAATGTAGAAATATTTTTGTAAATCTACTTGTTATTATACAGCTTCAAAAGTTATGATGTTTTTAACTTTTTTTCTTTTATTCTAAAACCATATAAACGTTTTAATGAATCTTCATTTGAATGTCTAAGAATCTAAGTAATCAATGTTGCTATTGTGTATTTTCTGTAAAATATGTTGTAAAATCATCCCATAAATATGTATGCAGTTTTCTTTAAAAAAAAAATCTTAATTTTATGATAAAAATCTGATTTTTTTTCGAAATAGTAGAAATTGTGTCTATCCAGATTGGGCCAGTCTGGGAATGTTTTCACTGATTTCTGTACAATCCGGGCTTAGAACTGTGAGAAAATAAATGAGCCTGACCTGGAAATTCTGATCCATGCAGAACTCTATCTTATGGGAAAGAATTTAGAGAAGTGCCATGTGGTGGTTGAGCAATAATGCTTATTATACTATCTAGATTATAGACTGACTGAACATTTAGCTTTTCTTCCCAGCCGAGCCCCGACCTGGAAATTTTGGCCAGTGCAGGCCTCTAGTAAGAATGAATTTCAGTCCAAGCCCGAATTGAAAGAAAAAAAAGTCTGACCTGACTCAAATCTGCAAAAAATAAGATTAGGCCACAATCCGGTTATAAAAGCGAGAAAACCTAATCCAGCCAGAGTCTTGTGGATTTAAATTGGCACAACCTGGGCTGTGCCAGGCTTTGTCCCAGGTATTTTCGCATGAGGATGCATAATGTCATTTTGTAAATCCTTTTCTAGACCAGATGGGGCAACCATCTCTTTGCCCCTACTTCCTCCTCCCTCCTCTTAAATTCGCTATTGCTTATGGCCTGGATCGATTCCAGACTGAGCGTTTATCTCTAGGAAGAACGAAATCCACGCCAGGCCCACCCTGAAAAAAAGGTGTGGCTCGATCCCGCTCTGCTGAAAAAAATAAGACTTGACCTGCCCTGGTTCTAAAAGTGTAAAGACCTGACCCAGTTCCCTGACTTAAAGATGTTGGAACTGGGTGCAGCCCAGGTCGGGCCGCGTCGTTCTAGAGTTTAGGTCCAATCCTTTTTCTGTGCGGGCATCTAATGTCGTTTTTCAGACCCTTTATTGGGCTCAAGGAGGGGGGGGGGGGTTATCACCCCATCGCCCCCCCTCCCAGAGAACGCCATTGCACCAAAGCTTGTCACCAATATTTTCACATCATTAGTTTTTTTTTTTTCAATTGGTTTGGTATTTCCTGAAATTGCATAAAAATTGCAAATATGAACTTTTTTTTTTTTAATGCTTTTTCTACATTTTTCCTCCTTTTTAAATTTTGATTTTTAAAGGAAATGTTCATAGAGATAATTTAAATCTTATAAGTAACAACCGTGCCAAATTTAATGTTTCTAGATCCTTCTGTAGCAAAGAAACTGCAATTTAGAATGTTTTTGCAACCTCGAGGTGGTAGTGACATTAACATAAAATAGAACCTATATAAGAGGAAGCTGTCACTATCATTTTGATACCAGGGTTCATACAAAGTTGGGAAGAAAAAATCCAAGGAGTCCAAAAAATTTTAAGGACTTGCCACTTTTGTTGTTATTTATGTGGCATGCATTTGCACAGCCCCAATTCCGCAGGGATTCCGTGAGTTACCTCCCACAAGATTGGGGGGGGGTTATCTGCAATCTTCATACAAAATCGGCACTTTCCTGTGATCTTCAGATGAAATCAGCGATATATTTGAGCAAAATCGGCGATTTGTTGTGATTTTTTGTGGAAATCGGCATTTTTTCTGCGGTTTTATGGCAAAATCATCATTTTTCCATTTTTTTTTTTAATGAAATGTTTTTTCCGATGATTTTTAGACATAATTAGCATTTTTACATGATCTTTTCTCAAAAACAGCGTTTTATCCCCGTAATCTTTTGATGAAATTGGCATTTTTTCCATTTTTTTTTGATGAAATTGGCATTTTTTTCAATGATCTTTTGGCAAAATATTTGTAAGCAATCTTTTTTCGAAAATGGAATTTTTTCCCGCGATCTTTTAATGAAATCGGCGTTATATCTGCAATCTTTAGACGAAATCGACGTTTTCCCACAGTCTTCACACGAAATTAGCATTTTATCTGCAATATTTGGTGAAATTGCCATTTTAACCACGATCCGCACATGAAATCAGTGTTTTTCAGCGATCTTTTGACAAATTTTGTTGACAAAAACATTGACAAAATTGTCGCTTTTCCACGAAATATTGATGAAATGTGTGCTTTTTTAGCAATCCTTTCACGAGATTTGCATTTCTCCATGATTGTTTTTTCCACACGCAAAACCATACAAGTTGGCAACTATGCGGAACTGATAACCCAATTTCAAATTTTTGGATGAGAATCACCCCTGAATCCACCGTTATCAGCAAAATTGAAGATGATTAACAGTATTATGAAGAAGAAATCAAAGTTGTATATCTAGCTGTAAAGGAATTAAACAGTGTAATCACTTTTTGAAATTAGAAGCTTATAGGTGTGTCTGGATTATTCTTTTCACTTTTCTTTCCCTTATGACCATGAAAAGTAAATCACTTTGGTGGCTATTAGTATGATCCCAATCAATCACTGCAGTGCTTCTGATGAATCACGTGCATAAAGGGTTTACCGTGCGTTTTACAATCACGATTTTTTTGGGGAGCAATATTGCTCGCGTTCAAAACCGCAATACAATTTAAGGAGTTTCTAAGGAGTATTTTATTTATCTAAGTAGTTCTAAGTACTACTTGGGAATGTTTTCATATCTAAGTAGTTTCTAAGGAGTCTGTACGAACCCTGTGATATGATACCACTTTTTTTATACTATTATTGGTTTGGTACTTCCTGAGATTGCATAGAAATCGCCATTTAGAATGTTTTTTAGAATGTGTTTTGCACATTTTCACCAATTTTAAACTTCGTATTTTTTAGGAAATATTTTTAAAGATCATTAAAGATCTTATGAGTAATTAACATGCCAAATTTTGTGTTTTTAGGCCCTTCAGTAAAACAAAATTTACATTTTTTGCTCCCGCACCCCTTTTGGGGTATTGACACTGACATGAGATATAGCCTGTGTTGGAGCAAGGTCTGTCACCATCATTTTGATGTTATCATGCCTGTTTGTAACACTTGATTAAATCCTCTGAAAAAATAAATCTCTATTTTTGAACTAAGTTACAAAAGTATATAAATCATAATCGTTATTTGATTGAGGGGGAAATTTGACAATCAGTTGTGCAAAAATCTTTAATCAGCTGAAAAAGAATCGCAATTTAAAAAAATCATTGAAAAATGGAAATTTTATTTAAAAATTGGGAAAAATTCCCAAAAATTAAGTCAAAGATTAAAAAAAAGGAGGGAGCAAATTTTGTTAAAAAATTGCAAAAGAACGGCAAATTTTGTTAAAAGATCACGAAAAACGACAAATTTTCTTAAAAGATCGCGAAAAATTGGCAAAGTTTGTTAAAAAATCGCGGAAAATCGGCAAATTTTGTTAAAAGAGCGCAAAAAACGACAAATTTTGTTAAAAGATCGCGGAAAATCGGCAAATTTTGTAAAGATTGCGGAAAATCGACAAATTTTGTTAAAAGATTGCGGAAAATCGGCAAATTTTGTTAAAAAAATCGCTAAAAAACGACAAATTTTGTTAAAAAGGCGCGAAAAAACGAAAAATTTTGTTAAAAAAGCGCGAAAAAACGAAAAATTTTGTTAAAAGATCGCGAAAAATCGACAAATTTTGTTAAAAGATCGCGAAAAATCGGCACATTTTGTTAAAAGATCGCGAAAAATTGGCAAAGTTTGTTAAAAAATCGCGGAAAATCGGCAAATTTTGTTAAAAATGCGCGAAAAAACGAAATTTTATTAAAAGATCGCGGAAAATCGGCAAAATTTGTAAAGATTGCGGAAAATCGGCAAATTTTGTTAAAAGATTGCAGAAAATCGGCAAATTTTGTTAAAAAATCTGCTAAAAATCGACAAATTTTGTTAAAAAAGCGCGAAAAAACGAAAAATTTTGTTAAAAAAGTGCGAAAAAACGAAAAATTTTGTTAAAATTCCGCGAAAAATCGACAAATTTTGTTAAAAGATCGCGAAAAACGGCAAATTTTGTAAAAGATCACGAAAAAACGACAGATTTTGTTACAAAATTGTGAAAAAAAAGTAAATTTCGTCAAAAAATGGCAAATTTCGTCAAACGATCGCAAGTTTCGAAATAGGGTCACAAAAGAAAAATAAAAATTCGTGCCGGGAATGGAATTGTTCCCCACCTTTCCTCTACTTCTGTTCAGAAAATTTGCTGTGAATTTCACTTTTTTTTCTTAGACTGTGATTCTTTCAGATTTCCCCCAAAATCAAGAAAAACTATGTCAGTCATTTCTAAAAATTAAAAAAAATCGGTCAAAACTCCAAAAATTCGGACATAAAATGTATCGCAAATTTTGACAAATTATTGAAAAAGTAAATTGGAAAAGGGAAAAAAGAAAAAAAAAAAAAAAAAAACGCAAATTTTGTTATAGGATCGCAGGAAATAAACGAATGCTGACAGAGGATCGTGAAAAGACACAAATTTCGTTCAGGGATCACAAAAAAAAAAAAAAAAAAAAAAAAAAAAAAGCACGTTAATTTTGCAGAGTCGCGATAAAAAGGAAACTTCAAGAAGTCGCTAAAAACGGCAAATCTCAACAAAAAATCGCGGGAAAGGGAAAAAAAAAAAGTTTCTCACGCTGTCTTTTGATAAAATTCGCATTTTTCCGAGGCATTATCATGAAATGCGAGCTTTTTGTTTCTATACCTATATTTTAATAAAATTCGTGTTTCTTCAACGGCTTTTTGAAAAATAGCATTTTTTCTGCAGTCATTTGACGAAATTAGCCTTTTGTCGCCAGTCATTTAACAAAATTCGCGTTTTTTCAGTGGCTCTTTGACAAAATTTGTATTTTACACACGATACTGTAACAAAATTTGCGTACTTTCGATGGCTCCTTGACGAAATTCGAAGTTTTTTCGATACTTCAAACTTCCCAAAATTCACACTTTTGTCTGCTACATTTTGATGAAATTAACGCTTTTTCGGCAAATATTTGTCGAAATTACAGTTTTTCTCGCGATTCTTGAACGAAATACGCTTTTCCCTACCATTCCTTGATAAAATTCGCGTTTTTCTTTTTCTTGTGTATGTGTGAACGATTGACGAAAATTTTCGGCAATCATTTCTTGAAATTCCCGATACTTTTTATGCCACAATTTTCTGATTCATGATTAAAAAAAAAAAGGGGGGGGGGCAGAATGTTTTTAGTTTTTAGAAATTTCGGAACAAAATCACCCTTGGTTAGAAAAAATAATATTTTTCTTATATTTTCCCTCTCTTTTAATCATTTTTATTTAATTGGTGCTTATTCTTTATGGACCAGAATGCATCGTGTCATCGACTACGAATTTGTCGATCACCACCTTGACCTATCAAAGACTTGTCTACCGTACTGCACGCTTTGAGAACACGCGGTTTTAAGTGTATGAAAGAGAAGACAACTAGCAGGCGCGCATTCAGTACGGAAGCAACAGCAGTAAGGGCGTTTTCTTCCAATAAGGGTAAAGAAAATCGCTATTTATTTATTTATTTTGGAATGAGCGGCAAGAGGGGTGTTATTTTTTAAACTAAAGGGCGATTTGTTGCTTTCGATTCAAGCTTCCCAGTTACTAGCGTCCAGATGAAAGGAAAGCTTCATTGAAAAGTTTGAAAAAGCTTGCCGATTTGTTGTAATTAACTCCGGAATTTCCGAGGCACTGTTCCGGTAAAATCCCCGGAACACAAACAGGCATGCGTTATTATTTTTTAATTGCAATTTTTTCCATTTGTAAATTGACAAAACTCGTGGGTCACAGGTTGTGCATCCCTATGATAGAGCTTTCAGCTTTGGCACGTTATTCTGCACTGGAATTCTTGGTTTTTCACAAATGTTTTCTTACTCTATTGCTGCTTTATTTATTTCTTAAAACCTAAAATATCTTGAAAGCAGTGCTGTAGTTGAAAAAAAAAAATATTTGCAGGAACTCAACTTTTCATATATTACGATGCTGCTAGATGTTTGCTAACCTAAAAGACAATTTGAAATATTTAGCCAAAAGCAGAGATACAATGAGAATATGCATGAGTTTTGTGTGTGTGTGTGTGTGTGTGTGTGAGAGAGAGAGAGAGAAATTCCTCACGCGATCGACACAAATTAAATGAAGTGTAAAAAATAAACAAGAGAGAGAGAGAGAAAAATATGAGCCCCTCAGACATTCTCTAGGCCGTAGGCAAATTACATCAGTAATTGTGATACCATAGTCCTGATGATGGTATCCTCAGTTAATTTTGAAATGAGTTCATCTGAATGCAGTAGTTATTAAAAAACTTGAGATATTAAACAAAAACATAATTTGCAGAACAAATTAAAAAAACAAAATTTATTTCCTGCTCCTGCACTATTTAAGCCCAAGAAGGAACAGATATTAAGATATTTGATTTGATTTTGTTATTTCTACATTTAGTATTAAATTTTTGTATCAAATACTTTAAATTATGTGAACATTAAAAAAATAAAAATGAAATTCAAACAATACGATACTTAAAACCCCTTAATCTTAGATTCCGTTCAAACGAAATCGAAATACATCTGAGACCTTTTTCCAAACTTAACTTGCAAATATTTGTTTTGCAGATTTTGTATAATGTTTACGGCAGGTATAAATAAAAAGAATAGACACATCTAAAAAGCAAATGTTTAGAAAAAGTCTAAGATTTATTTCGATTTCGTTTGAACAGAATCTAAGATTTAGGGGTTTTAAGTATCATATTGTTTGAATTTCATTTTTATTTTTTTAATGTTCACATAATTTAAAGTATTTGATACAAAAATTTAATACTAAATATAGAAATAACAAAATCAAATATCTTAATATATGTTCCTTCTTGGGCTTAAATAGTGCAGGAGCAGGAAATAAATTTTGTTTTTTTAATTTGTTCTGCAAATTATGTTTTTGTTTAATAGTTTGACGGCTTATTATTTTGTCGTCACAAAATTCCTGTTTTTGCGATTGCATGCTTTAAACAAACATAAAAAAGCAGAAACTGAAATGTAAGAAAAAACTGTGCTTTTTTATATTATTATTTTAAAAAATCTAAATTATTAACAAAAATTTTTCATTTCAGAACTTTCTTTCTATTCATATTTGATAGATGGCACTTCCTGATATCAAAATTGCTAGGCAAACTCAAAGCTCATCACAAATTAATATAATTTTCGTTTATAGTGGTAAAATGTTGAAAAAAACATCAAAAATTTAAAGCAACACATTTTTTCATACCAACATCTTTTATAATTAACATTTCGTTTATTTAGTAAATTACAAACAGCTCTCTTTGAAAAAAAAATCCACCAATGTTCAATTCAAAGCTACCGCCATCTTTATTCATATGCGAATGCTCGGTCGAATAACCTCTCTCCCATAGGAAGGTTGAGTAACCTAACTTTAGTTTCGACTCAACGTCAAATTTCGCCAGGTTGAGTTAATGGTGGAATGGATTTCAAGTGTAACCGAGAGTTGAGAGCTGAACTTGCGGTTCAGATTGACAGAGACTTACCCAGTTAGAGATTTGTAAATTACTAATAAATGCTTACTGCTTCATTAATTGGCTTTTATATGACCTGAAACGCCTATTATATGATTAGTCAGAAATTAAAATTAATTTTTTAAGCAATAAAATTGAAATGGGATTATGCGGATCAAGAAATTTGTACTTCTATACATTAATCAGTAAGAAACCCTAAATCTTTTCAAGGTAGAATGTTTACTTTCTCAGATGTAGCCAATGATAAATTCATATATTTTTTTCCAGGGGAGGGGTGGGGGAGGGATTTCTGTGGTTAAGGAAGGACATTATAGAGTACCGGAAAGGGAATTGTACTTTTTTGACCATTAAAAGCATAAAATCTCAAATCGTCATATTTCAATGCTCCAGGTTGAGGGGGTGGGATTGTCCTTCCCTGACAATCCCTGATTTCAACAATGGACGTGAAAGGAGGATTTTCCACATCCCACTTCTACAATTATCTGAGATCACAAAATTTCTAACACATTGCACTGATCAATTCAGAGGCTTTTTGATTTTTATTTTCCTTTTTTATTTCTCATTAAAAAAATAATTTTTCATCTTTTATCACCAAAATTACTGTCCGCTATTCCGAATGTCTGTTATTCAGGAGTTAAGCATACAAAAATTTAGGTTTTCGGAATGGGGATTGAAAAACTGTCTATTAAATAGAGGTGTGTGCTATTCGGGAGTGTCTGTTATAGAGATTTTACTGTACATTATTGAGAAACAACAAAAATGTTATAGTTTCCTTATTCATTTAGTCATTGAATTCTGCTAGCCACACTTGCATTAAGGCAGTTGACACACAGAAATTTTTACAATATCTCCTTCATGAATGTTTTTTTTAATTTATAAATATATTAAACAAAAAAAAAAAAAAAAAATTGTATTTTGGGGAAATTTTGTACCACAAGGACACCCATGCAATAATTGGTCTAGCATTTAAAATATATATTTTTTAAATCTTCTTAGCATATAATCATAAATTAATATTAAATTAGTAATTGATAAAAGCATTTATATATTTGTTATGCTCTTAATTTTTATTTTTTATTTTCAACTTTCTAGACATTAAAATCTTTTATTATTGCAGTTGCTGACAACCATTTGGCATATTTTGCTGATAATTTATTGACACACAAAAATCCATTGTTTTTTCAACTCTCATACAATTATATGTGTTAGAGAATATTTGACAATTTATTGACAATGGGGGGGGGGGGGGGGAGAGCTTTAAAATTAACATATTTATTTATAATTAAGTTAAAAAATATTAAAATGCTGTATTGTCATAGGAAACACCTGTGAATGATTTTAATAAATCTAGCACATGGAAGTGGTTTAAAATATGCAGATATTCATATGTATGGAATAATATGTCTAAATACGATCTGTGCACTTAATTTAAATGCTGCATTTATCTGTGGAAGTTTAATATGCTTAGTAAACTATCTAACACAATTGTTTTCTACTGATTTATAACACAATGTATAATTTGACAAGTTGACCCTAATTCCAACAAATAAAATAATATGTAGAAAGATAACAAATAAAATAAATGAGTTAACAACTAAAGTTATTATAAATATGGGAAAATTAATGCAACCTCCAGCATAAGCTTGGGCCCAATGTCTAGCTGTAAGCCTAAACATTTCAGGATCTTCTTTATATTGCTTAGCAACAACTGCATCTTGAGGATCATCTGGTTCTGCAGCAGCTAATAATGCTTGCAATGAAAGGAGAACTGTTCGTAATGTCATAGCTGCTGCCCTAAAAAAAATAGACATGAAACATACCTTCAAAATTAAGTTTGTCTCATTCAAAACAAAGCAAAAATGTGAACTTGTTTAAAGTATAAAGTTAGTAGAAATTTATGTAAACCTCTAGAAAAATTTATTATAGTTTTCATCTAAATGTAAGTTAAATAGCCGTAAGCAGTAGATTGTAGTCAAAATATTTTTAGTATAATTCTATCTTTATGCAAATATTTTAGATCAATAAAAGAAATTTAGGCACCAAATTGCCAAAAAAAAAAATTCTAGTTAACTACTATTTTGGATTTTAAGAGTTATTCCAGAAATATTAGAAAGCCTTTGGATGCTTTAAAAAATTTCAAATGCGATTATCAACCAAAAAAAAAAAAAAATGCTTAAGATACCTTAATAAAATTGAAAATGACATGTGAGCTATTCCATCACATAAGAAAAATTGTAACACTTTGTGTGAATTTCATTACATAAGTTAAAAACTACAATGTTAAAATGCACAAATTACGTATTCCCCCCCCCCCCCCAAAGAGTTACATACGCCGTTTCAAGGATGCCTCAATCCCCTTCCTCAATGCAAAAAAAAAAAAAAAAGATGAAATGAGTTCAAAACTTATGTAATGTAATTCGCACAAAATGTTACAATTTTTCTTATATTCTGGCTTCAACAGGTCTTTTACTTTTTATTAATAATTTTAAGTTTCAAAAGTGGCCTGCGAACTTCGTCAGTTTACAACTGGAAAAAAATTGAAATTTTTGTGTATAGGTCACTGAAAAAAAAAATCGTAAATTTCATCATTTATCGCAGAAAAATATAAAATTTCGCCAGTTACTTAAGAATCGCAAATTTCGTCAATTTATCGTGGAAAAATGTAAAATTTCGTCAGTTACTTAAGAATCGCAAGTTTCATTGACTGAGCACAGAAATCTCCAAACTTCCTTGATCAAGTGCGAAAAAATAATCTTGTCGAAGAGGCTCTGAAAAATCGCAACTTTCATTCATCAGGTATGGAAAAATCACGAATTTTGCCCATGAGAACTTGAGAAAAAGTAGCCAATTTCGCCGATCAGGCATGGAAAAATCGCGAATTTAGTCTGTCAGATGCGAAAAATTGGGTATTTCATTATTGGGCAAGAAAAAATTGTCAGTTTTGTTGATATGCACGAACAATTGCAAATTAAATTAATAGGCTATAGAAAATTAAATTAAATTAATAGGCTACTATTGCGTGAAAAAAACACTGCTTTCGTTGATCGGGCTAAAAAAAAAATTGAGAATTTTGTTGATCGGGATCGAAATAATCGCGAATTTTGTTGATCCGGGATGAAAAAAATCGCAGTCGTCTGCAGAAAAATTGTAAATTTCGATGATCGGCAACAAAAGAATAATGAGTTTTCTTAGTTTATCAAAAGGAAAAAAAAACGAGGGAAAAAAGGGTCGATTATGGGGGAAAAAAATCGCGAATTGTGCTGATCAGGTGCGGAAAGATCGTGAATTTTCTCGATCGGCTTAATAAAAATCACTAATTTTGTTGATCAACGAGGAAAAATTGCAAATTTCATCTATCATGCAAAAATCATGAATTTCATCAATTATGTGAAAAAAATTCGCAAATTTCATAAACCAGCTTTGTAAAAATCATGAATTTCGTCGATTGACTTCGTAAAAATCATGAATTTCTTCGATTGGATTCTTAAAAATTGCAAGCTTTACCATCTGGCTTTGTAAAAATCACTAATTTTGTTGATCAGGTGCAGAAAAATTTTGAATTTTCTCAATCGTCTTCATAAAAATTGCGAATTTCGTCAATCAGTTTTGTAAAAATTGCGAATTTTGTTGACAGGGTTCATACAGAGTTTGCTAAATGAAAAATAAGGACTCTGTAAAAACTTTGTAAGGGCTTCGTTAAAAGAAAAATAAGGACTTTCTAAAGTTAAAAAAGAACAGTACACGTAATTACTTACATTAAATTTTAATCTTAAATATATAACATTAGTTGGCTAGCAACTGTTTTTTAGCATCTATTTCTTTGGTCAGGGAAGAAATTTCTTCCTTTTTTCTGTTGCAGATTTTCTACAATAGTTTAATTTTCTAAATAATTGAATATCTCTAGTCGATTCAGCTTTATCAGCTAATTCATTGGCCTTATTTTCTAACTCCGACACTTCTTTTTCAAGAAGCCACATTTTTTTCTTCATAAAATTCTAAGTCATCTTCAATTGATTTCCTGCAGAGAAAGACTGTTGCTGTTAACCATACTACACATATCCAGTGAAATAATAAGACTACGATCAAACACAGATCAGCGGATCATAGAACAGATTGATGCAATTATTTGACGAAATATCTTCTGTGTTATTCATTTCTCTATATCAAAGAAAAGGAAATTTTAGATGGTGAATACCGATTACGATTGGTGTTTGTGGATACGAGGTTTCTACGTCGCAATCGGATAACAAAAAAGGCAGCTTTAATGTCCAATCAGAAATAAGAGAATTATAACAAAAGAAACTTGATTTTTTTTTTTTTTTTTTTTTTTTTTTTTTTTTTTTTTTTTTTCAGCTGCCGTATTTGGCAGATTATGAATGTTTCAGGGGCGATTCTGGGTGAAATTTTTTTTTTCGGAAATTAAGATCGCATTTTTGGAAATCGGCGGCGCAGGGGAGGGGGGGGGGGTTATCTGCAATCTTCAGACGAAATCGCAAAATCGGCGATTTATTGCTATTTTTTGTCGAAAGCGGTAGTTTTTCCGCGATCTTTTGACGAAATCAGCGTTCTTTCGTGTTTTTTTTATTGGGGGGGGGGAATATCGACGATCTTCAGACGAAATCTGCGATATTTTAGCAAGATCGGCGATTTATTGCGATTTTTTGTCAAAATCGGCGATTTTTCCGCGATCTTTTGAAGAAATCCGCGTTTTCCCGTGTTTCTTTTTCATGAAATCGGCGTTTTTTCGACTATCTTTAGACAAAATTCGCATTTTTACGGGATCTATTCTCGAAAACGTTCTTTTATCCCCGCGATCTTGACGAAACCGGCGTTTTTTCCGTGATCTTTTGATGAGATCGGCGTTTTTTTTTTCAATGATCTTTTGACATAATATTTTTAAGCAATCTTATCGAAAACGGCGTTTTTTCCGCGATCTTTTAATGAAATCGGCGTTATATCTGCAATCTTTAGACGAAATCTACGTTTTCCCGCGGTCTTCAGACAAAATCTGCGATATTTGGTGAAATTGCGATTTTTTGAGCGATCCGCACAGGAAATTCGCGTTTTTCAGCGATCTTTTGACAAAGTTCGTTGACAAAAAAATTGACGAAATCGTCGTTTTTCCACGAAATACTGACGAAATGTATGCTTTTCGGCGTCCTTTCACGAAATTTGCATTGCACCGGATTGTTTTTTTTTCGCACGCAAAACCGTACAAGTTGGCAACTCTGCAGAACTGATAACCCAATTTCAAATTTTCGGAAGAAGATGCCTTAAAATTTCGGACAAGAATCATCCCTAGGCGTTTTATCCCCGCGATCTTTTGACGAAATCGGCGTTTTTTCCGTGATCTTTTGTTAAAATCGGCGTTTTTTTTTTTTTCAATGATCTTTTGACAAAATATTTTTAAGCGATCTTTTATTGAAAGCGACGTTTTTTTCCGCGATCTTTTAACGAAATCGGCGTTATATCAGCAATCTTTAGACGAAAGCGACGTTTTCCCGCGGTCTTCAGACGAAATCAGTGTTTTGTCTGCGATATTTGGTGAAACTGCCGTTTTTTCCGTGATCCGCACATGAAATTCGCGTTTTTCAGCGATCTTTTGACAAAGCTCGTTGACAAAAACATCGACGAAATCGTCGTTTTCCCACGAAATATTGACGAAACGTGTGCTTTTTCGGCGATCCTTTTACGAAATTTGCATTTCTCCGCGATTGCTTTTTCCGCGCGCTAAACCGTACAAGTTGGCAACTATGCCGAACTCATAAGCCAATTTTAAATTTTCGGAAGAGGATGCCTTAAATTTTTGGAAATTTCGGACGGGAATCACCACTGGAATGTTTGGCGATTATTTTTTAAACATTTTACGGATCACGTTAATATTATGCTCATGTTAAAAAATAAGGACTTTCAATAAAAAATAAGGACTTTAAGGATCCTTATTAAGGACTATCGAAATATAAGGAGTTTATAAGGACTTTTAAGGTCCGTGCGAACCCTGGTTGATCAGGCGCTAAAAAATGGAAAACTTCTATATGCTTTGTGAAAATTGCGAATTTCATAGATTGGCTTTGTAAAAATCATGAATTTCGTCAATTGGCTTTGTAAAAGTTGCAAATTTCGTCATCGGCTTCCCAAAAATCGTGAATTTTGTTGATAAGGTGCAGAAAAATCGGGAATTTTGTCGATCGGTATCACTTGTCGAACTCATAAAATTTGGTTGATCATGCGTGGAAAAATTGCAATTGATCATTCACAAAAAAAATCGGGAACCAAAAAACTGATCAAAAACCAAACAATTTTGTTGATTGGCTTCTTTCCTCTCCTTCGTTCATTAAGTACACATTTTCTTCGACACCAGACACTTATGACTTTTTTTTAGCACTTTTAATAAAAAAAATTACTATCCTGAATAATGTCAAGGATTATTGTTACATATCAAAAATAATCCTTGTTGTGTCTATTATATATACAAATGTAAAAACTGCCGATGCATCCTTACCAACTGAATTGTATATTTTAACTGGGTAAATAAATTTAAAGAGGTAACCCCCATTCCCACTGAAATCACATTTTTTATCCGATTATATAGGTCTCGAGATCTAATTCTCTCTGTATTATTGATGTGGCCCTCGACTACCCAGACATATTTGTAAGTGGCTCTTTTCTTGAAAAGTTTGTGCACCCCTAATTTATGGTTTTTAATCAATTGCAGGCGTCGCAAAATTATTCCTAGCTTTATTTCTGTTACTAGTAATGTATCTGAGTCAAAAAGAATACATAAGGTTTTATTTAATTCTTGTTTATCTCTTTTAAGAGCACTATTTCAGGATACTTGCACATGTTTAGCCAATATTGAAAAGGAATTGTATAATTACATTTTTCTGTTGCTGATTCTTATGATGATTTTTCATCTTTCGATAGAATGTCTTGGATAGAGCATGCTCATCTGCTGATCACCATAAAATAGGTCTCAAAAAGAAATTTAAAAAACTATTTGAATGTTTTGTTCCCATGATCCCCAAAAATTTATTTATTGTAAACAGTAATACTGTAGTTAATTTGTCCAACTTTTAGTTAAATAATTGTCACATTAATGCTTTAAAACTAAACAACAATTCTGCAGTTAATAAAAAAAACCTGAGATTCCAAAATTAATTGCTCCAATTGAACGAGCTTTCAAGTTTAGAGCTTTGTCTCCAAAGCAGAAAGATTCCATAAGACATCTTATTAAAAATAATGTTGATTTTAATGCAAGGCTGGACCAGACTAATCTCAATAATTCAGTGAAATGAAAAATTCCCTCAAAACATTTAAATCCAATCCTGTTCCCCTCCATTATAATTAAAGGTGACAAAGGAGGTCAAATAGTAGTACTAACTAAAACCAATTATGTCCAAAATGTCATGGAATTAATTAATGAAGGTCCTTACATTAACATTGAGAAAGATCCATCTACCTCTGAACTCAATAACATAAAATGTGTGGTGAATTCATCCCCAATTATTGCTGATTCAAATAAACTTTCTCTTATTCCTTCTTGTGTAAACTGTGCTTGTTTATATACCTTACCTAAAGTCCACAAACTAGATATTCCATTTTGTCCTATTGTTTCAAATATTGGTACTGCGTCCTACAAATTTGCAAAGCATTTGATTTCCAGGTTCTTGCCCCTCAAGGTTAACAATATTTATAAATCTAAAAATTCAGTTCAATTTGCTAACAGAATTTGTAACTTCAATCCAACAGGCTATACTATGGTTTCTTTTGATGTCAAATCTCTTTTCACTAATGTTCTGGTACAAAGTGCTTTGGATTGTTTAAGAGAGAGATTAAATGAGTTTCATTATTTTCAATATGAAATAGATAACTTGATCTCTTCACAACCAGCATTTGTTTGTCTCAAAATACTTTTGTGTTTCAGGGAAAATTCTATAAAATGACAGAGGGTTTAGCTATAGGTAACCCTTTAAGTCTGGTTTTAAGTGATATTTATGTGCATTATTTTGAAGAAAAAAATATTTAAATTAACACAGTTTTCATTTTATATTCGTTACGTAGGTGATTCCTTCACCTTATTTGATTTATCTAAACATAATGTTAACACTGTACTCGACTTATTCAATTCAATAGACCCATGCATTCACTTTACTTTTGAAATTGAAACTCAAAAACATCTTGCTTTTCTAGACGTTTTAGTAAATCGTAATACTTCTGAATTTTTTTACTACAGTTTACAGAAAACCTTTTGCTGTCAGTTTGCCCCCTCATTATAATTTCAATCATTCCCCCCCTCCCCCCACAGACACATGTTGCATTCAATACACTTATTTTCCATGCCCGCAAATTTGTCCAAATTCTGAGTTATTTAATTATGAAATTAACTACGCTAAAGCAATTGCCATTGATTGCGGTTAAAGTTTAAATATCATTAATCGTATTTTATCCAAGCCTCCAATTGTCTCTGATTCTACTTCAATAAATAAAGATTTTTAAAATGTTGTTGTATTATCTTATTTTCTTAAAGTCGGCACACAAATTTCTTAGATTTTCAATAGATTTAGTTACAAGGTTGTTTTTTCTCCAACTAATAGAGTTATTTTTTCTAATCTCAAAGACCCAATTGACGATCATGATTACTGGGGCATTTACAGAATTTTTTTTTTTTATCATTGTGGACTTTCTTACATTGGGCAGACGAAACATTCACTAAGAATTAGATTTAAAGAAAACCAGAATTATGTCTTGAAGCAGGAATGTGAAAAATCTACAATAGCTAAACATTGCTGGAAATCCAACCATCTCTTTAATTATAAAGATGCTAAGTTAATTAAAAAACGTAGTTCAATTTTAGATTTAAACTTTTACAAAGCTTATAATATTCATAAACGCACTTCTACTTCAGTAAATGATATGTCCAGCACCCCTTTTCTTTCACAACCGTGGAGAGATCCTGCATAGTGGCTCTTACTTTTAGCTATTTCCAGACAGTTATGTCATTTCTTTAGGATATTTAAGCTCTTTGCTGACACATTTTCAATCATTCCAAAGCCAGTACACGGGGCTATAACCGAGCAGGGTTTTTTGGACACTTTTTTTTTTTGCATTGAGGAAGGAGAATGAGGCATCCTTGAAACCACGTATGTAATTCTTTGGGGGGGTTGTGTTTTACATAATTTGTGCCTTATAACATTGTTGTTTTTAACTTATGTATTCTATCTCATTTCAGGCAGGCAGTACTGATATCTGTCAATTCACGACCATCCATTTTTAAAAATACAAGCATTCAGATATGCCTCAGATAGTTCTATTCTTGAATGGTTAAAAAATTGTAATTTAACAAATTATAATGACCATTTGGAAAATGATATTTTCAAAGACTAAAATTTAGACTTATAAATAAATTTATGTTTAAAAAAATAACAGTAACATCATTTTTATGATGATCAAAACATGACTTACGTAATAATGGAGTCATATTACATATTAATTTAACATTTAATATTCCAGGACCAATCATAAACAAATTTCAAATAAAATTTCAGTTTTACAATCTGCAAATTTTTAAACTTCTAAACATTATACATTTTCAATTTTTACACAGTTGTATAGAGAAAAAAAATTACTTTTAAATGCAATGTCTTAAAGTTATGTCTCAATTTGTTTTTGAGTTATTAATCTTTTTGTAGTTTAATACTTTTTTTGTTGTTGTTACCGTGGCATTAGAAGTATTTCATTTTTGGACATTAAACATGGACCAATCAGAAAATAAAATCCAGACATCACAAGCATTCAGATATGCCTCAGAAATTTCTATTTTTGACTGATAGAAACAACCACTTTCCAAATGGTTAAAAAAATAAATAAATAAATAAATACAGTAGTTAGAACTAAGTGATACACAAAATTTTCCAAAAGGATTTTTCCCTAAAAATATCTGTGGTTTAAAATTTACGATAAAATCGACATTTTTCAGAAAAACATAAAATCACTTCATTTTGAAATGAATACACTACCAAAAATATTCAGCATATTCAGTCAACTTATTTTTTACAAATAGTTATTAAACCAAATTTCACTTTAGCATAGTTAAAAAAAATATAGTTATTTATGAATTAATGATTTTATTTAATTTTTATTTATTTATTTTCCAGAATGAAAAAATATTTTTAAGCCAAATACTGATAGCAATCTAAAAATTACTATGGGTAGTTTCACAGTAAATTTTATTTTAAGCCTAAGATACATACAACTTTTACTAAATTTTTGTAAAATCGCTACTTTTAAAATGCAATTTCTGAAAAACATTTCCCCCCCCCCCCCAATTCTGATAATAGGCTCAATTGATGATTTATTAGTTTCTAATAAGTATCTAACCAACAAATTGTGTGTTTTTGCTAAGACAACTTTATATGATTATTTTTTTTAATAGTCTGTTGTGTGTATTTTCCAAAATATCAGAAAATCAAGCTCTTTCTAATTTCACTGAACTTATATTGCGATCAATATTTCAAATAAAAAAATACAACACTGGTACATAATTATTGCTGTTAAATTATAGCTAATTATTTGCTTAAATTTAAAATTGTGTAAAACATAGCCATTAGCAGAATCAATATTGACTATATGTCATTTCATTCTATACTCATAAATGTGTTAAATTCACCTTAAGTGTGTAAATATTTTGTCATATAGCATTCAGGGCAGAATGGCAGGATTTATGCCCAAAACTGAAATCCTGCCCGAAAGAACATTACGGACGAGTGTGGCTTCCAGCCAAAAAAATTCATCATTTTTTGAAAAAATTTTAATTTTGAAACTATGATGGACTACTCAGAATGTCTTGCGAATTCAGTGATATTTTTGAGCGACAGATTGGCACATTTTGTGAGTTATTTAGTGTAAAAGGTCATTAATTCACCAGTTTTTCGGAGATTGATAAATTTCACAATTCTGGTTGATGCCACGGTATGCAGTGACCCTAAATTTTGTTGAAAGATGTAATCATTTTCAAATAAATCTTTTGATGATGGAATCATGTAATAGTCTGAAATTTCTTGATATATCTGAGAGTTAACCTTTTTATAGACACGGCATAACTTTCTAGGTCCTTCTGCACTCATGCAATCCCAAACCATGACACTAGCAGCAAATTTTACGAAACATTTAAGGCATTTTTTATGAAATGCTTCTTGCTTCATTCTCCAAACTTGAATACCTTGATTACCATATGAAACACATAACATACTTTCATCACTAAATAATATATTTTTCTAATCTTCTTCGCTCCATAAATGTCTTGATTTACACTAGGGGTGCACAACCTTTTCAAGTGAAGGGCCACTTAGAAATATGTCTGAGTAGTCGAGGGCCACATCAATAATAAGGAAATAATTCGATTTAAAGGAGGTGATCTGTGACCTATAATCGGATAAAAAATATGATTTTAGACGGGAATGGTGGTGGTGGTGGTGGGGGGGGGGGGGGGGGGGGGTGTTACCCCTTTAAGTTTGCTTACCCAGTCAAAAAATGTAATTCACATGGTAAGGATATATCAGCAGATTTAAGTGTATATATATAACAGAAGTTTCAAGTTTTATTTTCAAGATGTAAAAATATTCTTTGACTTTTTTCAGGAGAGTAAATTTTGTTTTATTAAAAGTGCTAAAAAATAAGCATAAATTGCTGGTACCGAAAAAAATGTGAACTTTATGAACGAAAGAGAGAGAAGGAGCCGATCAACAAGAATCTTCGTGCCTGAACAACAAAATTCCCGGTTTTCTGTGCCCGATTAACGAAATTTGTAATTCTTCCACGCTTGATCGACCAAATTTGCACATTTTATAAAACCAAACGACAAAATTTGCAATTTTTATGAAGCTGAACGAGAAAATTTGCATCATTTTCTTGCCTGATAAACAAGATTCGCAATTTTTATGAAACCGATCGAGAAAATGCAGGATTTTTTCGCACCTGATCAAAAACATTAGCTATTTTTACAAAGCTGATTGACGAAATTGGTGATTTTTCCTCACATGATCAATGAAATGTGTGATTTTTTCCGCACATGATCGACGAGATTCGCGATTTTTCTGCACGTGAACAACAAAATTCACGATTATTACTAAGCAAATCTACAAAATTTGCGATTTTTCTGCACCTGATCGGCGAAATTTGCAATTTTTCAACACTTGATTGACAAAATTCGCGATTTTTCCGAACCTGATCAGCAAAATTCGCAATTTTTCCGAACCTCGTTGACATAAATGCGATTTTTCTGAAGCTGTTTGACGAAATTAGCTATTTTTCAGCGCTTGAACGACGAAATTCGCAATTTTTACAAACCGATCAATGACATTCATGATTTTTCTTTGCATGATCAACAAAATTCGTGATTTTCCTTCGCAGGATCGACGAAATAGGCGACTTTTCTTCGCATAATCGGCAAAATTCACAATTTTTTCGAGCCTGATCGACAAAATTTGCAATTTTTACGAAGGCGATCGAAAAAATTCAGGATCTTTCCGCTCCTGATCAACAAAATTCGAAATTTTTACGAAGCTGATAGATGAAAATCACGATTTTTCCTTTCATGATCAACGAAATTTGTTTTTTTACAAAGTTGATCAACGATATCCGCGATTTTTCAAAGCTGATTTACGAAATTCGCGATTTTTCCTAGCCCGATCAATAATATTCACAATTTTTTCGAGACTAATCAACAAAATTTGTGAATGTCCCGCACCTGACCAACGAAATTCGCAATTTTTACGCATACAATCGACAAAATTCGAAAATCATGATTTTTACAAAACCATTCGATGAAATTAGCGATTTTTCTAGCTTGATTTCGCGATTTTCCACAGCCGATCGAGGAAATTAGCAATTTTTCCTCTCCCAATGGAGGAAATTTGAGATTTTATTAGAGCCTAATAGACGTAATTAGCAATTTTTACGCGAGTGATCAACAAAATTCGCTATATTCCCATCTCCGATCAACGAAATTTGCGATTTTCTGGAATCTGATCTATAGCACGTGAGATTTTCGGTGTCCGATCGATGAAATGTGCACTTTTTAACATTTAATTCAAGAACTATGCATTTTTTTACGCGGGAAGATGAAACTCGCGATTTTTTTTTCTCTGGATAAATTGATAAATATCACGATTATTTCGCAGCCTATTAACTAAATTTTCATTTTTTCCTTGCGTCATCGATAAATTCGCGATTTCCCCGTGCTTTATCAACGAAATTTGCAATTTTTTCGTCCATGCCTGGTCAACGATATTTGCGTTTTTTTTTTTTTTTTCATGCAGTAAACTGAGAAAACATGCAATTTTTTTTTTTTTTTTTTTTTTTTCCAACCGATGAATTTAATTTGCAATTTTTTCGAGCATCATCTAGAAAATTGACGATTTTTTCTTGCCTGATCAACGAAATGTGCGATTTTTTGCGTAAGACCGACAAAATTCACGATTTTTCTATGCCTGATCAACAAAACTTGTGATTTTTCTATGCCTGATCGAAGAAATTTGCTACTTTTTGCCTAACTTCATGGACAAAATTCACGATTTTTCAATACCCGATGAGTGAAACTTGCGATGTTTACAAGCCTCAGCGACAAAATTCCTTTTTTTTCCGCACTTAATTAATGAAATTCGCGATTTTTCAGTACCGATCAATGAAATTTGCGATTCTTAAGTGACGAAAATTTATATTTTCCCATAGAAAATTAACAAAATTTACAATTTTTTCCTATCACATATCCACAAAAATTGCAATTTTTTTCAGTTGTAAATTGACAGAGCTCGCGGGCCCACACGTTAACCCATCGCGGGGCACTTTTGGCCTGCGGGCCGCAGGTTGTGCATCCCTAATTTACACCAATTCAATCTTATATGCTTTTGTTTTGCAGTCATGAAAGGTTTTGTTTTTGATACACGAGATTCAAACTAAAATTCATGGAAACGTCTTAATGTTGTCGATGTAGAAATTTCAACTCCGTCTTTCCATATTAGGTGCAAGAATCGCACACTACACTTTTAAAACAGTTATTCTGAACTATACATTTCATTTTCCTGTCACCTCACTCAGATGTTTTAGGTTTTTGGTCGGCATTTCTGCGATTATTTTGAAATTTTCCATTTTTTAAATATTGTACTAGTATTTTACAAATGCTTGATTGCAAACAATGTAAATAATTTGCTATATAACATTGATTTTTACCATGAAGATACAAATCAACCATAAAAAGTTTAATAGATTCAGGAATCTCTCACATGACCCATTTTAAGATGAAAAAGCATACAAACTGCAAAAAGAATATTTATTTCAAATAAAATCATCTGAATTTAATCCATGATGCCACCAATTATGAATTAGTGATAATTAAAGGAGAATTTATGTGGAATATTCTAATATTTTGAATATTCTAATATTTTAATAAATAGTTTAATATTTTGACTTTTCAAAGTATTTTTTTTCAATTAATCTTTTCAAAAGTTATATTAATTTTAAGATAATAAATAAGTTTAATCAACAATAAATTAATAAAAATATTGTTTGCATATTTGCATTAAAAGATATTAAATTACTGAATATTTTCAATTTGTTAAAAAAAAAAAAACAGTAATTATTCTAGTATTTTGAATATGAACTATATCATTGCAGAAAAGAGAAAAAATGTCATTCTTGCACAGGGATGTAGTGGAGGGTATACAGGGATACACACTATATATCTTCTGGATTTCTTTTAAGGGACACCGTATACCTTCTGTTTTTCAGGAAAGTTATAGCATATATGCTCTAGGGTATACCCTCTGCTTTGAGCATATATTCTCTGCTTATAGCGTGTACCGTTTATTTTTTTTTCGATTGCCCTACTACATTATTGCACATATGTTGTACATATCTGTGTATATATATACTAGTATTAAAAAATGCTCTGACGAGCACCAAAAAAGTTAATATGTTTTTAAGTATGAAAAAGGGTTTGACAAGTGCTTCTGTTAATTACTGAGCATGAGGAAGGACAAGGGATTCCTTCTTGGCTACAACTCACTTCAATGCCAACTTTGAAAAAATCATATTTGCGCTTTTTCCGTGAAAACAAATCAGTCGCAGCTACTATAAAAATGTATAGTGTAAAGACATAACCAGTAAAGATACAGCTTAATTAGACATAAATGTAAGGGAAGACGACATAGTGCCAAAAACCTAGTTCCTGCAGGTATCACATTCATGCACTGCACCAAACATGCCCTAAGTGTATAATTGCACAGAAAATTGATCTGTAGTATAGTGCAGAGTGAACTGTGCAGTTAACATCAGGGATGTAGTGCAGGTTATGCCGTATACCTTCTGGACTTTTTAATAGAACACGATATACCCTCTGTTTCTCAAGAAAGCTTATAGTATACACATTCTAGGGTATCCCTCTGCTTAGAGCATATATCCTATGTTATTTTTACGACTACACTCCTGGTTAACATCTAAAGCTCGGTGGGAAGTTCTACTAAAGAACCGCAAATTTCTTTTATATGGAAAAAGCGCAAATATGATATTTTCAAAGGTTGCATTGAAGTGAGTTGTAGCCAAGAAGGAATCCTTTGTCCTTCCTCATGCTCAGTAATTAACAGAAGCACTTGTCAAACCCTTTTTCATACTTAAAAACATATTAACCTTTTTTTGGTGCTCGTCAGAGCATTTTTTAATATTAGTCATTTAATTTTTTGATAAAAACTGAAGATTTTCTAATATCTTAAAAAGAAACATAACTGCTGCTGTCAAAATTTATAAAATGATAACAACAGCATAAAATTTTGATGTATCAGAATAATTATAAAAGTCATTGCATTGCTATATAAAATGCATGATATGAAAAATAAACCATGAATTTGACGAAAAAAGTACAGAACTTTATTAAAAAAATTAAAAGCCATACCAATTAAATACATTCAAGGTGATTTCTCAAATAAAACATTCACAACTAGAAAAATTCTAGAAACTGTATAACAATTAACATAAGAATATTCCTGAAGGAATAATAATTTAACACAAAAGCATTTCTAGACAAAAAGAACTTACATCTGACGGGATTTGAACTCTCTACCCGCTGCTGAGCAGCCAAATGCCTTACCTCGAGAGTCCTAGTTTAACGCCAGAGATGTTGCAAATTTTGCTATAGTACCTATATAAATACCAGCATAAGTCTTGTGACTGTCATCAACAGCTCCGATCTGATTGTTTTATTTTTTATATGCCCGACGGCTATTTTCCTACTTTTATTTCAGCTACTCGAAACAATCGCCAAATAGGTTTCCTTCGCCATAATTTCATTTTAACTATAAAGCTGTCACTAGCTTTATTTAAAATACATGACTTTCATTAAAAAACACATAAATTAAAAATACATATATCAGATACATTTAACTTGCACGTTTTTCTTTCATTTTATTAAAAATACTATAAGTAAATATATAACTACTTAATTTATCCCGTCGACTAAAGAACGATAGACAAACTGTAAGATTATATGCCAATAATGGATGAACATAAATGTTACACTTCCTTGACATTAAACCCGCTACACTTGTTTGTTAAGTGATCAAATGATTTTAAATTCGATGATTTATTAATATTTTTATTAATGTTTGACTAATTTATTTGTTCTTTTGTTATTTAATATAAATTTTATGCCAATAAGCGAATAGCTCTTGATATTAATTGAGAAAAATATAATATATAATTTATTAAAGTTACTTTATGGTTGCATCCGCCGACATTATTTGATTAAATAAAAAGCATTGAACTCCTTACAAATTTCTGCTAACATTGATATTTTTCATACCTTCGTATTGATGCCACCGCAGTAGAAGTTATGCTAATGCGCCGATAAAGAGTGATCTTGTTGTTCGTGCCTTTTTAGTGTTTTTTTTTTTTTTTTTTTTTTTTTTTTTTTTTTTTTTTTTAAGCCTCCGATGGTATTTCTTTCAGACAAGCTAAAAAATGTCATGTCATCAGCCCTGAATTTCCTACTCAACCGATTTTGATAATTATTTTTTTAAACGAAAGCTATTTATTTGTAGTTGTGCCCATTTTAGTTATTTTTTAATTTATTTCCATTTTTATATTTTATTTTTAATTTTAAATGTCTTTTTACGAAATTTCTTGAAAAATCAAAACGGTGGCAACTCAGTTTAGCTTTTCTGTCGATAATAAAAATTTCTTTTCCAAAATGATTGCGTATAATTATGCACTAATTGAGGTAAAAAAAAATATATATTTGCTGAGAAATAATATTAATAATGTAAATAAAATAACAGAAGATAATTTATGATAAAAATTAATGTCAAAAGAAAAATAAGAAAAATTTCAAAATGAAGAAAATGATGTCATTCAGCAACCAGATAAATGGGAGTTACAATATTATTACAGTTGCCTTTTTCATATTACTAATAACAGTAATTAAAAAAAAAAAAACATTTGAAGAGAAAATGAAGTGGCTATTTAAAAGATCGCATTTTTACTCATAACGATATTAGGTACTACTCTGTTATCCCGTCGACCAGTTTCGCGAAATAATACAAATCGCCAAACTAATAGCCAAATTATACATATTGACATAATTTTTATTTTAAATAACGAAAAAACAAATAATTAGTAGAATATTAATAAAAAGTCGAAATAAAAATCACTTAATGACATTTTAAACACATGAATCGTATTTAATGTCATTGAATGTGACATTCACGATCATCCATTATTGGCATTTAATCTTATAGTTTGGCGATAATATTTTGGTTGACGGGATAACCTAGTAGTACCCGATATTACATTTCAATATTTTTTTCATTATGGACACTGAGATTGAAATTTTACTTTCAGCTGACTTCAGTTAGTGAAAATAATGTCACAGGTCACAGTAAAAATGAAATTAGTTTTTTTTAATAAAACTATTTTTCTGTGAGTGCATATAAAATAAAATTTCTGGAATTTGCACTTAGATTACAATTTTAACTGAAGATGTGCGAATATTTGCATGCAAAATTGTAACTGGCAAATTTGACATTTAGTTTGGAAATATATTTATTATATATTGATTCAATAATGTAATTACTTTTGCTTTTTTTAAAACCAAATCGATCGGGCCTTTTAAACATTTCATTCGTCGAATTCGACGGGATTCCACTCGTTTTATTGTTAAATTGCATTTCCTTTTACTCAGAGTCTATAAAAAAGCGTTTAAACTAAAGAAAAAATCAGTTTTTGATGAATCTAGCCAAAGAAGAAGTAGCACGTCAAATTATATCTCTTTATTATTCGGCAATTCCAATGTCTCAGAGAGAAATTGCAATTCAATTGAGTATTTCACGCCGTTCTGTTTGCTATTATATTGATAAAAACAAGAAAGATGAAGTTAGTTCATTGGAATCTAAACGGGGTCGCCCTTTTAAAAGACATCTATCGATTTTTTTTTTTTTTTCTAATCGGAGGCGAAATTGAATTCTGCAATGGCAGAATCTGCATTCAACTATTTTTTTTTTTTTTTTTGCTCATTTTGATGTTATTTTTAGTATTTTTGTACTTTTTTAGCCTATTTTTGATGCCATTTTTTTGTGCGCGTGTGAACAAGATTGTTCTTTATTGGCACATTAACGCAACTTCTACTGCGGTGGCGTTAATACGTAAGTACAATATTTTTTATGCTCTTTAATAAATTCTAATATTACATTTAAAATACTTCAGTGTTATTCACATATGCGATATCTTACAAATATCTCTTTATGGTTTGACTTGATAAATTCTGCATTAAAATATGAAAACTTTTATTAGTATTCTTTTGTTCGAAATCACCTGAATAAATCAAATTTTATATTTGGTACATCTCGACGTCATAACTAAACGTCATCATTAAAGTAATCCTTTTCGTTAATGACTTTTATTTTTTTAACCTAAATTCATTAATTTTCTAAACTCAAAATGTTTTAATGGCAACATTTTTCCTTTTGAGTAATTTGGCGAATAGTTTGGCGATTTCTATAAATGGGTGAATTTGGTCGACCTGATGATCAAGTAGCACCGTACGTAATGTAAATAAAATAGGTATGCTTTTTTGGCACAGATGTCATATACGCACCATGTTGGCAAATTTTTTTTTCTGACGCCAATGTCATATGCACATCGGAGTATTTAACTAAATCCAGAGTGTCGTTATTTTGCTTGATATGTCAAACCGGATGTTGTTCTTTACTTTTTAATAAATTTTTTTTTCTTTTTTTTTTTTAAATATATAAATTGTTTTGTTCTATTAAAAAAAAACCTTTTTTCATTTATTGTTATTACCTTTTAAAAAATATATACCGGGTGTCCCAAAAATGACTGATGGATTTTAAAATTCAATAACTTGCAAAAGGTGACAGCTATTTAAAAATTTTTTGCAGGAGGATTATGTACAATGTCAGGAGTTTTTTTTTTTTTTACCGTAACTTTTGATTTTAGTTCAAATTTCAACCAATAGATGGCGCTGACAGCAATTGAAACCCAGGTCGACCTCACTCAACACTGATCATCTGGCCTTCAATCACTATCAGCCGCATCTATTGTTTGAAATTCGAACTAAAATAAAAAGTTACGGTAAAAAACTCCTGATATTATACATAACCCTCCTGCAAAATTTTTTTAAATATCTGTCACCATTTGCAAGTTATTGAATTTTAAAATCCATCAGTCATTTTTGGGACACCCGGTATGTAACTGGTATTCCAAAACGAGATTTTCGCGAAATTGGCTTTAGAAAAAAATTAATGCCAATGTGATTCGTATATGACATTTGTGCCGCATTTTAATATAGAAACAGAAAAAATTCGTACGAAAACAAAAATTAAAGCTCATCAGGTTTGTTTTCAGAGCTATTTATATATTTTGGCATCATACCCTCCCTTTTTGAAGCCAAAATAGTACCAAGCTTTGGCAAACAGATTTATATTAATCAGACATTCATAAAAGTAGAAATAATTTAATTGACCTAGAATAATTTAACGTACCTTAAAAAAAAAAAAAAAAAAAAAAAAAAAAAAAAGCTGACACATTCTCACGTCTCAATCATCATGGAGCGCCCGACTCACCGCTCTTGTGTTGCGCCAAACCGGATTTCTTACCGGTACGCCCTTACCTTACATCTCAAAGGCTCAAATAAATGTAAAACCATATTTTTATGCTTATCTTTTAATTGTCCTGTAGATTTTTCCATTCATGTCTAATTATTCATTAAATACTAACTGTGAAAAGTATTGGTATGAACGTTTGTAATTAATAACTTTACATATCTTTTTGTCTTGTAGAATTAAAAAAAAAATAATATTAATGTCAATCTTGTGTTAAATCAGTCTTTGAAATAAAATATTACTTGATGGAAAAACACGGTTACGTCGCTTTAGCGGTTAAAAACATTTGCTATTCGGTCTTTCGGCGCCATTTTTGATTTATTCGCCAAACACACCAACCAGAACAGGATAATGAACTTTCCCGCAAAATCTTGCCCTGGTCGCTTAAATTTGTTGATTTCATCTTATGGACCTTCAGATAAGCAAGTAAATAAAATTATGAATAAAAGTATCATATTACAGTGGCTAGCATAAATTTAAGAGAGACTAAACTTTTTGCCAGAGGCGGCTTTTAACTTAAATAAATGAGAAATTAATAAATAAAAAAAAAATATTTCACTTCGCTCGTCAAAATAGATAGTGAATATGATACATGAAAATAACAACAAATAAGTATTTTTTCACATGATTTATCTAATCTATTTATTTATATTACATACATAGCAATTTTTATGTTCATTTAAACTTACGTGCAACAATTACAAGAAGAAACAAATATAAGAAAAAGACTATGTTCAGCTGGAAATTTCAGACAAAAATTCGATTTTCTCAGCGACCGACAAACATACAAAGATGAAAAAAAAAACTGTTCTAAGTTTTACCATGAGGATTAAAATAAACCAAAAACGAAGTTAATCCATCCACGGAAACGTTAGCTAGACTTAGTTGAATTTTTTGCTTTCATTTTTTCATTAAAAATTAAGTAAAAATCTATTCTAAGCTGCAGTAATTTTTTGAATGCTATCATTTTATTCGTCTCGTTGAGTTCTATCGTTTTAAAAAAATTTCACTGCCGTATCTCAACTGGTTCGCCAGAAATTTTAGAAAATTGTTTGCACTTTCTATTTCTTAAACATATTATATCAAACGCTGCCGTGTTTGCTATGATAATTCAGATAATTGAAATTAATAAATATTAAATCAGTAATTTGATCCAATACACATATAAAATAGCCATAATTCATGCATAAAACATATAAGCATAGTTCAGATAATAATTCATGTAGCATTTAAAATTTAGTTTCAGGCAAATAAAATTAAAAACTTACTTTATTTATGTAGTGTATTTATAATCATTTGAATAAAATTAATACATAAAATAAAACAATTTTATATTTGCAATTCATTTCATAAAAAAAATTTTCATAAATAGAATCACACATTATAATAAGAAATATTAAAATAAAAGAAAGGAAACGAAACAACAACAAAAAAACTGATTTGCATATGATGAAAAAAAAGCTCTCTGTAATTTGTTTTGTATTATTCAAAAAATTTCTCCTCTTTGAAAGTCGAAACAAAAACTAAATCTGTACTATAGCTTAGTAAAATTCATGTCACCCTAGCCTGTAACTGATAACAGAATGTTGACCAACTTTTTCCAAATGAGTCTGGTATACACTTTGTTGCTTTGTAGAAATACTTCTTTTCATATTTTCTTTAAATATAATCAATAGAATTGTCAAAGGCACTATCTTGAGACTATGATAATAATCTGAAACTGGATAAGCTGTCGTAAACACTAATTGCTGACATTTAACTTTTTTTTTTTTTTTTTTTTTTTTTTTTTTTTTTTGATTTGATGAACAGCAATAATAATGCCTTCAAGAATTGAATTTTAGCTTTCATTTAAACATAACAAAGTGATAATTCACAAACCAAAACTTGAATTTTTCATAACTCATTTTCACAACAATGGGAGGCACTGTTAAAAATCAATTTCCACAGTTACTTTGTAAATTCACACAAAGGATGCACAAAGTAACAATGGAAATTTTATTTCCATATACATCACAGCAGACTTTTATTTCAGGTGCAATCAAAGATAGCAAATTATCTTAAATGAAGGTGTTCATTTTTGAGGTGTTGAATTTATTTCATAAAATAAATGTCCTCACTAGCAACAACTGTTGAATCATGTTATAAATTAGATTTTAGAGTAATGGTTGATGACATTCTTGCTTAAAAAATGATACTACTAGAAAATCCTGTCAACCAATTTTGCCAAATTATACGAATGGCTAAACTATTTGTCAAATTATTCAAATTGAGAATTTTAAAAATATGTTTGAATCTCAAATTTGGAACCATTTTCTAAAAGATTCTTAGCCTTTAAAGAAAATACAGAAATGCTATATGACTTCTTAGTGTATAATGAGAACGAATTCTTCCAATAAATAAGGGTACCTGCAAATTTTCTGCATTTAATAAAAATGATTTCATGAATCTGTCAAATTATTAAGCTTGGATTTGAGAAATATATATATATAATATATATATATATTATTTTATTTTATTGATTCATAATAAATAAATAAATAATTTTTTATTTATTTATGTATTTATTATTAATCTTATTTTAGCAAAATATCAAAAATATTTGCCTTGAGTATACAGTCAACTGACATTCAGCATTTGGTAGACCAAATATTTGATAAAAGGACCAAATAGATTGCATATCCTTAGTTTAAAAGCAATGTAGTTTGGATTAATGATGTAATTTAAAACTGATTAATGCATAATAGGTTAATTTAATCAAGGTAATTAATATTTCATATTTATTTACCAGTTTTTTAAATTATCAAACATTTAAATGATTTAATTTTAAATAAACATTACAAGTTTTCTAAGAAGTTTATGATGAGTATTCAAGACATGTAAAAATTTTCATTTATACAAAAAAACTTCTCTTTTTCACAAAATTAAAAAAATATATACAGGGTGTCCGAAAAGTCTGGAAACGGCCGAATAACTCGAGAAATACATATGAGATTGAAAAACGTAAATATATGTGTTAAATATTTTTAAATAAGCTACTCTGTGATACCAAATTTGACCTTCGAAACCAACCCCCTGGGGGTCAGAGGGGGTCCAACTTTGAAATCTTAAATTATAACCCTCATTTTTTATGGCAGATTCGGATTCTACGGACATAAATACGTAATTTTTGTATTTGATGTTTATTTCAAATCTTCGTTTATCACGGTGTAATCAAGCATATTAAATCGATACATTTTCCCGCTTTTCCAACGGGATTTTCCCTAATCGAAACAGATTGGGCGGAATTTTTGACGTCAAATTTCTCATCTTTTGTAGGAATAGCGTTTCCTGAAAATCACCCGTGGCGATTATTTCAATAGTGCTACACTGTTAAAAATTTGACCCATTTGCTGCAGCGTCACTCCACAGCTATTATAGAATATCTCTTTTGTGACCAATGAGAATGCTCCATAACACAGTAAAGTAATCGTTTTCTATAAAAGCGGTGGAGTGACGATGCAGCAAAAGGGTAATTTTTTTTACAGTGTACTTCACTGTGTTATGGAACATTCTCATTGGTCATGAAAGAGATATTCTATAAAAGCTGTGGAGTGACGCTACAGCAAATGGATCAAATTTTTAACTGTGTAGCACTACCGAAATAATCGGCACGGGTGATTTTCAGGAAATGCTATTATTGCAAAAGACGAGGAATTTGATGTCATAAATTCTCCCCAATTAGTTTCGATTAGCGAAAATCCCGTTGGAAAAGCCGAAATATGTATCGATTTAATATGCTCAATTACACCGTGATAAACGAGGATTCGAAATAAACATCAAATACAAAAGTTACGTATTTTTGTCCGTAGAATCCGAATCTGCAATAAAAAATAGAGGTTATAATTTAAGATTTCAAAGTTGGACCCCCTCTGACCCCCAGGGGGTCGGTTACGAAGGTCAAATTTGGTATCACTGAGTACCTTATTTAAAAATATTTAACACGTATATTTACGTTTTTCAATCTCATATGTATTTCTCAAGTTATTCAACTGTTTCCAGACCTTTCGGACACCCTGTATATGAAAAGTCTTCTAAAGGTACAACATAAGAATTTTTTTATTTTCTCTTATTTATAAAGGAAAATAATAGCCCCCCCCCCCCCAATTATTGACTATTAACTTGATCTTTGCTTTTAATATTCTTATTTTAAAAATTATCTTAATTTATATTATTTTATATTATTATTTACTTTAATATTTTGTTATTTGCAAGCATTCATTATAATTTTGATTGCATTATGAATTACATTCAAATTACTGCTTGAAAAATGTAAACAAAGCCAGGCCCGGACTGGCCAGGTCGGCAGGTCGGCGATCGCCGAGGGCCCCCAGCCTAAGGGGGCCCCAAAAATAGTGGACGTATTACTTTATACGAAATTAGTAATTTAACTATTTCCCAATAATCTTTTTTTTTTTCCAACCGATTTTACAATAAATGCTAAGCGGTTGCCAATTGATTTTTGTTTAAGATAGCCTACTTAATGATGCCGTATTTTGTCGTTAGCCAGACGGAATAGGGTTGCTGGCTGGCTCCCCGGGAGCAGAATCGGTGCAACGTTGCGACGCACGTCGCAGACTCTTGGGAAGGTCTACAGACTATTTTCAATTGTTAAAAATTTAGCAGAAATTAAATTTCGGTCCTAAATCCAAAAATTCGGACATAAAATGTATCGCGAATTTCGACAAATAGTCTTCGAAAAGAAATGAATTTCGTCATGGATCGCGAAAAACCACGCGAATCTCGTCCAAAGATCAGGAAAAAACAGCAGTTTACATAAAAAAAATCTCGAAAAACAGAAAATTTTCTCAATAAATTACGAAATAACGGCAAATTTCGTCAAAAAAATCACAAAAAAGACAAATTTCTTCAAAAAAATCGCAAAAATCGACAAATTTCTTCAAAAAATTGCAAAAAAAAAAAAAAAAAACGGAAAATTTCTTTAAAAGATTACGAAATAATCCCTGTCGGCTTGGCTTATAGGCGGAGGTAGATTTCGAAGAGTTTTCATTTCAACAACAAAAAATAGAATATTATTAAAGATAAACCCAATTTAACTACAATATTGCGCGTTTTTAAAAAATTTTTAATTTCAATTTTCTGTAAGAAGTGGTTTTATCAAAATAACTTAAGCGAAATTCGGCTCAAACGCCCATTTTGACAACATATTTTGAAATACATTCTGACTTTATTAAAAAATTGACCAATACGTAAATTATATAGTTCCTAAATAACAAAAAAATGTCAACTGAATGCGTTTGAGAGCAAAATTAAATTAAAAAATGAGTTATAAAGTAACCAATGTATTATTTGAATGCATCCACAATTCTTTAAGCAAGATCGCTTTGGGAAATTTTGTGCGAAGTGCCCACTTTGACAGCTTTTTAAAAATATATATTTAGCCTTTATAAAAATTCTGACTAATACGGCACATTACACAGTTCTTAAATAACAAATAACTGTCAATTGAATGCGTTTGAGAGCAAAATTGAATTTAAAAATGAATCATAAAATGACCAATTTGTTACTTGAATACATCCTCAATTCTTTAATCATAATCGCTTTGGGAAATTTTGTGCGAAGTGCCCACTTTGACAGCTTTTTAAAAATATATATTTATCCTTTATCAAAAAACTTACTAATACGGCACATTACACAGTTCCTAAATAATAAATAACTGTCAACTGAACGCATTTGAGAGCAAAATTGGATTTAAAAATGAATCATAAAATAACCAATTTGTTATTTGAATAGCATCCTCAATTCAATCACGATCGCTTTGGGAAATTTTGTGCAAAGTGCCCACTTTGACAGCATTTTTTGAAATGTATTCTGATTTTATCACAAAAACTGGCCAATCCATCACATTATATATATATAGTTCGTAAATCAGAGAACCTGTAAATTGGATGCGTTTGAGAACAAATATGGATTTAAAAATGACTCAGAAAAAACGCGATTTGTTATACTTCCTCAATTTTTTCAATCACGTTCACTTAGGGAAATTCTGTTCAAAGTACCTTTTTTGACAGCCTTTTATGAAATATATTCTGCCTTTATATATATATATATATATAAAAAAAAAAAAACTGGCCAATAAGTCACATTATACAGTTCCTAAATAAGAGGATTTGCCATTTGAATGCGTTTAAAATCAAAAATGAATTCAAAAAATGAGTCATAATATAAGCAGTTTGGATTTGAAGTATTTTCTCCAACTCCGATTTTTGTTTAATTTATTTCTGCTATAAAAATTCTGCTAAAAGAATTCCATTACGCAATAATAAAGGGGGAAATTGTTTGAGACATATTTTAATTATGGTAAACGACTTCAAGTATCATAAAATTGATATACGCCGCTGAGACTTAATATTTAACGAATAATATGAAGTGCGTAGCATTTACAGGAACACACAAATTATTTCAAATTTTATATTTTTGTCCGAAGTACTGTACATTATCAATGACAGCTGATGATGGATGAAGCACATTATTAATTATGATATGTGTTTTTAAGTTTTATTAAATATCTGAAAATTATGTGGTGTGTATAAATGTTATAGTTGATATACAGGGTTAGACAAAAGAGCTCATAAATGTTACTGAATGTGGGGGTAATTAACTTAAAGATAGTTTTTAAATAAGTGATGCATTTTTACGTTGAACAGCTTTCAGTTTAGTAAGAAATGTTTGTAGAATATAGATAAAATGATATACTGGATCACGCAAAGAATTAGCTACATAGTTACCCATAAATTTTAATTTCTGGAAATGTGATTTAAGTAGTTTTACGAGTGTTTATGCTTGAACTAAATTTTAACAAAATACTGGCGTGTAATAAATATACTAAGTAAATTACGGGGCTGAACAAAAGTACTCAAGTATTTGCCATTTTTTAGAATAAAATGCTGAAAGAAAAATTTCATCCAGTTAGACATTTTCTTGCTAAACTAAATTTTCTGTTATATAGTATATATACATATATGTATATATGAACCGACGGATCAAATACAGGGTTATTCAAAAGTATTGGAATACTTATTTGGCTATGGACTATAGCATCTTATTTCCCTAAATAACAAAGCTTTGTTAAAGATTTCAAGTGTTGGAAAGTGTTTCATAATGTATGCTTAAAGAATGATTTTTCTTACTTGTTAAGCATTTAAACCTAATTTTCTACCACTCTATTCACAATAAGTTTCTTAGTAAGGGGCCCCTTTTCAGTCTCTAGCCGAGGACCCCCAACGGAGCCAGTCCGGGCCTGAACAAAGCAATGATAAGAAACCCGCAAATTTCTAAAATTATACATATAAAGATATTTGAACTTACCACTGGTCTTTTAAAATGTCTAGACATATTGCACCAGTAACTGAACTAATATTTGGATGCCAAATTTTAGTGACAAACCGGACCTTAAAAAGAAGTGCAAAAATTATATAAGTTTTTAATACAATACACTTTAAACTTTAAAATAAAACTATATATTGAAACTGTTCATTGATTTACATAATTTATAAAGCATTATAAACAAATTTTATGAAACAGATTTCTAACTAATAAAATTCAACCTCTGATTTTTCACTTATATACAGATATAGGAGAAAACAGAGAAACCATTTTTTTTTAAATTTATTTATTTATACAGCATATTTCATATATCAGAGTCTAAAAGTATCCATTATTTATATTAAATTGTGATAAACTATGCAAGTAATTTTACTTTCAATCAGTGCTTTATAAATTGTGTGCTGTAAAGCAAGGCTGATCTCATTCCAACAGGTGTCATGTCACCAGTGTTCTCGCTGACTTTTGACCAATGTTAGTAATTTGGCTAATTAAAAATAAAAAACATTCGCCAAATGAAAAAAGTATTAGCAAAATAGATTCGCCGTGTAACACACACACACAAATATATATATATATCTTTAATCCTTTAATGTACCCCTTTTTTAAAAAATATCTTCTAAAATAACCTAAGTTTTTATAACTGCATCAACGATTGTTATTAATCAAATTTCAACTATCTGCAACAAATATTTTAGAAAAATATGTATTTATTGAAATATGTATGTATGCATGTGTATGAAAAATGGAAAAGAAAAGAAAGAAATAGCAAAAATTGAGCACTAGCAATTTGGCGAATCTAATCGTTTGTTTACTCGCCAAATGAAGAATTTAGTCGCAATTTGGTGTAATGGCGAGTGACAGCAAAAACTCTGCATGTCACCCTTTGGATGGCAATCTTTAGAAATTTTTCTGTTACCATTTTTTTTTTTTTTTTTTTTTTTTTTAATATATATATATATCTAAAATGTGTTTTAAAAAGGATTGAAAGTTTTAAATCATTAATTGCATCAATAAATGCATATTTTTATTTTGTATGTAGCATCAAGATTTTTGGCTCTCTACACCACCAAACATTTTGAGATGAGCACCTTTAAAGGGAATATAATTCTAAATTTACTATATTTATACATTTTCTACAATTTTTGATGAGCATGACTATCCTTATGAGATGGATATGCATTGTAAAAGATGTGTGCATGTCTTTTGAATGTTTTATGCTACTAGTTTTATTTCAAACTAAAAATTCCATAAAAAATATTTTATTTTGCACATTTACATATTTTTTCTACTGTAAGTAGCCTTAAAATTTTGGCCCTTATCCTACAAAAGTTTTTGAGGTAGGCTGCTTTCATGGAAATGAAATTTGAAATCTATTATGATTTTTATTTTTTATGCAGTTTTTTCTTTTACACTGACATGACTATCTCTAAAACGTGTATATGTGCATGCACATACATACCCATATGTCCTTTGAATGTTTCTTGTGTTTTTATTAAACCTAATAAACAATTAGATTGTCTTTTTTTTCTAACATTTGCATGCTTTTTTATTCCAGAAGGCATTAATCTTTTGGTCCTATACCCTGCAAAAGTTTTTGAGATAAGCTCCTCTCAGTGAAAATAATTCTACATTTTCAGTTTATAGTTATTGCTGAGATGTATGTGCATAAGAGACGAGTATGTGTCAATAAACACTGCTGATTTAAGATAGCATTGTTTCCAGTCATGTATGGTATCCTTCATTGCTCGTTCACTTCTGGTAACTGAAAGGTTGGACAGGTTTGCTTTAAACAACCCTTCACAAATCTTTTAATCTTAAAACAAGTCCTTCACAAAAATTTTCATTTTAAAACATGGCCCTTCACAAAATATTTTTATCATCAAAATGAATTTTACACAAATTTCATAATTCTAAAATAAGATCTGACATGTCATAATAATCCCAGAAACAAAATTTTCTGTGTCAGTCTGCAGCATACTGAAATTTATCTGCAACCTAACAGTGCTAGACTAAGACTACTAAAACTTCAATATACCATAAAATAGGGAAAATTTGTCTTTATAATTAAAATATAATAAAATTATGAAACAAATATTACCACAAATCTAGAGATTTAAATTTTAGCTTTTTTTTTTTTTTTTTTTTTTTTTTTTTTAATTATATAAGTAATTTGTTATTTAACATTAATTTAATAAAAAACTTTACTGAAAATTAATTAATTACAAAAAAATTAAATTATTTTAATTGCATTTTTACACTGCAGCATCCTATAGCACATAACCAATTTAGCACATTTATTTCACCCAAACAATTTCTGAGTTTAGAGTGTATGAAGCCAAAGTTAGAAAATACTCTCTCAATTGATGCTGAGATAGCAGGGCTTGATAACAGAAGCATTGCTAGTTGAGCAAATTTGGAGGCAGGCCAAATTTTCAGATTTTTTTTTCTTCCGGAAATGATAATACACGATGCAGTAACAATGAATTTTTAATATTAGATCTAATGTTGTATATGTGTGACAGATATTAATGTAAAACTTTACAGATCAGTGTAGTATTTGAGGTTTCTGGCGAGGTCTTTGACATGACAGTTTAAACCGAATAAAACCACACATTATCAAAAACTTGCCAACCCTGTAAGAAAATATCGTCCAAAAACAAAATACTCTAGTTTTGATTGCATTTTGCATTAAACTGAGATAATCTTTATCTAAAAATTCTATGAATTTTCTAAAAGGAATTGTAAAACATATTTACATGGATATATATTTTTAAATGTTAAAATAGAGAGGATTGAATTAACTTAGTCTTAATAAGAGAAACACTAAGTAAACAAACAAGCAATTTACATTTTATGTTTTTATAAAGCAGTAGAATCACAGACTAATGTACTGATATATATATATAAAAAAATCGATTTAAAAAAATAAATGGAACATCAAAATCAAGAAAAAAAAATTCCAGCAAAATATTATCAATAAAAAATATTACATGATTTTTTTAAATATAATTTTAAAGGAAATATTTACTTTGGGAGGATTGAATGGGTATGTTTCTGGAACTTTAATTTCTAAAATAAAGTTTCCTCCTTCATATGGTGTATCAGGTGGTCCAGCTATTTCACCCTTTAATTCTGTGAAATTGTCGTTAACTAATTCAACACTAATTGCACATTTAGCAGCCTGAAATTATAGTACAATATAAAACAGCATTAATGCATTTACCTAAAAATCAATTAAAATTATGGTATAGAAAAGTGCATTTTATATTATATAGCATTACAATCATTTTCAGTAATAAATGAAATTAATTTTATTAGTTTATTAATGACTGTGCAATCTCAAAATAAACAAAAAATTAACCTCTTCGCTCTTCACAACTTCTTTAAATTCTCTTTTAATACGTTGAACAGCTATGTTAGCCATGATCCTTTCGCCGCCATAAACAACTAGAAAATGTAATTTTTCGACATTTAATGTGTGCAATTAGCAATTTGTTACATGAAGAATCGGAATATACTATTTTATGTCATTTTCAAAAATTATTTATATTGCATCTCCAAAACCCAAAACCTTACAAATCAAAATCGAATGAAGACTCTATTCACGAATGGCGAACGGGTAATCCGGCCACAAAGAAGATTTTGCTATATGGAGTATATAATTCATGTTAAGTGATTGATATGATTTTGGACAAAACCTCAGAACCTAGTTTTAAATTCATTACAAAGGCTTCATGGTTAGCCTTCTCGTTGCATATATATAAGCCAATAAAACATAGCCGGGATTAGCCTTCAGTCACAAAACACAAAACTGGCACAAATTGATTTTTTAACTCGACCAATCTTAAAATGGGGGAAGAGGAAAACTGATATGCAAATTGTGCATGTTTTTAGCACTCCATATGGAATTGCACTCCAAATATTGAACCATATGGTTTAAACTCCATATGGTTCAATATTTTTTCTGATTGAACTATCCCCAACGTAACGCTTGAACAGAGCCATTCATACAAGCATCTGATTACGTATTGTTTATTTACTTTCATTAAATGGAATGAAAATTATTTTTATCAGAATCAAAATGGATTTTTTATTTTATTGTTAAGATGTTCTTTAAACACCGCGTTTCCATTAAATTTATATTTATATTTAAAACATTGCATAATGCAAATTTCATTTTTAAGACGTGATGTGCAACACCATAACTTTACATTTTTAGCAAAATTAACCTATGTTTTATTAATCTGTTTGTTAATTTCTTTTGTCCAATAAAATAATGGAATCCCCTATGCAAGAAACGGTGTATGGTACAAATTCGGACGACAATCATGTTATGTCCGAAAAAGTACAAAGTTTGGCTTCTAATATATATTCAGAATTGGAACGCATGATTGAAAAATATGATGAAGATGTCGTCAAAGAACTTATGCCGTTGGTTGTCAACGTTTTGGAAAGTCTCGATTCCGCTGTTATGGACAATCAAGAGCATGAAGTTGAAATAGAATTATTAAGAGAGGACAATGAGCAACTTATGACTCAATATGAGAGAGAAAAACAGCTTCGTAAAGCAACTGAGCAGGTATATGTTATTACTATAAATATATTAATAAATCTACTTATGTCATTTTAATCTATTAAATTATTTTACTTAAACTATAGTTAGTGTTTGTATCTTGATACCTTAATATAACTGGCATTTATGTAATTTTACACCATATTATTTATTTTTAGAGATTGCTAGAGACTGAATATTCCACTGAAGACGATAGACGAAATTTGCTTGCCAAAGTCGAGAGCTTAGAATCAATAGTGCGTATGCTGGAATTAAAAGCAAAGAATGCTTCAGATCATGGTATGTAATTGTAAAAAATGTATCATATTCTGTGAATTAAGTATTCCATTTGAATAATTGCTTAAATGACTTAATTGCTTAAGGATTTACTTTTCTAAGTATTTATATGTATGTAAATCTTAATTCTGAAAGAAAATGAAAGAGTCATCAGTCATTCTCATTGAATCTTCCTTACAAACTTTTAAGGAGCCGAGTCTTCTGTATAAAATTGAAATGCCAATATTTATTACCTATTGTTTGATTTTCCTTTAGGTAGTTATAATCTTTAGCTCTCCCTAAAATTTTCAAAAATCAGCATTTAGCCATATGTGTCTGTTCTTGCTCATTTCATTTATGAAAATGGAAATGGTGGATATTGATATTAGCAATGTAAGTAACATAACAAGTTCTTCAGAAATTACTGATGAAAAACAGTTTTAATTTTGGTTTTGCTTTTCAGAAATAAAAAATAAAAAGCCATCATTGCCGAAATTGTCAAGTGAAGTTAATACGGTATATAAATTAAGAGAGCTAGATTGCTATTTTTATAAACATTTAATAGTTAGGATAGAGTATCCATTTAACTGGTGGAAAACAACTACAGAAAAATTTCCAAGGCTTGCAAATTTAGAAAGAAAACATCTTTCAGCTACTTCAAGCACAGTATATAGCCCCGTGGCAGAATGTGCACAACACTGCGACGGGCGTCACAGACTTTTAAAGACACCTGCAGACTCGGCGATGCCACGCAAAAAATAGCTCTTATGCGTCCTGTGGAAAGCGTAATTTCTTCAAAATATCACTGAATAAGCCCGAATTTCGTTCTAAGTTTGCGAGAAAATGTGCAAATATCAACAAAGCATCGTGAAAAAACGACAAATTTCTTTTAAAAATCCCCCCCAAAAAAACGACAAATTTCGTCAAATAATTCTGAAAATGTCTGAATTTTTTAAAAGGATCGCAGGAAGAAACGGCGATTTTATCATAACATTGCTAAAAAGACAAATTTCGTTAAAATACAACTTAAAAATGGCAACTTTCATCAAGAATTCCTACAAAAAATGACAGATTTCATCAATTTATTGCGGGAAAACAACAAATTTCATCAAAAAATCCTGCAGAAAATGGCCAATTTTGTCAAAAATCCCGAAAAAAGGACAGATTTCGTCAAAAAATTGCAAAAAAACTGGCAAATTTCTTCAAACAATTCTGAAAAAACGACAGATTTCATCAAGAGATTGCAAAAAAAACAGAAAATTTTGCGAAAAAAAGCCCCGGAGAATGACACATTTCTTCAAAATATTGTGAAAAAACAGAAAATTTCGTAAAGAAATCCTGCATAAAGTAGTAGACTTCGTCGAAAGATTGCGAAAACACGGCAAATTTCGTGAAAAAATCACGAAAAAACGACAGATTTCGTCAAAAGATTGAAAAAAAAAACTGATTTCATCAAAAAAATTTTTTAAAAACGCTAATTTAGTAAAAAAAATTCCTGAAAAAAAACAACAGATTTTATCAAAAGATTGCAAAAAATGGCAAATTTCATCTAAAAGAATATCCCAAAAAATCGACAGATTTCGTCAAAAAATTGCAAAAAACTGCAAATTATGCCAAAAAATTACCAAAAGGTATTGCCAAAAATGCATTTTTCCGTTCCTTTTTTTTTTTTTGGTGTGTGTAAATGGTGGAAATAGTTTACTCATATGTACCCACATGTTGCCAAAATTAATTATACATAATACGTATATACGAATACATATAATACATTGCATCTTGCAGACTATTTTTGAAAATATTATTAGCATTGTAGACATTTGAAAATAGTGGGGTATATAGTGAACATTTGTTTTCTGTAGCTGGTAATATATGAAACCAAACAAAACAGTCTTCTTGTTGAAATGATAAAATGTTATTATTTTTGTATCACATCACAATATCAGGCTTTACAGTGATAAATAAGTTTGTTACCCCTATATGCTATTTTGAAGTAACTCATTAAATGTTTTTTCAGTATAGCTAAAAGTTTTTTTTTTTTTTTTTTTTTTCAAGGCTGCGGAGTCAGAGTCATTTTTTAGCAAAAATGTGACTAGGCTGATTCCCCCCCCCTTTTTTTTTTTTTTTTTTTTGATAGATAGTTTAAAGTGAAATTAAACCAGTTATATGTAATTTTAAATCCATAAAAAAATTATTATAGTTATTTTTTAGATTATATAGAACTATCCAAGTTAAAGATTCTCAATATACTGCCTATCGTACATTGTAGATGAAAACTGTTTTTAATTAAAACTTCTAGCAGATTGTAATTATTTCCAAACTAGTAACATTTTCATCTTCATTAATTTCCCTTTCAATCAAAATATTTCTTCACAAGAGGACATGAATTAACATCAAAATTTCCATTTTTCAAGTCCACAAATCCAAAATAGTAAACCCTTTGTTTTGTCTTCCTCTTTGGATATTGATGGTTGAATTTTTCAGGTTTGTGGGATGTAAAATTGAAAATTTAGTGAAATGGAAAATATTTTTCTTCTTTTTTTCTTTCAAAGCTCTAAGAAATGAGTTAATCCCAAAATAGTGAAATTTTTGCCTTTTCATTTTTTCATATTTTTAATCAACAGCAAGACTAGTATTTAGCCAGCCAGGAGTTGGAGTCATTAAAATTTTCATTCAGCCCTGGTTTTTTTCTTTTCATTGTATCAAACTCATTAGTTCACAGGGTTGTTTGGTTTAAACCAAGTTGGTTTAAACCGTGGTTAAAACCATGGTTTAAACCAAGTGGTTTTTTTTATTCTTTTACCCAAATGTTTTATTTTACACATTATTGAAAAATGCAAAATCCAAATTATGAAGAAGCTACAAGCAAAGCTGTAGAAAAATGATGAATTAATAAGTTTCTAAAAGGACAAAAAATTTTAATCAACTCAACTTTTCTAGTAAGCTGTAAATCTATATGGCAGAATAATTAATTTTTCTAAAATTAGCTGGTTAGAAAAAACTAATCAGTTTTCTTTCTTTCTTTTTCTTTTTTAAGGCCTATATGTATATATATATATATATATAGCCAGAAGGGCAGACTCAAGTTAAAAATGCACTCTTACTATTTAAATTGCTTGATTAGTTAATATTTACTAAGGATTTCATCATTTCAGAAATTCTTTTTGTTATGTATGCTATTGAATAATTGGCAATGAGCTTTTTATTTGCTCCGTGATTAGTGATTTTAACAAGCCTTTGTTTTTCTTGCATTCTTACTTTGGGATTGGGTTTTTTGCATTATAATTTTATTCTTTTACCAGCTAGGTTGGCACAGTTCAAACCAATTGGCTTTTTAGAACAAATCTAATATAATATTTTCTCATTTTTGTAATTTAAGTGTTTCAAATTATTGGATGAAAGTAATTTCTATTTTTAAGTCTTATCTCAATAGTTATCATAAGACATAGTGAGTCTCGTCAACGTCATGTTAGTATACATGTAGAATGCATATTTCATGCACTGATGAACATATCTGAAACTCTACAGAAAACACTTAAATCATGTAAATTTAGCAAAAATAAAATAGATAAAAAATATGCAATAGTTAGATTTAAAAAAATATTTCCCTTTGAGAAACGTAGATGTACAGATAATGACATAAATGATCTTTAAAATTTCAGTCAAGCTCTAAAAGAAATTTTTCTTGATTGGAGGGATTATTTTTTAAGAATAAAAAAAAAACTCAAGATATGAAGTCGAATAAGAAGGCATTGAAAAATTAGGCACTAGTAAAGCACCTGTTTACATTTAACTAAAATATGCAAAAGATATATTTGAATCTTCTATTGTATAACCAAACCCATTACTTAGATCAGTTAAGAAAATTGGCAGAAAGAAGGGAGGGGGGGGGGGGGGGGGCAAGACAAGGTTTGCTTGAGACATAATAGAAAAAAAGTCTCATAAAAATGCCTAAAAAATGCAATTTTTAGTTAAGATGTTTAAAAATACTAAGTGTTATAATGAAGCATGCAGTCCGATGGCTGTTTAAATTCTTTGGTAGATGACAGCATTTATAAAGCTACTGTATATTTTAACATCAATGTTTTTCAGTAGTCTAAAGAGCTGTTAAATATATATTTTTGTTTACTTAACATTCATCTATTTTTTTTTTTTTTTTTTTTTTTTTTAACTGGTAGTTTTAGAAAACACAATGCTTGAAGTGTGTAAAGACTCTACTGCTAAATTCAAATCCTTCCAAAAATTCTTTATAAAAAGCTTTATTTTTCAATAAAAGATAATTAATTCATGCAGTCTTCTAACAAAAAAATCAGACATCACATATAACAAATATTTCAAATTAATTATTTTGAATAACCATTTGAAAATAATATATATGAAGTTTTATATATGAATCTTTATCATATATTTATTTATAGTGCTAGTAATCAAAAGATTGTTCATTAAGATTTTCAAGGTATCAGTTTCTTTATGTAGCACATTTTATTTATGAAATATAAGACACAGCTTTTTCTAAGAATGTTTAGATTTTGAAGAATTTCAATTTTCTACATAATTGATTGTATATTAAATAATTATATTGATTAGAATTACTTTTAAATCAAATTATTACTTATATATTCAAAAATATTTATTTTTGTTCTTAAATATGCATGTATATGTAACAGGAAAACATATTTAAAAAAACCCGGTTTAAACCAAAAAAACCTGGTTTAAACCAAAAAAAACCATGGTTTTTGGTTTTTTTTTTAAAAACCCGGTTTTTTTACCAACCCTGTTAGTTATTTTAATCAATATCTAATGTTTAATATTTATTAGTAAAGTAATTATATAGTCATATGCTATATTTATTGTAATTATTTAAATTAAAACTAAAACTAAAAACAAGAAAAATGATTTAATTTGTGAAAGATTAAACATTTTTACAAGATAGTAAAATATTTGTTTTTAATATTTATGAATTTTATTGTTTAAGAAACTGTAAATCTTATAAATCAGTTTAAAAAATAACTTATAAATCAGTTTAAAAAATTAGACATAAAGTTAATATTTTTAAATTCACTGATTGATGATTTAAACTTTAAATGCAGCATATATTTTGCATTTTAATGTTAAAGAAATTAATATTAAAATACTTACTTAAATTTACATGATGCCTAAATATGCAGAAATAAAAATATTTTTATTTGTGTCATATCATTATGTACAGTTATAAATTGTCATGAAGCTTTAAAATTGAGTAAGTATTAGAATTTTTTGTATTATCATAATTAATGTATTTAGATATAATTTTTTAATATTGTTTGTTAAAAATGTTTAAAATCACATTTTGTTTTGATTTTCTGGAACTTATTTAACCAAATATCTAATTATATTCAGCTACAGGTATTCGGCCGAATATTTGTTCAATATTGGGCTATATTGAATATTCAGCAAAACGGACACACACCAGAAATCTAACATGCACTGTTCAAAGTACCATGAATCGAACAAGAGTGACTGAGAAGTATATCCATTAGTACTCCATACAGTGATAGAAATTAGCGGTCATTAGTCGTCAACTGCAACTAAAGAATTGAATTTGACGACTAAAAAATTATTCTCAGTCGTCAAATTTGACGCCTAGCTTAAAAAAAAAAAAAAAAATGTTTATTAGACATTCAGTTATGAAAAAAAAAAGGGGGGGGGGCTAGTGTGAAAATTCGGAACTAAAAAACATCGCAAATTTTGACAAATAGTCGCAAAAAAATCAATTTCGTCAACTGTTTGCATAAAAAAATCACTGATTTCGGCAAAGAAATTTCGTGCAGAAAAAAGTAATTAAAAATGTATATATAACGGGAAAATTTAAATTTCTACAAAGGATTACAAACAGAAATCCAAATTTCATCAAGAGAATCGCTGGAAAAACTCGAACTCTGTTAAAGAATCGCGAAAAGAAATTCTAATTTCGTCGTAAAAATCCCTGGAAAAACGCAAACTTTGTCTAAGTATCGCGGGGAAAAAAAATCTACAAAGGATCGCAAAAACAAATCTTAATTTCGCCACAGAATCTTTAAAAAAAACCCCACTAATTTTGTCAAAGGATTACAGAAAAAATGGGAATCTTGTCATAGGATCGCAATAAAATCCGTTAAGTCCATCAAAGTTTCACAAAAAAAAGAAAGTGTAAATTTCTTTAAGGAATCACAAGAAAACCACAATTTTTGCCAAAGAATTGTGAAAAAACACATAATTAACGAGGAGGGGGGTTATTCCCAGCACTCCCCCCTCTGATGTAATCTTTCAAAAAATCTGTGAATTTCAGATTTTTTTTTTTTTTTTATTTAGAATCACCCTTTGATTTAAATGTACATGCACATGTTATTATTATTTTACTAAATTCAACTGTAATTACCAATACTAAAGAAGTTGCCAAGTTTTATTTATTTATTTATTTTTTTTTCCTACAGGTTAAGTGCATTTTTCTATTACTTTCTAAATATAGCAATAATTAGAAAAGCTTTACACCAGTTTTAAAGTTGCTTCAATTATTAAAATCTCAGAAATTAATTTCTACAATTTTAAATAAAAATAAACATTTATGCTTTTCTAAAGAATAGTGTCAAGAAGATTATAGCCCGAATTTTCTGATAAATTAAGGAATCATTTCCGAAAATTGCAAAAAATCGGTCATAAATCCAAAAATTCGGACATAAGATATATCACAAATTTCGAGAATTGGTCGCCGAAAAAAATCAATTTAGTCAATCGTTCTAAGAAAAATTGCCATTTTTTTGAAAAGATCGTAGAAAAAATCTAAATTCCGACAAAAAATCGCAAAAAAGTGTAAAAGCAGTAGATTTCTTCAACAAATGGCAAAAAACGACAAATTTCGTTAAAAGATTGCGAAAAAACAAGACCAATTTCGTCAACAGATCGTGAAAAAACATGGCAGAGCTTGTCAAAAAACCCAGCAAGTTTCGTCAAAAAACTGCGAAACAACGGCAAGTTTTGTCAAAAAATTTCCAATAAACCGGCAAGTTTCTCAGAGATCGCGAAAAAACCAGAAATTATCGTCAAATAGTCGCGAAAAAAACTGCATGTTTCGTCAACAGCAGGGTTGGAAAAAAACCAAAAAAACCGGTTTTTTTGGTTTAAACCAGGTTTTTTTGGTTTAAACCGGGTTTTTTTTTAAACATCCTTTTTTGGTACATATACATGCATATTTATTAATAAAAATAGACATTGTTGGATTATAAATAAAATAAAGTCATTTGAAAATAATTTAAACTAAATAATTACAGTGAATTATGTAGAAAATTGAAAAAAAAAATCACATTTTAATTTAAACAGTTATTAGTAAACAGTCTTATGTCCAAACAATAAACTACTCTACACAGGGAAACATTGATACTTTGAAAACCTTTATAAACAATGTTTTGATTACTTATAATAAAAATCTGATGCAGTTTGATGAATGTAAATATTTTCCACAATTAAAAAAAATAAAATAAATTTGAGATACTTCTTGGGGATTTTGTTTTTTGAGAGACAGTTTGAAATCAACTTTTATAGTCATTAGATTTAGCAGATAACAAAAGGGGGAAATTAGTTTGTTAGTGTTAAAATACTATAGCTAACACCCAATTTTTGAATACTTTCTTATACAACCTCATATTGTGATTTTAATCTTTAAAGATCATCTCCCCAATCAAAAAAAAAAAAAAATTTCTTTTATAGTTTTACCAAAATCTTAAAGATCAAGTTATGTAGCTCCATATTCAAAAGCTTGTGCATGTTATGATAGATTGCTTTAAATAATCTGCATTTTTTTTTAATGAAAATATTCTATACTAAGTATTGAATGTTTTTAATCTAGTTTACTTTGATTAATTCACATGTTCTAAGATTTTTCTTTACAACAATGGAATATGTTCACAAATGCATAGTGATTTTCATCCAATACATAAAAAAAAAAATAATAATAATAATAACCTAGGCCCACTATACCTAATACTTATTTAAAAAAAAAGTGTTAAAAGTAGAAAATAATTATAGAATATATCATTAGATTTTTAAAGAAAATATCATTAGATTTTAGAGAAATTATCATTATTATTTTAGAGAAAATATCATTAGATTTTTTCGAAAAAAACCAACTGGTTTTATTTGAGAAAAAAACCAGTTGGTTTAAACCGTGGTTTAAACCATGGTTAAAACCAATTGGTTTAAACCGTGCCAACCCTGGTCAACAGATAGCAAAAGAACATGGCAGTCAAAAGATTTTTAAAAAAAAAGTCAAGTTTCGTCAAAAGATCGCAGAAAAACGGCAAATATCGGCAAAAGATTGCAACAAACACAGCCAATTTCGTTAACAGATCGCAATGATGAAACATGACAAATGATTTTTAAAAAACCGGCAACTTTCATCAAAAGATCAGGAAACAAACAGCAAGTTTCGTCCAAAGATTGCGAAAAACCACTAAGTTTCTTCAAAAGATCGCGAAAACACGTCAAGTATTGCTAAAAAATAGTGAAAAAATGGCAAGTTTCGTCAAAAGATCGCGAAAAAACGGCAAGTTTCATCGAAAGATAGCAAAAAACGTAAATTTTGTAAAAACGGGTGCGAAGAAAAAAAAAAAAAAAAAACATTACTGGGAGTGGATTTTTCTCCCGTCTCTGTTGTAACCTTTCAGAAAATTTGATACAAATTTTAAAAAAAAATTTAGTCAGAATTATTCCTAAATTATATACAGTATTACAGTAATATTAATATAAATTTTAGAAACTGCAACTAAAAATCTTAATTTGACACCTAAGACTTTTATAGTAGTCGTCATTTGACGCCTGTCTTTTACCTCCCAATTTCTATCACTGACACCATACCATCATGCCAGGTGATGGGCCAGTATGATGGTGTTGAATATTATATATGCTACAAATGTGCATTCACAACGATGCCACCAAGTACAGATGTGACTATTATGGTGCTGTAAACAGAACCTGGATTCATCTGGAAAAAAATGATGTCTTGCCATTCGTACACCCAAGTTCGTCATTGATTACACCATTGAAGGTGCTCCTGTTTATGATGCAGCGTCAAGGGAAGCTGCTACCATGGTCTCTGAGCTAAGAGTCCATGCTGCAGCAAACATTGTTGAATTGTCTGTGCAGGCATGTGTTGTCTTGCAAATGACCCCATTTCTTGACTCTGGGTTTGTGAGGTGACTGCACAATCCATTATGGCCATGCAGATAACATGCCTGTTTTCTTGGCTGTCAGTGATAGGGGGCCATTGAGATTCTGCATGGCATTCTGCATTATCGTCCTGATATATTACTAGGGATGCAACGGATATCCGGCTGATTTTTCAATATCCGAAATATCATCGGATATCCGAATTACAATCACCAGATATCCGACTTCTCTATCGGATATCCGGCAGAATGCAACAAACCAAATCTATATAATAAAGGCCAAACGTATCTGTGCGTAACGCATACGTCATGTTTTGAATGGCAGCACTTTCCGATGGAATTTCAGTTTTGCAATTTTCGCTATTGTAAATTTTTAAGCTTCTAGACATAGCAAATTTTCAATTTTTACACCATCGTATGGAGAAAAAAATGCACTTTTAAATATAGTTTGTTAGAAAACTGTATCTCATTATTTTTGAGATATTGATTTTTTTGCAGTTTTTAGTTCAGTTTCTCTAATGGTGGCAACTTGAGTACCACATTTATGAGGGAAATAAAAGGAAAATAGCCATAGAGTAAAAAAAGAATAGAGATGCAGTTTGGTGACTGGAGGTGACGCCAAAAATGTAACACATAAAATCCACTGCATTCGGCTCAAATACAACTGCGTGCGTTCGCAAAAAGGGAAAAATTTTAGCAATGTAGTTTTAATTCATATACAATGAAATGCTACTTTAGAATGCTGAAATATATGCAGACTTTTTTCATATACAATGAAATGCTATTTTAGAATGCAGATTTTTTTCATTTACAAAAAAAATGCATCCTTGATGTTAAAGAATTCGCTGTCTGTGTCACATGATTGTTTCGCTTGGACCGAATAAGAGATTTAAATTGGAAGTATAACGCGCATCAAATCGTTTTTATCGCATACTGCAACTCCATCTGTCTCTTTTTCTCAATGAAAAATAACAGACCACTGCTTATTTTTGTTGCCATATTTTCATAGTAATTGAAAAAAGTAGTAATTAAAAACTGCTATGTCGAAATATCGTCGGCTATAAAAGACGGTGAATGTTGTTGGTTTTATTTCGTTCTATCTATCAATTTAATCTCTTTTACTTTGTTGCAAACTACAAAAGATACATCAATTAACCTTTACAAAAATGTATTTTAAAGAATATCTGTGTGTCATATTTTCTTAGTTGGTTTTAAAAGCTAGAAGAATGCAATTGTATTCTTTGGCAAAATCTTTGGCTAATAACGCCTACCTTGCGTCTAATACGGAAATACCGCATTCGATAATTTTATCAAAGCTTTATATGATTAGATAATTAATACGTTTCATATAAAATTGCTGTCTGGAGTTAGTTGGCAATTTAAAAAACATAATACGTAGGAAAAATTTATCAGACTTTTCAATTTTAAATTATAAAAAAAAAAAGTTTTTTACCTTTACTTTGTGACCTGGGAACCCCGGGTTCAGTGTACTAGTATATATTAATAACAGTAATCGTTTGATCCCAAACAATGCAAAAAACTTTTGTTTATAATGCAAAAGATGAAATATTATTATAAGTTCCCTATCGATGAATAAAAGGTAATTCTCAAAAGTTTAAAGAATTGCCAGCTTTCCAACTATTTATATTTAAACTCTGTAACAAATTTAAAAGTTTACGTTTACATCTTTTAGAAAATTGTATCTACTTTCAGATTGTAAAACAAAATTTGAAGTCAAAATAGCAAATGAAGCTTTTGTGCAAAAATGTATAAAGATAAAAAACCAACATTGAGAAATGCACAAATAATGCATGAAAAGAATAGAAAATAGCCGTTTCGAATCTACTATCGAGATTCTTCATCAGTATAAGACTCAACATGCTAGAAAAAGCTAAGCTGAGCAAAGCGGCAGGGAAGCACAGTCTTATATGCCTATTACGGGAACGAATGGTAATAGATTCGAAACAGCTGTTTGCTACCTTACATACATTTCTAAACATTGGTTTTCTATCTTCCTAAAATTTGAAATTGTTTATTAAACTGTGATTTTACTAATTTTCTTTCTTTCTTTTAATTTAAACAATGGGTTAATTGGTTTTTAAGTTACACAACTAAACAAACCTATTTTTAATTTCTTCTATCTTTCAAAGAAGAAATTATTGTAATCAATTTTTTTGACGAATTTGCGTGTTTTAGGGATCAAATATCCCCAAAAACATGTTTATTCAAAACATCTGTCTGTCCCAGTGTTGTCTTCATACTATCAAAAAGTGTATGAAGTTATGCATAGAATGATCCAAATATTTTGTGCATATTTTTGACTGTAACCAGCAGGTTCTTCTTCAATATGGAAACATTTCGCTGTAAGGCGGTGCTGTAATTTCAGTTTTTGTGCCATTTTCATTGTTCTACCATCAAATACTGTATGAAGTTATGCATAGAATTGAACCAAATTTCTTTGGATACATTTCTAGGAATGACTGTCTGGTCTTCCTTCAATTTGAAAAGAGTTTGCCTAAAGATGGTGCTGTAATAATGATTTTTGTAAAATAATTTTGATTTTTCATAATCCTTACAGAGAATTGGTGGTTCGTGCAGTGAGGCGAACTTCGTATCTTTCTAAAATTGGCTATTCGCAAACAACTGATGTATAGCAGAACAGAAAAGAATATTGATTTTAATAAATATCATGATCGAGATTAACTCATTCTTAATCTAATTAACTGACTGCAACAAAAATTCTAGATGAAAATAAAAGTTGGTATAGTACTGAACTAACAATATTGAAGTAGTATTAATACAGTTGTCTCTCTCTACAACGAAACTCTATCCAGCGAATTTCTCTATTTAACGAATTTTTTGTAGGAACGGTCAATTTTTTTCATGATTATATTAAAAATAATCTACATATAGCGAAATATATATCTCCATTTAACGAATTTTTTCAAAAATGTTCTTTTATATGTTCTGAAAACACTTCAAATTATTTGTAGAGTAAATTTTTTTCATTGATTTCTCGATTATAAGTCATAGCTACATAGCATCCTCTACCTTATTCCTTATGTCTAAAAAAGGGCATTCAACCCCCCCCCCCCCCAAAAAAAAAAAAAAAAAAATATTTTTGCATGGTTATACTTGACTTTGTTTTAGCCAAGGTGAGCTTGCGTTCTTGGAAAAGAGTGAAACATTTGCAATAATCACAAAGCATCCTAAAATATAAAACTATTCCATTATCGTCTTGAAAATAGTGTTTATTTCTTGGTTTGGATAGTAAGTCAGCAACAAGGAAGAAAGAGTGAGGGGGCAATTGCAGAAAAGGTTGTTTTTTTTCAGCAGGTTTTCCTCTATCTAAACTAACTCTCATTACTTTTAGAGTTTAGAGTTTATGTTTGTTGTTCATGGCGACTTGGAACATTTTTTGTTGTGAGAGATCAGTTGAATGAAGAATTGTTACTAAACGTCATCTATGCTGGTGTTATCTTCTACTGCATCTGCATAAAAACTCCTTTGGGATAAGCATAATGCTTTCTTATAAAGTACAAATTTTTTTGTCGTTTTCTATTCAACGGATTTTTTGACTGAACGATAGATTTCGTTATATAGAGACTCGACTGTATTTGTAAGTATTTTTTGAAACATTCAAATATATGGAATAGAAGAGAGTTTTGGGATTGGCGCATCCAACTAGTTATTTTCATGATTTCATTATAAATATTTAAAGTTTTTTTTTTTTTTTTGGCTTATAAATTTGAAAGTGATTTAACTTAAAGTAAAATTAAATGTAGCTTAAGGTAAAACAGTATTAAATAATTAAAACATGAAAAAAATCATTAAGTAAACCCATGTTTGGAAATAACTCTTCAACCATTGGCATATTCGTAAGCCTTTTTATGTTTACATTATAAATGGAAGCTATGTATTTCTTTGTGAAATTACTTTACAATTATAAAATAAACATATTGATAAATGTGTACAATTTGTTCTACAAATTATCGGCATTTCATTGTACAAATTATTAGCAATTATCAGCATTTCATTGTAATTATTAGCCATTATCAGCATTTCATTGACAAATAAGCAGAATATTTAAATGTTTGAAGTACATTTTTTATTCAATATTATTAATATACACATACAGGGCTTGAACTTTGGCATGGGATGGCTGGATTCATGCCTTAAAAAATCTTATGGCCAAAACATTCCTGTTTCCAAAAAAAAAAAAAAATCCCTTTTTTTTTTTTTTTTTTTTTTTTTTTTTAATGGCGATCAAATCTCAGGACTGACTGACTATTTTTGTAATATTTTCCGCTGTCAATTGGCAAATCTCACAGTTTTCTCTTACGGCAATTATACAAAATTCCTGATTGGTTTTTTGCATTTGATTTTAAAACTTTGTAATTTTTCTCACAATTTTCTCGCTTGCTCGCCTCGCAAACTTTTGCAACTTTTTTCTCGAGACCGATTGCCAAATTTCACAATTTTTTTCTCTCAACTGAATGTGACAAATTTAGCTATTTTATTCTGCGACTGATTGGGAAATTTCTCTTTTTGTTTTAGTGACATTCTGCTGAAATTAATAATTATTTTCCTGTGTTCAGCCAAAAAATTTGTGTTTTTTCTCTGTTACCTGCTGATGATTTTCATGATATTTGCTTGTGACAGGCTAACAAATTTCACAATATTTTACTATAAATGACTGATGAATTTCACTATATTTTCCCACTGCCCAAGTTCCCTCAAACTTCAAATTTTTTCAGACCGATTGACTATTTTTAAAAATTTATTTTTGCCATGGTGGACAAAATCTGCAATATTTTTTCTATGGCTGATTTCCGTATTTTTTGAATTTCTTTTTCTAATTTATTTTGTCTCTGTTGCCGAAACAAGAAATTTTTAAAAGGGCAGTAATGGTCACTAGAGTCTGAGCTCTATCTAATTAGCCTGGAATCAGCATTAAACAAAATGAGATTAGATCTTGTGTTGTACATTGGGGAAAAAAAAAACATGTTTTTTTTTTTTTTTTTTTTTTGCAATTAATGGTTCAGCATTAGATATTTTTTCATTTTTTGAAATCATCACACATTTTGTAATCAATGGGCTTGATAATACTTCTTTTTTCATTTAAAAGATAATCTTTCATACGATGTTACTGTTTTGATTCGTTTTTTTTTTTTTTTTTTTTTCCATACCTGATAATTTGCATCTGCCCATTTTGTAACTTTTTATTTTCTTCTTTATTAAAAATGACATTTTGATTTCCTATTCAAATAAAAATTCTTCTAAATTTAAAGAATTTCGTAAAAAAAAAAAAAATAAATAAATAAATAAATAAATAAAATGAGGACATCCATTGTCCAAAGCAAGATGTTTAAATGTTTCCCATTGAGTTAATGAAAATCAGTAAAAACATTATTTTTATGATGATCAAAATATGACTCATGTAATAAGAGTCACATACTACATATGTCATGGATTTCCTGGACCAATAATAAACAAAATAAAATGCAGACACCACAAGGTCCATTCTCAACCAATAACATCAACCGCTTTCCAATTGATTGAAAAAAAAAATGGCAAACTTTAAGGAAACACGTTTAAAAACAATAAATAGTTTATGTGCATAGTTCACAGAAATTAGGACATGACCTTTTTAAATAAACCATTTCTCATAGAATAGAAGAAACCTACTGATTATGCCCTTTTTAGAATTTCACATGGGTTTAAAATTCCATTGCATAGAAGAACGCAATTCAATTAGCTAAAATGTCAGAAATTACAGTATTGACAATAATTCCACTAAGTGGTATGCAATCACCACAGGATATTGACAATACAATCATCTAAATTTATTATTCTTGCAAGTAAATTAAAAATGAATGCCTATCAAATTTTACAACAAAATAAATAAATAAAATAAATAAATAAAATAAAATAAAAATAAAAAAGTGTAACTTACAAAAGATTCTAAACCACACAAAATCGAATAAAATCTAAATTAAAATATTCATTTAGTAACTCAATTATTAATTGTTCATAACACTGAATGAAAATTGAAAAATAGATATGATATATATAAGGCTTGATTCTTTTCGTTTGTTTTAATTAAAATAGACATTTTGGATGATTATCTTGAGTTGTTGATTAAAATTATTTTAATGGAATTTTGTCATGTTGGTATAAATTAAATATTTAAATGGCATGTAAAAAATAAGTTTTTTTTTTTTTTTTTTAAATTTCTCCCTTCTCATATAGTTTAACACCCCTGCATTTACAAATGTTATGAGGAAAACTCTCTCTGCCTGGGAAAACCTGAATTTCAAGCCCTGATAGTCAAAGATATATAGTTTCTGTAAATTATATTCCAATACGTTTAAAAGTTGTAATGGTGTGTGAAACATGTTTGCAATTTATTATTTGAGATGGCATTGCATAAAGAAATAAACAAACATTCACCATAACTAAAAACATATTCAGCACCGGAAATCCGAATCCGGCAGGCAAATTGGATACCGGATATCCGGTATCCGATATCCAGCAAAATCAGTATCCGGTGCATCCATATATATTACTAGTCCTAATATGATAAATCACAATCCTGGTATTCTACAATTTGACCTTTATTAAAGCCAGAAATGTACTGGTATGCATTTCTCCTTTTTACGTGATGCATCACTGTAGTTTTTCACTAAGCAACAATGTTCAAATGCAATTTGTGTATGAGGAAACGGTTGAACAATTTCCTCATTTAAATACATTTTAAGTATCTTTACTGGCATTCGGTTTGCCTAAATGCTCTGAAAAGCTAATTATTTGAATATTACAATGGCTTCTTCTTGTCATTTAAATTTCACGTCTGTAGCATGTCGTCTTTGGGGTGTAGCAGTTTTAACGGCCAATAGTGTACATTAAAATTACTGTTTAATAAATGTAAACAAAACAGTGACCAGAAATCAAGAAAACTCTAAAAATCTGCACAGTCTCTGGTACCAAACTATATTGATTTGAGTGAGTGTAATATATTTTTAAATAAATACATTAACTAGTTTGTGTTTTATACCAAGCATAAAAGAAAGTGTTTGATGTCCATCGTAAATTGATGTAATGTATTGAAGCAGAATTTTTTTGAAAAAATCATGAATTGCAGGATGAAATTAGATGTGACATGTTATTGCTTAATATTAACATACGATGCTTAAGGAGTGTATTAGGGGAATAAAATATTTTTGTATACTTATTGTATTTGAGTTTAATGATTTAAAATGTTTATGTTGATCTTATTTTAATACTCATTAGGGGGCACCATTTTTCCTGTTCTTTGAATTCACTGCTTGCTCTAACTAATGTTAAAAAATTCACTCTGTTTTATATCATAATTATTGATACTTTTATAAATTAATGCATTAAAATAGTATAGAATAAATTTTCATGATAGCTAGACTATAAAGGTTTATTTATTTATTTTTTAATGGTGTCTTTATTTTATTTTATTTTTTTTTCAGCTGAATTACAGTGATCTCTCACTTATACGATTTTCAGGGAAACATACAGAAAAGTCGTATTACTGAAAGACCTTCTTACAATGCATGTTTTAGAATTTATGTGCATTAATTATTTTATATACATTAAATACAATGTGTTTCATTGCTGAGAATATATTTTAACAACATTTATAAAATATTTTTAAAAATAAATCCTAAAAAGTATTTTTTAAAGTTCACAAAATTATTTACTAATCACTATGTTTCTTTTAAAGATTTACGAATCAAATTTTCTGTGATATATTAGTTTGTTTCTTGCGTAGATGAAAAGATCAAATGTCTTTTTCTAAGTCTGATAAAGCTTTTAAGCTATTTTGGGATTAATTATTTTGATGTATGTAATTCTTTAATGTATTTAAAGAACACTTGCTTCTGAAAAATTTACAGCTGCAGGAACACTGCTCTCATCTTCGTCATTATCATCACTCACATCTTCATTATTAATATCCTCAAAGGTTTCCTCGATCCTATCCTCAAGTTATCCTTGATTCTGGCAGTTTGAATTGAGTCACTGTTTCTTTCTTTGAGTGCAATGCATTTTTCTCATACTCCTTAATGATTTCAACTTATAATTGTATGCTTAATGTTTTGCATTTTGAAGTTTTTAAGCATCAACAAGCAGCAATCTGAAAAAATTACAGCGAAATGGATGACTTTTCATGTGTCTAGTACAAAAGTTTACAGCGATCCGTCTTGCCATCCATATGAAATACAACCAATGAGCGAAAGGCACACTGTGACGTATACGTTCTCCTCTCCCCCCTCACTCTGCAACTGTAGCCGTATTGGTGCAAAATATCAAACACAAAAGAATTCCACACAACCACCTTTTTGCCATGGTTTTCATTGTTAATAACATATAAAGGTAGATAAGAAATGTTATTCATTATTGATAGTACTGGGCTTGAAATTCAATTTTTCGAAGGAGGGGAGTCTCCCTACCAACATTTACAAATGGAGGGGAGTTTAGCTGTTTGGGAGGGAGAAAAAAATGCTTAAAATCCGCTATTTTATGTTCTATTTAAAGAATTACCAGAATACAGACATGACAAAAATGACTGAAGCAATTTTTATCAACAATTCAGAATAGTTATGTAAAATGTGTAAAAAAAAAAAAAAAAAAAAAAAAAAAAAACTTCTATACTGTCTTGTCTTTATTGGTGGTAAATTCTTTCCTGGTGCTAATTATTTTTGTTACAGGTCTAATTTTTGTTTTGATAATAATCAATAAAACTTCTAATTAATTTGATATATTTATAATTAATTGTTATAATTAAAGCCAATATTATTTTTCTACATATTAAATGTACAAGATACAAATTTAATTATAAAATAATGCTTATTTGAGTGTAGAAGATAAGAAGTATCACTATTGTTCGCATTTCTTTTAAAAAGGGGCAACTCAAATTTATTGAAAAATATTTTTTCTTAAAGAACGAAAACTTTCGTTAAGTAAAAGGGTGCTTTTTGTTTAATAAACAGCTACTTTCAGGAATTGTATTTACTCAGAAAGATTTGGAGCTGTCAGAAACGGATTTTAGAGCAGCAAAGATATAATAATAATTTTAAAAAAAAATGAAGCAAGAAAATTAGCTTATTTAACAGAAATATGCACTTCCGGCAATATTACTTTTTGGGGGAGGCCGGGATGAGAGGTTCCCTTGGACGAAATTTGCATTTTTATCTATTTTTTAAATAAATTTGTCTTTTTTACAATCTTTGCAGGAAATCTACCATTTTTTCTGGATTTTTTTGACAAAATGTGTTGTTTTTATCGCCAATCTTCTGAGAAAATTTGTCGTTTTTTCGCGATCTTTTGATGAAATCTGCGATTTTATCGTGATTTTTTGATGAAAGTTGACACTTTTCGCGATCTGTTGGAGAAATTTGTCGTTTATAGTGAATCTTTTGTCGAAATTTGTTGTTTTTCGCGATTTTTGGACGAAATTTGGCGTTTTCCCGCGACCTTTTTTTGACGAAAACTACCGTTCTACAAGACGAAATTAGCCACTCTTTCGCGAATCTTTTGACAAAATGTGCGGGAAATTAGATGTTTTTTTGCGATTTTTTAACAATATTTGCCGTTTTTTACGAAATCATGCGTCCTGTGGGACGCATAACTAGTTTTTTTGTGTGCCATCTCTGATTTTTTGCGTAATTTACGAGCTATAGCGCGTTCGTGGCATCACTGTTTCATTATTTTTTTAATTAAATGCATTAATTTTTTAATTTCATTTATTTATTTATTTATTTATTTTGAAAATTCGGAACAGAATCACCCCTTTTTTCACCGCGGAAAATAGAACGAAACTTGTCAGCATATAATGCTGGTTTAAATTAATCTAACATAAGCAGAGTCTTACAATTTCACACGTTTGGCAAGTGGAAAACTACTGGATGCTGTTGCTCATTTAAATTCTTATAAAACTATGTAAAACTATTTAAATGATGATGGAAAAACTTATGAATGAAGAAATATGTAATATGAGTTGAAAAATTAACCTGCAGTAATTGAGATCCAATTCTATTTTATTTAAATCTTCAGAATATTGAAAAACATTTCTAATTAGCATTTGTAGATTTGATTAATTAAAAACATTCTAATTAAAATCCAGTTTGTGTATAAATAAAAACAATCTTCTTAAAAATATTTTGATTAAATAAACTTCAATTAACATACCAGGCTTATTATGTCAAGCTGTATTCTTAGGATGGAACGGGACATCGGCAAATTCTTTAATGAACAAGTTAACATTTTGACAAAAATCATTGAGAGAACATTTCAATAAAAAAAACAACAACTTTCTTTACTCACGAGACTATCACCAGCAAACACTACGAGCTTTAACTTGAAGAAAGCTTAAAAGTCATAACTAATGAAGTGACGAACAACTTTCCATAAACATCATTCAAAAACAAACGGGCGAGCCAAGCGAGACACGATGACAAGTACAAATGCCATAGCGAGAGCGAGAAACAAGAGGTAATTAGTCCACGACCAGCTGCCGTTTAAATATGATTAGAAGTACGGCACGTGTCAGCGGTTCTCACCTTCTCGAACTTTCCCGGTAGTGACGCAATCGCACAACTCTTTGAATAATTAACATCTGATTGGCCGGCTTAGTCGATTGCGACCTATGCCGCCACCTATCGTCGATGATGCAAATCGTTTATCGATTTGAATTTTAATCGAATTTAAAAATGGCGTATACGTGTTTACCTGCCGGGAAGAACGAATTTTCAAAAAGTTAAAAATAGGAAATAAAGTAAAACTTTACATTTTTCTATTTCAGCCTACAGATGAAAATAAAAGGTAAGAGTTTAATTTTTACTTTTATGAATAAATAAAAATACGTTTTTCTAATTTATCATTTAATATTTATCATGTCTATTGTCCTTTTAATATAGTTTAAATAAAGAAATAAAGTAATTAGTAAATTTATATTATTGTTCAATAAACATTTAAATAAAGATTAATTAACTAAAAATAAAATAGGATTTGAGCAATGAGAACCTTTTTAACTACTTATTTTCTATCAAATTGCCCCCCTTCTCATTGTCTCAAAGACTTCAATTTTTAACATTACAAAATGCCCTCTCGATTTTAAAAAAAATTCTAAAAAAATCCATTAACTTATCGGATCTCAAAAATTTTTAATTTTTTTTTAATTTAAAAACATAACTCGCTCGACTTCAACAATATCTCAAAACAATCTTCAAGTTCCATGGGAACAAATTCGTACAGCCAAGAAGAGACAAAAGATTAAATCTCAAAAATTTCTCAAACCTTCAAATTTCAAAAAAAATTTTTAAACTTCAAAATCCCTAAAATTTAAAAAAAAATTTCAATTTCCAAAAATTTCAGAAATACTTAAAGTTTACTACGTTGAAATAGTTCAAAAATTTCCTAAGTATTTGCAATACCAAAAGCGCTTTCTCATCTCCAAGAAACTACACAGTGACCAACTCCGAGTTCTCTCCTTCTATTAAAATTCCTAGGGGAAAACTACTAAAGTCACTAAACATGAGATGTAAACAGCTTGACACATTACAAACACAATCTTTTTTTTAAATACATACCATTTTGTGCCAGAAAAACCAATCTCTTCCATTTGAAGAGTTGATACAAAAATTCAACCGAAACATGGCTTTGATCCCGACCACCTTGATTAAACATTCTTTAACATAGAAAATTTTTAAACAACAAATTTTTAAACAATAAATTTTTAAACAACAATTTTTAAACAATTTTTCCTTAAATAATTAAACATATAACAAAACTAAATCTTGATAACATAAAATCTTTATATATGACATCAGGCTTAGGCATCTGAGCTTTGTTTAGACTTCACAAAAGACTGTTCCATTCAAAAAAAAAATCTCTTCCATACGTGGAAAACATTCTCTCATCTTCATATGCTCTTCCGTGCACGGATTGACTTCCATTCATACACAATTAATGGTGTCTCAGATGCCTGAAATAAAAGAAGTATCAGGGAAAACAAAATAACAATACAAAAGTCATAAAATTAAAAATAAATATTTAAATTTCTTTTAAAGTCCAAGATTTCAAGTTACATATTTTAACATAATTACAAGGTAATAAAATAAAACTATATTCAAAAATTCTATTGCAACTAATATAAAAACTGAAATCCACAAAAGTTTCCGATCTAGCCCTAGGAACCAGAGCAAAAACCCAAACGGATTTCATACCATTATTACAAAAATAAATTCATATATTCATCATTTCACTAAATGTGCGGGGCCTAAGTGGTACTCCTACTCATTTAATAAATAAAACTGGGACTTACAAAATTATAAAAACTTGTACCCACGGTAGATCCCAATGCAGCAGTTACCCCCCCAACACAACCCCCGAGAAGACTCTCTGTCATTTGTCTCCCAAGGGACCACCCTCCCGAAACGGTACTGAGGGCTGATCGAGCCTCCCAGAGGAAATGCCGGGAAGGCACAATCTCTTACGGGGAATTTAAATTGCACATTCAGTGAAAAATTTCAAAAACAATTTCAAGTGGTCAAGATCTTAGAAAAATTTTAACATATTTTTACATTTTTACATTTTTTCCGTTTCAAAAAACTCAAAAAAATTTTTTTTTTATACTTTTAACAATTACAATATCAAAAAAAATTTATATCAGATTATAAGCTGAAAAAATATTCTATAAATCTCATTAAGTCAAACTTGGTCAGAGGCTTCGTAAAGATATCTGCAAGGTTAGCCTTACTTCTAATGAAGCTTAAACTGAATTCATCTTTATAGACCAAATCCCTTATAAAAAATAAACGAACATCTATATGTTTAGATCTATGATTCTCGATGGGAGATTTCACAAAATCTATAGCTGCTTGATTATCTGCAAAAAGTTTCGCCTTATTACCGGTGTTAAAAATGATACGTTTATTTTTACATTCTTGCAATATTCGATCATACCATACCAAATTTTTAGAGGCTTCAGTCATAGCGACAAATTCAGACTCCATCATAGAAAGGCTAATGCATTTCTCTTTAAAAGTACGCCAATCGATGGGTGATTTGTCCAACATGACTATTTGTCCTCCAATTGATGTACAGTCGTCACGATTAGCAGCAAAATCAGCATCAGTATAAGCTATTAAATTTATTGAATTACATTTTAAATTAAGCCGGTAATGACGAGTAAACTTTACGTATCCTAACAGCTTTAATAAACCATCTCAATGCGAGAATCCAGGGTTAGACTGAAACTGTGAAAAAATGTTTACAGCGTAAGAAATATCAGGTCTAGTGCGATTTGCTATGAATGAAAGGCAGCTCAAAATATTGCGGTACGGTAGATTTGCTATTAAATTTTTGTCATGAGATGAACTGGGACAGTCAGCTTTTGAAAAAACATTTCCTTTGCTAATGGGTAAGGATGATATTGGAATTTTATACTCACGAAATCTTTCACAGACCTCATCTATATAGGATGTCTGGTGTATCTCTAGCGAGGTCTCTTCACAAAATTCCACTCCTAAAAGCCTTTTAGTTTTTCCTAGTATTTTGATATCAAACTGACTTTTTAACAATTCCAGTACCTCATTTATTATACCATTATTTCTACCAAATACAACAATATCGTCAACATATAAGAGTAAAACAATATTTGATTTAAAGATATAAACGCAATTACAAGAAACTAATTTTACAAAACCTAATTTTAAAAGAGCTTCATTAAATTCAAAAAACCACTCTCTCCCGCTCTGATGCAACCCATAGATAGCTCGATCTAGCTTACAGTATAGATGCTCTTTCCCGGGAATGATGAAACCAGGGGGCTGTGTCATGTAAACATTCTCCTTTAAGGGGGCATATCGATAGGCGCTGGTTACATCACATTGTATGTGACGCCATCCGCAACACGAGACTAAGAGAGAGAAAAAGAAACGAATTACTCCAAAATTAACAACAGGGCTGAAGGTTTCGTCATACGACTGACCCTTCACCTGTTTATAGCCCTGTGCCACAAGTCTGGCTTTAAATCGAGCAATTCGTCCATTTTCATCCCTCTTGACCGTGTATACCCATCTACATCCCACAGGTTCAATGTTGGCGGGCAATGGTGCCAAATGCCAGACCCTCCGTTCATACATTACCCGGATCTCATCATGCATCGCTTTTTGCCACATCGAGCACTCCCTGGACTGCATAGACTGTTTATAGGTGTTCGGTATAACAGTGGGTTCATATAGTCACGCACTAGGCCTTAAAAGATTTACTTCTGGATTATCGGAGTCAGACTCATCCTCATCAGGTGTATCTACAGGAATAACCGCAGGAATAGGACCAGTATAAAGGTTTGATCCCTTAAAATCAAAAAGAGTTGGGTCATATTTGATGTTATTCTGATTACAATACCTCTCCACTTCAAAAGCTGATCGCAATCTCATGTTAGAACCTTCTGGATAAAAATAAATATCTACTGGATTTCCAGTCTTTCTTTTAACAGGTTTGCGTATCCAGCCAATTTCACGTGGTGAAGAGGATCCAGAAGAAGGCGAGTCAGTAATGGGACCGGAGTCGGATTCCTCCTCCCCTTCAGAGTGCGGATCTGGAGAAACACTGGAGGGACCTGGGACCTCCTCAGGTGCAACCTCAACAGTTTGTTCTATATGATCCGTGACGCTGTCGGGAAAGAGTTCTCCAACCTCCGGGCCCATCACTGCTCCACTGCCCTCAAAATTAAAAGAAGAAGTTTCATCAAATCTTACATCAATTGACTCGACAATCTGGTTGGTTTCAGGTATAAAAATGCGGTATCCTTTAGTTCTAAACGCATATCCAACCAGAATTCTTTTCTTGCAGTTGGTCCTAATTTACCCTGTCTCCGCGGTTTAGGAATGCCTACATATGCGAGAGTACCAAACGGACGTAAATGTTTAACTGAAGGTTTATACCCACAGTACAGTTCAAACGGAGTTTTATCAAGTATTTTCGGGCAAATACGGTTCCAAACAAAAACAATACGGTATTTAAACATATACGAAGTATTTTACAGCCTCCGGCCAAAAACTTAAGTCAACTTTGCTATCTGACAGGATGGTCCGAGCTCCGTTAGTTACCGTTTGCATAAAACGTTCAGAAACCCCATTCATCTGGGGGGTATAGGGATTGGTCAATTCATGATGGATTCCTTTGTATTCAAAAAAATTTAGGAGATCTTCATTGACAAATTCCCCGCCGTTATCACTACAAAAATTTTTAACTTTCCTATTTAGAAAATTTTCAGCCCTAAGAACATGTTTTACTATGATGTCAAAAGCATCAGACTTCATTCTTATCGGGTAAATTGATGCATGGCGGGAAAAATCATCAATCACAGTCAAAAAATATTTCTCCCCGTTTCTCCGTTCTACTTGATTCGGTCCCCATATATCAATATACAGTAAATCCAAAGGTCCTTTTGAGCGAATGTAATTAGTAGGCTTGAATGACACCTTTTTATGTTTATTTAATCTACAAGACTCACACTTAAAATTTATATCAGACAAATTTGGTAAACCCTTTACCCCTTTATTTTTAGAGGTATGGATCATAATTGCAGGGCTAACATGACCCATCCTACGGTGCCACAACTCCATCTGGTTTTGTTTAAAAACAGCGTTTGACTCGTAGTGTGAGCTTGGTTTAATAATTTTAGGAAAAATTTGATAAGTGCCCTGTTTTAAAAAAGCATTAAATAAAAAGGTGCCATCCCTTGAGACTCTTACTCGGCCTCTTCCCCCTTTAAATAAAGCACCATGTCTGTCCAATTGAGGGCCAGAGATAAGGTTATGCCTTAATTTACTTGAATACATAACATTTGTCAAAATTAGAATATTTTTACCAAATTTTAATTTTAGTTTTCCTCGACCCTCAATTTTGAACGACAGGTCTTTAACTGCAATATTCATATCTCTACCATTTAAAAATTCAAAATCAAACAAAAGATTTTTATCGCGACAAAAATGATGGGTTGCCCCAGTATCAAATAACCATCGCGTATCATCATCAGCATAATTTAAATTAGCTTGAGATACAAAAAATAGATACGACTTACATGTTTCATAATTGTCCTGGGGGCCATCATCATTCCACGACGAACAGGCATTGACAGAGTTCTCTGGATTCCCATTTCTTCCTCTTCGCTGTCCAGGCTTAGCTCGTCGACGTCCTCTGGACCAAGGCTCGGGTGTCGGACTCCTGGGGGCTCGGAATGATCTCGAAGATGCCAATCTGTTCGGAGAAGCACTATCACTCGGTGTAGATCTCCCAGACGTTGCATACCTGTCTGAGCTCTCCCTCCTTCCTGAAGTATTACTCCACCTCGATGAACTCGTGGGACGCCTCTGACGATTAGAAAAGTCTTTTCTAGAACGGTGACCTTTCGACTTGAACTCTGAACCTGAATTTCTTTTACATTGACTCCTCACATGGCCATACTCACGACAATCCCAGCACTGCACTTCTTTTCCATAGTTATTTCTAAATTTCACCTGGTTCGCTTGGGGTTGTATTTTCTGACAATCACTGTCTCTCAATTTCAATCTCACCTCTTCGGCAGACAATTCTTCTATTATTCTAGAAAACTTAAAATCTTGCTCTTTCCATCTTAATATATTCTGAACCATTCCATCATATTTTCTTGGCAAATACCTCAAAACTTGAAAACTGGCGTAATTTTCGGAAAAGTTCTTGTCTATTTCTTTAATATCATTGAAAATCCGGAACACTCTTGTTGAAAATAATTTTATGGATTCATTTGAATTTATTTTGCATTCCAAAAGTTTAGTAAACAGATGCATATGGGAAGACCTCGAGTCCGGACAGCTATTCACTTTCAGTCTTTCCCAGGCACTTACAGGATCATTACAGTCTTCAATTATACGTTTGTATTCATTTTCTATATTTAAATAAATTATCGATAAGGCCTGGCCTGATCTTATTCTGAAAGCTTCAATTTCTTTTAGATTTGATCCGTTTTCATCCTTTTGAGGTTCCGTTTCTGTTTTATTAACAATGTTCCACAAATTTTTCTCAAGTAAAATATATTTTAGGTCCGATGACCAGTTATGATAGTTTGAGGAATTTAACTTTGGGATTACTGGACCAGCCATTCTTCAAAAAAAATATTTAAAATTTTTCCAATTAAAATCAAATAAATAAGTTAAAAACGTTGAATTCTCCGGGATCTCTTATCAAAACTTGCGTTACTGCCCCCCCATCTCTTCATCTCATATGGGGGTTTTTAAATTTCATCTTGTTAAACCAACTCAATTTTTATTTCCTTTGGGAAATGAGCAACTACCGCCCATAACCCTTCTGTCAGCATATAATGCTGGTTTTAATTAATCTAACATAAGCAGAGTCTTACAATTTCACACGTTTGGCAAGTGGAAAACTACTGGATGCTGTTGCTCATTTAAATTCTTATAAAACTATGTAAAACTATTTAAATGATGATGGAAAAACTTATGAATGAAGAAATATGTAATATGAGTTGAAAAATAAACATGCAGTAATTGAGATCCAATTCTATTTTATTTAAATCTTCAGAATATTGAAAAACATTTCTAATTAGCATTTGTAGATTTGATTAATTAAAAACATTCTAATTAAAATCCAGTTTGTGTATAAATAAAAACAATCTTCTTAAAAATATTTTGATTAAATAAACTTCAATTAACATACCAGGCTTATTATGTCAAGCTGTATTCTTAGGATGGAACGGGACATCGGCAAATTCTTTAATGAACAAGTTAACATTTTGACAAAAATCATCGAGAGAACATTTCAATAAAAAAAAAAAACAACTTTCTTTACTCACGAGACTATCACCAGCAAACACTACGAGCTTTAACTTGAAGAAAGCTTAAAAGTCATAACTAATGAAGTGACGAACAACTTTCCATAAACATCATTCAAAAACAAACGGGCGAGCCAAGCGAGACACGATGACAAGTACAAATGCCATAGCGAGAGCGAGAAACAAGAGATAATTAGTCCACGACCAGCTGCCGTTTAAATATGATTAGAAGTACGGCACGTGTCAGCGGTTCTCACCTTCTCGAACTTTCCCGGTAGTGACGCAATCGCACAACTCTTTGAATAATTAACATCTGATTGGCCGGCTTAGTCGATTACGACCTATGCCGCCACCTATCGTCGATGATGCAAATCGTTTATCGATTTGAATTTTAATCGAATTTAAAAATGGCATATACGTGTTTACCTGCCGGGAAGAACGAATTTTCAAAAAGTTAAAAATAGGAAATAAAGTAAAACTTTACATTTTTCTATTTCAGCCTACAGATGAAAATAAAAGGTAAGAGTTTAATTTTTACTTTTATGAATAAATAAAGATACGTTTTTCTAATTTATCATTTAATATTTATCATGTCTATTGTCCTTTTAATATAGTTTAAATAAAGAAATAAAGTAATTAGTAAATTTATATTATTGTTCAATAAACATTTAAATAAAGATTAATTAACTAAAAATAAAATAGGATTTGAGCAATGAGAACCTTTTTAACTACTTATTTTCTATCAAAACTCGCCAATCGATTGCTGGAAAAAAATTGCGAAATTTGTCGATCGGTCGCGGAAAAAATCGTGATTTTCAATATCTTTCGCAATAAAAAAAGAAAAAAAAAACTTGCAAAATGTATCGATCAGTCGCACGAAAATAACACAAAATTCACAAAACGGTCGTGGGAGTTGATCATAGTTTCAAAATGTAAAGTTTTTTGGACGGGAGCCTCCCGTCCACGTTCTTCTTTTGGGCGGGATTTCAAAATTTTGGGCACGAATCTCGCCATCCCGCCCTGAAATTCAAGCCCTGTAATAATGTTGAATTCAGAGAATTTTCTCCAAGAGGAAATTTTGTGACACCGGGGGGGGGGGGGGGGGGGGGGGGGAGATGCATTTTCTGCCCATTGAAAACTCATAGGTAAACATTTTGTCAGTAGTGAAAGAATAAAGGTAAGAAAACATATTTATTATTTTCCATAAAACATGGACGGGACCAAGAGAATTCGAACCGAGAAAGTCATATAAGTGAGAGGTTACTGTATATTTAATGGATCATTATTATCTTAGTCCAAAAAGTTAGTCTGCTCTATATTTTATTACCTTTTATGATGACTTAACATTATATTTGTTTTTTATTACCTTTTATGATGACTTATGTAATATGCATTTCCCCCCTCCTACCATTAGCTGCACGATTAGAAGAAAAAGATGTGGAAATGAAAAAAGAATATGCTACTTTACATGAACGATATACTGAAGTAAGAAAATATTCCTTTATTAAGTTTTTGTGTTTGTTTTCAATAGTTTTTTTTTTTTTTTTTTTTTTTTTTTTTTTAAGAAAAATATTTAGTCATTTTCTGTTGCATTATAACATAGAAATTTTAGTACTTTTAATTTAAAATAATGTATAGCAAATGATCAATATCATTGTACCTGGTCAATACTTACTGATTATCGCCATCCTGTCTGGTTAGACGTATATGCATTTTGTTTACTAACAAGGAAGGTCTCCATACGGGCATACTCAGAAAAATCTGGAAAAATTACAGAATGTTCTTCTCATATAGTTATATATGTTTATAAAAAAAAATTTCGGCGGAACCTCCTTATAACGTCCGTAAAAAAATAATAAAAATTTCGTTTATTTGGCAATTTATCTCTGGTTGGCAAAAAAACGAAATTTTGAAAAATATGCTTTTACGCTTCGAATACTTTTTAAAGAAAAATCTTTCTATGTTCAATTTATTTAAATAAGTTTAGTTTAAGTAATTTTAGTTTTGCATTTTTACTTTACTTTAAGTGTAATTTTGTCATATACGTTTATATGTACTTATAACAAAATGAAATTAATATATTTTATCATTTAAAACACAATTTAAATTGATTAAGATTGTTCCAAATTCAAAAATACACTGTTAAAAATCTGCTGCATTTTGTTGCAATGCACTCCCTTGCTTGTATAGAAAACGGTTACTTGGCCGTGAAATGGAGCTTTCTCATTGGTTGGAATAGAGATATTATATACAAGGGTGGAGTGCTTTGCAACAAAATGCAGCAGATTTTTAACAGTGTATGACACAGACGATTAGACATTGTTGCTATGGAAACCTCTTTTTCGGATTAGAAATGTACGAAGACAGTTCCCGTAAAGGTGATTTTTTTTATAACTGGTAAAGATTGTTAAATAATAAAAAAAAATAGTGAATTGGAGCATCGTTGTGTGAAAGGGGCGGCTGCCCCGGGCGCTGAGATTTAGGGGGTGCCAAATTTATACTACCAACGTTAATTTGGGTCTGTTACAAGAAAAAGTTGGGAGAGGGGGTGTTATGTTATAAAAACCTTACATAGCATTTCCAATTCAAAATTTAAATCTAATTTGCTTAAAATAAATATTTATATTTTATTCATTAAAGTTAACAAAATTTAAAATTTAATCTCTATCTAATAATCCCATAAATATCCATTAATTTAATCAATAATATTTACTTTTAGCAATATGCTAACTTGCTTTTATTTTTAAAGATTCGCGATGTTGTTTTCTCTTTGCAATATTTACTAAGTCCTAAATATATAAAATTTAAAAGCCTTTATTTTTAATATTCATGTTTAAATCTATATTCATTCAATAAATCTATTTTTTCTTAATACTCTGGTAAAATTTCAGCAAGATTAAGCCACTATTTAACCAGATATGTGTCCTAATATATTTGTAGATTTTTCTTCTTTTAAAATTACGCGCGCCATTTTTTCTTTCAATACAACATCGCCATTATCCACCCGCGCGCATTTTCAGATCATCTTGTTGAGAAATGGAAATTCCGATCTCATGAATCACCCTTTTCCACGAAACTGTAGCGTCTCTTAAAATCCCGCTTGTTTCTTGTTGTCACTCGATAATATTTTTAGACTTAACTCCCCCTAAGAATTTCTCTGCATTCAACTAGCAACTTCTTTCCCTTTTTCTGATTGGCTGAGCGTGCAGAGATCGCGGTGACTTTCGGTGGCGTCTTTTTGAATTCTCTCTCATTCTTGCCTTGTTCTTGGACCATATAGCACGTATAAGAATTTTGGGAAATTGTTGCCGTTGGGCCTTAGGGCCTAGCGTGCATCTCCTTTGACAATGTTGCAGTCTCTATGCAGAAGTGCTGTTGCTGTGAAGAAATTTCGTGATCTGATAGGCGGGATTTTTTGTAAATAATCATCGGATGGAGTATAATTTCAGCAAGTTGTCTTACGCATACGGAGCATGCAGATTGTTCGTCGAGTTAATGTATTCATACCGCAGGCAGTTCTAGTGTAATTGCTCCAATGCCAATCAGGTAGATTTGTCCTCTGCATTCCAGTCTTCAATTAAATGTTTGTGAAATCCTCTTCTCTTAATGTTCCTGCTGAGGTAATGTTTGATTCATCCCTCTTCATTTTACAACAAGGATCGTTGTCTCGAGATCGATGGACTGACATTTTTCCTGTGCTCATATCCGAAGAAAAAGTTTCTTATTTTTCAATATTATAATACCAACACAGAAACTTTTAACTGACATTATTTCATCAGTTTTAGAATAACTGGTAGGACTGCAACTCTGTTTATGTGGTACTACAATGTTCTGTGAGATAGTAATCAACGTTTTTTTTTTCAGAATCATCTCACAATAGCAGTGTCTGTTATATACAGCAATTTAGAATTGTTTACGAATGATATGATTTATACATGTAAAATGAGTATATTATTTTTGGGATCCTAAAATAGTGTCTATTTCATACCTCAATAAATAAAATTATTTGTTCACAAAGCTTCAGTTATATTTTGTGCTCCTACATACATCAGCAATTGGGGTGAGTACTTATCATTCATATCTATTTATTTTCAGGAGTTCTGTTTCATTATATTAATTATAACTTCAATTATTAAAATTAATCATCTTGTCAAAAGAAATTAAATTTAAAATAATCCAATTAAATTAATTTCTTGGCACAACGCAGTGTAACCCAACAGGAGGTACCAAACTAACACTTGCCCAGGGCGCAGTTTTCTCTTCTCACACCTCTGAATTGGAGAATAAAACAATGGGAAAATTTCATTCAAATCGGTAACATAAAGAAAAGAAGATGAAATATTTATTTAACCTTCTTTATAGAACAAATGTTCAGAAAGTTGAATATGTTGTACAAAAAATGGAAATTATTCTAAATAGCAGGAGTTATGACTAATAGCAAATAAATTTTTGCAAAAAATCATATTTTACAAAAATCTCATTGGCAGATTGGAAATTTAAGCACTCAAATATTTAGATTTAACCCATTTTAGCCATTTTTAATCTTATTTCACTTCGTTTCCTCTGCATTGGATATGAGAGTGCTTTTCGCCCTATGAGTAAAGAGGATTAAAAAGAAATATGCGGAACTTTTTTGCTTTTTTAGAAATACGTATTAATATTAAAAAATCGAGACAAATAAGAGTAGGAATCATACTTTAAGATCTCCAAGGATACCCTATTATTTTTCTTAACAGATGAATCAACTACACCCTATACATTTTTCCTGTATATATTTGTGAATTTTTAATAATCTGTAAATATGTGAGTCTACAATCTTTATTACTTTTCCCAATTTGAACATTCTACGTTCCATAGCTTAAGAGTAAAATCACAGTGACGGACAGATGCAGAAGTGATCTTATAATGGTTCCATTTTTACTTTGTAAGTACGGAACACTAAAAATGAGTATGATATGTAACAATTTGACATAGAATTATAAATTAATGATCTTTGTTTCTTTTCCTCAATAGGTTTTACTAACACCTTTCTTTCTTTAAATTTCACGGTTCCGGGTCAAGCGGTGATACACCATATTATGTACTCTTAAAAGATATGCGGTACTTTCTGTTTTACCTACAACCTTAATATTTGGCATAAAGGGAATTCTTTTCTCTCATGTAAAGGAAAAAATGCAAAAGTTAACATTTTATCAATGTATGGCGCTTTATTACGTGTCAGACTCATGAATTTCTATAATTTGAAAATCCGATCATATAATTTTCGGATTTTTCCCATTACATTTGCTACAGAACTTCTCTTCGTATCGAATTTCAAAGTATTGTGCCAATCACTGAAAGTAACCTGTAAATGTCTCTCTAAAAAGTAAAGGATAGTTAGTTTGACCTAGAACCTTGAAATTTGATGCGAATCTTGGAGCAAATGCACAGCAAAAATTCCGAAATCCATTGATGTATAATTGTATGTCGATTTATTACGTGGTTTTTCACAATCAGAAATTCATATGCGACTTCGTAAGGTTTTACTTTTTCTATTTTCAAGTACGCGGGTCTAAAAGTGTCATTGTACAATCGTTTACATTTTATTTCTATAATCGGATAAAATTTACCAAATGACATCAGAGTTTCCCCCAGGTTTGAAAAAGGGCAGGGCGCTACTGTTCTGAAAAGGACACTTTTTACATTTTTAAGGGCACTTTTTCATTTTTAAGGGCATTTTTATAGAGTTGAATCTAGAATCTAGCGGTTCAAAAAGTCATGAAAAAATAGAAATTTTATCAAGAAATTGAACAAAAAAAAAGGGTAAATTTTGTTAAAAAAATTGTGAAAAAATGTCAAATTTCGTTAAAAAAAATCGCAAAAAAAGGCAAATTTTATTAAAAGATCGCAAAAACAGAAGTTTTTGCTAAAAGATCACAAAATACGGCATATTTTGATAAAAATCGCGAAAAAAACGACAAATTTCATGAAAATATCGCGATAAAACGGAACTTTTCACAGAATTTTCAGTTTTATTGCGATTTTTGGACGAAATTTGCCGTTTTTTCGCAAATCTTTTGACGAAATATGCTGTTTTATCGCTATTTTTTTTATGAAAGTTGCCTTTTTTTGTGACTCATTCGACAAAATTTTCCGTCTTATTGCGATTTTTGGAAGAAATTTGTCGTTTTTCCACGATCTTTTGAGGAAATCTGCTGTTTTGTGAAATTTTGTGCCGAAATTAGCCATTTTTTTGCAAATCTTTCCGGAAATTAGGCGTTATTTCGCGATTTGTAACGAAATTTGCCATTTTTTTTTCACGAAATTACCCTTACACTAGCAGAGCACGATCCAAAGATCGTCACGCAGATGGAAGAAAGCTGGTTAAGTTTTAATTAGGCTCTAACTCAAAAATATATATTTTAAATTAAATTGTTCTGAAAAATATTAAACTGTAATTATTCTGTAAGAAAAAGTTAAATATTCAGAAATAAAGATAACAAATTTTAAAAACAAACAAACATTTATTTAAAATAAAAATATAGATATATGTTTACATATTAAGCAAATCTTCAATAAAATATAACATCAATTTCTTGATAACATAAATATCTTTTATCTAATTCAATATTCAAAAACGATCTTTTAAATTTACATTTGTCTATAGGTGAAAGGATAAACTGGAACAACGGCCATATTCACATTAACTTTAATCTCAATTTAATTCATTAAATATTTAGAAAAACCATGAAAAGCTTAAAGTTATCTCAATTAATCAAAATATAAAACTAATTAAACTTCCAAATATCGTAATAACAAAAATATGTCTAATGATACCAACCGCTGAAAAATGGAACTATTTAAAAACAATTAACTTCTCATATTTCCACTGTAAAGCACCTGTTACGTCAATGGCCATAAAGATTCACCGGCCATCTGATAACAACTTCCTGCAGACGAATGGACTTAACAAAAATGTCACATCTTCCCAATCAATGGAGATGACTTCTTTCGTTCAGGGATCCACAGCTTACTTACATGAGGAAGGAAAACGGAACAGCTTCTCATATTCAACCGACTACCAGGCAAAATAATTAAAACATACGGCACAGAAAGATAAAACGAAAACAAAACGTAAATAAACTACGAAAACTGAAGTTCACTCAAATGACCGCGGTATATATACACACTGTCGACATCCACGTGCCTTCTCTTCTCCCATCTGGAACATTCCGCCGAGTGACGTAACTCTGACAGACGCAGAAGCTAAAAACGCGACCTAGGCACCTAACGCCATCTACTGGTCGTAAAAAGTACTTCCCCAGTCCAGTGGAGAGTTTAGTCAAAAGACGTACGATGTAAAATAAACAAGCATATGCCCGGTCATTTAAAAACTATTTTAAGCGAATATAAAGAAAATAAAGTTTATTGGAAAAAGGTAATAGCTTAATTTAAAACTGATTTAATTAATATGTATTATATATTTTCAAATAAATAAAAATGAAATTAATTTATTAATGATGTATTTATGAAAGACTTTAATAAAAACTATTACATTATGTTTAAATGAAAGCTACCTTAATAAAGGATAACGTTAATGAAGTTTTATAGTTTCGATAATATATATAATTTGAATAAATATAATTTTAATAAAAATATAATTTGCAAATACAATTAAATAAGAAATAAGCTTTATATTTAATTTCAGTTATTGATTAAATTAAATAAAACTTTAAGTTTAGATTTAACTTTTAATAAATGATAAATGAACTTTAATGAACTTAATTTGAAATATTAAAAAGAGATAAAAGTGATAAGAACCAATAGTGTCCTATCAATGTTAAATCCTGTCAAAGCCCCCCCTCTTAACACTTTTATCTAAAAAGGAGAGGAGACTACAAAAACATCAGAATACACCTCCATAGCTTTAATCCTCTCAAGGATAGCCTAACACACTAGTGCATCTCTATGATGTCTATACTTAGATCAAAAAGGGATAACATCTTAAAAAGGATCACTATCTAAACGGCACACCATCACTTGTAAACCAACTTCATGTCTATTAAGTCGGAAGAAAAATGCTATAACCGGGGATAAACAATGAAAATAGCCAAAGTTCCAGCTCAGCCCAACACCTAAAAAGATCTAAAACATATTCATACATAAAAATAAAAACACATAATATTTACACACATTTAAAAACAACAACTTTTACCAGGCAGGTAGTCACTTAAAAAAAATTACTTTCTTATACACGAGATCCACCCGGTCTGGCACCTAGATTTCTAAAACATTCAAAAAAAAAAACTTCTACATATATTATCCATATATATATCTCACACATTTGAAAAATCCCATACATATTTAAATGAAAACACACAGTATATGAATATCTTTACACTTACTAAACCTTTAATACAATGATATCCATTAAATCACCTTCAAAGTCCATAATTGGAAGTAATTTCATTTATCATATGCTAACAATTTCAAAGTCCATGACTGGAAGAAATTTTCTGTAGCCTTATATACTAATAATTTCAAAATCCCATTACAGGAAGAAACCTCAATTATAATATACTTTAACAATTTTTAAAGTCCATTATAGGAAAAATTTCAGTTACTATACACCAATAACTCCAAAGTCCATTTTAGGAAGAGATTTCAATTTTCTTATACATTAACAATATATTTCTCACACAATTAACCATTTTAGTCAATACAAAAATATTTTTACACATTAAAAATATGGATCAAAAATTTTGATTATAAACTGTGAGAATAGGGGAACCCCATGATTAAAAATTCTAAATAAACTAGTTCTCGGATTTTTCAACTTACAAACTTCCAAGCCTGGTATCAACACATGACTCCATCCTCAAACATAATCCTGTGCTTCACAGCAGCCTATTTTCTAATAAAACAAAGTTACAGCTACAACATCTCCTAAGAATCCGGAGGACACATATAATTAAATTGGTACATAACATTCATACACCTTTCAGCGCCGTGTACACCCGGCTACCCTTTCACTCTCTCCAAATTTCGCCCGGGGCCCTGGGTCTTCACACCTCATTCTCTCGAAAAACACAAAATCACATAGGTAAGAGTTGTAGCACGGATACGAGTTACTTCAATTCAAAACAACTATAAAAATAAACCCAAAAATAAGCTATTGTTTCCATATTTAACAGATTAGGACAGATCGATCATGCTGACACCAAAACCACAGAAACTCCGCATTACTGTGAAACAATCCACCAGTACAGAAGCACCTCCACAAAAATTAGAGTCTTAACAAACTTTAGAACTCTTACATAGCCGATTGGATATTCTAACATACGATTGTTTCTGTCACTCAGCGAGGAGCAAAGCTAACATCTGAAAGTCAATCCCCCCCCCACCAAGGACAGAAACATTTAGCAGATCTTAAAGCTTAAGCTTTCCGCGGGAAGATCTGAATTCTAAAGAATCTCCATTAGATATCCAAAAAAACCTCAGCCTTAGAGTTGAAATCAAAGCATCACAAGAGCTCTCTATATGTTAAGTACTTTTAACTAAACCAAGTCTAGCCCAAAGGTTCATTCACTATTACTCTACAGTATGGGTCCCCTAAACTATTACTCTTGAATTCACTGGAGATTGAATTTTATCTGACCAAGTCTAACACATTTAGGCAACTTAACAAACCAGCTCAAAAATGTCCCTTCACTTTCAGGAGACAATTCTAACAAAGTTTAAAAATGCAATCCTCCAGTTAAATCCAACACAAAACTTCAAATCTGTATTCCATTACATTAATTTATCAAAGCTTTAACTTATTTCCATATCTATTTTCACTTTACAACCACTTAAACTCGATACCCAAAAAAAAATGACAGCAAAAAAATCTATCAACTTTATCAAAAATGGTCCAAATCCTCTCTATCAAAAGAGTTTAAAATTTAGCTTTAACGTACTTAATTTTCCATATCCAATTTACAAAAATCAACTTTAAAAATTCATTTATCAAATTAGTACTAAGCAGATATGACGTTAAACAACTGCAAAAAAAAATTCCTTAATCAACAGTTCAACAAGTTTTCCAAATTTTTGATTAAACCAAAACTTACTTAAACCACATTCAACTATAACAGCTACCTCTCAACCGACAGAAAAACTTCAGCGGATCTTTCAAGCTTTCGTGGGGTGGTCATACACTATTCACTTAAGAATTCCAACGCAGAAGATTTAACATTCCTGTTCACTAGAGAGGTTAAGCAAGCAATTTATATCTTTATATATACTAATCCTTAAGATATACTATTTTCAAAATACAACTCAATTGTACTGTCCACATAGGAAATCCTATAACAGCAAACTATCCACAAATAAATTTAAAAGTTATATATTCAGTATTCAAATTAAATCTTTCCATCCTGGATATCTGTGTAGCACCAAGTTTCGGGATCATGCCTTTCACATCTACCCAAAAATGGCAAGTATCTATTACTATTTCTGTAATTTATAATCAAAAAAAATATTGCACAAATACATAAAAATTATTCTAAATCAACAATATTTAAAAACAGAAATAAACTTATTAGTTATTCATTTTTATCTTAAGAACAAAAATAATCCTATTCAATACATATTTTTACTTAACATTTGCATACATATTTAATAGGACACAAAGATTGTACTAGACTAAACTCAAAAATCCTAACACTTAAAAGTGGATCTTTTCCATGGCTAGTACTGAAATCTCGTTAAAATATACTGGAATTCACTATGCCTAGGATTTCAAATTAACATCTAAGCTAAGCCAATAATCCAGTTAAACAAAATTTAGTCCATCATGTTATGCAAAATGTCAAGAATAAACGAAAATTACTGTAAATTAAAATTCTACATAAATTCATAATTAAATCAAAGAAATTTCAAAAAAATTCATTTTATAATTATAAACTCTTCCAGTAACTAAAAATCCCACCTATTAAAAATATTCTGTATTTAGTAAGCCAATTCAGTTCTTTTCAGCTTGTGAAATCAGGTTCTCTAAATCTAACACTAATTATCAAGAGAAACCCTCCACACTGAAAAAGCATATCTGACACTTTTAAAACATAAAAATAAGCCAAACTTTTAGATTATAAAAATACATCTAACTTAAAAAAAAATAGGACATGAGCTCCAGGAAATCAGCCAGACCATATAAACATCTGGAGCCATGTCTCAAAATAAAAAATTTAACTTATTAAATTAATCAAAAAAAATTTTTATTAAACAGATTTCCACACGTAGACAGCACTAAGAACTGATTTCATACTGTTTAAGTATCTCATTAGGTATTTTCAAATATTTAAATTTATTAAACCCTTTCAAAAATCTATTAAAAACGTTATAGTTTTTCCAAAAATTTAATATACTATTCAGATCTCTATCTTTCTAATAAAAAATCTTTTAATATAGGCGTTTTAGTAAAAAAATATATATATAAATGCAATAATCTTAAACTTTAAAAATAAGCTTAACAGTTTAAATTCAAAAGAATATATTAAAACCATTAAGTTTTAAACACTTCATTTCAATAAATATATCTAACATTTTTCACATAAACTACTAAAAAAAATCATTTTTAATTCAAAAAAAAATTTTCAAAATGTCACTTTTACTGAAGAAGTCCATCACACACGGCACCAGAAAACGGGTAGTCTGTTAAAAAAAAATATGCAGAACCATCACAGCCAGGCCAGTCCACAATCCAGAGTTTCCGAAGACGAGCAGGAAACCATTCGCCACAATAAAGTCCGAGATTCCACATAGCAAAAGTTCATGATATCACCCCAGGCACTATACAACAGAGTTCATAGCAGAAACAAGAAATCCTCAGGTCAATGTCCTTGCAGGCAATATAAGACATCGTAGCAAAAAGGGAATCCATCAGGACAATATCTTTGCAGGTACTATAAGTCATCACAGCAAAAGAGAATCCATCAGTACAATATCCTTGCAGGCATTACGAGGCATCACACTTAAAGGGAAACCATCAGGACAATATTCTTGCAGGCACTATATGATATCACAACATTCCATCGTATAAAAAAGTCCAATTAAGGAAAGTTCTCATAGGCACATGCAGAAAAGAAAATTCTGGATCCATTAAAACAAAAGTTCATTCAGATGAGTTCCCGCAAGTACTTAGAGCAGTCAAACTATCATTCTGCCCACATGCTCCACCTGACGCGCCATGACATCCATAATAAAAATCCAAAACTCCGATGTGGAAACATAGGCCATCTTCGGTTCCCGTCACTCTTTACACTAATCTAATAAAACCAGCACATCCTTCTCTGAAGGTGATAACTTTAACACATAATTAGCAGAGTTCCATTTGCACTTCCTAAATTTACACTGAAGATCCCATTCTTTTAAAATATGCAGAAAGTCCACTCAATATGCAGAACCATATTTTCATTATTACACTATAATTCAAAGAGTTCCTCTTCAGTACTCATCAACAAATGACTGCTTTACTTGTAATGAGGCAAAGTCATAAAAAAAATTTCATGAAGTATAAAGAGCAACATATAAACTTCTGACAGCTCTTTAAAAGCATAGTTCCAAAACTTTTCCAGCGATCGGCATCATAAAAAAAAAAAACTTTTCAAATATTCATTAACACTTAAAACAATATCGGCCCCCCCCGAATAAAACATTCTTAAACTATCTCAAGGGCCGTATATTTAATTATATTAATATTTAATTATACTATAATAAATTATCTAAAACTAAAGAAATTAATCCAATAAAAAAAATATAATTCATTTTAATTAACTTAAAAATTTAAATTTATTTTAAACTCAAAATCTTTCTTAACCAACTAACCTTTAAAAATTATCTGCTAAGAGTTAGGGCCGTTCACAATCCAAATAGGATAAATATAAACACCCCATAACCCATGATAGTTTGATACTGACGTATCAAAGTCTAACACTAACTTACACTAGCAGAGCACGATCCAAAGATCGTCACGCAGATGGAAGAAAGCTGGTTAAGTTTTAATTAGGCTCTAACTCAAAAATATATATTTTAAATTAAATTGTTCTGAAAAATATTAAACTGTAATTATTCTGTAAGAAAAAGTTAAATATTCAGAAATAAAGATAACAAATTTTAAAAACAAACAAACATTTATTTAAAATAAAAATATAGATATATGTTTACATATTAAGCAAATCTTCAATAAAATATAACATCAATTTCTTGATAACATAAATATCTTTTATCTAATTCAATATTCAAAAACGATCTTTTAAATTTACATTTGTCTATAGGTGAAAGGATAAACTGGAACAACGGCCATATTCACATTAACTTTAATCTCAATTTAATTCATTAAATATTTAGAAAAACCATGAAAAGCTTAAAGTTATCTCAATTAATCAAAATATAAAACTAATTAAACTTCCAAATATCGTAATAACAAAAATATGTCTAATGATACCAACCGCTGAAAAATGGAACTATTTAAAAACAATTAACTTCTCATATTTCCACTGTAAAGCACCTGTTACGTCAATGGCCATAAAGATTCACCGGCCATCTGATAACAACTTCCTGCAGACGAATGGACTTAACAAAAATGTCACATCTTCCCAATCAATGGAGATGACTTCTTTCGTTCAGGGATCCACAGCTTACTTACATGAGGAAGGAAAACGGAACAGCTTCTCATATTCAACCGACTACCAGGCAAAGTAATTAAAACATACGGCACAGAAAGATAAAACGAAAACGAAACGTAAATAAACTACGAAAACTGAAGTTCACTCAAATGACCGCGGTATATATACACACTGTCGACATCCACGTGCCTTCTCTTCTGCCATCTGGAACATTCCGCCGAGTGACGTAACTCTGACAGACGCAGAAGCTAAAAACGCGACCTAGGCACCTAACGCCATCTACTGGTCGTAAAAAGTACTTCCCCAGTCCAGTGGAGAGTTTAGTCAAAAGACGTACGATGTAAAATAAACAAGCATATGCCCGGTCATTTAAAAACTATTTTAAGCGAATATAAAGAAAATAAAGTTTATTGGAAAAAGATAATAGCTTAATTTAAAACTGATTTAATTAATATGTATTATATATTTTCAAATAAATAAAAATGAAATTAATTTATTAATGATGTATTTATGAAAGACTTTAATAAAAACTATTACATTATGTTTAAATGAAAGCTACCTTAATAAAGGATAACGTTAATGAAGTTTTATAGTTTCGATAATATATATAATTTGAATAAATATAATTTTAATAAAAATATAATTTGCAAATACAATTAAATAAGAAATAAGCTTTATATTTAATTTCAGTTATTGATTAAATTAAATAAAACTTTAAGTTTAGATTTAACTTTTAATAAATGATAAATGAACTTTAATGAACTTAATTTGAAATATTAAAAAGAGATAAAAGTGATAAGAACCAATAGTGTCCTATCAATGTTAAATCCTGTCAGAGCGCCCCCTGAAACCCTCTGGGGGAAACTCTGTAACATATTTCCCTTTCCATGCTGAACTGCCCCACCAGTGGCCGAGAGGTTCTGATCTCTCAACTGGTAGACGGCAAGTGCTGGGCTCGAACCAAATCGCAGCCGTCGGCCTAACTGTTCGGGGTTTTCGTGGTTGTCTTCGAAACTTGCGTAAATACGGGTTAGATTCCTCAGAAAGACCCTCATGAAGGGCACTCCTCCCCCTGGGCCAATATCCCTAAAATAGATAATTGCCGACACAAAATAAACCAAACCAAACCATGCTGAACTAGTTTAAAGAATTTTAATTTTAAAATATTTTATAAGTGAAGTTATGTAAAATACATTATTAATTTATCCAAATGTATTTTATTGTACGATTTATGACATATTTTATATTGAAGCAGAAATTACGTGAAAATGGAACACAAAATTACTTTTAAAGGCATCTCTAAAATTTATTTAATTCCCAGTACTATAAAATTTTCAGAATAAAACAACGCTAAAACTCTCATCATGAAAAGAAAAAGAAAATAAACTTTATGCTAAATAAAATAGTTTATATCAAGCCTAAAATTAATTTGCATCATAATCATAGTATGATTGTTATCAATCTTTGGATTCACATGTAATACACATAAACAAATTTGACTGCATGGGCAGACATAAAGATATTGTACGGTTGTGGTTTTAATCTAGTAAAGATTTGGATTAACAAATAATATGCACACAAAAATCTGCCTGCAAGGGTATATACTCAATGATATTGAATAGTTTTGGTTTTAATCTAATAAAGTTTTCGATTAACAAATAATACATACAAATAATTGTGCCTGTATGGGCATATACAATGATACTGAACAGTTTTAATTTTTATCTTGTAAAGATTTTTTTTTTATCCATATTACTTCAATTTTCGTTAAAATTTCCTGCAAATGTTTTATGGAATGTACGTTAGGGTGGGCTGAAAAAAACTTTTTTTCGATTTTCGAGGGTGCAGAAAAGTAACCACTGGTGGCACTCAGTTCATACAAAAAATTTGAGATTTTTTGGACATTTCCTTACCCTGCCGCAAACGGCTTGAAGTTTTGCAAAAATGTTCATTTTTTAACTTTTTTCGAAAAAAATTAAAAAATGTTAAATTAAATTTATTTTGGTTGTATTTACTTGAAAAGGCATATTTAATGTACCAAATGTTTAAATAATATCTGATCATGCATTATTTTATATCTATGTGACCAAGGGATATAAATAATATAGAAACTAACGATCGATTCAAACAAATACAACTTTTGCCTGTTTTACGCGAAAAAGCTATAAAAAATAGCCTGAGTTATAATACACATAGATATTAAATAATGCATGATCAGATATTATTTAAACATTTGGTACATTAAATATGCTTTTTCAAGTAAATACAACCAAACAAAATAAATTTAATTTAACATTTTTTAATTTTTTTCGAAAAAAGTTAAAAAATGAACATTTTTGTAAAACTTCAAGCCGTTTGCGGCAGGGTAAGGAAATGTCCAAAAAATCTCAAATTTTTTGTATGAACTGAGTGCCACCAGTGGCCACTTTTCTGCACCCGCCATAATCGAAAATCGAAAAAAAGTTTTTTTCGGCCCACCCTAATGTGCGTATCCATGCCTGTTTGTGTTCCGGGGTATCCCCGGAATTCCGGGGATTTTACTAAAAGTGCCCTGGAAATTCCGGAGTTAATTATAACAAATCGGCATGCTTTTTTAAGTTTTTCTATGAAGCTTTCCATTCATCTGGACGTTAGTAGCTGGGAAGCTTGATTCGAAAGTAACAAATCGCCCTTTAGTTTAAAAAATAGCGCCTCTGTTGCTCCTCATTAAAAATCTAGCGCCCCTCTTGCCGCTCATTCAAAAAAATAGCGCCCTTCTTTCCCCTCAATTGAAAAAACGCCCTTACTGCTGTTGCGTCCGAACTGAATGCGCGCCTGCTAGTTATCTTTGATAGTTTAGACTGTTAAGGTCTATCTTATATGATCTTACACAGCAGAGGTTCACACTTATTTTTACACAGCAAGTGGAAGCACAAGGCTGACTCTCGGTCCTTCATTAATTTAGAAAAACTATTTTTTAAATTAATTTAATGAATGGATAAATTATATGGCTTCAATCTGAAAAAGTAAAAAAATGTAAAAGTGTTTTCGAAAGAATGACCAAAGTTTTAAAAAACAAACCAACAATTTTATTAACAGATAAAAATGATAAAAAAATAGATGAAGCAAGTATGGATATAATATAACGTTTTATCAAGTTCTACTAGAAAGTCCACTTTACATAAATATCACAAGTTTTCAAGAACTATATATCAACATACTACTTCATTACTTGAAAATAAAAACAAAAAATAAAAACTTGTAAACCGGAGCATCAGAATCCAATTTCTTCTATTATTTACTTTTAAATATATTTTGAATGATTAACATTAAATGAAAAATATAATTGAAATATTAAATAGTTTAAATTATATTAGTTAAAGATTACACAATAAATTTATTTCATTTACTTTATAAATTGAATATATTTAAAAGGATATTTAAATTAACTTTAAGTTTGAAATTTAATTAGCTTTAGATATTTAAATGAATGAATGTTAATTAAATGTACTTTACCATAAACCCAGCATTGGAAGAAGCCACACAACAAATCTAAATGTAAATTTAATTTAATGTTTTTAACTCCAACTAAATTGTTTCCCTTCATCTCTAGAAAAAGCTTTCATCAACAAGAAAGAATTAGCACGTTTCCAATATATACTACCTGTCCACTATCTCATATCAACCAACGATAAACTTAACCGGCTCTTAAAAATGAAATGGCCTATTAACACAAAGTTTCGTGGTAGAGATAATCAGGAAATCATGGAAACAGCAATAAACATGTTACCGATAATTCGGAACATCTATAAAATATTCTAGAGACGTATCAATAACAAAAAACAGATGGAGTCAAAAGAAAGAAAAAGAAAAATTAAACCCGTCATCTTAAATAACGTGCATCACGTACTCCAGCACCCGCGTGAATCCTTATTTACAGCAAGAAATCTGTCATAGCTGTCTTTACACCCAAGACCAATAATGGCCGCTCCTGATCAGCTTGACATCGATGAAGAGGCTTGCCGAATCCATTACCGTAGACAAACCAAGTCCATCACAATGACACTCCTATTACATTAACATTTACTTCATAGCGACTTCAGTTTGTTGAAAGAAATTAAAAATTTAAAAAGGTAATTAATATTTTTAATTAATAAGGACGAGTGACTTATTCATTATATCAACAACATTTCCCGCCGACACAATCTTCTAGGCATAAGTAAACACGGTCTCCAAAGCATGACACTAAAAGCGAAGCACAAAGCCAACGTACTATCGAAATCAGCGGTGTTTTATACTCAGCTCCCAATACAATGCATGTCATTACGCAGCCTCCGTTCGATCACGTAACGTCACATCCGAAATAGAAAGTTCGGGAAAGACCAATCGGCGATGTCCACTTGTAAGAGAGAATTAAGGAGGATAGAGACACTTACGCCATCTATTGTCGACTGCCGAAATTCCTCAGTACGCCGCGTGAATCAAATGCCGTATGTCTGAAGTGAGAACCGTGAGCGATAGTAAACAACTGTCGGTAATTTATACAAGTACGGTTGAAAAACAGAAGTAGAAGATTAAAGAGATATGAATATTTAATAAGAGTTTAATAACGGTAAGTAGAAATAAAATAAAGAATATTTATTTTTATTTATTGAAAGTAAAGATATCTATTGTAATTGAATAAAATAGTATTTGTAAATATTTAAATAAAAATATAACTATAATATGGGATTAAGTAAAGATGGAAATATAAGTCAGTTTAGTATAAGGTTATCATAGAGTGATAAGATACTAGGAAATGGGCAATAGCTATTTCCTAACAATCTTCTCATTCATACATTTAAGACCGCGCGTTCTCAAAGCGTGCATTGCGGTAGACAAGTCTTTAACAGGTCAAGTTTTTTTATAAGATTTTGTTCCGAAATTTCCAAGAACTAAACACATTCTATTCTTTTATATATATATATATATATAACATGGATCAGAAAATTGAGGCATAAAAAGTATCGCGAATTTCAACAAATGATTGCCGAAAATTTTCGCCAGCCAATCGTTCATAAACACACACACAAAAGAAAAAAAAAGAAATGAAAAGAAAGAAACAAAAACGCGAATTTCATCAAGGAATCGTGGGGGAAAGCGTATTTCGTTTTAGAATTGCGAGAAAAACGCTGACTTCGACAAAGGATCTCCGAAAAAGCGTTAATTTCATCAATATGCAGCAGACAAAAGTGTGAATTTTGATGAATCGGAAAAAAACTTCGAAGTTCGTCTAGGAGCCATCGAAAAGATGCCAATTTTGTCAGAGTATCGGGTGTAAAATGGAAATTTTGCTAAAGAGCCACGGAAAAACACGAATTTTGTTAAATGACCGCGGACAAAAGACTAATTTCGTCAAATGACCGCAGAAAAAATGCTATTTTTCAAAGGGCCGTTGAAGAAACGCGAATTTTATCTAAGTATAGAGACAAAAAGCGTGAATTTCATCAAAATGCCTCGTAAAAATGCAAATTTTATATCAAAGGGCTGTGGAAGAAACTTTTTTTTCGCGACTTTGCGAAATTCATGTTTTTTTTATCGTAATCCCTGAACGAAATTCGTATCTTTTTACGATTCTCTGTCAGTTCGTTTATTTCATGCGATTCTATAACAAAATTTGCATTCCCCCCGCAATAATTTGTCAAAATTTGCGATACGTTTTATATTCGAATTTTCGTAGTTTTGACCGTTTTTTTTTATTTTAATTTCCGAAGTGACTGACTCAAATTTTCTTGATTTTGTGAAAAATCTGATTAGAATCACAGAGGTGAAAAAATATGAAATTCAAGCAAATTTTCTGAAAGGTTACAACAGAAGTGGGAAAAAGGGGGAAGCAATTCCATTCTCGGTACAAAGTTATGTGCTTTCTTTTTTTCTTTTCTTTTTTTTTTTTTTTTTACGCCCCTATTTTGAAATTTGCGTCTTTTTGCGATCATTTCACAAAATTTACTGTTTTTTCGCAGATCTTTTAACAAAACTTGCCGTATTTTTACGATCTTTTAACAAAATTTGTCGTTTTTGCGATCTTTTAATAAAATTTGTCGTTTTTCATGATTTTTAGCAAAATTTTCCGGGGTTTTTTTTTACAATCTTTTTACAAAATTTGTCTTTTTTCCATGATCTTTTAACAAAATTTTCTGTTTTTTACGATCTTTTTAAAGAATTTGTCTTATCTCATGATTTTTTTTTTAAAAATTTACCGTTTTTTCGTGATCTTTTAGCAAAATATGCAGTTTTTTCACGATCTTTTAGCAAAATATGCCGTTTTTTGCGATCTTTTAATAAAATTTGCTGTTTTTTCGTGATCTTTTAACAAAATTTGTCGTTTTTTCGCGATCTTTTTACAAAATTCTTTTTGGTGGATAGGAATAAATGTGCAAGGGGTGAAAAAAGGTAAAATTTTTTGATGATTTTATAGTTTATAAATATTATAGAAATAAAATCCACAAAAGAATAAAATATTTAAAAGTTAAAAGCAATTCTATGTAATGGCTCATGGGATACTTATGAAATTAATCGGTGATTATGATTTATATACTACTGTAACTTATTTAAAAAAATGAAGATTTTTTTTTTCAGGGGATTTAATCAAGTGTTACAAACAGGCATGCGTATCACACAGATGAGGATCGGTAAAAAAATGATTGAAACAGAAAAATAATTTACACCAACTACACCTGGCAAAATTATTTAAAGTATAAACTGAAAAGTTACAAGTGTTCGTAGTTTCAGTTCCAAACCCAAAATCATTTGGATTTTCGAAATACCCTGGGTGTATTATAGTATACCCACTGGCATACCAAGAATATTTCCACATATTGATGTAACGAGGGGAGGACAGCTGATTATGAATAATTGCTTGTATCTTGAGGATATTGTTTCTTTGGTACATTTGATATTGGACATTTTCAATTAGTATTTTGTCCGAAATCTTTCGAGTGAAATTTTTCCATTGTCAAAAGCCATATGCATCAAGAGGTTGAATAACAGATGTAGTTTTAGGTGGAATATTTAAAAGTCGAACATTTTTATCTGTCGGCGTAATAGTATCAATAACAGAATGATTTTTAAATGCTGACCAACTGTCAACAAGAAGCAACGAAGTATTCGGGGTAATCTTGAAATATACCTTGGATAGCCATATTTTAAATTCTGTTTTACTCATTTTGCCTGATTTAGTCTGAACAACAAAAATATTTTCTGCCTTAAATAATTTCTTTTGTGTGATAGGCCCGAACTTTCCAGTTATTTCTGGAAAAACGATAAATAATAGTGATAGAAGCTTTCCACTTTTACTTATCGTTGGCATAATCGTATACGAATGTGTTACTGAACTCTTGGATTGACTGACACTTTCAATCTGTTTTGTTTCAATGTAATCCAAAGTTCTTTGAAAATGTATCTCCTTGTTAAAACTGGATTGATCAGCATTGAGCACCTGATCATCAAAAAGTTGACAGTCTCTTATAAAAATGTCTACGTCATTTAAAAAAGCACGGGCACATTTATCAACTGTGATATTCTCTTCTGTTTGATAATGCAAAATAGTTTTTGTTATTTTTCTGCTGACAATGTTAAAATCCTTTTTGAAATTTGCTAACCACCTTTTAGAAGCATGAAACCGTATATTAAATTCAGTAGCTTTAATGCGAGCCCAGCGTTGCAGGTCACAGTCATGTACATTTATTTTATGTTTTCTTGCTTCTTGAAATTGTTCAAATACATATTTTTTTATTTCCTTCCAATTTTTCTTACTACCTGTTACGTTTCGAATTTGCTTTTCCCATTTGTATAGTTCTTGTAAACTTTTTACATATTTAAACTTCGTTTGGACACTTTTGAAGTTACGATTTGATTTTCTCACGTTCTCATTACGCCAGAAATTTATGGCCTGTCTTTTATAATCTAATGATACTGGTTTTATATTTGTGCTCTTTAATTCATCACAAGATAATACTTCAGAGAGTTCACTTTCATCGGAAATTTTCAATACTTCATTCGATAAGAGATATGCATTAACAATAAATTTGTGATTTACATTAACATGTCTTTCACATTCATATTCTTTTAAAATTTCGAGTATGTGATTTTTCAATTGAATTTCTTCTTTTGTTACATCTGTCAGCCTTAAATTTCTTTCCGTATATTCTTTGAAAAGCATCCAAACAACATTATATGTGTTCATTCTCAAGCTACAACACCGCTAAAAATCTGTACCATTTTCTGCAGCGTCACTCCACTGCTTTTATAGAAAACGGTCAATTCACCATGCTATGGAGCATTCTCATTGGTCAGAAGAGAGATATTCTATAGTAGTGGAGTGACATTGCAGTAAATGCTGCAGATTTTTAACATTGAAGTCAATTAAAATCAATTTTCAGATTCGTTAAAATCGTTTGCTTTTGGCAAGGAAATGCACTTCTCACCAAATCCCGCGTCACTTTCAGCTACTCCAAAAGCACGCCCATTATTCCAAACTATTTTATTTTTTTACATATCTAATAATGTAATTCCGCCGCTAATTTTCACTGATCCTATATTATAGAGCAAGAGCTCGTGACTGGCAGACCTTCATTATTTTATAAAAGCTGAAACTTTCTCAGCGCAGTCTTCCAACAAAGATAGGAACGATGGGTAATTATGAAATTTGGATCATGGTGGCTTTGGCAGTGACCAGGGAGTAAAGGTGTAAAAAATACCAACTTACTTTCGTCATTTTATAAAGCGTAATTTTTTGATATTTCCTTTGGAATGATGTTAGAAATCACATCCTCCATTGGCAGACACTTCCTGTGGTTCCAAACCCCGGCCGACAACCACTAAACTTCAATAATAGGAAATTCTACTTTCGTCATTTTATAAAAGCTGAATTTTATATATGTTACTTGGGTAACTACCAGAAGATATTTCCTCAGTTGGCAGATAGTTTTGGTGGTTCCAACGCTCGGCCGACAGACATATACAGCGTCTTCTCAATACACTAGAGTCTGCGCGAAACAGACATTTTCCCCGTTTTCCCTTGAGTCGGAAATTGGCGACAGTTATTTGAGGTTGACATTTTGAAAAAAGTCCACAATGAAAGAAAACAAGTTGGAAATTGCACGTGAAGCATAGCAAATTAGGTGCGTTCATGCGATAATGAAGTTTTAAAAATATTACTTTCATATATCAATCTCATAAAACTGTAAATAGTGAATTACAATTAAAACACTCATCAAACAATGTTCTCCCTATACCATTATGTAATGGAATACTTTTGTGTGGCCTTGTAAATCAATAACAAATGTTCTTTGCACCACAAATTATGTAAGATGTATATTATAATATGTACTTTATAGTTGCATATAAATTTTATTAAGTTCGCATGAGTGTAACACGATTAAAATGCATTTGAAACATTTTTTCCCATTGACCGTAATGTAACGGAATACTTTTGATTGTCCTTGTGATTGATCTATGCATCCGATTTTCATAAAATTTGAAATAATTTGACAAAATTATGTAATAATTATGTATTTTAAATTTCAAACGTATAGAATATATTTGAAACTTTTTCCCCATTGACCATAATGTAATTGAATACTTTTGATTGCCCCTGTAATTGATCTATGCACACGATTATCAAAAAATTTGAAATAACTTGACAGAATTATGTAATAATTGCGTATTGTAAATTTCAAACGATTAAAATGCATTTGAAACTTTTTTCCCCATTGACTGTAATGGAATGGAATACTTTTGATTGCCCCTGTAATTGATCTATGCATCCGATTTTCATAAAATTTGAAATGACTCGACAAAATTATGTAATAATTATGTATTTTAAATTTCAAACGATTTGGTTGGGTAGTTTTTGCGTTGTTATATGTGGACAGACAGACGGACGGACTGAACGACCACTATAGGTGCTACGTATTATATAATTACGAACGCACCTAAAAAATGTAATTTAACAAATTAGAACGACTATTTGGAAAATGATATTTTCAAAGACTAAAATTTTAAAGACTTAAAAAGAGATTCTATACTTAATAATAATAATAATAAAGATCATTTTTAGGATGACCATAACGAGCCATATTTTATATACACCATACTTTAAACATTAATATTCCTATACCATAAATAAAAAAAAAACAGTAGTTTATTGTTACATAACTTTAACTGTTTAAAATGTGCATTTTTATTTGATGGAGTTAATCAGGCTGACTGCCTCTTATTACATATGATATGGATTAAACATTAATATTCCCGGACCCATCTTATAAAAATTTTAAATGAAATTTCAGTTTTACAATTTTTTTGAACTGCAAATTTTTAAACTTCTAAACATTGCACATTTTAAATTTTTATACCATTGCATAGAGAAAAAAATGCACTTTTGAATGAAATTTGTTTGAAATTTTTATGACAATTTGCTTTCAAATTATTATTATTATTATTTAAAGTTTTTATTACTTTTTTGTCATTGTGGCAACAGATGTAAACCATTTTTGGACATTAAACATGGACCAATCAGAAAATGAATAAAATGCGGAATTCATCCAATAAAAACATTCAGATATACTTCGGATTTCCCAACTCTCTACCGAGGATAACAACTATTTTCAAAATTACTAAAAATCAGTTATTTATTTATGAGTATTAATGAATGTTAGCTTCGAATTCTCTCCAAGCTTGGAAACACTTATCGGCAAATTTGAAGACAAAACTTAAGAAATCATAAATATTGCCGATTTGGCTATAGATTACTAATTTGGCACAATTTGAAGAATTCAATTTGTTCGAAAGTTTATTTTATTAATATTTTACTCAACTCAAAATTAATTACTCATATCTGGTTTTAAACAGTTTATTCTCATGAGTAAACTCAACTCAGGTTCTTTCGAACATTAATAATTTCACAAAACACAACTCCAATAAAAACCGTAACATTTTTTCACATATCTCATTAAAAAACATTCTAATCAAACTCAAAAACAAAAAGAATATTGTTTCACACATCTTAGGTAAAAGCTGAAGAAATAAAACAGATAATGTATTTATCACAAAAAATCGTTTGCACAGAAAACTTTTTACATTTTGAAATAATTAGATATATCTTGGTTGCTAGGTGACAAAGTCAGTAGAAAATTAAATAGCCTTTTATCAAACATACCGCCCCTCTTGAAACCTCTGAGGGGGGTTTCAAACTAAAACACTGCAATTACAACCATTGTAAAAAATATAAAGAACAATACAATTAAATACAATATAAATGAGTCACAGTTAAGTTAAATTTAAGCAAATATTTAAACAATTTTACATAATACATAATAAATAAAGAAATTTTACAATAATGTACACTTTCTTATAAAAACTGAATTACTTTTCAAGAGGTAATACAGCAATTTTGGATACTGCTCTTTTATATATTCCATTTGGGGTTTTTATATTTACAACTCTTATTCTATTATCACTACCAAAAAATACTTCTACAATTCTCCCTAATAACCATTTAGACACTGGAAGATCATCTTCCTTTATTACAACCATATCTCCTATTTTGAGGTTGTTTTTTGATATCATCCACTTATGCCTTTGCTGCAATGTACATGAATAACTATTTTTCCACTTTTTCCAGATGGTCTGAACCATTTTAGTGGTCTTTTGCCATAAGTTTAGTCTATTATCTTCAATATTACTCAGGTCAGATTCAGCAATGGCATTAAGTGGGCGGCCAATAAGAAAATGTCCCGGGGTCAAGACCTCCAAGTCATCAATATCTGTACTCAAGGGAGTAAGCGGGCGCGAATTTAAGATACCTTCAATTTGGACAATTATAGTTAACATTTCTTCATAAGTTAATTTAGAGTTGCCCACAACACGTTTAAAGTGATACTTGAAGGACTTGACTTCCGATTCCCATAAACCTCTAAAATTTGGAGCTTTAGAGGGAATAAATTCCCAAGCAATACCTTCAGATATCAAGTAATTAGTAAGGTTCTGGTCTGGTTTGTTTACCAATTCATGCAACCTTTTAAGCTTTACATTAGTCTTCACAAAATTGCCTGCATTATCACTGAAAATTTTTCGAGGTTTGCCTCGTCTGGCAAAAGACCTCTTTAATGTTGCAATAAAAGCCTCAGATGTTAAATCATTGACTAATTCCAAATGCACTGCCTTTGTTACCGTACAAATAAAAATACAAACATAAACTTTATGATAAATGCCTTTACGTTGACCTCTATATCTAATCAAAAATGGACCACAGAAATCAGTTCCGGTGCAATTAAAAACAAAGTCTACATTTATTCTTTCTTTTGGGAGCTTGCCCATAATTTGCTCTAACAATTTAGGTTTGGCCCTAAAGCATGTAATACATTTATGTACAATTTTTCTACAAATAGCCCTACCGTTTAAAGGCCAAAATTCTCTTCGAACACAATAAAGTAAATTTTGTGGTCCTATATGTAGATATTTTTTGTGATAAAACTCGATAATTAATTCTGTTAATTTGTGTTTAGAGGGCAGTACAATTGGGTGTTTTTGGGCATAATTTACCGTGCTATTTTGGAGACGACCTCCAACTCTGATTAAATTATTTTTATCCAAGAAAGGATTTAATGAAAGTAATCTACTATTTTTTGGTAACTCCTTACCCTTAGATAACAATGTGGATTCAGAACTGAACTCTTTTGCTTGAACAGATTTTATGATAAACTGCTCAGTCTTCTTCAATTCAGCAGATGTTAGCTTACCTGAATACCTTTCTTTTGGCTTCTTGACATTCTGAATGAACCTGAAAACATAGCTAAGAATTCTTATTAATTTAGCATAATTATTACTCAATTGCAAAAAATAGTCAATAAAAAATGAACAGTCTGATATTAAAAGTGAAGTCTCTGAAAAAGTCTTTTTAAGTTCACTTCTGTATAGATCCTTATCATTTTGCTCAAGTTCGACAGTATTTAAAGAAGGTTCAGTTTGTTGTGTTAGGAATAGTGGACCCTTCCACCATAAGTTACTCTGGAGAAGTTTGTCTGGATCTACACCTCGTGACACAAGATCAGCAGGATTATCAGAAGAAGCCACATGTCCCCAATGACTGATATCAGAAAGATTCTGAATCGTAGCCACACGTGATGACACAAAGGTTTTTAAGTCACACGGCTGTTTTCGAATCCAACATAATACAATACAGTAGACTCCCTCAAATCCGCACAGCTTGGGACCAGATGTTTTGCGGATTTTAGAATTTTGCGGATTTCTGGTCATTGCTTTGTTTACATAAAAAAAAAATTTGAATGTAATTAATAATGAAATCAAAAATATAATAAATGCATACAATATACTAAAATATTAAAAAAAGTAATAAACTAAAATAATAAAAATTTAGATTTTTTTTAATGATTAAAATTCTAAAAGGAAAGGTAAAGTTAATAATCAATAATGTACAATTAAATATTAATTATAACAGAGGAAATGTGTTTTTCCTGAATTATTCAATGACACTTGCCTCATAAAGGTACATTACTAATTCACATCAGGATCATAAAATAATGAAACTTCATTATTCATTTATTATTTCAGGTTTAGCCAGACTTAATAACTAAAAAAGCTTGATTAATACATAAATATATTTGGTAAGATTGTGATTACCAATGATATTAGCAATATCTTTATTTTTTCAGAAATAAATTATTCTTTCTTCATGAAAAACATGAATTCAATAACTTTAACAAAAATTATAATTTAAAAAATTTATGGAATTGATATAAAACTGAAAAAATAAATTTTTGCACCTGCATCTGAACTGAATGTTTCATTGTTTACATCCACAAAATATGTGCAGATTTTAGAGAGTTGCGGATTTTAGGAGTGCGGATTTGAGGGAGTCTACTGTAGTACTATCTGAATAATAGTAAACAGATTCTTTAGGAACTTTTAAGGTTTTGGCAACCTTATTCATCAATTTGGCTAATAAAACTGCACCACAGAGCTCCAAGCGAGAAATAGTGATTGTTTTGATTGGTGCAACTCGACTTTTACTGCAAAGCAACTGAGAAATTTGCTCTCCTGAAGAATTTGAAGACACAGCATACAATGCCACACCGTAGGCTTTCTCCGAAGCATCTGAAAAGCCACAAATTCAGATTGAGATTCTCATCCCAATCAATTTGCAGTCTCCACAGTCTTTGTAGGAAAATTTTTGCTTTCGTCACAATTGGTCCAAGTAGACCCAAGGGGTCGAAAATGCGAGCAATATTTGACAGCACACTTCTTTTAGTTACCTTGGTTTGCTCACTGAATGATACACTAAAAGTAAAAGTATCATCATTGGCATTCCAGCAAAGTCCTAGTGCCTTAGTTTCACTCATATTTTCAAAAATGTAATTCTCATTTTTGAAGGCTGGCTCCATTAATTCTGGATGGTTACTAAACCATTTATGTAAGTTCATGCCACACGTATTTAATAGTTCAATAAGCTCAATTTGCAGTCTCTTAGCCGATTTTAGGTCAGCTGCTCCAGTCAGGACTTCGTCCATGTAAAAGTCTGATTGTACCACACCAGAAGCATACGGAAATTGAGATTCACCATCTATACCAAGCTGTTTAAGGCAGCGCATGGCTAAATAAGGGGCACTAGTTGTGCCATATGTGACTGTACATAGTCTGTAATATTTCATCTCACCATTTACAGAATCTTTCCAAACTATGCGCTGTAAATCACGTTGACTTTTATCGATAAGTATCATGCGATACATCATTTTTACATCTGCTGTAAATGCATAGCGGTGTGTACGAAATCTAAGTATTATGCTAAACAAATCATCTTGAATGACACCTCCATTCAGCTGTATGGAATTTAGGGATTCTCCTGATGAAGTTGCATGTGAACCATTAAAGACAACTCTCAATTTTGTAGAATTTTTATCTGGGCGATAAACAGAATGATGAGGTAGATAATTCGCATGTATTGACTCATCTGTTTTCTCTACTTCCTCCATATGGCCTAACTCTCTATACTCCGCCATAAATGCGCAATATAACTCTAAAAGATTTGGATTTTTGACTAGCCTATTCCAAAGTGAATTTTAATGTGCGTAATATAACCTTTGGAGGTTTATATATACGCTAAAAATCTCATTACAGAAGCAGATAGCACAGATGGAGCTTTTGCTGGCACCTAACACTGTAGTGGAAGTTAAAAATAAATGTGAGCAGACTTTAATGTCGATCTCTTTAACAGAAAACAAAAGTCAAAAATAAAACTAAAGTATTTATTGATTACTTGAGAAACAGGCTTGGCATTACAGAAGACTTGACACGGTGAACTCCATCACATTAGTACAGATGAACATGTTAACAGTTGAACATATAGTTGACATCGATTGTGCAGGTTAAAACAATTAAAAGTAAACTTAAATAAAACAAGTATCTTATAATACATCCAGATTGAGGACCAGCCTCAATTCAGTGACTTGAACTACTTCCATTAGTAGGAAGATAAAAGCGGCGAAGAACAGAAATTAACATCGTGTATTTATACTAAGCTGGCCGGATTGAAAACATCGTTTGCGAGCACGCCCACGAAACGAGCCAATGAGAAGACGACATGTGTACGAATCGAAAGATCGATTCGGTAAAACGAATGAAAGATTCGATTGTTGTTACGATATTCCAAGTCGCCATCTGGCGGGGAAAATATCGTTACGGAAAAATATGATTAGTCGGAAATAAGTTATTGTCGATGTAGGTTGAAATTAAAGATGGAGTCCGTGGAACAAATTATGAAAGGCTATTGAAGTTAAATAGATTATTGGATGTTATAAAGTTGATAACGGCCAGAAAGGATTTGAAAGGTAAATTAATATTTATTGGATATGGTTATTATGAAATAATAAATAAATAAATGTTAAAATAAATTATGAGTGAATGAATTAATGAATAAATGGGAATAGGAGGCGATGAGAAAACCATCTGTTGATGGGATTCCATCAATGCCCCCCCTCTCATTGCCTCTATAAATAAAGAGTTTCAATTGAACTCAAAGAGCAAAGGATTGAAAAATCCATATATATCACAATTACATTCACAAGTTCAAAAAAAACAAAAATTAAGAAATTTTTTTTTTTTTTTTTTTTTTTTTTTTTTTTTTTTGTTAGTTGATAATATCTGAATACCATGTCAACCAGGAGTACCTCATTAACCAGAACAAGTCAGGATTTACCCCAAAAAATTTTAAGGAATGGAAATTCCATCTAGTTCATTTCTGAACTCAAAAAGTGAAACAACTACAGTAGTTGAAAAATTTAAAAAGACACTCGACTTCAACAATTGAAGTCAGAAAAATTTAAACGAAGCCTTTTAAAAAGTGCTTCGAACATGAAAAATTTAAACGAAGCCTAAACACTTCGAACTTGAAAAAAAATTTAACAATATTTAAATAATTTAACAATTTTAACAAGAAGAATTTGAATACTTTAACAAGTTAACAATAAAATTTTTGAAAAAATAGTTAAATTTTATCTATATAAGAAAAGTTTAAAGTATTTGCAAAATTAATTAACTTTCCAAAAAATTAATTGGCACATGAAAAATCTCAGTCCAGTGACAGAGGCTAGCATATCCTAGATTGGACTAATAAAAGCCAAACATGAAAGTTAATCTCTAAAAGATGCAAATAGAGACTTTTCAAAGATTTAAAGTATGAAAGAAGAAAAATGAATATGACGTACCATTTCAAAAAGTGAAAAATTTCCAATTTGGAAATGTTACAACCAGCTCTAGTTGATTTCTTGATCACAATATATTTAAATAAATCTTTATTACAATTGACAAAAGAGAATTTATGCAAGAAAAAAAAAAATTACATTTTCATTATAAACTTGAACTCCAGGCATCTAGTCCTAAGGGACAACACAACGGCTCTTTCAAAAAATTCTAACATTCGGATTCATTAACATGAATTAGGGACTCATTTACTCTCCTGACAATCTTCCGGTACCTGGAATGCATTCATTCACAAAAAAATGGCTGTTGGCCCTAGATGCCTAGAATGAACAAACAGAAATAAATTATATACATATAAACAAAAATTGTATAAACACAAGTACAAACACTTTAAAAATAAGATTTCTTTACAAATTAAAAGCTGTTTGTTTTAAAAAGAAATCACTTTAAAAATATTTTTAACATTCAAGTAAATTTTAACAATTTAAAACTTTATAAAATGATCAAGATAGCTGGTTATCTATATTGAATAATTATGCTGGCTAGTTAACAGTAACAATAGCAGATGTCTACACATATCTTTTTAAACTTAATTTACATTTTTAAAAGCATAGTGCAGTTACAAAAAGCTTTACATGTTACATAAAAAATTACCAGCTTAAATTAGGTACGTTATATAAGAAATTTAAACTATAAAATACATGAAAAAAAATTTATATGTAATATGGATTTAAAAATTATTTTACATCATCACTTATAAATAGAATCTTTATAAAGTTAAGTATTTCATATTTAGACAATAGTTTCGTAAAGAAAAAATATCTGCAATTGCTGGACCCCGAATCCATGCCCCCCCTCCCCCCAAGTGGGCAATCTTGAGAACTGCTGGAAGGACCTGGGATGACCTCAGGTTCAACTTCGACAGCATCATCTCGATTGACCGCAACCTTGGGAGAAAAGAGATGGCATAATGATGGTGCCCATCATTATGCCATCATTATGCCATCACATCATTATGCCATGGGTACCATCTAACGATGGTAGATGGGCACCGATGACATAATCATCGGTGCCCCGCACAGCTACACTGCGCCTAAAAACAACAGAACTTTCGAACCTAATGGATTTACCCATTAAAAACTGGAAGCAGGTGATGAGTCTCGGGAACCACAGTCGGAGTCGTCAGATGGGCATGATGAGTCAGTCTGAAATCTCTCGGGAGACCGTTGAAAGTGTCGACCTCGGGAACTGGATCCACTGGAAGAACGGGGACGTCTGGATCTGGAACAAGGCGAAGGATGACGATACTGGCTATCAGGTGATCTGGCGTAGCAGTTGACCTGGATATGTCCCAACTTCCTACATCTCCAGCATTTTCTTTGTTGAGACTTCCTGAAGCGAGGTTTGCTCTTAAAGGACCTATTCACTTTAGCAGTAGTGGAGACGCTGACCTGTTTGGCACTGTCTCGATCACGTAACTTCTGCCTTGTTTCCTCAGCTACTAGTTCGTCCACAACAAGGTCAAACTTAAATGATGCCTCAGGTTTGGATAAAACTTGTTGGACAAGATTGTCGAAACTGCTCGGTAAAAATCGTAAAAATTGGTAGGTTAGATAACATTCTGAAAAATTTTCATCTATGAGCTTTATTTCAGAGTAAATCTTCTTTAAACGAGTAGCAAATAAGTTAATAGGTTCTCCATATCGTATCCTTTCTTCCATAAGTTCATTGAACAAGGTCATATGATGGGTGCGTGAGTCAGGGTGAAAATTTTTATGTAATCTTCTCCATGCTTCAACAGGCTCTTCACAATCTTCTATTAATCTCTTAAATTCAGGCTCTATGTTCAAGTAGATTAAAGAAAGAGCTTTGTTAGTACGGGAGGTAAATTGATTGACCATATCGGCAGTAACACTTGCACTTAAAACTGGGGTTTCTTGCTTTAACTGTATAATATCCCAAAGGCCTTTTTCCATCAATAAATATTTCATGTCACACGCCCATGTGGCGTAATTTCTTGTACTTAACTTATCAATAGGATTAGTGGCCATTTTAAAAAAAATTCAGGATAAATTTTTCAAGCAAAAAAAAATTTTAAGTGTTACCGCCCCCCCGACTTTTTCATCGATTCTCTGTTAAAGCCAAGTCAAACTTCTCAAAAAAAATTTCAAAATGTCATAAAGTTCAACAAAACTCAGAAATAGTCTATTGTTAAAGCATAATTGAGGCATAAAATAATATAAACGTAATTAATTCATTCTGTAAATCATAAAAATTCAGCAAAAAGATAAATCAAAAACTTCTTCAAAATATAACTGAACAGTTCTGTAAATAAAAGTCCGGCAGAAATCAAAATAAAGTTCTTGAAAAAATATAAACAAAGTTCTTTAAAAATATGAGTAAAGTTCTTTTAAATTAAACAGAAAAGTTCTTTAAATCATAAGGTGTGGCAAAAAAAAACTTCAGTTTTTCATAAGGAAGAAATCATAAAACGTAATCCAGGATATTTCAAAACATAACACTTCACCTTTGCCTTCCGAGATCGATCTGCTCAAAATGGCTTCCAGGGTTAGGCTTACCGCCCATAACCCCTTAATGTGCGTAATATAACCTTTGGAGGCTTATATATACGCTAAAAATCTCATTACAGAAGCAGATAGCACAGATGGAGCTTTTGCTGGCACCTAACACTGTAGTGGAAGTTAAAAATAAATGTGAGCAGACTTTAATGTCGATCTCTTTAACAGAAAACAAAAGTCAAAAATAAAACTAAAGTATTTATTGATTACTTGAGAAACAGGCTTGGCATTACAGAAGACTTGACACGGTGAACTCCATCACATTAGTACAGATGAACATGTTAACAGTTGAACATATAGTTGACATCGATTGTGCAGGTTAAAACAATTAAAAGTAAACTTAAATAAAACAAGTATCTTATAATACATCCAGATTGAGGACCAGCCTCAATTCAGTGACTTGAACTACTTCCATTAGTAGGAAGATAAAAGCGGCGAAGAACAGAAATTAACATCGTGTATTTATACTAAGCTGGCCGGATTGAAAACATCGTTTGCGAGCACGCCCACGAAACGAGCCAATGAGAAGACGACATGTGTACGAATCGAAAGATCGATTCGGTAAAACGAATGAAAGATTCGATTATTGTTACGATATTCCAAGTCGCCATCTGGCGGGGAAAATATCGTTACGGAAAAATATGATTAGTCGGAAATAAGTTATTGTCGATGTAGGTTGAAATTAAAGATGGAGTCCGTGGAACAAATTATGAAAGGCTATTGAAGTTAAATAGATTATTGGATGTTATAAAGTTGATAACGGCCAGAAAGGATTTGAAAGGTAAATTAATATTTATTGGATATGGTTATTATGAAATAATAAATAAATAAATGTTAAAATAAATTATGAGTGAATGAATTAATGAATAAATGGGAATAGGAGGCGATGAGAAAACCATCTGTTGATGGGATTCCATCAAATTTAATCTATTTTCTGCAAATTGCTTTGATTCTCCCAAAGAACTAGGATCTTTTTTCAACGGCATTTGTACTATGAATTTGCCCGATATATCTCTCTGATGTGTGTTTATAAAGTGGGTGTCGCATGCTAATTCTTCTGTATTTCTCAATGGTTTACTTTCTTCTACTCTTTCAATTTCCCAAAATTTTTTCATTTCGAAATTTAAATCCGTTTCAGTAATTAACCCACAATGTATTTGTTCTTGATCGTTACAATCATAAACACTCCCACTTACTATGCAACCGAACACCGTATTTTGCAGTATTAATTTAGAATTTGGTAGCTTCATACGACCCACCTTTATCAATTCTAGAAATACTTCAGCTCCTAGCAAAAGATCTATTTTCCCTGGTCTATTAAATTCAGGATCAGCAAGAATAATAGACTCTGGAATTCCTAGCTCTGAAATATTAATATATTTCGAGGGCATAATTTGCGAAATCTTTGGTATGATAAGGAAATCTAACTCACGACTATAATCTCCCTAATTATTACTGATCAAGGCAGTAGTTTTATTTTTTACCACTACAGAGGATCCACTTAAACACGATACCGAAATATTACTTTTTTCTTTTCGAATTCCTAATCTTTCAACTAACTGCAATGTTAAAAAATTGCTCATTGAACCATTGTCCAATAAAGCACGCACCGGAACTTTATTTCCGAATTTATCTCTCATATAAAGAATAGCAGTGGAAAGAAGAACTGTTTTAACATTATTCGATCTCACATTTGAAGTACCAGTGAAATTTTGAATTTGGTTATTTAACTCAAATGGTATGGCGTCAACATTTAATGTTGGTTTACTTTCATTCGTCGACAATGCATTTGGCACTTCCTTATCACTATAATTTTTTGTGTTTCCCACCGCTTTGGAATTTCTCTCACGCCTATCAAAACAAAGAAGTATATTGTGGCGTTTATGGCATTTTGAACACGAGAATGTTGAGTTACATTTTTTGAAGCAGTGGAATTCTGAAAGACAGTTAAAGCACATATTGTTTTTTTTCACAAAATCTACTCTTTCCTGTACATTAAATTTTTGAAATTTGGGACATTTAAAAACACTGTGATTTTCCTGGTTACATACAACACATTTGCGCATATTTTTCTCATTTAAACTCGCAACCATGGATGTTACCTTTGAAAAGTTATGCTTTGTTTGGCTTTTGTTTTGAAAATTTCGCTTTGTATTTACTTGTTTGGACGCACTTAGTGTACGCGCGTGGTCTCTCAAGAATTCTAGCAATTCAGTTAAACTCGATAAATTATCCCGCTTAAGATGTCTTTCCCACCACATTTTTGTATTTACATCTGATTTTTGAGCCAAAATATAAGCAAACATAGTAGTAGAAAACCCCTCAACTTTTTGTTCTAAAATCTCTAATGACCTAATACATTCATTTGTTATATCTATTAGATTTAATAATGCTGCTGGGGACTCATTCTGAATAACAGGAATATTTAAAAAACGTTTTAAATGCGCGTAAACTTGTTCTCTCGAATTTGAAAACCGTTCTTCCAAAAGCGACCATGCAACTTCATAATTAGAATCCACGATTGAAATAGATTGAATTATACGAAAGGCATCTCCTCTCAATGAAGACTTCAAATATTGTAATTTCATTGCCCCTGACAAATTAGAATTTTCATGTACAGTAGCCTTAAATATATCTTTGAAAGAAACCACTCATGCAAATTACCCGTAAATACAGGAAGAGTTAACTTTGGCAATTTAATGTTATTATCAGCCTTTGTGGCGTTTTCTAAATTAACAGTTTGCACTTTCATTTTTGATAACTTTTTTGTAAGTTCAAATTCCATTATTTCTAAAATTACATTAATTTCTTCGTTTTCCTTAATAAAATCCTCAATTTCATCTTCTTTACTTATCTTATAAATAGACTCAAATAACTCAGAAAAGTTTTTCTCTAATTTATTCCGTTTCTCCTTTATGAGAATTAATTCATTTAATTCTAGCTCAGTATTCGATAATTTTTCTTTTAATTTTGTCAAGTTTGTTTTGAAAATTTTCTTTTTTGCTTTTAATTCTTTCATACTCATTTTTAATGAATAAAAATTAAATGGGTGCACTTACCCCTCTTGGCTCTTTAAAAGATGAGTTCTAACATCGAAGAAATAGCAAAACAGCACAAAATATTCACCAGTTATCCTTCAATCATTGACGTAGAATAACAACTCGCTGATTTTTCTCCGTATAAGACGGACCATATGGAGAATTTCCAATTTGTTCGAAAGTTTATTTTATTAATATTTTACTCAACTCAAAATTAATTACTCATATCTGGTTTTAAACAGTTTATTCTCATGAGTAAACTCAACTCAGGTTCTTTCGAACATTAATAATTTCACAAAACACAACTCCAATAAAAACCGTAACATTTTTTCACATATCTCATTAAAAAACATTCTAATCAAACTCAAAAACAAAAAGAATATTGTTTCACACAGCTTAGGTAAAAGGTGAAGAAATAAAACAGATAATGTATTTATCACAAAAAATCGTTTGCACAGAAAACTTTTTACATTTTGAAATAATTAGGTATATCTTGGTTACTAGGTGACAAAGTCAGTAGAAAATTAAATAGCCTTTTATCAAACACAATTCTCATTCAAATTCAGTATTTACGAAATTTCTTTTTATAGGGTTCGTAGCATTTGATCTTCTTAAAATTTCAGTAAAATTTTCAATGAGATAATAATCAAGCATTAAAGAATTTTTATTAACTCATCAAATCGAGTCGCAAAAAAAGCTATCTTTAACAAAAACAACGAATATGAAAGCTATATCCTCCCCCTGGCACATGCCGAAATTGTTGTTTTATTATGTACTTATTTATCAATAAAAAAAATTGCATGTTTATAATGTTATTGATTATGATTTCCATTTTGATACTTGTTTTAAAAATAAATGAAATACGTTAGAAAATAATGTTTAGGTATTTTATGAACTTTATTTTTAATATCCACTTCAATACAAAATTAGAGTTTTACTGTTTATTCATACATAGTGTTAAAAAATTCTATACGTGGTGTCCCAAAAATAGCACCCAAACTCTGCGCAGCCAGATTCCTCATTAGGAATACATAATGAAGCCCAAAGAACTGCACCTGTGCGATTGATAATTTACGAGAAAAATTGAAAAACAAAGTATACATCAAATACATGTCAAATTATTCGCGAACAGAATGCATGAAAATCATACAAAAAATACCAGTAGTTACAAGGATGCAGTAACTAGTTCTTCAGAGGCGTCTTAACGTCATTCTTTGGCGCGCATGCTTGATGCGATATGCGCAGCGAACGTTTAGAACAGGGCTGTCCATCCTTTTGGTAAACAGGGGCGCACCTCAGCTCTTGGTACTAAATGAAGGGCGCCATTTTTCATGTGACTCAAAACATGCGGCAGTATTATTGCGTAGTATTAGTATATATGCACATCTTAATGATGTGGGGATGAATCTTAAGGTAGTAGATAAAAGGCACCTAAGTTTATGAAGTTACATGTATTAAATTTTCAAATTATACATTTTTCTACGTAAGTTCTGTCTTAAAAATGTTTGTCGGGTAAGGTACCAAAAACTTTAAACATGTCTATAATAAAAACAATAATAAAAAGTAAAAATAAATAAACATGAAGATCAAAGACATTGCTAGGTTTCTTTTAGGATGCTAAAATACATTTTGACTTATCTTGAAGGTGTTAATTTAACTTTATAAAAAGTACAAAAAGAAAAACAAGCTTGATAGCGATCAATTTATCTGGCTGATTCCAGAGAGAAAGTCTGGAAGTGCTTTCGTAGATGGAAATCATTTTGCATTGTTTTATTATTTTTTCTAAGGAAATTGAAAAAAAAAAAGTATAAAACTTCAAAAGTCAAGAAGGAAAAATTAAGGTCTTTTATACCTCGTATAAAACAGCCAGGCCAGTGAAACAACAACAAAATAATAATAATAATAATAATAATAATAATAATGATAATAATAATAATAATAATAATAAAGAGCTGAAATTTCATGCCCAAACACATGTGTCTTCAAAGGAGCGGACGGGGTGAAGTGAAAAGGGTTATTTTTTCTGTTACTTCTTATTCTTAAAAATAGTTATTTCCAATTATTACCAAATTTAAACATCTTTATTATACTTTATACACAACTAGCAGGCTAATTCCGCTGCGCTGGTCTATTTTTCAAAACAAAACTTGAATCAAACAAAATAGTGAATATGATTGTGTTTTTTAAAGCAACTTCACCTCGAATGCTCTTTCACATTTCTGAAAATCATACAAAACGCCATTGTATTTAAAGATAGAAAATCAACGATTATAAATGCACCAAAAATGCAATAAAAGTTAGGAAACAGCTGTTTCGAATCTACTGTCGAGATTCTTCATCAGTGCAAAACTCAGCGAGCTAGAAAAAACAAAACTGAGCCAAAAATAAAAACAACAACAATGGAATCAATGCCCATTGACGCCAAAATATATTAAAATAATAATAAAATATTAAGTTGTTGTATCAGCTTATGTTTTCGATAAAATTCGGGCTTTTAAGAAAAAATATTTCAGTTGGCCATTTATTGTAGAGTTTTATAGATAAATAAGGAAATTATGAAAAGAGCAATTTAAATATAGTCTATTCACCATACTTCTAAAATAGCGAGCATTATGATCACAGAGAATGACCATTGAATTTAAACAATTTTCAAGTGATTCATTTTCATTCGGTGGTTTTTGAACTCTAAACCTCTCAACTTGAGAATATGGGTATCTGTGGAAACCTTAATACATCCTCTATCAATATTATATTTCGCAACGTACGTCTGTTCTTGACAAATCTATTACAGTGTTCCGTTTTTGGAATGCAGCAGAATAAATAAAGTTTTCCTTAGAAAAATAAGGTGATGTTTTTTGAATGTGTGAAATTCATTTTTTGATACATATGTCATATACGCATCACGTTGGCGTGATTGAAACAAAATGAACATTTTATGCCTCTTATGGTAATCCAGCTCTGTTTTTAATTTATTAATGAACTATTTATTTACTTTCATTTGCATAGAAAAGTAAAATAGAAAATAGAAATGTATCTGCCATTTGAAAACGAAGTTTCCGTTAAAGTGGCGCCAGAAATATATCACCCCAACGTTGTGCATATATGACATTTGTGTCCCTTTCTTACAACATGGATGTGTGCCGTGTGTGCATTTGCACCTAAATTTAGTTATTTAGCTCTATTTTTGTAACATTAACTGGAGTACAATGTACGATGCTACTTGATTATTCTGTCGAGAAAAAAATTAATAGCAGATTGCAGGAATAAATGTCAATAATCGATGATCGTAAGTATGATAGCAATTGATATTACACGTGATACGCGTATTTTTTTACGTCATAAATGCTTTTTAATTCGACTTTTAATTTGTATTTATTATTTATGTTTATTGTTCTTTCGTTATTTAAAAAGAATTTATGTAAATTTGAATAGTTTGGAGAAACTGGCCGACGTGTTAATCAAGTAGCACTCAATTTACATTTGAAAATACCATATTTCACAAAAAACTCCATCACAAACCCGGATTTGAAAGATTTCCTTCCAATACCAATGTGGCAAAATCCTCGTTTTAAAATAGCGGAGAAATGTGCATTTTTAAAAATTATTTTCGTTATTTTAAAACAAAAATAATAATAAATAAAAAAAGTTACTATAGCACAAAACAATTTATAGAATTTCTAAAAAGAAATTGAAAGTAAATAAACAATTTATTAATACAGAAACAACTACTGCTGGATTACCATATAAGGCAAAATAACACCGTTTTGGCGACAGTCACATACCTCAGTGTGTATATAATATCTGTGCCAAACATGCTTAAAAAAAACGACAATCGTTATTTATACAGCATGTTTAAATACTGTAGTATAGTGAAAAAAATGTATACATGACATATACGCACCACATTGGCGCGTTTTTTTTTTTTTTTTTTTTTTTTTTTTTTTTCCCTTCTAAAGCCGATTTGGAGAAAATTTTGTTTTCAAATACCAGTTACATATATAGTTTACAATTATTTTCTGTTATTTTAAATAGAAAATAACAATAAATTTTAAAAAGTTTAGTTAATAATTATAAAACAAAACTATTTATACCCTTTAAAAAATGAAATAAAATAACATAAAAATTTATTAATAAATAAACAACAGCCAGATTACCAAGTGAGGCATAAAATCACCATTTTATTGCAGCCGCGCAAATGTGGCGCATATATGACAAATATGCCTAGATTAAAATAGTTTATATAATTGGAAAAGAAAAAGAAAAAAAATTGTAAATAGACAATTTATTAATAAACAGACAATAACATCCGGTTTACCATATCAAACAAAATAATGACACTTTGGCATCAGTTAATTACCCAGATGTATATATGGTATTTGTTATGTGAGTCTACTCACATAACTAGTGCTAAATTAAATCAAAGCACTTATTCTAATACTTCCTAATATGGAGCAAAGTTAAAATGCAACAGCAGAAGCAAAGACCCTAAAGTGTGTAAAAGAGAAATAATGTTTCAAGTTGCAATTAAGCAGTAGGTGTAAAAAAAAAATAGACTAAAATGATGACAAGTGAATTAATTTAAAACTCAACTTTTATTTAAAATCTTTTTCATATTTAAAAATAACGATGTTTAAAAATATCATTCATATAAATAACTTATCAATATAATTCTATAACTAAAAACAATAATTGGCTTAACAAATAAATAATTAAAAACCTCCCTCCAGTGCTCATTTTAGAATAATTAACTTTAAATAAAGAAAGTACTTGAAAGACGTAAGTTGAAGAAAAAGCAAACAAAATTAAAAGTCATCTTCACCGTATCAACTGCATTCCTTTTCAGACTTCATAATATATTAGAAACAAATGTATGACCATCATATCAACTCCTTATCACTAGCAAAAATATAAACATAACTACACGAGCTCCGGTAAGATAAACAGAAACAGCAATCCAGTCATCTATCCACCTGCAAGCAAACACCACCGTCTCTTATTTATACTCCCTCGCAGATCAGCTGGACTAGACCGCACCTTAGACCGGAAGTGGGAAACTCCCACCTTCGCTATTGCACGTGCCGAGATCATTAGCATAAGCGCGTGCCGAAATCAAAGCATGCTCCGCAGAGAAAAAACATCAGTCACGCCGCCTGTCAATGATTCACGCTACCGTGCAGTCTAAACAAATCTACGGCGAACTCTGCATGGAAAAACATCAGCAATGAGATCCGATAGGAATGAAATACGATGGTTTAAAATAAATATTTCTTCGTCTGCAAATTAAATAAAATGAAACAGCTGCATCGATGGAAAAGGTAAGTAATAAATAAAAGCTTAGTGGATATTGTATTTGATTAAATAAATATATATTGAATGCAATTGATAAGAAAATATGGGTATGTGGCTAACAAATGTCCCCCCTCTTATCAATTGTTAAAAATACCAAAAAGGTAAAGTCCAAAATAAAATTTACCAAAAGAAAACCAAAAAAAAAAATGAAATTAACGACCACTCAAAAACTGTATGAACTTAACTACTTAAATAATGAGCACCAGAGTGATTGTACAATCCACATAACCTACACTGTAAAACAAAAATTCTACATCATCCAACAAAATAACTAATAAAAGTATTTCAAAAATTCTTTCAAGAATTACAATTTGCAAAAAGTAAATTCATTTAAATATTATAATTCATTTAAATATACAATTCAATAACAATCTTAAAACTTCAAACTTTAAAACAATTTAACATTTCAATTCATGAAAAATAACATTAAACATTCAGAATCAAATTTCCTCAAAAATTTTACATTAAACATTTTAAACTTTCAATACATTTCAGCATTGCCTCATGGCATTAAATCTTCAAAAATCTCAGCAATAAATCCAAAAATATCAAGAACAGCATCATCAGTTCATTTTCAAAAGAATCAAATTCAAAAGCAAATTAGGATAATTAAATTACAATTAAATTCAAAAGAAGTTTCAACAACTTCAGAAATAGAATATTCTTCCACATGTCCGTACGACATTATGTGAGCTGTAATACAACAAAAGAAACTATTGCAAGTATAACTTATACATTTTAATCTTCCACATGTCTGCAAGACATTTCATGAGTTTACAATGTTACAAAGTACCTACATAAAAGTTAGTTAGACAATACAATACATATGACAATGACATATTCAAACATTCAACCTTACATACAACCTTACGTGGCGCCACGATTTCATCAATTCATTCACTCACATAAAGACAAGGAACTTGTAACAATATAGAAAACTATTTAAATTTCAAAAATATTCAAATTTTAATTGAAACTGTTATATTTGAAGTAAACCACTTTAAATGCAAAGAATTCCCATTTCTAATACAAAAACCTCTTCTCCACCTGGGCACCCAAAACACCCAAGCAAAAAAAAAATTCAAAAAATTCAAATTTCCTTATACATTTTCAAATGAGCTTTAACTTAATGTTAAGCAAGAAAAACTTTTAAAAGAAATATATATAGGTTGCAACCCAACAAAAGATAACAATAAAAATATATAACAAAAGGTCATTTGCAAGGTAGAAGGGAGTTAAGTGGCAGTTCCATATATTAACTTAATAAAATAGGACTTACAGAATAAAAAAAAATAACCTGTCCGCGATAGGACCCTCCTGTGGCAATGGTCAACTCGAAAATCCACCCCCCAGATGACACTCTGACAGATTACATTGGCACCCCTGCAAGTCGCTTCCTGGGGCCGTTCGGACATCCAGAAATGGACATCGAGAAGTATCACCACATTCAGGCGGGATTTTAAATATCTACCAAGCAAAAACCATAAAAAAAAATCTTAAATATTTCAATACAAATTTCCACATAAATTTAACTTCAACAAATATACATATAATACTAATACTAATACAAAAACATAATACAATATTAAACTTAATTAATTATATAAAAATACATTTTTCAAAATTACTTAAATATATATTCAATAAACTTTGTTAATTCAAATTTTGTGAGTGGCTTAGTGAAGACATCAGCAAGGTTATCCTTGCTACGGACAAAAAGTAAGTCAAAAGTATTTTTATCAACTAAATCTCTGACAAAAAACAGCTTAACATCAATATGATGACTCCTATGGTTTTCTATGGGCGACTTTACAAAATCTATAGTAGCTCTATTATCCACATACAAAACAGATTTAACCCTTTCCCCAGTGACAATTTTCTTACTGTAACACTCATCTAAAATTCTGTCAAACCAAAGAAGTTCCTTCGTGGCCTCAGTCATGGCTATAAACTCAGCTTCCATTGTAGACAAACTTACACTTTTCTCCTTAAATGTTCGCCAAGAAATGGGAGAGTTGCCTAGAAAAACAATTTGACCGCCCAACGAAGTTCTATCATCTCGGTTTGCAGCGAAATCTGCGTCAGAAAAAGTTATCAGCTGGGGTTTTTCACAAGACAACTTAAGTCATTTTAACTGTATGTTTTACATATCCCAATAACCTGAGCAAGCCATACCAATGTGTCATCCCGGGATCTGATTGAAACTGACTAAGTATATTTACTGCATATGAAATATCTGGACGGGTTCTATTTGCAATAAAAGACAAACAACCGAGAATACTTCTATATGGTAGTTGAGACATTTCTCTGCGTTCATCCTCAGATTTAGGACAATCAGACTTAGAATAGACAGAACCTTTACTCATTGGTAGGGAAGAAATGGGAAACCTGTACGATTCAAACCTTTTACAAACATCCTCAATGTATGATTGTTGGTGAATTCGCAGGCCCTCCTCACTTTCTTCAAACTCTACACCTAGCAATTTCTTAGTCTTTCCTAAAACTTTTAAATCGAAATACTTACTCAAAAGTTCTAAAGCTCTATCTATAATCCTTTTATGTTTCCCAAATAAAACAATGTCATCAACATATAATAATAAAACTAAATCTGAATCTAAAATGTATACGCAATTACTCCATTCTAACTTTACAAAACCTATTTCTAAAAGTACTCTATTTATCTCAAAGAACCAAACCCGACCAGACTGATGCAACCCATAAATAGCCTTATCCAACTTACAAAATAAATTTTCCTTACCAACTTCAACAAAACCTGGGGGTTGTGACATAAAAACATTCTCTGTCAGTGGGGCATAGAGATAAGCACATTTAACATCACACTGGGTGTGTAGCCAACCTTTGAGGGACACAAGTAATGAAAAGAAAAAGCGGATGACACTAAAATTAACAACCGGACTGAATGTTTCTTCATACGATTCTCCCCTGATTGCTTAAAGCCTTGGGCTACCAACCGGGCTTTATACCTGGCTATGTTACCTTTGTCATCTCTTTTTATTGTGTACACCCATCTGCAACCTACAAGACTAACACCTGAGGGCAATTCTTCTAAATGCCATACACCTCTTTCGTGCATGATGTCAATTTCTTCCCTCATTGCCTTATGCCATTCATTATGTTGGTCAGATTTTAAAGCTTGATTATAAGTTTTAGGAATAATCAGATCATATAGTCAGGATTTAGTTTGGCTAATGTCTGCACTTGGGTCAGAACTGTTGGGGTCAGAAACTATTCCTTCATAAGTGTTACTTCCCATAAAATCAAAAAAATTGGGCTTAAAAATTATGTCATTTTCCCTACAATAATTCTCTACCTCCCTATTAGACCTTAAACGTTCAGAACCGTTATCTACATCAAAATAGTAAATGTCGTTTCGAGGACGACCAGTCTTTCTAACGACAACTTTTCTTTTCCATTGAGTATCGCGTAAAGTGGTGTGAGGTATATTAGGGGAATCACTACTAGTGTGAATTTCCTGACCTGCACTCTCTGTACCAGAAGATGATTCGAGGGAGTCATTGGAGCTGTCAGTGGTGGCTCTGACCTCCTCAACAACGTCTTCTTCCTCGATATCACTCCCAGTAACAGGAGCCCACTGATACTCTCCTGGTATGTCGCCCAGCACTGCTCCTTTAAGCGCGTCTCTATAACTGGTGTGTTCATCGAATGATACATTTATGGTTTCTACGATTCTGTCGTTTTCAGGTAAATACACCCTGTATCCCTTAGTTCGAAAAGCGTAACCAACTAGGAATCCTTTTGTAGCCTTAGGATCTAATTTAGACCGTTTTTGACGAGGGATCCCAACATACGCTACACAACCAAAAGGTTTCAGGTGTCTAACAGAGGGTTTAGTGCCGCCAAATAATTCAAAGGGAGTTTTTGTTTGATTTTTATGACAAACGCGGTTCCATGTGTAGGTAAAATGAAGAACAGCCTCTGGCCAAAATTTTAAATCCATACCACTTTCCTCTAACATGGTTCTAGTCCCATTTACTACAGTCTGATTATAACGTTCAACAGTACCGTTTTGTTCCGGAGTAAAGGTATTGGTCAACTCATGATTAATTCCCCTTTCAACACAAAATTCCTCAAACTTATTATTTTCATATTCTCCCCCATTGTCGGATCTAACGGCTTTCACTTGTCTGCCTAAAAACCTTTCAGACCTTATAATGTGTTGCCTTAAAATTTCAAAAACTTCCGACTTTTCTCTCATGGGGTATAATGAAACTTTACGTGAGAAATCATCTATTATAGAGACAAAATACCTTTCTCCTTTTCTACCCTCAACCTGACTTGGACCCCAGACATCAGTATATAAAAGCTCTAAAGGAAATTTTGATCTTATGTAATTTCTAGGTTTAAAAGATGTTCTCCTGAATTTATTAATTTTACAAGACTCACATTTAAATTCCCCTTCCTTTAAATTTGGTAAACCCCTAGCTCCAGCATTTCTACATGTATGTGCTATCAAATAAGGACTGACATGGGCCAGTCTCCTATGCCAAACATACATGTCGTCATGTTAATCAGCAGAAGATGCTTCAAAACTGACTTTCTTACTAATTTTACTAGGAACTTTGGGGTACAAATAGTAAACACCATTTTTAAGTGTGGCTTTAAAAAGGGGGGTTGTCCGTTGCATGATATCTTCACCTCGCCATTCCCACCAGAAAAACATGCCCCATTTACATCCAATCGAGGCCCGGAAATTAAATTACGTCTTAATTTAGGAGAAAACATAACATCTTTAAATACAAAAATTCTTTGCCCAAATTTCAATTTAATGGTTCCACATCCAACAATAGGAAAAGTTACACCTTCTATGGCTACAGCCATGTGTTCATCATTTAATGGTGTGTAATCAACAAAAAGATCTCGATCTTTACAAAAATGATGGGAAGCTGCTGTGTCAAAGACCCAGTCAGCTTCTCCATCGACTAAGTTAGCCTGAGACAGAAAAAATGAGGTAAAAGACTTACGTTCAGGACTGAACGATGAAGAGGACTTATAGTCAGGACTTCTTGCACGAGTGTCTCTGGATCTGCCTCCTTTACGTCTATCATCAGGTCTACAGGAACCAAACTTTTGATGTCGAACTGGGGATTTGGAACGTCGGAGTGGAAACCTCTTATCTCCAGGGCTAGAAGATCTGACAGGTGAAGAGCCTCGGCACGATGAAAACTGGGCTGATGGGGACTTGTCCCTGCTATATGAAGACATATTTTGCAAAAATAGATGACACTGACTCTTGACATGATTTGGCTTTTTACAAAAATGACACACAATTTTCTTTCTTGATTTCATCTGATACTGGATTGATTGTGCTTCTGGATACACTTTTCTATGATCGTGCTCTCGAACTTGGATTCTAGTTTCTTCTGCAACGAGTGCTGTCACCACATCTTTAAAAATAAACTCATCATCTTTCCACCGGAGTACTGTCTGTACTATAGAATCAAATTTAGGAGGTAAAAACCTCAACAATTGAAAAGTGACGTACGTATCATCAAAATTTTTATTAATGGATTTTAATTGATTTGCTACTCTTAGTAATCGAGACGCATACAAATTTATGCTCTCACCATTGGCCATTTTGCATTCACACAGCTCGGTAAAGACTTGTATATGTCTACTTCTAGTATCAGGGTAGAAATGAGTGCGTAAACAGCACCAGGCAGAAACAGGACCATCGCAATTTTCTATTATTTTTCGAAAATCAGGTTCGACATTTAAATATATCATAGATAGAGCCAATTTCTGACGAACTTTAAATTCCTTTACGTCTTTCTCAGTGACACCTCCAGTAGTTGCCGTACTTTTCTCACCTAGAGCACTGCTACTTTCATTGAGCACAGGAGGTTTCTCAATTTCTGCCACTATATCCCAAACATTTCTTTCCATTAACAAATATTTCATATCGGACTGCCAATTAGCATAATTACTAGAATTTAATTTCTGAATTTGATTTTGCATCATTTTGATAAAATTAAATATAAAAGACTAAAAATTTTAAAAAAATTGGACCAGCCAAAAATTTATGTAATTAAAAACATATTTTATTAAAAATTTTCAAAAAAATTATCTTTTATAATATAAATTACTTCAAAAACAAAAAAATCGGTCATCACTTTAAAAACTAACGCCCCCCCCTAATAAAACTTCTTATTGGGCCGTAGTTAAAAACACCTTACTGCATTAAAGGCATTGCCAAAAATTAAATTACATGGGTCTTAGTCGCCCAAAACCAAAAATGTTATGTGAGTCTACTCACATAACTAGTGCTAAATTAAATCAAAGCACTTATTCTAATACTTCCTAATATGGAGCAAAGTTAAAATGCAACAGCAGAAGCAAAGACCCTAAAGTGTGTAAAAGAGAAATAATGTTTCAAGTTGTAATTAAGCAGTAGGTGTAAAAAAAAAAATAGACTAAAATGATGACAAGTGAATTAATTTAAAACTCAATTTTTATTTAAAATCTTTTTCATATTTAAAAATAACGATGTTTAAAAATATCATTCATATAAATAACTTATCAATATAATTCTATAACTAAAAACAATAATTGGCTTAACAAATAAATAATTAAAGACCTCCCTCCAGTGCTCATTTTAGAATAATTAACTTTAAATAAAGAAAGTACTTGAAAGATGTAAGTTGAAGAAAAAGCAAACAAAATTAAAAGTCATCTTCACCGTATCAACTGCATTCCTTTTCAGACTTCATAATATATTAGAAACAAATGTATGACCATCATATCAACTCCTTATCACTAGCAAAAATATAAACATAACTACACGAGCTCCGGTAAGATAAACAGAAACAGCAATCCAGTCATCTATCCACCTGCAAGCAAACACCACCATCTCTTATTTATATTCCCTCGCAGATCAGCTGGACTAGACCGCACCTTAGACCGGAAGTGGGAAACTCCCACCTTCGCTATTGCACGTGCCGAGATCATTAGCATAAGCGCGTGCCGAAATCAAAGCATGCTCCGCGGAGAAAAACATCAGTCACGCCGCCTGTCGATGATTCACGCTACCGTGCAGTCTAAACAAATCTACGGCGAACTCTGCGTGGAAAAACATCAGCAATGAGATCCGATAGGAACGAAATACGATGGTTTAAAATAAATATTTCTTCGTCTGCAAATTAAATAAAATGAAACAGCTGCATCGAAGGAAAAGGTAAGTAATAAATAAAAGCTTAGTGGATATTGTATTTGATTAAATAAATATATATTGAATGCAATTGATAAGAAAAATATGGGTATGTGGCTAACAGTATTGGCGTAAGAGACAAATCGCACCAATGTAGTGCGTATGAGATATCTGTGCCAAAAAAAATTTTTAAAGTTGCAGTTAAATTATTTTACAATATCTATGTATGTGGAAAGACATTTGCTCTAAAATTTAAATATTATTCATTTTTGTGGTATTAACTGCTATATATGTATTTAAGTTAAATGTAAAATTTTTTCCTAAAAATGCTCTCACTTATTAGAAGAGAGAGAGAGAGAGAGAAAAGTTCTTGAGAACATCGCTCCATCTTGTGCTTTTTTTGGTTTAGAATAGCATTGATTGGCGACAAAAGTAGATTGAAACACCCAATTGAAGAAACAGCATACAAATAACAATTAGAGCCTTTTTTTAAAAAAAATTAATTCTGTGAGTTTCTTCTGTAAAATTAGATTTAAAAATAGTTTTAGAAAAAAAAAAAAAAAAAAACACTTACGTTTTACCTAATGAAATTTTTGAGATGTTGTTTTCTTTTAATCTGGCTCTAAAGAAATAAATAGCCAAATATTGTGTCATTTCAAAACTTTCTTTCATATTGAGTTACTTTTTAAATATTATAAATATTCTTTTTTTTTTTTTTTGTTAAAGATAAATTTTTTTCCTTTCGTAATATTATTTTGCATTAAACGGAATTTTTTCTTTTTATCATTATTTATTTTAAATCAATGAATTAACAGGTTCTTTTTTCGAAATGTTTATATTACTTTCCATTAGAGAAAGCATTTCATTTCTTTTTTGAAATATAATTATCGCCAAAATATTAGTTGTTGCAACTCTTCCGTCAAAAATAACCGAAAAATACGAAATTTAGTACGAAAAATCCGAATTATTCCTGTATATTTGTATCATAAACCTGCGCAAAAATATTTTCTATCGAATGATATAATCTGCAAAAAGATCCATCGGGTAATTTTTGAAAACACCCGTTTGTAAATTTCAGAACTTCTGCTTTATAATATATATGATAACTAGAAATCGTGAAAATATGTTTCTGGTTTATAATATGTTTTCGCAGACTTTGAAAACATCTCTAATGGAAATTAGAATGATTTAAAAAAAAAAAAAAAAAATTATAATGGAATTTTACTTCTAAAAAGTATAATAACAAGAAACCTTCAAAAGGGCACCAAAAAAACCCTTGAAGGGCGCCCGCGGGCGCCGCGTTGGACAGCCCTGGTTTAGAACATTACCGTCTGAAAAGATATGAAAATACTGGCTGTGACTTTATACTTTGTTTTTCGTATTGTAAACTATGGACCGTGCAGGTACAGTTCTTATGTATGACAGGAAATATGAGTATATTTCCCTCCTATTCTTGTTCTTCCATTCAACCACTCGTGCTTTCATCCTATTTCAATCTCTAATATTTATCATTAAAGTTTAAGACTATTTTTAAAAATAAATTCTATTTTTATTTTTCCATTTATTAAATACCTAAGTTTAAGTAAATTAAAGTTTCAGTTTAACATTCTTTTTATTTATTTCAATGTTTAAACATCAACTTAAAATAAAATAAATCTTTATTTCATTACTTACTTATTTATTACGTGTTGTCAACTTCATAACAACTAGCAGTATTCGAGCTCAGCGTATTCCATCAACCTGCCTTGTCAACAAACGCCGATATTATCAAAGTTCAGACTAACAGATTACCGGGAGCATCGATAGATGGCGTAGCATGTCTGCAATCCCCGACGCGTGCCTCTCTTTCACAGCAGCATACCATTGGTCTGTTTTCCCCGATCCTTCTAGAGATCGGATGTGACATATGACCAGGGCCGGCTCTAGGCATTTCGCCGCCTGAGGCGAGCCTTATTTTGCCGCCCCTATGATGTTATTTTTTTAAACCACTACTCAAACTTTATAAAAAATCAATAATTAATATAGTAACTATAATTTATTGCATAAATATAATATAAAATGTATTATAAAATGCATTTAACTTTAAGGAATTTAAAATAACGGAATTGCGTACTTTATTTATTTTATTTTATTTCATTTTTTGCATCATTTTAAAAAATAAAAACAGCTAACTTGGCATTAAATTAATAAATCATATTCTACTAATATTTAAAAAAAATACCTTGAAAGTGTAAGTATCATACAAAGAATAACAGTAACACTGCAAATTTTCTTCTGCTTTGTTTTTCCTTTCAAAAATCACTCACATTATGAATATTAACAAAAAAAAAAAAAAAAAAACCCTGTTACAACAGGTAAAGTATGCTTTTAAAATAGATATTACTGAAACAAAATGTCAAACACCTAAAATCAATCGCATTGCGTATAAAATTTGTGTATGAATTTCAAACAGAAAAATAATGATATAGCATTACAAGCTATTTATCTTTTTTAAATCGTATATGCAAGGGAAATCGCATATTGGTAATATTGATAAGAAAACAGCCATTAAAAATAAAATGAAAGTTCTAGAAGTGAGTTATTTCTCTTGATTTAGCTTTGCAGAAATCATACATTACAATGTCGAAATATATAGAGCGAAAAAATAAAAATAAATAAATAAACTTATTAGAGCAAACTTTGCAATATAATATTCACATTAAATGGAAAAATTATGACATGCAGAGAAAATTACGTTATCATTTCAAATTTGATTTGACATATTTAATATGAAGATTTAATATTATAATAACAATATTATTTTCAAAAACACTTATGAACAATGAAATATTTAATTCAATGATAAATTGACCTTGAATTTTTTGTGAGAATCGTTTTTATATTACTCTAATCAATATAGAAAACAATTATATTTTCATCTGCTAAAATAATTTAATTTACTCGCGCAGCTGACCTGATAGAGGCTGCGTTTCCAGACTCTATAAAAATTGCAGACAGTAAAATTTATTTAAGATTAAAACAGGATTTCTTTTACAAAGTCAAAAAACTAATAATATTAAAAAAAATCTGAAAAATTCGAAAATCGCTAAGCGAATTTCGAATAAATTTAATTAAAAAGAGGACATATTTTAGTACATTAGATTAAAAGTTAAAACCGGATTCCTTTTTAATAATGTTGAAAAAATGCTTCCAAGCTAAAAAAAAAATATAGTAAAGGTCTCTAAAGATTAAAAAAATGCTAAATTAAAAAATTTACGATTCTTAAAATATTCATGTTAAAAAAAGAACGCTAAATACCGCATTAAAAATAATGGGTTTAGGATAAATGTTTGGAGACAATTTCATATTATTAATGTCAGAAAATTGTCGCGGAACGCAAAAGAAAAATGAACATTGCATTGAAAATCGCAAAACATTGAAAATCACATGTGATAAAATATACTTCGATTAGGTTAAAATTTTCAAACTAAATTATTTTTTACAAATGTTTAAAAAAAAGAAAAAAAGGCAGTACGCAAAATCATGCTAAGAATCCCCGTTGAAAATAACTTTAAAAATCCATAAAAGTTAAAAAAAAAGAAAAAAAGAAAGAAAGAAAAAGAAATTCTCTAAACAAAATTTACATCATTAGTAAGAAGTTTGAAACCAAATGCCTTTTACGAATACGAATGTCAAAAAATCGTGTCAAAATGAAGAAAGAAAAAATTCAGAGGGCAACATTTACACTAGTGAGCTAAAACATTTGTAGTCCGAATTACCAAAAATTCAAAAAATGAGGAGATAAAATTTGCTACATTTGCTAAAAAGTTTGAAACGGAATTGTTTACTAATCTAAAAAAAAAAAAAAAAAAAAAAAAAAATCTCGGCGAAACAGGAGAAAATCCAAAAATCACTAGAAGGATTTAAAATTAGCTTAATATATGGAAAAATCGCAGGAAAAACAAAAATTGTCAAATGTCGCAGAGGACCAAATATGGCCTTGGTTCAGTCTAACAGGAATTATTTCCTGAAGTCAAAAAATTGGCGGGAAACACAAAAAGTGTAAAAGAATATATTGTAAATTGCTGAAGATAAAATGTAAGATATCCTGAAGTAATAAGGTCAAGTTCTAATATTACGCGTAATCATGAAGAAATCTGGGAGAAGAAACACCTACGGGTTTTGCACAGAAAAGCTCAAAGACATCTAAATGACCTTTAAAAACCTAATACCTAATTAATAGATTACATATAATGGACTACATGTTCAAAATACATTACAAGTAAAATAGTTTTTTTTTTTTTTTTTTTTTTTTTTTTTTAATGAATATATGAGAGGAATCCCCCAAAAGAAAGCTTAATAAGTTTTACGAAGCAGAAGGAGAGTTTTTTTTCTTTTTAATCCTTCGAGGAGGAGGGGGGGGGGGTCAACATTTTTAAGTCGGTCAAATGGGATATCGTTTCGCATGGATTTTTTAAATTCTAAATTGAATGACACCATCTGCAAGTCAGTACAATCAGTTTTTTCAAAGTTACGGCACGTTTTATGAATGAAATTTCAAAAATAATACTTTATTCATATAAAGTAGTTTTTTCCAGTAATAATTGGTGGCCTTTCACCAAAATTTGGAGAAAAGCATCGTTCTGTTACTAAACATGAAAACTCGATAAATCCCACAAGAATAAATCATTACTTTGCTTTTTTCCGGGGGGGGGAATGGAGGTTCATCGAGGGATGGAAATACTTCAACTTTTTAAAAATAGGTGAATTGGGTATCATTTGTTATGTATTTTCAAATTCTGGATCAAATAACATCATTTGAAAGTCCACCGTACGACCATTCTTTATAAAAGTTATGGTAAGTTTTATAAATATTCAATGTTGAAAGTTATATTTTATTATTGAACACAGCTTTGTCATATTTATATCACATTCAAAACCTATTATATCATAGCAAATAATATCAAACTTATTAAACATCCTCAAAACAGCAATAATCAAAATCAGTTCATCAGATTTCTTCAAGGTTAATAATGCTGTCAAAATATCCCATGTATTCATATTTTTTTATTCATAAAACCATTTATGACTTTGCATTCATAAAACCTGCCCAGGAACGTGCCCAGGACCAGGGGCTGGTCCCCATATGTCTAGGTGTACTAACTCTAAAATACTAGTAGTCTTAATATCATCAATAACATGATGTGATTCACGAGTGCTCTTTGCTAAATTACAAACTTCACATGATTCCATTACACCAGATAAATTCTTAAGTCCAGTTACATAGTTTGATTTAGAAAATTTTACTAAGTTTTTAGCATTTAAGTGACAAAAACGACTATGCCAAAGCACTAAGTCATTAGAACAATTATTTAACTTATTTCTAGCAACATAAGCACAAGTTTGATTAGACACACATTTAGCAGCAATACAATAAAATTTGGTTACTAAAGGAACTTTTAAAAATTCAGAATTATCAGGGTTAAAAATTACAGCATTACATCTTTCAAATTTAACTTTAAAATTCTTCTCGGTTATCTTTTTAACAGACACAAGATTTCTTACCATATCAGGAACATAATATACATTTTTTAAGGTGAAAGTTCTTACTACAGTACCATAGTTCACTTGTAAATCAATGTCCCCTAAACCACAAATATCAGCACTTCCTTTAGCAATAGCCGCTTGACTTTTCAGTTCTCGAAAATTGTAGAATAAGGATCGGTCAAAACAAAAGTGATTCGTTGCCGCAGAATCCAAAATGAATTCAACTTCAGGACCATCAGATAACAAAGCAGAAGCAAAGAACGCTTGACTAGGTAGTTGAGAACTAGATCTTGAACTAGGTTTCCTACTTGATCTGAACTGATTTTGTTTTGTTGATTGTGACCAATGTCTGCAATTTTTAATTAAGTGACCCACTTGACCACATCGATAACACTTTCGGGTTTCTCGTTGCACTCTTGAATTCACAACACTAGAAGGATGAACCTTTGATACAGGAGCAGGTGAAAAATTTTTAGAAGACATCAAAGCTGAATTTTTATTTTTAAAAACATCTTGGTCATCCAACTGCTTGTTTTTCAAACGGTCATATTCAGCAAGTAAAAATGGTCGAAGACCTTCCACAGTAAATTCACTATCAGGTAATTGATAAAGACGTGCAATAAGAGTTTCATAAGATGGCGGTAAACTCTCCAAGATTTGAAAAGCAACTTCATCCTTCGGCACACTTTTTCCTGTTTGCTCCAAGTCTCGAACAATCTCTAAAACTTTTCCAATATATTGACACATGGTATCACTAGCTTCAAACTTTACATTCATGAACTTTCTCCGAAGGTGAGCAACCCTTGCTCTTGATGTGGGTTCATAAGAACTTTTCAGTAACTGCCATGCTTCAAAAGATGATTCAGCACTAAAAACTACACTTTTTATTTCTTCAGTTAAACTCAAACAAATGTATGCTAATGCTTTTCTACTTTTCTGCATATATTCATCAAAGTGTTCAATATCTCCTCCATCAGTTTTTGCTTTACCTTTTACACTATCAGAAGTATATTTATCTAAGCCTTGGCTTATCAGCATCATGTCCATACTAAACCTCCATGCTTTCCAATTATCAGCACCCAGTTTAGGGAAAGAGAGGGTTTGTTCAGCCATCTTGTTCATTTTAGCACAAATGAAGCACAAAGAAATAAATGGTAAACAGAGCAACTAACCACGCTCTGCTACCAAATTGTAGGGTCAGTCTAAATACTTCCCCCACAATGTCTAAAGGTCACACTGTTCACCTTTCTAAGTAAACAAAACACTACTTGCATGAAGGCTTAAGTAACTTAACATCTTGAGTAAAAAAAAACAAAGTTTATTAAAAGCCATTATATGAAGGAAAACATGTCAGGAAAATATAAGTACTTTTAAGCATAAACAATTTAACCATATTCAGTTTCTTTAATTTTACTAAGTTGAAAAAGGTGTAGATACTTTCTACAAAAAAACAAACACATTTCCTATGAACTAGATAGAGAGGTACTTACATGTTGAACTGATTTTGAAAATGTTGCTTGCCAAATATATACAGCAGAAAATTATCATTTCAGGTGTTGCCAAAAATAAATAAATAAATTTTAATAAATGAGACACACCCACTGAACAAAATGACATCACCCTGTCAAAATGACATCACCAGGAAACAACAATTCACAAATAAAATGTCAAAAAAGTTAACTTCACCACCAACCATCCAACCACATGCTGAAAAAGGTAAACAAGCATGCATTTTGGCTGTAAGTATTTGACTATTAAATTTTAACCTTTAAAAAAAAAAAAAAAAAAAAAAAAAAAAAAAAAAAAAAATGAATAACTATTAAATAATTAGCAATTGAAAAGAACTTCTAAATTAAAGGAAATTTACACGGTTGGTGGCTACTATAATAATGAGTAATTTTTAAATACTTGCAATTACAGAAGAGCTGGGAAAATAAACAAAAATATAACTTTAACCCTACAAATTCCCCCTTTTCCCAGATCTTCTGTTTAGCCAAACAACCATTTTCTAAAATACAAAAACTTTTCACTAGACAATGCTTTTGTCATAACATCAGCAACATTCCATTTACTGGATACATACTTAAGTTCAAACTTTTCAATATTTTCCTTTACAAAATAACTACGTGTATCAATATATTTGGTTCTTGTATTTTCAATATTATTTTTAGAAAAACTAATGGTACTTTGATTGTCACAATAGATTGTTGGTTTAGTTAAGTTTAAGTCCAAAAATGAAAAATTATCAATTATTCTTGTTAACCAACATAATTCCTTAACAGAGTCTGACAATGCTACATATTCAGATTCCATACTTGATAAAGCAACACATTTTTGTTTAGAAGAATTCCATATAATAGGTACCTGGTCAACAAAAATAACTAAACCACTAATTGATCTACGATCAACCAAGTCCGAAGCCCATGTAGCATCAGTATAAACATTAATATTAAAATTTGAAATTCTAGATAGATTTAAACTCAATTCTTTTGTATCAATAACATATTGGAGAACCTGACACAAATTTCTCCAATGATCCCATGATGGTTTATTAGAAAATTGAGACAAGGCTATAACTGAAAATTGAATGTCTGGTCTACTTCTAGAAGCTAAAAACAATAAGCAACCTATCAACTGTCTATAAGGGACGTCTATTTGTTCCCCCTCATTTGTTAAGTTTAACATTGTTCCTGGTGTTAAAGGTAATTTGCATCTAATTCTAGGAACATTAAAAATTTCTGCAAGTTTTTCAATATATTTAGTTTGATGCAATACATAAGATCTTTCACGCTTCTCGAATTCAACTCCTAGGAAGTTTCTAATCTCGCCTAGAGTTTTTATCTCGAATTTAGATTTTATTAATTCAATTACTTTATTTAATATTTCCTCATTCTCTGCAAAAATAGCTAAATCATCAACATAAACTAGAACTATTACTTTTAATTTATAAACATATATGCAGTTACAATCCAGTACTTTATCAAAACCCAATTCCTTAAAAGTTTTGTCTAATTCATTAAACCATTCTCGCCCAGCCTGGTGGAGCCCATATAATGCTTTGTTAAGTTTCCATACATACTTTTCATTAATTTCCCGAAAACCTTCTGGCTGCTCAAAAAAAATGAATAACTATTAAATAATTAGCAATTGAAAAGAACTTCTAAATTAAAGGAAATTTACACGGTTGGTGGCTACTATAATAATGAGCATGGGTGCAAGTTTTCCGTCCACAGGACGGAATTCCGTCTTTTAAAAGTTCCCGAGGACGGAAGCGGGACGGAAAAATCTCCGACGACGAAAAATGATCGCGAAAATGACGCGTTTTTCGCCAAAAGATCGCAGAAAAAGACAGGATTTTTCATCAAAAGATTATAAATAAAACGTGATTTTTGTCAAACGATCGCGGAAAAAAGCTCCGATTCATTTAAAAGATCGCAAAAAGAACGCGTTTTTCGTAAAAAAAAGAAAAAAAAAAATGCGGAATAAAAGCAATTCCTGCCGACGGATCTCGAGAAAAACGTTATTTTTGTCGAAGAATCGCGAATATGACGCAGTCTGTCAAGGAATCACAGAAAAGACCCGATTTTCATCAAAAGATCGAGGAAAAGGCGTTTTTCGTCAAAAGATCGTGAAAAATGAGACTATTTTTTTCAAAAGATTGCAGATAATATGGAGTTTTCATCAAAGGATTATGAATAACACGTGATATTTGTCAAATGATGGCGGAAAAAAGTTATTTCTGTCAAAAATATCTCAGAAAAAAGCGCTATTTCATTTAAAAGATCGCAAAAGGACGCGTTTTTCGTAAAAAAATTGCGGAATAAAAGCGATTCCTGCCGACGGATCTCGAGAAAAATGTTATTTTCGTCGAAGAATCGCGAAAATGACTGAGTCTTTGTCAAGGAATCGCGGAAAAGACGCTTCCTCGACGACTGTTTTCCTCAAATGATCGTGGAAAAAAACGCGATTTTTGTCAAAAGATCGAGGAAAAGGTGTTTTTCGTCAAGAGAATCGTGAAAAAAGACACTATTTTTTTCAAAAGATTGCTGATAATACGGGATTTTTGTCAAAAAGGTCGCAGAAAAAAGCGCTATTTCTGTCAAAACATCGCAAAAAACGCGCATTTTTCGTTAAAAAATAACAAAATAAATGCGAATCCATGACGAAAGATCGCGAAAATAGCGCTGTCTCTTTCAAAGCATCGCGAAAAAGACGCGATTTTTGTTTAATGATAGCGGAAAAAAACGTTATTTTTGTCAGAATTGCTGAGAAAACGCGATTTTTTGTCAAAGGAGCGAAGAAAAAACGCTAGTTTTGTCAAAGGATCGCGAAAAAGTCGCGAATTTTTGTCAAAAGGATCCCGAAAAAGTCGCGAATTTTCGTCAAAGGATCGCGAAATGTCACGAATTTTCGTCAAAGGATCGCAAAAAACGCAATTTTTGGTCAAAGGATCTCGATAGAGACGCGATTTTTGTCAAAGAATCGCTAAACAGACGCGATTTCTGTCAAAAGATCGTGGGAAAAGCAAATTTCCTCAAACGGTCAGGGAAAAAAACGTGAATCATGCACCTGCATATGTGCTCACTTGGGGGGGGGGGGGGGGGGATTCAAAATATTTTCAGTCCTGGCAAAATTTCAAACTTGCACCCATGATAATGAGTAATTTTTAAATACTTGCTATTACAGAAGAGCTGGGAAAATAAACAAAAATATAACTTTAACCCTACAGTGAACAAAGGGTACAGTGCACATAAGCGCTGGAGTAGTATAAGGGCCAAACGTTTTAATTAAAGAACAAATTACTTTAAAAAAAATCAATAATTTAATTACATTAAAATGTGTTAGGTATATGTTTTTGGTATCTGAATTTTCTTTTCTAGATTTACCTTACACAAACTTATTTATAAACATTCAATTCTTTGTTTAAAAATTTATTACGTTTTATTCTACTTATGCGAGTCCCCTAATAAGTCATTTAGACGGTCATCTGTCCAACTTTTATAAACAAAGGCATACCTCTTGTAAACAATAAAAGGCGCCCGTAATTCACATGGCTGAAAACATGCAACACTATTATCTCACTCTCGTGAAAAAACATAATACATAGTTTTATTACCATAAAGGCTAAATTCTGCCTGTTTCTTATTTTTAAATAGCAATCATCGCCTTACTACATAATTTGTCATAAATAAGAAGAAAATTACTATTTGGAAATACTAGTAAAAGTTTCTCCTACAATAATCATGCCATAAATATAGAGGTAACATAAGAAATATCTTATATAATGCACATGTATCTCACGGTAACAGATATAAAGTCCCTTATGGTTCAGAAACTATTTAAAAATAATTTGCTGCAATAATTTAATTCAGAGTAAATTTAAAATTAGATTTTCACAGGGGCATTCTGTCGTCAAAAGTTTTGCAGATGAAGAAGCCAGAAATCTTAATTACTGAATAACAAATTAATAGCATTAAACAGAGCTGTATAACATAGACGAAAGCGCGCATGCCGTGTGCAGCAACTTTTATGAACTTTGCAGAAAATTTTAGGAAATAAGCAATATTTTGTAACTTTTTTTTTAGTATCAAAAAATAAAACATATTTCCTAAACTTTATGTATTTACTGTTAGCACTAATTGTAGTTAGTGTTAATTGTAAAAGCAGGACCAATTTTTCGAATTTTCCGAAAATTTAAGGCATTTGCTGCCGAAAACTTTAGAAATTAATCAGTCTAAAATTTCAGATAGCACAAGTCGCGAATTTTGGCGAACGCTAGTCGTAAAATATCAATTTCTTCAATCGTTCGCAGAAAAAAACCGTCCAGTTTCTCGAAAATATCATGGAAAACACATGAATATAGTCAAAGTTCTGCGATGAAAGCGCGAAATACCGTCGAAGAGTAACGAAAAACCGCAAATTTCGATGAAGAATAGCGAAAAGAACCCCACAAATTTCAAAAAGGATCGTGAGAAAAATGCGAATTTCGTCAAAAGACCTCGAAAAAATCGCGTAGAAACGCGCATTTCAACAAAGAGCTGCTTAAAAAGCCTTATTTCGTCAAACGATCGCTCGAAAAGCACGAATTTTGAGTAAGGACCACGCAAAAAACGTGAAGACCTCGCAAAGACGAACATTTCGACAAAAAAAAAAATAATATTCGCGAATTTCGTCTAAAAACCGCGCAGAAAACGTGAATTTCATCCCAAGACCGCGTAAAAACATGAATTTCGACCAAGAATCACGTAAAAAAACAAATTTCTTCCATGAATCGGGTAAAAAACGCAAATTTTGTCAAAGAATTGTGTAAAAAACGCTAATTTCATCCATGAATTGCGTGAAATGCACATTTCGTCAACAGATTGCTCAATAAACGCGAATTATGTCCATGAATTGCGTAAAAATGCGAATTCCGTCCATCAGTTGCGTAAAAAACGCTAATTTCGTTCATGTCAAAATAATATAACACATAATTTTATTAAATCTATGTCTGGCATTACATGAGAGGCACACAAGCATGATCTCTTTAAAGAATGAAAACTCGCCGTTTTGTGATGATCATTAAGGGCTTATAATTAATATTTCGGTTAATTAACAAAAAATGAAAAATTTGACTCAGATGCACTGCCATCAGCACCTATCCTTCTCCAAATTTTTAGATCTCTACGTGGTGATCTCTAGGTAGATTTTTTTAGTCATTGCAAATACATGCAAAGTAAAAACAAACTTTTTTCTTTTCTTTTCATTCTTTTAAATGCAATCTATTATTAATTTATTGAATTATTTTCTCCGGGATAGTGAAATTTAATCGTTACACAGGATTCTGAAACATATTGTTTCCTTTTTCACAGATTTTAGTATGTTACGAATTTTATTTACATGTCTGATATCTTTCTCTTTTTTTCAAATCATTTAAGCATGCTTGGAACCAGAAATTTTATTTAATAACTGAAATGAAATAAGATCTGTATAAAAAGAAGACACATTTTATTAAATAAATACTGATCGGTTCTGTAACAAGAACCGTCTAAAACAGAGTAAAATTTAGCAGCTTATAACAGTGTAATTACGGTGACCTAAAAGAGTAAGTAATTGGTGACGTTGTGACAGTGTAGTATAAGACATTAAAGAAACTATTTTTCAGTAAAATCAGGCTAACGTTTATTGACGAAAAATAAATGTAAGTTCAAATAAAACATATATAAGTCCAGGTGAAAAATATAACAGGCATAATGTGAACGGAAACAAGTTCAGTTAAAATTATTCTAAGTCATGAAATAATATTCAAGTTTAAATGAAAATATGTATAAACTCAGATAAAAATATAACTGGTAAAATGTAAACAGAAAAATAATAAGTTCAACTCTATATTTAACTTAAAATCATTCTATGTATTGAAATAATATTACTTATTGAATGGCATGGCATGGCATATAACAATACTAGGATAGCAATGAAAAACAAAAACAGACTCACTTATGGACGACAGCTATCGACGTATTAAAGAAATTCCAGCAATACGGCACATCTAATAACTCGATGAAAAGTCTTAAGAAAACAGAGTTTTTAACTGAAGCTAATAATGTCCACACATACATATGATGACTTGATTAAAACAAACACAAATGGGTTACTACTGCTAATGAAATGAAACACCGGCGAAATTGATAAAACCATATTCAAAATCAAATGTCCAGCAATGGATTTAGCATAATTACTCAATTAGATGTTAACTTTGAAACTTTTAAAACTGTATGAGTTAAAAAATACATTTCTGAAACTGTATCATATTGACGTTAACATCAATTGTCTAGAGACATAACATCACTTCAAAATCCCCCGCACAACATATCCCAGCCGGCTTTAAATAGCCGCGGCAATTCCGAAACTGGATACGCCCCTCCGAGTTGAGTAAGCGAGCTCCTGACTTGCGACGGAAGAAATGCAAGACCGCCACTTGCGAGATGCGATCCGCGATGCTTGCGGATCGAAATCGAACGGAGCGATAAAACCAGAATGAACGTACCCACGGAAAAGATAAGCGATTGATTTGAACGTGTAAGCAAAAGATCGGAAACTGGATACGGAAGATGGAAGATGGAAAATGCCGGCAAAGGAAAGAAATAGAAGTTGGAATAAAACATAAGATAGTAAGCCATGCCATTTTACAATATTACGATATATATAATTAGAATTATGTATTTTAGAGTGTTAAGGAAGAAAAATGGCTGACAATCGCCCCCCCCCTTAACACTCGTACTTAAAAATAAAATGGATAATTACCAGATATTGAAAAATATATGTATATATAGAATACAGTAAAACATTAGAATATAAACTATCACACTTCGATAGCTACCAGTAAAACAGAAACTTAACATTAACAAGCATAAATGCAACAAATTCAATAACTTCAACATGGTTAATCTAAAACATCAATTTTCAACAATGTTAATAACAATATTCAACAAAAACAACAACTTTAACAATTATATATAACAACTAGATTAACAATTTTTTTTCATTTCATGAAAGTTTAGTTACAATTGTAACTCTAACGAAAGATTTTTTTTCCACGTCGGAAAAGTTCAATAGCAAAAGTCTATAAAAATAACATTTTCCTGAAAAAAAAACCGTGAAAAATTACAATTACCTCGTCACATGCAAGTGACTACGAGTTACCTTTACATGAAAATTTAATATGATGATTTTTCCTTTAGTCTTGACTTGTAACAATATTCAAATGAATTTTAAACAATCATACATTTGCATATTTATCCTGAAAAAGAATGATTATCACATAAACATAAATTCAGGATAATATGAAGAATACGTATACATGAGCTACAATATGATAATACTTTGACAATATATGAAAGACATATGTTATGCAAATGAGAAAATTTCAATAATGAGAATAACAACGATCATGATCGTGATAGCGATTGTGAATTATGATTATGATAGTGACATAGTTAAATGACTGTGACTGTGAGCGCTCACATGAAAGACAACACAAAAAAAATAATAATATGCTTAAGCTTTTGAAACGATATACATTTGCAAATGATTTGGCCAATTTCAATATGGAAAAAAAACTTGTTATATATACTCTTAATGCGAAAAGAAAAAAAAATTTTCATATTTACATATGCAATAAAACAAAATACAACTCGATTTTCAACACCTCGGACGGGACCTATGTGACATTTCCATTATACAAAAACAGGGACTTACAGACTTAAAAAAAACGATGCCCGCGACAGGCCTTCCTGTGATCAGAACACTCAAGAAACGCCGCTACCCCCTGCAGACCACTCTGGCTATTTACAAGGGCACCTCACGAGACGTTTTTCGAGGCTGCTCGGGTCCCGGAGGATGAACGATCCTGAGGTCTGACCACATTCCAGCGGGAGTTAAATTGTCCGCGATGTTGGAAATGAGGGTATATCAAAACCTATGAAATGACATTATGAAAACATATGCATATGAAACAAATATGAAATAACAAGAGTATAATCACATATTCAAACATTTTTTAAAAGAAAAATACTGAAATATACAAAAATTTCAGTTTAAAAAAAAAATGCTAAACTTCAATGTTTAACATGAAAAAGTTAAACAAGCATCTTAATGCTTGACACAAGTTCAAAGGAGGAGGAGTTTTTTTTCATAGCATTTAAATATTATGTATATATATATATAAATTACTTATAACTAAAAATTACATCAATAAATTTCTTAAGATCAAATTTTGTTAAAGGTTTAGTGAAAATGTCTGAGAGATTAGATTTACTGGCTACGTGTTTAACGTTAAAAATCTCCTGGTTTAAAAGGTCTCTGACAAAAAATAATTTTACGTCTATGTGTTTCGTTCTGTAATTTTCAATGGGAGACTTAAGAAAATCAATGGAGGCCATGTTGTCTACTAAAAGTGTTGGTTTAATTTGTGGACCTGTAAAAATACGTTTGTCATAACATTCAGTTATGATCCTACTAAACCATAGAAGCTCTTTAGTTGCTTCTGTTAAAGCCACAAATTCTGATTCCATAGTAGACAAACAGACAGATTTTTGTTTAAAGGCTCTCCACATGATAGGAGCTTTGTCTAACATTAGTAGTTGACCCCCCATTGATGTCCTGTCATCCCTATTAGCGGCGAAATCCGCGTCGGTGTAAGTTATTAGGTTTATGTGGTTGCAAGGTAACCTCAGTTTATAGTGTTTTGTGCTTTGGACGTACCCTAAAAGCTTCAGGAGACCATTCCAGTGAACAATCCCAGGATTGCTCTGGAATTGGCTGAAGATATTTACAGCGTATGAAATATCAGGACGTGTCCTGCTGGTTAAAAATGAAAGGCAGCCCAAAACACTTCTATATGGATATTGTAACATTTCCTGGGTTTCTGCTTCGGTTTGAGGACATTGTGACTTGGAGTATACCGTGCCTTTAGTTATAGGGAGTGATGTAATGGGAAAATTGAATTCTTTAAACCTTGTACAAATATCATCAATATATTGCCTTTGATGAATTGAAACAGTGCCATTCCCATCCTCCTCAAATTCAACACCAAGTAATTTACGTGTTCTCCCCAGGATTTTTATGTCAAAATGTTTAGTTAAAAGAGTTAAAACTTCATTAATATGTTTCTGATGGTTACTTAATATTACAAAGTCATCCACATAAAGTAATAAAACAACATAATTAGAGAACGAGTAGACGCAGTTACACCACTCTAACTTTTTAAAACCAAGAGAAATTAAAATCTTATGTAGTTCATAAAACCAAACTCGTCCACTCTGGTGGAGACCATAGAGGGCCCTCTGGAGTTTGCATACTAAATGTTCTTTACCCTTCACCTCGAACCCTGATGGTTGTTTCATGTAGATATTATCAGTAAGCGGGGCGTACAGATAGGCACCTTTTACGTCACACTGAGTGTGGATCCATCCGAGACATGAGACAAGGGCTGCAAAGAAAAAGCGTATTAGACTGAAATTAACTACGGGCGAAAACGTCTCATCATACGTTGCACCCCTGACTTGTTTGTAGCCTTGTGCTACAAGTCTCGCTTTATACCTTGCAACCCGTCCCTTGTCGTCTCGTTTGATGGTGAATACCCATCTGCAGCCTAGTGGTTCGATGTTGGGTGGTAGAGATGTTAGTACCCATACTTGTCTTTTGTTTATAACATCTATCTCTTCCTGCATGGCTTGTCTCCAGAGTTCCCACTGAGGTGATTTTAATGCCTGCTTATATGTGTTAGGTATGGCGTCTTCTAGTCAGGAATTGGTTTTATGAGTGTTAGAGAAAGAGGTGTGTGGAGGTGTGTAACCAGGACTTGAACTAGGGCTAGGAGTGGACTTTACAATGCCTTGGTACTTATTGCTTCCTTTAAAACTGAACAGTGATGGATTAAATTTGATACCATTAGAATGACAGTAATCTCTTACTTCCTTCAATGATCTCAGACGTTGAGTTTCACCCAACTCGTAATAGTAGACGTCGGTTCTCGATTTGTCAGGCCTAGTTACAGGCTTACGGAACCAGACGGCTTCCCTGAGAGTTCTAGTAAACTCCTCGCCATCCTCGTCACTGTCATCCTCAGATGGGTGTGAGGAGGCAGAGTCTGAAGATTCAGAGGTACTTGGTCTAATACTTTGAGTGGGTGGTGCTTCAGAAGTAAAACTGTCAGGTTGAAGGTCAGTTAAAGGATCTATTTCAGGTGGTTCAGAACTTAGTATGTAAGAGGGTCCCAGGTCGCTTCCGTTGCGCTGCTCCGAAGTTGTAAATGGGTTTGTGCCTATTGAATAGCTAGGACCTTGTTCACTGTGTTTGGGGATACTTGTGGATACAGATTCGTCACCAAACCTAACATTTATTGTCTCTATTATTTTATTGGTTTCGGGAATCCATACCCTGTAGCCTTTTGTAGACATTGCGTAACCCACTAAGACACCCTTTTTAGCCTTCGGATCGAATTTAGAGTTTCTTTGTTGTTTAGGTACCCCCACATATGCCACCGTACCAAAAGGTCGTAAATGTCTGATGGATGGTTTATTACCACAATAATATTCGAAAGGAGTTTTTTTCTGGGTTTTGTGACATATTCGGTTAAGAGTGTATGCTATGTATAAGACAGCTTCAGGCCAGAATTTGAGACTAAGTTTACTTTCATTGAGTATTGAGCGAGCCCCGTCCATTATTGTTTGATTTAAACGCTCTGAAACTCCATTTTGCTCAGGAGAATATACGTTGGTAAACTCATGTTTTATGCCATTGTCTTCAAAGAATTTAGTGAATGCTTCATTATCGAATTCCCGCCCATTGTCGCTACGAACCTCTTTTACTTTGGTACCTTAAAATCTTTCTGCTCTTTTTACGTGGTTAGTAAATACTTTAAATACCTGTGTTTTACTGCATAAGGGGTATACTGACACTTTGCGAGAGAAGTCGTCTGTTATAGTTAGGAAATACTTCTCCCGGTTTCGCCCTGTTATTTGTGTTGGACCCCACAGGTCAGTGTGTAGCAGTTCTAGAGGTCGTTTAGATCTTATTTGGTTTATTGGGCGGAATGATGTTCGTCTGTGTTTATTAATTTTACATGTTTCACATTCAAAGTCTTTACATTTAATGGGTGGTAAGCCCCTAACGCCATTACATTTTAAAGTATGTTCCATTAATGTGGAACTGATGTGCCCAAGGCGTCTATGCCAGAGTTTAAAATCATCTTTTTGAACTGTTGAGGCTTGGAAACGTACCCGTTTAGGATTTTGATTACGGTTAGTTTTAGGGTCTTTATTTCTATTTTTATGGTTAGGATCCGGATAGAGGCAGTAAATGCCATCTTTAAGAAAAGCACGAAAAAGTGTGCCAGAATCCCGATATGCCTTGACCCTTCCCTCGCCTCCTTTGAACTTGGCACCCATTTTATCAAGTCTGGGACCTGAAATTAAATTATGTCTAAGACTAGGACAATACATGACGTCGCCGAAGCGAACCATTTCCCCGTTTATTTTTAAATCCACTAAACCGGTGCCCTCGATAGGGAAAGTAGCACCGTCAACTGCAACAGCCAATTCCTCATTTTTTAACGGTTTAAACTTAACATATAAACTTTTATCTTTACAGAAATGGTGGGAGGCACCTGTGTCAAAGACCCAGGCGTCTCCACCACATTTTATGTTACTTAAATTAGATTGTATGAGGTAATTTACCTGGCCTGTTGTCTTACGTTGACGTCTGTTGCGAGGCACATCTTTTCTGGATCTATGACCATCAGACTGGACACGGACAGGACTGGATATGGAAGAGTCCTTCGATGAATTTCTGGAAAAGGAGGAGCCTCTGGACAAAGAAGAATTTCTGGAACTGGAAGAGTCTCTAGGCATCATGGAATTTCTGGAACTAGAGCTGAGACAGGATTCCTGGCGGGTGACTTCAGGCACTCTACACTGGCTCTGTAAATGTCCTCTGCGTCCACATTTGTGACACCGACCTTTGAACTTAGGCTTAAAGGAACACTGCTTTGAGGAACGGGCTCTGGAGAAATGAGACTGCACAGCTTCTACTCTGTCATCCTCACGTAGTTTGATACGGGACTCTTCAGCGACTAACTCTGTAAGAACACTTTTAAACGTAAATTGGTCGTCTGGCCATCGCAGAATCCCTTGCACCATGTTGTCGAATTTCTTCGGGAGCCATCTAAGTAATTGAAAGGTAAGGTAGGTTTCTTTGATTGGCTCATTTATTGCAGCAAGTTGGTCGGCAAGTCTTTGGAGACGAGCTGCAAACATATCAACGGGCTCTTCAGGTTGTATCTTACAGGAAAGAATTTCGCCAAATAATTGCATATGGCGTGCCCGGTTATCAGGTTGAAAATGCAATTTTAGTTTAGTCCAGGCTTCATGAGGGTCGTCGATATTCTCTATGATTCTTCGGAATTCATTCTCAACATTTAGATATACAATGGATAAGGCAGACCTGACTCTGGATTGATATTCTTTTGTAGCTACAGAGTCACTTCCATCAGGAGCCTTTTCAGTGCCATTAACAATGCTCCACGCATTTTTATCTAATAGTAGATACTTTACGTCTGCTGCCCAAGTTCCATAATTGTGAGAATTAAGTTTTGTTATGCACACCTGTATGTTAGCCATGGCCATGCTTTAACCATAAGATATTACAGGAGAAAAAAAAAATTTTTTTTTTTTTTTTTTTTTTTTTTTAATTAATGTACTTAGTAGTCAGGTTGTACATAAACAAAAAATTTTCTATTATAAGTTATCCAAAAAAACCTTTTTGTAATTCATATCGATAGGAAAGAAAACAATACATATAGCCTTCAAAAAAAATTTTATATTGCGGCCCCCCCCTCTAAAATGACTCGGAGGTCCAATGGCCGCATACTACAAACAACTGTCAAAAAATTTTGAAATGTCACCAATTAGGTTATGGCCGCCGTAAAGGGTTTAAAAGCGTATTCGCTTCCGGCCCATAACCCGTGATCGGTTCTGTAACAAGAACCGTCTAAAACAGAGTAAAATTTAGCAGCTTATAACAGTGTAATTACGGTGACCTAAAAGAGTAAGTAATTGGTGACGTTGTGACAGTGTAGTATAAGACATTAAAGAAACTATTTTTCAGTAAAATCAGGCTAACGTTTATTGACGAAAAATAAATGTAAGTTCAAATAAAACATATATAAGTCCAGGTGAAAAATATAACAGGCATAATGTGAACGGAAACAAGTTCAGTTAAAATTATTCTAAGTCATGAAATAATATTCAAGTTTAAATGAAAATATGTATAAACTCAGATAAAAATATAACTGGTAAAATGTAAACAGAAAAATAATAAGTTCAACTCTATATTTAACTTAAAATCATTCTATGTATTGAAATAATATTACTTATTGAATGGCATGGCATGGCATATAACAATACTAGGATAGCAATGAAAAACAAAAACAGACTCACTTATGGACGACAGCTATCGACGTATTAAAGAAATTCCAGCAATACGGCACATCTAATAACTCGATGAAAAGTCTTAAGAAAACAGAGTTTTTAACTGAAGCTAATAATGTCCACACATACATATGATGACTTGATTAAAACAAACACAAATGGGTTACTACTGCTAATGAAATGAAACACCGGCGAAATTGATAAAACCATATTCAAAATCAAATGTCCAGCAATGGATTTAGCATAATTACTCAATTAGATGTTAACTTTGAAACTTTTAAAACTGTATGAGTTAAAAAATACATTTCTGAAACTGTATCATATTGACGTTAACATCAATTGTCTAGAGACATAACATCACTTCAAAATCCCCCGCACAACATATCCCAGCCGGCTTTAAATAGCCGCGGCAATTCCGAAACTGGATACGCCCCTCCGAGTTGAGTAAGCGAGCTCCTGACTTGCGACGGAAGAAATGCAAGACCGCCACTTGCGAGATGCGATCCGCGATGCTTGCGGATCGAAATCGAACGGAGCGATAAAACCAGAATGAACGTACCCACGGAAAAGATAAGCGATTGATTTGAACGTGTAAGCAAAAGATCGGAAACTGGATACGGAAGGTGGAAGATAGAAAATGCCGGCAAAGGAAAGAAATAGAAGTTGGAATAAAACATAAGATAGTAAGCCATGCCATTTTACAATATTACGATATATATAATTAGAATTATGTATTTTAGAGTGTTAAGGAAGAAAAATGGCTGACAAATACTAGTTCAAAATTAGTATTAGAATTAGTTTTGAACTAGTATTACTAGTTCAAAAATCTTTATTCGACTTGGTAAAAGCTCAAGACGGATGGCAACTATGCATTTACAGATATTCATTGTTTTATTTTTTGATAAAGTTTTTTTTTGGAGACGAGGAGGGGGGGGGGTTATAGTGCCCCAACTGAAGTTGTACACACAGGCGCTGAATGCTGCTGGCACGCCCCTGAACCTGCCAGAACGTTGTAATGTATAACTAACTGCATCGGCTTGCGGAAGTATCATTCGATTCAGAATTGAAAAATTCATAGCAAAACATTCTACAGTACGTTTTAATTAAAGAAAATAATTTAATTATAAACCAGAGTAAAAATGCGCCCTTATCCCCAAACACCTTAAAACAACTTTTTTCAAGGAAGGAGGGGGGGGGGGTCATCAAATCTTCTTTTTTTTTTTTTTTTTTTTTGTCAAAACAAAATTTTTTTCAAAATGCCGTCCTTTTACGTTGCGCCCTGAGGCGGTCGCCTCACTTGCCTCACCCCTGGCGCCGGCCCTGCATATGACCTGAAGGAGGAAGTCACGTGAGGGGGAGTTGCCCAAGACAGGAGTTTGAACTATTTATATTCCCGGCGGAACTTTCGCTTTTCAACTTTGACGGCGGCCAGTGTTGACGTGTTTGGAGCCCAGTAGCAGAAAGTTATGGTTGTGTCTGCGACAACAATGCAACAGGATAAAAATTGTCTGCGGCAGGGCGCAGACAATTATGACACATAAGAAAATAATGTTATAATTTTCTTATGTACATTATAAATATAGTTCTTACTGATTAATATTATAAAGAGACAACTACATTCCAATTATAATATAACCTGAATAAGTAAATAGTAAAATTAATATCTTTTGAAGAATTAGATTAATAATGAATACAAAAAGTGGTTCTTTAAGTTTGAAGTTAAGGCTAAATCTATTTAAAATTAAATTGATATATAGTGTGCTTCTATTGAAAACAATGTTTAGTTTCTTACCTTGCCTAAGTATTCAAATCTATAGAAGAAATAAATACAATGATATTAAAGAAAAAAAATCATTTATCTTGTCACAAGTGAAATAGTGATAAAATGAAGAAAACAATTCCAATTCCATTGAACAGTAGATGCTTACAGCTTCCTTAAATCCTAACATTTATTTACTTGTTAAATCACAATAAAATGTTAAAATAAAATATGTTATAATAAAATGTTGAAATGTGCTAAATTTTTTTTTCAAAAAAAGTTAACAAAAATCAGTTAAAATATCAAAATTTATTCAATAAGGCTGCTTTAAAAATTTAAAGTCACTATTTCTTTACCATAAAGTGCATATGTTATAGTTTTATAGCAGTGATACCTTGAAATACCAAGTAAATATTATGAAAAAGAAATAGAAAATTCTGAATGATAATTTTTATAAATACACTGGATGTTTATCTAAAATTTTGTCAAAATTTGCAGTGCTAATTTATGGTCAAATAACGAATTTTGGTGAAAAAAAAATAAATCTTGGAACAGGAAAATCAGTTTTTGAGAAAGAAAGATAATAAAAAGTTTGTAGCAGTAAAAACAAGAATTTTGTAGTAAAAAAAATACTTTTTTTGCGCTTTTTAATGAAATTTCATTTTTTTCGTGATTATTTGACGAAATATGCAGCTTTTTTGCGATTTTTTGACGAAATTTACCATTTTCTCAAGATTTTTTGACGAAATGCCTTTTTTCGAAAACTTTTGTCAAAATCTGTCATTTTTTCGCGATATTTTCATGAAATCTATCTTTTTTTACGATCTTTTGTTGAAATCTGTCTTTTTTTGTGATTTTTTGATGAAATCTATCGTTTTTTTCGAGATCTTTTGATGAAACACCATTTTTTCACGATTTTTTAAACGAAATTTAATGTTTTTTTAATGCCTTAATGATGAAATCTCTCGTTTTTTCGCGATATTTTAACGAAATCTGTCGTTTTTTTGCGATCTTCTGACAAAAGATTCCGTTTTTTCAAGTTTTTTTTGACGAAAGATTCCATTTTTGACAAAATTAGCCTTTTTTCCGATTTTTTAAACGAATTTTACAATTTCTTCGCGATATTTTTCACGAAATCCGGCTTTTTTTCGAGTTTTTTTGTCAAAATTGTCTTTTTTCCGCAATTTTGGATGAAATCTATCTTTTTTTACGATCTTTTGTTGAAATCTTCCGTTTTTTGCGATTTTTTGATGAAATCTATCGTTTCTTCGCGATCTTTTGATAAAACTTACCGTTTTTCACGATCTTTTGATAAAACTTACCGTTTTTTCGCGATTTTTTAAAAGAAATTTCTTGTTTTTTCATGACTTATTGATGAAATCTGTCTTTTTTTTCGCGATCTTTTGACGAAATCTGTCGCTTTTTCGCGATCTTTTGACAAAAAATTCCGTTTCTTTTCCAGATTTTTTGACAACAAATACCATTTTTATGCGCGATTTTTTGGCGAAATTAGCCGGTTTTTACGATTTTTTAAAGAATTTTACTATTTTTTGACGAAATCTGCCATTTTTTCGCGATTTTTTGTCGGAACCTGCAGTTTTTTGCGATATTTCGATGAAATCTGTCACTTTTTCTTGCGATCTTCGGATGAAATTTGCCGGTTATTTCGCGTCCTGTACACGTTTTTTTTTTTTTTTTTTTTTTTTTTTTTCTTCTCCCAAATAATTACGTTTTTTTTCTTTTCCAAGTTGGCAAATTTGTCTGCAAGGACAAAAATAAATCTGCGACGCACGTCGCGCGTCTCGCACTTTCTGCTACCGGGGTTTGGAGCATGTCTTTTTAGTGGAGATGTCCTTTTAAAAGTGATAATAAGAAACATGAAGCGATGAATATTCTGAGGAAAAGTAGTGGATTATATTTTAATGTTTTTATTAAAAACTAAAAATAGATTTTAATTGGAATTTGAATATTTTATTACGACTGCTACTATTCTACTGTGGACTTAGTCACGGAGCTCGTATTAGAAAGATGGAACCTTCAGAGCGGGATGCTTGGCTGTAGAAATTAAGACCATGTGAAAGTGTAAACATGGGAGGTCAGCCACCGGCAGTAAAGGTTCAGAAAAGCTCTTTTTCAAATCTTTTTTAAATAATTTTTCAAAATGTTTTTAATCTCTCTTCTTTAAAGTCTTTTTCAGTCTAGTTTTAAGCTGATGTCTTTTTTAATAAATCTGGCCAACTCATTCAGTTAATAAGTGAATCTCTTTCTATGAATGTTGTTAGACGGTTCCAAAGGAACCGGAAAATATTTCTTTCCATCTCCGCGTCACGATATCGATATAGGCAATGGTGGTCTGGGATCTAGGACATGGACGACCATGCCAGGTACCTAGAGTTGTTTATTGGCGGTGACGCGTGAGATTCTTTTTGCCTTTCTATCTTTCCTGACTCCGAAAGTCGGTAACCGCTGCGTAGTTCGTTGGAAATTAACTTTCTAGATGGGAGGTTCACTTAGTTTTTCTTTTTCTCCTTCCTCCAAACAGGTGTTGTGGCAGAACACTAGTTTAGGAATACACACTTAGTGGCAGGAAGTGTTATATTAGGGAAATACTAAAGTGGCAGTTTAGTGTTTCGAGGAGAACAGTAAATAATAGAGTTGGCTTGACTAAGGTATTTTTGATAAGTCTTTGGGAGAGAGATTTAACATGTAAAACTTAAATAGAATATTTAGATTTTGTTTTGGTCTTTAAAGTGACGTCGGCATGTTTTAAATGTTTGGTCAATATGATGGACTGGGATGGATTGGATTAGGTGTTTTTAAACAGGTTTTCACTTTAAATAGGTATTATATTTTTTTTGACAATTTAAATTAACATTTTATATATTTAAAGTAAATTAAATTGAAAGTTAAATTTGATTTAAAGTTAAAATATATTTGCATATATTTTATAATTTGAAATGCCTTATTTTCTTTTTGGTGCTCTAGTTCATTAAATATTGATATAGAGTAAGCAATGGTTGTTGGATTTACATTGTGAAGAACTTATGTCATATTTAAGAAATAGATTTTAAATATTACTTTTTCTGTTTTATTTTTAATGTTATTTAATAAAGTTATTTGTTTTTAAATTTGCTTAGTTATTGCATTAATACACTTTTACATAAAAATCCTTTTTCATAGTTGGGATAAATTTGGTAGGGTTTTCTAATTCAGCTTTCGCTCCACTAGCGTGGAGACTCTGCAAACACTTTTTAACACAATAGTGACACCTATCTTTGGTGTTCACTATCAATGTAATCCCAACGAGGAATCTCGCTGTGCAGAGTTTGGGTGGCATTTTTGGAACATCCTGTATAAAAATAAAATGAAGTATGGATTTATAAGTTATCAGGTTTTAAGACATGTTTAATGATATTATTCATTTTCATTATTATAGTCGATATCTCCATAAAAAATATCCGTTTGCGCGTAAAACAATTTCCATCTAATCTTTTTTTTTTTTTTTTTTTTTTTTTTTTTTTTTTGAGAATTTTAAAAATTAGTTTTTATTGAAACTAGGATGCAAATCATGTTTTACGGTGTCAAAATTAACATGGAAAATACTATAAAAAGCAAAATGCATTAGATGTACATAGTTTTAACTAAAAATATCTGCACATATATTTTTTTAAAATAGTGAAATGTATGGGATTTTCCTACTTCATTTTCTCTTCAATGCAGCAACCTCAAATAACTGTCGCCAATTTCTGACCCGAGGGAAAACGGGGGAAATGTCTGTTTCGTGCAGATTCTAGTGTATTGAGAAGCCGCTGTATATGTCTGTCGACCGGGGGTTGGAACCACCAAAACTGTCTGCCAACTGAGGAAATATCTTCTGGTAGTTACCCAAGTAACATATATAAAATTCAGCTTTTATAAAATGACGAAAGTAGAATTTCCTATTATTGAAGTTTAGTGGTTGTCGGTCGAGGGTGATAGGAAATAGACCCTATGTTCTTGCCACTGTGAAACAATCTTTTGACTGACATTTACTGTAATAAATGTCCTTTGGTGTGAATGTCAGGCCATTCCATCTAGTCACTAATCATTACACATTTTATTCATATAAGACTTAAATTTACAGCATATAATTACAATAGTCATCTTTATTTACAATTCAATATAATTTAAAGTAAACTTACCTTTTGTAATAGAAGTCTCATTTTTTAGTTAATTGTTGTCCATAAGCTAATAATTGTTTGTTGAAATAGAACATTCATTTAGTAATGGCATTTTATTCCGCTCTTACATTTCATCTGAGCTTACAGAATATATTCAGTTATATGAGACTTTATTTCTAAATCTAAATACTTGGAGGCCAGAAGAAGATGTCCGCCATTGACGTGAGTACATTGACCCGGAGAGATGTGATAATCAGCGATGTTATGAGATGTTCGGGTAGAAGGAATCCTGTGAATTGGACTTTAACCTTCCCCTTCTTGAGTAAAGTTCGGCTATTTTCTCGTAAGGAATTGCTGTGGTTTTTCTCCTCGGTTTTTGGTCGTGGACTATTTGGAACTCTATTGACGGATGCATATGCCTTAGATACATTCTTTGGAACTGAAATCATTTTTTCAGTTTTTGACTTAGCAAGCTCCAGTTCACTTGATAAAGACAATAAAGGACTTATAAAGTGTTTTTTTAAATATTTTTCTCACAGATAAGTTTAACTTTGGTTTATTATTTGTCTTGATATATTTTATTTTACAATATACTTATTTATATATTTGGTTTATGGATTTAATAGAAAGAAAATATTTTTGTTTTAAATATGATTCGATTAGAGATACCATAGAATATTTTTGTTCATATTTGTTTTATATTTTATGTTTATTTTATTTTACGAACTAATAAATGTTAATTGTTAAGTTTTAATTTTGCATGTCATTATTTCATTTGATTTGAGTTTAATTTTGATTAAACATTTAATTATATATTCATTTGGGCATTTCGTTAAAAATTAAATTTAATTACTTATGGGGTTACAAAATCAGCATTAACGCTGACACTGGTTTTGACGCGACTCTGCTAAACATTCAACCCCGATGGAATTGTGTTTCAATTCCATCAGAGGGTTGGAACCACAGAAAGTGTCTGCCAATGGAGGACGTGATTTCTAACATCATTCCAAAGGAAATATAAAAAAATTACGCTTTATAAAATGACGAAAGTAAGTTGGTATTTTTTACACCTTTGCTCCCTGGTCACTGCCAAAGCCACCATGATCCAAATTTCATAATTACCCATCGTTCCTATCTTTGTTGGAAGACTGCTCTGAGAAAGTTTCAGCTTTTATAAAATGACGAAGGTCTGCCAGTCATGGGCTCTTAGACTATTACCTACATGAGTAGTTTAATTCATATTTTTTTCAAAAAATTCTGAGTATGCCCCCAATGGAGACCTTCCTTGTAAGAATACATTTTTATTTATTATTTATGGGAAAGTAAAATTGCATAAATTAGGTACTGTTCTATTTGACAAATACCATTTCGAGCCAAGTGCAATGCAAATGTTGGTCTGAAAGATAGAGAAGTTGCCTTCAGAGGTAAATTATACACTAGGCTGAGTAGGCTGAAGCCTAAGGTCCCAAAAGGAAAGGGGCCTCCAATACTAAGATTTTTTTTTTCTGGTTTATTTCTTCATATTGGCCTGATAGTTAATGTAAAAATGAAATGATGTACAATATTCTTTGTTGAATGCATTCATCATTTATAGAATTTTGAAAATTATTAAAATGTAGATTGTATTCAAAATGCTACTCCATTTATAATTTCTTTTATTTCCATAAAAAGTCTTGAACTTTTTTGGATTGCAATTTGTAACAGATTTTTATAGAACCACCGCAACCAGAGTATGGTTTTGTAAGTAACTCTGAATAAATTTTTTTTAAAGAATTTTTTTAATTTTAATCAAATTTTTTGCCCAGTTTTGCTTCTTAGTTTTTAGCAGCCTGGGTGGTCACCTGAACTCCTTTCCCCCCATCCTAAGGGATGCCCTAGATTTACAAGGTTTGGGGTATCCTAAATGTGATTTTTTTTTTTCTGTAAAATTTTATGAGTGTATTATAATGCAAGAACTAATGCACAAATTTAAAAGAAACTTTATACTATTTCAGTAAAACCAGTCTAATGATAACTAGATACTGATACCTATTGGATTTTGCTGGTAATCTAGAAGAAAATGTAATGCCAGGAAGAAAAAAGTCTTTTAAGTAAAATGGAGTTCTTAAAGTGCACTGCATTTTATATCATTCGAAATTCAATATTAAAGTAGTGTTCATTCTAGGCCATTTTTGAAGGGTGCAGCACCCTGCCCTTTTCCAAATTTACAAAATGCACCCTGCCCTTTTTAAAAGCAGTAAAATTCACCACTGGTTTTATCTAAAGATTTTTAATAAATATTTTTTTAATTCCACAGTATTTCTAAGTTTGTGTGCCCAAAAATGATAGTTTTTTTCATTTCTTTAAGAAAAAGAACATGTAACTATTCAATCATGTTTCAATTTAATTGTATTTATAATTTTTATATAAAATCGTTCGAAGTTATTATTTGATTTATCATACTTAAAAGTTATGTATTTTCCCGCTTTCTTTTTTGCCCTTCTAAAGGGCAAAAACAAATTTTTTCTTGCAAAAGTGCCCTTTTCCTCTGCAGTAGTGCCCTTTTTAGAGAATAGCACCATGCCCTTTTTATTTCTAGAGTGAACTTTAATTAAAGTGAATTATTGAAATAGTTCTTAAGTTTAAGGATTCAGAACTTGATTTAAATGTAGGGATTCTTACAATATATATATATATGGGGAGGGGGATTTTAGACAATTTCCTGATTCAAATAAACAATTGCCTATTGTAGGGATGCACAACCTGTGGCCCGCGGGCCAAAAGTGGCCCTCGATAGCTTAACGTGTGGCCTGCGAACTTCGTCAATTTACAACAAGAAAAAATTGCAATTTTTGTGCAAAAGTCACAGAAAAATATCGTAAATTTCTACAATTTACCACGGAAAATATAAAATTTCATCAGTCACTTAAGAATCGCAAATTTCGTAGATTGAGCACGGATAAATCGCGAAATTCATTGATCAAATGCTGAAAAACCACACACTTCGTCCATCAGGTATGAAAAAATCGCAAATTTTGTGCATGAGGCTCGAAAAAAATAGCAAATTTAGCCGATCGGACACGGGAGAATCGCGAGTTTTGTCGATCAGGCACAGAAAAATAGCGAATTTTGTCGGTCGGACGTGAAAAATCACACATTTCATTGATCGGACAGGAAAAAATCGTCAGATTTGTTGATGATGCACGAAAAAATTGCAGATTAAACTCATCGGTTATGGAAAAATCACATGTTTTCTCAGTTTATTGCGTGAAAAAAATGCTAATTTCGTTGATTGAGCTCGAAAAAATCACAAATTTGTGATGATGCGTGGAAAAATTTTAAATTTCGTTGATCAGCTGCGAAGGAATCGTGAGTTTTGTAAGTTTATCAGGAGAAAAATTGTGCGTTTAATCTTGGCGCATAAACAAAATGCAGATTTCGTCAAAATTAGTTTAAAATCGAGAATTTCACTGATTGAGCTCGGAAAAAATGCAGATTTTATCAGTTAAAAGCGAAAAAATTGCAAATTTCATCGATCGGACATGGAAAAATCACAAGTTTTATTGATCAGGTTCCGAAAAATTGTAAATTTCGTTGGTCGGACATAGGAATATCGTGAATTTTATCGATCTTACGCGGAAGAAATGCAAATTTCGTCGATCAGGCGAAGAAAAATCGGAATTTCATCGATTGGATCCGCAAAAATCTCAAATTTTGTCGATCAGGTTTGTAAAAATTGAGAATTCTGTCGATAAGATTTGTAAATAACGAGAAATTCGCTTATTTGGTATGGATGAATTGCGAATTTTATCTATCATGCGAGGAAAAATTACGAAATTCGTCGATCAGCTTTGTAAAAATCGCGAATTTCAGCGATCGGCTTCGTAAAATTCGCGAATTTTGCTGGTCAGGCTCGGAAATATCATGAATTTTCTCGATCGGCTACGAAAAACGCAAATTTTGACGATCAGGCTCCAAAAAACCTCAAATTTTGTCTATCAGCTTTGTAAAGATTGCGAATTTCATAAATCGACAGCGAAAAATCGTGAATTTGCAGATCGGCTTCATACAACATTACTAATTTTCTTGATGAGGACGGAAAATTTGTCAGTTTTCTCAATAGGCTTGCTAAAAATCGCAAATTTCGTTGATCATGCGAAGAAAAATCGAGAATTTCACCGATCGGCTTTGTAAAAATCATGAATTTCGTCCACCAACTTCCTAAAAATCAATAATCTCGTCGATCACGGGCAGAAAAATTGAAAATTTCTCTGATCAGCTGCGGAAAAATCGCGAATTTTACCCATCATGTGAAGAAAAATTCGCGAAATTCGTCGATCGGCTTCGGCGAAATCGCGTATTTTGCCGATTGGCTTCGTAAAAATCGCGTATTTTGTCGTTCAGCCGCAGAAAAATCGCTAGTTTTATCGAGCAGGCGAAGAAATATCACGAATTTTGCCGATCAACTTTCTAAAAATTGCAAATTTCGTCAATCGGCTTCATAAAAATCACGAATTTCGTCGATCGGCTTTGTAAAAATCACGAATTTCGTTGACAGGCTTTATGAAATTTGTGCATATTGTCGATTGGTTTTGTAAGAATCGCTAATTTTCTCGATTGGTATCGTAAAAATCATAAATTGTATTGATTAGGTACGGAAAGATCGAATTTTTCTCGATCAGTTTCGTAAAAATGGCGAATTTTGTCGATCACTTTCGTAAAAAGCCTAAATTTGGTCGATCATGCATGGATAGCTGCAAATTTTGTTGATCGGGCGTTGAAAAATCGGGAATTTCAGTGATGAAGCACGGAAAAATCTTGTTGATCGGCTCCTTCCCTCTCCTTCGTTCATAAAGTTCACATTTTTTTTAACACTTTTAATGAAACAAAATTTTCTCTCCTGAATAAAGTCAAGGAATATTATTACATCTTATGATTAATCCTTGCTATATCTGTTATGTATACAAACATAAAAACTGCTGATATATCCTTACCAAGTGAATTGGATATTTTGACTGGTTAAGCGAGCCTAAAAGGGTATCCCCAACTTCCTTTGAAAACTTATTATTTTTTATCCAATTATAAACCACAGATAACCTTCGAAAACAAATTCTCTCCATGTTATTGATGTGGCCCTCGACCGCCCAGACGTATTTGTAAGTGGCCCTCCTTTCGAAAAGGTTGTGCACCCCTAGCCTATTGGAATGCAAATCTGTATGCACTTTCTTCATAGACTGACTGATCTTTTTTATATTAATATAGAAAATTTTGAAAAGTGAAAAAGTTGAAAAGAAAAATACCACAAGGACTTTGATGATTCACTTTCTGAAAAAGTATCCCATTCTCTAAAATATAGCCAAAAAATATGATTTGTGGGGTTTTTCAGTTATATTGCACACAAAGAATTTTTTTTATCCCTAAAAAGTACCAAGGTATACTTACACTCAAAAGTAAGTGACAATGTTGCATATGCAACAATAAAGTTGTAGTTAAAGGGGTTCTCAAATTCCCTATTCAACAACGATTCTTTCTGACAGATTTTCAGATTCATTTTTAAATGTAACTATACAATGGACAAGCCTTATTATTAAAGAGATTTGGGATTGAATGTCATTTTTTATTTTTAGGGTTCCGTATCTAAGAAGTAAAAACAGAATCATTATAGGATTATCCTTGTGCCGGTGTCTCTGTCACAGCCATTTTACTCATAAACTTATGGAACATGGGAAGTTCAAATTGGGGAAAGTAATAAAGACTATTGCCTTGCCTATTTACAGATTATTAAACATTCACTAATGTATTTAGGTGAAATGTAGAGGGGCTAATTAAGTTACTTAAATATATATATATCGCATGATCATGAAAGCTTTTGAAATACTGAACTCAAAAATAAGTACCGTATTTACTCGTGTACTCTGGTGTGCAAAATTTAAGGATGAAGGGATTTTCAAGCAATAATTTTCACACAAATATTCAACAGGAAGTAATATAATTCGAATAATTACTATCCCTGCATAACAGCTAGTCCATATAACATCTCATTCAGCTCACACATGGTCACAAGAGTCACAGTCACTACGACAAAACAAAAAATAGGAAATTCCATGCGTCTCTTTTATGAGTCTCAAATGACTACTATATATGAGTCCACTGTCAGGTCACTGCGACTGCTGCTTTGTGACGAGTCACCAGGTGACTTTACAGTGTCGTTTTATTAAGACTCTCATGTGACTGTCATTTGGAGGCTCAATTTCAAAGTCATTGTGAATGTTGCATTATTATAAATAACCAAATAATGACACATTAAAGTCACATGGTGACTTTCTGTCACAAAACTTTGTCAAATGGTAACAGAGACCCTACTGTGAAGTAACCACTGTGAAAAGTGGTGAAAACTCACCATGTGACTTTAATGGGACATTGTTTGACGATTTATCATAATGGACATTCACAATGACTTTGAAATTGAGCCTCCAAATGACAGTCACACGAGAGCCTCAATAAAACGACACTGTAAAGTCACCTGGTGACTCGTCACAAAGCAGCAGTCACAGTGACCTGACAGTGGAGTCACATATAGTAGTCATTTGAGACTCATAAAAGAGACGTATGAAATTTCCTATTTTTTTGTTTCACCGTAGTGACTGTGACTCTTGTGACCATGTGTGACCTGAATGGGATGTTATATGGACTAGCTGTTATGCAGGGATAGTAATTATTCGAGTTACGTTACTTCCTTTTGGATATTCGCATGAAAATTATCACTTGAAAATCCCTTGAAAATTGGCATTTTGGGACTCGTCCTTAAATTTTGCACCCCAGTGTATATCGCACATACATGTATAACGCCAACCCCCCCGTTCTTTACAAGAAAACTAGCGAAATTATTTTATCCCGTATATAACGTGCACCTTAAATTTTATATGCAAATGAATGAATGACCAAATGAGTTTCAGTAAAAAAAAGTCAAAATAAATGATACGTCATACCAAAAAATTAGGTTTTTTTTTTTTTTTTTTTACTTTGACTTATTAAAGAGTGGGTGATGTATTCATAATTAGTGGGATTACTAATTAGCGTAGATGCCACCATTTTTTTATTATTCCGAAGACTGATATCCTGAAACATATGCTTGTCCAAACCAGAAAAGATAGCTAAGAAATCATGTTTTTTTTCTATGAAGTACATTTTCGATTTCATTTTTAAATTTTTTTTTAAATAAAATTTTTGATTGAAAACATGTTCATCTTGGATCAGACTCTAAAATAATTAAGAGATATTGGCATCCATGAAGTAGAATTTAAATATTGTTACTAACGCTGTTGCATAATAAAGTGCAAAGAGTGTTTTTTTTTTTTATTTTTTTTTTATAAAGGTGCAGCAATACTTCTATTAAGTAAGGTTTTTCCAATTTTGCTTTTTTTTTTTTTTTTTTATGAATGCATTTCTTGATTAATATGTATATCTAGTGATTACATCGAGTAATAAAAAACATTCCGTGTATAACACACACCTGTGATTTTTGCCCTAAATTTTTTTAAAAAATGTGTGCATTATACACAAGTAAATACGGTAGGGGAGAGGTGGATTAGTGTGGACATAAAAATTTAATTTAATTTTATAAAATTCTAAGAGCATTTTTAAAATTTTGCAACCCACTCAAATTGAAGAATGATATTTCCTGTTTATTAATATACAGGAAATATGCTGATAAATACAGTTAAACAATAAGAAAATTGGCAATTTTTAACATTGATCCATATGTCCCCACTAATCCCTTGTAGGGGTTAGTGTAGAGAAAACCTAAATATGTTGGGGGCTAGTGTGGGCAGGTAATTTTTTCACAAATATTTCTTAACAATTATTATCTAAACTTCTAAGTTTAAATTACAATCTGAAGGGTTTATGGAGAAAGAAGTAACACCAAGAATCACAAGCTGTATGATTTTTTTAATTATTCCCCATTTTGAATTTGGGAATTATTTTTCATATCAAGAAAAGTAAAATGATGTGCTGAATCTTTTTTTCTGCAGAAATACAACATCATAGACAGTAAAACCATTTACACTTTCAACTCTGCCTACAAAATATACAATATTGCAACATCTAAGAGTTGGTGACAATGGGTTTTGTTTGTAATAATGGAACAGTTGATATTTCTCATACTTCTAACCATCATAGAAAAAAATGTATATTCTATTTTATTGAATGAATTTAAAATTAAGGCTAAATTAATCCTCTAAAAATGCAAAATTGATAAATTGAAACAAAAAAAAAATACAAAAAATACAAAAAAAATTTCAAATTTCTGCTTGAAATGATTTGATGAAAATTTTAATACATATCCTTATTTATATGGAAAATAGTCTTATTTGATGTTTAATATAGTAATTACATTTGTTAGTTAACATACTTTCTGTAAATCTTTACATTATAATAAATTTAGTACTTAAAATGCAAATTATGAAGTACAATAAGCTGTCTACATTAACCCCTAGTAGTGTGTCTACACTAACCCCATGCTAACATTCTGAAGTTATTCTTCAGTTATACTCATTTAACCAATTTTAATATCTTAATGAAGGTTATAGAAATGAAGAAGACAAGTCACACTTGTCTTATCGCAACTTGTTTATTGGATTTAAAATTTAAATTCATTGTGCTGCAAAAATGAAAAAAAAAATCTTATTTTTACTTTTCATGCATGAAATTAAACTTCTTGCAACTATTCAAAAACTTTTCAACCCTTTGCAACTTAATTTTTGCCTAGTATGGAATACGTTGTTGTCAGTTTCTGTAAATTTTTTAGTAATTTTTTCTACATTATTTAAATTGTTATTTTGAATGTCTACGCTAACCCCTTGTCCACACTAACCCCCTTCTCCCCTATATTATATTTTCTTTGATATCATCAAAAATGTAGTGCAAAAATATGTTGCCCTCCATCTGTTTTCAAATATACTGAAACTAAAGTAGAAATAAAGAAGACAAGTCATACTTCTCTTATCGCAACTTTTTTATTGGATTTAAAATTTAAATTCTTTGTGCTGCAAAAATGAAAAAGAAATCTTATTTTTACTTTTCATGCATGAAATTAAACTTCTTGCAACTATTCAAAAACTTTTTAACCCTTTGCAACTTAATTTTTGCCTAGTATGGAATACATTGTTGTCAGTTTGTGTAAATTTTTTAGTAATTTTTTCTACATTATTTAAATTGTTATTTTGAATGTCCACGCTAACCCCCCTATCCCCTATATTATGTTTTCTTTGATATCATCAAAAATGTAGTGCAAAAATATGTTGCCCTCCATCTGTTTTCAAATATACTGAAATTAAAATTATGAAAAAGTTAAAGGTAGTATATGTTAATTTAAACCTTGTGGTAAAACCAGCAATTACCTTAGGGTATGTAGGGTTTTATTTTATTTTATTTTATTTTATTTTTAGAAAAGCACTTTTTTTCATTCTACACAAATTATAATTTGCAGGCATTTAGCAAGGGTGTTGTGGAGATCTGGAGGTACCTATAATAGCAAAAGTATAAAAGCATTGTTGATAATGATTTTTTTTTTTAAATTGTCAGTAATTAGGCAAGATATTAATTTTAAGACACAGACAATTAGGACATACGTAATGACAGGATAGCATCATCGGCTTTTAAAGCCTAAGTAACAGCTTTTAATGATACATTTGTTTAAAGCAAAGCCCAGTAACAGTATAAAAGCAAAACATTAATATTGAATCTTTAAAAACAGAATAATTTAATTACTATTAATCACATGAAGATATGGGATTTGTGACTAGTTTGCATTGAGTGGATCTCTCAATATGTCACCTATGTCTTTAAAAGTTAATTTAAAACCTATCTGGAAAAACATGGTATGGACCAAGGCGACATTGCAATTTTGCGTTCCCTTTCGAAGTGCAATTCTAAGTCTTTCAAACTTAGCACAATTCTAAGTTTGAATTTTGTATAAGTGTTTTATTTTAGCTACATACTAAAAAGAAAAGATTATTACTGAATTTAGTTTTTTGAAATACCAAATGAAGTTTAAATATGCACTACTTTTTTTGTTGCTGCAGAATTCAGTTCATCATAAACAGATTAAAATTTTAAAAAGTTATACAGAATTAGCAATATTTGATATTATTTAGGCTTCATATCTCCTTGATTTTTATTATTTACTTATTCATATTTAAGTAGTATATACATCTTGTACCTTTTATAGTTTTTTAGAAAATCTTATTCTTTAGGAACGATTCTTTTTAATAATACAGTTAATAATTCACATATTTTTTGTAGGGAACTCTCTAAATAGGAGTAATACACAAACTTGGTCTTTTAGTTATAAAGAAAGTATTTTAGTTATAAAAGGTTTTTGTGACGTAATGACCAGTGTCCCTCCTTACCCACGATGTTGCATCTGAAAATTCGGTTTCTAAAATGATATATTTAAAAGTATCAATTTTGACAGTGTTTTCTAAAAGATCATTTACTTTTGCCAAGAAATGGAAGATGTTATTTGATTACCAGGTTACATAATAAGAACACCAGTTTCATGCATTTCCAAACAAAAATAAATTCAGAAATACATCAGAAAGTAGCTCCTTTAGATTTGATTACAGCTTAAGAATAAACTAAGAAAATCATTAAACAAAGAAAGTTTTTTTGAGATTTTAGACTCCCATATAAATGTTTGTATGAAAATACATTAATTTCCAAGATTTTCTTATGGCAAACTCATCCAGGAAAAAATTAAGCAAACGATTTAAAATAGTCTTTGAATTGTATTATACTGGTTGATTCAAAATATATATCTGCTCTATTATCCCTTACATACAGGGTGATAAAAATGTGATAAAAATTTACTTTTAATTACAAAAATTACACAAATCAAGTACAGATTTTAAATACAGCATTTGTTTTAAAAAGAATACAGTAGACTCCCTCAAATCCGCACAGCTTGCATAATGTTTTGCAGATTTTAGAAATTGTCGGATTTCTGGTCATTGCTTTGTTTAAATTTTTTTTAAAATAATTTGAATGTAATTGATAATGAAATCCAAACTATAATGAATGCTTACAATATACTAAAATATTAAAATAAATAATAAACTAAAATAATAAAAATTTAGATAATTTTTTAAATGATTAAAATACTAAAAACAAAGATCAAGTTAATAATCAATTAATGTATAATAAAATATTCATTATTAAGATGAAATGTGATTTTCATAAATTATTCAATGAAACTTGCCTAATAAAGTTACATTTCTAATTCACATCAGGGTCATAAAATAACAAAGCTTTATTTCAGGTTTAGCCAGACTTAATAACTAAAAAAGCTTGATTAATATATAAATATATTTGGTAAGATTGTGATTACCAATGATATCAGCAATATCTTGACTTTTTCCAGAAATAAATTATTCTTTCTTAAAAAAAAAAAAAAAAAAAAAAAACATGAATTCAATAACCCTAACAAAAATTACAAATGAAAAAATATATGGAATTGATATAAAACTAAAAAAGTCAAATTTTGAACCTACATCTGAACTGAATGTTTCATTGTTTACATCCATAAATTATGTGCGGATTTTAGAGAGTTGCGGATTTGAGGGAGTCTACTGTATGTACAATACATATTAATATGAGAAATTTAATTTTTATGTGATCCCAGTCCCTAAAAAGCTGTTTTTCTTCAATTTAAAAGGGCATTTAAAAAAAAATTCTTTGCTTTTATTACCAAAACTTTTCATTTTTTTTTTTTTTTTTTTTTTTTTTTTTTTTTTTTCATTAACAATGCATTTTTTTGTTTTTATTGCCAGAAAACACAAAAATGCAAAAATTACATAAAATTCATAATTCAGTTTTGCTCATAAAAGTTAATACGAAGGGCAACTTTTTTCGAAATTTACTTATATGACATTAAAACTATTAGATTTCGTATTTTGTAATATGTATACAGCTCCTTGTAAAAAAAATTCTATATATAAAGGTTGTACTTAATATGTATAGTTTTTGTATATTTCTATCATCAGTGATTTGTGAGTTATTTCAGCAGACATAAATTTTGAATTATCCAATGAGTATAATTTTGAAGAAGGGGAAGAGGGCTCATAAAAAAGTCAAGTCTACAGGCCCGAATGGTAGTTAATACGCTTTTAGTTGCCTTTCAGAAGCTAATTTAGGTGAAAGAAAGAAATAATAATAATAATAATGCCATATATTTTTTAATTAAAAATATAAATGTTTTATTATACATAGAAAGCACAGTAAAACTTTGTAAATTATAAAGACAATTAATAGTTTTACTTGCTGGCTTCGCTCGCTATTGGGGCCTCCTTTTTTATAAAATCTTGGATGTATTTTTTATAAAACAGATGAATGTCAAAGCAAACAAACCTCGAATTGTGTCCTGGTTGTCTTCGGCAGAATATAGCAGGTGTACCCCCTCCCCCCTCAAATGTGACTTTTTTTATAAATTTATATCATGTGTCATAAAGTTTCAAATAGTTCTAGTAAGAATTTAACATTTTTGCAACAATTACTATCTGAAAAAAGTGGTATTCGATGTGGCATCCTTTTTCTTAAATATTTATTATCATGTTTTATCTAAAAGTTTCAAACAGATTGCGTAATAATGGTAACATTTAATTAGCAGCTAAAATGATAAGAAATGCTGAGGCTTAAAAAAAAAAAAAAAAAAAAAAAAAAATCTAGTATTTGTCTTTCTTTTCCCCCTCACCTGAATTTCAAATGCCATGCTTTACTTAAGTTTTTTCTTATGCTTAAAAGGGATGGGATTTTGTTCACAACAATTTCACGTGAACTGATCTGTGTAAAAACCAATATCTTTAATGAATTGAAAATGGATATTTCCATAAATCCAAAAATTTTTATCTGATTGTAAAAATAAAGACATATTCTTAAACAGAACAAAAATTTACATTGGATTCAGAAAAATACAAACTTAAAATGGATATTTAAAAAATGTTTGTTTCCGTGTAAAAATTCTTGAGCTTATCAGTGCACCTATGGGGAAAGAAAATAAATTTTTAAGATTTCAATAAAAATTCATAAATTGGGTTCGAATTGGGCTATGGGCACGATTTTTAAAAAATATGAAAGTAGATTTTCTTCTACATCTAGTAGTACAAGTTTTGAATTTCTGCGATGCATAGAAAAAAAGTTACAGACCCCCTCAAAAATCACATAGTAATAGATATCCCGCGATACCACAGCTGCCATAAAAGTTTGATTTCTTCCCTCTCATGCATTATATTTACACACGGATTGAAAAAGTTTAATAAAACAATATGAATTTTAATCCATTTTTAAGGATATTTTGAGAAATAATGGAGTTGTAAAATTAAATTTTAGAATTTCTTAAAGATCTTTCAATTTTACGTTTAAAATATATATATATGTATATATATATATCATCATCAAATCTAGGTTTCATTCGAAGGGTATCAAGGTTAATTAAATCTTACTTCTCTATTAAAAACATTCTAAATCAAATGTATTGTCTATCAAAAAAGTTCACAAGAAGAAATAATGTGTATCAAAAGGGAAATCGAAACAAGTAAATTCTTTGTTGAACTTTTCTTTAACTAAAATGTTTAATAAGATAAAAATAAGTATTTACAATCCTATATATACATATTTACATAAATTTAAGTCATTGGGAGACACAATGCTCCACTTTCATATCTATTTTCGACTATAATAGTCACATATTTTTATTGAAATCAAATCATTCTAATCAAAGCAACATATCGGCTGCACTCTGTTTACAAAAAACAGAGTGTTCTAAAAGTGGAAGTTAAGAAATTGCATAGTGCATAGCACCAATCTAACTGTAATTGTCCACCCAGGTCACCTGATATAACGCCGCTGGACTTTTTCCTTTGGGGATTTGTAAAGGACAATGTTTACAGGAGAAGAATGTCGAATATTGATGACTTAAAAGCCAGAATTACAACCGCAATAGCCTCTGTGGATGCCGACATGCTTGCCGCTACCTGGCATGAAATTAACTATCAACTTGATATTCTCTGTGCGACGAAGGGGGCACACATGGAAGTTCATTGACAAGGGTCATGAAACTTTTTGAGTCTATCTAACCATTTATGTTATTAATTTTAATCTATCTTTATTATTTTATGAGTTATTAAACATAAATATGGGTCCGGGACTTTATAAATACCCTGTATTACAATTTACCTTTAATAAATATATTACTTTAAATAAACATATATATATATATATATATATATATATATCAGCTTCACAACAATAAACCATCATACTTTAAACTTGAATGAATATATTCAACATATAATCAGTACTCCAGAGCATGCAGACAGTTTGTCATTACTTCATAAACAAAACTAGAACTGAATAAAGTTGACCGTCTGAATCACAACTCATTTGCAGTCTCATTTTAAACTCCAATAACACGTTCCACCTCGAGAACTTATCCAAAGAGCACTTATCTTCCTGCCATTCATAAACGCCACGGTAGTTAGTTGGTCAACTCAGAACGAAGGGCCAGATAACATTCCACTGGATTGCTCTTTATATGATCCAGAGAAACAAAAACAAAGTTATTACAGAATGCAACTGACAGCTTCAAGCATGTGTCAAGATTACAACATTGTTATGTAGCGGCTGTCAGAATAATATCATTGTGAAATTAGAAACATTCAAATCATGAAGGGAGAAAACAAATGATACATACAGTATGGAAATAAACAATAAACTTTAAAATAAACAATACGCAATATCTAAGAACAGAAAGGAAGAAAATAAAGTAAGTAAGTTATATCGATTTATAGATTATATATAAAGAATACTTTAATAAATAAATAAAGAATACTTTATTAATAGGAGTAAATTAAATAAGATAATAAATAAGTGTTAAATGGAGATATATAAGTACGGCGATAAGAACAAGCAGATATTGCTATCAAAATTTAACATTTAAAAAAAAATTACTATTAGAAATAGTGGTATTGGATGCAGCATCCTTTTACTTAAATATCATGTTTTATTATGTATCTAAAAGTTTCAAAAAGATTATGTAATAATGGTAATATTTAATTAGCAGGTTAAACAATAAAAAAAAAACTCAGGTTTAAAAAAAAAAATCCTAGCACCCCTCTTTTTCCTCCTTATCCCATCCTAAATTTCAAGTACCATGCTTTATTTAACTTTTTTTTATGTTTAAAAGGGATGGGATTTTTTTTGTTCACAACAGTTTCATGTGAACTGATTTGTACGAAAATGAATATCTGTAATGAATTAAAAATGGATAATTTTCATAAATTCAAAAGTTTTCATTTGATTGAAAAAATAAAGACATATTCTTAAACAAAATGAAAGTTTACATCAGATTTAGAAAAAATCTGAACTCAAAAATGGATATTTAACATTTTTTTGTTTTCATATAAAAATTCTGAGTCCACCAATTGCACCGGTTTTTATCACTTGACATTGAAATTAATACGGGAAAAGAAAATAAATTTTTAAGATTTCGATAAAAAATTCATAAATTAGATTCTAATTGGGCTATGGATACAATTGTTAAAAAACATGAAAGTAGATTTTTTTCTGTGTCTAGTAGTGCAAGTTAAAAAATTTTGTGATGTATTGAAAAAAAATTACAGACCCCTTTAAAAATCTAGTAACAGAAGTCGTGATACCGCAGCTGCGCTATCACTTCTGACTTATACCGCACTGTGACTTCTGTTACTTATACCGCAGCTGAGATATCTCAGCTTCAGTATCTCAGACAGTTGGTTTCCATACAAATTGAAAAAATTAGTGAAATAAAATGAATTTTTAATATATTTTTGAGGATATTTGGAGAAATATTGGAGTTGTAAAGTTAAATTTTAGTATTTTGGAAAGCTTTTTTAATTTCACATTATCTCGTGCAACTTGCGTGTTCATGGCTTTTTCAGAACGAAAGACATTGCCTTTTAAAAATGTTCATGATTGACTACATGATTGTCGTTAAATTGAGGATTTCACTTAGCATTACTGAAAATATCTGATATTTTTATATCATGAGAGTGGCACTATAGAAATTCAGTTAACTGTGCTTGTCAACAGGTAATTAACAGCTGACTAAGGATGTAGTTGAGGAGGTATGCTGGATACCTTCTGAATTTTTGAGAATACCATATACTCTCTTTTTCTCAAATAAATTTATAATGTATAACTCTTTATGATATATTCTTGGCCTAGAACTTATGCCCTATGCTTTTTTTTTTTTTTTTTTTTTTTTTTTTTTTTTTTAAATACCTTTAACACTGCAACCAACAATTAGGAAAATATTTCACAACTCAAACAAATTATGTGGGAGCGAAAATGATTTTTAAAAAAGTAAGATTCGGCATAGGTTATTGATACAGGTTAAAAGAAACCAAAGGTTTGTACAATCCTTGAAAGTCCTTAAAAGTGCTTACATTTTTCCAAAAGGAATTTTTAGTGCTGAAAAATACTTATTTTCAAGCAAAATCTGCAAAAAGTTCTTAAAGTGCTTAATTTTTCTCTCATATTATTTCTTAACGGGGGGTGAAATTCATCTGAATGTCTTTTAATTTCTGATTAATGATAATAATAATAAACTTAATTCCCTTTATCTCCCTTTCTTCTGAAATTCACTTCCCCTTTTTGTTCACTCTCTGTAATACCACAGTTTAAAATTTTTAAAACTCAGCTTTTACATTTTTACTGCTCTATCTGTTTGTTACTTTAGAGTGAACTAGCAGGAGTGACCGAGCTAAGCTCGGTCAAAATTAACTTTGTGTTCAACTGGATATAGTATTATCACTGTATCATTTACTCTGTATTATAACTGTAAAACATGTTATTTATAATAGTAGTATTTTCAAAAACAATGAATAAGAAAACTATGTTTGTATGCACATGTTCATAAATTTTACTTTATTTTAAAATTTATAATGAAAGGATATCGATTCAAATCAGTTTTTTAGCTCGACTCTGATTGGTTTAACCATGCATCTCGAATCCTATTAAGAATGTATAAAAAATTTCTTCACATTCTGAAAGACAATATTTTTTTGCCAGATATATTTGGAGACATTTTTTAATTTGGCGACAAATACGTGTTTTAGCTTTCGTAATCTTAATAGTCTATTTTTCGGCCAAATGTTGCCAATATTTTGTCAAATATCGTCAACTTATGGATTGTTGCCATATTCTCGTATTACCCAAAATGACTTACAAATCAAATTTGATCAAACATATGACTTAGCTCAATGGTCTTCAGGTAATTAAAAACAATAGAATGTAAAATTGAATCAAAATCGTTTAAGCCATTTCTTAGGTAAAATTAGCTTGATAGCATTCAGCAATAAAGCGAAATGACCCACTAATATAATTTTGTTTAACGTTCGACTCTGCTCAATAGTCTTCTCGTGACAAAAAAGTTTCATTACAAAATTTAGGTAAAATTGATTAAGTGGTTATTACAGTTGACTCCCTCAAATCTGCACAGCTTGGGACCAGAGGTTGTGCGGATTTTAGAATTTTGCAGATTTCTAGTCGTTGCTTTGTTTACACTTTTTAATCAGTAATTTGAGTGCAATTAATAGTGTAATCGGAACTATAATGAATGCTTACAATATAATACAATATTAAAATAATAAGTAATAAACTAAAATAATAAAAATTTAGATAATTTTTTAAATGATTAAAATACTAATAGCAAAAGTCAAGTTAATAATCAATAGTGAATGATTAAATATAAATATTCATTATAGAGATTAAATGTATTTTTCCAAAATTATTCAACAAAACTTGCTTCATAAAAGTGCATTACTAATTCACATCAAAATCATAAAATAAGGATTTTTTTTTAAAGTTTAGCCTGGCTTAATAGCCAAAAAATCTTGATTAATGCATAAATATATTTGGTAAGAAGATTCTTATTACCAGTGATATCAGCAATATCTAGAATTTTTTCAAGAAAAATTTACTCTTCCTTCATGAAAAAAACAGAGTTTTATTAAGAAAATTACAAATAAAAAAATGTATGGAATTGATACAAAACTAAAAAAAATCAAATTTTGTCCCTATATCTGAACTGAAAGTTCCATTGTTTACATCTATAAAATATGTGTGGATTTTAGAGAGTTGTGGATTTCTGGTTTGCGGATTTGAGGGAGTCTACTGTATATATAATTAGAATGACCCTAACCATTATGACCCAAAATGACCCACTAATCGAATTTTCGCGAGCACGTGTCATAGCCCAATGGTTTTCTCTTTCCCGAAAATGATATACAAAGTATAGTCAAAATGGTACGAGCCATTTTCTACATAAAATTAGCATGTCCCATCATGACCACAAATTATCCTTATAGTCGAAATCTCTCGAACATGTGACTTAGCCTATTAGTTTTCTCATGTCTAAAAATTGTTACATACAAAATTTTGTTAAAATCGATCCAGACGTTTTTTAAATATAAATAGCTTGACCCAGACTTTTTATGACCCATTAATCGAAATTTCTCGAACGTGTGACCTAGCCCAATGATTTTCTCATGCCAAAAAAATGTTATATACAAAATTTCGTTAAAATCGATTTACCTGTTCTTTAAATATAGCTTGACATGATCCATTATGACCCATCATGACTCACAAATGATCCTTATAGTCAAAATCTCTCAACTGTGTGAGCCCATTAGTTTTCTCATATCAAAAAGCTGTTACATACAAAATTTTGTTAAAATCGATCATGCCGTTCTTTAAATATAAATAGCTTGACCCAGACCCTTAATGACCCAATATGACCCATTAAAATTTTTCCTTGAACATGTAACCTAGCCCATTAGCTTTCTCGTGTCTAAAAAATGTTGCATACAAAATTTCGTTAAAATCGATCCAGCCGTTCTTTAAATATAAATAGCTTGACCCAGACCCTTTATGACCCATTAATCAAAATTTCTCGAACTTGTGACCTAGCCCAATGATTTTCTCGTGCCAAAAAAATTTTATATACAAAATTTCAATAAAATCGATTAACCTGTTCTTTAGATATAGCTTGACATGATCCATTATGACTAGACTTCGAGTAATCGTAATCGATTACAAAAACCGTGTAATCGCACTGCAATCATAATCATAGATTTTGGTTTTCGACATAATCGCAATATAATCATAATCAAGAGATTTCATCTCGATTATAATCATAATCTAATCATAATCGGACCCTAAATAATTGCAATGTAATCGTAATCTCACATAAATATACGATTACGCTCTAAAATTACGTCTTTTTTCCCCCTTCCTTTCTCTTCCAAATGAAAATATACTTGGTTTTCTAAACATTGTACCGGGAAAGGAAGAGTGCGGTTCACGTTTTTAGCTCATCAAACTGCCCCTAAAGTAGGAGGGTGAAGGTCAAAGATCATGAGGGACAGAGATAGCCTTTAATGGGGTAAAAGTGAAAAAGAATGTATACGCATACTGTAATAGGATACAGCAGGGCTGTCCAACGCGGCGCCCGCGGGCGCCATGGCGCCCTTTGATGAATTTCCTGGTGCCCTTTTGAAGATTTCCTGTTACTAGATTTTTTAGAAAAAAATTAAATTATAAAGAATACTTTCTGTAAAGTCATAAATATTAGCATAAGAAATATTTTCAAAATCTGCGAAAACACCTTAAAAACCAAAAACACATGTTGAAAATTTAATCATGCATATTTTCACGATGTGTTAAAAATTGGAAATAGTTAATTTTAATAATAAATGAATAACAGAAAAATAAAAGCTTTCCGACATTTCTCACCCCTTTGAGGGTACATGAGAATGAAAACTCATATGTATATTTTTCTTTTTGCTGGCCTTTTTCTGTTTTATACGAGGAATAAAAGGGCTCAATTTTTCATTCGTAACTTTTGAAATTTTAGAAGTTTATTTTAAATCTGCTTAGAAAAATCAATAAGAATGAGTAGTGCAGAGAAATGAGTGGAACAGTGCAGAATAATTTCCATCTATGAAAATACTTTCAAACTATTCTTCTCTATAATCACCCATATGAATTTGATCATTATCATGCCTTTGTTTTTTTTATTTATAATATGAAATTAATTTCACGCCTTGAAAATAAGTCAAAGCACATTTTCACATCCTAAAAGAAATTTATTAATATCTCTGATTTCCATGTTTATGTTATTGTTTTAATATAGGCGCGATTAAATTTTCTGACACCATACCCTACAAACATTTTTGAGGTAGAGCTATCATAGGAAAATGTATAATTTGAAATTTAATATATGTAACTCCAGAATTGTAGGAGTCTTTTGTATTCTGCTCTAAGATTCGTTTGCATTATCTTAAGACGCGCGAGTGTATTAATGCTACTGTGTGATAGTATTGCTGCATATTTTCATTCGAGTGAATAATGGCGCCCTTCACTGAATACCACGAACAGATGTGCGCCCCTGCTTACTAAAAGGTTGGACAGGCCTGGGATACAGAAATAGTATTTGACTTGAGTTTGTCAAAGATATATGGGAATTAAAAAAATAAAACAACATGTGGTCAATCCAGAGGTATGGGTCATTTGAGTGGAAGTAGTGAAGATAAAAAGGAAAGAAAGAAAATTATTTTATTTATGGTTTTACTACGGACACTTATATTGAACATTACATTCTGCCCTTCCCACTCCCCTTAAATTCTGTCCTGCCAGAAGACAATGTGATTTTTTTCATTTGACTTTCTTGTACAGAGGCGTAGCCAGAGGGGACCGGGGGCTCCCTGCTCTTCATACCATTAAAATCAAAAAGTTGTTTTCGCCTTGAGTAATAGCTGGAAATTCGCTGATTAGATAAGGCAAAGAAAGCTTTATAAAATTAGTGGTACCCAATGCATCTGGATTCCACTCCCCACTCCATCTGTCTACGACGCTGTTCATGTAATTGAAATTTATTTTAAAATTTATTAAATTTGAAAATGCGGAATATCAGTATAATTTTTTAGTTTATATTTCTTCATTTCATTTCTTACAGAGGTAAGCAATATAATTATTAAAGTGCTACTTCAGTCATCCGAAAACACTTCTTCGCTAAAGTTTATCTTTTGAACAAAAAAAAAATTACGATACCAAATTTACGATCACTTGCATTTCAATATTTTTAAATGTTTTTCTCATTGAGCAACTGAAATCTATCTGTATGAAAACCGATTTTTGTTTTACCCTTTCAATTTCCATTACATGCTTTCTTCTTTTTTTTTTTTTTTAGTATATTTACATTTCAAAACCCGTTCCTAAAGTAAGAACATCTTTAAGGGTGTTCTCAACTGCTTTGCTCAGCAAGCGCAAAACGTTTTGGCACATTTACAAATTCATTTTTTAACGGAAAGATAAAAAATTGAAGGCCTGACTATGGAAGCGAATTCGAATCGAATTGAGTCTTCCATTTTGTGGTAATTAAATTATCTACCAAATTATGAGTTATTTTGGTCACGTGATCTCGTGATTTTCTCCCTTTCATTGACTGGTTTTTCTGTTTTCGTCAGAAAAAAGCGTTCGAAATGTCAACTTTGATGGCTTGTTCTGAAATATCCATTGCGTTTGAAAAAAAAAAAAAAAAAAAAAAAAACAGAAAAATGAGTGCAATTAGATAGTTTCTGATTAACAACACCTGCTGGTTTCATGTCTTTTTGAACAAAAATAAATTAAAACTTATGTCTCAAAATTGCCCTTTTTGATTTAAAAACACCCATAATAAAAAGAATGCATATAAAATCAAAAAAGTAGAAAACAACGGTCTTTATATACATCAATCTGAGCTAAACAATGCAAAAAAGAAAAAAAAAACTTTTAAAAGATTAAAATGCGAACAAGATATTAAAAAAAATTTTCTTCCAAAGGATTAACATTAGTGAACTGTTGTTTTCGCCTTACTGAAGTAGCCTTTTTATGTTATACACTGCATATTAATAGGCACAGAAAAGGAGAAAATTTTATGTTTGTTTTATAAACGAAAAGAAGAAAATTTTATGTTTTATAATGTGAATGAGAAGGTTCAAAATAATACCTCAAAATTCTTTAAAGAGGTATTTTCCCAATATCGAATAATAATATGTATATGAAAAAAATATGATTTAGGCTGAATTTTTCTTGGGGAATTTGTGAAGTAAAATGATCAAAATTCAATAAAAAAATAACAGCTATAAAACAATGGAGTTTTGAAATAATTATAAAATGTGATTATGAAATTTATTATAAAATGTGAATATTGCATACTGATAGTCAAACAATGAGTTCGAAGCAAGAGTTGTTCTTTATAGAACTTTGCAAGACTCGGGTTAAACCAAATTAGAGTCCTATAATTTTATTTTTAGTCAATCCGAAACCCGACTCAAATTTAACATACTTCATCATAATATTAGCCTATAAGAAACTAATAAGAAACTCTAATAAGAAATTGCTCTAATAAGATGCTCTAATTAATTACTCTAATAAGAAATTGATCTTTTTTATAAAGGAAGAAATTTATGCTATCTTGCGTACATAAATAAATATAATACTCCTTAACATTTAAGAATGCATTTTTTCCCCGAAGAAATATTTAGGCCTGTTTTGTAAAAAATTGGGTAAATCCTAATAAGAGTCACAAATGGCTAAAACACAAGCCAACACATTCAAGTCAACATGACCTGCAGTCGCAAAAATTACAACCGTAATCGTAATCTAAATGTAATCGTAATCCAACAAAAAAATTGTAATCGTAATCTAAACATAATCGTAATCCAACAAAAAAATTGTAATCGTAATCTAAACATAATCGTAATCCAACTGTCATAAAAAGAGACATAATCGTAATCGGTTTTTAGAAATTGAAAATAATTGTAATCGTAATCGATTACAGTCTTCTGTAATCGACTCAAAGTCTGATTATGACCCATCATGACCCACAAATGACCCTTATAGTTGAAATCTCTCAAACATGTGATTTAGCCCATTAGTTTTCTCATGTCAAAAAACTGTTACATACAAAATTTCGTTATAATCGATCACGCCGTTCTTTAAATATAAATTGCTTGGCCCAGATCCTTAATGACCCATTAAAATTTTTTCTCGAACATGTAACCTAGCCCAATGTTTTTCTCGTGCCCAAAAACCATACAATGCAATTTTTAGTCAAAATTGCGGGAGAAAATCTCTACATAAAAATAGCATGGCCCACAATGACCCCAAAAATGACCCACTAACCGAATTTTCTCGAACATATTACCTAACCCAATGGTCTTCTTGTAATCCAAAACGATACAATGTAAAATTTGGTCAAAATTGTTAGACCTGTTTTTTAGATAAAAATGGCTTGAACCATAATGACCCAAAAATGACCCAGTATTCAAAATTTTTCGAACATGTGACTCAGCCCAATAGTTTTCTCGTGCCAAAAAACGATTGGATACAAAATTTCCTTAAAATCGATCCAGACGTTCTCTAGATATAAATAACTTGATCCTGACCCATTATGATCTAAAATGACCCAATAATCGAATTTTCTCGAGCATGTGACCTAGCCCAATGATCTTCTCGTGCCCGAAAATAATAAAATCCAAATTTTTGCGAAAATCGTTAGAGCCATTTTTGAGATAAAATGTACACACACACAATTTTTACTTTCATTATAGTATTAAAGCATAGCACGGCAGTGCTATGCTTTATTTATTTCCAGTGTGACTCCTTAATGTTATTTTAATACAGAATTTAACATTGAACGAGTTATTTACTAGACATTTTTCCACATTTTGTACGTGCTGCCACAAATTTTCTTTGAAGCACATAATTGAGTAAAAAAAATTTCCTACAATCAAAAAAAAAAAAAAGCTAGAGATCAATGGACATATTTCCTGCAGCATTTAAATATTTTTACGTGATTTAAAAGTTAATTTTTTTTTTTTTAAGAATTAAAAACGGCATATTTTAGACGCCATATTGGAAATGAAACGTAGATTTTGAAACATTTGGTACCAAGATAAGAATCATTTACAGAAAGTAATTAATAAGAAGCATGATTTTTATAATAAAAAGACATTTTCAAACATTGATTAAGGGATCAAGAAGATTTTTAGTTGAAGAAATTTAGAAAATAATTAAATTAAACTTTTTTCTATTTATTGTTCCTTCAAAATAATAGAAAATATATAGGTAACTAATATTTGAAAGCGAGGTTTCTGACACATTGGCATCAGAAAAAAATCGCGCCAAATCCAGTGCGTATATGGTATCTGTGTCAGGATTTTCTACCTATGCCACATTTTTAAAGTTTCTCCACCTTATATGTTCAAAGAAAATCAAAATAAATTAAGGTAAATAAAAGTTTTCAAAAATAATAGTACATCATCCTTGGTATGTAATGAAACTAGTAAATCTGCAGAACTAGGCCTTCAAACTTAACTCCTGCCATTTATTAAGGCTAAACCGCAGAATTAACGACTACATGGCATAAGACTTTTCAGCACTGCAATAAATTAGCCAATTCTATCAATTTAAACATTCAAATCAAATGTAAACAAATATAAACAATAATGTTTACAAATAATTTTTAATTTCCGATTTGGCGATTTTTTTAAATCGCACCTAAACTTGTAATATTACATATAATTATTCATTGAATCAAATTAATTTTGAATTAACTTGTATTAAATTTATTATTCAGATGATTGTTAAAATGATAACACACTACACGACTTAATTTTTAAAATATTACAAAGAGTTTCTGTTGATAAGAGCTGTTTTTTTTTATATTTCAAGTTAATATTTTTATAAAACTCTTTTGATTCATTATGTGTATGAAATAATAAAATGTAAACACATTTGAAACATTCATAATGCTCAACCTTTTGGCACAGATGCCTAATACTTACCACATTGCCGCAATTTTTTAATGCCAATTTGGCGAAAATTTCGTTTTCAAATACCATTCACGTGCATGATTTTACATTATTTTGTATTATTAAAATAAATAGTGATAAATTTTAAAAAGTTTATTAATAACTATAGGACAAAACAATTTACGTATATCATTAAAAAAAAGGACAGTAAAATAAACAATTTATTAATAAATATATATGACGTCATACATAAAGTTAAAAAATAAATACATTTTATTGATACTATGTCTTGAAGTATTATTGGAGGTATATTATATTGTCTAGAGGCGAATGTCTAGATCTGTACTTCTACGAAATGTATCAATACTGATTTTTAAGTATAAATATCAGTTATATACAGACAGTAATGTAGTCTTAAAAAGTACAGCTGCTCAGAGCGGAGCCCTCTGAGCAGAGGGTATATGTACAAGGCCGAGGGTATACCTTAGAGTGTAGATACTATTAGTTTTCTTGAGAAACAGAGGGTATACGATGTTCTTTTTAAAAATCCAGAAGGCATATGGCAGATACCTCCGTATACCCTCCACTACACGGCTGTCCAACGCTGCGCCCGCGGGCGCCATGGCGCCCTTTGTAGATTTTCTTGGCGCCCTTTTGGAGATTTTCCGTTACTAGACTTTTTAGAAGTAAAATTGAATTATAAAGAATACTTTTTGTAAAATCATTAATATTTGCATCAAAGATATTTTCAAAACCTGTGAAAACATATTAAAAACCAGAAACATACTATGAAAATTTAATCATGCATATTTTTTTACGATTTGTAATTATTTTTTTAAAATATAATTATGGTGGTTAAATGTGTTAATAATTGGAAATAGCTCATTTTAATAATCAATGAGCAACAGAAAAATAAAAGCTTTCCCACATTCTTGTCTCTTTGGAGGTGGGCATGAAAACTCTTTTTTTTTCTCTCGTTTTGCTGGCTTTTGGCTGTTTTATACGAGCAATAAAAAAGCTTAATTCTTCTTGATTTTTGAAATTTTAGAAGCTTGTTTTCAATTTGCTCAGAAAAATTTATAAAGAAGAGTAGTGCAGAGCAATCAGTTGAGCAGTGTACATTAATTTCCATCTATGAAAGGACTCTCTGAAATCACCCATGTCAATTGGTCATTATCATGCCATTTTTTATAAATTCGAAATAACTCAAAGCGCATTTTCAAATTCTAAAAAAAACATATCAATATCTTTGATTCCCGTGTTTATTTATTTATCTGTTTTTGTTATTAGTATAGCACAATTAAAGTTTCTGGTACATTTCCCAACAAACATTTTAAGAGCGAAATATCATAGAAAAATGTATAATTTAAAATTTACTATATCTAACTCCAGAATTGTAGGGATCTTTTGTCTTCCACTTAAAGATTCATTTGCATTATGTTAAGACGCGCGTGTGCACTAATACTACTGTACGATAGTATTGCTGCATGTTTTCAGTCATGAGAATAATGGCGCCCTTCACTGAGTGCCCCGAGGTGAGGTGCGCCCCTGTTTACTAAAAGGTTGGACAGGCCTGCTCCACTACATCCCTGTATACAGAATAGATTTTTTTGTCGAATATGACCTCATAATTCATAAGAAATGAATTCACCGAGGAGAAAAGTGACATCTGACTTTTTACATGGTAAAAAGTGAAACTGATTTTAAGAATTAAAAGACGTACATTTATATTGGAAATGAAACAGAGATTTTTAAATATTTGGTAGCAAGACAGGAAGCCTGTAAAGATTTCAGTTCCATAAGTAAAAAAACTAACAATTTGTGAATGAGGCATACAATTTGGTATAGCCCTGGGTAAATTACATCGGTAATTGTGGTGATACGATACCGCATAAAAGAATTCCTGATAATGGTACCCTCAGTTAATTTTGAAATGAGTTCATTTGAATACAGTAGTTATTAAAAAACTTGAGCTATTAAACAAAAACATAATTTGCTGAACAAATTAAAAAAACAAAATTTATTACACGATTTAAGCCCAAGAAGGGACAGATATTACGATAATTGATTTAGTTATTTCTACATTTAATATTAATTTTTTGAAAAAAATAAAATAAAACCCAGTGAAAATGTAAAATTAAAAATGAATTTCAAATAATATGATACATAAATACCCTAGATCTTAGATTCCGCTCAAATGATATCGAAATAAATCTAAGCCTTTTCTTGAACATTTGCTTTTTAGATTGTCTATTCATTTTGTTTACACTTTTCATAAACATAATACAAAAGCTGCAATACAAATATTTGCAAGTTGAGTTTGGCAAAATGTCTTAGATTTATTTCAATATCATTTGAGCGGAATCTAAGATTTAGGGTATTAAGTATCATATTGGTTGAATTTCGTTTTTATTTTTTAATTTTCACTGGGTTTAACTTATTTTTTTCAAAAAATTAATATTAAATGTAGAAATAACTAAATCAATTATCTTAATGTCTGTCCCTTCTTATGCTTAAATCGTGTAAGAAATAAATTTTGTTTTTTTAATTTGTTCAGCAAATTATGTTTTTTTTAATAAGATAAATAATTAGTCTTAAATTTAATTAATATTACTTATTTGTAATTTTTTTTATTTAAATTTTTTTACATGGTAAATAAATAAGTCATTTAATAAATTCCCTCCCCCCTCCCCCCCCCCCCAGTAAAAAATAAAAGAAAATCTGCTTCTTTCTCTTATCTCTCAACTTATAAAGGTTAAAATCTTAAAAATCATTGCTTTTTTATGAATTTTTACTACCCTATTTGTTACTGTACTGTAACAATAAATAATTGATCATAAATTTTTACTCCTCCTGTCACCAAAATTTACATTTCCCTTCTCCCCCTTCTTATCAAGCATACAAAATTTAAAGCATTTTAAACAGTTTAGTTTTTATTTTTTTGCACTCTTTGTAAATATTTAATAAGGTAAATTGTCAACCATCTGTTAAACTCACTCCCCCCCCCCCCCCCAAACAAAAAAAAATGTGTTTCTCCTCATTGCCCCCCTCCCCACGCAAATTAAAAAATATTTAAAGGTCTTTAGTTTTTTTATTTTTCTGCATTATTTCTTACCTTTATTATACTGAGGATCATACCCGGAATCCTTTGAATGTCCTGATCCAATTCCAAACTTGGACATTTTTCTTTCTGTTGGTTCTATGCTTGGTTAGCAATGTGATAATTCATGTATTAAATGTTCATTTTCAAGTGTAATTTCACTCCTGAAAATTAATTAAAAAATGAATTAAAATTACGTTTGTACATAATGTACATTACACATTGTACACATTGCGCAAACATACGTTTTACGCGTATGTTTGTGCAACAATATGTACACAAACATACCAATGCTGTGTATGTTTCTGTCTCATGTAACGCAGCAGAATTGTGTGTTTATGAAGACTATTCCATCTTGTGCTGTTATTGCAGCCTTACCAACATACAGAGTGTTAAATTTTAAGCTGGGCATTGTCCTCATAGCTTAAATGGTATAGCAGTTGGAGTGCTATTCCAAGGGTTCCGGGTTTGATCCCCGCCTTGGACATTTTTCATACTTTTGGTTCTACGCTTGGTTAGCAATGTGATAATTCGTGTATCAAATATTCAAGCGTAATTTCACTCCTGAAAATTAATTGAAAAATTAATTAAAATTGCATATAAATGTATATTTTCTCTTTTTATGTATATTAATTATTTTTATTTTCTTACAGCTATTTAAAACTCATATGGATTATATGGAAAGAACTAAAATATTATTTGGATCTGAAAAACTTGAAGCTTTAAATAATAAACCAAGGTAAGCTGTTTCTAAATTTGTTTTATATATTTTAAATATTATATAAAGGCCACATGTATATTTATTGGTAAACATTAAAAGTGTACATTGAATATGATAAACAAAATTTAAATAAAAATGACTTTTTAATATTTAATTTGTAATGTTTGTCTGTCAAATTGACATTTTGCTATGTATTTAATTTGCTTCACTTTTTTGTATTAAAATGCACACTTTTATCAAAAGAAACATTATTTGGTTTACTTAAGGGAGCCAGGGACACATGTTAAAATAATTTTTATTTATTGAGTTAAAATTTTTAATTTTTTTGTGATGGTTAACCATATCATTGGTAAACAAAATTACATGATAAAACTTCTCATAACTTCTTTTTAAGTTCTTTAAAATTTATTAAAAAATGTGGGTTAGTTTAAAATTGTTATAACTTCAATTGTTATTTGTAGAGTTTCAATGTTTTTTAATTTTTCTTTTAAATAAACAATAATATACAAGCTCTAATCTTGATTAAGAATTTTTAAAAATATTAATTAAAAAATGTAAATGTATTTTTTTTAATTTGCTAAATTGAAATTAAAATAAAACAATTGAAAAGACATTTCTATGTTTGAACCATTTATCTTTAACTGTTTTTGACTTCATCATCATCATCATCAACCATTTTCGATCCACTGCTGGATGTAGGTCTCCCCCAGATTTTTCCAATGTTTTCTGTCAAGTGCTTTCGTCATCCAATTTACACCAGCCACTTTTCTAATTTCGTCACTCCATCTTACTTGCGGTCGTCTTCTTGATTGTCTTACATCTCTGGGATACCACTGTAGTATATTTGTGCTCCATCCATTGTCTTGTCTTCTTGCAATGTGTCCAGCCCATTTCTATTTTAGCTGTTTGATTCTTTCAAGGATGTCAAATACTTTTGTCTGTCCTCTTATCCAGGTTATCCTCTTTCTGTCTCTTCTAGTTATGCCTAGCATACATCTTTCCATACTTCTGTGTTGTTTGTAGTCTTTGTATCATACATTTTGTTAGTGTCCATGTTTCTGCTCCATAAGTTAATGCAGGTAAAATACATTGATTAAGCACTTTTCTTTTCAAACAAAGAGGCATATTACTCTTCAGAATAATATTGTTCTTCCCAAAAGCACTTCACCCATTTCTTATTCTTCTATTGATTTCATTCATGATACTATTATCCGATGATATTTCCTGTCCTAGGTACACATAACTTTGCACTTCTTTAATCTCAGTGTTTTTGTAGACAATTTTCTTTTTTGGTGTAAATTAATTAAACATCACCTTAGTCTTTTCTAAATTTATTTTTAATCCCACATTGATGCTAGCTTCTGCAAGTTCTTTTAGCATAATTTCCAATTCTTCAAGACTGTTACTGAAAATTACAATGTCGTCAGCGAACCTGAGATGACTTAAATATTCCCCATTTATTCTAATCCGTTTGTTTTCCCAATCTAGTTTCTTGAAGATATTTTCTAAGACAGCATTAAAAAGCTTAGGTGAAATGGTGTCTCTTTGTCTTACTCTTCTTCCGAGCTTGATCTTCTCTTTTCCTTTATCTAAACGGATGGTTGCTGATGCTTTCTTGTAAATCTTCTTTATGATATTGATGTAAGATTTGTCTATACCAATGTCCTCCAGAGAGTCTACTACTGCTGATGTGTAGACGGAATCAAATGCTTTTTCATAATCAATAAAGGCAAGACAGAGAGGTAAATTATATTCTTTATGTTTTTCTATGAGTTCCCTTACTGTTTGGATATGATCTATTGTGCTGAATCCACTTCGGAATCCTGCTTGTTCTCTAGGTTGAGCTGAGTCGAGAGCTGATTCAAGTCTTGTCGTTAAAACTTTGGTGAAAATTTTATAAATCACTGACAGTAAGCTGATCGGATGGTAATTTTTAATGTTTTTCTTCTCTCCTTTCTTATAAAGTAGCACCATCACAGCATTATTCCAATCTTCAGGTACATCTGACTTCTTGAGACATTTGGAAAACAGTAAGGATAGCCTTTTTGCAAATTCTTCTCCGGGTTCTTTGACAAGGTCAATTGTAATTCCATCTTCTCCAGGGCATTTACCTTTTTTCATAAATCTAATAGCTTGTAAAACTTCATCTGTCATCACTGGGATTATCTCTTCAGTTTCTGTTAAGATTTCTTGTTGATCGTGTATGTTGATTTCCCTCTGATCTTCACATTTACATAGATCATCATTCTAGAATTTTTCAACAATGTGTACTATTTCATTGCTGATTTTGGTGATTGTTCCATCTGCTCTCTTCAGTGCAAAAATACCTTTTCTTCCAACACATAACTTGCACTTAGCTGATTTTAAATTTCTGTTATCTTCTAGAACTTTTTTAACAAGATCACAGTTAAATTTTCTCATATCTTCTGTAACACATTTTCTTACTGTTTTACATAATTCAGCATATTCAATTCTGGATTTAGGATCATTTTTCTTCATTTTAAATTCTCTGCATTTTTTCATCAATCTTCTTGTTTCTTCTGTTATTTTCTTTGTCTGTTTTATTTGTGCATCACCGGCTATCTCCTTTGCAATTTCTTGTAGAGTATTGGTTAGCTTCTTGTTCACTATTGTAACATCTTGCTCTTCTTCTAAAGTTGATTGAAGTACTTGGAAACGATTTTGAAGTTCCAGATGAAATTCTTCTTTATGTTTCTGGAGGTTTATAATATCGGTTGATTTCTTTGAGTGTAGCAAAAGCTTCATTCTTTCCACTTTAGTATTTAACAGCAGTTTGCATCTAACCAATCTGTGATCGCTTCCTGTATTGAAGTTATTGAGAACGCTGCAGTCCTGAATAAGATTAAACAAAAACATAATTTGCAGAACAAATTAAAAAAACAAAATTTATTTCCTGCACTATTTAAGCCCGAGAAGGAACAGATATTAAGATATTTGATTTATTTATTTCATAATTTAGTATTAAATTTTTGTATCAAATATTTTAAATTATGAGAACATTAAAAAAAAAAAATGAAATTCAAACAATATGGTACTTAAAAACCCTAAATCTTAGATTCCATTCAAACGAAATCGAAATAAATCTTAGACTTTTTCTGAACATTTGCTTTTTAGATGTGTCTATTCTTTTTATCTATACCTACCGTAAACATTATACAAAATCTGAAAAACAAATATTTGCAAGTTAAGTTTGGAAAAAAGTCTAAGATTTATTTCGATTTCGTTTGAACGGAATCTAAGATTTAGGGTTTTTAAGTACCATACTGTTTGAATTTCATTTTTTTTTTTTTTTTTTTTTTTTTTTTAATGTTCACATAATTTAAATTATTTGATACAAAAATTTAATACTAAATTATGAAATAAATAAATCAAATATCTTAATATCTGTTCCTTCTCGGGCTTAAATAGTGCAGGAAATAAATTTTGTTTTTTTAATTTGTTCTGCAAATTATGTTTTTGTTTAATATCTCAAGTTTTTTAATAACTACTGCATTCAGATGAGCTCATTTCAAAATTAACTGAGGGTACCATCATCAGGACTTCATTTATGCGGTATCGTATCACAATTACTCATGTAGTTTACCCAGGGCCATAGCTAGAAGTGAACTATTGCGGGGGCGGGAGGGGGGAGGTGTGCTCAAGAGAACGTCTGAGGGGCTCATATTTCTCTATCTCTTCCTCTGACGCAAAAAAATATATTAGTGCATATTCACATTGTAAGTTCCATGTTTCTTATTAACACTAGAACCGCGGAGCGGGTCAATTTGACCCAAATCGATATTTAATTTCTCGCCGCGCTAAAAGTATTCGTCGAAAAAACTATTCCTTTTCTGACTTTTAATATTTTAAGGTAAGCAACAACTTTTTGTATTTAATAGCGAATAGCATAAATAATATTTGAGTTATAACCATGTATACCTAGAACCGCGAAGCGGGTCAATTTGACCCGTAATAAGCTTTTAGACATAAATGACAAAATAGAGATGCATTTTTTCAGAAGTAATGATAAATAATATCTGTCGCACTTCTAATAACGTTAAGGTGCCACTCACGCGCCAGGGCGTGATGTGGGGTGATGTCCAATAGCCAGTCACGCGCTGGCGCGGGAAAATCTGTCACTGATTCTTTGTTATAAAAAGTAAACCGGCTTCTGGGAAAAACCCACTTCTACAGTGCGGCATAACCCCCTTTATAATCACATCTTCACGTAAGCGGCAGCGAACGTGTTAATAGGCAGAATCGGGGGGATATGAAAATTTCCAATCAAGATTTTATATTCTTGATGTGAAGAATGGGTGATTGCAGAAAAAAATTACAACAAATATTTAGAAGTAGCATTGAATTTACTTTTATAAAGCATTTATTAAAAGTTAAAATAAGATTTCGATGTTTTTATATTACCGCCAAAGAAGTTTTGGAATGTTAGCAATTACTATCTGAAAATTATTGAGAATGCAAATTATTGAGAATGAATATCTGCCTATAAAAGAAGAAAAATAAATTCTAGTAATGAAAATGAAACTGTCGATGATTCTGCTTATACTATTAACATTGTTGGACTTTTCCATTGAAGTATAAATGAAAATTTATCAGTATTGAACGGAAGTTTGTGATATTTATCAGAAAAAAATCGGATATAAAAAACAAAATTAAGAATTTGAACAAAAGTTGACAAAATTTAAATTTTATACTCATGAAAATTTGAAAAATAAACAATAACTTGCACATTCACACCTGTAAATAAAGACTATGACAAAAAAACTGCAAGACTAAGTATTTAAAAGGGGCCTAACATAAGCGTAGACGAGCACTTATTTCTGTCAAAATCTGCTAGTAGGTTTATTCATTATATGTATATCAAAACCAGATAAATTGCAAATAACACAGAAACTGTAAATCGCCCAAGACGAGAAATACAAAATTTCAAAATCGAAATTGCATACGACGATTCTTCTATCTCATTTATACATCAGCATAACTATTTACCAAGGAGAAAAGTGTAAAATTGTTTTGTTGCTTTGCAGTCTACATATAACTGTTGAAATTTTAAATAATTCTAAAAAATACTTAAGGTACTTTTTTACAACAATGCAATTAGATTCACTGTATCTGTATGATTATCCCGATGACAGGAAGTCAGTCAGTTATGTCAAGACTATTTCTTACAGGAAGCCAATGAATACAATTTATAATATTTTGTATTTTGCTGTTATCAATGCTTGGATTTAATGTAAACCTGTAACCTCAAAATCTATTAGTATACGTTAATTTCTTCGAAACTTAGTTGAAGACGTACAAAAATAGTTTGTTACTTCTTGCGAACTTCTCCCCTCTACATACCCCCGCCCCCCCCCCCCCCCCAAAAAAAAAAAAATAATAAATAAAATAAATAAATAAATCATTTGCGTAAGAAGGAAAACTAAAAACTGTAAAAAACACAAACTAAGCATAAAAGGGCTTGTTATCATAGCTAAAAATAATGAAAATTAAATTAAATATAATTGTTCAAAATATAATGTACCCACACGTTTTTGGTAAACGTGCGTAATCTTTAACCATGTTTTTCAAGCAATGCATACAATAAATTGGATTAGATAAATCAGAAAGTAACTTGTATTTTTATATTTTAAAAAATTGTTCTTAGATTTTATATCTAAATTCATTTAAATGGAATAGTCTATTTTTAATATTTACTAAGTCCAAGTTTATTTATGTTTAAAATATATGATCAATATTTATTCAATATATTTTCATCATATGAATGAAATGTAATCTTGAATAATAGCATTTTCTGAAATGTAGGATATTTCTGCTGACTTTGTGTAAAATACAATATAAATATTAAAGAATATTGATTATTGTAATAAAATATAATCTTTTAACTAATCAAATTAAGTATTTGGGCATATTTATAAATCCTTTTCCACCCCGGGTCAAATTGACCCGCTTCGCGGTTCTAGGTATACCGAGAGTCCCGCGGTTCTAGTGTTAAATTGTTGTAATAGTTCCATTTTATGCTAAAAAAGAATATGGTGATGAAAAATTTGAGTGTATAACTAGTTCAAGATTAAATATAATGTTGGCTTCATATGAGCAAGTAGGATGAGCGAGTGTTGAAGCACTTTAGTTATAATTTAGCAATTCAGCAAAACTGTGAAATGGCCTCAAAATTAAATTAGATTTTTGAACAAAATTTTATTTGATGAAATACAAATTATTACGTTCTCCCCTACGTAGGAATTTCTGATTTATTTTTCCAGATCTATACTGATCATGATACCTAGACTCCAAAACCACCCTCAATTAAAAACTCTATTTATCTGCCTCCGCGGTATCCACGTAGATTTCCATTTCTCCATTGGGTTTTGCACAGATTTTCATTGATCCATTTCCAAATCGTCTGCCTCATTTCCAAATCGTTAATTTTTTTTTACATCTAAAACTGAATTCTGTACATGCTTCCTGTCTTGATACCAAATATTTCAAAATCTCTGTTTCATTTCCAATATGACGTCATAAATGTGCGCTTTTTAATTCTTAAAATCAATTTCACTTTTTACGGTACTACTAAGTTATCCCGTCGATCAATAAATTATCGCCAAATTCTAAGATTAAATGCCAATAATGGATGACCATGAATGTCACGTTAATTGACATTAAATACGATAAAGGTGTTTAAAACGTCATGGCGTGATTTTATTTCGACTTTTTATTTGTATTTTTATTAATATTTTAATAATTATTTGTATTTTTCGTTATTTAAAATAAAAATTATGTCAATAAGTATAATTTGGCTATTAGTTTGGCGATTGGTATAATTTGGCGAAATTGTCAACGGGATAACATAGTACCTTTTTAACAATGGAATCACGCAAAAATCAGATGTCACTTTTTTTTTGGCGAATTCTTTTCTTATGAATCATGAAGTCATATTCGGCAGAAAAATCTCTTCTGCATGAAACTGATATTTATACTTAACAATCAGCATTGATACATTGCGTCAGAAGTATAGTTCTAGACATTCACCCTAGACAATATAATATTCCTCCAACAATACTTCAAGACATTAGTATCAATAAAATGTATTTATTTTTTTCTTTTTGGATTACGTCATATTTATTTATTAGCCTCCAATGCTATTTCTTTCAGACAAGCTAAAAATGTTGTGTCATCAGTCCTGAATTTTCTACTGAACCGATTTTGATAATTATTTTTTTAAATGAAAGCTATTTATTTGTAGTTGTGCCCATTTTAGCTATTTTTTAATTTATTTCCATTTTTATATTTTATTTTTAATTTTAAATGCTTTTTTACGATATTTCTTCAAATGGTGGCAACTCAGTTTAGCTTTTCTCTCGATAATAAAAATTTATTTGCCATTATCAGAAGTTTGATCTCATCGGTGAACATGTCTTCGCATTTAAAAGAAAAAAGTTAATTGTTTTCGTAAAATTTAACCACAATAAAAGGATTGCGTATAATTATGCACTAATTGAGGTTAAAAAAAAATATATATTTACTAAGAAATAATATTAATAATGTAAATAAAATAACAGAAAATAATTTATGATAAAAATTAATGTCTAAAGCAAAATAAGAAAATTTTCAAATGAGGAAAATGATGTCATTCAGCAACCAGATAAATGGGATTTACAATATTATTACGGACGCCTTTTTCATATTACTAACAACAGTAACTTTTAAAAAACATTTGAAGAGAATATGACATCACTATTTAAAACATCGCATTTTTACTCATAACAATATTACATTTCAATATTTCTTTTCATTATGGACACTGAGATTGAGATCTTACTTTCGGATGACTTCAGTTAGTGAAAATAATGTCATAGTAAAAATAAAATTAGTTTTTTAAAGCTTCCGATGCTATTTCTTTCATACAAGCAAAAAAGCGTCGTGTCAAAATTTGTGGCCCACTTTTACTTACCTATCATACGCAGTATAGGGTAAGTCTTGCAATCGTTTTGAAAATCGAAAAAAAAATTTTGACGGATTTACACGTTTCAGATACTGGAAATTCCGAAAAACATATTTTTAGAAAAAAATTGCTGTCCGTCTGTCTATCGGTCTGTAAACGCTCTATCTCACGAACAAATGAAGATAGAGACTTAAAACTTTCTATGTACTTAGTAAGTAAGAATAGGACGAAGCCTATTTAATATCAGTAACCTTGATTATCCGGAACTATCTTTTTTGGATTCTCAAAAAATTCGTTCTGATGAAATGTATATAAAAATTTTCGATTTTTTTATTTTAACAAAAGGACGTAAAAGGCAATAAAATAACACAAATTTTGCATCAAGAACGAAGTCGGTCGGTCTTATAGTTGCCGAGATATTTGTAATCCTGTTTTCCACATTCTTCAGTTTTTCATGACCCTGTATTTTCTTCAAATTTCAATTCAAAGATATGTTTTAATTGGAAATGAGACGCTTAATATGACGCAGTAAACTGTTAGTTAATATGATTATTGTTTTTGGAGTTATAAGGATGTTTCTTTTACGCAATCCGGTACTACTTGTGTAGTTTGGTATTTTACATAATCTGTCGAAATGGGGCAATTCATTAATGGAGCATTACTATGTGTATTAAGAATATTTAAATATACGTTTAAATTTTGTCTTGGAATTACAATGCATTTTATAAATAGTTTTCACATATTTTATTTTCACATATTATACAATGCATATCCATGATGGGTAAGTATTACGGTGGCTCCCAACGACTAGTTTCGTAATCTGGACGTTAAAACGAGACATCCATACAATTTTATTGTTAAAATGCATTTCCTTTTTCTCAGAGTCTATAAAAAAGCGTTTAAACTAAAGAAAAAATTCGTTTTTTGATGAATCTAGTCAATGAAGAAATAGCATATCAAATTGTATCTCTTTATTATTCCGCAATTCCAATGTCTCAGAGAGAAATTGCTATTCAATTGGGTATTTCAAGTCGTTCTGTTTGCTATTATATTGATAAACACAAGAAAAATGAAGTTAGTTCATTGCATTCTAAACGGGATCGCCCTTCTAAAGGACCTGTATTGATTTTTTTTTTTTTTTTTTTTTAATTGGAGTCGAAACTGAATTCTGCAATGGCAGAATCTACATTCAACTTGTTTTCTGTATTTCTTCACTTAGAAGCTTCTTGATAAATTAATCAATGTTTGAATTGAAATTCTGCCCACAATTGAAATTTAACTTCAACAGAACTTCAAACCGCTATCGAAGCTCTGAGCAGGGTTCAGTGTAGAAAAGTTGGGGATAAATGTCATATACACAACACATTGGCGCAATTAGAACAAAATGGATATTATATGCCTCACATGCTAATCTGGCTAGCGTTGTTTATTTACTAATAAATTGTTTATTTTCTATTACTCTTTTTAAAAAAAATTATGTAGATCATTTTGCTCTATAGTTATTAATAAACTTTTTTTTTATTTATCACTATTTCCCTTTTTAAATATTAGAAAATAATTCAAAAATATATATGTGATATGTATTTGAAAACAAAATTTTTGCCGAATTGGCGTCAGAAAAAAATTCGCCAACATGGTAAGTATTAGACATCTGTGCATAAAGGTGACGCATTATGAATATTCCAAATGTGCTTAAATTTTATTAATTCATAGAGATAGTGAATCAAAAGAGTTTTATAAAAATATTAACTTAAAGTATAAAAAACAGTTTTTTTTCAACAGAAACTCTTTGCGATAGTTTAAAAATTAAATTGTGTAGTGTTTTATCTTATTAAAATCATCGGAATAATGAATTTAATACAAGTTAATTCGGTACTTGGTTATCCCATCAACCAATTTCGCCAAATTATATAAGTCGCCAAACTAATAGCCAAATTATACATATTCGCATTTTTTATAACAAAAGTACAAATAAATGGATAAAAGACTAGTAAAAAGTGAAAATAAAATCATTTGATGTCATCTCTAAATACTTATAGGTATTTAATGTCATTGAATGTGACATTCACGATCATCCATTGCTGACATTTAATCTTATAGTTTGGCGATAGTTTTTGGTCGACAGGATAACCAAGTAGTACCGTTGATTTAAAATTGATTTTATCCTATGATTAATTATTTGTAAAATTACAAATTTAGGCACGATTTAAAAAAATCACCAAATTGGGAATTAGAAAAATATATTTGTAAACATTATTGTTTATACTTGTTTACATTGCATTTGAATATTTAGGTTGATAGAATTGGCGAAGTTATTGCAGTGCCGAAAAGTCTTACACCAAGTAGTTGACAATTCTGTGGTTTAACCTTAAAAAATTGCTATGTTTGAAGATCAAATTCTGCAGATTTACTTGTTTCATTACATACCAAGGATGAAATACTATTTTTCTCAGATACTCTTTTTTGAAAACTTTTATTCACCTAAATTTATTTTGATTTTCTTCGAACATATAAGGCGAAGAAAGTTTTAAAAATGTGGTATAAGTACGAAATCCCGGCGCAAATGTCATATACGCACTGGGTTTGGTGCAATTTTTTTCTGATGCCAATGTATCAAAAAACTCGCTTTCAAATACCAGTTACATATATATATTTAAGTTATTTTCTATTATTTTGCAGAGACAATAGGTAGAAAAAAGTTTAATTTACTTATTTTCTATATTTCTTCAGTTAGAAGCTTCTTGATCAATATGATTCTTGATATGATTCTTGATCAATCTCCGTTTCATTTCTAATATGACGTCGTAAATATACCATTTTTAATTCTTACAAAAAAAAAAAAAAAAAATCAATTTTATTTTTTATTTATCACGTAAAAATGATTAATTGCTACAGGAAATATGTCCATTGACCTCTGTATATATTTTTTTTTATTGGAGGGAATTATTTTTTAAACAATTAGATCCTTTGAAGAAAATTTGTGGAAGCGCGTACAAAATGTGGGAAAATGTCTAGTAAATAACTCGTTCAATGTTAAATTCCGTATTAAAATAACATTACAAAGTCGCACTGGAAATAAATAAAGCATAGCACTACCGTGCTGTGCTTTAATATTTTTTGTTGGTCAAGATGTAGTCGATTTCACTTGTTGAGCCATTTGCACAACGCCATGTCCATTTTCTTTGTGGCTATTTCTTGAAAAAAGAATTTATGATATACATCTGTTCACATTCTGCAAACTCATTCAGTCTGTTTCCTCTTTCATCTCGCATACCTTATCCATGATTTCCTACAGATAATTCACCTTTCTTTTTCTCTTCAATTCTAGCATTCCAGTCTCCCATTATTAATTTTATGTAGCGATTTCCCTTTTGATGCATTGAAGCTACTTCTTCATAGAAATCTTAAGCTACTTCTTCATCAGAATAACTAATTGTTGGTGCATAAACTTGGGTAATTTGCAACTTGTATCTTTTGGACACTTTTATTATTAATCTTGCAACTCTGTCTGATGCACTATCATATTCTACAATGTGATTCTTCCACTTTTTATGAATCAAAAATCCTACACCACTTGTTCTTCCATCTTCCGTGCCTCTGTAGTATAAAACATGTCCGCTCGCAAGATCAATCTTTTCTTCTCCTTTTCTTCTTACTTCACATAATCCTAAAATGTCCCAGTTGATCCTATCTAACTCTTCTTCAAGTTCCTGTAAACGGTTTTTAGAAGATAAAGAACGTCCATTATACATAGCCAAGGTCATCAACTTATGGCAGCCAAGACGAGCCCAGTGATTCTTAGCACCCTGTGTCTTCATGTCTGTCTGATCACTGTCGTAACCAGGAACATGCAGACTACCAGGAACTAAAGGCCGTGATTTGTTTTGTGTATTCATGGTAAAAAAAGAGGGGGTTGTGGCCAAATCCCTCAATGCTGGCCAAGCGGGTTGGAGGAAGCCCATCCGCGTTCGTTCCCCTTGCACTAGAAAGAGTACTAACAGGCTGTACCGATGGAAGGTGCGGATTGGACATTAAGTCCAGGGGTGATTCTCGTCCGAAATTTCTGAAAATTTGAAATTGAGTTATCAGTTTCGCATAGTTGCCAACTTGTACGGTTTTTCGCGCGAAAAAAACAATCGCGGAGAAATGCAAATTTCGTGAAGGATCGCCAAAAAAGCACATATTTCGTCAATATTTCGTGGAAAAACGATGATTTCGTCAATGTTTTTGTCAACGAACTTTGTCAAAAGGTCTCTGAAAATCGCGAATTTCCTGTGCGAATCGCGGAAAAAAGACAATTTCACCAAATATCGCAGATAAAACGCTGATTTTGACTAAGAACGCGGGAAAATGTCGATTTCGTCTAAAGATTGCGGATATAACGCCGATTTCGATAAAAGATCGCTTAAAAATATTTTGTCAAAAGAATATTGGTGTGATAAAAAGCCCGATTTCATCAAAAGATCACGGGGAAAATGCCGTTTTCGAGAAAAGATTGCGTAAAAATGCAAATTTTATCTAAAGATCGTCAAAAAAACACAGATTTCATAATATAAAATCACGGAACAACGCCGATTTTGTCAAAAGATCGTGGAAAAACTGCCGATTTCGACAAAAGATTGCAATAAATTGCCAATTTTGCTAAAATATCGCAGATAAATAGCTCATTTCGTCTGAAGATTGCGGATAATCGCTGTGGCGAGGGTGTAACTTACGGAATAAAACGCTGATTTCGTCTGAAGACCGCGGGAAAACGTCGATTTCGTCTAAAGATTGCGGATATAACGCCGATTTCGATAAAAGATCACGGAAAAAATGCCGTTTTCGATAAAAGATTGCTTAAAAATATTTTGTCAAAAGATATTTGAAAAAAAGGCCAATTTCATCATAAGATCACGGAAAAAACGCTGATTTTGTCAAAAGATCGTGGGGATAAATCGCCGTTTTGAGAAAAGATCGCGTAAAAATGCAAATTTTGTCTAAGGATCATCCAAAAAACACCAATTTCATAATTAAAAAAAACATGGAACAACGCTGATTTCGTCAAAAGATCGCAGAAAAACCACCGATTTCGACAATAGATCGCAATAAATTGCCAGTTTTGCTAAAATATCACAGATAAATCACTCATTTCGTCTGAAGATCGCGGGAAAATGCGGATTTCGTCTGTAGATCGCGGATAATCGCGGGAAGGGGGTATTCCGCGAGTCCCAGTCTGTTGAGGAAAAATGTTTTGGCTAAATTTTAATTTTGTCCACCAGATGGCAGGATAGTCTTGGCCACCAGGTGGCAGTCTGGTTGCATTTGATAGTTTTTTGAGTAGTTGTTTTTTTTGTTAGGGAGTGTTAGATGGAATACTGTGTAGCTTGAAGGTTGTACTTACTCTTGGTGGCTGGAATTTGGAAAGATGTTGACAATTATGGTTCTAATCCTGTACTGTGTTTTTTTTTCTTTCAGTTTTTGTGTCTTGTCAAGTAGGCAAGCAAATAAAGTAAATTTCAGCTGATTTGATAGTAGTCAGTAATGAGTTTGTTTTATTTGATCCTGACCTCTGTTTAACATGGTAGCAGAGCAGCGTGGTTAGGTGTGAACTGCTTATTTAGTAAAGATTGTTTACATTTTCAGTTAGGCTTAATGAAAGCATGCTATTAGGCTTAGTGATGTTTATTACATATGACAGTATGCTTTATTATGAATTTTGCAAGAATTATTTAGCATATTATGCAAATTAAATATAGGAAATTGTTTTCAAGAGACTTTTGTTTGTTTTTGGAGTCTTAAATTATTATTTCTGGGACTTAGTTTTTTTTTGACAACATGGCTGACTCTGAAGATTATTTCAGTCAAATAGGTCATAAAGCTATTCCTGTTCTATCTAATGCAAATTATCCCTCATGGAAAGATAGATTGGAGTCTTTATTGCAATTATCTGGGTGCAAGAAATTTATTGTTGATCCAGAACCTGTATTGTCTGCTGATGCTACAGAAGCAGATAAGGATAGATTTGAAACTAGGAAAGACAGAGCTTTAGGACTGATGAAAACTTATATGGATAGTAGCCAGGTTGCTATTTTAGATGGAATTGAGTCTCCTTTAAAAGCTTGGCAGAAAATAAGAGATACATATTGTCCCAGGTCTCGTGCAAGGATAGCTGAACTTAGAAGAGAATTTATTTTATTGAAGTCAGAAGAGGATGAACATATTGGTGTTTTTATTGCTAGAGTGAAAAAGGTAGTCAAAGATTTAGCTGATGCTGGGAAAATTGTTGATGATACTGAAATAGCATTTCAATTAATTGCTTTTCTTCCTGAGACTTATGAAAATATAGTAACTAAGTTGTATGCATTAGAAGATAAGAAATTTACTTCTGCTGAAGTGGAAACAGAATTATTAACTGAATATGGACGTTTAGAGAGCAAAAAGAAATTGGAAGAGTTTAGTCAATTGGATAAAACATTTTTAGTATAAGGAGCGAAAAGAAATGAATTAACTAATCTTAAAAAGCAAAATAAGCAGAGGGAAATAAAAATAGTTTGTTATCGATGCAACAACATCGGTCATTTTGCTAGAAATTGTAAAGTTAATTTAAATAAGGAACAAAAGCAGCGAAAGTTTGGAAATTATAAGAAGAATGAGAAATCACAATCTCAAATTTGTCTTTATTTTATGTCTCAGAAATGGAAACTGTTCATGTAGCTAATGTTGAAGAGAATGTAGATATTTTCACATGGGATTCAGCTGCAACTTGTCATGTTCTAAATTCAAAGAAATTTTTCCAATCTTATAAGCCTTTAGAGAAAGTATTTATTAAGTTTGGCCCTCACCCTACTCAAGTTATGGGAATTGGAGATGCTGTTGTGAATGTTTATTCTAATAAGGTGTTACATACTATCACTCTTAAAAATGCACTTCATGTTCCATCAGTCCAAAGAAATTTAGTATCCGGAAAGAAGATGGATGATGCTGGATTTACATTTAGAGGAGGACATGGAATAATAAAATTTTATTATCCTGATGGAGCACCATTTATAACAGCAAAGAAAGATAAAAACTTCTTTATTTTTCATGGTTATTGTGTAAAACCATTGGAGGACAATAGCATTTGTGAATCTCATTGTCAATTGGATATGAATCATGAACGTTTTGGTCATTTTAGTAACCGGGTAATACGAAAGATGATTGTTGAAAATAAAGTTACTGGTGTTAGTGATACTCAATTTAAAGAAAATGTTGATTGTGAAAGTTGTAGTTTATCAAAGTCAAAGAGAGCAAGTCATTTGCCTATGGATAAAGTTAGATCTACTGAAGTTTTGCAGTTAGTACATTCGGATTTGTGGGGTCCTGCAAAAATACGGTCAATAGGAAATGCTTTATATTTTCTCACATTTATTGATGATTTTAGTAGGAGAGCATTTATCTATCCATTGAAAGATAAGAAGAATGTTTTTGAAACATTTTTACGTTTTAAAGCAATGGCAGAACGTCAAACAGGAAAGAAGTTGAGAGCACTTAGAACAGATAATGGCTTGGAATGTTTATCGAATATTTTTCAAAATGCATTGGAAAAAGAAGGGATACGGCATGAAAGAACAAATGTTTTTACCCCTGAAATGAACGGAGTTTCAGAACGTTACAACAGAACTATTATGGAAGGTGTCTTAGCTTATTTGCATAGTGCAAAGCTGCCTTCGAATATGTGGGCTGAATTAGTGATGACAGTAAATCATTTGAAAAATAGAGTTCTTCATTCAACTACCAATGAAACCCCTTATTTCCGATGGTTTGGTAGAAAACCTAATGTTGGCTATTTTAAAAGAATTGGATGTACCGCTTATGTGAATATTCCCAAACAGAAACGACATAAGTTACAGCCAAAAGCAAAAATAGGTGTTCTAGTTGGATACGCCATCTATACAAGAGGTTATCGCATTTGGTATCCCAAGGAAGGAAGAATTGAAGAAACTAAAAGTGTGAAGTTCAATGAAAAGTTATTGGAGATGGATAGGAGATCAGTCAACAAGATAGATAATCAAATGTTAACATGGTTAAAATTAGCTTTATCTGAAGACTTCTCAGAAGCAAATAGTTGTCCCATAAACAAATCAAATAGAGTTGAGAATCTTGAATTGGAGAATCGTGACAAGCAACAATCTCCTGTGAAAGAAATAGCAAGAATGTTTGAAAAAATGAACACAGATGCATCAAAGCCAATAACATTTACTAGAAAAGAAGTTACTCGTAGATCTGGAAAATCTAAAGGAAGAGTTGATGTTTATTATTATCCTTCTACAGGAGAGCCAAAAATTAGGAGTAGAAATCAAATGGAAAAATACTGTGCGGAAAAATCATTAACTTATGACCCAAAAGATTTTAATTGGAATCGAAGTCATGGAACAGATGTTAGAGAAACTGAAGTTTCATCAGCTTCGGATGAAGATAGTGGATCTTCGAATGTTGATAGTTCAAAAGAAAAGGAACATTCTATTAATATTCTAAAAGAGATGGGTGATTTTCAAGTTTTTCTTACTGATGATATTGAAATTCCTCAGCATTATTATCATGCACAAATTTCACCTCAGAAAAAAGAATGGGATCAAGCAATGAATGACGAGATTAAATCATTTGAGCAGAGGAAAGTGTGGAAGTTAGTTCCTCCTCCTGAAGATGGAAAGATCATAATAGGTACAAAGTGGGTTTATAATATCAAAAGAGATACTTCTGGTAAGATTAAAAAGTTTAAGGCTAGATTAGTGATTTTAGGTAACCACCAACGACCAGGTTATGACTTTGACGATGTATTCAGCCCAGTGGTAAGTTTTACTGTTATTAGAGCTTTTGTTATGTATTTAGTTGTTATTCATAAATGGTTAGTTTCCCAACTTGATGTTAATAGTGCTTATCTTTATGGTAAATTAAAAGAAGAAATTTATGTAAGACAACCTGTTGGTTTCATTAATCAAGAGAAGAAAAATAATGTTTATAAGTTATTACGTGCAATATATGGACTTCGCCAGTCAGGACGCATGTGGTTCCAAGAAATGGATGAAAAATTTGTAAGTGTAGGTTTTTCTAAGTTTAAAAGTACTAACTGTGTGTATAATTATGAAAATGATGCTATAATCTTAGTGTATGTTGATGATTTATTTATATTTGCCAAGACCCAATTAGTATTGAATAAAGTAAAAGCTTTAATTGGTTCATTGTTTGAAGTTAAAGAACTTGGTAAATTAAATATGGTGTTAGGTGTACAATTTGATATGGATGATAATGGTATTAGAATGCATCAATGAAATTATATTGATAGAGTAGTAAATTTTTTTAAACCAAATTTGATGGTCAAGCCTTCCGTACCCTTATCCCCTGGTATTGAGTTAGGAGATAAAGATTGCCCAACAACTGAACAGGACAGATCTGTCATGGAAAGAATTCCTTATAGAAATTTGCTTGGCTCTTTGATGTTTATTGCAACACGGTCTAGACCAGATATCAGTTACTCATTATGTAAATTATCTCAGTTTAATCAAAATCCTGGTATAAATCACTGGAAAGCTTTGTTACAAGTTTTGAAATATGTTGCTGTTACAAAGAACTTAGTTGTCAAATATGAGAATGATGAAACTTTAAATGGATTGATAGGATATTCAGACAGTGACTTTGCAAACTGTAAAGATACTAGAAAGAGTGTTACAGGTTTCATTATTTACTTGAATGGTGTACCAATATCATGGAAGTCAAAGAAACAAAATTGTGTTGCTAAATCTGCTATGGAGGCAGAATATATTGCTATGTCTGAATTGTGTAGTGAGCTAATATGGTTGGACAGAATTCTGAGAGAATGCAACTTTGAGAACTTACCTATTCCTGTTATCTATTGTGACTCTAAAAGTGCTATTGACTATTCAAAGAACAATATTGAAAATAATGCAAATAAACATATAGATGTTAAGTATCATTTTGTAAAAGATCATATTTTGAAAGGTCATGTAACTGTGTTACGAATAGATTCATATTCTAATATTGCTGACATCTTTACAAAGCCATTACCCAAGAGTTCGTTTTTGAAATTTCGCGATTCCATTCTGGGGTAATTTCTTGTTTTAGGAAAATTTAGCCAAAATGGGGGAGCATTGTTGAGGAAAAATGTTTTGGCTAAATTTTAATTTTGTCCACCAGATGGCGGGATTGTTTGTCCACCAGATGGCAGGATAGTCTTAGCCACCAGGTGGCAGTCTGGTTGCATTTGATAGTTTTTTGAGTAGTTGTTTTTTTTGTTAGGGAGTGTTAGATGGAATACTGTGTAGCTTGAAGGTTGTACTTACTCTTGGTGGCTGGAATTTAGAAAGATGTTGACAATTATGGTTCTAATCCTGTACTGTGTTTTTTTTTCTTTCAGTTTTTGTGTCTTGCCAAGTAGGCAAGCAAATAAAGTAAATTTCAGCTGATTTGATAGTAGTCAGTAATGAGTTTGTTTTATTTGATCCTGACCTCTGTTTAACACAGTCCCCCCCCCCCCCCCCCCCCCCCCCCCCGCTGATTTCCGAAAACGCGATGTGAATTTCCGAAAAATTTTCTTTTACTCAGAATCACCCCTGATTAAGTCTCTGCTCCCAGTCGATTCCTTTAAGTCCTCCTAGAAGGCAATTAAAGGGTCTTCTCCTGGTTGATAAGCAGAGGCTATTAAACAGCCCGTTTTTGACTTATAACAATTTAAATAGGAGAAATGTGGGAAAAAATCCATCATGAAGAAAAACACACTTTCACAAGAAGTCATTTCTGTGATAACAATTGCTTGAAAGCTAGTTTTTGAAAACAAATTAAATCTAAAAAATTAATATTTTCTCTACCAATCAAGTTAGAAACATGATTTAAATGTCATTTTAAGCAAAAAAAAAAAAAAAAAAAAAAAAATCAAAGGACATTTTAATGCATTAATTTAAAAAAAAAATTATTTATTTTTATTTTTTATTTATTTTTTTATTTTATTTTATTTATTTTTATTTTATTTTTTTATTTTTATTTATTTTTTATTTATTTATTTATTTTTTTATTTATTTATTTATTTTTTTTTTTTTTTTTTTGAGGATTTTTGTGTTTAGGAACCCCTTAAGGGTAATTTTTAGAAAAGTATTTTCAATATTAATTAACTGTTTTCAAGCCATATTTATACAGTTACATCTTCAAATTCATTAATATGCGTGATTGTATATGATACCAGAGTTTCCCCCAGAGGGTTTCAGGGGCCCTCCTGCCCTTTAGTTTAAAAAATGAGCAAAAGTTTAAAAAGTTTAGTTTAAAAATGGCCTCCTGCCCCTCATCCAAAAACTAGCACCCCTCTTGTCGCTCATTCAAAAAAAATAGCGCCCTTTTTTACCCATATTTGAAAAAATGCAGCCCTTCAGCGATGATGCGGACGCGCTATAAAGCATAAATTACGTAAATAATCGGTGACAGAACTCAAAAAATAGCTCTTACTCGTCCCACAAGACGTGTAATTTCGTCAAAAAGTTGCAAAAAAAAAGGTCACATTTCACTAAAAAAAATCACAAAATAACAACTAATTTCCGGCAAAATTCACGAAAAAATGGCTAATTTTGTTACCAAGTCCTGTAAAAACGGCAGATTTCCTTAAAAGATCGTAAAAAAAAAAAAAAATGACAAATTTCGTCCAAAAATCACGATTAAGCGGCAGATTTTATTGTATATTACTTAACGTAATATACAAATTGTTTAAAGATTTGTAGAGCAGCTTTTATAGCAGAAATGCTCATGCTGGTTCCCGAACCACAATTACACAAAAAAAGGAGTTCAAAATTTAAAAATTAAACTGCAAAAGAAAAATAAATTAATGTGTGGTGAAATAAAAGATAACAAACAAAATTTAAAGTCTAACAAAATATTTATTGAAGTCTTAAAACATAACAAAATAAAAATATAAAATTAAAAAGATATTTATCAATTAACTTTATAACAATAACATCATAACTTATCTGAGTCTTCATTACTTATCTGCGACTTCATGACATGAAAAAATATATATTTGAAGAAAAACCAAAAATGTCTGGAAGCTCATGGTACAACGTATCTTCTTTAAAAGAAATGATACTTCTATCGTGAAAACATTCGTTGATTCATTCAGTGCTCGCTATCCGTGAAACCACCAACAACGAAGTCAATGACCTTGCCGATTCTGAAAAACACATCTGGAGACCGATGACTCGTTTTCTCTTCAATCGACTTGACACTAGGTACATAGACGTCGGGGAAAAACAACTTCAAGAGTTCAAGACGAAAACGCAAGCCATCAATAGCAAAATATTTCGTTGAAAAACTACAATGCAAACATAACAGAAAAACTATTTAGCTACCTCATGATCAGTCGTAATCTATCACGTCACACACATGTTGTAAAAACAGACACAGTGGCCAAGCCTACCGATATATCTCAAAGGGATAATCGAAACTGATTAACACGACTACTCGCGATTTTTAAATACGCGTATCATTAACATGGGTAACAGTTAACTACTAAAACAGCGATTCGAAATCCATTTACTTCATGAATCTCATTAAAAGAAAGAATGATGTAAGAGTATCACAATGATGTAACTTCTGACTGATGACATCAAAGATTGGACACTTTGTTATCTCATAACAGCCGTGTGAATTACGATTAGATAATGAAAGGAAGTGAAACTAGATCCCGAAAAGGCTTGTAAACAAAGTAAGTAGCATGGATGAAATATACGGCAGCTGTAAAGTAATATATTCTAAAGAACTATTTAAAAGATTTGGAAGAATAAAGATTAAAGTTAAAAAGGTATAATTTATTTTAATTAAAGGGAAACTATTTTTAATAAAAACTATTTTAATTTAACTTTAATTTCAGCAAAAGAAACTTTATTTTTATTTAATAAACTTTAAGGAACTTTAGTACTTTAGGAATAAGATTTAAAAAGAAATTATGGAAGTGTTGATAATTGCATTTGCACAGTGACAAGAACTAAAACTGAGGAAATAGACAACAAATTTCGTCAAAAGATTTGCAGAAATACGGCAAATTTTGTCGAAAATCGCAATAAAACGGAAAGTTCTATCAAAAGATTTGCGAAAAACGGCAGATTTCGTCAAAAGATCGTGAAAAAAAGCAAATTTCGTCTGAGAGATACACACACATTAGACAAGAAGTGCCAGAAGTGATTTTTTTCAGTTCTAAAAACTAATTTTCTTGTTTCAAAATTGTGTTTTTAATGCTCATAAAGCGTTTTTTCTTGCTTCACAATCAAGGAGTGTAAAGACAAAATTGCACCTGGGGCATAATTAAAATTTGAGGCTTCCCCTCCCTCCCAACTTTTTCTTGCGACAGCCCAAAAATGACGTTTGTAGTATAAATTTGGCCCTCCTAAATTTCTGCGCCCGTGGCAACCTCCTCTCTCCCCCCCCCTCCCCCCCCCCCCCCCCCTTTGTTCACAATCCTCTTTTGACTGTCCGAAACTTTCTAAATGTGAATCCTGAAAGCATCCGTTTATGAAACAAAAAAATGCTTTATTCAAGAATTTTTTTTTTTTTTTTTTTTTTTGGCAATAAATCAGAACAATCTTTTAACAAAATCGGCCGTTTTTTTTGCGATCTTTTAACAAAATTTGCCGATCTTTCACGAAATTTGTCATTTTTTTTCGTGATCTTTTTAAAGCAAAATCTGCCTTTTTTTCTGATCTTTTAACAAAATCTGCTGTTTTTTGCAATCTTTTAAAAAAATCAACCGTTTTTTCATGGTTTTTTTTTTTTTTTTTTTTTTTTTTTTTGGGGGGGGGGGGCAAAATTTTTGTGTTTTCTCGATTTTTTGACGAAATTTCTGTTTTTACGATTTTTTTGAACCACTAGATTCTAGATTCAACTCTATAAAAGTGCCCTTAAAAATCAAAAAAGTGCCCTGAAGAATGTAGAAAGTGCCCTTTTCAGAATAGTAGCGCCCTGCCCCTTTTCAAACCTGGGGGAAACTCTGGATAATCTATCTAATAAAATCCATGCGTTTGCCTTTTTATCCTCATGCCACATCACTCCATTTCCGTTGCATAGACAAACGAATCCTTTGATTGCCGACATCGACATGTATTGTTAATTATTTAGGTTGTTCAATAAAGTTTCTCATTTATTTAAATAATTAAACGGCATTTCCGTTGTACAATTTTAATTTGTCATCAAAATTTTTATGAAAAGGAAACAAAATTGTCCATCAAACCATCGAACACCTGCCGTGTATGAATACATTACTCGATGTCCGGACCACGTGTATCTCAAAATATTAAAATATAAAATATCTTTGCATATTTTCAAATCACCTATTTCTACAAACTTCCAAAACAAACATCTTTTTTTTTTTTTTTTTTTTTTTCTCAAATTATTATTTTAAATCTGAATTTCATATACATTATATTAAATATCTTTCGAGGGATGATTGTTCTATCGGCCGGCGCCATGCCAATATAACAAAACCTCCTCAAAAGTTATTAGACATTAAAAAATATTCACCAGATATAATATGGAGTAATTTGTAAATTGTTTGATAAAAAGAGATATATCCTATTAGCAAGTAAAAACTAATTATTTAAATAAAACAACCTATTATTATTATTTTTTTTAAATATTATTATTTTTTTATGATTATTTTAAACCCAAAATAATTAACATAACAGAGAGAATAATATTTGTCATAGTCCCCATTAATGTGAATTTTACTAACTGCAATGAACATTTATATTAAATGATGATAAAAGGTTATTATGATTATTTAATAAAAATCAATATGCATTTTTAATAAAATACATTAAAATCATTTTAGAGATGGAAAAAATACTATTGTATGGTATGACAGTAGATATCAAGCATGGACTGGTCATTGAATAAATTTGAATATTCTTAGGTATATTATTTTAAAATGCATATCTAATGAACTTGATAAATGCAATTAAAGGATGATTTTTATTTTTACTGCGATAAGCGGAATCTTAGAAATTTTAAAGTTATAAAATTTTCATGCAAAATTTAATATCTTATTTATTAAATTGTAGAAATAATAACACTATAATAAATTACTTAACAAAAATGTATTAAAAAAATTGAGTTTTCACATGGTTTTAAGTTTAATAGTGATTTGCAAAATTTAATCTACTAGATTATATTTAAAGAACAAGTCTTATTTCTTCCTCCTAAAAAATGTATGTTCTCTCTCTCTTTTTTTTTTTTTTTTTTTTTTATTTATTTATTTCATTATTTATATAAGTTTATATAAATCAATTTTTGCTACACAGAAATAATCAATGAACAAATTGAATTACTTACTTCTTAAAAAAAAATTCTGAGAAAGCTATTTTGTTTTAAAGAATGTAATAAATTCTACCAAAACTATACAGATTTTTTTTATCTAATATTTATGGGTTATAAAATTTCTTCAAACAATCTAATTTTTTTAGACTATGACATAGCTTAAAGTTATTGTAGAGATCTTTTTGATGCTATTATTATTATTTATTTTTTTTTTTTTCTTTCTTTCTTGGATGGATAAATGTGCTTTAGAGCTTTTGATATTGAATATTTCATGTAAAACGAATTAATACTAAAAATAAAATGAAAAAATAATAATTGTTATAATGTAAAATAGAATATTATACCAATACAATATAATGTAAAAGCACACTACTAAAAATAGGTTTTTGACATTTTTCACAAAGAGGTTTTTGACATAAAAGTAAAAACCATCATGCGTCAAAAAGTGGCCAACCCTGATTTAGACATTTAAAAGTTATGCATCTAGCCCTATTTTTAAACATTGTTTAATACAATAGACTTCCTTAAATCCACACTGCTTAGTGAACTTCATAAAATTCAAAATTTAACCTAAAAAATTACTCTTTTTTTTTTTTCTTAAGTGGAGTTGCATTATTTTAAATGACAATTTTTGTCAATTACAAATATAACACTATAACCATTGATTGTAATTAGTTGTTAATTTTAAATAGTAATAAAGTAAATTACTAAATAAGAAAAAGTGTTTGTATTCTCCAAAAGTATATTATTTATAACTAAAGCTTGATTACAATGTAAAACTCTTTCTTCTTCAGAAACAAATACATGTATCAAAGGATTATAAATAAATAATATTAGACTAGTGAACCATGCATTACTTTTACACTGCAATTTTTAAGATTATTTATTGATACTTTTTCATTATTTTTTAATTAACTACAATTTTTAATCAAATAGCACATTGTAATGATATGTAGATTATACTGTGATAATATTGCACTGTGTCAAAATCTTCTTCAAGATCTTTCATATTATTCCTCATTAATTTGTATCCATTTTTTACCTTGGAAAAAGGATGCTGACATCACAAATAATATAAGTGTTTCCTACAAATTTTTTGTCATTCAGATTTAACACAAATTCAACTTCTATCAATGTGTTTCATTCATATACATATTGTTTTGTTTTTTATTGTTATATATATATATATATATATATATACATACAAAAGAGTTTTGTTATTACTAAGTACTTTATTATCATTTATACTGTTTGATTTGTCAAATTATGATGGTATAAATAAAGATTTCTAAAAACTGTATGGGCTGTGCACGATTTCTTCTATAAATAATGTGAGATCAGACTACTGAATATTTCCATGTATAAGCTGAGTACACGACTTTTTAGTGAAAAATCACTCAAAATCAAAAACCCATATTTAAGCTGACGTTAAACAAATGTGATGAAAAATTCAGGGAACCAAAGTTTTGCGCATTTCTTTTTGATAACTAATAGAAAAAAGTGCTCTCTAAACTTATTGATGTCTTCTAAAGATTTTTCATAGACTCCCGGTGGCCCTACCTGTATTCTTAAACTCTCGGGCATTTTTCTAAATGAATCATTTAAAAACAGACTTCATTCGAAATGAATTGAACGCATGCCATCTGGAGTCACAGATGTGACAAATAGCAATAATTTTTAAAAAGTTGACATTATCGCTATCACTGATTGGGTGAAAGAAACTTTTGTTTCTTTCATTTGTTTGAACTATCACAAGAAATAGTTATCATATATTTTTTTTAATGTTGCATTAGTAATGCGATGGATGGAACTGAAGATAATGCCACTTTTGAAAATGACAATGATGAAGAGTAATTAGGTATTGACATTATTTAGCCTGATTTACCAATGAGAGAAAACAATTTTATGGAGCTGCTTTTAAATTATAATTTAAATAGTGAAAAATGATTGGTGATTTTTTTTTCATTTTAAAAGAATAGAAAATCAAAGCATTTTTTTAACTTATAGATATTTTTTACACTTTTTTATTTTTCATTCATTTTATTTTAAAATATCAAATTTGGTAATTTTCTTAGACTTGTATATAAGCTGACACTTCCCACTTTCAAACTAAAAAAATGTAAAAAAAAATCTCAGCTTATACACAGAAATATATGGTTGTTTTTGTTTACCCAATGTTTTGCTGTTTTTCCAAACTCATATTTTAGGCCAAAAATTAGCAAAACCGAACTTTTGATCAATTTCTGTAGTTGTAACTATTATTCAAACTGTCATGCTTTTAACTTCATTATCATATATGGCAGCATCAAATTCTCTGTAAACTTGGCATATTTAGCAAAATATTGCCAAATTTGGCACAAAACATAAGTCGGCCTAAGTGGAGCTGACTTTTCATTAGATGTAAATTACTTTGAAATTGCCATACAAATTCAATATTAATGAAAACTGAGAATATCCTATAATTGGTTACCATACATTTTAGCTTTGTGTGTGAATAAAATTAGCTGAATTCTTAAAAATAAAAATAATATTGCCTTGTTAAACTGATGGCATTGAGCTCACAGGCTATTCACTCTAATTATACATTACAGTCTTATTTTTTCGAAGAATAATGCCCCTTGAAAAACTAATTAAAGAGGGAATTAGCTCCTCCATTTCCCACCTTTATGTTTAACCATTGAACCCCAAAATTAATCAGGTGTACGTCTTATTAGAATGAACCTATATCCAAAATTCAGAGCAAATCGGATAGTTCTGCATAAAAACCCATTTGTCTAATTTAAGAGGGCATTTCCAGGTTCCTCTTTATACACTTAACCATTAATCGCCCAGAACTATTCAGGAATTTCCATTATCAGAAAGAAACTATATCAAAAATTTGAAACAAATTGAAAATTCTGCTTTAAAAAACACTTATGTAATTTAAGCAGAGGGGAAGTAAGAGTAATCGCCCATTCCACCTTTTATATTTAGAAAAGAATTCCAAAAACTAATCAGGGAAATGCCTTAACACAGTGAATCTATATCCAAAATTTGATGCAAATTGGTAAATTTTGCATGAAAAACCCATTTACCTAAATTAAGGGAGGGAGTCCCCCATTCCCCCACGCCTTTTTATTTATCCATTGGACACCCAAAACTAATCAAAGAAGCATCTTATTAGAATAAACCTATATCCAAAATTTGATACAAATCAGATATTTTTATCATGAATTATCGTTATATTTACATACATGCAGAACCGGCAGCACATTAACTCTCAGGCTATGATAGCTGTTATCTAACAAAAAATAGGTATGCTACATCTTCTCTTTAATATCTGTCAATAAGACTGTTTTATTCATTCTAAGCAGCATCTTTGTATTACTATTGTCAGTGATAAATTTTAAAATTTTTGAGTTAATTAATTATTATTATTTGATTTTATGAATATATGTACATATTTCTTTAAAGGTCTGTTCATTATCCAAATATGAAATCTGATGTAACATCTTTTGTTTCTCCTCAAGAAATGAATACAAAAATAATAAGTAGTCCAACAGATGTACCCACTTTAATTTCCCCTAATCAGAGTTCTGATTCAACTGCAAGTCTTAAAAGTGAAATTCAAGTATGTATTATTTTAAAATATTTTTTAATCTAGGTTGTGAAATGTTGTAAACTATATCCATTTACTTATCTATGTATGGCTGTCAAGCGCAAATTTTAGCAATTTGAACTAGTTTGAAAATCTAGATATATTAAATGTAAAAAATTATATGAAATATGCAAACGAGGTACTATCAGCTTTATGAAATTCACAAATCTTAAGTAGTATTAGAAAACAAAATGGTTAGATGTATGAAGTATGAAATATATGTAAATATCTATGAATCTAGGGCAGTTATACTACACCATAAATAAATTTACATGCAGAGCTTGAATTTCAGGATGGGATTTACATCCAAAAATTTTAAATTCCACCCAAAAGAATATCGCATTGGGCGGAAGGCTCCTGCCCAAAATATTTCACTCTTTTCTGGAAAAGTTTGTATTTTGAAACTACAATCAACTCTCGTGAATGCCTTTTGAATTTCACAATATTTTTGTTTGGCTGATTAACACATTTTGCAAGTTTTTACCACAAAAAATCGTTGAAATTTACAATTTTTTCCCTGTGGCCGATTAACAAATTTCCCTATTTTTTACTGAGATTGATCGACAAGTTTTGAGCTATTTTGTGTGACACATTAGAGAATTCACAGGTTATTCTGTTCTGAATTTTCTGAAAATTATAAAAAATTGGTCATCAATTTGGAAATTCAGACAATATAACAGAAACATGTTGCTACTTTCAACTAATAGTTTCCAAAAAAATCAACTTCATCCATTGTTAGCAAAGAAATTGCAATTTTGTCCTAAAAGATTGCAGAAAAACTCTAATTTCACCAAAGGATTGTTAATAAAAATGCAAATTTCATCAAAGGATCGTGAATAATATGCAAATTTCATTAAAGGATCTTGAATAATATCCAAATTTCACCAAAAGATCACAAGTAAAACGTGAACTTCATCACAGGATCACAAATAAGATGCATATTTCATCAAAGGGTTACAGGAAAAGAAATGTTAATTTTGGCAGATCACAGGGGAGGGAAAAATGCAAATTTCATTAAGGTTCATTAAGGTATAAAAAAAAAAAAATCTTCAAAATATTGCAAAAAGTAATGCAAATTTCTCAAATAATTGCAGAAAAAACAAATTTTGTAAAAGAAACGTGGGAAAGACACATATTCCATCAAAAGTTCACAGAATAAATGCAAATTTAGTTAATGGACTGCTGGAAAAATGTTAATTTCATCAAAGGATTGCGTAAGAAAGCGAATTTCAGCAAAGGATTGTAAATAAAACCCACAAACTTTTTTCAAAGATTGAAAAAAAAAAAAAAAAGTGAGTTTTGAAAAAAAATTGTTGAAAAACACAAATTTCCTTAAAAAAGCAGGAAATTTTTTTTTTTATCTAAGGATCACAGAAATAATTAAAATTTTCTTAAAGGATAAAAAAAAAACATGCATTTTGTCAAAGAGATGCAGAAAAAATACAAATTTCGCCAAAAGATCACAAAAAAAAAAAAAAAAAAAAAAAAAAAAAGAAAAGATTTTACAACAAACCTTTTACAAAACAGCACACAAACAAATATCTATGTTTATTATTATAGGTATAGTTTTAATCTAAAATAACATACTGAATTAACTTTTGAAAAAATGGATTTAATACAAACTCCACTTGCAATAATCTACACTCAGCCTGAAATTAGCCCAAACTAAACACAGAGTTTACTTGACTTGCAATAAAAATGATTATAGTTTGTTTTACCTTAACTTGGCAATACTGATTATACAGCGTGTTTCAAAAATAATCATAATATAAATAAATCTTATATATATATATATATATATATATATATAATATAAATAATAATATAAATAATCATATCATAACTGTTCAAATTTTCATCCGTTTCAAATGAATAATGTATAGATAGAAAGAAGAGAGAATCATAAGTTTTATGTAGTTATCAACAGTTGGCACTAGTGCTCTTCCTTCGCCCACCACTTCAGTGTTTTTTAAGATGGCGAATGCACAACAGAAATTGTTTTGTGTCTTTAGCTTCACGAAGTGTGAGTCCGTGAAATCTGTTCAGTGTGATTTTCGTCAAAAATATCCACAGGTTCACGTTCTAACCGCTCAGAGCATAAGACGATCGCATAAAAAAAGTGGATTGTTTGTGAGTTAAGCTGATGCAACTAAGCATCTATGGCCTCCCAGATCGCCGGACCTCTCAGTGTGCGATTTCTTCTTGTGGGGATTTATAAAAGACCACGTTTATGTACCTCCCCTTCCTACTACATTAGTTGAATTGAAGGTATGCATAACAGCAGCCATCGAAGTCATGTATCCAGACATGCTCGCAAAAGTTTGGGACGAATTTGAATACCGTACAGACATATGCCATGTATCCAAAGGTGGACATATTGAGCACCTTTAATATGATATGTAAAAAAAAAATGTATGATTAGCTACATAATATAAAAGTAATCTTAAGTATCTATGTTCACTATTTTTTATCATATACACATTTCAAATCAGATGATTATTTTTGAAACACCCTGTACTACAAGAGCCAAATTGTAGCTGTTGCCATAGAAACCAGGGTTTGCTTGAACAGCACTGGATTAATAATAAACAAGGAAAACTGCCATTTTGGGTGAAAAATATAAAATGAATGTGCAAAAATCGGTACGTTTTGAAGTTCTTATGAAATTAATTTTATTACATAATCATTTATTAAAATAACGAGTGATATTTTTATTCTTTTCTTAGTTTTATAATTTTTTTAAATTTTTTCAACACTATTTCATATTATATTGTTGATCTGTCTAACATTACCTGGCCCACAAAATATGAAAAATATTTAAAAATCTCGAAAAGTTTAAAAAAATTTGCAGAAAATCCAGAAAAACTTTATTGAAAAGATACATTTTTCTGAAATAAGCTAAAAATTTGAAACTGAATTCCATGCATGAATGTCAATTTTTTTGAAGAATTTTCAGCGAGATATTTTTCATTTCAATGTGATTTTTTTAAATCGCTAAGTCAAAATTTATATATTTAAGCTCCAAAAAGCAAAAAATTCTATAAATCGCATTAAAATATCGAGAAAAAATAAATAAAAATAACTGTACAAATTCTAAATGAATTTTATTGAAAAGAGAAAAGCATTAACTACATTGAGTTAAAAGATGAAAGACAATTTCTTTGAAAATCTATTTAAAATAGAAAATTAGTTATTTATACCGAACCACTGGCAGAAATTTGAAAAAGACTAGGTCCCACACCATCAGACTGAGTACCTCTTTACTTTAATGCATATAAAATTATAGATATTAGGGTGCAAAAAATCATAATTTCTTAAAATTTAAATTTGGATTTTTATTATCGTCCCCTCTCCCCTATGTTTTAAAATACACAATTTTCCTAAAAAAGCTGGTTTTCAAAATAATTACACCTCTAATTGCTTATATAATCAATGTTTTTATGCTTTAATTTATAAAATTATAAATTATTAGTTTAGTTAGAAACTTCAAAAATTAAGTAAACTTCAGATTAGTAATTGCATTAGTTAGTAATATCCAATAACATTATGTCGTAAAAAATTTATAATAATTATGAAAAGCTACATTAAATATAACAGATATTTACATTTATTAAAATAGTTAAAAATTTCATTTAACACTAAATTGCTAAAACTGCTTAAAATTAAGGTTCTTCTTAAAATTAAGGTTAAGTACACTTTCGCAAAAACATTATAATTTAATCCTACAGATGATTTTTTTAAATATCTTGTTTGCATTTTGATACATATATACATATATTTTTTTTCTTTTTACATTGAATAGCTGAGCTTGATTTCTACAAAGAAACTTTTTTGCTATTTTAATTTTGTCAGCAGGATTTTTCTTTCTTTTTTTTTCGTAGGGAGGATGGGGGGGGGGAGGAGATTTTTCAAATTTCAGGCCTGTTTCAAAAGTTAAATTATCCTAATAAAAAAAGGCCCAAAACAAAATTGAAAAAGTAAAAAAGGGTCTTTGTGAAGAAGTGTTATGTGTCCACCAGTGTTGAAATCAGGGGGTGGTGCATGGGGGGACACTCCCCTCCGGTGCAATGAGATTCCTCCATGAGATCAGAGATTTTGTGTTTTCAATGGCCAAAAAGTGAAATTTCTTCCTCGGAACTCTATAATGTCCCCCCCTCCCCAGAACCACAGAAATCCATCCTGGAGAAAAATATCTGAATTCAGCACTGTCAACTAGCTATCAAATGCAAACCTAATGATTAAAAAATATTGAAATGAACATGAGATATTTTTCAAAATTTCTTCCATAGTAGTAAGTTTAACAAGCATGTGTTTTCATGAGTGAAGTAACATCTTAACAATTATTTATTAAAGGTTTGATTCTTTAATTAGGATCATAATATTAATACACAGCTTTATGTTTCAGACTTTTTTAAAAGAACAATAAGATAAACATGCAAGGAGTAACAGAGCATTGGAATTGACATGGAAGCTTAAAAAGCGTGCCAGATATTTAACCTTCAACATTGGTTCCTCGCCAAAGGAGAGTTTTTTATGCCAAGATTTTTACTTTATATTTTCGCTTAAAATAGAAATAACTTTTGAATTAAATATGTTTAACAGAGGAATTATTTTTGAATTAAGTATGTTTAACAGAGGAATTACTTTAAATATATGTTACAAAATCTTGAATTTTATAATTTATACACATAACCATATAAATTTTTAAGCCTTTTCACCATAAGATTAAAAAATAACGCAGAACTATTTTTCAAGGCGGAATATTACATTTCTACCTTTCACAGTGCTGCCAAGTTAAGGTGGAATAGAGTATAGGCAGAGAATTTTCCGATCCCTTCTCATTCCCTGCTATAAGCTTTCAAGAAATTTGCTGTGAACTTGATTTTTTTTTTTTTTTAACTTAGTCACCCACAAATTTTACAGTCACTTTTACACTCATCAGCCAGATGAAATTCACTGTTTTTTTCTGCGTTAGATAGACGAATTTCACGATATTCTTCCCTTGACTGACAGAGCCGTTAAACATGAAGGCCCCAGGACAAAGCTTCATAGTGAGGCCCCTCAATATGCCTTTCTTTTTATACGTATGGGGGTGAGAGCTATTCAAATTCGACAAAAATTTGCTTTTATCTATTGCCTCATGTAATGTTAACAAAACTAGCTACAAAAGGTTCATTAAGCAAAATGTCTAAGTATTTATCTGGGTTATACGATTAACAAATTATTAAATGGATTATTTTTATGATACAAGTTTTGGAAATTAAATATTCAGTGAGTATGGCTGTGAAAAGAAGAAGGTGAATAATACAAAAGTAAAATACAATAAAAGTGCAATTTCTAAAAAAAAGTGTATGTTTATTACATTTTTTTCGAATTTTTGACAAATATTGGGTGTTTTTTACAATTTTTTGATGAAATTTGCCAATTTTAGGCGAATATTAATGTTTTTTAGCGATTTTTTTATGAAATGTACCATTTTTTCTTGATCATTTGCCAAAATTCCTGGGTTTTTTTCCATGATATCTGGACAGATTTTCCAGTTTTGTTACAATCTTTTGATGAAATTTGGTTTTCTCACAATCTTTTGACAAAATTTGCGATCTTTTGACGAAATTATTGTTTTCTCACAATTTTTCGACGAAATTTTCCGTTTTCTCATGATATTTTGCTTTTCATAATCTGTTTACAAAATTTGCTTTTTTTTTTTTTCAGGATTGTTTGTCTAAATTTGTTGTTTTTTAAGATATTTTTTCGAAATTTGCTGTTTTTTACGATCTTTTAACAAAATTAGTGTTTTTTTTCCGTGATACCTGGAGAAGATTTGTTGTTTTTTTTAAAATCAAATCTATTGATAAAATTTGCCATTTTTTCGCAATCTGTTTACAAAATTTTCCTTTTTCAGGATCTTTTGACGAAATTTGTTGTTGTTTTTTTTTTGTGATTTTCTGATAATTTTTTTTTTTAATCCTTTGACACAATTTGCATTTTTTATTAGATTTATGGTGAAATTGGCGATTTTCGCTGTACCTTTTAAGACATATATATATACATAATTTTTATAAATGATCACCTTATTTTTTTTTCGGAAAATTTGTGACAGAAGAGTCCCTGATTTACAGTTTAACGTTAATTGGAGCTTCGTCAATTGCATGTGATGCAAATCAAAATAATTTCTAGCAAGCTTTTTTTTTTTTTTTTTTTTTTTTTTTTTTTTTTTTTTTTTTTTCTAAATTTTAATTGTTGAAAAACAGTCTATAGATATTCTCAAGAGTCTGCAACGTGTGTCGCAGCATTGCGCCGATTCTGTGCCCGATCAGACATAATTTGCAGAATGAGAGGGGTTGGGGATACTGTTACTAATGCTTTGGTGGGATGTTGAACTTTGATTTTATTAATAAAATTAGTAGTCCACCGATTTCATTAATAGAATAAAAAATTTCAGGCTGTAACAAATGTTTCTCACCACAGCTAATATCGTCAATATAGCTTAATATAGTACATTTTGTCCTCTTTTCTATAAAATATAATGTTTGGAATTTATGCAACTATTTTTGGTTTTTCTAATGTAAATTTTAGAATTCATTTTTTCATGATTTCTGTGGATTTCTTTCACGGCACTAGCAATGGCTGGTGGATGAGCTAGTATATAATAAGTTCAATATAACATTGATTTGTATATCTTGTTATATCAGATATATTTAAAAAATTGAAACATATGAATTATGAGAGTAGGAAAAAAAATATTTCAATTGTAATGCCATGCAAGGTGGAATTTTATCATATCTTTTTGTGCCTTTTTTTTTTCCTATTGTGTATGCATGTTCATATTGAAGATTTATATTTTATGCAATGAAATTAAAAATTTCTTGATGTAAATAGGATAATTAATTAGATATAAATATTTTAGGATGCAACTTATGCTAGTCCAAGACGTAAAAGTGGTTCAAAAAAGTCAGTCACTGAAAGAGGTCAGCTTACTGATAGAGTGACCTTAAGTGATAGAAGTACTGGCACAAGTAATTTAATTTTTTTTTTCTCTTTGTTTATAAATTTATAGTAAAAAGCAAATTTTTAGTAGAAAATAAATAAATTAATTAATTAATAGTAATCATACAGCGTTCGAAATCCTTGGTGGTCCGCTGGTCCGAGACCACTGATAATTCAATCGGACCACTAATCTGAAAAATTTAGTGGTCCGCAGGACCAGTGCCTCTTTTCAGGCCCTGAGAAAACCCCAACCGATCGCACATAAGATTTTTTTTTTTTTTTGCGATGCCGCGGACGCACTATAGCGCGTAAAATACGCAAAAAATCGGCGATGGGACGCAAAAAAAAATAGTTCTTACGCGTACCACCAGACGCGTAATTTCGTTAAAAAATCGCGAAAAACAGCAAATTCCGTTAAAAAATCGCGAAATAACGACTAATTTTCGGCAAATTTTGTTAAACAATTCTCGAAAAAATGGCTAATTTCATTCCAAACCCGAAACATAACGCAGATTTCTTCAAAAAACCGCGAAAAAACGGCAAATTCCACCCAAAAAAATCGCGAAAAACGACAGATTTTTTCAAAAAATAGCGAAATAAGGGCAGATTCCTTCAAAAAATTGCAAAAAAAGGCAGATTTCTCCAAAAAATCGTGAAAATACGACAAATTTTGCCCGAAAATCGCGATAAAACGGCAAAATATCGCAAAAAACGACAAATTTTGTTAAAAAAGAGCTAAATAACGAAAAATGTCCGGCAAATATCGTCAAAAAATCTCGAAAAAATGGCTAATTTCATCCTAAAACCCGAAAAGACGGTAGATTTCTTCAAAAGATCGTGAAAAAACGGCAAATTTCGTCCAAAAATCGAGATAAAACGGAAAATTTTGAAACAAAATATCGCGAAAAATGGTATATTTCGTCAATAAATCCCGAAAAAACAAAAGATTTCCTCAAAATAATGCGAAAAGACGGAAATTTCGACAAAAAAGAACGAGAAAAAAAAAAGTAAATAAGTGAATGCCGGGAGAGAATTTTTCTATTTTAAAAACTAATTTTCCTGCTTAAAAATTGTTGTTGCTGCTCCGAAAACGGATTTTCCTGTTTCCCAATCAGATTTTTATTGTTCCAAATCTTTCTGAGTGAATGTGACTCCTGAAAGTACCATTTCATTAAGCAAAGTACCCATTTACTCAACAAAAATATACCTTTTTTCAGCAAAAATGTCTTTTTCAATAAACCTGTCTTGCCTTATTTTAAAAGAAATGCAAACAATAGTGATACTTGTTATCTTCTACACTTAAATAAGCATTATTTTATAATTAAATTTGTATCTTGCACATTTATTCTTTAAAAAGTACAGAAAATTTTGCTTTTTAATTTTTAGCAAATTATAATTTTACATTGTATTATGCTGAAAAATTTGGATTATTGCAAAGTAAGATTGGTTTATTTTCAAAGGAGGGGCGGGGGGGGGGGGGGTTGGAGGCCACTCTAAGTGTTAAAATTATTTAATAGAATTTCATATAGCGGACCAGTGATGATGTCTGCGGACCAGTAAATTCTCATGCTTACTGGTCCTTAGGACCAGTGACTTTTTTTTAGGAATTCTAACGCTGTCATATTAATGTACCAGTATACGTAAGAATTATTATTTATTTTTTTTTTTTTCATAATTTAAATGCATAGATTTTTTTTTAGTTACAGAACTACTTTATTGTTAATTAATTAACCTTAATTGACACAAGTGTAATATTCTTATATCATTAGAAAATAAAAACAGTTCATATGAATGGGTAATTCTATTTTAATTTATCTACATTTGTAAAAATCCCTCAGTTCTATTTAGCATTTTATTTATTTATTTTATTTTATTTACTTATTGAGTTTTTTTTTTTTTTTTTTTTTTTTTTTTTTTTTTTTTTTTTTTTTGTGTGTGTGTGTGTGTAAGTTTGTGGCAACAAAATATTTAGTTCCATAAATATAGCCATAGATTTGTGTTATTACTATCCATTTATCAGAACAAAGTTCATTTTTGTATTTTCAAAATGCACATTTTTACCCCATCTCTCTATGGCTTCTTACTTTCGTTTGGTATTTATGGTTCTCTTGATTGTAACAATGGTGCTGTACACAATATCTGTTGTAATCAATATTCACTTAGAGATATTACAATGATTAATGATTTTTGTAAATTATATTGTAAAATTGTATAAAGACATTTTTAAAGTAAGAATAATTAATAATTAGCTGCTTTATGTTTTGTTTATTGCTTCTTATCTCCAAGAAATAGAGATCCAATAGTAACTCATGCTTTAATGAATTTTTTAATGTTTTTTAATGTTATCTACACGGTTTGTTTCTTATAGACCAAAACCATTTGTTATTTTTATTTATTATATGTTACTATTTTAATAGGAGATGGTTGGGTGGATGATTTGGATGCTCACTTAAATGATGCCACCGTTACCACTCCAGAAATGGATGAGGTAGAAGAACTTGATGGATTTACTTTTGACATGGAGTCTAATATCAAGAGGTAAAAAAATTATTTTAGAGGAAGTAAATTATTAATCCAACTTAATACAATCAAACTCAGCTCTAGCGAGTTCATATTTAATGAGAACTCTTTTTTAAAGCAAAATTAATGAGCAAATAATTAATATAATACATGAATATATGTAAAAAACTTGGTTATTATAAGCAAACCTCATTTATAATATGCAAAAACATCAGCAGATTCACAAAACAATTCTTATTTTATCTCATTCTTTTTAAAGAAAACTTATCATACCCTAATACACAATTGTTTCCAATTATATATATATATATATATATATATATATATAGATCTTTTGACAAAATTTGCAATTCTTTTCTGGATTGTTTGTCAAAATTCAGGATTTTCAATTCACGACCAACTCATAAAATTTGTGATTTTTTGCGTGATCATTAGGTTAAATTCTCGACTTTCTGACCAAATTTGCGGGATTTCTTATGTGACTATTTGATGAAATATGTGATTTCTTTCATAATTATTCGATGAAATTCGCATTATTTTGCATTATTTTGATGGAATTTCTAATGATTTTTCCATGACCAAATGATGAAAATCACCATATGTTTCTGCAAACTGTGGTAAAATTAAAGATTTTTTTCATAAATGTTTGATGAGAATAATGATTTTTTTTGCAATGAATTGCAAAATTTGCTGTAACCCTTCGTCTTCCTTCAATTGATGAAAATAACTATTTCTTTTCACAGTTTTTTTTTTTTTTTTTTTTTTTTTTTTTTTATGGCTGAGATTTTGCAATTTTTCAAATGATTCATTGCAAATTTCACAGCATTTTTTCTGGCAAATATTTCATAAACTAATGATTTCTTTTCCCCGTAGTCCTTTGTCTTTTTTTTTTTTGTTGTTGTTGTTTTCAGTGCGATTATTTTACACAATTCAAAATTTTTCCAGCATCCTTAGTTAAATTTTACAATTTTTTTGGGACAGATTGATCAAATTTATTTTGATATATATTTTTGCATGACCTATTAATGGCTGTTTCTGATATCATTTGATACAATTTGCAATTCTTTTCCACAATCACTTGACAAAATTCATGATTGATCAATTCATCTTGTCGAATTCTTGATTTTTTCGAGGATTATTTATTTAAATTTTTGATTTTTTGCATGATTATTTGACTAAATTCTCGTCTTTTTGTATGTGACCATTTGATGAAATTTGCAATATTTTTTTCTTGATCGATAGACGACTTTAGTAATGTTTTCCGTCTTCTTTGGACAAAATTTGCAATGATTTTTCCACAACTGAAAGATAAAAATCACCATTTGTTTTTGCAATCTTTCATGAAGTTCAAGATTTTTTCCATGGTTCTTTAAAAAGATTCGCTATTTTTTTTTTTTTTTTTTTTTTTTTTTTTAAACAAACTATTGAAATTTAATATTATTTTTTTTTGACAAATTTTGTGAATTTTTCTGCAATTTATTAATGGATTTTTTTTTTTTTTATTTTTTTTTTTTTATTTTTTTTTTTTTTGACAAATTATTGAAATTTAATATTTTTTTTTTTACAAATTTTGTGAATTTTTTTTTTTTTTTTTTTTTCAGTGACCATTTGTTGAAATTTACAAGATATGTTTTTCCAAAACCGACTAATGGAATTCGGCTCTTATTTCAGCCATCTTTTGATGAAATTTGTGATTATTTTTCCTGATTGACTGACAAAATTTTTGATTTGTTGCGTGATCGTTTGATTAAATTCTCAATTTTTTGCATAACTATTTTACTAAATTCACTTTTATTTATGTCTGCAACCGTTTAACAAAATTTATGATTTCCTTTACACAATTTTTAGGCCATATTTATTAGTTTTTTCGTGGCTGAACAATTTTTTTTTCTTTTTTTCTGTGACCAATTGTTGTTATCTGCACATTTTGTTACTGAATGAAAAAAATTGCGATTTTTTATGACTGGTTTATTAATTGATTTTGTGGAATACCCCAAGAATAAAATTATGGTTTTCATAAAATAAAAAATAAAAAAAATTCATAATTAAATCGCATGCCTATGCATAAAATAAATTTGGAAGATTCTTTAAAAAAAAATTCTTTATGTGGGATTTTCATCTTTTATATGTGCCAAACCTGGTTTGTATATGTTTTTTTTTTATTATTATTAATATGTTTTTTATGCACTCAAACTGAAGCTTCAGAATAAAAAAATAATAATTTTGCAGAAAAAAAAATGACACCATATGAATAAATAAACAACCATTTTTGTATTTAAAAGTGAAATATATATCCTTTTGCACCTATGTCACACCATTTTCACACTGACTTTTCACTTTCTACCATGCTCGGACTATGAACCATAGATGTAAATATATCCACCATAATTAATTAATGTTTTGCATATAGTAACTTTCACTTTCTATGTTTATTAAAAAAAAAGAAAAAAGAAAAAAAGATTGTATACAAGCGGGAAGCAGAAATTCTGCATTTTCAAAATTTAGTGTCGCCACCGATAAAAATACAGATATACAGAGTGTCTCAAAATTATTGCGGCAAACTGGGGGAGATAATGTACATGATAAGAATTGAGAATTGCATTGCAATCCATGACCGGAAATGTCAACATAACAGATGAAATATACAAAATGTATTTCAGTTTTATGTCTTAAAATAAAAGAGGTATTTTGTATAAAATGGCATCATTTGCATCCGTTGAATCATTCTAGATTTATGATCCATTTTTAAAGAGCATAGGTAAAAAATTATGCACATGACATCACCATCATGGAATAATGCACAAATCCATCTAAATACGATGTCATCATTTAAGAAACTCAACAAAAATTGGGTATCTAATAATTCACATGATTTTTTATGTTTGTAATGTTAACCATTTCTCCAGCCGTCAGGTATAAGAAAAAAATTGCTTTTACCCTTGACTTATCTTGGGGCAAACATTTAAGTGGAACACTGAAAATGAAATATACTTTATAATAGATCCATGTTTTATCGGATATCATTCATTATTGTTATCAAAATTCAGAAAACATTATTACAAACGGATTAACAAAATTGCATTCTTTCAACATTTTGATTGGAATTAACCACTTCACCAATGACGGGTATGGGGAAACAGTGTTTTTACCCCCAACTTACCTCGGGGCAGACAGTTAAGTAAATATGGAGAAAATGAGTCACAAATTCTTTAATATACATTTTTGTAACAAGCAAGTGTTATATCATTTGTAAAATAAGTTTGAAATAAATTAACAATTGATAAATAAAAACGAAATAAAACCAAAATGCAATGTGTTTTATAGTTGGCAATATTTTTGGAAAAACATGTTTTAATTACATTTTTTTTTTTTTTTTTTTTTTGTCATGAGAAAATGATTTAGAGTCCAAAAAGTAAAAATACTTTTTCTAGAAACTCGCCTGTATAAGCATATAATGGTTATCTTGAAAATACCATCTAATTTTTTTACTTCATATTTTTTTCCCTGAAAAATTCCCTGCGCGACCAATAAACCCAACTATCAAAAACTTACTTTTTAATTTTTTTTAAACGCTTAATAGAAAGCTTTAAAAAATTAATTTATTTGAAAAATATATAATTTTCATTCTGTTTCTTATTTTAAAAGGGGGAACAGGAAATAAAAAAGATGAAACATTTTATAAGCTATCTTTTTAGGATTGATTTCTCAACATATACATACAATTTTAAATTATTGATAAAAGTGATATTTTAATATTATAGTTTTCATTTTTCACTTATAATATTTTAGTTCCTAAGTCTTTAAAATGTTTTATTTTTGCAAATTCACAGCGCTTTGGCATATTTTGGCAATCATTTATTGACACTAAATTAAATGCAGTTTTTTTTTTTTTTTTTTTTTTTTTTTTTTTTTGTTTCAATTTCCATACAATTGTAGGAATTACAGGGAATTTTTGATGATTTATCACCTGTCTAATTCGAAAAATTCTGAAAAGTAATGTATAAATTATTAAGTTCTGGAAATTCTAAAACTTTGTGTTGTCATCGAAAACACACCTTTGTACATAAATTTTACAATTCTGGCATATCAGTATGTGGGTTAAAAATCGATTACAATCGATCCAACTTTACATACAAAAGCCATGCTGTGTTAAATAAAGTTTAATAAACAATTGAACGAGGCTTCTTATACCTGGTACTAATATATATTGTGTCATGTATAACCTGTATATGCATAAAAGCTATTGCTATAATTTACTTAATCATATGTTCAAATTTATTAGTCATTTTAAGAAAAATTATGAATGAATTATTAATGAATATTTCAGTGAACAGCGTATTCGTCAAAATACTTTGTATCAAGAATTAAGTTTTCAAGATAATGATGCTTTAGGGGAAATGGATGAAGGAGCTGATATTTCAGGTACTTTATCTCTGAAAAATATTATTGAAAGCCTTTTTTTTTTTTTTTTTTTTTTTTTTTTTTGTATGTGTGTATTAGAAAATTTTTGGCACATTCCTTGACCTTATTTCAGGCAAAAAAATAGTTTCAAAATCCAGCAGGTTTTCTCTTTCAAAAATGCTATAAAATTGTTATTATTTTCAAAGTTTGCAGAATTTTAATTTTAAGAATTAAAATTTAAAAAAGTGAGACTGGATGAATAGAGAAATTTCTTTTCTTTTCTTTCTTATTTGAAAGTGTTTCATAGCAGGAATCATGCAGATTTATAAATTTCAACTGAAAAATCCCCTCCCCCCCCCCCCAAAAAAAAAAAATAATAATAATAATAAATAAATAAATAAAAGCAACTAAAAAAGAGAGTAAATGTGGAAAAGTAAATTTGGGACAAATCAACTTGGACTTTCATGTTTTGATGTTTTTAATCAATCAATATATATAATAGGCAAGTGTAGTACATATAAAGACATGCTTCTCTCTATGACGACCCACTCGCAGCTGTAGTACTTGATAGCCCTTGGTCTCCTGCTGTTAGTAAAGGAGTTTGGTCTCTGTGGGTTACAAAAATTTGAAATGAAATATACAGTGAAACTCCACTTACACATTACCTGAGTTATACATTTCAACTCAGCAGTCTATGCCATTGCCGTTAAAAATTACTCTAGTTATACTTTTTTGACTTATACGCTTCTCTCAGTTATACGTTATGTTTTTGCCTTTTTAATGAAATTTTGTCTTACTTATATGTTTTGCTGAAAGTAATTGCCTAATGATATTTCAACATCTTTGCCCATTTCATCTATTCTTCTTTGTACTGAATTATTGGAAAAATTGGAATTTTGAAGTGTTTTTAAAGCTATTTTTCTTTTTCTTTTCTTTTCTTTTTCTTTTTCTTTTTTTTTTTTTTTCTCTCATGTACATGTATTTAAAAGTTAATTTAACATTTTGGTGAATGAAATAAATATGTTAGTGAGTTAGCTAAAGCAAGGAAATTATTTTTTCTTATACATTTAAGAATCTTTAAGTATTTATTCTGTGTAAGTCTTGAATTTTTTTTCTTGTAAAATTTGCAATGTTATATTTTCTATACTTGTCTTTTTCAGCAGCTGGTGGATTTTCTCATTCTGCTGAGTATGCATCATCAGGTGAGTACTTTTTTTACCTAAAAGTTATTTATCTAGCAAAGATCTGAAGCACCTTATTTATTATAAAAATAATATTTTTTGCTGAAACTTCAAAAATATAAAATACTTATTTCCAGTATTTGAAATTAAATCATTGTCTGTCACTTTATTGATGCATTTTGCCTAAGACATCTCATTGCAAAATATGCAATTATATCTTTGCTGAATCTATATTTAAAAAAGAAATAAATAAATAAAATATTTGAAAGTGAAACTGTTTTAGTTCATTGATATTGTCAAACTTTTCATTATACTGTACTTTTACTTTTCTTTCTGATTTGTCCTACATTTAAGTATAATTTTTTCTAAGTTAACAGTGTAAATGTTTTAGCTATTGACTATGTTTTGTGCATTTTGCGCTATTTTAAATGATGCAAACATGTTTTTCCCCTTGATAATATGATATATGTTTATAGAAATATTTCTAACTATAATAAATGATATAAAAATAATCCCTGCTGGCTCGGTCTACAGGCAGAGGCAAGATTAACAACCCAATGAGTCTTGCTGTTTTCTGCATTTGTCTTTTTTAATCTACTTTTCAGATTAAGTCTCTCTTCGCAATTTTTTTCTATCATTTCTTACTTATTGACTGCTCTCAATTGTCCCTCAATCATGAAAAAAATTTTGCAGTTTGTCATTTGATTGCAGGGAAAATATCACGAAACTTATTAAGCATTCATTGGAAAGTATCACAAAATGTTCCAATTAATTGCATGAAAAAATCTCAAAATTCATCGCAAGTAAAATTTGCAAAATTTTTGAGTCAGACATTAAAAAAAAATATGAATTTGGTCAATCTGTCACAAGATGAAAATGCAAAATTCATCAGTATTGCAAATTTGACAATCATGGGAAAAAATCGTAAATTTCATCATTTTGTTGTGTGTGTGTGTGGGGGGGGGGGGGGGGGAGATGTACTAATGTTATCATTTTGTTGCAGAGAAAATAATGTGTAATCCATCAGTCAGTGATGGGAAAACATTGTGAAATTTGTCAGTGGGTTTCGGGGGGATCCTACTCACTACAAATTCAGCCAATCGTTTGTGATTTTTATGTTCTACTTTGATGATTTTCGTGATTTTTTTTCCTTTCGAGATCATTTTATGAATTTCACAATTTTTCTCAAAAATCATTTGGTGATTTTTTAAGATTATTTGATGATTATCATTATTTTTCTTCCTAGATCATGGAAAAAAATATCATAATTTGGAGAACTTATACCTCACCCATCATAAGCACCGCACATTCAAAATTACATTAAAATAGTTAAAAAATTGATTAAGCACTGCATCTATTATCTAGCGATGCACTGATGAAAATATATCAAAATTAAAAAAATTATGCTATTCAGCATTTCTTGACAAATTTTCTACATTCACAAAAGAATCCAGTTTCAAACTTTTAATTCAATAAAGTAAATTTGTCTCTTTTTTTTTATTAATGAAATTTAACCTGAATTTATAATATAATTTTTTAATTTTTTCAAGAATTTTTTTTATATATTTTTTTTTACATTTTTTTTCATGCTTCACTGATATTTTTTGAAATTCATATCAGAAATCTATAACCCTAGTATAGTATTTTCTGTTCTCTTCAAATTTTAGCATTTTTGCCTTCTTTTCATATATTTACTACCCACTTTTATCTTCTATTCAGTCAATTTTATTTGAAATTCTTACTGATATTTTTTGGCATATTTTATATGATTTTTATGGGGATTTTTTCCAATTTGAAGTGATTTTTTGATACTCATAAACTGCATTATATCTTATCCTAATATTGCAAATTTTGTCCCGTTTTCAATTAAATTTATTCATATTTATTTATGTAGCAATTTTCTAGTATTATATATATATACAGTCGAGCCTCTATATAACAAAATCCATCGTTCCAGTAAAAAATTCGTTACATAGAGAAATTCGATGTATAGAGTATGATGTTAAAAATAGTATTTAATGTGTAAATTTTGAACAAATATTATTTTTGATCTTTTTAATTAAGAATTTGAAATGTTTAAAAGTATATATTAACCTAACATTTTATTTCTTACTTATTTAAGCAGTTTCAAAAAAGAGAAAAGACATTTATTTGAAAGCTTAATGAAAATCAAATAAGGAAGACTTACATAAATTTCAGAGGAAGAAATCTGTAATTTTTTGTTGTTTTGATTTTAAAATTACAATTGTTACGCTCTCAAAAAAAATTCTCAAATTTTAGCAAGGAATGAAAAATTGTAGTTGATATTTTCCTCCATTTGAAGGTCTCTCTTATGTGCTCTCATTGATTCCTCTCTTATATGTGTAACAATTCAATTGACTGTGTTTTGAGAAGGATGTTGAAAGGTGTATGGGAGGTGGGATGAACTTGTTAGATTTAAAAAATAAGGAGAGAAGTAATATTTATAAAAAAAAAAGACCTCTCCACTGAACGATAAATCAAAAATAAGTGATGGAAAATTGATTCCATATGATTTCAAAGCTTTTTTTTAAACTGAATAAATTAAGATCAATTTATGAAAAAATTCGTTATATGGAGATAGATATTTCACTATATAGAGTCTGTTTTTAATGTAATCATGCGAAAAGGGGACCGTTCTTACTAAAAATTCGTTATATGGAGAAATTCGATGTATGGAGTTTCGTTATATAGAGGTTCGACTGTATATGCTAAAAGAATCTGATATCAATTTTTTAGCCCAACATTTTGTTGCTCTGGGATTTTTTTTATTTTTATGCATATTCTTCAATTTTTTGATGTATTTTTTTTTTTTTTTTTTTTTTTTTTTTTTGTATTGCAAGCATATTTTTAGTTAAAAATTAATATATTTATATGTAAAAAAAGAACACTCTATTTGATTCTGATTCATTTCAGTAGTTATGCCTGCAATTTTTATCCTTTTTAACAAGAGTAAAAAGAATTCTCATTTTTTCTGTGATCCTTTGACAAAATTCTGTTGTTATTATTACGGGAACTATTCATTAAAACACGAACGCATAATTTATATACTGACACCAATAAAATTTAAGATATTATATTGACAATGAACATATTTACGCAAATGAATTATTTACAAGCGAATTATTAACAGGTTATGAATGTTCTAAATCACACATTTTCTGCCGAAAAACATCATCCACCCTTCTCTTGGCGAACGCATGACAACCGTTCCAAACAGGTTTCTTCACCTCACTTTGGCAGTTCACTTCAAACAGGGATGCCACTTTTCCGCCGAAAGACGGAATTCCGCTTTTTTTTATTTTTTAAGAATTGTCGATTTTCGTTAAGCGATCACGAAATAAAATAGCGATTTCGTCCAACGATCGCGAAAAAATAGCGATTTTCGTTGAACGATCGCGAAATAAAACGTGAATTTTCGTCAAACGATTGCGAAATTACACAGCAATTTTCGTCAAGCGATCGAGAAATACAACAGCTTTTTTCGTCAAGTGATCGTGAAATATAGCAGTGATTTTCGTTAAAAGATTGTGAAATATAACAGCAATTTTCGTTAAAAGATCGCGAAATATAACTGTGATTTTTGTCAAAAGATCGAAAAATAAAACGGTTATTTTCATCAAACGATCACGAAATACAACAGCTTGTTTTCGTCAAGTGATCGCGAAATATAGCAGCAATTTTAGTTAAAAGATCGTGAAATATAACAGCGATTTTTGTTAAATGATCACAAAATAAAACGGCTATTTTCATCAAACGGTCGCGATATAAAACAGCAATTTTCATCAAACAATCTCGAAACGAAACTGTGATATTCGTGAAACGATGGCAGTGTGAAACGGTGATTTTCTTCAAATGATCGCAATGTAAAATAGCGATTTGTGTCAAACGATTGTGATGTAAAACGGCGATTTGCATCAAACGATCTCGAAATAAAACGGCGATTTTTGTCAAACGATCGCGATGTAAAATGGCGATTTGCATCAAACGATTGTGATGTAAAACGGCGATTTGCATCAAACGATCGCGAAATAAAATGGCGATTTTTGTCAAACGATCGCGTTGTAAAACGACGATTTTCGTCAAACAATTGCGAAATAAAACGGCGAATTTCATCAAACAATCGCTATGTAAAATGACGATTTTCGTCAAACGATCGCGAAATAAAACGACATTTTCCATCTAACGATCATGAAATAAAACAGCTATTTTCGCCAAATGAAAAAAAAATCGCATAAAAAACAAACGGACAAAATTAAAAAAACAAACAAACTTGCAAATTTTTGCTATTTACTCCTGGAATAATCATCGAATCTATTGCTGGGTTACTTAAATTGATTTAAAATGATGTGATACATAAAATTCCTCACTGAATATGTTGCTGGATTAAATTAATTCATATAAAATACTGTAAACTAAAGAAAAATCATTTTTATTTACTCTTATAAATTAAAAGTTTGCAAAAAAAACAGAGCTGTAATTCTTTTTTAATTTATTATAAACAATATAGTTTACAAAATTCATGCATAAATGTTATGAAAAATGTCGTAAATTTTACTTTATGCATAATTTCCTCTTTTTGGCTGTTTTCTGAGTGGCATCCCTGTTCAAATCATGCATTCTTTATTCGGCTGCGTTGCTGGAGTACCTTGTCCTCAGAGTAACGATACAGGGAAGCAATTATACAAGACCTATAATAGGCTGGCTAGTGGGAGAAAGAATGTGTCTCCCACATTATTATTATTAATTTTTTTTTTTTTTCATGATTCTTTTTATTCACTATTTTCTCACTATCCTTTAATGAAATTTGCAGTTTTTTTTAATATCTAAATACTTTAATAAAATTTGTGGTTTCTCATGGTCCATTATCAATATATGCAATTTTTTTTTTTTTTTTTTTTTTTTCAATTCTTTGTCAAGATTAATATTTTTCTGATATCCAAAAAAACACAAAATTGCAAAATTTGCAGTTTTTTTTTACAATCCTTTGATGAAAATGGCATTTCTTTTGCGTCACGCAATTAATGAAATTTATTTTTTCCGATGAACATTTGTTTAAATTCGCAATATTTTTTTATGTCCAAATTTTTGGACTGATGATGGATTTCATTTTTTTAATTTTAGGCACCAAATGCCTTAAGTTTTCTGAAAATTCTGAACAGAATCAATCCTAAGTATGGTGCTTTTTTCATCTCTAAAAGAGGCATGACATTCATTGAAAAACATAAAATGGGAACACTATTAATAGAAATTGCTGCCTGAAAAAAAAAAAAAAAAAAAAAAAAAAAAAAAAAAAAACAAGGTACCCACCATCCCAGCAGAAGTGTTGCACAATGGATATTTTTTTACTTTTTAACTTGTGCTGCAGCATTTCTTCCTGAAATTATAGTAGTTAATTTTTTCTTCTTGAGTCTGACTATTAAAATTCATGATAATTTAACAAAATAGTGCTTTTTATTTCTGTGATCCTTTAACAAAATTAGCATTTTCCATGATTGCTTGATAATTTTTTATTTTTCTGCCGAGACCATTTACAGTCAAAGTTCTATAATCCACACACCCATAATCCACTGTTTTCTATAATTTGTGTTATTTCCTTTTTGTTATTTCCTTGTTGTTTCCTTTGTGATTGCCTTTGTTCTCAGAATTTTTAACACCTCATACATTGTCCGAAAGAGGGGGGGGGGGGTCTCTCCTTTGACAAAATTTGCGGGTGTTTCACGATCTTTTGACGAGATATCATTTTCCACAATCTTCTGACGAAATTTGACGTTTTTTTTTTTTTTTTTTTTCCGATCTTTTGACAAAAACTGCTGTTTTTTTTCATGATCTTTTGAAAAAAATTGCCATTATGTCACGATATCTTGAAGAAATTTGCCGTTTTTTCGCAGTCTCTTGAAGAAATTTGCTGTTTTTTCATGACCTTTTGAAGATATTTGCCTTTTTTTTGTGAATTTTGAAGAAAATTGCAATTTTTTCGTGATTTTTTAATAAAAACGGCCTTTTTTCGCAGCATTTTGAAAAAATTTGCTGATTTTTCAGAAATTTGCCATTTTTTGCGATCTTTTGAAGAAATTTGCTATTTTCCGTGAATTTTTTGACAAAAACTGCCTTTTTTTTGTGATCTTTTTAAGAAATTTGCTGCTTTTTGGATGTTTTGATGAAATCTGACTTTTTTTCACGATCTTTTGAAAAAATTTGCTGTTTTTTGGGGGGGGGGGGGGAGAGAAGCAAAATTTGCCTTTTTTTTTTTTTTTTTCAGGATTTTTGGACGAAATTCGTGTTTTTTTCACGATGTATAATGAAATTGATTTCTTTTTTAAGATTATTTGTCGAAATTCATGATACATTTTATGGCCAAATTTTTTGGATTTAAAACCAAAATTTTTTAATTTTTGCTAAATTTTTAACAGTTGAAAAATAGTCTGCTGACCTTCCCAAGAGTCTGCGACGTGCGTCGCAGCGTTGCGCCAATTCTGCTCCCTGTTGGCAGAAATTTAGTAAATTTTTCAATTTCCCTCCAATATGTATATATATTTTTTATTTCTTGTAACCAGTTATTAAGATTTATGATATTTTTTAGCAACCGATTGACAAAATTAAGGATTTTATCCTATCAGTTTGACATGAGTTAAAAATGTATTCTGTAGATGGCATTAAATCTTATGTGGAGGTTAAAACTTGGCTCTTTTTTTGTCTCTTTACATTTTTGGTCACTTTCTTTACACTTTAGTTTTTTTATTCAAGATAAAGTTTATATTCTCTTTTCCCCGTGGAGCTACTCTTTTAGCTGTATGTATAATTCGTTAAAAATAATAATATTATTACAGCTCTGTTTTATAGATGAATAAAATTGATTTGCATAAACATGTATTGCTTACATTTCTGAAAGTTTTCTGAAAGTTCTGAAAGCTTCTGACATTTATAATATTTTATGTATGTGAAAGAGAGAATTTTTTTTTTTTAATCGTTATTAAATTCTTTTTTTCTCTCCAAAGTAAATCCTTTCATTTTGCAATTTCTAAAGTAGTTTGAAACAGTTTTTGTCTTAAAGCAAAAGCAATCCACAATTTCGTTTTTTAAATGCATAATTTTAAGTTTTGCATGATATTGCTAATAATTATTTATCATGTGCTGACATGATTTTAGCCTTACTTTTTTTTTACTTTCTTTTTTTGTTTTTTGCTTCATCTTGCTGCATGTGCTCAGTTGAAAGTGAAGGAGAGAGTGAACGGGAGCATAAGGGTGAGATTTCTAATTTTATTATTAAGTTATTTATTTCTGTTTTGCTCTTTAACTGTTAACCTTCAATGAAATAGCAGTTTTAAATTTTATTATTTTACTATAGTAATGGCGATTTGTTGATTGTGCTGCTAATCAATTGATTGTTCTTTCTAATCGATTGTACTACCAACATCATTGTGAAACAATTAATACAGTTTAATTATGCATTTTGTATTTTTTTTGTGCTGTGAACAATCGCTTCAGCATTAGTTAGTTATTTAGTATTTTCATATAATTGGTGCAAAATCGATTTCTTATTATGATAAAAAACTGATTACTTTTAATTTTTGCTGTTATTATTATTATTGAATGTACTTCTTCTAGCATTTTCCTCTTCTTTTAACTGATAAACCTTGCATTTTTGGCTGTGTTCTTTTTATGTAGTGTGTGTCAATGAGTGCATTAATAAGACTGGTTTACTATTCCTTAAGGCTTTTGATAACACTACCCAACATCAAAAATGTTTCGGACTCAAAAACAGGTATTTCTGAAGTATTTTGTCTCGCTAAACACGAAAATCAACATAAAAAGTTGAGATTAGCTCTTGTTTTCAAGATAGGAATCAACTTGAGAAATCTCACTACGGCTGTTATATGGGAAATCGAAATTTTGGAAGTTGGTACGCCTAATAGCTGAAATTCCCCTCAACTACATTCTCTGTATAGAATCCAACCAGAAGTCAAGATCACATAATACAGAGCTCGTCCCAAGAATCTTCTTTATTTTTTTTTAGAAGAAAGAACATGTAGTTGCTTGTACTGATGTTAATGGTTTGATGAATTCAATGAACATAACTCATGATCCACCGAAGTGGAGGTTATTTATAGACTCTTCCAAACTTAGTTTGAAAGCAGTCTTACTACCTACGAAATATTATTCCTTCCATTCCCAATGAACATTCCGTTCACATGCAGGAAACTTACGGGAATGTGAAATTACTTCTCGAGTCAATCAGATACGAGGATCATAAATGGCAGGTTTATAGTGACTTGAAAGTAATTGCTTTACTCCTGGGAATGCAATTAGGCTATACCAAGTATTGATGTTTTCTGTGTTTGTGGGACAGTTGCGATAGAAACTCTCACTACATAAAAGTCTAATGGCCTTCAAGAAATCTAAATCCCGAGGACAGAAATGTCCAAAATGAGCCTCCACTTGAACCAAAAAATATTCTGCTTCTACCTTGCAAATTATTCTGGGATTAATGAACTTCGTGAAAGCCATGAACAAGGATGGAGAAGCTTTCCAGTAACTTAGAGCGAAATTTCCAAGACTGAGTAAATCAAAGATTAAAGAGGGAATCTTTGTGAGCCCTCAAATGCACACAATAATGAAGGATCCTGCTTTTAATAAAGTTTTGGAAGTGAAAGAGAAAAAAGCTTGGGAAGCCTGCTGGGAAGGTGTGGTACGAGGATTTCTAGGCAACAGAAAATCCGAGAACTACCAACAGTTGGTGAAAAAACTCCTACAAAAGTACCATGACTTTGGATGCAAAATGTCTTTGAAGCTTCATTTCCTCCACTCCCATCTTGATTTTTTCCCTAAAAACTGTGAAGTTGTAAGGGTGAGCACCGTGAAGGGTTGCGCAAAGATATCTATGTAACGAAACGCAGATATCAGGGTCGTTGGGATGAGTCAATACTGGCCGACCACTGTTGGACTGTTACAAGAGATGCTCCGGCGTTGAGATACAAGAGGCAATTCAAAAGGAAACATTTGCAAAAATAGGCTAAAAACAACCACTGCTTTCTGAAAAATGAACATTATTTAGTGAAACATGCCTATTGCAATGTATTTATTACATAGAAATTTTTCTCTTCTTCAATTTGCTTTTTAAATTGATGTGTGGGATGTTATGTGTCTTTTTCAAGTGGGCTGTATTGTATCTGGAAAACAAGAACTAATAAAAAAATTTCATTTACATATTCGTTTTTTTCAACCCAAAATTAGTAGGAATTGGCTGTTTAGAACCAGGAAACTGACAAAAATATTTTTTTTGTTGGCTAGTGTAATTTATGTAACATAAAATACTCATTGCTTTCTAAGGCACTTAAGTATCTTTTTAAACTAAGAGCAATAGTTTAACCATTTTCAAGTTTTGGAAAACACTAATTACTTTTATACTCAAGCTGACTACCAATAATTTGAAAAACATCTTGTAACATATTGTCAGAGAAATATAATTCATATAATAGAAAAAAAAAACTTTTATTTGCAATTTTATGAATAATGTAACATTTATCATTTATCTAAATGAATATATTTTTTTATTATTTGAAATATTATTATACCTTAAAAATAAATATTTGTTTAATATGTTACTTTCAGAACTCCCACTAAATCCATTTTTTAGAAACTGATTTTTTCTTCTTTTTTATTCCATTTAGTTTATGCTAATCCATTTTTTCATCATTTGGCCCACAAAGTACTAACTTTTTCATAAAATTTTATTTACTTCTACTAACTCCCAAAGATTAATAGAAATTTAAATCTGAAAGCCTTTTTTAACATAGTCAGTCAATCCACATGGAAACAAGGCTTTACTGGATCCAAACATTAAATGTCACAGAAATTACTCTCCTCTCAACCATGGTGTCAATTGATCAATCATTTGTCCTTAAAGTTGATAAAGGAAATTTCATTTTATTAAAAAGTCACCTTTACTTATTAGGGATTAGTCAGAATGAATGTAATGTGTGTTGTTACTTTCTCTAGCATAGAAAAGAAATATTTGCAATATCCACAGTAGAAGAATGTAATTGAATATAATTGTTCATTGAGCAAGCGCAAGTCACCAAAACTGTAGCATTTAGTTGGCCCACAACTCAAACTGGGAAGAAAAAAAAGCTCGTAACATCAAATAAAACCTTATTTTTTATAAAATTAAATAAATAAGAATCACTAATACAACCATTACCAGTAGGTAAGCAAACAAAAACTTTCTTTTATTGATGTAGATAATAAAACAAAGCTATTCACCGCTGCAATTTTTAGTATTTCTAATGCTCAGCTATAATTCAGAATTGCATACTACTTCTTAAATATGATAAAATGTAGAATCCCTCATTTTGAAAGCTTTTATTTAGGTTATTATTATTACTATTGTTATAGATTATTACAAAATTCTATTTTGTGTTCTTTTCGGCATAGTGAAAAACATTATCAGTGGCAAATTGATCTTATTCTGGTAACATTTGACTTCGTCGAGCTGAATAAAGGAATCACAGATTATTGTCAGCTATTAGCTGCAAAAATTTTGTCAATTTGTTGTGAGAAAAAGCAGAAATTGCCAATTGGTCATGGAAAAAAAAAATCATAAAATTAGTTGATTGGTCTTTGGAAAAGAAAAAAAAAATTGAAAATTTCACCCATCACAGAAAAAAAAATTGCAAAATTAATCAGTCAATCATTGATGAATTTTCACACAATTTTATGTCTCACAAATTCTTCACTCTGTAGAGCTAGTAAAATTGTAATTTTTTTTTTTATTTAATTAATAAAAATTGTTTATATTTTAAAAGTACAAGTAAATTATGTAACCTTTAATTCAATTATGTTTGTGATAAAGTTCTTATCTTGTAAGATGTGTAGATCTAGAGAATTTTTTTTTTTTTTAAGTATATCTTTAAAAATGTTCTATGACCCATGAAATGCTACCACTTGATTTCTGAAGGGTGTTCAAAACCAACATCTGAAATTTAATTAGTTTATTATCCATTATTTTACACATTAAATCAATAAAACCATTTTAGAAAGAAAGAATAAGAGGAAAATAATTGTGTATGTTAATAATTTTGAAAATGATGTATAATTCACTTTAACAAGATATTCAGATTTCTAATTAAGCATTTTTAAAGTGACTCATAACATATATTGAATTTTTTTATATTGCTTTCTGAGAAATTTGTTTACAATATGCAACCAAGCAATAGAAATGTGATCAGAAAAATTGATCTGAAACCAGATTGTCTTGTTGAAAACAGTATGGTTATTAATATATTATTTACAACAAATTATACTTTTGTCATGTATAAATAAGTTACAAATAGGGGAAGAGATTTGACTTTTATGTTTATTTTATCTTGTGATGTACTGAAGTAGGTCCTTGAAGATATATTTCTTTTATGTGGTTAAAAAGAAGAAGAAGAAAGTCTCTTTTTCATTTTTTACTGCAGAAATTGAGTGGAAACTTTATACTTTGTTTTTAAATTTTCCATCATTGATACCTACTATATTTTGTTTTCAGTTAATAGTTATAAGTAATTGGTTTATGCATCAATGTAAAGGTTGAAATTGTTTTTTACATATAACTAGAGAGAAAAATAAAAAACAATTCCATTAAAATAAAAAGAAAATTTCTCGTCAAGTACGGCATTCATAATTTTAAATTAATGCTTCATACATAACAAGTTTTCATTTTTAAATACATTTAACATTTTGACTTAAAAATTAAATCTAGTGGGAGAAAAAATTCAAAATCTCTAAAAAGTTGATTTTTTGTGGCACTATCAACAATCAGCCAGCTGTACTTTATTAGTTATTGTAAAAAAAAAAAAATAAAATAAAATAAAATAAATAAATAAATAAATAAAAAATTTACTTGATGTTAATTGTGCTTTCTTTCAAGTTTTCTCATTTATTTCTTAATTATAAAATTGTTAACTCCTAGCACAGTATTTTTATATTTGCTAAAAAAGTAAGTTGTGAAAAGAATTTTTCACTGCTGGAGAAAATATTTTATTAATTACATTCATAATTATGGAGTATTGAGTATAATTTTTAACTTAATCTGTGTAATTAGCTAGATAATTATGACTCATTTCAAAAATATGTTTCTGAAATTAATGAAGAATAAAATACATTTATCTACCTTGGTAAAATAAGCAAGTTATGTGCAAATAGTTTATATTGTGAAGTTGGATGCATATTCTGTGTGCATTTACTTGGTCACATAGGGCTAACATCTTACCATTAAAAGTGATTTTTTTTTTTTTTTTTTTTTTTTTTTTTTTTTTGTACTTAACATTATTTGTATCCCAAATCTTAGTCCAGTAGAGATGGGCCAGAAAAAGACCTTGCCTTGCAAAAATTAGGGTAGCTTTGATTTTCAAGTATAGCTTATAGGTAGACTGTTTAATGAAAAGAAAACAAGTTTTCAACCTTCTAGACCTTATTCATGTATCATTAAAAAAGGCACTTATTTATTTATTTATTTTGAGTAACCGGGTTTCAGTGCATTTTACAGAAAAATCATTTTCACCATTTTGTAGCAGGTAAGATTCTTAACAGCATGCTTTATTCATGTTTGTAAATTGCCCAAATAGAAGGTGAGATATGGAGCCAGAAAAACGGGGTACAATTTGCCATTAATGGAAAAATAAAAGCAATATTTTTTGCATAATAACTCTTTTTTATTTTTGCATTTAGAGGCAAAAGTGCCATACTAAATCTGAAATTTAATTCACGAATTTAAATTTTTAACAAGGCATAGAACAGACAGAATAAAAAATTATCCAAGTCAGGGTTCCAACTGGGTCATTGGTTAAGACACACCAATGCTATGCTAACTGAACTGGCAGGATATGCCTATCTCGTAATTCTCTCTCTTATGTTGGAAAGGCTGCAATCGTAGCACAAGATGGAATAATTTCATGAACAATAACCCTATGACAAAATGAGTCTAAATTAATCCAACAAGAAACATGAAAAAAAACTAAAATTTTATCAAAGGATCATTTGGAAGGAAGGAAAGAGCAAATTTCAACAAAAAATCATGAAAAAAAAATGTAAATTTCATCTAAAGATTGCACAAAAAAAAAAAAAAGAAAAAGAAAAAAAAAGAAAGAAAGAAAAAAATGCAGTCTGCACACCAGGAGATTCCAGTATGTAAAATTATCTAAAATATTTAAATTCTTATGTATAGTTTTTGCTCCTTTGAAACTTTTTTAATGGAACAATTTTGACCAACTATACCATTAAATATCTCTTAAAATAATTCTTGAATTTGAAAAAGGTGTGCATCTTTGTATTTCTTAAGCATTTGTCTTTAATACTATCAATTATCATATTTTTGTGTGCAATAGTTTTATTTTTAATATTAGCGAAGAAATCCCCTTGGTCACAAATAATTCATTGTCGGTGGAACTGACAGCGTTAGTTTTTTTTTTTTTTTTTTTTTTTTTTTTTTTAAATAGAAAGAAAACAAAAACATACAAGTGTAAAATTTTTCCTAAAATTTAATATATATTTAATTAAAAAATTTCTGAGCCAATGAAAGTAAGATTTTTTTTCTTTGCCTTTAAAATAGACTGTACCAAATATTAAGCAAATTAAAAAACACTTAATTATGTTTTTTTACATATAAATTATATACATTTTTTTGTTATTTAATTCATTGAAAAATGTATGCAGAAAAAAAATAAAAATCCTTACTGTTTAGAAATACAATGTATTTTTTATTTAAAATTAATCAATCACTTCTTTTTTTTAAACTACTTTGTTAATTATCGCTGAAGCTCCTCATATGTCCTTCAATTTAATCACTGAAAAAGCTTGTTAGTTTTGTCTGAATCTTTTGTTTTAAAAAATGTTTTCTTTTATAATATGCCTTCTGTCTTTAAATGCTCTTAAACTTCTGGCATATTTTCTTTGATTCGTAATACATGCCACATTCTTTGAAATTATTTTAACATTCATCATGGAATTATTTGTTGATTTCAGCATCATGGTCATTTGCATCTTCTTCATTATTATTGCAATTACTCTATTGTTATTATTTTTCCTAACATTCAGAATATTCAACACTATTAATTATCACTATTTATCTTAGTTAGTGTTTCTGTGATATCAACTTCAAAATCAATTAAAAGAAAATCATCAGTAGTTTATTATTTTCTTTTTTCTTCAGTTGTAGCCAAATTTTAAAATCTAAGGGAATATTATTCTCAAAATTCTGATGAATTATAATAGCTGACAAAGAACGCAGATTTAGCGAAATTGTTTGATTTGTGGCATCATAGTTCTATTATTTGTACATTTCTGTATTTTTTTTTTGTAATTTATCTTAGGCAGAGGTTAGTTGTTCTCAAGTGCAATTATAATTTTTAATATTATTCCTCTTCTGATACTATACTTTGAAACTTTTGATCTAATATCCAGAATTGTTAAGTGGCAAGTAAAAAACTTTTAGTTTTGCATTGTTTTTTCAAACATGGGCAGAGGAATAGTCAAAAGTTAAAGCAATTTTGAAACCCTCTTTAATTTTACATTTACCCAACTTTTGAACCCATATTTCACAAATTTTGGAAATTATCAAAGATTTTTTTGCTAAAGTCATAATTGACCTACCAAAAATTGTATGCCTAATGAGGCCCAATAAAGTTTAACTTTTTCTGTTAACTAATGGTTTCGGTTTCTAATCTTCAGTCATATTTGCATCTAAAATTTTAAATTAAATGTACCAGTTTTTAAAAGCTTAGATTATATCCATTCAAAATTTATTGTAAACGAAATTTATATTTTTTATCAAATATCATTTAAATGTAAGGAATATATAATATCATGCACTAAATATATTAATTACATCAAAGCAGATAAAATTTTGATTTAAGAATATGTGAAAAAATAATTTTCAGTTATACTAATGTGGTCATAATATCTTATATAACCATAACAACTTGAAGAAAAAATAAATAAATAAAACTTATTTTATTTATCCTTTTCAGACCTGAGATAAATTTTACGTGGCACTCTAAAGAATAGTTTAAAATTATTATAAAATATCTCCAAAGATGCATCAGTCTATGGATTAATGTTTCTAACATCCACACTCCTATTGAAAGAAGTTTCAATGTAAATAAACAATTCAAAAAACATTTAAATTAATTTAAAGAGTGTTTTTTAGTGTCGCCTCCAGACGACATCAGGACTGAGGAGGTTATAATAGAAAACAAAATTTTTAAAATTAAGCAGATAAATGTTAGCATCTTAACTAAATTTAAATTCAAATCTGCAACCGCTGAGTAGCACAATGGTTTAAAAACACATTTGTGAGTCCTTTGTTTCCTAGGATCTATCCTCCGGAAAGGCAAATACTTAGTCTTTTATAATATTCCCAAAAATGCTTCTAAAAGCTCATACACAGATGGCACACTGAAGTAGTGGGAGATGGCGCTGTGAGTCAATCATAGATTTCTCATATAATTGTCATTCCTGATCTAAGGAGTCGATAAATTACAATCATACTCGTAGATGATAAAAAACTTATCAGTTTACACTTCCGCTGTTATCTTTATGTATTATAATTGGGTATGATATACATGCTTTATATGAAAATATGCTGAACAAACATTATTTCAGTGGGAAGAAATTATCATTTAGCTGTCATTTTAGCATCTGTGTTCAATTAAGCCTAACATAACGTTTAGCTTTGGTCGATTCCGAGATCAGAATGGTTCACCCCGGAATCTTTCCTACACTTTTCTCCATTTGCATTTTATTATAAGTAGATTTTTAAATGTTTTTCTTTTGTTACAAACAATGATTAAGTAAAGCAACTTTGTCTACATTAAAAATGTTCTCAGGCTTATAGCATTTAAAAATGTGACTGCATGTACCCATTATCCAATTTTCATTTTCAGTATAGTTTACTTTTGACAAAATTCTGTCCTCTCTTTAACTTTTCAAGCCATACATTGTTTCCTTGAAATTTGTTGACTTCAATTCTTTTGCAAATTTAGGTAATTTCTATATTATTGAAGATCCAAAAGTACTTTTTATCTCATATTGTGTGTGTGTACTTAAAAATTGCCTTATTTCACATCTGCTTAGACAAGAGTAATTCGATCAGTCATAATTTCCTAATTTCATCATAGCTTTTTATTTTAATTGATGAAATGTTTGGTGAAGTACCAAATTTGAAAGCAATATCCTTTATCGTCATGCTTTTATGCACCTCATTAAAAAAGAAAAAAAAACTTCAAATACTTTTGTTTTGGCATTTCCAAATTATAAGAATCATACTAACCATGCAGCTAAAATAACAGTTGACTTTTCCTTCTATAGTAAAAAAAAACTAGCCTTAAAAGGAATGACTCCTGGAATGATGCTGATGTGGAAGATTTCCGGAACTAACGAATCCGGGTTGCCCACTCCTTCCATGAGTCGAATAGACCAATCAGGAAAGGACTCCGTCTATGCATCGCCATATGGGTTACCATAAAGAGAGGAAAGGTTATCATCGCCAAGTTTGTCGCCAACTTGGCAATATATCACCAAATTTGGCGACCAAAATTAGTTGTCTAAAGTGACGCCAACTTGGCGATAACTGTAATATTTCGCCAAATTTTTAATTTCTTTACAACACCAGTCGTTTGATGCATCATTTGAGAGGTTTGCAACTGCTTATTCATATAATGGATGTCTTGTGTGTTATCCCCCATTCTGCTCCCCAGGGGGGACACATTTTTAATTTCTTTACAACACCAATCGTGTTACACAAGATTTGAAAGGTCTGCAACTGCTTATTCATATTATGGATGTCTTGTGTGTCACCCCACAGTCTGCTCTCCCCAGGGGGGGGTCACATTTTTAATTTCTTTACAACACCAGTTGTGTGACACGTCATTTGAAAGGTCTGCAACTGCTTATTCATATTATGGATGTATTGTGTGTCATCCCCCACTCTGCCCCCCGGGGGGGGCACATTTTTAATTTCTTTACAACACTAATTGTGTGACACATCATTTGAGAGGTCTGCTACTGCTTATTCATATTATGGATATCTTGTGTGTAATCCCCCCCCCCTCTGCCCTCAGAGGGGGCGCATTTTGTAATTTCTTTACAACACAAATTGTGTGACTCATCATTTGAAAGGTCTGCAAATGTTTATTCATTTTATGGATGTCTTGTGTGTCACCCCCACTCTGCCCCCCAGGGGGGCACATTTTTAATTTCTTTACAACACCAGTCGTGTGACACATCATTTGAGAGGTCTGCAACTGCTTATTCATATTATGGATATCTTGTGTGTAATCCCCCCCCCCCCTCTGCCCTCAGAGGGGGCGCATTTTGTAATTTCTTTACAACACAAATTGTGTGACACATCATTTGAAAGGTCTGCAAATGTTTATTCATTTTATGGATGTCTTGTGTGTCACCCCCACTCTGCCCCCCAGGGGGGCACATTTTTAATTTCTTTACAACACCAGTCGTGTGACACATCATTTGAGAGGTCTGCAACTGCTTATTCATATTATGGATGTCTTGTGTGTCACCCCCCACTCTGCCTCCAGGGGAAACATTTTTAATTTCTTTACAACACCAGTCGTGTGACACATCATTTGAAAGGTCTGCAACTGCTTATTCATACCATGGGGGTATTGGCGAGCACAGCAAGCAGGGGTAGCCAGTAATTTGGAATTGCGAAGCGATTACGCGGGGGGTTGGTGAGCATAGCGAGCAGGGGGGCGGGGCCCCCCTAGTATTGAAAAAATAAATAAATAAATAAATAAAAATTGGTTTAAGGACAATGAAAGATTGAAAGTAAGAATGAGATATTGAAAGTTTACATCTTTTACCCTAGCTGGGGCAAGGTACTTGTATACATAAAATGTTGAAATAATTGAATGACACTAGTATTTATAAGAAAATGTATTTGTAAACAAGAATGTATTTGCATATGCTTAAATAAAAGTGAAATTTTCATTCAAAAATTCTGGTGTCAATGTGACAATTAAGAATTAAAATTAGGTGATGCCATAACTGCATCACTGCACTTCAAGGGATTAAAATGTACAAGAACATATTATTTTATTATTATTATTCATATAGAAAAAAAGAATATGTGGCCTGGTAAATGTATAATATTTAAATTATATGTGTAGAAATTCTACTTACTTTGTTTACTTGTTTTATTTTTATTTGAAATCATAATTTAAAATACTGTATGAAATACATTATTTTGCAAAGCATTGATTTTAAATTAAAAAAGATTATTTTGTCAAGAATTATGCTTTAAATTGTTTTTAATATTTTAAAATATTATTTTTATTTTATTTATTTATTTATTTATTTATTTTTAATTTATTTTATTAATTTATTTATTTTATTTTTTTATTATTTTTTTTATTTATTTATTATTTATTTTTTTATTTTTGCTTTATATTTGACATAAACCATACCTATTTTCTTATTAATTTATGATTGACTAACTAAGCTATAGCTTCTTGATATTTAACCCACATTCTGAATATGAATCTAAAGCTAAAATTCTTCTTAAAGCTATTTTAATTTAAATAACATATGTAAATAACATTAAAAAAAATATAAACATGCATTTTTTTTTTTTATATAATAATACTAATAATGCCAGCATTTTAATAAAATGCTTCTATGCATTTATGAGTCTTATTTATAATAGGGAAAAGAAAAAAAGAAAGACTGAGATTAATGAATTCAATTGTAGCTAATAAATATTGGAAACTTAAATATTCCTATCATGTCATGCTGATTTGTTATTTGGATAAACTTTTTTTTTAAGTGCATTGACTTATTTTGTGTTTTTTTATTTTTAAAATAATGAATTTTTCTATTAATAGTTTCATTATGTTTAGATTCTGTGATTGCATTTTATGCATGTTAAAATTTCTGCTGTAATATTAATCAATGTTGTTTTTATTTGTTTTTTTCTTTTTTAATGAATGCTTCCTTGCTGTCCCTTTAGTTAACGACAATTTCTTTGGTAAGCATCCTATGCACTATTTCCTCAGTATTAAATAACTGTCATGTAATTTAGTTTATGATAATTCATAAAGTTTGCTGTCTATTCGTAACATTTTTGCTCTTATTAAAAATATACATATATTCCTGTGATTTATATGATAATCATTGTTAGTCTTTCTCAACATTTTATGCATTTTATACTGCATGTGCATGATTGCTTATGCTCAGGCTATAACATTAATTTTTGTGCATGATCGATATTAGATAATTATTAGTTTTCCTTTTCTTGCTTTTGTTGAATGCTTCTAATTTGCATGTAGGTATTATCCAAATTTGCCTTATATATATATATATACATATTAAAATTTCCTTAATAAACTAAATACGTTCCATCATAAGTAAAAGTTGTTCACCCCTATAAACATGAGTTAATTTTTAAAAAAGCAAAAGATAATTTTAACTGACATACATTTTTCTATGTTATTATTAATCTTTTTGCCCTTTAGATTGCAAAAGACATCAGAATTAGTGCTTAATATATTTGTATAAGTTATTATGAATAAGTATAGAGTGATATAGGGTTGGGATATTTATAAAATAGAGATGATTTCAAAGTATATATGTATATCTAGTGAGTGTGTGTACATCAATCTGACATATTTTGTGTTTAAGTAGTTTTTAATTGTATAGATGAATTTTGAATCCTTAAAAATTACTCGAGAAAGGAGGGTGGCTTACTGCTTGCCTAGCAGAAAATAAATCACAAATACAGTGGAACCTCCATATATCAAATTAGCAAATTGAATCAAAAAAATTCCATATATAGAAATTTCGATATATGGAAGTGATCTTAGTTTATTTTAATTATTCCTATATCATTAATAATTAAACTAATTTTTTTTTTTTTTTTTTTTTTTTTTTTTTTTTTTTTTTTTTTTTTACAAAATTCCATTTCTAATTTATATGTGAATCACAATAAATGGAAGTTAATAATTAAAAAAGGAATTAATATGAAAGATCTATTGAATAATTAAATTGTAATAAAAATAAAATTGTAATTTAATAAGAGAATGTGAAAATATAATTTTCAGACAAACAAATGCAATCTCATAATTGAATTACACTTTGGGGGGGGGGGGAGACTCTTTTTACTTATAATGCAAACTAAAAAAGTACAAAAAAAGAAATAAGCAGATGACTGTTAAGCTCTTAAAAATTAGTAAAGCTAAATTTAAATTATAATATTGATTTTATTTATATTGAACATAATTCTAAAATTATGCAACAGAAGTTTTAAAAATAGACACTGAATTATATCATTATGCTCTGTATTTTTTAAAAAAACTTTTAATATCTTCTTTTTTAATATCAATTACCAATAGATGCTGTCACCAAAATAGTGTCGGTTTATTCATATCTGATTATCTGTTGTTCATAATAGCTAGTTATCTGTTATTTTTAATTTGAATTTAAAGCACTATAATTGGATATTTTTTGAAGATTTTGGAAAAAAAAAGAAAAGAAAGAAAGAGATTAAATGTAATACAATGTCAATAGTGTGTATATTTTCTCCATATGATGAACAGTCGGCATACTTATGGCATCTAAATACTTAAGGCTAACAAGACAACCATAATTTGCTTTTCTCGAAGATGAGTGAAACCTAAATTTGTCACATTACCATATTATATAAATAGATTTTTTTCCAGTTATTAAAATGCATACTCAGTTACAAATCTCAGTTTCAATTTTTCAGCAAGCCTTTCTGTTATATTAGAATGTATTTAAAAATTGTCCGACTTCTATAATGCTGCATGTATACTTTACTTAGGATAGAAAGAGAAAGTTGCTCTCACTGTTGTATATTTTTGTCTTGCAAAAAAACTGTCACAGTAGAATAGGCTAAAAGGAAAAGGGTGGGTTTTAAAAAAAATACTTTTACATTACATATTAATATTTAAAAAATAGCTTTATTATTAAGTAAGAGCGTCTTACTCATCAAATCAAGATCTCTAAACAAATTTCCTCCCCATTGCAGTGTGCTACAAAATGCATATTTCCATTTAAAAAAATTATACAAATCAAGCTCCCCTCTTCATTTCATATTGAGTTGAAAGTTGGAAACTACACTCCGTATTTTTGAAAAATGTTAAACACACAAAAAAACATTGACAAGATTTTGAAAATTGCTTTCTGAATCCCTGTTTTTTTTTTTTTTTTTCTTTTTTTTTTTTTTTTTTTTTTTTTTTTTTTAACATATTTATTGTCTTATACAGGATGGTCACAAACTTAGAAAACATGAAACATCTAGGAAATTGGTTAACCTGGAAATATGGAATTATCAGGGAAATTCAAACTGAACCTGGAAATTTATTGAAACAAATGTTAATTTCCAGTATCATTGTGTTAATCTGGAAAGAAAAAGAAAATATTTCAATTCTTGGCCTCAGTACATGCATGAAACTAGCTTAGGTTCATTACTTTTATACTAGTTTTCGAATTCAGGCTGATGATGAAAATTTTGTTTATACAAAAATTCAAAAACAAAAATCTCTCACTAATCGAAAAACAAGAATATAGCCTAAGTTTCTTACAGTGTTTTGCATTCCTTTAAAAACTTAAAGTAAACTAAAGTATATAAATGTTATATAAAGAGAAATATTCTATCTATTTTTTTGTTTATTTATTTATTTATTTATTTTTTTAAGTCCTTTGCTTATTGAAAAATAGAACTATGTCTTTCTGCTATAGTTGTACAATGCTATTTTGTAAGAATTATGACTTTACAGATTTTGCCAGTTGTAGGTAGAATATTAGAAATAAGTTTACCATTTTTAAGAAATTTTTCAAGAACATGAAAATTAATTTAAATTTTTAATTTAAAATATTTTAAATTAAAATATTATAATTAAAATATTCAGTTTCAGCCAAAACTGTGAAATAAAGTAAAATAATCTGAACCCTTTTCTAGGATGAAAATGAATAATGTATATTCTTTGTATAAATCTATAATTGATGAAATTTAACATGCAAATCATTCTCAGATAATGAAAAATTTTCTGTCCTTGACTAAGAAAATATGAATTAATCAAGTCAACCATGAATGTTTGAACTTTTTATGTGCATTTCTGTTTAAGCATTCAGTACATTATGCACTTTCTGTGAAAAAAAGTTAATATCTAAAAAATTTGTGAAGTTGTAAATGTCATTTCCAAGTCTTGTCGAAACTTCGAATTTATTAATTGAAACCTTTATTTTAAATATTTGAAAAGCTCTAGAACAAATGCAATGATTAGGTGACTATATTTTCCATCTCTATTTTTTACACATTTGATACTTTAGGCAAAACAAAAAACATTTCTGTTAATTAAATGTGTTCGATGATTTGCATATGTGCACCAATATCTGGTTCTACAAAATTATAATGATGTCTCAAATCCTGCATTATTTAATTTAATAAGTTTTATAAGGCTGCCATAAATCTGAAAAAAATTATAGTAATCTTCTCTGTTTCCTTTTATTTCACCCATCCATTGTTCTATTGGTAACTTTTAGTAAAAACCATTCATTAACCTTTTGGAATAATCCTCCAAGCAACCATTGTGGAGAAAAAACTTGACAGTTTTTTTCCCCCCCTACTTTTAACCTTTTTAGGAACAAAGTACTTCTGTTACTAATGTTTAAAGGATTGATTGGCACCAGGATTTATAAACAAATTTATTTGGAAATAAATAAAAGCTTTTTTTCATGCACCTTATTAAAACAAGATTTTATTTTAAAACTTTGATGTGAATATGACATTTAAGAATAAATATTAAGTGGGATATATTATATCCCACTGCTCTTCAAGGGATTAAAAAAAACTCATCAATCTTTGCAATTTTTTCAGATTTTTTTTCTTAGAAGCTTTGAGACATCCAACCAGTTTTCTTTTCTAATAGATATTTTTTTATCACAGTTTTTTTACATTACACCACCACTATTTATCAATTTAAACCAAAAAAAAAAATTGGCCTGGTTAAAATCCTTCAGTCCTGCGACAAGGTAATAGACTGGTACAAATTATTCTTATTTAAAGACTGTCCCTATTGTTATTACTGTGGTGCACAGTAATTTTTTATTCAGCTTCTTACTAGAGGTCATTTTGATAACACAGTATTCTTAGATTGTGCAGTACAACAAGATCTAGCAAGCAGTAATGTTTACTTTTTGATTAACTATGTAAGAACTTGTATGAAACATTTTATAAATAAACTTAGTAAAAGGTTATATGCATGTGTTTCAAAAATTCAATATATTTATTAACATAATATTGTTAAAGAAATAATATATGAGAATTTCATTATTTTAACACTAATCTTGAAATATGAGGCTAATCTGGAAATATCAGGGAATTTTAAAATAAGATATTTATGACAATCCTGCTCATAAATGTCATTAGATAAAGATACAATGAAACCCCTGAGAGAATAAATTAATTAAATAAGGGACATCTCTATTTAAGGAACAAAATCTCTGGTCGTGCTCGCTTGATGTAGGACATGTAATGTATTTACCTCTGAATGTGGAACACTCGAAAATGAGTTTTCTTTTCCCATTCCTTCATTCTGCATTTGCACATGGTCTTTGATGTTTTTTATTGAACACCTTAACTATGGCATCTGCAGATCACTATTGATATTTCATTCCTTTGTTTTTCCCTTGCCAGTCACAGCACTTGTACGAGCCAATTCACCGAGCTTATTCATCTCTGATTATTTTGTCAAACTATAGATCTAGCTTTGATGAATGTTTAGCACGCATTGTCTCGTGTATGGTAGAGGATTGCAAATATTTCAGTGATGGAATTTTTTTTTTTTGTGTTTAGTTACTGGAGCAAATATTGCTATGCATTGAACAGTAGTAGCAGCAAGGTTAAGCATAGTAAAGTTATCCTTATATATAAAAAAAAGTAATGATTTAGAAATGAACCAATGAAAATCTTCATAGATATCCGAAATCTCAGGGAAGGTTACCATCAAATCAGCGTTCGAAATCCTTGGTGGTCCGCTGGTCCGAGACCAGTGGCGCAGCCAGAATTTGGTTCTAGGGGGGGTTTTGAGTTTCTGATAAAGGTTTTTGCCGGTTAATTGATTCACCAGTTAATAGAATCAGTACTAATTAGAATATTCACTGTATAATACATAAACTCGAAGAGCATCTGTGTGGCAGGAAATATCATTCTTTTAGCATAATACGTCTTAGAAAAGTGATTTAGTTCAAATAACCAATTTTTATTTAACTAATCCATGTAATATGCACTTTCAGAGTTTTAAGTAGAATTTTCACCATTTAATTGAATCACTGTTTTTTAATAAAATCTGATTTAATAAAGCGGCGGATTCCGAAATACGCCAAAATGTTTAAATATTAAGATTGGTTTTGATTCATATAAGCTGCAATTATAGCGTTCTTTATTAGCTCTGGGAGGGGTTTTAACCCTAAAACCCCCCCTCTGGCTGCGCCACTGTCCGAGACCACCGATAATTCAATCGGACTACTGATCTGAAAAATTTAGTGGTCCGCAGGACCAGTGCCTTTTTTCAGGCCCTGAGAAAACCGCAACCGATCGCACATAAGATTTTTTTTTAGCGATACCGCGGACGCGCTATAGCGCGTAAAATACGCAAAAAAATAGTTCTTACGCGTCCCACAAGACGCGTAATTTCGTTAAAAAATCGCGAAAAAACGGCAAATTTCCTTAAAAAATCGCGAAATAACGACTAATTTCCGCCAAATTTTGTTAAACAATTCTCGAAAAAAATGGCTAATTTCATTTTAAACACGAAACATAAAGCAGATTTCTTCAAAAAACCGCGAAAAAACGGCAAATTCCGCCCAAAAAAATCGCGAAAAACGGCAGATTTTTTTTTCAAAAAATAGCGAAATAAGGGTAGATTCCATCAAAAAATTGCAAAAAAGGCAGATTTCTCCAAAAAATCGCGAAAATACGACAAATTTTGCCCGAAAATCGCGATAAAACGGCAAAATTTGTCAAAAAATAATCGTAAAAAACCAAAAATTTTGTTAAAAAAGCGTTAAATAACGACTAATTTCCGGCAAATATCGTCAAAAAATCTCGAAAAAATGGCTAATTTCATCCTAAACCCCGAAAAATCGGTAGATTTCTTCAAAAAATCGCGAAAAAACGGCAAATTTCGTCCAAAAATCGAGAGAAAACGGAAAATTTTGAAACAAAAACGGTATCTTTCGTCAATAAATCCCGAAAAAACAAAAGATTTCGTCAAAATAACGCGAAAAGACGGAAATTTCGACAAAAAAGAACGAAAAAAAAAAAATTAATAAGTGAATGCCAGGAGAGAATTTTTCTGTTTTAAAAACTAATTTTCCTGCTTAAAAATTGTTGTTGCTGCTCCAAAAACTGATTTTCCTGTTTCCCAGTCGGATTTTTATTGCTCCAAACCTTTCTGAGTGAATGTGACTCTTGAAAGCACCATTTCATTAAGCAAAGTATCCATTTACTCAACAAAAATATCCCTTTTTTCAGCAGTCTTTTTCAATAAACCTGTCTTGCCTTATTTTAAAAGAAATGCAAACAGTAGTGATACTTGTTATCTTCTACACTTAAATAAGCATTATTTTATAATTAAATTTGTATCTTGCACATTTATTCTTTAAAAAGTACAGAAAATTTTGCTTTTTAATTTTTAGCAAATTATAATTTTACATTGTATTATGCTGAAAAATTTGGATTATTGCAAAGTAAGATTGGTTTATTTTTAAAGGAGGGGGAGGGGGACGTGAGGAGGCCACTCTAAGTGTTAAAATTATTTAATAGAATTTTATATAGCGGACCAGTGATGATGTCTGAAGACCAGTAAATTCTCATGCTTACTGGTCCTTAGGACCAGTGACTTTTTTTTTTAGGAATTCTTATGTTGATCAAAGGTGAGAACCCAGTTCTGTTGCCAAGTTTCTCGCCAACTTGGCAATATATTATTAAATTTAGTGAACAAAATTACTCAACAAAAGTGTCATCAGCTTGGTGCTACTTCTAGTATTTCACCAAATTTCCATAGACTCTCTTTCTAATCCAATAGGGTCCCCCTTAGTTTTCTTTTTTTCAGTAAGGGTTGGTTTTATCTAAAACTTGTATATAAAAGCTGTAGATAATATTAGCAAGATTTTTAATGAATTTAATTGGATTTCATATCTTGAGAATTGATAAGATTGATATTTTTTTTTTCTCTCCCTAAAACCTTATTTTTTCACTCTTTGAGACCATTTTTAATTTTATTACAAATCTATCATGGATAAATTTTTGGACATTTTTTGAGAAGTAAATTGTAAACTGATTTGTTATCTATAATAATTAAGAAGTTATGGGGATTTTTCGAGTTTCACAAAATTTCTCCCTATTTCCAATCTTTTGATCTGATTGACTGAGATTTTCTGCCCCTTGATTTTATGTATCAGTATAAGAAGTGAGTTGTGCAGAATTATAGAATATATTGTGTCCATAAAAAAGTACAGTATAGGATCTGTTACCCAGAATGCTTGAGACCTCAGATATTCTGGATAAAAGGTTTTTCCATAATTCTGAATACTTTACTATGTTTAAGAATGGTGCAGAATAACAGTATGAAATGCATAAAATATGAATAATATGTGTAAATATATAATTACAAATTTATTAATAACTTATTTCTACTAAAATATATATATATATATATATATATATGTGTGTGTGTGTATATATATATATATATATATATATATATATATATATATATAATTCAAATAAAAAGAAAGAAAAATGCATTAACATAAAAGACTTGAGAACAGAATCTTTTGATTTGGGTTTTTAGAAAAAATTTATTAAGACTGGTTGCTTATAGTGTGTCTCTGATTGCTCCTGTATCCTGCATAGTGACATGATTTGCTGTTCATGCTTCTTTGTTGCATTATAAAAATTGGTTGTTGAGTTGCAAAATATCAATAGCTCATTTGAAATTATTTTACTTAGCCCATTCTGCTGACCATTATTATTACTTTCATTAGACTTGTTTGTCATTATGTCTCACATTTAATTTCCAGTCATCACATGTCCTATAAAAGTGTCATCATCAACAAGGGCAATTTTCCACTGATTATCATTCTAACAATTGAAAATCTGAGCATGAGTGTCCATTAGTTTAGTTCAGCAGATCTGTAATAATTTCCTCCTTAGAAAATTTAGTCTTCCATTTCATGTTCATTCACACCATCAAAAAATATCACAAATGGTTACATATTTTATCATTTTTGGATATGTGTATATCTGTCTGCTATATCGCATTCTTGATGCAAAATATATTTTTAATTTTTACATTTTTGAAATTAAACAAATTAATTTTCGGTTCTTGTTTTGCATTCTGGTTTTCGGAACTTTCTGGATACAGGATTTCCAGATAACAGGCCCTATACTGTAATGCATATAAAAAAGATCAATAAATAATGTTTTTAATTGGGGGTGGTTTTGGGATGGGTCATGATCGGTGTAGATCTGCGAAAATTTTTCAGAAATTCCAACGTAGAGAAATGTAATAAAGTAGTATTTCTTATAAAATCTACATAAAATGCCAAAAGTTTAGTTACTACTATTTTCGAGTGGAAGACCATCACCCCACCCCCCCTGAGTAATATATCTACTGATAGATGTTTTAATGCAATTTCATTTAGTTTTGTTAAGAATAAAGTGGAAATCTAACAAGGTGACCTGTTTTAAATTTTAAGATAGTGATAAAAAATTATAAAAAAGAATGGTGCATCAAAAGTTGAGGGGAGGGGAAGAACATGTTTTTACCAAGAGGAATCTAAAAATTGAATAAATTGAAAATAAGCTATCGCAAAGCGATCCAGAGTAGAATTGTAAAACAATTACGTCTGGGATTGGCTAGAAAATGGGGATTACATCTCAATACTTAACAGAATCGCAAAATTATTATATGGAATGGAAAGAGAAGGTTGGTGATTGTAGCAAGCAGCGAGTAGAACCCCTAGCTTAAATAAAGAAAAAAAAATTATCCTTGAAGGAAAAAGTGACAATGATTGAAGTAGTAGAAAAAGAAAAAAATAGGTTATGATAATTAGGTGTGACATTTCAAACAAGTAGAAAGCTAAAAATTATAGGTAACAAGTGTGAAAACGTGATTGAAAACTGTGCAGTTTTGTAAAACTCAAGCATCTGAAATTGATTTAGTCATATTCAATTAGTCTTGCACTATAAGAGCCAAAAATATTCCTTTAAGTAGCATCATGCATCAAGAAGAAGCCAAAGAAATTGCTAAGCTTTAAGGTGTTATGAATTCCAAAGCAATGAACGGCTGGTTTTAGGTAAATTTCGTATGAAATACTACCTATTGCAATCACACCAGTTTATATATCTATCTATCTGTCTATATATATATACAGTGTCTCACAAAAGTGATGGGACACTTGTGCTTTATAAAAAGAAACTGCAATAAAATAAATAAACAAACATGTGCAAACATTTTTTGGGTGTGTTTCATATTTAAAGTTAGTAACAATTATTACATAACATACATTTTGTCAAAATATTAAAATATTAATTTAGTAAAAATACAATTGTTCAGAACGGAGCAAAAAATGGCTCACATAAGTGATGGGACACTTATTTTTCCATGAAATATTTATCCAAAAATTTTACTTTTTAAAAGGTTTTAATATTTTGTTGGATTTCCTTTTACTTTTAAAACATGATTTAATATTTTTGGGATGGATTCGACTCATTTTTTTGTGATTTCTGGAGTGATTTTACCCCATTCCTCTTGAAGCACCGATTTTAGTTGTTGTTTTGAAGAAATGGTGTGTTTGCGAATTCTTGATTACAATTCTTGCCAAATATTCTCTATGGGATTTAAGTCTGGAGATTGTGGTGGTGTTTTTATTATTTCAGGACAGTTATATAGCAGCCAGAGTCTATCTTTCAGAGCAGTGTGCTTGGGGTCATTGTCCTGGTAGAATTTAAAATCGTTATGAAGGTTCAATTTTCGTGCTGAAGATTTCAAATTTTGCTTTAAAATATCAATATACTTGTACTAATCCATTATACTGTCAATAAAAACAAGATTACCAACTCCAGCGGACGACATACACCCCCATACCATAACTCCTCCTCCACCATGTTTTACTGTTGGTACCAAGTTCTGTTTGCGAAATTCTTCCCTGGGTTTTCTCCACACCAAGATTCTACCGTCAGAACCAAATATATTAAATGTACTCTCATCAGCAAATATAACTTTATTCCAGTAATCAGAATTCTTATTTATGTTGGATTTTGCGAAAGTTAGTCTGAGTTTTCTATTCTTTTCACTTACGAAGAATTTTTTCCTGGCTACTCTACCGTGATATCCAGCGGATCGAATTACCCTTCTAATAGTCTCAGGATTAAAAATTATTCCATATAATGTTTGTAAATAAGCAGCAACTTTTGAAGCACTATTTCTTGGATATTTTTTAAATATTTTGAACGATAATTCGCTTTATTCCATTGGATAGCTTTGATGGTCGGCCAGGTCTTCTTTTATCCTGAATCATATGATTCTTTTTATATCGTTTAATGATATTGAAAACTGTTGAACGACTCAAGTTAACTGTTTCAGCAGTTTTACTAATAGATTTTCCACGTTCAATATGCAAATTAATAACTAATTTTCGAATTTCAGGCGAAGTTTCTTTTCGTTTAGCATTCATGGCTACACAGAGCTAAAAAACACAAAAATTCCAAAATAAACTGGAGAGAAATACTGCAGACGATTTTATAAATTATTGCCAATTGCTTTTAAGTAAAAATAAAACCCCAAAAAATATTTTTATTGCTTATTTCAGACGATTTTTGTTGCATATATAATGGTGTCCCATCACTTATGTGAGCTATTTTTTGCTCCGTTCTAAACATTTGTATTTTTATTAAATTAATATTTTAATATTTTGACAAAATGTATGTTATGTAATAATCTTTACTAAATTTAAGTATGAAACACACCCACAAAAAAATGTGTACATGTTTTTTTAATTTATTTGATTAGTTTCCTTTTGTAAAGCACAAGTGTCCCATCACTTATGTGAGACACTGTGTATATATATATATATATATATATATATATATATATATATATATATATCACTTTTTTATGGACATGATAACTTCTATAATTCTTCACCAATCTCCACCAAATTGGTACATAAAATCGAAGAGGATAAAATCTCAGCTAAGTTCGTTAATGGGCAAAATCGGACCAAGGTGGTCGGAATAAGGGGCATTTTTGTGAAAACCGAAAAAATGCCATAACTTTTTAATTAAAGTAGATATCGAATCGGTTTAAAGTTTATATTGCTTCTTAAAAATGGGTCAAAAATTTATGCATGACAGATTTTTGATAAATTTAGAAATGGGCTCAAGGGGTGAAAAAAAAACAGGGTTTTGGAGAGAAAAAAATTCATAACTTCGTCAATTTTCAAGATATCAAGTCCAACTAAATTTTTTGTAAATATTCTTAAAATTATCTAAAACTTTTGTATTTACAAGTTTTTGATAGGACCAACTTTTACCGATGAAAAAACTTAAAAACGAAAAGAAAAAGGGCGGGGAAAAAAGAGAAAAATCCATAACTCCGTCAATTTTTAAGATATCAAATCTGATTAAATTTATTTTGCATCTTCTCAAAAATATCTATAACTTTTATACTGACAAGTTTTTCATAGGACCAATTCGTATAGCAAAAAAAAATTAAACAAAAATAGGAGTTGGAGAAAAAACCTCAAATCCAAACTGCTTATATTCTGACTCTTTTTTAAATTCATTTTTTATTTTAAACACATCCAAATGGTAGATCCTCTTATTTAGAAACTGTATAAAGTGACGCATTGGTCAATTTTCTGATAAAGACAGAATATATTTCAAAAAAGGCTACCAAAAAGGGTATTTTGAACAGAATTGATCGGGACTGAAAATTTAAGGAAGTATTCAAATAAGAAATTGCATTTTTTTTTAACTCATTTTTAAATCCATTTTTGTTCTCAAATGCATCCAATTTACAGATCCTCTTATTTAGGAACTATATAATGTGATGCATTGGTCAGTTTTTTGGTAAAGACGGAATATATTTTTAAAAAGGCTACCAAAAAGGGTATATTGAACAGAATTTTCCGAAATCATCGTGACTGAAAATTTAAGGAAGTGTTCAAATAAGAAATTGTGTTTTTTTTTTTACTCGTTTTTAAATCCATTTTTACTCTCAAACGCATCCAATTTACAGATCCTCTTATTTAGGAACTATATAATGTGATGCATTGATCGTTTTTTTTTTTTTTTTTGATAAAGACAGAATATATTTCGAAAAAGGCTACCAAAAAGGGTATTTTGAACAGAATTTCCCGAAGTCTTCGTGATTTGAAAATTTAAGGAAGTTTTCACATAGCAAATTGCGTTTTTTTTTCTGACTCGTTTTTAAATCCATTTTTGCTCTCAAACGCATCCAATTTACAGATCCTCTTATTTAGGAACTATATAATGTGATGCATTGATCGGTTTTTTGATAAAGACAGAATATATTTCGAAAAAGAATATATTTTGAACAGAATTTCCCGAAGTCTTCGTGATTTGAAAATTTAAGGAAGTTTTCACATAGCAAATTGCGTTTTTTTCTGACTCGTTTTTAAATCCATTTTCGCTCTCAAACGCATCCAATTTACAGATCCTCTTATTTAGGAACTATTGTGACGCATTGGCCAGTTTTTTGATAAAGATGGAATATATTTTTTAAAATGCTGTCAAAGTGAGTATTTCGCACAAAATTTTCCGAAGCATTCATGATTAAAGAATTAAGGATGTATTCAAACAACAAATCGGTTATTTTATGACTCATTTTTAAATTCAATTTTTTTTCTCAAATGCATTCAACTAACAGTTTTTTTTTTTATTTAGGAACTGTATAATGTACTGTTTTGGTCGATTTTTTAATAAATTCAGAATTTATTTCAAAATATGTTGTCAAAATGGGCATTTGAACTGAATTTTTCTTAAGATGATTCTGATAAAACCAGTTTTTGCAGAAAAATGAAATTAAAAATTTTTCATAAACGGCCAAATGAAGTTATTAAACTGGGTTTATCTCTAATCATATATATATATTTTTTTTTTATTGAAATGAGCACTCTTCGAAATCTACCTCCGCCTATAGGCCCAGCCAACAGGGATTTTTTAAAAATTCAGTTTGTGACATAACTTTTCATTCAAGGTTGTATATGTTGAAGAAAAATCTATAGATCCTCAACAAGTAGCAGATTAGCTTGAAAAATTGCTATCAATAAGTGACGATTATGTATCTATAGACATATTTAAAGCTGATGAATGCAGACTCTTTTTATGGAATTTCCCCAAATAAAACTCTTTGTCTTAAAGGTGAGATGTGCAGTCGGTGCAAAATTTCAAAAGAATGTCTTACTGTTATGTTGTGTTGCAATGAGGAAGGCTCTCTACTTTTTAGACTTTAGGTCTCATTAATTGTAGGAAAAGCAAAAAAGAAAATCGGGTGCTTAAGGAATATTAATTTAACTTCCTTACCAATGCAGTGAAAAACCAATGAATCATCTTGGATGACTCTGTGCATGATGTCCTATCCAACTGGTTAATTGCCTTTGATAAAAAATAAAGAAAATTGGTGCTCCATTTTATGAACAGACCTCCTCATCCGGTAGTTATAAAACTGAATAATGTGAAAGTTGTTTTCTTTCCTGATAACACAATTTCAAAATTGCAGACCTTAAATCAAGGAGTCATTAAAAATTTTAAGTTTGTAGCAAATACTTCCTTCAGTTCATTGTTGCACAAAGGGATTTTTCTGAAAATTACAACCAATTTACTAAATTAGTTAATGTATTATAAGCAGTTACACTGGAATAGACATTTATTAACTTTTTATATGAAAATTGTGTGAAGCATTATTTTAAAAGAAGTGTTTTTTGCATTTTGGATTTCAAGTAGAGAAGTAGTCTGTGATGAAAGGGAAAATAGAGATTTTTGTAAACTTATCAAATTGACAAGCAGTGATGTTGATACATAGGTATACAACGCAATTAATGGGCATTTATTTAACTGTAATTCAAATGAAAACATCAGTGCATTTATCCCCATTGAAAAAAATGCTGACAATTTTCAAGATAACTCATAAATCACCAACCATGGTCTTAGAGATGACAAACTTCCAAAATAGTTTTTTTTTTTTTTTTATTTAATGCTATCGCTATTTTGGAATTGCAATATTTATCTTATTTACTAGTGTAATTGTCTGTTCTCGGACGGCAGGTAAAAATTGTGTTATTCACATAAAAATAAATAAGTAAGTAAATAAAAAGATAAAAATAATTGACTATATGGAAGCATTTAGATGAGCAAAATTTGGCTAATTTATGTTATAATAAACACACGATTAGCAATTACAATACTCTGGATAAACCAGGCTTTCCACTCCCCCCCCCCCCCATCAAAAAAGAAAAATATTAATAATAAATAAATGAAATAAAATATAATAAAATTATGTGTATTGATTAATAAATATGATAATTTAAAAAAAAAATAAAACACAAGGGTAAATATTACAAATGCTTTTTAGTGTTTTGTAACTTTGATTTTTTTACATATCTCTGTAGTTTTTTAATTATTGCAATATAAAGAAGAATCAAACATAGTTAATGCCCATTTTTAATAGCTATACAAAACTCTTGTACTTGATGTATCAAATGAAAATAATAATTTATCCTTTCTTTCACAAACAACGCTAACTTTATTAATGAATGATGTTTGAACTTTGAAACTGATTGTCAAAGAATTTTTTGCACCCTTGGTGGACTTTGTCTATTAAAGTTACAAGATAGAACCCGTTTAATGTTGATGAAAAAATATGTTTTAAGGGTGTATTCGAAAAAACGCTTTTCCACCTTCAGCAGCTCGAAATTTTCCGATACAATTTCAGACACATTTTTAAAAGTAGAATCATGAAACTTGCTGAGGGGATTCTTGAAGGGACGTATGAGGCGCCGAATAAAGTCTTTTTACGCTCAATTCATTAGAATTTGATTTATAAGCAATTAACTTCTCTGGAAGACCCTTTTTTTCGTTCCCTTATCTCCCACTTCGGAAAAATCGGTTCAAATTGCCGTTTTTGATTGCTTTTTTTGCAATATTTTGTACACTTATCAAAGAATTGACCTTTACGGCACCTTGTGCACTTTCTAAATAAGAGAATCTGCGAGTTTCATGTGTTTGAGAGCAAAAGTGAATTCAAAAATAAATCGGAAAACAAGCAGTTTGAATCGAAATACACCCTTAAATAGAAATTGTTTCATTGATTTATAATAAACCTACGATATTATTAACAATAAAATATGAATCTTGTTTTTTGTTAGTCTAACTCTTAAAAAGATTATGTTAAAATTAAAGTTAACAAAAGACTATTTCTATGAAAATCTGTTATATGATTAAAATTTAATTTTTATAATTTTTTTTATATGTAAGCAGTAAAATATAATAAAGATCAGTTATTATTGTAATGTTATCAATTAAAACTTATTCTTGGTATTCAAATAAAAAAAATATATATCAATAAAATTTATGCCATTTTGACTCAATCATTGAAATTTTTCCCCTGTGAAAGTGTGAAATCTGAAAATGACATCATTTTTAACATCTCACACCTCTCGTATCGGTATTCACTTTTTTAAAGAATTGGTATTTTAGTGTGATTATTTTAAAATCATTTTAATTCAAAACTTAAGTCTTGACTGTTATTAGCTGAAAACAAATACTAAAATATTTATATTCTTTTAAATATAAATAAAAATTTCTGATATAATCTATGTGCAATAAATACGATAGACATTATTCCTGTGACGTCATATAGAGTAATCAAAATCATCACATTCTCATCAGCATCTATTGAAGACAGATAAATATTTTAAAATATTAATTGTTACTGATTTATAAATATTTAGAACATAACATAAGGTATTTTTTATAATGCATCATATTTGCAAATGTATTTAATTTCAAAATTTTTCACTTTTTAAGAGAAAATGGCTACAAAAAGATGCAGAAACCTGAATTTTTTCCCTTTACTTTTAACAGAAATGGAGTACAGTAGAACCCCGATAATCCGGATTGGTTTTTTCATTTTTTTTTTTTTCAACTTTGAGAAGCAATTGGTGAAAAAGTTTTTGTTTTATTATTCAGAATACGACGCAGCAACAAGTTAATGTTAAAGAAATTAGCCAATCGCTTCTCAAACTTGAAAAAAAAAGCGAAAAACCCGATCCGGATTATCGGGGTTCTACTGTACTTCTGTTGCCACGATCACAAGAATGGTATTGAAAACTACAAATAATTAATGTCTCAAAAATAAATTAATATACAGTTTTCAAACAAATTGCATTTAAAAATATTTTTTTTTCTCTATACTTCGATGTAAAATTTGAAAATGCGCGATGTTTAGAAGTTTAAAAATTTGCAGTAGCAAAAATTGCAAAACTGGAATTTCATTTCAAATTTAAAAGTGTTGCCATTCACAAAATGACATATGCATTATGCACAGATATGTTTGGCCTTTATAATATAGATAGTATTGCAAAAAGTTCATTTCCCCAGCATATATATATTTTTTTCTCTCTACTATCTTTCTGTCACATTTCAACAGAAACAAATTCACAAAAATATCTAAAAAACGGAAAAAAAATGAATGATTGAATGATGGGAAATCATTGTTAAAATTTTCTTCATACCTGTTGGTGTTTTTCTTCTGTGTATCCATGACTGACGTCACATGAATAAGCAAGTGTTTGTCAATTTCAAGTGATATCTAGTTCCATGGTTTACTTTTTTGCAATGAATGACTTACAAAAATGAATGATTTGGTACAACAGATCTTGTTTATGGTTTATGCTATATTTGTTTTAAAATGTTTTTTTAAGATATAAAAAACATTTGAAGGACAGAAGAAAATTGTTAAAGGCATAAGAAAATTTCACAAAATTTATTTTTTGTTTTCTTGCATAATAATTTTTTTTTTTTTTTTTTTTTTTTTAAGTTTAAAGTAGTTAGAAAAGATTCAATTCAACTTTTTATACGCTTCTAGTGTAGTGACTCCTAACAACAACAACAGAAAAAAAATTAGATTTTTAACCATAATTAATGACCAGTTTTGAATTCAGAGGGTGACCCTGGGAGACATCCTCCCTGGAGTAATGACTTGTCTCCTCCTGGAAGGTTTGAGATTTTATATTTTCAATGGTCAAAAAGTGCAATCCCTCTCCCCTCCCTCCGGATATCTATAATCCCCCTCGAATAATAGAAATCCCTCCTTGTGAAAAGTGCCTGTATTCAGTAACTGTTAATGACTAAAAATAAAATCTTAAGATTTATACTAAATGTATTTCTCTTTGTTGCAACTGAAATTAAACTTTAAAAATAATAATAATAATAATAATAATAATAATAATAATATATATATATATATATAAATTTCCTTGTTGAGATTTTAATCTAATTAAATATAAAGAACTGATCTATAAATGTATTTATTAAAATACAAATATTTTTACTGTGTATATTTACATATTTTTAGACAATTTTAAAACTATTTAAAGAATTGAAGGGGGAGGTGGGGATTCTGTATCAAATACTGATTTGCTGCTGCAAATTGCACTTAATAAATGTATTAAATTATGGTAAACATACTAAATTATTGTACCATGCTAAATTATGTTTATATCATTTAAAAAAAAAAACTTGCAACAAATTGAAGGAAAAAGACTATTATAAAAGAGAAATGCAACTGTGGGATGTCAGCTTCACATCATTAAAATATAAGAATAAATCATATGGAGTGATTTGCATCTCTCTCACCTCTTGCCAAAGCAAACTTTGGTAGCATATTCAGAGAAATTAATTTCATTAAAATACTCATATATTTTTTAAGAATATTTTCACAGCACATTTACATAGTTTCAGATTTATCAAGAATTTTAATAAATTAAAGTAAAAAAAAAAAAAAAAATCAGCATGGGATAATTAATTTGTTGCAGCAAATTTTTTGCAAATAATCATACTATATTGTTGTATAACATAAGAAACTTGTAACAAGCTGTAGAAAAATGAGCATTGTATAAGCAAAATTCAACTGTTAAGTGTTGGCTTTATATCATAAAATTATGAAAATTATTAGATTTGTTCTCTACTCTTCCCCTCCCCTTTATTTTAATAAAAACAAATCTTTCAAAATATACTTAGAAACCAATTAATTTCATTAATTTACTCATAAAATTTCTAGAAGTTTCATTCATGTGCCAAAAAATTGAACGATGTTTTAATTGTTCTTTAAACCTTTCAAGTCTGATTTTTCTTTTCTTTTTTTTCCCATTTCAAGAACAAGATTATTTTTACTTTAATAATATTAATAAAAACAATTAAATGTTTTATTCATTAAACCAATTCAAATGGTTTCATGAATGGGCAAAAGAGTAGCAAAAAAATCGAGACATACCGAGCCTGGCCAAAAAGAGTAAAAAACCTACTCAAAATCGAACCAAACCCAAAATATTTAAATACATCTCAGTCTAAGACAAGACCCAATACAGGACCCAAGAAACTACCAAAAAAGGATTAAATTGGAAGAAGCTTTAAAAATAAATAGATAAAATAAAGGCCCACAGCTTGAACAATAATGATATTTTTAATCATTAATACACAATTAGATTGACTAATGATTTAATCGTAATTAAAAAAATAATCATTAGTTTTCAATCATTAATCTAATTAAAATTTTGCACAATCCTGATTATACAAAGCATTAACCTGAATTTCATTTTCCAACTTGCTGGCTTTTCTTATTAGCTTCTTCATAGTTATTTGTTTTGTTTTGTTCCTTTATTACATTGATACATCTGCAATCTGCATATAATATATATACATAGAAGTACAACTTTTTTTAGCATAATTTTTATCAAGAAAACTATTGTTGTGCTATAATATTTGTGCTTTTAATAGTTATCTGTTGTTTTGTTCAAACATGAGAAAAAAATAAATTATTTAATATTTTAATATGTTTATTGAAAGAATGATAAAAATGTTGATTTAGTCTTTGTGCATGAGTATTAATTATTTTTTGTGATTACTTATTAAATTGAGTCACTAATTAATATTTCTAATAGGTGTTTTATGTTTTGCATATATTTTCCAAATGTGCATGTATTTGCTTCACAAATGGGTGCATGGGTAGCTCATTATTAACTAAATAATAATTTCTAAACTTAGTTGATAGACCATAAGAAATCTTTCAATGTGAAGAAGATATGGTAAAATACATTAAAACCTGTTTATAACAATATTTATGAGACTAAAAAATATATTGTTATTGACATAATGAAATTCATAGTCTGATCTCAAATATATTGATTCATTTATTTATTGTATGTGCATAATATATTTACTTAACATTATGTAATAAACTTTTTTAATGAGAAAAAATTGTTTATCATAATAATTGTTTATTAATAATTATCATAATATTTCAGTAATTAATAAAAATGCATAGAATGTATGTAACAAATAGAAATCTAATTCTTTTGTAACATATAATGCATTTCATTATTTCTAATAAGCTAATTATGCTTAAAAAACAACCTTATATGAATTAAATTTTAGTCATCTGTTAAGTCTTAAAAAATTTTGTGGATTTTTAAAAATTCTTCTAGGTATTTTTTGTTAGCCAGGCATATGTGTTATATATACATACATATAAATGTATAGACATATCTATATATAACACTGGCACCCATATAACTAAAAAAATACCTTCTTCTCTCTCCACATGTCACAGGTTGTCCCTCTCAGTTGATATTCCTTCCTCTATTGTGAAATCTCATATTTTGTATTATTAATCAGAACATATTTTGATTAAGACAAGATTTTAATTATTTTTTAAATGTTTTCATGAACATGTAACAAATTAGAATCCACATTTGACATGTTCTAATATTTCTTATTTGTAATATAAGTTATATTAGCCTTTACACAGGGGTTCCAACAGCATTTGTTCGAGAATACATGTTACAGCTCATATTCAAAATATTAGAATAATTACCTTTTTTTTAGAAATTGAAAATATCGTTTGGTAATTTAATGTCTTTTAATGAAAATATGCAAACGATATTTTTATTAAGAACTTATTGTTGATTAAACTTACTTGTTATCTTAAATTTAATATCATTTTTGAAAAGATTAATTGCAAAAAAAATTATTTTGAAAAGTCAAAATATTAGAATATTTATTCAAGTGGTTCAAAATATTAGAATATTTCACATTAATTCTCCTTTAATTATTACCAATTCTTAACTGGTGGCATCATTGATTAAATTCAGACTATTTTATTTAAAATCAGTATTCTTTTTTGCAGCTTGTTTCTTTTTCGTCTTAAAATGGGCCGTGTGAGTGATATTCCTGAATCTACTAAACTTCGTATGGTTGATTTGTATCGGCACGGTAAAAATCAATGTTTTATAGCGAATTATTTACATTGTTCGCAATCGAGCGTTAGTAAAATACTAACACAATATTCAAAAATTGGAAAATTTCAAAATAATTGCCGAAATGGTGGCCGAAAACCAAAAACATCTACTAGAGATGACAGGAAACTGAAGCGTATAGTTAAGAAAAACCGTTTTAAAAGTGTGCGATTCTTGCACCGAAAATGGAAAGAAGAAGGAGTTGAAGTTTCTACATCGACAACATTAAGACGTCTCCATAAATTTAAATTTGAATCTCGTGTACCGAAAACAAAACCTCTCATGACTGCAAGACAAAAGCGTATGATTGAATTGGTGTAAATCAAGACGTTTATGGAGCAATGAAGATTGGAAAAATATATTATTTAGTGATGGAAGTATGTTTTGTGTTTCATATGGTAATCAAGGTATTCGAGTTTGGAGAATGAAGCAAGAAGCATTTGATAAAGAATGCCTTAAACGTTCCGTAAAATTTGCTGCTAGTGTCATGGTTTGGGGTTGTATGAGTGCAGAAGGACCTGGAAAGTTATGCATCGTCTACGAAAAGGTTAATTCTCTGATATATCAAGAAATTTCAGAATATTACATGATTCCATCATCAGAAGATTTATTTGAAGATGATTTCATCTTTCAACAAGATTTAGCATCCCCGCATACCTCGGTGTAAACTAAGAATTGGTTCTGCCAACGCAACATTAAGGTACTTCCTTGGCCACCAAATTCACCAGATCTTAATCCCATCGAAAACTTATGGTGTATAATGAAGAAAAAACTTCAAGAAAATCCTCCTTTAAGTAAAACTGAGTTAGTGGCACGTATAAAGTCTATTTGGGCTAATATTGATAGAAATGTTTGTAAACACCTTGTATATAGTATGCAAGATCGATTGTACGCTGTTATGAAAGCTAAAGGGGATGCTACAAAATATTAACTACCATTTACTTCATATTCATAAGGTAATATTGTTGCGTAAAATAAAATATTCTAATATTTTGAACCAATCTAAATTTTATTCTAATATTCTGGTGTGTTTAAGGAAGTTGTATACCTAATTTATTGTGCTGTATTTTATATTTTACTTACCCATCATACGTAGTATAGGGTAAGTCTTGCAATCGTTTTGACAATCGAAAAAATTTTTTTGACGGATTTACACGTTTTAGATAGTGGAGATTCCGAAAAACATATTTTTAGAAAAAAAATTTTGCCGTCTGTCTGTCTGTCTGTCTGTCTGTAAACGCTCTATCTCCCGAACAAATTGAGATAGAGACTTGAAATTTTGTATGTAGTTAGTATGTAAGAATGGGACGAACCCTATTTAATATCAGCAACCTCGATTATCCGGAACTATTTTTTTCGGACTCTCGAAAAATTCGTTCTGATGAAAGGTATATAAAAATTTTCGAATTTTTTTGTTCTAAGGAATGGACGTAAAAGGCAATAAAATAACACACATTTTGCATATAGAACGAAGTCGATCGGATTATTAGTCGTTGAGATATTTGTAATCTTGTTTTCCACATTCTTCAATTTTTCATGACCCTGTATTTCATTCAAATTTCAATTCAGAAGTATATTTGAAATGGAAATGAGACGCTTAATCCGACGCAGTTAATTGTTAGTTAATAGAATTATTATTTTTGGAGTTATAAGGATGTTTATTTTACGCAGTTCGGTACTACTTGAGTAGTTTGGCGTTTTATATAATTTGTCGAAATTGGTACATCAGCAGTTCTTTAATATAGCATTACTATGTATATTAACAATATTTAAATTTTGTTTATGAATTGCAATGCATTGTATAAATAGTTTCACATGTTTTATTTTCATATACATATCCATGATGGGTAAGTATTACGGTGGCCCCCAACAACTAGTTATAAATGTTAAAATCTTATCTAAACATTCCAGATTTAATTTATAAGAAATTTAATTGCATTTACTTAGTATAAAAAATAAATAAATGACAAATAATTTTTTCTTATTATTTGTCTAAGTAACCTCAATTAAGTTTCTCAACCTAAGTTTCTCAATTATTCTAATATTTTGAATATGAGCTATACATTGGACACATGTTGTCCGATCCCCCATTTAAGGTTAAATCAGTGGGCTTTCATACCAGTCTTTGATATTATTTATAACTTATATGCCACATAATCAGTCTTCTTATTAGCTTATTCTCAACATCTTTTCCCAACCACAGAGCACTGCTCTCATCATATATCAAACATAGTATTTGCTAGTACATCTAGTAGAGACTCTTCAGGAATTTGTTTATTAAACTTTTAGATCCTTTAAAGGGCTTTTCACAAAATATTTCATCTTATAACATTACCCTTCACAAACTGTTTCCTTCCTAAACAGGATTGTCTAGTAACTAGGCGTTTCACAGAACTTTACCAATCTCAAACTGAATCTTTCACAAATTTAGTCATTTAAAAATAAAATCTGGTCTGTAAAAAAACAGCTAATTCATAAAAAGAAAAAAAAAGTTATTTAGCATTTTTATAAAGATTATATATAATACTAATTTCAAATTCACAAAATTATGACTAGAATTTTCATAAATATAAGGAAAACTTCCCAATTTTACAAAAACAGAACCCAATGAAAAAAGTTTGGGTAGACCCTTGCTCTTTCTTTTTTAATAAATATTTGCACCACCAGTCAAATTCTCTTTATTATTTTCATCTATTACTTTCTTCCTCCACTCCTTAGTTTAGCAGCTTTTTTACAAAGCAAAATACAATTCACTGAAGCTGCAAGAAGGTTTAAATCAGTATGTTTGGATCCTTGGCCAAAAAACAACTTATAGAACTTATTTTAAATGGGATATATTTTATGAACTTTATTGTACTTCTTTCAAACAGTGCTACCTAATTGTTTTGTAATTTAGATAAAATGTCACGACATGTTCCCTCTCCCTATCACATTGATGGATCTCCCCCTACCCCCCACACTTCTTCTTGAAGTATAATGTATACATAACTAACAAACAACTGAAAATTGATAATGTAGAAACAGATTTCTGCATACATTCAATTATTTTTTTTTAAGTAGTTATTTCTTATGGAGCTGATTTGAAACAGAACAAGGATGAAAAACAGTCTATCTCTAGATGGCCATTGATAAACTAGACAATTGTTAAAGATTTGAAATGATGAGTTCATATATAAATTTGAGGATATGAAGATACAATTACTACAAAACTCAAAGTAATGAAAAGAAAAACTCCCTTGAACATTTAACATAATACTTGATTTATCCATTGATCCAATGTTCTGCTAGCGATAAAGTTTACAATCATGGGATTATGTATCTCAGGATACTGCTGTATTATTAATCCCAAAAAAATCTTGGGATTTTTTACTGTTAAATACCAGGATTTTTGTGATGTTTATAAAATTTATATTATTTATCTCGAGTATTTTTTTTTTTTTTTTAGGATGAGCGAAGCGAATCCTCTACTAGGCCACTCAAATGACAGTTTGTCGTACACTTTACAAAAAAACTATACAGTATTTTGACTTGAAATTAAACACAAATATAAATTATGATCTGTAGATTTGCAGAATATTTTTTTTACAGAAATATTTTTTAAAAAATTATTACTTTAATTTATTTTACATGTTTTTCCATTACGAAAGCATTTTTTCAAATAAAAAGTGAAACACGTACCTTTTCAGAAGAAAAACTTAAATCATGGGGTCAGTAATTATAGCTAGAATCATCATTAAATAAATAAATAAAATATATTTTCATTATTCTGACAAAATATTTCAAAAACTGCTTTCAGATTTTCAAACTATGCTCATTTTTTTTTAAACTATGTATAGTTTCATGATTTCTTTTAAAAAATTTATAAAATACTTGTTTTTAGAAAAATTATAGCATATTTTTAATGAATTAAAATTTATGAAAATTCTCTTATTGACATTAAATTATAAAAGTATTTTTTTTTTTTGTGTTAAAAATTCAAATACACAATTTATTCTTATTTTGTGAAATCATTTTAGCAGACGATATTTATGAATTTTAAAAGAATTACATTATGTTTTGGAGAAGTGGCAATAAAAGAATTGTAAACAAATAAAATTAATTAATATTTTGTATAATTCGAAAATATTTTTATTTATACCAGTCTTACATCATAAATAAACAACCTGAGGAAATTCTTTGTAATTTGGTTGAAATACATTTTAAAATTAAAATGCGCCGAAACATAAAATTACATTTTTGCTTAATAAAGTTGCAAAAGTAATTTAAAAAAATATATTATTACTTTCAAATATTTATCTTATAGCATAATACTTCGCGAATCCAAACAAAGCATGGCTTTTGCTAGTTTACATATATTTCTAAGTAATAAAATCTTTTAACATGGAAATCATTTGACTTGCAAACATAAGAAACCCATGCAAGTATAGTCAGGAAAAATAAAATCATTTGTTTATTTGGATTTTGCGGCATGTGTAGAAAATATCTTTCACTGACTTTCTTTGCTTTTAGTGTGTTTATAATTATTTTGCTTTAAATATGTCTAATGAAAAAGATTTTGTAGTTCATCGGAAAGATAATGATATATCTTCAGAATGGTACTACTATTTAACATCAAAAGAAGGAAAAAGAGCTAAATATACAACATGCAGCAGTTCAGTGCTTAAGGCATTTGGTTTATTGATTAAGGGATTGCATACACATTTATCTATGAAAACAGGGTACTAAAGTTAAGAAAGAATTTAATACAACCTCTCTTTCTTTCAATGGTCAAGATACATTAGTTTCTAAAAAGTGGAAAATAGAGGATTATTTTAGTAGTGATAAAGAATTGCTGGATTTAATAATATTGCGAATGGTAACTGAAGACTGTATCTCATTCAACATTTTCATCATTTCTACTTATTTAAGAAACTTATTGATAACTAAAGACTGTCCAATAATTAATAATAATAAAATAATAATATAAATAATTGCAATTATTATTAATAAAATAATGTCCAGTAGTTAATAATAAAATCTCCAGTATCAATTCAAAATATTGTAGTTATGTAGTCTCCATGATTGCATTCATGCATATGCAGCGAAACATTATTTAGAAACCTCCTCATTTTTCTAACAATTTTTTTTTATATTTTAAAATTTTGATTGCAGGGTATTCTGTACAATATTGTTTATCATATTTTCTGAAAAGAACATTTTTTTATATTAAGAATTCTACAAATTATAAGCAGAAAACTTGGCAAAATTTGGGACCTTTTTATGAAAATCTTAATTTCTCTATGAGTGTATATCCTACCTTCATAAAAATGAACACAGTTTGTTACAATAAGCCACTTAATCATCTACAATTTGAATGCTTTTACTGCATTAATTTTGACAGAGTTATCGAGAAGATATTCTTCCTTTTTCAATTTGTGGGCGGTTCTCTATGGGGCTTCAGGAAAAATCTTCATGCCTAGAGTTTCAGGTGCTCCTCATGTATCTTTTTAGATATTTAACAAACCATCTAAAATTCCAACTGACTGTTTACGTTTGTCCATTTAATAAGAAAAAAATAGCTAGAAGAAACAGAAAAAAAAAAAACATGTTAATTGTAGAGCCTGAAACACAAAAGTAAATGGATTTATCATTAAAAATAAGATGCTTTTTAATGGAGACTACAACCATTATTTAATATTAAGTTATCAATATTTGCTGACAATTCCTCCCACGAATATGGAAGCAGAATAAGCATTTCAACAGCAGGTTTTATTGGTAACAAATTTAAAAGTCATCTTGGAGATGATATTTTAGCTGCCTTGAGATTTATTAGATCATATTTTCAAATTAAAATCTATTAATTAAGAAAGTGTGAATTATTCAAACAATTTTTTTTTTTTTTTCATGATATATAATATTTTTTTTTTATATCATGCAATATTTTGGGATTTTAATAAATATCACTAGATAGAAATTTCAATTTACATCTATGTAAATTTTTGTATTCTGTTATGTGTGTGTTCTTTCCTTTCAAGAGAAAACAGCATTTTATGAAAAATTTTGCATTTATGATACCCTAGAATTGTAATTTTTAATTATGTAGTTATGAGAATAATTTAAAATTTAATTTATGATATTAATTATTTTTTAATATTGTAAGTATTAAGCCATTCAAAAACTTGTTTAACAGAAAATAAAAGAAATTAGCTAGAAGATGAAACATTGGCAAACAGATATGAATGTAATTAGTAATGAATTGTATGTAATGATTTGAATGTAATTAGTAATGCAATTAAAAATATAATTAATACTTACAATATAATAAAATATAAGTAATGAACCAAAATAATAAAAATTTAGATAATTTTTAAAATGATTAAAATATTAAAAGCAAAGGTCAAGTTAATAATGTATGATTAAATATTTATCATAAAGATAAAATATATATATATATATTTTTTTTTTAATTATTCAGTGAAATTTGCCTCATAAAGATGCGTTGCTAATTCACTTCATAATCATAAAATAAAGAAGTTTTGTTCCAAATTTTGCCAGACTTAATAACCAAAAATGCTAAATTAATGCATAAATATATTTGGTGAGAAGATTATGATTATCAGTAATATCAGCAGTATCTGAATTTTTTCAGAAATAAATTTCCTTATGAAAACACATGAATTCAGTAATATTAACAAAAATTACAAAATAAAAAATGTATGGAATTGATATAAATCTAAGAAAGTCAAATTTTGTCCCTGTATCTGACCTGAATGTTTCATTATTTATATCCGTAAATTATGTGTGGATTTTAGAGAATTACGGATTTTAGGATTGCAGATTTGAGGGAGTCTACTGTATTTTAATTTATCTTATACTTTTTTTATAATTAATTAAAGTCATAAATTTGTAACTTGTTATAGTTTCATCTGAAAGTTAAATTGTATTTTTGTTTAATCATCTTTTCTGTAAGATTATGATATTTGGCTATTGTACAAATATTAGATAAATTTTAATTTTTGTAATCTCAGATTATTCCAGGATTGAATCTAAGCAATCCCTAAATCCTGGGATTGGAAATTAGTCTTGGGATTGTAATCCATAGTTAGAATATAAGTGAGTAATAAGTGATTTGTAGGATGTAATGAATTCCTCATTAAATTTTTTTGTACATAAAATCAAGACATAGTGAATTTGTTTGTGAAACAGGTAAACATATGTACATGCCCTATGGTGAAGCATGTGTTGTCAATTTGATGTCACCAATTCAGGTGTAGCTTTTCTTTTCCAAAAATCACTGTATACACGCACACACACTCCTACACAGAAAAACAAGTTTTAGTTCAATGGTCTACAGCATGTGAATCATCTATCTTTTGAATTTTATAAACAAATAATCCATTAGAGCAGATTTATTATGACTAACCGATCCACACCAGAACAATTGGTTTTTTCTGGATGTGAAATTAGTTCTCTTAAGAAATTTCTCAAGACTGTACAAATTATTGTTATAAACAGGTTTTACTATATTTAAAAGTAGATTATTTTATCTGTATATATATACATCTGTATGTTCACATGATTTTGTACTGAGATATTTGAAACATTTAAGTAATGCATTTGTTAACTAGTAATTTTGTTTATATGTCTTTTAATTTTTTTTAACCCGCGAGTAGTCGCGACTTTTTCCACAACGTCATTAGTCGCGCTCGGTCTTTTCGCCGCTGGCCCCTCGCATACCAAATATGTAAAATAAGAAATATTTTTCACCTAATATATGAAGATAACATTTCAATGAATATATAAATTTGCAGTTTTCTTAAATCATGCATTTTATTCATGAGATATGGAGTAATTCGAAAAAGTAAAAATGAACTGACATTAGTGATTGTTACGCAGACTTTTTCGCCAATTTCAACTTTGTTTCTATAAATGTACCTGAAAGAAAAACAGAGGTGTCCTGTTAGTTCACTAAGGTGTTCGAAAAACCTTCAAATTCAGCTACATGGTAGATCTCCGTTGTATTTGTAATCTGATACAAGTTAGGAGAAGATAAGTTATACGGGCGGCGAAAAGACCGACACGCGACTACTGACGGGTTAAATAAATATCACAATGCAAAGTTTACAAAGATTCTATTCTTAAAGAAAAAAGATAATTAATTTAACTAAGTGTGTGTCATATTGTTAAAGTTCAAAAATATATTAAAATTAAAAATAAAATTTATTTTTAAATTTATCCACTGTAAATCTCCTAAACAAATTAAATATTTTTCTTTCTCTTGTTCTTTGGGAAAAATTCTGTAGATAATGTTTGATTAATTAGGAAATTATTCATTAAGGTTTTTAAGTTTCCATTTACTTTTGTTTTGTTAACCAAATTTGTTGTTTTTTACATAAAATTAGTTAAGAATAGGGGATATTAAAAAACTTCCTTTTTTGAAATTATTTTCTTTTAACTTATTGTTTGGCTGAAAGAAAATCATTTGAATTTTTCTGCAATTTTATTACTACATCTTGGATTTTTTTCCTAAAATTAAAATTATGCTTCTCTATTTATTTATTTATTTTTTTTAATTAAAAATTAATTTACTGTTAAATTAGTCCTCATTCTAAAATTAAAAAAGTTGACTCAGACTTTTTTTTTTTTTTTTTTTTTTTTTTTTATTCTTATTTATTGTCAAAATTTCATTTCTTCAATTTTTTCTTTTTTCTTGCAGCCATTGCATTGTTTTGTGCAGTCCTTATATGTTGTTTGAAAAAATTATTTTTTAAGAAGGCAATTTAAAGGGGAAAAAATCATAATTTTACCCAAAATTCTGAAAAACTCTTAATAATTATTATTATGTCATTATAGCTTAGTATTAGGTTTTTACTGGGCACCCAGTTCCATCCCCTTCTTTTCCTAAAAATAAGTTTCATCTAAGAATGTTTCTTGTCTTTCAGATCTACATCTTTAATTTGGTAATTTATTTTATAATTGAAAATAACTGATATATTTAATGCCGTTATTTTTCATTTTACTGTATTTAATGAATTTTGCTTATGATATGAACCTGTCTAGGTATGGGGAAAGAAGTTGAAAACCTGATATCTGAAAACAATGAATTATTGGCTACGAAGTAAGTGGGTTTTTTCTTTTATTAAGATCAATAAACAATATGTTAAGTCTTATATCAATACTGATTATACTATTTTTGTTCTTATTCCTAGGAATGCATTGAATGTTGTAAAAGATGACTTGATTGCAAAAGTAGATGAATTAACCAGGTATCTGTATTTTTTAATCATAAAATTATTGAAATTCCTTTAGTGTATTAACTATTATGCAAGAGGGCATTATATTGTGTCGTCCAGTGTATATTACCAAATTCTGTACAGATTACATTATCATCATTCTATGCTGGACCGAAAATAATGAATTAGTCACATATAAATAAAAAACTTTTAAAAAATCCCATTTTAAAATAGATTTATAATAAATACACAAAAAAATATAATAGTTTTTATTAACACAGTAAAGTATATTCTTATTCATATTGATGATGAAATTAGCCCCTGACATACTCCTTCACCTTAAAGCCTGGAAAAAAAAAAGAAAGAAAGAAAGAAAAAGAAAACATACATCAGTATTTTTTTTTTTCTTCTTCGTCTGCCACCCATGTTTTTCCTGTTGTCTGGCATATATCAAAGTATTTATTACTTGTACTAAAACTCACAAGAAAACCACTTTTGCTGTTGTTTGTACCTAGCATTGAGATCTGGTACATTTTGTAGCCCTATTCATAAAAATTAGAGAATTGATAAAATTTCTCTGTTAAAAAATATTTTATGCATTTTTTATACTTTTAATTTTTATTATAGTTTTTTTATTTGTTTATTTCACACCAAAAATGAGTTAAGTTGTTAAATATGGTGTTACAAAATTTTCGCCCTCTTCATTCCAGGAGTATACACTACATGGCCATTGATGAACGTCCACTTGCGATTTTAGACATTTTGTTAAATATCTAGAAAAATACATGAGGAATTATCCTGAAACTCTTAGTGTATAAATACTAGCAAAAGCCATGCTTTGTTTGGATTCGCGAAGCATTATTTTATAAAACAGATATTTGAAAGTAACAATATTTTTTTTTATTATTATTTTTGCATCTTTATTAAACAAAAACGTTATTTTATGTTTTGGCGCATTTTAATTTTTTATTTATGATGTAAAACTGGCATAATAAGATATTTTCGAAGCAAACTTTTACAATTTTTTTTTTAAATTTTCAACTAAAAGCTCTTTTAAAGATGTTTTTACAATTTCAAGTAGCCACTGGTGTTTTTTAATTGTTTGAAATATGCATGTTTCCAATCTTTGTAATCAACATCCGATAATCTTTGGTAGCTATTTTAGAATAATATATTTGAAGAAAGCTTGAAGAAAGTTACTTCTTCAAAATCCTATTTTCTGGAAAAAACATTTGAAATCTGCTTTCGTTGATACTATGAATTTTTAACTGTAAAACATTTTATTTTAATTTCTTCGTTTTTATACATGTTAGCGTATGAGAATTGCTGTAATTCTCTCCGCGTGGGAGAACTTTTTACTTTCTGCGAATGGCAACTCAATTAATGGAATTACCTTAACGAGGCGCTCTCTCATTCTCGCAGTGACTTTTTCACGAATAATTATTGTTGTGTTTGCGAACTTATTAAAGTCTTATTTTTCTATAAAATCCTTCTGATTAATGAGTCGATATTATTTAGCCACAATACGACCTTCGCAAAAATATTTATAAAGAGCTTGAACCAACAACTTCACGCAGATCTTTTAATTTTTCATTTATATAACAAATTTAAGAATTAATTTTATTAGTTTACAATTATTTTGTTGCCAGTTTACCAAAAAAAAAAAAAAAAAAAAAAAAAAAAAAAAAAAAATCCATAATACAATTCTTTTAAAATGTTTAAGTGTCATCTGTGCAAACGATTTTGCGGGATAATGAAAACATGGTTTATTTAATAAATTAATCATGATTCTATCTATAATTATTTACTCCATGATTTAAACTTTTTTTTCTGAAAATAGACGCGTTTCATTTTTAGCTCACAGGCTATCATAGCCTGAGAGCTTATGTGCCCGTCCGTTCTGTATGTATGTGCGTAACGCGATAACTCATGATAAAAATATCGGATCCACTTGAAATTTTGTATGTAGGTATATCCTGACAAGGCGCTTCCCTGATTAGTTTTTGGAGTTCATTCGATATGTATAAGAGTGGGAACGGGGGGGTCATGCCCCTCCCCTTAATTTATATGAATGGGTTTTTCATGCAGAATTAACAGTTTTCGTTCAAAATTTAGATTAGAATCATTCTGATGAGGCGAATCCGTGACTGCTATTAGGTGTTCATTGAATAAGTATAAGCAGGGGGAACGGAGGTTCTAATCCCCCCCCCCTTAATTTATATAAATGGGTTTTTCAAGCAGAATTTTCAGATTTTAATGGTTAAGTATAAAAGAGGGGGATAACTCCTTTTAAATTATATAAATGCTAAATGGGTTTTTATTAAGAATTATCCGATTTGCTCTGAATTTTGGATATAGATTTTTTATATGATTAAGCATGTCTTTGATAGTATAGGAGGTTCAATGATTAAGTATAAAAAAAGAGGAAAGGGGAGAGCTGTTTCCCCTTCTTAATTTTTTTTCGAACGGAATTAACCCTTGAAAATATAAGGCTTTAATGTACAATTAGTATTTGTAGCCTGTGAGCTCAATGCCATCAGTTTAACTGGGCAGTATTCTTTATTTATTTATTTGCTAAAATGCGTCCGTATTGGAAATGCATGTAAAATAAATTAATTAAAATAATAATTTTTTTAACGTTTTACTGTAAAAAAAATTATATTCTGCAAATCTACAGATCATAATTTATTTTTGTGTTTAATTTGAAGTTAAAATATTGAATAGTTTTTTTGTAAAGCGTACGACAAATTGTAATTTGAGTGGACTAGTAGAGGATTCGCTTCGCTCATCCTAATAATAGTATAAGTCATACATTTCTGTAATTTTTTTTCCCCGAAACTCCATAGGGGATCGTCTACAAATTAAAAAAGAATATCTTTTGGATAACCCTGTCAAAAATAATGTAGCAAAAGTGCTCAAACTGTAGATTATGATTAAGTGGCTTATTGTAATAAACTGTGTTCATTTTTATGAAGATACCATGTATACTCGTAGAAAAATTAAGGTTTTTATAAAAATGGCCCCATATTTTGCCAAATTTTTTGCTTATAATTTGCAGAGTTCTAAATATAAAGTAACATTCAGTTCTGAAAATAAGACAAATAATATTGCACACAATACCCTGTAATCAGAATTAAAAAATAATAAAAATTGTATGATAAATGAGTATGTTTACTAAATATTTTTTCACTGTGCATATGTCAAAGATATCAAAATTTCATTTGCATATTTTGTTAGATAAATGTATAGAGCAACTTTTGTGAAAGTCTCAAATTTCATCAAAAGATTTGCAAAAAATGGCAAATATCATCAAAAAATCACGAAAAAAGACAGATTTTGGCCGGATCTCAGGGGGAGGACCCAATATCCCCGAAAGATTTTGTTTAAAGTTCATGAAAAAAAGGCAGATTTCGTCAAAAAATCGTGAAAAAACGGCAGATTTTTGGTAAAGATCTCGGAAAAAAAAAACGACAGATTTTACCTAAAGGTTGCAAAAAAATGGAAAATTTCGTCAAACAATCGTGAAAAAAAAACAGTAAATTTTCTAAAATATTGCAAAAAAACTGCAAATCTCACCAAAAGATCACAATTGCTCTACAGTTCTTCAAGATTTTCTTTAGAACGAATAGTAAAATGTGCAATATTTCCCGTCAGTTGATTGATGAAAATAGCTATTTCATTCCATAATCCATTGCTAATTTCACATTTTTTTTTTTTTTTTTTTTTTTTTTTTTTTTAACCGGGTATCATTTTATGGAACTCAGGATTTTTTCTGCAATTCCTTGCAAATATTTCTTCAACAGATGGACAGTTTTTTCTTTCTTTCTTTTTCTTAATGCTACCACTTACTGAAATTCGTGATATATATTTTTCAGTGATTGATGGTAGTCACTATATCTTTCAGAAGAGACCTTTTCACGATTCTTTTACACAATTATTTGACGGAATATGTGCGTTTTTTTTTATAGACCAACTTGCAAAAAGGTCAAAAGGTCGCGATATTCGTCAAAGGATCTTGGAATAACCATGAATTTCGGCAAGGGATCGCCCAAAAAACAAATTTCAGCAAAGGATTGTAGGAGAAACATGAATTTCATCAAAAGGCCACAGAAAAATGCATAATTAGCACCAGTAGGATATTCCCCGCATGGCTGTTTAACTTTTCAGAAATTTTTTTTTAAATTTCAGAATTTTTTTTTATTACTTAGAATCACCCCTGTTCTGCATGTTTCTAACACCTTCACTTAAAGAAAACTTTGCTTCAGCCCATATAAAGAATTTTTGAAATAGAATGCCTCATAGAAAGTATGTCAGAAATGACCTTGAAGTATTACTAATATATATTACGATAACTTTCAACTAGAAAGAGGTATAGCTGAAGCATTGAGACCTTATTTTCTGCATAACTTGGTTTGTGATTTAATAAATCTCTATATTCTTTATTCAGTGATTTGAGCAGAAGCATTAACTCCAAAATAAGATGTGGAAATTCATGAAATCCCTTCAATTAATATGGATTCATTTTTTCTTCTTTTTAGGTGCGTTCGTAATTATGTAAATACGTAGCACCTATTGTTGTCGCTCAGTCCGTCCGTCTGTCTGTCTGTCCGTCTGTCTGTCTGTCTGTCTGTCCGTCTGTCTGTCTGTCTGTCCGTCCGCATATAACAACGCCAAAACTACCCAACCGAATCGTTTGAAATTTAAAATACATAATTATTACATAATTTTGTCGAGTCATTTCAAATTTTATGAAAATCGGATGCATAGATCAATTACAGGGGCAATCAAAAGTATTCCGTTACATTACGGTCAACGGGGGAAAAAGTTTCAAATGCATTTTAATCGTTTGAAATTTAAAATACATAGTTATCACATAATTTTGTCGAGTTATTTCAGATTTTATGAAAATCGGATGCATAGATCAATTGCAGGGACAATCAAAAGTATTCCGTTACATTACGGTCAATGGGGAAAAATGTTTCAAATGCATTTTAATCGTTTGAAATTTAAAATACATAGTTATTACATAATTTTGTCGAGTTATTTCAAATTTTTTGATAATCGGGTGCATAGATCAATTACAGGGGCAATCAAAAGTATTTAATTACATTATAGTCAATGGGGAAAAAGTTTCAAATGTATTTTATACGTTTGAAATTTAAAATACATAGTTATTACATAATTTTGTCGAGTTATTTCAAATTTTATGAAAATCGGATGCATAGATCAATTACAGGGACAATCAAAAGAATTCCGTTACATTACGGTCAATGTGGGAAAATGTTTCAAATGCATTTTAATGGTGTTGCACTCATTCGAACTTAATAAAATTTATATGCAACTATAAAGTACATATTATAATATACATTTTACATAATTTGTGATGCAAAGAACATTTGTTATTGATTTACAAGGCCAAACAAAAGTATTCCATTACATAATGGTATAGGGAGAACATTGCTTGGAGCGTTTTAATTGTAATTCACTATTTACAATTTTATGAGATTGAGATATAAGAGTAATATTTTTAAAACTTCGTTATCGTACGAACGCACCTCGTTTGCTACGCTTCACGTGCAATTTCCAACTTGTTTTTTTATTAAAGAAAGTGTGCAATTTTTTTGGCAACTATTTTCGAACAAATGCTATTATTTTGGCTACTATTTTTTTCATTGTAGGCTACTAAAGCTACTATTTTCAGTGTCGTTTGGCAGTGGCAGCTCTGTAAATGTATAAAAAGTAAATATATTTCAGTTAAAAGCTTTCAAGACCATTTAAAACTATATATATATATTTCTTAGTGAAATACAAAATATGCAAACTATTTCTTTTGAAGCAAATGGAATAAAGTTTCAGATGTATGAAAAAAATGCTGTCATATTAAATGTTATATCTTTTAGTAAAAGTAATCATAATGTTAATTAATATTTTTGTACAATTTAGAAAAATTATTGTAAATGCTTTTCTTAAAATTTTCTTAAATTCTATAATAGTCCACTAGTGATTTTCAAAATTCCGTTTTCAGAAAGTTATGTTGCTGTAAAATCAAAAAATATGATTTTAACAGAAAAATATTATCAATTCGTAAATTTCTTAATGTACCTCTAATCAGGGCCGTAGTTAAGGGAGGCGCTATGGACGGCTCAGCTCAGGCCCCCCCCCCCCCCTAGAAAAGATTCCAAGATCACTAAATGAATTTCTGTTCCGAAAATTCATATGAAATTCTATTCAAAATCTAATTCAATTTTGAAACCCCTTCACAGTTTTGCAGAATTACTACAATGTAATAAAATAAGTGTTTCAACAGTCCCTCATCTTATTTGTACATATAAAGCTAACATGTTTAATTTTGCACCAGTTATACACTCAAAATTTTCATCATCATGTACTTTTTTTAGTATAAAATGAAGTTATTACAACTATTTAATAAAAAAAAACTTATTGTACCTACAATGTGAAAATGTACTAATTTATCTTTGTGCGACAGAGAGAGAAAAAAAAATATGACCCCCCCCCCCCCCTATTGTTCACTCCTAGCTACGGCCCTGCCTCTAATGCACCAGGTCTGAATGCTAGGTCAGAGCAGCACCAAAAGTGGTTTCCTTATCACTATTGAAAGATTGGTTCAAGAGTTTCTAAACGGATGTAAAATTATCATAACAACTTTACTACAAAATTCAAAATCATACTGTGTGAAACTAAACTTAATTGGTTAAGGATGCACTAAATAGCAATTTTGGCCAAACATCAAATATTTTATTTATAGGTGAATTGAATATTTGACTAGCTAAATAGTAAGTGTAATACCAAATATTTGACCAGAAGAATAGTTACTATTCATCCAGATACTGAATGTTCGGCTGGACAAATATAAATTCTCAAATTCAAAGGTTCTTGGAGGAATTTGTAAGCTTTTTCAATGTTTTATACTTGCTATTGACTAATTTGTATGTTTAAGGTATCTGCCTACGTGTGGAGCACTTAAAAAAAAAAAAAAAGACAGCCTTGAAAAAATAAAGTGGTTTTTAGCTCTATTGTATTACAGAATGATACGAAAACATAAAATCCTAGCAATATCTTTTTAATATTTTAAAAAATTGGGGGTTTTTACTGTTTTTTTAGCAAAATTTCATGTTTACGCCAGATATTGTACACTCAGTTCAAATAAATATATTTCAATTTCTTTTATGCTGCACACTTCTATTATACTTATCTGTGCACTGAACTAGGAGTTTTACAATATCTTCAAAATTTACTGACAAATTTCAAAATATGTAAAACAGTACTTTTTTTTAGTAAAAATTACCATTTTTTCCTATTTGAGTGCCTATAAAATAATTAAATTATCACATTAGCTCAGATCCTAGTTTAGAACATAGTGAGTGGTATGGAAAGCATTCTCATAAAATTTCACTGAAGTATCTTTAAAACTTTTTATGTAATGAAGTTTATTGTGCATGGAAATAACATAAAAATTGATTTTCCTGAAATCGCATTTAAAGATTTCTTTTTAGGTAAAAAAGTACAATATTTAATTGTTATGCTTAAATACTTTTCTTTATTAATAGTCTCATTAGAGATTTTCAAAATTGCATTTTTAGAAAGTTATGCTGCTATAATATTAAAAAATATGATTTTAAGAGAAAATTTTTACCTATTTATAAACTTCCCTAATATACTGTTTTAAAAAACACCAGGTTTGAATGACAAGTATTGCTGCTCAAACATTTTTTTTTTTTTTTTTTTTTTTTTTTTTTTTTTTTTTTAACAATGCTAAACTTTCTGACTTATGGGATCTTTTTTTACTTTTAAAGGAATAAAATTCACACAAATACTCAAATGATTTGGAATTAAAAAGCGTGTTCATTTTTTTCAATAAATGTCATCTTTAATATTAAATATTTATAAATCGTAACAAAAACTTTAAAAATTACAAAAAAATATGTGTAATTCAAAAATTGCAGAAGAACAAAATGTTGGGTTGACATTTTAATTCATTTAAATTGGATTCCTTTTACAAATATCAAAAATTAAAACGAAACACGTACAAAATTGCATTGAAAATTGCTGATGAATGTGATTAAACTTTATTTTAAAGAGAGGAAAATTTGCTATATTGGGATAAGATTTTAATATTGGTTATAGTAATAATAATTTCTATTAATATAATTAATATATTTTATAAATATCAAAAAATCACCGCAAATTGTGAAATATATTTTATTGAATGAAAGATATATATATATTTGGTAGGGGAGAAAAATTGAAACAAGTGTTATGTCTTAGCCCTCTTTAGATTATCACCTAAGAGGTTGGTAGCGTAGTGTGCCGCTCGACGAATAATCAAGGCAAAGTATTAAATGGGGAATCAATTTATTATCCGGAGAAAACACAAAGATCCTCTAAAATTAATATTTACAGCATTTGAAACTATAATAAAACGCATAGGCTCTTTAACCAACCAGCTTCAACTTTAGTTCAGTTTGAGTTCCTTAAACACCAAGTTTGTAATTAACGCAATGTTCGTTAGATGAAACGTTAGCATACACACAATGCAGAAGTCAGAACTTCTCCTATCGAGCTGTTTGATGCTCGCCAAACGTCACAGATTATCACTTTAGCTAACCTCTCAAGACGAGAGTAATCACTGGCTCTCCTGGCGAGAGTACACTCAGCGATTCTAACAGGCCTCTGTGATCAGATCAGCCTGTCAGATCCTCTGGCGGGATCCACTCTTCCAGTTCTCAAAACCAAGCTGCTTCACTCTATCGAGATAACACTCGACTCCTCTCTGGCTTCCTTTTCTTAGCCCGATACAGGTTTTTCTCTAGACACCCCCCCCCCCCCCCCCTGGAGGTCACAAACCAATCACGGACATTAATGAGCTTTGTCTCATTAAATGATTAATAAAATCATTCTACCATTGGTACTTGAGTTTTCACTATAGACCGCCCAGTAACGGTGCCAAGCTGTCTGGCTTGTCGGCCTTCACGTATTTTCTCTTTGCATCATAGAGCCATCAAAGGGTGACGCGGGAGGTCGACTCATTCTTCCGACCTGTTGGTTTTGTTGATCGATAATGATGTAGCCATTCTTTATAATATCGCTGACAGTTTTACTTTGAGAATAAGAGTCACTTTGAGTTTACGGTTTCATGGCGAAACCTCTTTCAGAAATAAATGCAAATTTCTGCTATTTTGCTTTAAAAACCTGTGATAATTCCAATTTATCACACAAGATTTTAACCAAAAAAAAAAAAATAAATAAATAAATAAAAAATTGCAGAGATCATAATACCCTGTACTGCAGTAGAGGACCTATTATCCGGAATCGTCGGGACCGAGGGCTTTCCAGATTTTGGAATTTTCCGGATTTCAGGTCCGTTCGAAACTTGACACTCCCCCCCCCCTCCAAAAAAAAACAAAAAAAACACGGAAAATTTAAAAATAACAACAAAATTATAGAACTGATATCTAGAATATGAATGAAAAGTGTGTTGTATGAGAAGGCTGGAAAAAACACTAAGCTACAACTTTGACTCTTGTACTATAGTACAAAGTCAAATATACGGACATCCAAAATTCAGAGCTCTTCAAAATCCAGACGTTTTGCTAACTGGCTTTACATATATATATATATATATATGTATATAACTGTAAAATACCGTTAATCCGCTTCCCCAAAGGTGACATAAATCGTAAAATAATTAGAGGGGGGGGTGCTTACACGGGATTTTTTCGCGGTCGTTATCGATATTTTATGAGATTTGCAGGGTTTTATTGCAATATTTGTCGAAATTTGTAGGGTTTTATCGCAATATTTGACTAATTTGCAGAGTATTTTCGCGATACCTGAAAAAATTTGCGTTTTTTTATGGGGATGAATCATGATGAAATAAATGAATCATGAATCTTTGAATGAATTATGAATTTTGATACTTGAAGCAATACTTGAAAAAATTTGCGTAAAAAAAAAAAAAAAAAAAAAAACGCAAATTCTGTCGAAAAAATGCAGAAAAAATGTGAATTTTGTAAAAAAAAAAAAGCCAAAAAAGCATGAAATCTAAAAACATCTCGATAAAACGCACATTTGATCAAAGATTCGTGATTCATTCATTTCATCGTTATTCATCTCGTTCTCAATCTTCTTCATTTCCGGATTTTGAGTCCTTCCGGATTTCGGAATTCCGGATAAAAGGTCCTCTACTGTATACTAAACTAATATTTTAATCAGAATTTTTGCTTCAAATTTTGAAAAACAGGGGGAAAAAATTATATAAAAAATTCACAAAAATAAAAAATAAAAAAAATCGCTGCACGAATTTACATTAAATTTTATCATAAAAAAGGACAAAATACTGTAGTACTAACATTTTAATTGAGTATTTAAGTAAATACTTATCTAAAAAATTTATTTGATTAACATTTGTGTGCATGGAAAATGTTACATAACATATTATAAACATATAATGTTACAAAACATTTAAAAAAATAAACAAATAAGTGCTGAATATAATGCCTTATTTTATTCCAGAAAACAGAATCAGAACAAGGCCTTTTTTTAAAGACATAAAACAAGGGGTGGGAACATTTCTATAGATTTATTTTCATTTACTATATGAATTTTTTCAGTTTATATTTATTATCATTGTATTTATGTATCAAAAAATTTTAGTGAGCAAGAGATATTGAGAGAAGAATTAAAACAATATATGAGTGTAAAAGACAAATTAAAACAGAGAGTTGCTGAACTTGAAGAAGAACTGAAGAAAATAAAAGAAGCAGCTGAAAAATGTAAATCTGGAAAGTCAGATGATGAGGTATTTTAAATTTTGTTATTAGTTCTATGACAATGTACATGATATCAGACAGGCTTCACCTATCTTGACATTTAGTTAGAAACCTCACTGCTGAAAGTTTATAAAAGACTCTGCCCATATGATTCATAGTTTCATACGAAAGTAAACTTTAAATAGATAGTTGAAGTCCAGTTCTACAACTATAGATTTCTGTCACAGACAGGTTTAACCTTATTGCATCAGTGTACAGATGGGTGAAGCCTTACTCTATGTTAACAGGAAAATAAATAAATTAGTCACATTTAATTAAAAAAACTTTAAAAAATATTGTTTTATAGAAGATTCATAATAAATACACAAAACTAGAATAATTTCATAGTCCAGTGTTCATACAGACCTTAAAAGTCCTTAAAAACTCTTTACATTTAGATAAATCTTTAATGGGGATTCTTAAAGTCCTTATTTTTTAACTTGAGCTATACATTTAACATGAGTCTGTAAAATAAAAATCACCAATCATTCATAATCTGGCATGTATTCCAGCTTTAAAAAAAGAAAGAAAAATCAGTCTTATATATATATATATATATATATATAATTTCTGTTTGGATATTGGAACTGACTATTTTGTTTCCCCATTGAAGTGTAGAAACTTTATATCCATAAACACATACAGTGTCTCACAAAAGTGATGGGACACTTGTGCTTTATAAAAAGAAACTGCAATAAAATAAATAAACAAACATGTGCAAAAATTTTTTGGGTGTGTTTCATATTTAAAGTTAGTAACAATTATTACATAACATACATTTTATCAAAATATTAAAATATTAATTTAGTAAAAATACAATTGTTCAGAACGGAGCAAAAAATGGCTCACATAAGTGATGGGACACTTACTTTTCCATCAAATATTTATCCAAAAATTTTTCTTTTTAAAAGGTTTTAATATTTTGTTGGATTTCCTTTTACTTTTAAAACATGATTTAATCTTTTTGGGATGGATTCGACTAATTTTTTTGTGATTTCTGGAGTGATTTTACTCCATTCTTCTTGAAACACCGATTTTAGTTGTTGTTTTGAAGAAATGGTGTGTTTGCGAATTCTTGATTCCAATTCTTGCCAAATATTCTCTATGGGATTTAAGTCTGGAGATTGTGGTGGTGTTTTTATTATTTCAGGACAGTTATATAGCAGCCAGAGTCTATCTTTCAGAGCAGTGTGCTTGGGGTCATTGTCCTGGTAGAATTTAAAATCGTTATGAAGGTTCAATTTTCGTGCTGAAGATTTCAAATTTTGCTTTAAAATATCAATATACTTGTACTGATCCATTATACTGTCAATAAAAACAAGATTACCAACTCCAGCGGACGACATACACCCCCATACCATAACTCCTCCTCCACCATGTTTTACTGTTGGTACCAAGTTCTGTTTGCGAAATTCTTCCCTGGGTTTTCTCCACACCAAGATTCTACCGTCAGAACCAAATATATTAAATTTTCTCTCATTAGCAAATATAACTTTATTCCAGTAATCAGAATTCTTATTTATGTTGGATTTTGCGAAAGCTAGTCTGAGTTTTCTATTCTTTTCACTTACGAAGAATTTTTTCCTGGCTACTCTACCGTTATATCCAGCAGATCGAATTACCCTTCTAATAGTCTCAAGATTAACAATTATTCCATATAATGCTTGTAAATCAGCAGCAACTTTTGAAGCACTATTTCTTGGATTTTTTTCAATATTTCAAATGATAATTCGCTTTATTCCATTGGATAGCTTTGATGATCGGCCAGGTCTTCTTTTATCCTGAATCATATGATTCTTTTTATATTGGTTAATGATATTGAAAATTGTTGAACGACTCAAGTTAACTGTTTCAGCAGTTTTTCTAATAGATTTTCCACGTTCAATATGCAAATTAATAACTAATTTTCGAATTTCAGGCGAAGTTTCTTTTCGTTTAGCATTCATGGCTACACAGAGCTAAAAAAACACAAAAATTCCAAAACAAACTGGAGAGAAATACTGCAGATGATTTTATAAATTATTGCCAATTGCTTTTAAGTAAAAATAAAACCCCAAAAAATATTTTTATTGCTTATTTTAGACAATTTTTGTTGCACATATAATGGTTTCCCATCACTTATGTGAGCTATTTTTTGCTCCGTTCTAAACATTTGTATTTTTATTAAATTAATATTTTAATATTTTGACAAAATGTATGTTATGTAATAATCTTTACTAAATTTAAATATAAAACACACCCACAAAAAAATGTGTACATGTTTTTTTAATTTATTTGATTAGTTTCCTTTTGTAAAGCACAAGTGTCCCATCACTTATGCGAGACACTGTATCTCAAACAGTATCCACCATCTAAAAAAACTTTGTTTTCTTTGTAATGGAGAAATAAATAGCAAAGAAAAGATAGTTTGCCAAATAAGTGTGCCAATCTATTCTGTAAATGTGTTTGCTTGTTTTTCACTCGATATGTGGGGTATGATTACATTCCTTACATTTCTTGATATCCATTATTCGGATTTTAACATATTTTTATTTGTGTGATTTAGTCATTATTTACATTAATAGTAAATAGCTTCAAAATGGGAGGTGACTATATGTTTTTAATCCATTGTGGATGTTGAAGGACAGTTGTAAAAAGTGACTTGCATTCAGAAATTGCATTTGAGAACTTTAATGATAATGAAAATATTTTAACGAAATTTGTAATAAATTTATGTTGTTTTCCCTTTAAGTGAAATTTGATATCACTTTTGCTTTCCCTTTAAGTGAAATTTGATGTAACTTAAAATACTTGGCAGTGCACATTAATTCAATCAGCTCTACCATGTTTAATGAGAACTACATTTCAAAATATAGACTGTCTACTTCAACACTGTTTGAACTTGTAAATTATAAATTCCAGTAATTCTAATGATATTATTATTTTGACACAAAGCAAGGTAAGTCTATTGAAAATTTTGTTAATTTGTTTCATTATTAAAGTTAGGAATAAGTGTTTTTTTGGAGTGAAGCCCTGTGTATTTATGCCTGGAAAATTGGATTGCAACCCCAATTTTTGATACAAATATTTGTTGTACTGTGCTCTTTCATCTTTTAAAACCATTACAAGAATTCAATCCTCCCCCCCCCCCTTCTACTTTACAGTAATGTAAAATTTAAAAACATTGTACTTACATAGTTTTTATATTACTTCTGTAAATAATACTGTTATTTAAAAAAAAAAAAAAAAAAAAAAAAACTTTATGGCAATAATATAGCAAGCATGATACAAAAAGAATAATATATTGTGTTGAACAAAAAACTCGGTGATCTTCACTGATTAATTTAATCCACAGTCATTTTTAACTGCATTTTTACTAGCATTACTTATATTTGATCTTGGTTGTGGATTTGATTGTCAAAAGCTAGCCATTTATATGTTTGAAACAAAATTTTTGCACTTTTCCACCAATTAAGCTAACTTCATGTAATACGATGCCTACTTTGTGACACTTAATTAGTTTTCTTCGCCAAAAAAAAAAAAAAAAAAGGTTTTAAATTGTATTATCAATGTATTCGAAGCATTTTCTGACAAAAGATTAGAAGTAAGTTAAAACTGATCTAAATGTTTCCATTTTCTTTTGTATTTAACTGTTCAAGAGATCCTGTAATTATCTTGGAAATCTTTGTTATAAAATTTTACATTTGCAAGAATAAGCATTATTTTGTTAGACTGATTAAAGTTTGTTAAATTTATTTCTAGGAAGAACTTCCCATGGCTCAAAGAAAACGTTTTACCCGTGTTGAAATGGCTCGTGTTTTAATGGAACGAAATCAATATAAAGAAAGATTAATGGAATTACAAGAAGCTGTTAGGTGGACAGAAATGATCAGAGCATCTCGTAGTGATTCTTCATTAGATACCAAAAGAAATAAGTCTTCCATTTGGAAATTGTAAGTAAAGTGAATATTTCTATTCAACAGACAACTAGATCATTGCAAACAATTTTATTAAAATTTGTTTCATGCTCCATTTTCTATTTATCTCATTCTTTATATGAAAAAAAAAAAGTATAGAAAAGCAGGTAAAATACATTTGAAAAATAAATCTTTTTGATTAGAAGGGGTTTAAGATTTCAATTTTGCATTTTTCTAAAAAATTCAAAGCTTCTCAACACTTCTAGAAAAACAAAAGGTTTTTTTTCTATAATTTAACTGGCTAAAATTTTAATTTCTGAAAAAGTATATCTCATGAAGTTCTCATTGGTAAGAGTATAGACTTTTTGTATGTTATTATTACTTTCAAATATGTAAAATGATAATAATAAACGATCAAGCTAATAAAAGCTCATTTCATTCTTAACATAACAATTTAAATTTCCAAAAATTGACAATTTTGTTAGCTGTTAACTTTTTAAAAAATATTATCCATAACAGATTTTTTTTCTTTTGTTAATCTATAAGTTTTCTTTCAGGCACACTTTATTAAATAAATAAATATTCCTTTAATCCACTGTACATGTATGTCCCAATTACAAATTTAAGATACAGAGGAATTTTTGATTTACTAAAGAAAATAATATGAAATATTTTATTTCTTGGAATCTTGTTGTGTGAATATAAGGAGTTAATTCTGGTAATTTCATGCATTAACACAAAAATTAAATCAGTTGTTAAGAAATTTTTCTGTGCTTGAACTTATTCTATGAATATTTCTTTAAAACTAGAAAAGTTATTTAATAAAATATGTCTTGTTTCTAAATGATTTTCCCACTCTTCCGTTGCTGACAGTTATTTCTGCAATAACATATCTAACAGACCTGTTAGAAGAGCACAATAAAACTTGCAGATTATAGACATTATATAGAGAGTTTTTTCATTAGTTAAATTGCTTATGAATATCACTTTTCTTTTTTGAGTTACAAGTTGTCAAAAAGGCTGATTTAAAAAAATAATTAAAATTTTATAATTCAAGCGAGAAAAGAGATATTAGCATGTCTTTATTTATTTAATTTTTTTTTTCTGGGAATATTTGAAAATAATAATACACATATGCATCAAGAGATTATGTGATTTAGAAAAAACTCAGGTTATTAATTTTGATTAAAAAATCTTCATTGATAATCCAAAAAAAAAAAAAAAAAAAAAAAAAGAATATATATATATATATATAATAAATGTCTAAGTTTTGGAAAACCAGTGAAATGATTCGCTATTCTTGAAAAAAAACAGCAGTCACTACTTTTTTGCATTCTTTGTGATGTCATAATGAAATCTAAGACACACCTGGTGGAGCGAGCAACTGCATAAGACATCAAATTAGGCTTTTTAGCTTAAGGCTAGCTTAGGCTAGGCCCCTGTTTGATAGATGATTTGAGAATCTTTAATCTTGTCCCTGTACATAAATGTATCATTATATCTGACTTCAATCAATAAGCTCCTGATATAGCTTACTTATTTTTTAACTTACTTATTTTACTTTTTTTTAATTTAAGCTTACTTATTTACTTGTTGTTTATCTTTTTATTCCATTTTCATCACCTAGTATTCACACAACCTTATTTATTTTATTGTTATTCTTTATTTACAATGTCCTGCCATAAGATACGCATACAGTTTTTCTAACCACCACTAAATGGTGGCCCCAGCATGAGTTGTCTTGTTTTGGCAGATGTCATCATAGTTATGTTTTTCTTTATTATGTACTATTATGCTGTAATTAATCTTTGTTGGCCGTTGTGTGTGTCAGTAGCTGCATACTAAAGCTATTATCATAGCTGGGCCTGATATAAATATCTTTTGATCTAAAAGAAGTTTCTGTTTATTAATTGTTGTTTGTTGACATTTAATGTTGACACGTATTTTTCATGATGGTGTCTGTTATACTTTGTCAGCTTTTAATCTTGCATTTATGGTGTAAGTATTAAGGGAAATAATTTTTAGCTGAAAAACTATCAAAGCCTAAGAGCTAATGTGGCCGCAGCTTCTCTATGTATACTAAGGTTCCTCACCCCAAAAAATCACTATTTGGACTTTTACCTCCTAAAAAATTTCTTTTGTGGTATTTAAGATATCATGTAAAATTTCAGCTCAAAAAAATTTTTTTTTAAGTAAACAGTTTTTTTTTTTTTTTTTTTTTTTTTTTTTTTGAACTATTTTTAAAATCTAAGTATGTTCAGGGCTTGAAATTCAATTTTTCAAAGGAGGGGAGTCTCCCTATCAACATTTATAAATGGAGGGGAGTTTAGCTGTTTGGGAGGGGGGAAATGTTTAAAACCCGCTATTATTTTATGTACTATTTAAAGAATTACCAGAATACAGACATGGCAAAATATCACTGAAGGAATTTTTATCACCAATTCAGAATTATGCAAAATGTGTAAAAAAAAACTTGTCTAGTCTTTACGTCTGGTAAATTCTTTCCTGGTGCTCATTATTTTTGTTACAGATCTAATATTAATGTTTTAATAATTAATAAAACTTCTAATTAATTTATATTTTTAATTTATAAATTTATAATAAAAACCAATATTATTTTTCTGTATATTAAATGTGCAAGATTCAAATTTAATTATAAAATAATGCTTATTTGAGTGCAGAAGATAAGAAGTATCACTATTGTTTACATTTCTTTTAAAAAGGGGCAAGTCAAATTTATCGAAAGACTCTTAAAAAATGAATACTTTTGTTGAGTAAAGGGGTATTTTTTGTTTAATGAATGGCTACTTTCAGGAATTGCATTCACACAGAAAGATTTGGAGCTGTCAGAAATGGATTTTAGAGCAGCAAAGAAGTAAATAAAAAATAAATAAATTGAAGCAGGAAAATTAGCTTGTTGAACAGAAAAATCCACTTCCGGCAATATTATTTTGGGGGGGGGGGGGGGGTTCCCTTTGACGAAATTTGCATTTGTTCACTATCTTTTAATGAAATCTGTCTTTTGTTATGATCTTTTCAGGAAATCTGCCGGGGTTTTTTTTTTCTGGATTTTTTGACGAAATTTGCTGTTTTTTCGCGAATTTTCTGAGGAAATTTGTCGTTTCTTAGTGATTTTTTGAGGAAATCTGCCCTTTTACTGTGATTTTTTGACAAAAATTACCATTTTTTACTATCTTTTGGAGAAATTGGTCGTTTACAGTGAATCTTTTGTCAAAATTTGTCGTTTTCGCGATTTTTGGATGAAATTTGACGTTTTTTCGGGACCTTTTTGTCGAAAACTGCCGTTTTATAGGATTCTGTGACGAAATCAGCCATTCCTTCACGAACGAAATTTGCGGGAAATTAGTCGTTTTTTTTCATGATCTTTTAACAATATTTGCCATTTTTTTTGCAAACATTTATGAAATCATGCGTCCTGTGGGACGCATAATAGCTGTTTTTTGTGTGCCATCTCCGATTTTTTGTGCAATGTATGTGCTATAATGCATCTGCGACATCACTGTTTCATAATTTTTGTAATTGAAATCTTTAATTGTTTTTATTATTTATTTATTTTTGAAAATTCAGAACAAAATCGCCTTTTTTTCACCGCGGAAAATAGAACAAAATTCATCAATCGATTGCAGGAAAAAAATTGCAAAATTTGTCAATCGGTAGCGAAAAGAATCGTAATTTTCAGTGATCTTTCGTGGTAAAAAACTCACAAAATGTGTCGATATGTTGCACAAAATTTGCAAAACGGTCATGGAAGTTGATCATAGTTTCAAAATGCAAAATTTTTTTGGGCGGGAGCCTCCCATATACGTTATTTTTTTTTGGCAGGATTTCAAAATTTTGGGCGCGAATCCTGCCATCCTGCTCTGAAGTTCAAGCCCTTATGTTAAACTATTTTTAAGTAAAACTATTTTTTTAAGTAAAACTACTTTTTTTTAGTAAAACTATTTTTTAATACTTTTTGAAGTAAAAGTATTAAAAATAATTTTACTTCCACAATATTTTACAGCTACTTACAAAATTATTATTTTATATATATATATATATATTATGTACTTTATTATGTATTATTTAGCATAGAAAATATAAGAGAATGACTAAAAACAAACTTCATTCAAAATTGCAAAATGTAAATATGTAAAAAGAGTTTTGTGCCAAAATTCACTGGTCAAGTTTAATGTTATGATTCATTTATTTTTTATTTCATTTATTTTCCATTTATTTATTTGAGGAAATATATATTTTTTTGTTATTCCGATTATCTGTTTAGTTGATGCATTAAATATACTCAAAATTATTCTAAGTTAACTGAATCCCCGAACTATCAGAATTACCAATAATCTTAAGAGGAAGTCTCATTCTAGTAAACAAATTTAATTTCCATTGCGTTGTGTTATCTGTGATACTCCAATGACCATCTCTGGAAATAAGTAAATATTAGACATTTTAGTCCATAAATAAGTGGGTTCAATTATTTTAATTTTGATATTCATTAACAAGAATAATAAACCAGAATTCCATAACTAAGGAAACTAATACTTAGATTACCAAAGTATAATATTTATTTACAAAATTAACATATTAATTAACATAACAATTAAAATTTATTTACTTAGATATAATAACCCAAAATTACTCATCTTACAAGTGGTTACGCTTTGTAGAAACTCGTGCAGAGTAAGTGAATTGTATACGTTTTAACTATACACTGCAAATTATTCTAGGGATTCCCAAACATAACAAACACTTACCCCTGTTGAGAAAGGATTTTTCAATATAAACATTTACTTGTTAGTTTAGGTCTCCAAAATAAATTCCAATTTAAGATAACAATGCGGCCCCTTCATCTCTCCAGAACAGCGTAGATCCTCCTCTGGAATCCGTCGCTCCCAACGTCAAGCACCCAGGGTTTGATCACCGCCTATGGTCTATTTCTGCCAACTGGTCGTGCCAAACCTTTCGTGCCGATAAAAAACACCCGGGGTTGATCACAGGCTATATACCACTTCCATCCATATGACGACCCAAGGAACAACAACTTTTGTAACAAAAGGGCACTTGACTTTTATTAAAATAATGAAACTCCAGTCAGAGACTCAGGAGAAATGCATATCATTGCTTAACAAACACAGGAGCTTTCTTCCCTCAGAGGAGCGAGATAAAAAAAACTAGAGCGTTAGCCGAAAGCTGACAAGCGAATGACTATTTTTTAATATCAAATCCACTCTCACGATTTTCTCTAATTATTAACCGATGGGAGGTTCCCTTAAACACCCCCAACTTTTATTGGCCAAAATGGTCAATGCCTTTCTTGACACAGTGAATTTTAAAGTAACGCTGACCCTTTTAACCTCTGAAATCCGGGAGTGCTAAACCAGGCATTCGATGATAAAGTGGTTACTTTTCAGTCCACCTGGGAGGAATAACCAATGTCAAAACCACATCCCGTCTTTAATTTTATGGCTCCAAAAGTCAGAAGTCGTTTCGGAAGACTCCTGTATTCAATGAAACCGAATATTCTTATACCGCCATACTAAACCACAAAACACATCCTCCCCGATAAAAACAACAAGCCTAAACTTGACTGACTCTCTAATGAGAAAAAAGATAACTCCCAGATGTCCCTATCTTCCTAAAAACACAGAATGCACTGAGTTTTAACTTAATATTATTATTATTATTTAATCCCTAAAATTTCTAAATTTTCCTTACCTATATAAACACACTATAACAATATCCCCCCTTTTTACTGAATTTTTTTACGCAGAAAATTTTTTCTCTCACAAATTTTTTTTTAAAACTATACTCTAAATCTAACGAAAAGTCCAATTTTGCCAACAATCGTCTTCAGATGTGTCTCGTCAACTAATACCCCATATTCTTATCCGAAACAAAACACCTGTCCCATATAAGAAAATGAAATCATATCATTAAAAACACAGTACTCACTTTGTGCACCTAAGAGAGTACCCTCCAAAACGACTACCACTCTAGAAAGCATACTCAAATTTAGCTATTACCAGAAATTATATAAAAAGAAAAAAAAAATTTTGGGGAGAAAAAAAAAAAAAAAAACTTAAACGGTTTACCCCACATGAAAGTAATTGCTCAACCAAAACATACTAAGTTTTACCCCAATTTAATTATTGTTACTACTTACAATTCAAACCATCTACACGAGCTTTTACAATAAGTTACCGTTAATTCAGTGTAATTCAGCAAAAACACTCACAATGCAATAGTATATTGTACAATAACACATAAATAAGTTTAACAATAAAGAGGAAAATATTTCACAGCATTTTATAACTAACATAATTTATCATTTTGCTTGAAAATCTTTACTGATGCACTTATTGAAGTTTTTCCTATGCATTTCAACTACCTGCAATAAATATTGTTTTAATTAACTTTTGTTACAATTTTAAAACTTTCAAGTAATGCTATACCTTATTCAACACAATCATTTTAACACATGACTAATGTTTAACAATTTCTTTAGCTTCTTTAAAAAATTGCATTTTTAGCCATTTTTCAACAGGTACACTTAGGGTGGCTGTATAAAGTTTATGTCGCAAAATCCCTTGAGGGACATGCTGTGCCAAAATAGGAACACTTAGGAAACTATCATGTATATGTGTGGTATGAAAGATGCTGTGAGAAATATTTAAGTCATGAAATTTTAAAAGAAACTTCATTAATAAGTACACAATATTTTTCTGATTTTACAAACATTTCTCCTTAGCACTAAGAAATTTCAAAAACAAACAAAAGGTGTCAAGTTCTTTACTTAAATACTGGAAGTGATATAGAAAACTTTTAATCCTATTTTGCGCAGTTGTATTGTATATCATAATATTCCATTCAAGCATTTTTGTTTACTGGTAAAATTTTGTTCACATGTGTATCTATATTATGATTTAATGTACAAATCAATTGAACATGTGAAAGGCTTGATATTGTTACAATGTCAATTGCATCAGAGATTCATTCCCATCAAACAATAGTTTAATTTTTAATGAATGAATGGCTTTTGCTATCTGTTAAACTCAGTTAAGTGTGCCTGGTTTCCAAATAATATAGTTCACTTTTAGTCCAATTATAAGACCAAAAATATTTAATAATTCTGTATAATCATCTCCAGGAAAATGTTTAGCAGCTGTCTTAAGTTGATTCATAAAAAAAGTTTTTAAAACATTGGATGCTGTTATCAGTGGTGATTTTTGACATTTTGGATTGTGGGGTTAAGTTCAATCCATTTTTCTTGACATCTTTTAAAACTAATGATTTCAGGTCCATGCAATGGTCCAAGACATACATTAAATGTATCTAAAATTAATGTTTTGAACATGATGTCTACAGTTTAACCACAGAACATTTCTTCCAGTTTTATTTTTAAGAAGAACATGTGTTCTTTTGAACTTGCTTGTATTTGAGGAAATTGTGTCAAAGCACATACCAAAACTCAAGAATCATATTTCCAAGACTGTAAAAGTTTGAAACTGCCTGCTGTTTCCTCTGTAACCAATTACAACTCAGGATTTCCAAGAAGTTTTGTACTATTATCGTTTAAAAAATGAAATTCACATTTGTAAACGAACTATCTTTCTTGTTTCATTTAATGATCAAATAAAAAACTGGTGAAACCAGAGAGAAAAGTAGAGCTCGATCTAAAAAATGATACAGTAACAAATTGGCAAATATTTTCAATATAAAAAAGTGCGTAGAAAAGAAATGGAATCAGATTATCTGTAAAACTCATGAAATACCCAGATTTTTGTTTGCTGAAATTGTGGCCTGAGCGTTACTGGTGCAATAAACTCAGTCATGGAAAAAAGAAGCATTTTTAATGCACTGCATATCCCAATAATACATAACCAATTTTTAAATTTGGGTTCATAAGTATAAGTTACATGCTCCTGTAATAAAAAATGAGAACCTAAACAGTCCATTCGATACAAAGTGTGGACAAAATTCCTTTCCAAGGGTTTTTTTTTATAAGTGGAAGATGAAAGCTCCAAATAAATGCAAAATCTTAAACACATATTCTAACTGTTTTGCCCAGTAATCATTTTGAGTGGATAGCAGTATGACTGTGAATATAAGGCACCAGTAAAGCTCAGTCCACATTTTCAGCTAACAAAATTTGGGTAATTACATGTGCTTTACAGATAATCTGATTCCATTTCTTTTCTGCACACTTTTTTATATTGAAAATATTTGCCAATTTGTTACTGTATCATTTTTTTAGATCGAGCTCTACTTTTCTCTCTGGTTCTGTTAGTTTTTTATACGATTTCACAATTTTTTATGATTCTTTCAAAAAATTGATTAATCAACTTCACTAGCAAATTTAAACTAATGTTAGTATTAGGTCAAAGTTATTAGTAGACATATTAGTTTGAAAAAATACCGGAAATAGCATCAAGTTGGTGTCTCTTTTGATGAATAATTTTGGTTGCCAGATTTGGCAATATATCGCCAAGTTGGCGACAGAACCGCCCCCATGGCAGTCCCCCCTGCAGTTTCGCAGTATCTATGTAAATTTTCATTTGTTCATTTGGTATCTCTACATAGATTTTCATTGCTCTATTTCCAAATCTTTTTTACATACATAGAATGATTTTTTTCTAAATTATCCCTTTATAGTGGAAATATCTGCATTATAGTTACTGTTTTTACTTCAGAAACATTCAAATAAAAGTATGATGTTGTTTTAACATAAATTTAGTTCCAGTTTATATATTTGTTTATGAAAAATATGCATTTTCTGTTTCAAATGACACAAACTTCAAAAATGCAAAAATCTATCAAGAGAATCTGAATACTTATTGACCTATAAAAAAAGAACATATGTTATCATTTCTTTTTTAAATTACTGTGATGTTTTTGTTTGGTGGCAACTTGAAAGAAATGATTAAATCAGCAATTAAGATGCAATGTTATTGTATACAAGTATAAGAACAACACTATCATTGATTGAAAGCTTCTTAGCAGGTACAGTGAAAGTATATGAAATTAGCAAGTGCGTGTAGTTTTTAATTATGTTTTTCCTTTTTTTTTTCCCCGTTATAAAAATTATTAATAATGGAAACAAAAAAATAACTTATCACTTAAGATTTTGACTATAATATCATTTTTTTTATCTAAGTCGATGAACTTGTGTGACCATTAGGAACCTCTTAATCTTTTCCAAATGAGCTCTAAATTCATGTATTTTAATAATAAGATTAAAGGAAACTTTTTAGAGGGTGAGACTAAACTTTAGTAAAAAAAATATTTTTACATTGAACTTTGGGACCTACACACAAGTATACATTGTAAACTCCCTCAAATCCGCATTGCTTGAAACAGAGCTTGTGCAGATTTTAGAGTTTTGTTGATTTCTGGTCATTTCTTTGTGTACATTTTTTAAACTGTAATTTGAAAGCAATAATGCAATCAAAATTATGATGTGAGTAATTGTACTATTATAAAATATTAAAGTAATTAAGTAAAGTAATAAACTTAAAAGGATAAAAGCAAGATAATTCAAAAACTGGTTAAAATATTAAAAGTAAAGGTTAAGTAAGTAATTAATAATGTATTTTTGAATATGCATAAAGATGAGATACATTTTTTAAAAATTGTTATGGCACTTTCCTTATGAAAAATATTCTTTATTAATTCACATTAAAATCATCATAATAATAAACAGAAAAAATTGATTAATCATAGCAAACGCGGTAGCGTTTGGTATAATATGTTTAAGAAATAGAAAGTGCAAACAACTTTCTGAAATTTCTGGCGAACCAGTTGAGATACGGCATTGAATTTTTTTTTAAAGATAGAACTCGATGAGACGAATAAAATGATAACATTCAAAAAATTACTGCAGCTTCCAATAGTTTTTTATTTAATTTTAAATGAACAAATGAAGGCAAAAAATTCAACTAAGTCTAGCTAACATTTCCGTGGATGGATTAACTTCATTTTTGGTTTATTTTAATCCTCATGGTAAAACTTAAAACAGTTTTTTTTTCATCTTTGTATGTTTGATGGTCGCTGAGAAAATCGAATTTATGTCTGAAATCGCCAGCTGAACAGTCTTTTTATTATATTTGTTTCTTCTTGTAATTGTTGCACGTAAGTTTAAATGAACATAAAAATTGCTATGTATGTAACATAAATAAATAGATTAGATAAATCACGCGAAAAAAATACTTATTTGTTGTTATTTTCATGTATTATATTCACTATCTATTTTGACAAGCGAAGTGAAATATTTTTTATTTATTAAATTCCTATTTATTTAAGCTAAGCATTGTAATATTTATTAAATTCCTATTTTTTTTAAGTTACTAGCTGCCTCTGGCAACCAAATTGGTCTCCCCTAAATTTATGCTAAGCATTCTAATATGATACTTTATTCATAATTTTTTTTACTTGCGCATCTTACTAAATCTGAAGGTTCACATAACGAAATCAACAAATTTAAGCGATCAGGGCAACATTTAAGGGAAGAAAGAGTTCATTATTTCTTTTCTGTTGGTGCGTTTGGTGAATAAATACAAATTGGCGACGAAAGACCATTTAGCAGATTCTTTTATGGAGCGTAAAAATATAATTTTAAATGTTTATAAACATATATTTGAGCCTTTGTGACATAAGGGAAGGTCGTACCGGTAATATATCCGGTTTGGCATGACACAAGAGCGGTGCAATCCCAGATGATTCGGACATGATAATGTGTCAGCTTTTTTTGAAGGTACATTAGATGATTCTAGATCAATTATTACTAATGTTATGAGGGTCAAATTAATACTCATCCATTTGCCAAAGCTTGGTGCTATTCTGACTTCAAAAAGAGAGGATATAATGGCAAAACATATAAATAGCCCTGAAAAAAACCTGATGAACTTTTTATTTTGTTTTCGTATAAATTATTTCTGTTTCTATAAAAAAAAAAAAAAAATGCAGCACAAATGTCATAAAAAAACTGCATTTGCGCGGGTTTTTTTTTTTTTTTTCTGCCGCCAGTTTGATGAAAATATTGTTTTAAAATATCAGTTACATATATATTTTTAAAGAGGGAATAACAATAAATAAAAAAAAGTTTATTTAATAACTACAGAACAAAACAATTTATATAATTTAAAAAAGAAATTAAAGTAAATAAACAATTTATGGTACTACTTGGTTATCCCGTCGACCAAAAAAACTATCGCCAAATGACAATATTAAATGCCAATAATGGTTGACCGTGAATGTCCACCATTTGTCATGAAATGCATGTTTAAAACGTCATCAAGTGATTTTTATTTCGACTTTTTATTTGTATTTTTATTAGTGTTTTACTAATTTATTTGTTCTTTCGTTATTTAAGATAAAAATTATGTAAATATGCAAAATTTGGCTATTAGTTTAGCGATTTGTATAATTTGGCGAAATTGGTCAACGGGATACTTACTAGTACCCAATTTATTAATAAATAAACAATAACATCCGCATTGCCATATCAAAAATTTCACCAATTTATAGAAATCGCCAAACTATTCGCCAATTTACTCAGAAGGAAAAATTTTGCCATTCTAAAATTTTAAGTTTATAAAATTAATGAATTTAGCTTTAAAAAAAATCCCTAACGAAAGGGATTATTTTAATGATGACATTTACTTATGGCATATAGATGTACCAAATATAAAATTTGATTTATTTAGATGATTTCAAATAAAATAATACTAATAAAAGTTTTCATAATTTAATCCAGAATTTATTAAATCAAACCACAAAGAGATATTTTTAAGATATCACATATGTGAATAACATTAAAGTATTTTAAATGTATTAATAGAATTTATTAAGGGACATAAAACATATCAATGTTAGCAGAAGTTTGTAAGGAGTCAAATGCTTCTTATTTAGTCAAAAAATGTAGGCGGATATAACCATAAAATAACATTAATAAAATATATTATATTTTTCTCACTTAATATCAAGAGCTATTCGTTTATTGGCATAAAATTTATTTTAAATAACAAAAGAACAAATAAATTAGTAAAACATTAATAAAAATACAAATAAATAATCGAATTTAAAATCATTTGTTGACTCAACAAACAAGTATAGTGTGTTTAATGTCAAGTGAGTGTAACATTTATGTCATCCATTATTGGCATTTATCTTACAGTTTCTGTATGGTTCTTTGTCAACAGGATAATCAAGTAGTACCATAAATACATTGTACTGACATCAGAAAAATAAATGCTTGTGTATATGAAACAGTAAATAGGTTTCTAGAATATACATTGCCGAATTTCTTTTCTCGCCAAGAACTTTTTCGTCATGTATAACTACTGAAAAAGTACATTAATTTATTTACTTATAGTACTTTTAATAAGATGAAAGAAAAAGGAGTAATTTAAATGTATCTGATATAAAAATATTTTAAATTTATGTGTTTTTAAATGAAAGTTGTGTATTTTAAATAAAGTCAGCGACAGCTTTATATTTAAAATAAAATAATGGCGAAGGAAACCTATTTGGCGATTGAACCATTTGAGCTAGCTAAAATAAAAATAGCAAAATAGCCACCTGACATATAAAAAATGAAACAGTCAGACGGGAGCTCTTCATGACAGTCACATAACTTATATAGGTATTTATATAGGTACTATATTAAAATTGTCAGCATCTCTGGTGGGATACTGGGAGTCTCATGGGAACGTATTTAGCGAGTAGTGGTACTTACATCCCATTGGATGTAAGTTGCGTGAATTTGTTTTTGCTTAGAAATGCTTTTGTGTTTAGTTATTATTCCTTCGGAAATATTCTTATGTTAATTATTATTGAATTTCTAGAATTATTCAATTTCTACAATTTTTTGTTGCATTCGAGAAAGTACATTGAATATATTTAATTATTATAGTTTTCAATTCTTTGAATAAAATTGTGAACACATTATTTATTTTTCGTTCGACTCCATGGGTTATTTTTCATATGCTGCTAATTGCTTGCGAGCATAGGGGGTTGTGAGCTCAAGTCCCGTTGGCTCCATTGCACACACATTTTGTGTTGAGCTTCCGGTTGTACTTCTCTTGTGCAGTAAAATTTCCTTGTGCTATCTCATCCCTGCATATTGACGATGACTTTTAAGCAGGCTTTCATGTCGAGCACACAAGTCAGATATATGTTGTTCAATAATAACAATATGTCAAAATTTTCTGCTGCTGTCATCATCTTATAAATTTTTTACAGCAGCAATTTTTTTTAATTTTTAAGATATTAGAAAATCTTTCTTAGTTTTTATCAAAAAAATTAAATGACTAGTCAAAAAAAAAATGCTCTGACGAGCACCAAAAAAGGTTAATATGTTTTTAAGTATAAAAAAGGATTTGACAAGTGCTTCTATTAACAATTAAGCATGGGGAAGGACTAGGGATCCCTTCTTGGCTACATCTCACTTCAATGCCAACTTTGAAAAAATCATTGCACTTTTTCCATATAAAAGAATGTTGCGGTACTTTAGTAGAGCTTTTCACCGAGTTTTACGTGCTAACTGCACTGCTCACTCTGCAGTATACTATAAATAAATTTTCTGCGCAATTCTACTCTGCGGACATGGTTATAGTCTAAGAGCTAGCAACGTCAAAAATCATGTCATTTTATCAAGGCTAATTTTTTTATATGTTTTTCCATTTTATGGTAGAATACATTTGCAAGCGGTCTGGCAGTCAGGAGACGTTGCGTTTACCTGTGGCAGAAGGGGTTATGCAAGTCAAAAAGCTTCAAAATCACGTCATTTTATCAAGGCTCATTTTATAATATGTTTTTCCCTTTTATGGTAGAATACGTTTGCAAGCGGTCTTTCAGTCGGGAGACGTTGCGTTTACCTGCGGCAGAAGGGGTTGTGCAGATCAAAAAGCTTCAAAATCACGTCATTTTATTAAGGACCATTTTTTAATATGTTTTTCCCTTTTATGGTAGAATACGTTTGCAAGCGGTCTGGCAGTCGGGTGACGTTGCGTTTATAAATGGCAGAAGGGGTTATGCAGGTGAAAAAACTTCAAAAATCCGCCATTTTATAAAGGCTCATTTTCTTATATGTTTTTATGAAGCTTAAAAATTGCAAGATATTACTCTTTGGATAGCAGACAACCTATAATTAATTTTCCAGACACAAATTCGGTTGCAAAGTTAATGCCAAACGTCTTTAAATACGGCAACAAAAGTGCTTGTTCCAAGAGTGGTTTATAATTTAAATTTTATAAGACCTCTTTACGTCATTTTATCAAGCTTAAAAATTACAAGATATTACTCTTTGGATAGCAGACAACCTATAATTAATTTGCCAGACACAAATTCGGTTGCAAAGTTAATGCCAAACGGCTTTAAATATGGCAACGAAAGTGCATGTTCCAAGAGTTGTTTATATTTCAAAAAATTATAACACCTCTTTACGTCATTTTATCAAGCTTAAAATTTGCAAGATATTACTCTTTCGATAGCAGACAACCTATAATTAATTTGCCAGACACAAATTCGGTCGCAAAGTTAATGCCAGACGTCTTCAAATATGGCAACAAAAGTGCCTGTTCCATAAGCGGTTCATAATCAAAAAATTATAAGACCTCTTTCCGTCATTTTATCATTCTTAAAAATTACAGGATATTACTCTTTGGATAACAGACAACCTATAATTAATTTGCCAGACACAAATTCGGTTGCAAAGTTAATGTCAGGCGGCTTTAAATATGGCAACGAAAGTGCCTGTTCCAAGAGTTGTTTATATTTCAAAAAATTATACGACCTCTTTACGTCATTTTATCAAGCTTAAAAATTGCAAGATATTACACATTGGATAGCAGACAACCTATAATTAATTTGCCAGACACAAATTCGTTTGCAAAGTTAATGCCAGGCGGTTTTAAATATTTCAACAAAAGTACCTGTTCCAAGAGTTGTTTATATTTCAAAAAAATATAAGACCTTTTTACGTAGTTTTAACAAGCTTAAAAAATGCAAGATATTACTCTTTGGATACCAGACAATCTATAATTAATTTGCCAGACACAAATTCGGTTGCAAAGTTAATGCCAGACGGCTTTAAATATGGCAACGAAAGTGCCTGTTCCAAGAGTGGTTTATAATTTAAATTTTATAAGACCTCTTTACGTCATTTTATTAAGCTTAAAAATTGCAAGATATTACTCTTTGAATAGAAGACAACCTATAATTAATTTGCCAGACATAAATTCGGTTGCAAAGTTAATGCCAGACGGCTTTAAATATGGCAACGAAAGTGCCTGTTCCAAGAGTTGTTTATAATTCAACAAATTATAAGACCTCTTTACGTCATTGAACCGAATTTGAAACCCTGGATTTTTCTGAGTCTTATTGATTAGATTCAATATTTTTCTGCACCTGATTTTTTGCACGACACTTTTTCAGAGCCTGATTGAGTAAATTTGTGATACTTTGTGCTTGATTGACGAAAGTTGCATTTTTTTAAGTCTTACCGACAAGCCTTTTCATGTGATGAAAATTTGTGCACCCTTAGAAAGGTTAAGGTGTAAGAATTCATATAATTTGTTAACATCAACTCACAGCTTAAATATGGGACAAATAAATTCCAGTGTGGCCAAAACCGGGGCACCCAGCCTAATATTTAAAAAAAGAAACTAATATTTTGATAAACAAGAGCTTTTTTTAAGTAAACTTTATATTGAAAAAAAACTTGCCGAGTTTGTGTCTGGCAAATTAATTATAGGTTGTTTGCTATCCAAAGCGTAATATCTTGTAATTTTTAGGATTATAAAATGACGTAAAGAGGTCTTATAATTTTTAAATTATAAACCGCTTATGGAACAGGCACTTTCGTTGCCATATTTAAAGCCGTCTGGCATTAACTTTGCTAATGAATTTGTGTCTGGCAAATTAATTATAGGTTGTCTGCTATCCAAAGAGTAATATCTTGTAATTTTTAAGCTTGATAAAATGACGTAAAGAGGTCTTATAAAATTTAAATTATAAATCACTCTTGGAACAGGCACTTTCGTTGCCATATTTAAAGATGTCTGGCATTAACTTTGCAACCGAATTTGTGTCTGGAAAATTAATTATAGGTTGTCTGCTGTCGAAAGAGTAATATCTTGGAATTTTTAAGCTTGATAAAAACATATAAGAAAATGAGCCTTTATAAAATGGCAGATTTTTGAAGTTTTTTGACCTGCATAACCCCTTTTGCCACAGGTAAACGCAACGTCATCCGACTGCCAGACCATTTGCAAACGTATTCTACCATAAAAGGGAAAAACATATTAAAAAATGGGCCTTGATAAAATGATGTGATTTTGAAACTTTTTGACCTGCACAACCCCTTCTGCCACAAGTAAACGCAACGTCTCCCGACTGCCAGACCACTTGCAAACGTATTCTATCATAAAGGGGAAAAACATATAAGAAAATGAGCCTTGATAAAATGACGTGATTTTGAAGCTTTTTGACGTGCATAACCCCTTCTGCCACAGGTAAACGCAACGTCTCCCGACTGCCAGACCGCTAGCAAACGTATTCTATCATAAAATGGAAAAACATATTAAAAAATGAGCCTTGATAAAATCAGGTGACGAAAACGTTGCTAGCTCTTAGACTATTAGTGGCAGTGCATGAATGTGATACTTGCATAACTAGGTTTTTGGCCCTATGTCACCTTGTCTTACATTTATGTTTAATCAAGTCGCATCTTTACTTTTAATGTCTATACACTGCACTTTTTTATTGTAACTGTGACTGATTTCTTTTATATGGAAAAAATGCAAAAATGATTTTTTCAAAGTTGGCATTGAAGTGAGTTGTAGCCAAGAAGGGATCCCTAGTCCTTCCCCATGCTCAGTTGTTAATAGAAGCGCTTGTCAAATCCTTTTTTATATTTAAAAACATATTAACCTTTTTTCCTGCTCGTCAGAGCGTTTTTTAATACTATACATAAATATACTTGGTAAAAAGATTGTGATCACCAGTAATATCAGCAATATCTTGATTTTTTATAAACAAATTTATACTTTTTTCATGAAAAACAACAAATTCAGTTATATTATTAAGATATACATATTAAAATACATATGAGATGAAATAAAACTAAAAAATTCTGTAATTTTGCTCCTATATGATATCTGACACAAAAGTTTCATTGTTTACATTTGTGAAGGTGTGCAGATTTGAGGGAGTCTACTGTGTACGTGTGTATGTATGTTATATATGCAATACGATAACTCTTGATAGAAATATCCAATTTGCTTCAGATTTTGTGTATAAGTTCATTCTGATAAGGTGCTTTTCTGTTTAGTTTTGGGGTTCATTGGTTAACACCTTAACTTACGATTTATGTTTGAGAAATTAGGGTTGGAAACGTAAACAAGTTTGTGCAGCCTTCGAGCCATTCGCACGCCTTGTGTAATATGCTGATTGAGTGTGAAACGATCATCGTACTACTGGCTATGCCTGTGATAATGTTTGGCGCAATCATCGTACACTGGCTATGCCCATAGTTCTAGGTTAAGTATAGAGTGAGGAATGAGGAATTAATCCCACCCCTTAATTAAGTTAAATGGTTTTTCCTGCAAAATTATTTGATTTGAAATTTGGTTCATTGTTTTATTTTAATATTTTGCTTCCCTGATTAGTTTTTCCTTGTGATATTTTTTGACAAGATATATTTGTACAATGTGCTTTGAATTTTTATATAATGTCAAGGCAGATAAGTTTGTTTCTTTCATGTTGTTATTTGATACTTACTAACTTTGTTTAATTTAAAGCTTCTATTTATTTTATTGGTTACTTTGTTTATTTTGTTTTAATCAGTAAATATTAGTATTGTTTTTAAACCTGTTATCTTTTTTTCGTCCACCATCTATGCTCTGTTTCTTTTCCTTTTATCTTCAGTATTTCAACAATCAGTTATTTATAAAATACTTCAATTGAGTTTGAAATTGCAGAGTTATAAAATCAGCTGTTATGCTTCTCAGTACAATATACTTTTCAACTTCTTCAGACATCATTTTTATGTAATTTTCTGACACTGATGACATTCATTCAGAAACTAGACATGCCTTCATGAGGCAATTTAGACTTTAAACTGAATGCGTATTTTTCTTTTCTTTTGTTTGTTTGTTTCTCCTTCTGGCAACAGCTCCAGATTTGTCTTGAAATCAAAATGTTCATTGAACAGATGTAAAAAGATGTACCAGTCTTCAAACTAAATATATCTCACTTTTTTTTTTTTTTTTAAGAAGTTTTTTGAATTTTGTGAGAAAGATTTTTTTTTCTCCTTGATTAACTATTCTTCCCTCCTGAAGTTTGAATCTGTGAATAGTTCCAATTTTTTTTTTAAATCAAAATGGTCATTGAGTGGAACAAAAGTGGAACATACAAGAACAAGGTTTCAAGTGCTGTACATTTTACACTTATTTGTGCAGAAATAGCGTTTTCCATAAACTTGTGCCAAAACATACTTAGTACCAAAATGATACTTAGCACGATATCATCAATTCGAGAAACAAAAGAAATTTGCATTTTTAACTTTTTCCAGACTGCTCATTTCGTCAAAAAAAAAAAGTATCCAAAAATTCATGAATTTCATCAAAAAATCATGAAAAGCACACAAATTTTCTTAAAAAATTGTGAAAAACATGCAAATTTCGTCAAAATAATCATTAATTTCATCAAATAACAAAACCATGTGGTCAAAAGATCATCAAAAACGTGAATATTATCAAAAGATAAAAACGAAAAAGCATGCAAATTTCATCAAAATATCACAGAAAACAAGTAAATTTCATTAAAAGATTGCAAAAAATACACTAATTCTGTTTGAAAATTGCAAAAAAAAATGTGAATTTTGTCAAAAAAAGAAAAAAAATTCATCAAAAAGTGCAAATTTTGTCAAAAGATTCTGTAAAAAAACAAATTTTGTCAAAAAATTGAAAGAAAAAACACAAATTTTGTCAAAATATGCAAATATGGTAAGAAGATCCTGAAAAATATGTGAACTTAGTCAAAAGATCACAAAAAATATACATAATTCTTCAACAGTTCACGTAAAGCATCCAAATTTCAGTAAAAGATTGCAAAAGACATATTCAAATTTCAATAAATGATTGAGAAATCATGTGAATTTCATCAAAATATCACGAAAAAACAAACTGATTTCGTGAAATGGTCACAGAGATTTTGTGTTTATTTTATTCGGCGATTTGCTGAATTAGGTGCCTAAAGATCCCTTTTTATGTGACATACATGCTCTTTTTGGCCCCTTTTTATTATTTTTTTACTACAAAAGTTGAGTGAGAGTCTGTATGTTGTATTCATATGCTTTACTTTGATTAATAAAAATTACTATTCTAAAATAATGTTTTTTAAAGCCAAATAAGCAGTTTTTTTTCATCCTGCTGCTAATTTTCCATTATTACAATATGTACTCATTTGTCATAATGTCATTTGTCTTATTTGTCATTAGCAAAATGTGTGGAGAAATTTTCTTTGAGTAATAATTTTTTCAAATGACAAAAAACTTTCAAGATATCTATCATTTTAATTTTTTAAAGTTTATTTGTATTAGAATTTCAATCTGCTCCAAAAACTGCTTTTATTGCTACAAAATTAGATTTTTGCTGCAACAAAAATGGATTTTACTGTTATAAAATCAGATTTTTATTGCTACAAAATCAGATTTTTGCTTCTCCAAAAACATTTTTTGCTGCATCTATATGACTTTAGTCCATTTTTATTATGATTTCTTAGTATTATCAATTGCTTGTGATATTTATAGAAAAACATGAAAAGTATCTTTAAATATATAGAATAAAAAATATAGATAAAATCAAAAATGCTGTTGAGTGGATGTTAGAAGATGCAGTTCATTAGAAATTCTTCTATCAGCAATTGCTGAGTTTGATTTGTGATATTAGCTCAAAAATGTGAGAAATGTCACCTTTAAGAAAATTAGAAAGTTTTTCATATCAAACATGATCTGCTCTAGATCTATTTTTAATTTAGACTGGGCAGATAAAAAATTGAATCTCTAATTTATGTAGAAAATGTTGAAGATTATCCGTACAGATTCCAATGTCATTTTTACCAGAAATTATATTCTTTAGGTAACATAAATGACAAACATTCAGCAGCAATTCAAACTGTGAAACATTAAAAATTAACAGTTAATTATTTAAAAAATAATAATAAAATAAAAAGCTCAAAAGCTAGTCCATTATGATTTTCGAATACAATTAGACTAGTTTGATTGCATATGTAGATTTGAAAGAACATGTTGTCCTTGAAATATAGGCATTGTGTAACTAAGACACGGAGCCCACCATGGCTGAATGGTCAAGGGAACATACTGCTAATCACTTGAGAGCATAAATGGACTAGAGTTCAACTCTCGCTGGCTGCATTGCACACTCTTTTTGGAGCTTCCAGATGTAATTCTCTTGTGGTGTAAATTTTCTTGTGCTATCTCATTCTTGTATATTGATGATAACTTATAAGAGGATCCCTGATATCAAGCACACAATTCAGATATATGTGTTTAATAAATAAACTAAAAACCTGCTAACAAAATAAAAATATATATATTGCTTTTAATACCATTAAATTTTAATTTTTACTCAATTTTCATGCATAAAATAAAACTGTTGATTTATTATTTTTGTTTTTAATTTTCCAGTGTCTTCTTCTTTTTTAGCATTTTTAAGAAATTTTATTTGAAATATCATGTGGGTTTTCTGTTACGAGAATATTTTAGGTATAGTGTATTCACTGTACTTTTAAGTACCATTTTAATTACTTCTAATGAATTAAATTTGTCATGACTGAGTATTTTTTTTTATGTGCATCCTTTAATTTTTTATTGTATTTACTAAAAAAATATAATAATAAATACATGGAAAAAACTGTAGTAGAAGGTTAAAACTTGATCTCTGACAGTAACATTTGTAAAAAAAAAAAATTTACATTAGGCAGCTCCAAAATGACACATTTAATAGCTTTCATATTATCTCCTTTTTTTTTTTCCACTAAGAATTGTTGGATAATATTGACTAAGATGTCAAATTTGTGAGCTCTGGATAAAATATCCCCCCCCCCCCCCAAAAAAAAAAGGATTCAATCATTAAATGTTAACTAGACAAGCTCCAGGTGAGATTTTTAAATTCTGTTTTTCTTAATCACTTTGTAGCCCAAGACATGTATAAAAATTTATTCATAATCTGCCAAATTAAATATGGCAAATCTGTTGCGGATTAGCTTTGATGATTCTAATGTTAATTTGAGCTTTTGAAAACTGTTCAGAAGTAAAAGAAGGAAAAAAAGACTTTTTGTAATTGATATTAGCTCTTGTAGTCTTCACATTAATCATAATAATTTTTAAAATTGTAACTAGGACTTCTCTCAGAGGGATTAGTTTGAGCGATATTGCTGAGAATACACATTTAATAAGTAAAGAAATGAAATGTTACCTTTAATTGGTCATTCATTGTGATAACTACAAAATCTTGTGGCATATACTATTTTTATAAAAGAAAAGCAAACCATGCATGGATATAAAATTGGAAATATGCAAAATGTTAAAAGTAATACAGAAAATAAAACACCAAATTTTCCTATATTGGAAATATAGCTCTTTGAAATGATGTCATGAGCATAAACAGAAGCTTGGCACCGATTTGAGAAACTATAAATAACATAAACTATTATGTTTGAAGAGAAATGGAGTGTATTTTATATGGTGTGAAATCCATCCAAATAGTTTATAATGTTGAATATCTGTTTTCCACGGATGCAATGAGGTTGTCGATAAGAGTTAAGGAATCCTTTTTTAAAAATTTGTCCTAAACGAGCACTTACATCTTATAAGTTACTGTGATGCCAAAGTTATAGTTTCTGACCCCAACAGTATCCTAGAAATTGCAATATTCTCAATAAATTGGGTTCAAAACTTTTTCTAGAAAAAAAGTGTTTAATATGTGAAATTAAATTGTCGAATGTTTTAAAAATCGTTCATAACAAGAATATTATATCTTAAAAATTGCCACCAAAAAAAAAAAAAAAAAAGATTTAAAATTTTTAGTCACATCAACATCAAAGAATTCTCAATTTTAGAACATTTTTGCTCGTGCATTGATGGTGATTATTGTTCCTACGCAAAATATAGTATTTTTTGCAGCAAAGATGGTTACCAACATGTTTTGCCCACATTATTTTTTAAATCGGCTAGATACTCCCAATGCTAATGAAAAACACACAAACATTAATGCTTTATAGCATAGAAATACAGAATCAAAAGCTATTTATCTTCTATTATATACACGACATAAATTATCTAATTAGTGCTAGCAGATGAATTTTTAAGTATACATAGATCAATATAATGCTTCATTTTCCTTTTATTAGTATTTCTTAGTATTCATTTTTCATTTATTTGTATTATTCAGTAAAAAACTCACTTTCTTAAGCCCGAATTACGTCAAACTTTTTATAAAAGCGTCTAAGTCCATATAACAGCGAAGTATTGTGAAGAGTATTAAATACAAGGTAGTAAGACACTTAGCCAAACGCAGGTAATAAATTGCCAAATATTGTCCTTTTCGCCCTCTCTCGAAATGCATTTTTTGATAAATAAATCAATGTTTGAATTGAAATTCTGCCCAAAATTGAAATTTAACATCCACAGAACTTCAAACCGCTATCGGAGCTCTGGGCAAGGTTCAGCGTAGAAAAGTTAGGGATAGATGTTATATATGCAATACATTGGCGTGATGGGAACAAAATGGATATTATATGCCTCACATGCTAACCTGGCTATCACTGTTTATTTTACTAATAAATTGTTTATTTTCTATTACTTTTATTTAAAAAAAATTATGTATATCGTTTGTTCTATAGTTATTAATAAACTTTTTTTTTTTTTTTTACTTATCTTTATTTTCCTTTTTAAATAGTAAAAAATAATTAAAAAATATATATGTGATATGTATTTGAAAACGAAATTTTCGCCAAATTGGCGTCAGAAAAAAACTACGCCAACATGGTAAGTATTAGACATCTGTGCATAAAGGTGACGCATTATGAATATTCCAAATGTGCTTAAATTTTATTAACTCATAGAGATAGTGAATCAAAAGTTTTATAAAAATGGTACTACTCTATTATCCCGTCGACCAATTTTGCCAAATTCTACAAATCGCCAAACTAATAGCCAAATTATACATGTTGACATATTTTGTATTTTAAATAACGAAAAACCAAATAATTAGTAGAATATTAATAAAAATACAAATAAAACGTCGAAATAAAAATCACTTAATGATATTTTTAACATGTGAATCGTATTTAATGTTATTGAATGTGACATTAACCATCATACATTATTGGCATTTAATCTTATAGTTTGGCGACAATTTTTTGGTCGAAGGGATAACCTAGTAGTACCATAAAATATTAACTTAAAGTATAAAAAACAACTTTTTTTTAACAGAAACTCTTTGCGATATTTTAAAAATTAAATCGTGTAGTGTTTTATCATATTAAAATCATTGGAATAATGAATTTAATACAAATTAATTCGGTACTTGGTTATCCCTTCAACAAATTTCGCCAAATTATATAAGTCGCCAAACTAATAGCCAAGTTATACATATTGGCATTTTTTTATAACAAAAGTACAAAGAAATGGGTAAAACACTAGTAAATGTGGAAATAAAATCATTTGATGACATCTCTAAATACGTATAAATATTTAGTGTCATTGAATGTGACATTCACGATCATCCATTACTGGCATTTTATCTTATAGTTTGGCGATAGTTTTTTGGTCGACGGGATAACCAAGTAGTACCGTTGATTTAAATTTGATTTTATCCAATGATTAAGTATTTGTAACATTACAAATTAAGCACGATTTAAAAAAAAATCACCAAATCGGGATTTAAAAAAAAATATTTGTAAACATTGTTTATACTTGTCTACATTGGATTTGAATATTTAAGTTGATAGAAATGGCGAATTTATTGCAGTGCCGAAAAATCTTATACCAAGTAGTTGACGATTCTGCGGTTTAGCCTTAAAAAATTGCTATGTTTGAAGACCCAGTTCTGCAGATTTACTAGTTTCATTACATACCAATAATGAAATACTATTATTCTCAAATACTATTATTTTTGAAAATTTTTATTCACCTAAATTTATTTTGATTTTCTTCGAACTTATAAGACGAAGAAATTCATAAAAAATGTGGTATAAGTACGAAATCCCGGCGCAAATGTCATATATGCACTGGGTTTGGTGCAATTTTTTTTTTTTTTTTTTAATGCCAATGTGTCAAAAAACTCGCTTTCAGAGACCAGTTACATATATATACTTAAGTTATTTTCTATTATTATGCAGAGACAATTGGTAGAAAAAAGTTTAATTTACTTATTTTCTATATTTCTTCTGTTACAAGCTTCTTGATCAATGTTTGAAAATGTCCTTTTATTTTAAAAATCATGCTTCATTTTGCTTTCTGTTGACGATTCTTGTATTTGTACGAAATGTTTGCAAATCTCCGTTTCATTTCTAATATGACGTCGTAAATATACCATTTTTAATTCTTACAAAAGAAAAAATTCAATTTTATTTTTTATTTATCACGTAAAAATGATTAATTGCTACAGGAAATATATCCATTGATCTCTGTATATTTTTTTGATTGGAGGGAATTATTTTTTAAACAATTAGATCCTTTGAAAAAAATTTGTGGAAGCGTGTACAAAATGTGGGAAAATGTCTAGTAAATAACTCGTTCAATGTTAAATTCCGTATTAAAATAACATTACGGAGTCACACTGGAAATAAATAAAGCATAGCACTGCCGTGCTATGCTTTAATAAGTTAAAAGAAAACATGCAATGAAAATAAATATAAAAGGAAAATGATGTCATAAAAGAAACTTTTTATTTAAAAACGTAATTGTTTCTAATTTTCACACGCGAAATATGTAAAACATTCTTTTAGCGATCAAAAAGTGCTGTTAAGAGATTATCACAAAATCTCAAAAGCAAAGTTTTTATGACATTTTTTAATTTAAAAAAATAGCAGTTTTATTTTCCTGCATGATTAAATTTTAAAATGTTTTATTGCATTCAATATTTCTGAGTGCGAAAATGATTACTATTTACTCCATGTACTGATTTGGTTATCTACGAAAATGTCCAGCCGGTGAAAATCACGCTCACCAAATTTCTGTGACGTATTCACATAAATTGTGCTTTTTTATCAGTTTTTTAAATATAACTTTTAAACTATTTGGAATTAATTTTTAAAAGTAGGTGCATTCACCAGATTACCTTCATAGGTACCTATTGGTACAAACAGAATCAAAATCCGACAAATACTTTTTGAGATTTGCTTGACGAAAGAATTTTTTTGAATTTTAATATCATTACGTATCTCTGAGTATAAAGACTTCGCTACACTCAGACAATAAAATTACAAAATGGAAATTAAATGAAATTTTTCCAGTAATCTACTGATTTTGGTACTTTTTGGTAAGTTGGGTGCCAGTGTTTTGTATACATATGTATGAGTATTATGTTATGTTCACATGTGTATATATACACATATATATATATGTACCATATATATGTATAGATATATGTATATATAACAGTGGCACCCGATTAACCGAAAAGTACCCTAATTTTTAAAGGAAAGCCCAGCAATACATAGAGACTTCATCTATGTTACGCAAAGTTATGTGTTTCTTTTAAAATCTTGTCAAGTGTAATGTGTTTAACATGTTAAAGTTACTGAAAGAGCTTTAGAGTTTTGCCTAGTTCTCATTGTCATAGAATTAAGTAAGTGGAAAGGGAAATATATTGTTTATTGTGTGTGATGTATAACTTTATTTTTTGATTACTTTGTTTTTATTTATTTTATTTTATGTTATTTTATTTCTGAGGGTGGGGGATTATAATACTGTTTTTTGAAAATGTTATTTATTGTTAACATGGGGGAAATTATTGATCCTTGAGGAATTCTCTCTTTTTAAAAAACTCAGTGCTGTTTTCTCTATCCCTTTATGAGATGTATATCTTCAGAAACTGCTATTTTGGCCAATGTTTCAATAATTTTTAAAGAGTGCAAAATTGATGGACCATTTGATAGAACGACACAACTTAATTTTTTAATATTATTAATTTCAAAATTCTTTTGTTGATAATAGAAATTAATTCATATTTTCAATTTTTTATTTGATTGTGTTTTCTTGAATTAGCATAGCTTAGCTGTGTAAATTATTATTATACATTTATTGTAAAAGATTGTCGATTTAAAGAACATTTTTCTACTCCTCAGTTTTAGTAATCTTTTCAATGCCAATGATAAGCCAACTAGAAAAACAATGCCATATGTTAATGTTCAATATAATGCTCCTACTACAAATTCAGGACCTGCTTTGGATACAATGAGGAAAAAAAGATTAGGAGATAGACATAGAGGTTTGGACATGATTGACAATGATTTGTAAGTATTTCTATTATTATTTATAGTTTTTATCATAAATCTAAAATTATTTTTCATTCAAAACATATTTTTCAATTTATAATATTATGAGATATGGCTATTTAAGGGGACACATTACCTTTGGAACCATCTCTTCAATTTTGAATAACACTGTAATATACCTAGTAGCAAAATACTTAATACTAAAAATTAAATAAAATTTTTAAAAAAAATCTTGTACAAAAGCCTATTTTACTGAAATTTAAATTAAAAATATATATATCTAATCTTTTAAAAAAACTACTATTTTTTAGCTCACATGCTATCATAGCCTGAGAGCTTATGTGTCCGCCCGTTCTGTATCTATGGTCGTTCGTACATGCGTAACGCGATAACTCATGATAAAAATATCGGATCCACTTGAAATTTTGTATATAAGTATATCCTGATAAGGCGCTTCCCTCATTAGTTTTTGGAGTTCATTCGATATGTATAAGAGAGGGAAGGGGGCTTATGCCCCTCTCCTTAATTGATATAAACGCTATTTTCATGCAGAATTAACAGTTTTCGTTCAAAATTTAGATATATGATCATTCTGATGAGGTGATTCTGTGACTGTTATTAGGTGTACATTGAATAAGTATAAACAGGGGGAATGGGGGTTCTTATGCCCCTCCCCTTAATTTATATAAATGGGTTTTTCAAGCAGAATTGTCAGATTTTGTTCAAATCTGAATAGTTTTGGAAGTTTGGTTAAATATAAAAGAGGGGATAATTCTTCTTAATTATATAAATTCTAAATGTGTTTTTATTATGAATTATCCGATTTGCTCTGAATTTTGGATATAGATTTTTTATATGATAAAGCATGTCCTTGATAGTTTAGGAGGTTCAGTGATTAAGTATAATAAAGGGGAAAGGAGAGAGCTGTTTCCCCTTTTTAATTTTTTTTTTTCGAACAGAATTAACCCTTGAAAATACAAGGCTGTAATGTACCATTAGTATGCGTAGCCTGTGAGCTCAATGCCATCAGTTTAACTGGGCAATATCCTTTTTATTTAAATATGAATATTTTGGCTTTGATTTTTTCCCCCCACATTCATTAGAATATACTACATAAAGCTACACATAAATTTTTAGATGAGTGGGATTTTACATTTAATATGATCTTTTTTTTCCCGCTCGTGCATATTAAAAAATGAAGAAAATTCAACAAACCCTCAATTTAAATACTTTTTTTTTTTTAATTACTGTAAACTTGAATGTTAAATCCATGCACAAAAATATTAAATACACCATAGAGAACAAGTAAAAAAAATTCCAAATCTCTATCTAAATTAGCAAAAAAGCCTTAATATTTTTCAAACAAGCAAGTTGTAAAAATATGAACAGAGAGAAAGATCGGTTTAAAGTTTTCATTTATATGGGCAATTGTGCTGGATCTATTTTCAAAATTTACAATATTTCACGACACAATAGTCATATAGGTAAAAATGAGGTGTCAAAATATTCACAATTAAAAAAGCTTTCAGTTAATATTAAAAAAAGAAAATACATATTTTGATCAATTTCAAAATACCATGTCTCCTTAATAACGAGCCTAAAGCTCCTACAGAAGAGCTGTGTGTGTGTGCCATATTCATACGACCAGTAACTGTGCAGTGCTAAACTTCCTATATCAATTACTTTCTTCTAAATTGACTGTATTCCAATCAATCTGCCTGCCACATTCTTTTGTTCTGGATCCTGTTTTAGTGTTTTGCCAAAAAAATGTTGAGTGTTTTAAAAAAGCAACAGATTAATGTGTAATTTCTATTTTAAAAAATCTGCTATTGAAACTCATCATTTGTAAAGAAAAGTGAACAGCAATGAATATTTATCACATGCATGGATTTTTGAGTAATTTAAGAATTTCCAAAATGGTCAAGAGGACAATGTAGATGATGTTCATCCAGGCACTCTTTCTCGTCAACAACATAAAAAAATTTTAATATCCATAGAGTTGTGTGTGTACCTTCACTAGGTTCCTGAAGGTCAAACCATTTATCAACATTATTACATTGAGGTCCTTTCTCAACCCTATGGAAAAATATGAAAAAATATGACCCAACTTGTGGAAAGAAACAAGTCGGGATTCTTCATCAGGACAATGCTCTGACTCATACTGCATTGTCTGTCAAGATGTTTCTAGCCAACTATAACATTCCAGTGTTGGCAGTATTAACCTTATTAAGTGTAATTTTATTTATCGACATAACTGTGAAAGAAAAAGGGCACGCATCATGAAAAAGCAGTCTTCTTCCGTGACAGTTCTCCACAGAAGTCTTCTTCCGTGACTGTTTCAAACTATCGAAAATTTGCATGGAGCACACTGGGAATGAAGGAGTAGTATACTGAAGGGGATGATAAATAAATATGTATAAATCTAAAATATTTTTAGCATTAATCTCATTATTTAATAGTCACACCTTATATATATATATGGTTTGTGAACTTATTTTTATTCCTCTTCTGGTTTAAGGCAATAATGAATTGTGATAGCTAGATATAATATTCTGGAAGCTCAAATTATGTATATTTTGGAAATATATTTGAGATCATAAATTCAGTCTTTGTATGAAAAAAACAGAATTATACAATAAAAAAAATAATTGTTTTTTTTTTTTTTTTTTTCCCCTTACTATTTAGTCTAAAAATTTCATTTAGTAACATCGCTCTCTTCTAAAATTAACAATTGTTATTTCATTTTTTTTTCTTTCATTTATGGCAATTCATCATTTTTCATATAATAAAATGGATCATATTGGTTACAGAAACAGTACAGTATAGCAATAGGTGCTGAAGATTAATTTAATTAAATTTGCTTTTTTAGTTTTTACCTTGTTTTTTTTTATAACTTTTCCCGTTTGGTTGCTGAGGCAACAATGCTATTTATGAAAAATGTTTCCTTATATTTCTTAATATATTGGTAGTTAATATCATAAGTATATTATTATTATTATTAAATTTCAGCAATTTGTTACACAAAACAGTTTAGCTTTATTATTATTATTATTATTATTAAATATAACAATTGAATGTAATAATTCTTAAAAGTCTAAGCTAATTGATTCATTATAGGATAGGAAACTTGATTTTATATGTTAGTAGATGCTACATGACTATAATTTTATAATTTCAAAAACAATTTTAAAAAATGTAATTTCTATGCCAATAAAGGAGGCTTGTTATTTACTTTGGTACATTGTGCCTTAGCAACTTCTTTTTCTTCTCCTTATTATGACAAAATAAGTATATAAGTAGTAAACAATGTGGTGGAATCTGAAAATGGTGGTACGCTAATCAAATGTGTTTAGAAAAATATCTGTAATTAATAATATATTGAGGATTTTGTTGTCAAAATTGGAATTTTTTATTTTGATACATTTAAATACTAAAAAGGTATAAGAATTTTTTAAAAAGAAAACTAAGCGGGGCCCAACTTATGCAGGGTAATTGCCCTGGGCCCTTTTCTTTAGGAGGGTGGGGGACAACAGTAATCAGGATTTTCATTAAAGGGTGTCAAATGTTTAAAATTATCCAAAAGTGAATAAAATTCATACATTTTCAAACATTTAGGAAGGAATGTGGTCCCCCTTTCCCTCACTGTTTCCAGTACTCCCTTCATCCATGCAGAAAACAACCTATATCCCTTTAAGACCCTACCCTCATGATCGTGCGGGTTAGAAATTCATTTAAAATTTTGCTTTTGAGTCGTATGTAATGAAAACCTAAACCAAACAATCGTTCTGGTTTGCAGAAAGAGTAAAGTATCATTTTTTATCAATAGATAGCATTTCTAGTACATATTTTACTTTCCGTATGCATGACAAGTACAAGGGATAAATCTCATTGGGTCTTAAAAGGATATCATTAGAAAATAATGATTAAAATTTTATTACAACAACTTAATATTCTATTGTTTTCAAAAGAAATTTTTTATTAATGTTTACTTTTAGTATGACAAGTTAAAATCATTAATTATGACCAATTTTTGAGCCTTCTGTTTTAGATATTTTATTATGTGCAGAGATAAGCAAAGTAAAAGTTTGTGGAGAAACATTCGAGTCAGCCAATCTATCATTTTTTCTTCTATTATCAATCTAGTATTTTTCATTGAAGTTGTGGCCATCTTTCTGGAATATTCTGTATACAGATGTGAGCAGTACCAAGTACAAAATTGTATGCATATATACAATATGTATGAAGTTTAGTGCTAGTCACTTACACATTATCCACATAAAAATTTTACAGATAAACAGGAGCCCCTCTGCCCCCCCCCCCCCCCACACACACACACACACTTCCTAGAATGATGCTTTCCCTGGGGCTCTCCTTGGCCCTCCATGACCTTTGTCAGGTCATGAAACTAAGCATTTATTATTATTATTATTATTATTTTAAATTATTATGCAGGTTTTGGTGCATAATTTTTAATTTTATATATTACAATTTTACCATGGCTTGTTTCTGCTAATTTGAATATCTTTTTCAAATTGATTGAATGTTATATTCCTTACTCTTTTTGCAGATTCAAGTAAAAAAAAAAAATGATCAGATAAAGTAAACATATTATCATCATTGGTCTTTTATATATATATATATATAAAAGACCAATATCATAAGATATATTTTGTTTCCTCTAAAACAACTGATTTCTTAAGATTACACCTTCTATTAATAACATCTATGCAAAAAGTTTGTCTACTGATCATATTTTATAACATTGATGCAAGGATATATATGATTTGACCTTATACAAGAACTTTAAGTATTTTTTGTTTTGTCTTAATTTTATAAAATGCATAACTATAGCAGTTTTAATTTCTAGTTTGGCTGACATTTTGAAACAACTTGATTTTTGTCATGCAATAGCACACATTATTAACAGATTTGATTTTGAATACATGACATATCAATGTCTCAACCATGTTCATAAGCTAGCCTTTTATCCTCCATATTGTCTCAAAATGTGTGCCAAAAAATTAGAAATTTGATAAGAATTTTTTGTTAACAGTTTGATTTTGATACAAGAATTCCAAACCATTTTTTGCTTCATCTTTATCTTAAAAAAATGGCTAAGATATACAAGCTTGAATTTCTAATGTAACTGACATTTTGATACATTCTGTTTTTTGCCTATGACAGCACTCATATATTAACCAAATTCAATGTGAGTGAACATGTATACAAGATTTATAAAAGTCTCAGCCAAGTTTATTTGTTAGCTTTATCCACCATGTTGTTTTAAAATGGTGGGCATTTGAAAATATTGCTAAATTTGATGACCAAACAAAATTCACTCTAAGTGAAGCAAATTCTGATATAACTGACTAATTTAGTAAGCTAATTTTTCATTCATATTTAGTATTGACAAAAATTGGTATTAAATATTCTATGATTGGATTCTACTAATTTCTACCTTTGTGTGTTTGAGAAATATATGCTGACATTTTAAAAATAAGAAATATAAAAGCTACCTTTTCATCCCTGCACCTGCCGGAAGGACTTTTTTTTTTTTTTTTCTTTTTATGTGTGGACCTGGAAAATGCTGAGTAGATCAGCTAAGTAATAAATAATCAAAAAAAGTTTATTAGTCTTTTCTTTGACTATACAGTTAAATTCTAATTAATATGTAGTATAATATTTGTTTGCAATTTTGTATCTGATCATGTTGTTCTTAATCATAAATATGACCTTTTCTTTAAGAGTGTCTGAAAAACTACAACAGCAGCGTGCACGAGAGAGGCGAGAACAGTATAAACAGGTTCGAGCTCATGTTAGAAAAGAAGATGGCCGTTTACAAGCATATGGATGGAGCCTACCATCCAAAGCAAGTCCTGTAACCAAAGCTACTGATAGTGAGTGTGGGGCTCAGATCAAGCCTCAGGCTTCTTCAGTACCTGTACCTGTTCCTGTATTTTGTCGCCCACTTCTGGAAAAAGAACCTGGAATGAAGGCATGTTTTATTATTATTATTATTAATTGGGTTTCTTTTTTTTTAACTTTATTGTTTTTGAAAGTTTTTTTTTTAATTATTACTTTAATTATCTTTGAAGATTTTTTTTTTTTTTTTTTAAATAGAGAAATTTTACCTGATATAATTAAGCATTTATACCTTGTTGCATTTAAAGCTTAATTATTCATAATATTTAATGAGAATTAATTAATGGGACTTAATACAAATTTTACACACTTTGTTGCATTTAGAGCTAAATCATTTGCAATATTTAATTGGAATTAATTAATGGGATTTAATTTTAAAATATAAAATCTGAAAAACAAAAGTTTTTCTGAATATAGTATAATTTACATTACAATTATTTTTTTTTTTTAAATAATTTCATATTGTATTAGATTTTGTAACCCTGAATTAGAATAATGATTATTGTTTTTGTGTAATCATATTATAAAGAAAATATATATATATATTTGAAGAATTATGCCTTATTTGCATAGTAGCAAATTGGATGTTCATATCATTTTGAATCCCAGTATATTTCTTATTATTTTAATGGGGTGATAAAAGCCATAAAGTACATTAGAGAAATTACTAAAAGTTTTTTTTTTTTTTTTTTTTTTTTTTTTTTCCACAATGTTTGACTGAAGAATAAACTTTTAAATTTCTTAGCAATAACTACTTGTTCTACATTTATTTTGGAAATTTAAGAATATCTAATACAATAAATTATTTGTTTATAATAAATTTATTTTAAACTAGTTGAAAGAAAGTTATATCTTATAATATTTTATATAGTAAAGTAGCAGCAAATGCACAAATAAATAATTAAAAAAAAAAAAAAAAAAAAAAAAAAAAGGGAATTGTATTTGGTGAAAGGGCCTTAGACATTCTGAAATTTGTTTTTAAATTATGCTTAGTTAAAAAAGAAAAAATGTAAATAAAATAATGGGTATGTGAAATTTTAAAGAATAAAATGTTTTTCTGTGACTTAAGGAGAAAGAAAAAAAAAAAAGAATTGTTTGTTAATTTTGTTTTGCATATAGTAATAGAAAAATAATCAACAATCTTGTTAGAGTTTACAATCTTATTTTCCTTTTGTAAGAAATTTGAATTGTGCCTATTTACATTCCCTGTACTAACTTTCTAAAATAAATGGAATTGTTTTCATGATGGCATGTATTTTTAAGGTATTAAAATTATTTTAGCAATATTGGTTCAGTTATAAGTTGAAAAGGACCCTGTTTGCATTTTTGTTCATGCCATTAAAATATTCAAAATTGACCCTATCATCGGGATGCAGATCTGCAACATACCCAAAAAAATCAATGTTATTTCAACAATAAACTTCAAAAGGCAATTTTGTTAATTTTTCTTATATTATTACACTACTCTTCACATAATTATTTCATTAAATCCACAATAAATAGTGATGCTTTCCTCCTCCGTTCCCTCACCAAAGTTTGATTTATCACTTGTTCAGCTATCTAAGATTTTTGCTGAATTAAGCTTTGAAATAGTGATGTTGAAAAACTCTGTAGATGTCTATAAGTATATTATTTAAAAAAGTGTATTTAAATTATCTATTTAAATATCATTTTCAAGGTAGGAAATTTATAATATGTATAAGATAAACATAAACTTTTGTTTGTTGCAGATATGCAACATACAACAATGCACCATGTCTTTAAAAAAGTCCTCGTAATGAATTTTTTAAGAGCAAGATATAAAATTTCTTCTAATTGTTATTTAAGTTGTCTTTCTTTTGGAAGAGTAAAGTTATTTTAATTGTGTGTTTTCATATTATTTAATTGCTATGGGGGGAAATTAGGAATATTAGTATAAAGTCGAAAACTAGCAAAAAAAAAAAAGTTGCATAGAAAAAAGAATTCAGCAAAAAAAGCATAGAGGGCCTATTCAACATAGCTCAACAAAATAAGTGCACCTAGACAAAATTGGTCCCACTAGCCATATAGGACCGGAGAAAAAAAAAATTGTTGTAAATACCCTGATTGCAAAGGCTTTTTCAAACTTTTTTGAGAAATGTGTGGAACTTTGCTACAACAAAATTAACAATTGTTTAAAAAAATTTTCATGAAAATTAATATTTTAAATATTTTTAGTTTTTGTGCCATTTGACAAGCTGTTTCATTTATGTGACAAATCTATTTTTTCTAAATAAAATTACAGTAGAACCCCGCTAATTCAGACACCGTTAATCTGGATCTCCAGATAATCCGGATCGGTTTGGTCTTTTTTTTTCCAAGTTTCAGAAGCGATAGGTTATTTTCATAACATTAACTTGTTTCATCGTCGTATTCTGAATTTTTTTTTAAAAAAAAGCTTTTTCTGAAATCTTTTCGGAAGAATACCTTAAGCTTTCTTATCGAAACTCTGATGTTATCTTTCAAAGAAAAACAAGAATCACTAATTTTAGCAATTCCAATTTTCTGTTTAAACCACTTAGAAATGTCATAAAAAATCACTGCACAATAAATTTTTGCTTAGAGTATTGCAAGAACGCTAGATAAAATAGTCCCTATAAGACCCGTTGTCTGATAAGGATAGATTTCTGATGCGTGACCGTACGGCTCTCAAAAGGTATGGAAAAGTAGTACAGCAGAAAATTTCAAACTTTTTTATTACAAGGTAAACATTTTTACTGTCTGTATATATTCAATAAATTTAACGTAAAGGTGATTTTTTGTAAGTATGATTAATTTTATTTCGTTTTTACTTACCCATCATATGTAGTATAGGGTAAGTCTTGCAATCGTTTTGAAAATCGAAAAAAAAATTTTGACGGATTTACACGTTTTAGATAGTGGAGATTCCGAAAAACATGTTTTTAGAAATTTTTTTTTGCCGTCCGTCTGTCTGTCTGTCTGTAAACGCTCTATCTCTCGAACAAATTGAGATAGAGGCTTGAAATTTTGTATGTAGTTAATATGTAAGAATGGGACGAACCCTATTTAATATGAGCAACCTCGATTATCCGGAACTATTTTTTTTGGACTCTCCAAAAATTCGTTCTGATGAAAGGTATATAAAAATTTTCGAATTTTTTTGTTCTAAGGAATGGACATAAAACGCAATAAAATAACACACATTTTGCATATAGAACGAAGTCGATCGGATTATTAGTTGCCGAGATATTTGTAATCTTGTTTTCCATATTCTTCGATTTTTCATGACCCTGTATTTCATTCAAATTTCAATTCAGAAGCATATTTTAATTGGAAATGAGACGCTTAATCCGACGCAGTTAATTGTTAGTTAATCGAATTATTATTTTTGGAGTTATAAGGATGTTTCTTTTACGCAATCTGGTACTAGTTGAGTAGTTTGGCGTTTTACATAATTTGTCGAAATTGGTACATCAGCAGTTCTTTAACATAGCATTACTATGTATATTAACAATATTTAAATTTTGTTTATGAATTGCAATGCATTGTATAAATAGTTTCACATGTTTTATTTTCATATACATATCCATGATGCGTAAGTATTACGGTGGCCCCCAACGACTAGTTTTCTAATTCTCCAGATAATCCCGATTGGGGCTGGTCTCACTTAATCCAAATTATCGGGGTTTTACTGTATATCGTTCTATTCTGATTTTTATTAGTATTATTTCTATGCTTAAAATGATGCATTTTGATGTATATGTAAGAATTTTTCAAATCAGAATTATTGAGCTACAAAGGGTTAAGCTTCTATGAAAACCTATTACATTTTATTCTCTTTTATAAAGAATTTTTTTTTTTTTTTTTTTTTTTTTTTTTATTGTGATACATATATTTTCTTTTCTTCAGGTTTGGTGTGCAGCTGGTGTTGATTTGACTGGTGGGAAGTGTGATGTAGGAAACACAAATATTTCTAGCATAGGCAGTAGCTTATTTTATGTATCAACTCCTGAAAGCACTGATGAAGTAGCAAAACTGAATAATGAATTAAAAGTTAGTTTTTTTTCCCTTTCATTTGATTGCTGGCAGCCAAGTGTACTTATTGTGTTAAATTTAAGTATTATTTTTACATTACATATTTAAAAATTACTATAAATTTATTACTTTATGTATTCAAATTTGTTTTTCTAAATTTTGATAAATTAAACTTATATTATACAATAGACTCTCTTAAATCTGCAATTCTAAAATCTGTGAGTGCCTAAAATCCACATATTTTTTCAGATATAAACAGTGAAACATACAGTTAAATTGCAAGAGCAGAATTCAAGATGATGATCATATTTTTTTTACTAATTTTTTTGTTTATTGTGTTTTATTATATTTATAGTTTATTGATTACCAAGTAATATTATGTTCTTTTTATTTTGATGCAAATTAGTGTATCTAATAATAAACATTTGCTATATTGTTGGTCCCGCACAATATTCACAAGTGTAAACTGTAACTGAATTGTTTTCCTTGCATTTATTTCACCATGTTTCAATTTTAATTTTGGCAACATTACATATGTATTTTAACACTAATTCTGGTTAATAGGGTAACACCCCCAGTAATTGGCATGCACCAGTGATTGGCACATTTTACAAACATGTCCTAAAAAAAATTTATATCCAGTCTTTTAAAAATTCAAGACCATATATCAGTTATATGCTCATTTACGTTAAAGATTATAACTTTGATTTATTTTACAAGTTGACAATAGAGCCTAGGAAAGAGAAACAAATCTGGCTTGTATCAAATTAGCCATTTTGTTGCAAATTCTTGTTCTTTGGCTTAAGGAAGGCATGCTTTTCAATTCATTATTATCTGATTTATAATATATTTTAAATTTTAATTGACAACAGTTTTGTTTAGTTAAAAAGGGTACTTTAATTGTGTAAAAATATTTTCGACATAAATATTTGGATTTCTGAATTAATGGTAGTTGCCAATTAATGGTGCTTCAATTTTGCTAGTTCCGAGTAATTGGCACCTATTCCAATTACAAGAAATTCGCAAGGAATTTGAGATTAAACCATTTATTTTGGAAGTACTTTTAAAATTATAGACTAATTTTGTTTATCATTTGTTTTTATTTGAAAATATAAATTTTATCGGTAATTGGAATCCATTAAAGCTTCATATGACAATTACTGGGTATTAATGTAAGTATATTGTATTGTTTTAAAGTGTTCACATTTCAGATTAATATGCTGATTTCTTACTCTCAAAAACCTGAAATATGGTATCTTCATCTACAGTAAATTAATTTAAAGCGATTAAACCCAATGCAAAATGTAAAGTTTTTTTAAAATATAAATATATGCCAGTTACTGGATCACAAGGTGTCATACATTGGTGCTCTAGGTGCCAATTACTGGTAATTTCAGCAACTTTTTATAAATATATTTTTATAAAATACTTTTTCAATTTTTTTTTTTTTTTTTTTTTTTTTTTTTAGTGGGCAAAATAGATATAATGGATGAAAAATGTTTATATAAAAGGTGAATATTTTAAAATCTGATGATTTAAAAAAATCAATTGGATTTAATTAACTTTTTATCATAGAAATTTACACTATTGCAAATTTTTAAGCTTCTAAATATTGCACATTTTCAATTTTTACACCATCGTATAGGGAAAAAATGTACTTTTAAATGTATTTTGTTTAAAAGCTGTATCTCAATTTACTTTTGAGATATTAATTTTTTTGTAGATTGTAATACCAATTTTGTAATTGTGGCAATAGAAGTACTCCATCTCTTTTAAAAGTAAAAGGTAAAAAATTAAATAATTTTGATATCTATTTAAACTTGTGTGGCAACAATTAGAAGAGAAAAAACAACAACGAAATGAACTGATGATTAAAAAAATAATATTTAAATTAAAGTATAAAAAAATAATATTTAAATTAAAGTAATAAGTCTTTTACAAAATTTATGATTTGTTGTGTGACAATAGGTATTTAGCCGTAAGTACACAAAATTTGAACTCTCTGGCACATATAGTTTTTGTGTACGGACTCTGTGACAGACAGAGGACAGAGAGAAATAGGGTTTCATCACATGAATGAAACCCTAAAAATGAAATTTCATACCATGTTTATCAAAATTAATAAATAAAAAAAAGCTTGATGTCTTGAAAAAAAGACTGTGATCATCAATGAAATTAACGGTATCTTGATTTTTTCAGAAATAAATTTATATTTTCTTCTTGAAAAAAAAAAAAACTTTAATTTTGTCATAGGGTAACATCCCCAGTAATTGGCACATTAAGAATTTGTCGTTAAACTTACTTAAATTTTCATTACAAAGAAATAAGCTATTTACTTGGAAATATTTTTAAATCAAAGAATGCATATAATTATTACATAGTATAGTGACAATATAAAATAGTGACAATATATAAAATAGTGACTTAAATTATTACATAGGCATGACTGGGAGAAAGTTTGGAATTAGAAAAGGGGAGCACGAATCTGATATTAAATTTGGACGTACTAACCCTGCCTTATCAAGAACATATTTAAATGAGGAGATAGAAATATTGTTTAATCAAAGTAAATTATGTTTCATATCTAATTGTAATCGTAAATCTATTATAAGAGAGTCCATTGAAATTTATACGCGTAATAATCTGGTTTGCAATGATACTGTTTCTTTTATTATTCCTAAGTTATGGTTAGAATTAATGAATAAATTCCTCATGAGGGCTTGAATGGGATGAACCAAGTTGGAATTTCCTTTGATCATGGTCTATTTTTTATTTTAATTTAATTTTTTACAATAGCGCGCATGTTTTTTGGTGTTTTTATATCGCTTTGTCGCGTGTCATTTGTATTGACACTGAAATAGTTTGAAATTTTTATTTTTAGTTATGTTTAGATCATGGTCTATAATTTAATTTAATTTTTTGCAATAAAGCGCATGTTTTTTGTTATTTATATCTCATTGTCGCGTGTCATTTGTATTGTCCGAGAAATATTTTGAAATTTTGTTTTATTTATATTATGACTATGGAACTTATTTGACGGTTCTGAAACATGTCAATGTATTTTATTTTTACTATAACACCTTTCTTAAGAAAAATTAAAATTGTTATTAAAGTGTAAATTTCAAAATTGAAATTTAATTACTTCTAATTGTTGTACGTAAGTTTAAATAAAATTGTTATGTATGTAACATAAATCAATAGATTAAGTAGATCACATAAAAAGCATGCTTTTTTGTTTTTATTTCATTACATTAAATCATATTTATCATCTATTTTGACACGTAAAAAGATATATTTTTTATATTTATTAAATTATTATTCATTTAAATTAAGAGATGCCTCTGGTGACCAGTTTTGGTATCCCTTAAATTTATGCTAAGCTTTGCAATATTTTACCTTTATTCATAATTTTATTTACTTGCATACCTTCACTAAATTTGCAGATTCTGATAGAGAAATCAACAAATCTATGCGGTCAAGGCAATATTTAGGGGAAGATTCTGTTAGTAGTCTGTTGTGGTTGGCGCGATTGGCGAAGAAATCCAAAATAGCACTTAAAAACCGTTTTTCATTTGTTAATTCAATGAAAAAATGTGTTTTGAAAGAAATATTAAACAAAACCCTCTGTGCAATCTCCAATCACACTTACCCACTTGTTTTATAATTATGGTGTAAATTACATTATCTAGGATAAAAATATGATGCAACAGTAGCTTTCATACAATACCTTCTACAGTAATTGTTGAAGTCGTATTGTCTGTTTCAGGGTTGGCATCATTAAATCAACAGATTTAAATCAGCTGATTTTTTTTAAAAAATCATTTGATTTAAATCTTTTTTCTTTTCATTTTTTTATTTTGGAAATTAGTCAGCAGAGAAATAAGAAGTAGGTGTAAATAAGTAGCAGGTGTTTTTCTGGTACTTCCTGGTTTGCTATCACAAAGAATGTGGCAGGTGCAGGTTAAATTCAGGTGTCCCCCTCCTAATCCTTTAATTCTTTGTTCTTTTGTAATAAACTTTAGATGATGAAGCGAAACACAGAAACACTTTATAAATCATATTTTATTTGCCAATCTTGGCAACTAAATGATTTGATTCTTTTTTGTTTCATAAGTTGATAATTAAACAAATTCATTAATGTTCACCAAAAAATTGGATACTACGTGCAAAGAACAAGCTTTAAAACTTGTCATATTACACTGCCAAATTTCAATCAAAACTTACAAATTTTTAAAAAGCATTCCAAAACCAAAATAACTAGTTTGTTTGCTGTAGTTGATAAGTTAGTTGTTAAAAATATTTAATTTGTTTTTTAATTTTACCATTTTAAATTCATTTACAACATATTTAAATTTATTTCTTATTTAGTGTGCACAATTTAACTACAAAATAATAGAATGGCTTTAAATTAAAGCCTAGATGTTTAATTTTTAGTATCAATCAGTAACTAGAATATAGTATTTTCTTAACAATATAATTATTTCTTATATTATTTTTATAAATTATAAATACAGTCGACGCTCGATTTTGCGAACTCGTAGGGAACACTCAAATGGTTCGTAAAATACAAAATCATCAAAAATGACATGAAAATGTACATTATCTCTTTTCTATTACTACTACTGTCTACTATACACTATCTGTCTTTTTTTTTTTTTTTTTTTTTTAATCAATCTCCCCTTCTTTATAGATGATGCAATATTTTAAGATTATTTATTCTGAAATAAAGTTATACATGTATTTTTTAAATATATAAGAAAATACAAAATGCAAATTTATGTACAGAAATAAATTTCAGCATTGAGAGGAATATGTTATTAAGCTTTGAAAAACATTACGTGTGAAAGCATAAACTATATTAGTACTTAATGGATGAAAATACATAGATAAAAAAGTTAGGAATGGAAATAATCACTTATCTTTTTTTGTTTTAAAATCACATTTTGGAAAATACATGTTTCCATTTTATCTATGCTTGAAATCCTTTCACAATTATTGTTCTCTCCAAAAAAGTGCCTTAGCCCTGACAACCATTGAGCTACTTGTTTGACAGTCGATTGTTGGATTATTTCATTTTCTTCTTGTTCAAAATCTGAAAGAAGTTCTTCCTTTTCATTTATAGTGTCAGCAATAATTTGTTCATCTGATATTTCTTCCGTACAAATCACGTCTGAATCCACGTTCAAAAAGTCCTGGAATGAAATTTCAGGCAACAGCAGATTTCTTTTGCGGAGTTTATTTATGAGTAACTCATCTCCACTGATATCGTCGGCTACATTTTCTTGGTTTTCTTCAATTAAGGTACAAGCCTGCGTGTTGAAATGCTTTAGATATTGTAGTTGATTGAACATCGTTCCAAGCACGTATTGACAAATGCATCGTATCTTGAACCATCTTTTTTCCAATGAAAAGCAAGGGCAGCTTTTGCGCTCCATTCATGTTGGCTGCCAGCAAGATTGAGATTCTCTGCTTAGCCTTTTTACCTCCGCTACATTTTCCCCCTTTGAAGCTAAGTGTTTTTTCCGGCAGCATCTTAAAAAAACAGGTCTGTTAAAGACATCCCTTGGAGCATATTCAGTTAGCAATGTTTTTAAATCATGTTCTTTCAATTCATTTACCAAAGTCTAATTTGCTGTTCCATTTTTACCGCATAATTTTCTGAAGCTCAAACTGTGCCTGGGCTTAAATTTTGGAAACGAACCGTCTGGGGCCTTGAAGTCTTTGATGTTCAGTTTCAAAGCAAAAAAGTACGATTGTTCTTTAACCTCTTCGCTACTGGCTATTATTACAGTATTTTTAATTATTACTGAATTATTTCTTCTCTCGTTTGACTTCATAGTGAGATTTTTGTTTTATTTTCATTAGCTCGAATCTTAGAATTCGAAACATATTATTCTTATATCGAAATTTCATTTATATTTGAGTATCATTAATAAAATGAGACAAAACTGATGTACCCATTTGGGTACTCAGGGACTGAAGAGGTTAAGAAGATTACTATTTATGGGACTGCTCAGTCCTCTCATTTTCCTCATCCAAGAAGTCAAAGCTTTCTCCAATTGGGGGAAATACTGAAATTCTGTAATGTTCTGGCCCAATCTCCCTCTCGACTAATGAGACTTCACAGATTGAATAGTAAGAAGGTATGAGAAAATAGACGATTACAGAATGCAATCTTTTAAAAGATTTCATTTCCCCTTTCAACAATAACACCTGCTTGTACATTTAAGTTTCAGTCGCCAATCAGAGGCTTTCCAAATGCGTGCCTTTAAAATCAGTCATAATAAACCACGTGATGCTAAATAAATTTATTGCTATGCCGCCTGTCTCCCAAAAGCGGGTGGAGAAAATAACACATTCTTGAAATGCACCTGTTGAGAGTATAATTGACGTTGGCACTTCTTTTCGGTATTTAAAAAAATAAAAAAAAAATTGCAGAATTATAAAAGTTAGCTTGCAAAAAAGAGATTTCCATAATTTGTAGTTCGTAAATGGGAGCGAAAATTTACATAGCGTCTATGGGAATGTATTTGGGACCACGCTCTAGTTCGTAAAATCGCAAGTGTTCGCAAAAAAGAGGTTTGTAAAAACGAGCGTCTACTGTATTATTATTATTATTATTTAGTTATTTATTATAAAAAAATGCTCCATGTATTGTAAAAATATAGAAAACACAATAATTAAAATAGAATTCTAAAAAAATCAAATAAATCCGATTTAAATAACAAAAATCTGATTTAAATTTTAAAAAAATTGATTTTTTTTTTTTTTAATCATGATTTCTTTCTAACCCTGGTCTGTTTACTTTTTTCATTTATTTTGGTTTTAATCTGTAACCAGCTGCACCCATCAAAATTCGACAGAAAGGAATATATATTAAATATGATATATATCAGTCTTATATACACAATAAGATACTGAGTGAAATAAGCAATTGCCACCTCTTAAAATAGGAATAACATAAATTTTCATGATGAAGATACACAAACTTCAGAAAATAATAAAAAATAAGAAAACAGCTCATAAATTATTATGTTGGACTTCAGCTACAATTTTTTTTAATGCGATTTCTAAACCTTAATTATTATTTAAATGCCAAATTATTTAGAAAGTTAATATAATACCTCAGAAGAAAATTCAAAAAATATCTGCATAGTTTTTTTTTTTTTTTTTCCATTTAAATATCGCTTGGTAACTGTACAATAACTATAATATCAATAAAACATTTTAATTATAATAGAAATTAAACTGCATAACCAACCCACTATACATTTACAGCTCTTGCAATAAACTTAATTTATTTATTGGTTTGTAGCCTCCATGAACTTGTCAAAATTAATTTTATTGTTATGGCAATGAAAAGAAAAACGATATATTTGTTATTAAAAAGAATACAATTTTTGTGTTTGTTGCTGATATGCAGAAAATATTTTATTTATTTTTATTTTAAGTAACTTAATACAATGAAATGATTTTAATTAATTTTTGATATTATGTAAAATAGAAATATCGTAATACCGGCATATCACAGGTTTTATTCTTTTTTTTTTTCTAATATGACGTCATTTATACCTTCAGAAACACTCATCTTTTCTGAAATAAAAGCGTGGTTTATGGAGTTATTTGAAAATTCTTTAATTTTATGAAATATTTATTATAATTAAATAGAAATCTTGCAATTTATAGAAATATTGTCATTTGTGCACACCATGGATCTTTAAATAAATAGAAGTTCATTTTATTTAGATGCTGGAAGTAAAGTCAGTAAATATGATATCATCACTGTCTCAGCTATAACAATGTATTTTATATTCATGGAACAAACTTATTTGGTTTGTGAATGACAACATTTTCTCCATCGACAAAAATTCACTTTAGATATTATATTTTATTAAAGTTTATTTTCTGTTATTTTATTTACATAATACTTAATAATATTACTCAGTAAATAATCTGTGTATTGTGCTGCAATTAGTGAATAATTATGTGCAATCATTTTATTAGGATTAAATTTTATAAAAAAACATTTTTTTTTTCTTTGAAATGCGATTACACATTTTTGATGAAATTAAGCTCCTGATTGGTGGAATAAATTTATATAAGGCCAAATAATTTTTTTTTTTTAGTGAGAAAAGCTTAACCTCTTGCCACTGTTTTGAAGAAATGTCACAAAAAAGCTTTTAAAATTAAAAATAAAATATAAAAATGGAAATAAATTAAAAATTAGCCAGAATCGGCGCATTTACACATAAACAGTTTTCATTAAAAAAAATGATTATCAAAATCGGGCCAGTAGAAAGCTCAGGGATGATGACTAAAAAAACAGCCAGGTCTTTTAAATATATAGATAATTTTATTTATTTATTTTTTTTATTTTTTTGTGTGTGTGTGTGTGTGTGTGTGTGTGTGTTTGAATCTAATTCTGCCTAATATGGCAGATTCCAATATTTCTAATGAAAAAGGAAGCATGTTAGTTTGGCAATAATTGAAAAAACTGAGATTATAAAAGTGCTTGATTCTTCTTTTAAAGCTAAATTTTGATTTTACATAATTATTTATGTAATTATTAATTATTAAATTATTTTAATAATTTTCTTTATTGTAAACCTTTATTATAATTTTCAATGCTTAATTACATTTAAATCACTGTTTTAAAAATGTAAAAAAAAAAAAAAAAAAAAAAAACCTCTGACAAAAAATTTGTAAAAGTCTCAAAATTAGCAAACCCTGGTTTCAAGAAGTATACATTTGAGAGAGTCTACCTCTAATAGTGAAATTCAAGTGACTGTAGTATGCAAATATGGGCTGATCACTTCAAAAAGAATTGTATTAATTGTAATGTTTACTAGTCTCAAACATAATTAATATAGAGTAAACAATAATAACACAGTAAACAATATAGCTAGCAGAAAATAACATGAGGAAAGATCTGCGACATCAATCACCTATGAACCAAATTAAATAATTTTTTTATTTTAGAAGGCAAGGTGTCACAAATTTGAGTGTTTATTGAACATGAGAAATTTTTCTTCATTATTTATGCAAAACAACTCAATTTGCTATTTTTCAAGTTATAATTTACATTTTTCATTGATGCTGAGATGGATTTAACCTTTTGGCAGTCACCCTATGATTAGGAAGCTGTAATAAAACTGTTTCAAGGATTTACATTTTTTTCACTAGATGCCAGTACATAAACATTTTGCAGCTAACTACAAATACAATTTCATTTACCCTAAGACTGGATGTCACACCCAATCTATTGGCGCATTGCAAAATGTTGTAATAAAAGATAATGTGGCACTGTTCATCATTATTTACAGTTCTGTCTCAGAATTCATGTGTGTCTTTTTAAAAAAAAAATAAAATTACTGCACTGCTAAGAAACATTTACAGTTTTATTCCGGCAGTTTAAATTGGGTTTTTTTTTATTATTTTAAGTATATTTATTTTTTTCTTTCATTTTAAGTATGTATTTGAATTTATTTAATAAAATAATTTGGGAAAGTTTGTAATTTTCAAATGTTTCTTTTGGTACTGACTATTATGCTTGATAGCAATGATATTGGTATAATTGAAAAGAATTAAATCAATTACATTGATATAAGGAAAAAATGTAACAAATATTTCCCTTTATTGTTGTCTGGAATTAATAAAAAGTATTTTTGAAGCAAAAATCATTTTTATGGGGAATAAATTATGTCTGTAAAGTTATATACAAACGGCTTTGTTCTGACTGATTCAGCAATGCACAAATGAAATTATTAAAACATGAAACTTGAACATCTAGATATATATTTGTAATACATAATAGGGATCCATTAAGAAAAAATATTTATTTTTAGTTCAACTTCTATGGGGAGGTAAGAGGAGTATACAAAATTTTTAGTCATTTTAGCATATCTCAATAGCAGTTTTAAGTAGGAGTGTGAATGCAGCAAAAAAATCGGTAGTTGCTACAATTTTAATCTATAAACAATGATGTTACGATAATAACTAAAGAAATTGAGAAAAATACAATGCCATGTATATGTATGCATGTATTCATGTGTGCTTTCTAATATAATTGTATTTACATGCATTATATTTTTCTAAAAATATGTATTAAAATAAATACAGATTGCTAAATGGTATACTTAACAACAATATATTTAATATATGCTTAAAAATTATCTATCTTTCGTATCGCTTCTGCGAATGTTGTCAGGATAAAATAGAATGATGTTAAATACAATTTAAAGTTTCAAAATATAAACTCATAGGTCCAAGAGTCCACAAGCATACTTGAGTTGAGAGTGTGTAAACTTGCTTTTTAATTAATTATAGCACATTATGGCAGATTTTATTAATGGTATATGGCAATTGTCCAATTCATAATCATTATATTTTTATCATGAAATTACTATAGTTGAGTTTACAGGCAATTGGTATACTTTTGTGAATTTTGTTTGACACAAGCTTGGTGCAAATTTAATCATTTGGTAGCTGCTGCAATTTTAAAAGGTTACTCAAAAATTTTTAATTCCCCATAAGTAAATGTATTGCAACTGAAGTGCAATTTAACATTCTGCTGTGAATGATATAAACATTTTTTCTGATGATGTGCACCTGAAAACAGAAATATGTATAACACAAAATAAACTATCCAGAAGAAAAATGCAGCTTCTGTATTTTTCGATTTTTATTTTTTTAACTAATTTTACTTGAAAACATGAAAAAAAAGAGAAGAACCCGATTACAAAAGATTCATTAATAATGAATTTGAATGAGACTTTCATCAAATTAGTCAGCCACAACCAAGTTGGCTTTATTTATGGCATCTTATTTTTGGAGAACAAATTTGGTGATATGTCACCAAATATCACCAATCTTGGCGAGAATCTGACATTGACATATATGAATACATAATTTTGTGCTTATGATTGGGAAAATGGTTAAAACAATGAAACAGGGATGCCGCGGACGCACTATAGCGTGCAAAATACGCAGAAAATCGGCGACGGGACGCAGAAAAAAAGCTCTTACTCGTCCTACGGGACACGTAATTACATTTAAAAAATGCGAAATAACGACCATTTTTCGTCAAATTTCGCAAAATATTCGAGAAAAAATGGATATTTTCCTCAAAAAATCTCGAAAAAACCGGCAGATTTTCTCAAAAAATGGCGAAAAAACAACAAATTTTGTCTAAAAATCGCGATAAAACGGCAAATTTTGTCAAAACAATCCGCGAAAATCGACAGATTTTGTCAAAAAAATCGCGAAAAAATGGCAAATTTCGTCAAAAAAATTGCGAAAAACGGCAAAATTCGTCAAAAAAATTGCGAAAAACAGTAAATTTCGTGAAAAGATTCACGAAAAAAAGGCTAATTTCGTCACAAAATTTGCGAAAAAACATTAAATTCCGTGAAAAGATTCAGGAAAAAAGGCTAATTTCGTCACAAAATCCTAAAAAAAGGCAGATTTTCTCAAAAGATCGCGAAAAAACAACAAAAATCATTTGATATCGCATATTTTGTCAAAGAATTTTGATAAAACGATAGATTTCATCAAAAATCACGAAAAAGCTGCAAATTTCGTCAAACGATTCGCAAAAATGGCTAATTTTGTCACATATCTCGCAAAAACAGCAAAATTCCTGAAAAATTACGAAAAAGGCAACAAATTTTGTCTAAAAAATAGCAATAAAAGGTCTGTTCTTATGTGGGGTGGGTGTATCTACAAACTGCGAATCCGTCTCTTATATTTATTTTTTTAATACTATTTACAATTTGATTATTCATAATTTAAATTATATATAATAATTTATATATTTCGTCTAAAAATCGCAAATTTCGTCAAAAAATAGGGATAAAACGACAGATTTCGTCGAAAAATCGTGAAAAAATTACGAATTTTCTCAAAAGATTCGCGAAAAAATGGCCAATTTTGTCACAAAATCTCGAAAAAATGGCAAATATCCTCAAAAGATCGCGAAAAAATGACAAATTTCATCTAAAAATCACGAAAAAACGACAAATTTCATCTAAAAATCATGAAAAAACACAAATTTCATTTTTAAAAGAATGCCGAATAACATCATAAGATCAAGAAAAAAAAAAACAAATTTTGTCAAAGATTCATGGGGAAAAAAAATAATAATAATAATTAATGCTGGGAGTGAATTTTCCTGTTCCAAAAATTAATTTTCTTGCTTTGCTGCTCCAAAAACAGATTTTCCTGCTTCACAATCCATTTTTGACTGCTCCAAGTCTTTTTGGGTAAATGTGAATCAGGAAAACACCCATTCATTTAACAAAAAAGTCTCATTACTTTACTCAACAAAAGTATTCTTTTTTGTAGCAAAAATGTGTTTTTCAATAAATCACTCTTGCCCCTTTTTTTAAAAGAAAAGCGAACAATAGTGATACTTGTTATCTTTTACATTCAAATGTTCATTATTTTATAGTTAAATTTGTGTCTTGCATATTTATTTTTAATGAAGTAAAGAAAATTTCTCTTAATAGTTTTTTTAAACAAATAATATTGATTTTAATTAATTATTTATTGTTAAAACAATAATTATTGCATTTCATTTTTCTTTTGCAAATGAACAAGTTCAATTTTTGCATCTAAAAATATGACTTATTAGCGGAGACCCACTTTTGGTAAAAAGGTATCCAGAATTTTAGACCCAGGATTTTTCAAGTCCAGTGACATCCCTGTTGAAAGATTATGAAACTAATTGATTTACGCATTGAAAAAAAAAAAAAAATTGCCAAACTGTGAAATTAGATGCCAATACTGGAAGATCATAAATGCCATATCCACTTGATATTAAACATATTAAATGTGTTTGTTACTTCATGAAGTTTTTCTAATTCAGTGTTTTATTTGAATTTTTAATGGGGTGTTAATGATTTAAATCAGTGATTAAATTATGATTTTAAATCAAATGATTTTTTTAAAATCATTGATTTAATACAAAATTTTTTATAAATGTTTAAAATGACATAAAAGTATTAAATTCTAATATTAATTTGGAATTTTTTCACAGGTACTTTGCCTTATCAATAAATGAAAAAAAATATAAATTAAAAAAAAAAAAAATCTAAATTTAATTTCTGAGAATTGTAAAACATTAAATATAGTAAGTTAGTAAAAGCATAAAAACTATTTCATTCAAAGATTTTATTTGAATATAATTTGTAGCATCATAATTTCTTTCAAGTAATCAAATTATTCATTCATTTATATAAAATAAGAATGGCAAGTATAATAAATTTCTCCAAAGTAAGAACAAAAAAAAACCTAATTGGTTTAAAATGTTAAGCACAGCAAAAGATCTTAATTAGCATATGCATACATAATGTAAGTTAAGATTTAGATGAGTAACAATATTTTTTCTTGGTACAAAGCAAAATGAGCTATCAATAATATTTGTTATTTTTGCTAGTGACTAATGAAATTACTAGGCAGTTTTTATTATTCTATAATTAATTTTCTTTCAGGCCATTTTTAAAAGACTCTTAAAATTGACAAAATGCACTCTGCCTTTTTTTTTTTTTTTTTTTTTTTCTTCCTTAAAAAAAAAAAAAAAAAAATAGTAAAACTTCTCCATATCACTTTTTTTTTTTTAATACATGTGTCTAAAGCTTTACAAAAATGATAGAATTTTATTTCTTGGGGGCAGGGTTGGGTTTCTTCCGGAAGAAACCTATTTCTTCCAGGACAGTGGAAGAAACTGGAAAAAAACGGAAGAAACTGGAAGAAATGGAAGAAACTACCAGAAACCAAAACAAATGCTCAAAGTTAAAATATATTAACTATATAAAAGAATTAAAGTATAATTACAAGAAATCTAAATTGGAAAATTTAATTATTAATTTTTTTTGCAAAGATAAGTTATTTTTTTTAATAACAAACTTCAGGTTCAGCTTACATTTTCAGGTGATGGATTTTTATTATTCTAGAGGTTGAGGGGTGTTTTTATTTATTTATTAATTACGATATTTATGTAAAAAGAGTGGGGGGAAAAACACCTACAAATTGTTTATTTTTCATATAAAAATATATTATTTTTATATAAAAATGTCTCTTTTTTTTTTTTTTAACTGTGCAACACAGTAAATAAATAAATTTGTAATTATTTATACTAACATTTAGCATGAATATCTCAATGCTGTAATGTCCTAAAAACATCTATGGGTATGTCAAAATGCTTTTAAACTATCTATCTTGAAGTGTAGGACTTGAAAAAAAAAAATCTTCATTTTTTTACTTTTATCAAATTAAAGTTGAGAAACTGATTGCAGCATCCTACTGCTAAAAAGCTTTTTTGCTTACTATGCTGCATTGTACTTAGAAAAATTAGAATTTTAACGATTTTTTTAAATACTAGGATCGACCGATACAGGTTTCTAAGGCCAAAACCAATTTTTAGAAAATTAAAAGTTTCAGCCAAAAATGAAAACATAAGAAAATTAAGTAATTAAATTGTATGATTTAAAGTAATACATACATAAATGTAAATTAATTATATGTATAGTATTTATTAATTATGCAAATTGTTAATTATCAAAAACTTTATTTTCATGTACAATAAAATATAATTAATTCATCAGTGACACAGGAAGATTTTCTAATAATACAAATTTCATTGAATTAAAAAATATTTTATTTTTAAGTATACACATCTTGATTTTTCTTCTATAAGGATTTTTGTAAATGATAATTTATTATTCTAGAACTTTCTCAAAAAATATTTGAAACACTAATGCAGTTTAAATTAAAAATTTTCTGTAAGATGATTGCTAATTCATGACTGATAATAATAAATAACGAAGTTCATTGCAACATTCTCATTAGAGTTGATACAGTTCAAATCAATGACTAATGTTGAAAATTTCCGAAAGAAGAAACAAGAATTTTGGAATACTGAGAGTTTCAGTCAAGCTGAATTTTCAGCCATGTTTTTGGCCAAACTCGTTATTTTGGGCCGAAAATGAAACCATATTTTTGATTGATCTCTGATAAAAATTTAATATTAAGCTTTTAATATTAGAATAATTATTGTATATTACTTACATTAATAAAATTGATGTAAATTAAAAGCTTTTATTTAAATGGGTTTCATTCTACCATTGGTAAAGAATCCCTAATATTTACTACTAATTTCAGAAATTTAAATAATAAAAAAAATATCTTGGTTAAATTGAAATGAATAACATTTAATTAATTTTGTGTATTTTAATTTTGGATAAAATTTCTTTTAATTTAGTCAATGATTGAAGATATTTCGACAGGCATTGTGTGTGATCTTGGCTAAAAAACTGATGTAATTATTAATTTATCATATATATTTAATTAAATTTGTTTTGATCCGATGGAATTAATTCATATAAGATTATAGGAAGAAGATATTTATTATACCTTACAAAATTGAAAATATATGGTAAATTTTTAAAGAAAAACAGTTTCTTCCATTTCTTTCACTTGGAAGAAACCTATTTCTTCCGGCCGGTTTTTTCCATGGTTTTTTCCGTGTTTTTTTCCACTGCAGAAGAAACTTGCCAACCCTGCTTGGAGGTAAAAAGCAGGATGTTACTAAACCATGTTATTTAATAGTATTTTTCAATTTGTAATTTATATATATTTTTTTAAAGTAGTTTTTTTTTATCTATTGTAGTAAAAAATTATCTATTTTTTCTTCTCATTATTATTAAACACATTGTTAACATATCATACAGCATGATAGTGCTGCATGATAGTAGAGCTCAGCTGCATCTCTAATGAAGTCTAAAGTTTGCCTCATCATAACTTTAAACCTAATCATCGGATTGTGACGAAATTGAAAAGGCAAAGTGTCCTACTCTAGGTCTCAAAGTTTATAAAAAATCATCCAGATCCACCAATTAGTTATGGAGATCCAGAACCTCTGTTTTGTCATTTTTTTCCGTGAAACAAGAAAATAAGACAACTCAATTAAAACCCGAACCAGGAAAAATTCAGCGTCGTGTAATAGCTTGTTCGAAAGCGTTTTAATTTAGGTATATGCCTTTCGAAAGTCCTGTCACAAAATACCCAATATTAAGAAAATGGCACCCATTTAAAATTTTTATAACGCTATACCTTCCATAATTTAACATTATAGAAATCTCTCCTTTTTTTCCATTGTTAATTCAATTATTTCTTTTGAGTTGCCACCTACTAAAAAACAGTTCAATAATTTAAAAAAGAAATTATAACAAGTGTTCTTTTTTTTTTTTATAGATCAACAAAAATTCTGATTCTCTTGATAGATTTTTGAAATTGATGTCATTCGAAACAGAAAATACATATTTTTCATAAACATATATATAAACTATAACTGAATGTGTGATAAAACAACATTGCATCTTTATTTGAGTGTTTTTGACGTCAAAACATTTACTACAATGGAGATATTTCAATTAAAAAAAGGATAATTTAGAAAAAAAATTCTATATTTATAAAAATAATGATTTGAAAATGAAGCTATGAAAATTTGTGTAAATACCTGGGGTCATAAAAAAATCTGCGTAGATACCGAGAAACTGCAGTGAGACTACCATCTGGGAGGGGGCGGTTCTGTCGCCAAATGTCGCCAAGTTTTTTGCCAACTTGGCGATGTATCATTAAATCGGGCGCCCAAAATTACTCTCCAAAACTGAAGCCAACTTCGCGTTATTTCTGATATTTCACCAAACTAATATGTTTAAAAATAGCTTTAAACTAATACTAATAATTGTTTAGATTTGTTAGTTGAAGGTGATTGATAAAGTTCCTAAAAGGATTTGAAAAAGCTATCAAATCATATAAAAAACTGGAAGTACAAGAGAGAGAAAAGTAGAGCTCGGTCTAAAAGAATGTTACAGTAAAAATTGAGAAATATTTTCAATCTAAAAATGTGCGTAGAAAAGAAATGGAATCAGATGATCTGTAAAGCTCATGAAATAACCCAATTTTTTGTTACCTGAAAATGTGGACTGGGCTTTACTGGTGCTTTACATTCAGAATTATACTATTATCCACTCAAAATGCTTACTGAGGAAAGTAGTCAATATAATATACTGTTATGTTGTCTCAAATCAGTTAAGCTCCACAACGCTAAACGAATATAAACCATGAAGTAATAATTAAAGTATAACATTAATATAATCAGGTTGTTTAGGAATTGATGTAGATAAATATGTCTGAACACAAATATTTAGTATATGGTTGAATCGTATCTGTTCAAGGTTTTGAGTTTACTTGGAGCTTTGATCTTCCACTTATCAAAACCGCTGGAATGGAATTGTGTCCACACTTTGTTCTGAATGAATTGTTCTCATACTTCATTACATCAGCCTGTAACATATAGTTATGAACCCAAATATTTAAACGGGTTATGGATGATTGAAATATGGGGCATGTTAAAAATGCCTCTTTTTTTCTGATTTTAAGGCACCAGTAAAGTTCAGTCCACATTTTCAGCTAACAAAAATTTGGGTTATTTCATGAGCTTTACAGATCATCTGATTCCATTTCTTTTCTATCCACATTTTTAGGTTGAAAATATTTCTCAATTTTTACTGTAACCTTTTTTTTAGATCGAGCTCCACTTTTCTCTCTCTCGTACTTCCAGTTTTTTATATGATTTTCTTATGAAATAGTGTCCTTTTTTGGAGCTGACACTCTGACTTATTGCATTCTGAAATGAATACTAAATTATTAAAATTAACATCTTAGTAATTAAAGAAGAAAAATGTATATGCATACCTAGCTAAAGATTATTTGTTTAATTATTATTAATTTTAAGTAGTGTTAACAATTTAATATTAAATGCAGTTACTGGCTATTTTGATAAATGTGAATATCATGACTATTTTTATAGTCTTGCATAATTATTACAAAATATTAATGTGTATAACTTTATTGTATTCTCCTAACTAATGAAAATACTAATTTGCAATTTTTATAATTTCTGTAATTACTAACTGATAATTAAATTTTATTAATTAAAGTGTAAAAACCTAGATTATGTTAGTGATTTGAAGTTTAACTCTTCTCAAAACATAAAACTCTTGGTACCTATTCAGTATTTTAATGTTGGGAAAAAAAATATTAAGAAATCAGGATTTTTTTTCACCCTAATTTTTACTAATGTTTTACTAATTTATTCGTTCTTTCGTTATTTAAAATTACTGCACATTTGATTTTTTTTTTTTTTTTTTTCTTTTAAGCCTGTATCTAATGTTTATATACATTTTTAGTTGTATCCATCTTTTTTTTTTTTTTTTTTTTTTTTTTTTTTTTTTTTTTTTTTTTTTGGACTAAGTAATGAGCAGGATTTAATTTAATAATTCTATATTTAAATGCGTAAACTATTAATTTTCGTTTATTCAAAATAATCTAAATTAGGCCTGTCCAACCTTTTAGTAACCAGGAGCACACATTGGTTCTTGGCACTCAATGAAAGACGCCATTAAGTGACTGAAAACATCTAGCAATATTATTGCATAGTATTAGTATATGCACACTTCCTAACATAATACAAATGAATTGTACAGAAATGAACAAAAGACCCCTACAATTCTGTAGTTACACCTATTAAATTTGAAATTATACATTTCTTTTTTTTTTTTTCTTATGAGAAGTCTATTTCAAAAATGTTTGTAGGGTAAGGCGCCAGAAACTTTAATTGTGTCTACAATAACAATAATAACTAATAAATAAATATGAAAATCAGAAGTATTGAAAGGTTTCTTTTAGGATTTGAAAATACAGTTTGATTTATTTTGAAGGTAAGGATTATTTTTTATGAAAAATACAAAAACAGGCAAATATGATAGTGACTAAACCATATGAGTGGTTTCATAGGAATAGTCTGAAAGTGTTTTCATAGATGGAAATCATTCTGCACTGTTTATTAATGTTTCTAAGCAAAACTGTACACATTAACAATATATGGTTGCAAATCACATAGTTAGTTTGATCACTGTATTAACAATTATGTTTATGAAACCTACAGAGCACATTTATGGTGACTATCATAAATCTTGGGTTATTCCATTTTTGTCTGTTTTATCCAGAATCATCTTTAAATGAAGAAATATGACTGAGTATAGTAAATAAATTCAATAAATTTCTATTAATAATAAAATAAATGAATAAAATAGATTATCATTTTTTGTTCAGATGTTTCTTTCATATAATTTAATTTAAAGTTTTAATTTGAGGGCTTCACAAAAGAAACCATTTGTATATTGTTCTAATATTAATTTGTTTATCTTGTAAAGAAATTTTTTACTAACCACTTTTCTAAATTATGTCAATGATTAGGAGTGACATTTCTAACAAAATACTCATTTATCAAGAAAATTTTAGCATTATATAGAAAATATCTGAGAATTTTGAAGTAAAATATTTGTAACCAGCCTATTTTTTAGATTTATTTGTTAAATTTTATCAACAATAAAAAATTATTTTCAATTATACAGTAATTTTTCAGTAAAGTTTTCGTATAAGTACGAGACATGTTTTTTGAGTAAGTACCGTTTTGGAATTAAAAAAAGACATGCAAAGATATCACAATAATTTTATTTTTACATGAAAGCCTGTACCTCAATCTACTTTTCTACATAATTTCCGTGATTATTGAGGCTAACGTGGCACCAGTTTTTGAATACCCTCCTTATAAAATTCTGCCGCCTGACTTTTTAACCACTGTATCACAAATGTTTTGACTTCGTTATCGTCTTGAAGACGCTGACAACCCAGGTGTTTCTTCAAGTGCAGGAACAAATGGTAGTCGCTGGGTGCCAGATCAGGGCTGTATGGAGGATGATCTAGAGTTTCCCATTTGAAAGATTTGATGAGATCTTTGGTCCGATTAGACACATGTGGACGGGCATTGTCATGCAGCAAAACGATACCCTTACTCAACTCTCCACGTCTTTTGTTCTGGATTGCACGACGCAGATTGTTCAATGCCTCATAATAAGATGCTGCATTGATTGTCTCATTACGAAGCAGAAACTCCACTAGCAATACTCCTTTTTTGTCCCAAAAAACTGTGCACATGATTTTCCGGGCAGAAATTGTTTGCTTAAACTTCACTTTTTTGGGTGATGATGAATGTTGCCATTCCATGGATTGTTGTTTCGATTCTGGTGTGACGTAGGCCACCCATGTTTCATTATCAGTAACAATTTGGTCTAAAAAATCTTCACCTTCATTGTGGTACCGCTCAAGGAAAGTCAATGCACTGCCTAAATGTTGGGTTTTGTGCAAATCCGTCAGCATTTTTGGAACCCAACGTGAACACAATTTCTGGTAATTCAGGTTCTCGGTCACAATGCGATACAAAACACTATGAGAATATTGAGGAAAGCAGTCGCACAATGATGAAATTGTAAAGCATCTGTTTTCGCTCACCTTTTCGTCCACTTTCTGCACCAAATCTTCATTAACGACCGAAGGACACCCACTCCGTTCTTCATCATGCACATTTGTGCGGCCATCTTTAAATGCTCTGACCCATTTCCTTACCATTCCATCACTCATAATGTTTTGTCCGTAAACTTCACAGATCTCAAGATGAATATCGATCGGTTTTACGCCTTTAGCACGAAGAAATCGCATAACAGCCCGTACTTCACAATCAGCGGGACTCACGATTGTCGGTGACATCTTAAACACTCAGTAAACAATGTATACAATGAAGAATCAGACTGTAATGGTGTCAGTGTGTAGACAAGAGATGTAGGTAACCAGCGCGAACACCGACCGTAGCGCTGCGGCGGCAGAATCGCAAAGCGGTACTTACTTAAAAAACATGCCTCATAACATACTTGCCAAAATGTCAATCATGTGTTTAACCCTTTCTGGCACAGTGTGCCCAGTTTGGGATACCTAATTTTAATTCCAAATTTGCAAACGGCATCAATAATATTTCAATAAAATTTAATAAAGGCATTTTTAAATTCTAGTGATAGTCAATAATTTCTCATTTTACTAACAGAATTTGTTCGTACGAGAACGGGTTAAAGCCGACTGTTTTTTCTGGGAGTAGATAATTATATGGTTAAAATGTAAATGTATGTTTAAGAAATTACTGACTCTACTTTTATTTATTTCTTTATTTTTGAGGTGGTGTAGTTTTAGTCATTTCTAAAAAAATAATAATTAAACATAGTCTTTTCAACAAGTTATCATGAAAATGATAACTTATTTAAGTCATTGGTATGAATTCCTGATATTTTATTTTAATTACATTTCTATTTTATAAATGATCATAGTACTTTTAATAGTGATTCTAAGTTATGTTAAATTTATTATCATTTTTAATTAACTAGGATTATGAAAAACATAGAAGAGAGCAGAGTGAATCTGAAAGAATTTTGTCATCTTTAGTATGGTTATGCACCAGTACACACACAACTAGTAAAGTCACAATCATAGATGCCAACAATCCTGCTGAAATTATTAACTCTTTTCAAGTATGCAGCTCTCACCTTTTATGCATTGCCAGTATTCCAGGTATTCTTTTTCTTTCTTTCTTTCTTTTTAAGGCATTTTAACATTAATTTATGTATTTTAATTTAATACTAAAGTATAGGACTGCCATTTGCTTCTATTTTCAGCTCCAGGAGACTATGGCAACTTGGGCTGATAAGCTACTATTTCTGTCAAATAGGCAATTTTTTTATGAAATAGAAGACTTCTTGAAATTTTTATTCTAGTTTTTCTAAATAAATTTTGCAATATCTTTCTGAAATATGGAACAACTATAGAAAAAATATTTAAAATAAAATAAAATAAATTGACTTTCCAGTACAATTTTTCCAGATGTTTGAAACTTATACCAAACAGCCCATTTCTTGACTAATAGTCAATTTCATTGATTTTACCATTAACTCTTCAAAATATTACCATTGTGTTTCCTGATGGGAAATCATGAGTAAAAAGAATAACTTCTGATATTGTGTTTTTACAATGCACATCTAAAAAAATGATATTTCTGAATATCCCTTTAGAAAATTTGAAAGCCCAATTTTCTAATTTATTAGTTCATTGGGAACTTGAAATCTATGAAAACAATAAATTTTACAGAATGACTCAACATGTAAATGTCGAATAGAAAAAAGTTTTTTAATGGACACTCTTCCTGTTTCTTCCCCTCACCTCCGTTTTTTCCCATGCAAGGTGGATGAGTGGGCCAAATTCTCCAAAAGTTTTTCCCATCTATTTTAAATATGAATATTTACAGCATTCTATAAGTCAGTTATCTTTAAAAAATAGTCTGTTGAACTCACTAAGACCGATTTTCAAAATCAGTGTTTGAATTGGTCTATCACTAGATAATGAAATCTATCATTGCTAAACATTGAATTGGCCTCTCACCAGATAATGAAATCTATCATTGCTAAACATTGAAAATTTTACAATTTTATGGGCCTGAAGGATAAAGTAAATTTAGAGCATAACCCTCTGCCCCTTCTTTCTCTTCCTTTTAACATACTAAAGACCTTAATAGTAAATTGATCCTTTCCTAAAACAGAAAACTACAATATTCTACATATTTTATGATTTTTGTGAAGAAAAAGATATTTTTTCCTGTTTTATATTATGTACAAGAATCATAAAAAGATTACTACAAAAAAAAAAGGCATAATTAATGCTATTTATTATTATCAGTTCAATCTTAAAATATAGAGTTTTATTAATGAAAGATGTTGTGCCATTAAAAAGTTCGTTATATGCGTTGTGTCGTTAATTAAGTTTGTTAGCCGTGATCGACAGTGGAAATTTAACATAATGTAAGTTAATAAAATAAACTTGCTAAATTCGCAGCGTGCGATCATAAAACTAAAAATACAGAATAAAATTTAAGGAAAACTCGCTGCTTAAATCAGGGATGCCACTTTTCCGCCGAAAGGCGGATTTCCGCTAATTTTTCAAAATTCTTGATTTTCGTTAAGCGATCACGAAATAAAATAGTGATTTTCGTCCAACGATCGCGAAAAAAATAGCGGTTTTCGTCGAACGATCCCGAAATAAAACGGGAATTTTCGTCAAACGATTGCGAAATTACACAGCAATTTTTGTCAAGCGATCGAGAAATACAACAGCTTTTTTCGTCAAGTGATCGCGAAATATAGCAGCGATTTTCGTTAAAAGATCGTGAAATATAACAGCTATTTTCATTAAAAGATTGCGAAATATAACGGTGATTTTTGTCAAAAGATCGCAAAATAAAACGGTTATTTTCATCAAACGATTGCGAAACACAACAACTTTTTTTCGTCAAGTGATCGCGAAATATAGAAGCAATTTTCGTTAAAAGATCGTGAAATATAACAGCGATTTTCGTTAAACGATCGCGAAATATAACTGTGATTTTTGTCAAAAGATCGCAAAATAAAACGGCTATTTTCATCAAACGGTCGCGATATAAAACAGCAATTTTTATCAAACGATCTCGAAATAAAACAGTGATTTTTGTGAAACGATCGCAATGTGAAACGGTGATTTTTGTCAAACCAAAACGTCACTTTCAAAACGAAACGGTGATTCTCGTCAAACGATTGCGATGTAAAACGATGATTTTCGTCGAACGATCATGATGTAAAAAAACGGCAATTTTCGACAAACGATCGCGATGTAAAACGGCATTTTTCGACAAATGATCACGAAGTAAAACGGCGATTTTCATCAAACGATCATGAAATAAAACGGCGAGTTTCGTCAAACAATCGCGATGTAAAACGACGATTTTCGTCAAACTATCGCGAAATAAAACGGCATTTTCTGACAAATGATCATGAAATAAAACAGCTATTTTTGTCAAATGAAAAAAAAAAAATCGCGAAAAAACAAACAAACAAAATTTAAAAAAAAACTTGCAAATGTTTGCTATTTACTCCTGGAATAATCATCGAATCTATTGCTGGGTTACTTAAATTGATTTAAAATGATGTGATACATAAAATTCCTCACTGAATTTGTTGCTGAATTAAATTAATTCATGTAAAATACTGTAAACTAAAGAAAAATCATTTTTATTTACTCTTATAAATTAAAAGTTTACAAAAAAAAAAAAAAAAAAGAGCTGCAATTCTTCTTTAATTTATTATGAACAATACAGTTTACAAAATTCATGCATAAATGTTGTGAAAAATGTCGTAAATTTTACTTTACGCATAATTTCCTCTTTTTAGCTATTTTCTAAGTGGCATCCCTGTTAAATGAAGAAAAGAATAAAAAAGATACGATAAACTAAACACGGTGAGATTCATCTCACATTACCCCCAAAGACCGAACAAAATTTTGTAAGACCAGGGATGTAAAAGGTGAAACAAAGAAGATCTTTTACAGAAAATGGGATGACAAAATTTTGAAATGCCAACAAGGAAAAAAAATCAATTTAAAGCCAATTTAAAAGGATTTCCATAGTTAAGATCAATGTTTAAGTGCTGCTAAAAAAGAAGGACTGGCGACCAAAGGTAAGAGAGAGAAAGAACATACATTGCATAGAGTACATTCATAGGTCAAAAAGTATACAATGTATTAAGTATACAATAAAATGCCGAAAATACAGTAATGGCAAAATTTTCATATGATCTTTAAAAAATTTATCATATTTGACAAATAATAAATGTTAACACATTTTAAGTTAACCAACAAAAGTGAGATCATTGACTAGTCATAATTTAAATATGTATGGTACCAAATAACAGAATTAAACTTCTGAAGAAGTTGCAATTACAGGAGCAACAAAAAGTCAAAAAATCTTGTGGGTTTTACTTTTGCCTAGGACTTTATAAATTTATATATTATATAAAATAGAGTATTTTCTATAACTCTAATATTAACTTTAACTGGCCATATATTAATTCATATTTCATAAAAATAATGACATCATTTGTGTACACATTAAAATTCAATCAATTAAAATAAACAACCAATTGCATGCGACATAAATTGAGCAATTGAGTCGTGCACAACTCAATCACACAAAGTACCTCGCAGGAAAAAGTCAAAAGATATGTCAATCAAAAGATATGTCATGACAAAGGTTTAAAGCATATCAATAGTCATACTTATTTATTAGGCCTATACACTAATAAGAATTCTTAAACTATAAACTTTACATATACCATGGTTTTCTTTGAAAATGAGGGAATGGTGATCACCAAAAAATAATAAACTACTTTCATATACATAAAAGTAATAATTTGACACAATCCAGAAATATATATATATATGTTTAATTACCATACCATGTACCAGGAATTAAATAAAAATGATTTCTAGAATCATTATGGGGAAAATGGGAAGAATTGTGTACTATACAAATAAATCTATTGAGATTCGATAACGGGCTTACAATGATGTTGATAACACAAAAAATTATATACATGTAAATATCAAGCTCACAACCACATCAATGATTACCCCATAAACCACCAACATATCTGCAAACACAAATAGATACACATATACATTAATAAACAACATATTATCTATTTTTCAAGTTTTTTTAACTCTGATCACATAACGCAAAAGTTTTTGGCTGTATAAACTCTAGCAATTTGACAAAATTAAATGCAACATAGTTTGGTGCTAAATAACTTCATTTTCTAATTATCTCTGTTACATTTGTAACCATATCGTTGCAAACACTTGTTACATTTGTAACCATATCGTTGCAAACACTACTAATGTTTGATGTCAATCTTTAATATAGACACAACTACTGCAGATTAGAAAAAGATTATTGGATATAAAATGGAGGGTTTTTTTTCTGACAGAATCTATCATTGAGATTGTTTTCTAGGTTAACGATTACATGATTGATACCGGTCTATATAATGAAAAGGCAGTAAAACTGACATTCTGTTTAATTTATTTTTCCAAAGAATTCAGCTTAAAAAACTCACATTTTTTATGCTTCATTTTCCTTTTAAATATGGGAGTTAAACACTATTCGATGTGTGTGAATAATTTATTACACTTTTGAGTGTACTTACTCTTCTGGAATTTAACGGTAGTAAACTGTTGTAGACCTGCTATGAGTAGATGTATATTACAAAATGTAACACAATATAGGGTGAGATTGTATTCATGCTCTGAGAATCATGCATATTGAGAAGTTGAGAAGTCTGGAGTTCAAGAACTGAAAAATGAAAATGAATCATCCAAAAATTATTTCAATTCAGTGTTCAATTTCTGCAGTCATTTTTCTTAATTTTAGTGATATGGTGACCAGAGAGTATTTTAATTTCTGTTGTCATAACTGTCTCATTTCTGTACCAAACTCTACTATAAACTAGTATAAATGTCCATCCTAGGACGGTAGGAAAAATTATGTTTTGTACTTGCAAATTTGAAAAAAAAAATAAGAATAAAAAAAAAATAAAAAAAAAATATTTTGATAATATGGGAATGTTTGTATGAGCAAAGTTCGGCTAGTTTGTGTTTTGTTCTAATATACACATTATTGGCATGTACAATAATTCTGGATAAATCATGCTTTCTGGATTATATACCATAAAAAATTAAGGTTTCTTAATAAAAGAAATATTTAACAAATATGCTATAAAACTGCACAATTAAAAATGTTTGCTGCAACTATTGGAATTTCAGCTACCTATTATGTTAGAAACTGGAGGTAACCTAGCAAACCAACATCAAACGGTATAATGCTCATAATCTTAAGGTGTTAAGTTGTGTCTTTATTGGTTTTATCAAGGGATTTTTTTTCTTTGTCTTTTTAAACGTATTTAAAGAATAATTAATACAAAGATCAGTTGATCTTTATTATCAGTTATTTTGTAAATTTTAATTGTAAATTAGATAATTAAATTACATTTTTAATTACAATTAAGTTAAGGTAAAATTACAATTATAGTTAAGGTAAATAAAATTTTATTTGATTATGGTAAATAAATATAAATTTATTTTTTATAAAGTAAAATAAATGTTATTTTAAATAAATTTCATGGTACTACTAGATTATCCCGTCAACCAAAAAATTATCGCCAAACTATAAGATTAAATGCCAATAATGGATGATCGTGAATGTCACATTCAATGACATTAAATACGATTCATATGTTTAAAATGTCTTTAAGTGATTTTTATTTCGACTTTTTATTAATGTTTTATTAATATTCTACTAATTATTTGTTTTTTCGTTATTTAAAATAAAAAATATGCTAATATGTATAATTTGGCTATTAGTTTGGCAATTTGTATAATTTGGTGAAATTGGTCGACGGGATAACAGAGTAGTACCAATTTCATAAATCATTTCATCATTTTAAAATCCATACATTGAGAAAAAATGAAATTACTTTTTCCCCAACCCAATATATGGAAATTCAATTCATTTACTATTTAAATATGATTTGTAACAAACTGTGCTTTATGTTTAAATAATAAACCACTGTTCAATTTTAATATCTTGGATCTTTTTATAACAAGAATTATTTTATAATTAAGATAAATATTCAATGTACTTCTTTGAATATAATTTCTTTAATCCACCCACAGTTATTCAAAACATTTTCCTTGTAGCCTTTGCTGTCTATGATGTTGAACTTTTCTGTCATGGCACTAAATAAATATTAACCTTTTGTGACTAAATTCAAATATCCAAAATAAGTTTTTCATAAAACATTTTTTGAATGATTTGACATTTAGAATTGCAATCTTGAAAAATACCATGAATAATCATTTGACATTTATTGTCCTAAAATATCAAATTTCTAAAGGAAAAAAAAGGACAGTGAAAGTAACAGGGAAAAGGACCTATTTACCAGGTTTTAAATTCTGCTGAAAATACAGATTTTAAAATGCACAATAGAGTTACAAAAAATTGCATAGCACTAAAAAATTTAATAATCATCACATTTAACAGGTCTTTACTTCAGAAAAATCTGTGTTATAATTCACAGTTTTTTAAATGATTCCACCTAAATATTGATAAAATTTTTTAGGCATTTTTTTTTATATAAAATTTAATTGTTTCAAATAAACTTTATTATTATTCCCCATTTTCCTCTAAGGTTCTAGATATTCCGATTCAACTGTCTTAAGAGCCATTAAAAATATTCTTGTTGTATAGTTTAATTAAAAGTAAGCATGTACTTATTCAGCAGAGTATTCAGTAAAAAATTTTAAATGGATAAATATGATTTTAATATTCAATCTTTTGTTAAATTTTGATTATAGAAGCCCAGACAAATAAAGGAATTTCTTAGTTTCATGTTGACTGCTGATGTAAAGTTTAAAAAAGTGTATATCTTTTTTAATTTAATAATATGTAACACTTAAATTACAATTAAAAAAAAATTATGTTAAAATTGTTCTTAAAAAAAAAAAAAAAAAAAAAAAAAAAAAAAAAAAAAAAATGTTTGGTTTAAAACTATGCTTAAAGCCAGTTGGTTTAACCCATGCCAACCTCGCTTTTCTGTAAACAGTGAACTTTTTAAAGTTTATAATATGTAATTTATGATTGGAACAAGGTGGAATATTGCATTTCGTTTTATGATTTTATTTAAAAAAAAATGTGTATATTAATAAAATAATAAGTATATACAGTTAACTTGCAGTATTTATTTATTTATTTTATTCTATTTTAAATAGAAAAGGTCAAAATATTTTAATAGAAACTGCCAGTCTAGATTATTTTCATATAGTATCGATTATTGTTTGTTTCATTATTGCTTTTTTGTTCTATCACTTACACTGCAGTTGCTTTTGCTATTGCATTGATTGCTTTATAACCATTTTTATTTAGGCTGTAAACCAACAGACTATCAAGTTGACGAAGATTTCCAAAAACTTGGTAGAAAAGAAACTTTTGGAAGCTCTAGTGAATCTGATTCAGGAAAAGTTGGAGATCTGTTGTATATTAGTGTTTCGTCTGAATCAGGTTTTGATTCGTCTGCTTCTACTCCTGTAAATAATGGTAAATTATGCATTTTGAGTGATTTTTACTTCACATGCCTCCCATCACTCTTATATTTCTTTTTTTTCATCATTTTTAGAATTTCCATTTTCTCCTATATTTTCAGTTGTGCGTCCTGTATTTCCAATATTTTTTATATTGATAAACATTGAATCTGCAACAGTTTTATTTTTTCACTGATCTCTGTTGTTGAATTTGAAACAGCACATGTTTTGAAAAGCAGTGAAAAAAATGATTAAGTTTTTCAAGAATGTTCTTTAGATCCCACCATTTTCAGAACATCTGGCTTACTTAAAGAACAAAGCTTAGAATACAAAGATACATCATAAACAATGAAACATATTGCTCTTTTCTTTTCATTAAGTCATCAGCCATAAGATAGAATTCTGAACAGGGTTGGCAGGTATTTACTGCTTTAAAGTTTTTACAAGTATTTACCATGTTTTTTTATTGTCTTTGATAAATCACGTTGTTGCCTTTTTTCTCAAAAACTTCCTTTTTTTTTCACTATTTCCCCTATTTCTATAAAAATACATTTTCCCATTTTTCTTCTTTTTTGTCTCAAAAATTTATATTTTAAACAAGTACAAGTGAACTCAAAAGTTTTAATTGTTTTTAATGGTATGATAAAATGCATATGCTTATTTTGGAGGACTAATATTTCTCTGAGATTCATGGGTGCAAGTTTTCCATCCACAAGACAAAATTCAGTCTTTTAAAAGTTCCCCAGGACAGAAGCGGGACAGAAAAATCTCCGACGACGAAAAATGATCGTGAAAATGCCGTGTTTTTTGTCAAAAGATCGCAAAAAAGTCCTAAATGTTGTATTTGAAGAATATGATTCGGCACAAAAGTATTGCATAAAATCTTCCTTGGCATTGACATTAATTAATAAAGCAGGGATGAGATTCTTCAGACTTACTCTGAATTTCAGATTTTTCTTCAATTTTTAAAGAAATTTCACCAATTAAATTTTTGGAAAATTTTTATATTTTTTTCTTACTTTTTACTTTTACTTTTGCTTTTGTATTTTAATGTAATAGTCCATTATTTTATGTAATATATAAATTTTAATAGCAATTATAATATTTATTCCACTTGAAATTCATAAGTATTATTGCTCAAATGTCGTTCGCACAGTTTTCAGATTTTTTACTTTTTTGTCAATCTCATCCCTGATAAAGACATTGCACCCAGGATAGTAATGCTTGGAAGTGAATCTAATTACATGCAGTATGCCAAGATGCAAAAGGATTCTGTCGAAATACTGGTGCTTAGTTCTTTTAGCATAGAAAAAAACATATCTTTAAGAGGTGAGAAATGATCTGCAGATGGAAATTAAGTGTTAAAATTCATGTTTTTTAAAACTTTTATTGTGCTGATGAAGAGATGATAATTGCAGTTTTAAGAGGACATTTTTTATTAATTGATATCTACCTGATGGGCACTCCAAAACAAAACCCTTTTGAAAAGGGTAATATTAATGCTTTTCAGAACAGATAGCAACATTTAAAATATAAAATTATGAAATTTAAGAATAACTCATTCGTTTTTGCTTATTTTGAATGGTTAATCTTTTAGCACTTTAAGATAAAACACCAATATTAGATAAAACATCTCCATTTCTTCACTGCGGATTCAGTCAACTTTATCCTGCTATGCTACTGACTGCATTTTTTTTTTTATTATTATTAATATCACAACTTATCATCAGAAAATGAAAAATTAGGGTCTGTCTTAACCCTTTCGGGTTTGGTGTACTACTAATAGTACATCCTCTTTCAACTAACATATTTTTCTAGTATTTAGTAATTGTTTTCAAAGAAATTTATATTCTATTTTAAAGACTTCTATTGAAAGTGTGCATTTAATTTTTTCGCTAAAAGATAGCTCTACAAGTCCAGAAACACTCATTCAAGGTGGATGAAACTTCGAATCCACATCGAGTTGGTAATTCTTTTGAATTTGCTCTCATTATAGATATCACAGATAAACAAAATTATTATCTGAAATTATTTCCATAAAATAAGTTATTGAAGCTAATGTTTAATGCAATTTTTGTAATCAAAAGCATTCAAAAGTTGTGATTTATCAATCGTTGAATATGTGTACTATTAGTAGTACAATGGTCTTTAAAGGCATTATTATATCACTAATAGGCACATTGTGTTTATTAATTTTTTGAAATAAAATTTGTAGTAACTAAGATTGAATATTTTTTTGTCTTATAGCAATATTTCTCATTCCCTTTGTCATATAATATTATTATGTAATGTTATTAACCTATAATTTGTTAAAAAAAAAAAAAAAAAAAAAAAAAAAAAATCTACATTTATTAGATTTTATTTTGTTAGTTGCTGAAGCGCTGGCTTTCAGAAACCAAACTACAAACTCCTTGAAACGTAATTATCCAGTAATTCACCAACCGTTGACCATTCCATCCAAAAAAAGTTAAAGCCATCACTTTGCTTAATTGAGAAAGTAAGATATGATAATACTGGCTATATGACAGATATACGCGAAGGTGCAAATTCAGAGAATGTAACTTTAGAACAACATCTACTTATGCTTAAATGGTGACAGGAATTGTTTCAAAATTTTTCATACCAAACTAGCAAAAGCCATGCTTTGTTTGGATTCGCAAAGCATTATTTTATAAAACAGATATTTGAAAGTAACAATATTTTTTTTTTATTATTATTTTTGCATCTTTATTAAACAAAAACGTTATTTTATGTTTGTGCGCATTTTAATTTTTTATTTATGATGTAAAACTGGCATAATAAGATATTTTCGAAGCAAACTTTTACAAATTTTTTTTAAATTTTCAACTAAAAGCTCTTTTAAAGATGTTTTTACAATTTCAAGTAGCCACTGGTGTTTTTTAATTGTTTAAAATATGCATGTTTCCAATCTTTGTAATCAACATCCGATAATCTTTGATAGCTATTTTAGAATAATATATTTGAAGAAAGTTACTTCTTCAAAATCCTATTTTCTGGAAAAAACATTTGAAATCTGCTTTCGTTGATACTATGAATTTTTAACTGTAAAACATTTTATTTTAATTTCTTTGTTTTTATACATGTCAGCGTATGAGAATTGCTGTAATTCTCTCTGCGTGGGAGAACTTTTTACTTTCTGCGAATGGCAACTCAATTAATGGAATTACCTTTTAACGAAGCGCTCTCTCATTCTCGCAGTGACGTTTTCACGAATAATTATTGTTGTGTTTGCGAACTTATTAAAATCTTATTTTTCTATAAAATCCTTCTGATTAATGAGTCGATATTATTTAGCCACAATACGACCTTCGCAAAAATATTTATAAAGAGCTTGAACCAACAACTTCACGCAGATCTTTTAATTTTTCATTTATATAACAAATTTAAGAATTAATTTTATTTGTTTACAATTATTTTGTTGCCAGTTTACAAAAAAAAAAAAAATCCATAATACAATTCTTTTAAAATGTTTAAGTGTCATCTGTGCAAACGATTTTGCGGGATAATGAAAACATGTTTTATTTAATAAATTAATCATGATTCTATCTATAATTATTTACTCCATGATTTCAACTTTTTTTTCTGAAAATATACGCGTTTCATTTTTTATTTATTTGCTAAAATGCGTCCGTATTGGAAATGCATGTAAAATAAATTAATTAAAATAATAATTTTTTTAACGTTTTACTGTAAAAAAAAATTATATTCTGCAAATCTACAGATCATAATTTATTTTTGTGTTTAATTTGAAGTTAAAATATTGAATAGTTTTTTTGTAAAGCGTACGACAAATTGTAATTTGAGTGGACTAGTAGAGGATTCGCTTCGCTCATCCTAATAAGAGAAGTCAGCAGAATATACCAACAAATAAGTTTTATTTTTATTATTTTGCAATTTTTACAGGGTTTTTTCTCTTTAGAAGTGTAAATTGGGTGTCAACTATTGCGAATTATATAATGCTAATTAAATATTTTTAAGTACATATTTTGCATTTTCAATATATCTTTTAAAATTTCGATTTGAAATAGCACTACATTTATTTTTTTGAGCGTATTGTACTAGTCATAGGAAACTCGTAAATGGCAGCTTGTTCCTCAAAAGACCACTGTACCATTAATAGTACATAATGTAATTCTTTAAATAATTATAATATTTTAATAAAACTTAATTTTTGCCTTTCAGAGCAGTACTTTTTCATGCTTAAATCCAAAAAAGAAAAAAAAATGGAACTAAAAAAAATTTTAGACTTGAAAGGGTTAAACTATCCTCATCCAAATTTTTAGATTTTTACTTATGGTATATTTTCTTAGCTTTGCACACAGACAATAACTTTCTTTTATTATTAAAGGAGATTAGGGAGGGATAAGCAAGTTTTAAGAAAAATAGTTTTATAAATTATGTTTCACTAGTACAAAATTTACATTTTCAGAATAACATCTTGAAACTTTTAACCTATTTTTAGGTGCGTTCGTAATTATGTAAATATGTAGCACCTATAGTTGTCGTTCAGTCTGTCTGTCTGCATATAACAACGCAAAAACTACCCAATGGAATCATTTGAAATTTAAAATATATAATTATTACATAATTTTGCCGAGTCATTTCAAATTTAATAAAAATCGGATGGATAGATCAATTACAGGGACAATCAAAAGTATTCCGTTACATTACGGTCAATGGGGAAAAAAGTTTCAAATGCATTTTAATGGTGTTACACTCATTCAAACATAATAAAATTGATATGCATCTATGAAATATATGCTATAATATACAATTTGCACAATCTGTGTTACAAAGAACATTTATTATTGATTTACAAGGCTGCACAAAAGTATTCCATTACATAAAGTTATAGGGAGAATATTGTTTGGTGAGCGTTTTAATTGTAATTAACTATTTAACATTTTATGAGATTCATATACATTGCTGAGGAATATTACAAGATATTTCCTTTATAAGATAAAGCAGATAGTATTTACAGGGACACACAAAGATCTGGGGTACTATAGTGTATCCGAAGTGCTATCTTCTATAACAGCAAGATCTGAATATTTTTAAAACTTCGCTATTGTACGAACGCACCTCATTTGCTATGTTTCATGTGCAATTTCCAATTTGTTTAAATATTAATTTGATGATAATAATTAAAATTTTAGATTAATAAATGAATTAAAGTTACAAAAAAAAAAAAAAAAAAAAAAAAAAAAAACTATCCTTACATGTTTTTAAATTGAAAATTCATATTTAATTTTCAAAAATATGATTAAAAGGTGACAAAGACAGTGTGACATTCACCTTACTAAGGTTTACTGTAAATCACAACATCTATATATTTAAAAGACCAGGCTGTTTTTTTAGTCATCAGCCCTGAGCTATCCACTTGACCGATTTTGATTTTTTTTTTTTTTTTTTTTTTTTTTTTTTTTTTTTGTAAGCTGTTTACATGTACAGGGATTGGACAAAAATATGGAAACACCTTTTGAAATGCATGTTTGAAAAGAAAGATTGATTATAATGAACTATGTTGATGGCACTGGAGTTTTCGCCTACTGACGCCACCTATACAACTTCGTAAAATCGCTGCACCGTTCAGTCGTTGTTGGAACACTGTTATGTGAGATTATCATTGCATTATGTCAGAGTTAATAGACTTCGAACGTGGACAAATTGTTGCCGCGCATATGGTGGGTGCTTCCGTAAGCAAGTTAGCCGAGGTTTTTAGTGTTTCAAGAGGTACTGTGTCGAAGATTTATAACGCATATTTGAAATGAGGAAAAAACATCATCCGCTAAATCACAGCATGGACGAAAGTGTGTGCTGAGATCGTGACAGACGATCATTAAGGAGGATTATCGCGAAAAATAAGCAGACAACAGCTACAAAAGTTACTGCTGAAATGAATGTCGTGTTACCAAATCCTGTGAGTACCAAAACAATTAGAAAGGAGCTTCATAAATAGGGAATTGCTGGCCGTGTTGCAATTGAAAAGCTATCCATCAGTAATGCTAATGCTTGTAACAGGAAAAAGTGGTGTTTAAGTCACAAAGCCTGGACTATAGAGCAGTGGAAGAGCGTAATATGGTCTGATGAGTCTTCTTTTACATTGTCTCCCATAGTCCGGGAGCCGACCGTCGATTTACCTATGTATCGAGTAAAATGACCGGACATACATCAAAATGTAGGTCTCAATGTGCACATTAAGAATATCACTGTCTGCCAGGTCCTATCCTGCCGGAACGCAAGGCAGCCGCACATTTATGACGTCAATTTTGTGTTTACCTATGTATCGAGTACAAGGACCAGACATACAACAAAACGTAGATCTCAATGTGCACATTAAGAATATAACTGGCTGCCACATACATCAAAATGTAGGTTTCAATGTGCACATTAAGAATATCACTCGCTGCCAGGTCCTATCCTGCCGGAACCCGGTTGCAGCCGCACTTTTATGCCGTCAATTTTGAGTGTTTACCTATGTATCGAGTACAAGGACCAGACATACATCAAAACGTAGGTCTCAATGTGCACATTAAGAATATAACTGGCTGCCACATACATCAAAATGTAGGTTTCAATGTGCACATTAAGAATATCACTGGCTGCCAGGTCCTATCCTGCCGGAACCCGGTGGCAGCCACACTTTTATGACGTCAATTTTGAGTGTCTGCCTATGTATCGAGAACAAGGACCCAACATACTACATCAAAATGTAGGTCTCAATGTGCACATTAAGACTATCACTGGCTGTCAGGTCCTATCCTGCCGGAACCCGGTGGCAGCCACACTTTTATGACGTCAATTTTGAGTGTCTGCCTATGTATCGAGTACAAGCAGAGCCCACTAATTTCGGGGGCCCACAAATTATGTGGCTGATTTTTTCCCTTAATCAAATACTTTTCAAATAAAATAATATTGTTTTATACAATATGAAATGTAAAATTTAAATATTCTACATGACTCAATGGAATTTTTAAAAGCTTTTAACCTAGGCACTTTTCACCCAAACAACTTTGTCAGCTCGTAAAATAAATCTTCTTTTTTTGTGAAAGTGTCGCTGAAAATGTGTAGGTAGGGGGCCCAATTTTTTAACAGGCCCTGGGCCCAACTTCAGCTTGATCGAGTTCTGAGTACAAGGACCCGACATACATCAAAATGTAGGTCTCAATGTGCACATTAAGAATATCACTGGCAGCCAGGTCCTATCCTTCCGGAACCCGGTGGCAGCCTCACTTTTTTGACGTCAATTTTGAGTGTTTGCCTATTTATTGAGTACAAGGACCGGACATACATCAAAATGTAGGTTTCAATGTGCATATTAATAATATCACTGTCTGCCATGTCCGATACATAGGTAAACACTCAAAATTTACGAAAAAAAATAAATCTGCTACCTGGTTCCGGCAGAATTGGACATGGCAGATCATGATATTATTAATGTGCACTTTTAAACCTTCATATTTATTTATATATGGTCTTTAAATTCGATACATAGGTAGACATTCAAAATTGATGTCATAAAAGTGTTGCTGCCACCTGATTACGGTAAAATTGGACAAAGTAGACCCTTAAGTTTTTAATATGCATTTTCAAACCTACATTTTGATGTATGTCTTGGCCTTGTACTCGATACATAGGTAAACACTCAAAATTGACGTCATAAAAGTGCGGCTGCCACCGGGTTCTGACAGGATAGGACCTGGCAGCCAGTGATATTCTTAATGTGCACATTGAGACCTACATTTTGATGTATGTCTTGGCCTTGTACTCGATACATAGGTAAACACTCAAAATTCTTGTTATAAATGTGCGGCTGCCACCGGGTTCCGGCAGGATAGGACCTGGCAGCCAGTGATATTCTTAATGTGCACATTGAGACCTACATTTTGATGTATGTCTTGGCCTTGTACTCAATACATAGGTAAGCACACAAAGTTGACGTCATAAATGCGCGGCTGCCACCGGGTTCCGGCAGGATAGGACCTGGCTGCCAGTGATATTCTTAATGCGCACATTGAGACCTACATTTTGATGTATGTCGGGTCCTTGTACTCGATACATAGGCAGACACTCAAAATTGACGTCATAAAAGTGTGGCTGCCACCGGGTTCCGACAGGATAGGACCTGGCAGCCAGTGATATTCTTAATGTGCACATTGAAACCTACATTTTGATGTATGTCTGGTCCTTTTACTCGATACATAGGTAAACACTCAAACTTGACGTCATAAAAGTGCGGCTGCCTTGCGTTCCGGCAGGATTGGACCTGGCAGACAGTGATATTCTTAATGTGCACATTGAGACCTACATTTTGATGTATGTCCGGTCCTTTTACTCGATACATAGATAAATCGACGGTCGGCTCCCAGACTACCACTTCTGGCCGAGTTTACATCTGGAGAAGGCCATCTCAAGCCTATAATACAGACTGCTTGTTGCTAAGATTGAAACATGGAGGGGGTTCGGTGATGGTTTGGGCAGCCATGTCATTGTTCTCTTCTGGCTCCATGATAACTCTGTAAGGGCGTATTACTGCTCAGACTTATGTGAAAATTTTGGGCGATCAAGTCCATCCAATGATACAAGCTTTGTTCCCCAATGATCATGGTATCTTCCAAGACGACAACTGTAGCGGCCGTGGATCTTCGGACGCACTATCATTTCGTTTTTACCGGCGATCGGCGCTTCGCCGATGAGAGAAAAAAAACTCACATCCACACAGGTGAATCACAGAACAAGAACTAAACTTTATTTACAGAAAAAAATATGTACAGTATATAAGAGAAATTCTCATTGGTTGAGAACGAACATTCCAGGAGCTCTCATTGGACTCCTCATAAGGCGTGCACCGTAACGTCACATGACGTCATGCTCCGAACTTTACGTTCGGCTGCAATGAAGAACCAGGGGAGGAATGTTTCGAGGGAAAAAGCAACTTTACGGCCGTTTACCGAGCCGCGATTAAAAACCCCACAATTCTCCCCCTTTCCCTCGAATCATCCTCGAAAAAAATATTTAAGCATATGACACATAAAATTATACACAAGAAAATAAAATACTACAATAATATTCAAGCTTATCAAAAGACACTACCTTAGTTAATATGTCAGCAACATTTTGTTTTCCAGATACATGGTTCAAAACAAACAAATCTTTCATTAAATAGTCCTTAACAAAAAAATATCTTGTATCGATATGCTTTGTACGCTTATTTTCTACATTTTTTCTTGAAAAATAAATAGCACTTTGGCTGTCACAATATATTACAGGTTTCAAAATGTTTAAATTCAATTTACACTCATTCATAATACGCGAGAGCCAAAGAATTTCCTTAACCAATTCTGATAGAGCAATGAATTCCGATTCCATGGTTGACAATGCCGCAGATTGTTGCTTAGAGGACAACCATGAAATCGGAACATTTCCCATCATAACTACAAAACCGTTAACAGATTTTCTATCATCTCTATCAGCAGCCCAACTCGCATCACTATATCCAGTAATGAAACAGTCTTTTGCATTAGACAAATTTATACAATAATTCGATGTATTTACTACATATTGAAATATTTGACAAAGTAATTTCCAGTGAGTTTCAGAAGGTGCATTACAGTATTTTGACAACATTGTAACAGAGAACATAATATCTGGTCTTGTTCTGGATGCTAAAAATAATAAACTTCCTATTAAGGATCTATAAGGAACATCATTTACAATACAACTTGGATCATGCACTTTTTCAACAATAATACTTGTACTCATTGGTAATTTACATTTTGTTTTAGGAATGTTTTTAAAAGTACCACACATTTTCTTAATATAGCTCATTTGATGCATTAACAAACATCCATTTTTCATTTCAAATTCTACACCAAGAAATTTCGAAATAGGACCTAGATTCTTAATATCAAACTTTTCATTTAACATTTTAAACACATAATTCATATAATAACTATCTTTGGCAAACACTGCAAAATCATCAACATAAACAAGCACAATAACATTCCAATTTAAATGAGATACATAATTACAATTTTTCATTTTCTCAAAACCCATTTCAATAAAATTTTTGTGCAATTCTAGGTACCATTCCCTACCTGATTGATGTAGACCATACAAGGCCTTTTTCAATTTCCATACATAAGATTTGTTGTCACATTCAGTAAAACCTTGTGGTTGTTCGACATAGATTTCTTCATTTATTTTACTATAAAAATATGCACATTTTACATCTAGATGATTGTGTTTCCAACCCAATAGTACAACTAATAAAATCACAAAATATCTAACCAACGGAAAGTTAACAACCGGTGAAAATGTATCTACATAGTTAATGCCTTCGATTTGTCTGTATCCCTGAGTAACTAACCATGCTTTAAATCTCTGAATTTTTCCATCAGAATCTCTTTTTAAATTGTACACCCACTTACTTCCCAATACTTTATGCTTTTCAGGCCTAGGAACTATATTGTAAACTTCCCTGCTTTTTAATGTGTCAATTTCCTCAGTCATGGCTTCATGCCAATTTTTACTTTCTGCTAATGTCTGAGATTCTAAGAATGATGAAGGTATTTTCACCTCAACACAGTGTGCTTCAGCATCACTTTCCTCATCTGAACTTTGTTCAGTTTCCTTTTCAGTGAAATTAAAGTCCTCAGGTTTGAAATTTATCTGTTTTGATCTACAATATTCCTTTACATCATTTAGGCTTCGCAATCTAACATTACTCTCGGGATAATAATATACATCCTTTTTCCCTTTTGTTTTCCCACTTTTTCTTACTTTTAAAACTCTTTCCCAACGAGTTTGGTTATCGTCATATGTTACATCATTGTCAGGAGTGATTTCGAAAGGATCCTCTACGGAACTTTCATTTTCATCTGATGAATTTAACGGTATTGTGAAATCAGAACTATCCCCATTTGTTGATTTATTAAGAGCCTGCATCAGTCAAACCGAAACTCAAAATCCGATCACAAACCTATGCGTGTTGCCACCAGGAAGGCGTATCCCGAACCCAACGATTGACACTTTAAACGACCAATGATATTTTCCAAGCTTGTAATTAATAAGAAAATGGTCATCTCACGCCACCCTTTACCTCCAGGCGATAAAAAGGGGATAAGATACCCCAGGAAGAAAAAGTCATTAGCAAATGCTAAAAACTCTCGCACCTTTTCAATACTGATAGCCCGAGGGATATGTGCATTTGGATAGTTTCTTCGAGATAATTTCTGACCAAAACACTCGGATACGTTTTAAAACAAGTCGACATTGACCTTTTTTGTTAGATAGTTTCAAGTGAAATTGAATCATTTATATGTAATTTTAAAAGACAACATACAGATCGTGATTATTATGTCAGAGATTGCACATTAAATATTTTCCAAAGAATCTCCTCTACATTTTAATATTTTTAAATGATTTTTTTAGCATTGAATAGCTGAGAACATTGAACTGTACAAAGACCGTTTTATATTTTTTCGATTTTGTTACGAGTATTTTATAGTGGCTTACATCAATAGAGCGAAATCCCAAGATAGGAATTTTTAAGATATCTCGTTTGCATTTTAATATTTTTAAATGATTTTTTTAGCATTGAACAGCTGATATTTTTCGGTATAAAGACCGTTTTATACTTTTTCTATTTTGTTTACAGGTGTTTTAAAGAGGCTACTTCAGTCAAGTGAAATCCAATGGAAGAAATTTATAAAAATATCTCTTCTACATTTTTATATTTTTAAATTATTTTTTGGCATTCGATATCTCAGATATTTCGGTACAAAGACCGTTTTGTACTTTTTTGACCTTGTTTATTTAAAAAGCTATTTCAGTCAAGTGAAATCCCATTGTAGAAATTTATAAAAATATCTCTTCTACATTTTAATATTTTTAAATGATTTTTTTGTCATTGGATAGCATAGATCTTTCTCTACAAAGACCGTTTTTTACATTTTCGACTTTCTCTAGGGGAATTTTAAAAAAGCTACTTCAGTCAAATGAAATCCAATGCTAGAAATTTCTAAAAGTATCTCTTCTACATTTTAATATTTTTAAATGATTTTTTTTTTTTTTTGTCATGGGATAGCTCAGATCTCTCGGTACAAAGACCGTTTTGTACTTTTTCGACTCTGTTTAGGGGAATTTTAAAAAAGCTACTTCAGTGAAGTGAAATCCAATGGTAGAAATTTATAAAAATATCTCTTTTACATTTTAATATTTGTAAATCATTATTTGGCATTCGATATCTCAGATCTTTTGGTACAAAGACCATTTTGTACTTTTTTGATTTTGTTTGCAGTTGTTTTAAAGAGGCTACTTCAGTCAAATGAAATCCAATGGTAGAAATTTATAAAAATATCTCTTCTATATTTTAATATTTTTAAATGAATTTTGTCATTGGATAGCTGAGATCTTTCGGTACAAAAACCTTTTTTTTTTTTTTTTTTTTTTTTTTTTCGTTTACAGCTGTTTTAAAGAGGCTACTTCAGTCAAGCGAAATCCTATAGTAAAATTTTATAAATATGTCTTTTCGACATTTAAAGATTTTTAAATGATTTTTTTGTCATGGGATAGCTGAGATCTTTAGGTACAAATACCGTTTTGTATTTTTTTTATTTTGTTTACAGGTGTTTTAAAGAGTCTACTTCAGTCAGTAAGTGAAATCCAATGGTAGAAATTTATAAAAATATCTCTTCTACATTTTAATATTTTTAAATGATTTTTTTGTCATGGGATAGCTGAGATCTTTCGGTCCAAATACCGTTTTGTACTTTTTTAATTTTGTTTACAGATGTTTTAAAAAAGATACTTCAGTCAAGTGAAATCGAATGCTAGGAATTTATAAAAATATCTCTTCTACATTTTAATATTTTTAAATGATTTTTTGGAATTCGATATCTCAGATCTTTCGGTAAGACCGTTTTGTACTTTTTTGACTTTGTTTAGGGGAATTTTAAAAAAACTACTTCAGTCAAGTGAAATCCAATGGTAGGAATTTATAAAAATATCTCTTCTACATTTTAATATTTTTAAATGATTTTTTTGGCATTGGATAGCTGTGATCTTTCGGAACAAAGACTGTTTTGTACTTTTTTGATTTTGTTTACAGGTATTTTAAAGAAGCTACTTCATTCAAGCAAAATCCTATAGTAGAATTTTATAAATATGTCTTTTTACTTTTAAAGATTTTTAAATGATTTTTTGGCATTCGATGTCTCAGATCTTTCGGTACAAAGACCGTTTTGTACTTTTTCGACTTTGTTTAGGATAATTTTAAAAAATCTACTTCAGTCAAGTGAAATCCAATGAAAGAAATTTATAAAAATATCTCTTCTATATTTTAATATTTTTAAAATATTTTTTGGCATTCGATATCTCAGATCTTTCGGTACAAAGACCGTTTTGTACTTTTTTGATTTTGTTTACAGGTGTTTTAAAGAGGAAAATTAAATCCAATGGTAGAAATTTATAAAAGTATCTCTTCTACACTTTAATATTTTTAAATGATTTTTTTGTCATTGGATAGCTGAGATCTTTCGGTACAAAGACCGTTTTGTACTTTTTCGACTTTGTTTAGGGGAATTTTAAAAAAGCTACTACAGTCAAGTGAAATCCAATGGTAGAAATTTATAAAAATATCTCTTCTACATTTTAATATTTGTAAATTAATATATTTGTCATTCGATATCTCAGATCTTTTGGTACAAAGACCGTTTTGTACTTTTTTGATTTTGTTTACAGGTGTTTTAAAGAGGCTATTTCAGTCAAATGAAATCCAATGGTAGGAATTTATAAAAATATCTCTTCTACATTTTAATATTTTTAAATGAATTTTGTCATTGGATAGCTGAGATCTTTCGGTACAAAAACCTTTTTTTTTTTTTTTTTTTTTTTTTTTTCGTTTACAGCTGTTTTAAAGAGGCTACTTCAGTCAAGCGAAATCCTATAGTAAAATTTTATAAATATGTCTTTTCGACATTTAAAGATTTTTAAATGATTTTTTTGTCATGGGATGGTTGAGATCTTTCTGTGCAAAGACCGTTTTGTACATTTTCGACTCTGTTTAAGGAAATTTTAAAAAAAGCTACTTCAGTGAAGTGAAATCCAATGGTAGAAATTTATAAAAATATCTCTTCTACATTTTAATATTTGTAAATTATTATTTGGTATTCGATATCTTAGATCTTTTGGTACAAAGACCGTTTTGTACTTTTTTGACTTTGTTTAGGGGAATTTAAAAAAAAGCTACTTCAGTGAAGTGAAATCCAATGGTAAAAATTTAGAAAAATATCTCTTCTACATTTTAATATCTGTTAATTATTATTTGGCATTCGATATCTCAGATCTTTCGGTGCAAAGACCGTTTTGTACTTTTTCGACTCTGTTTAGGGGAATTTTAAAAAAGCTACTTCAGTGAAGTGAAATCCAATGGTAAAAATTTATAAAAATATCTCTTCTACATTTTAATATTTTTGATTTTTTTGTCACTGGATAGCTTAGATCTTTTTCTACAAAGACCGTTTTGTACTTTTTCGACTTTGTTTAGGGGAATTTAAAAAAAAGCTACTTAAGTCAAGTGAAATCCAATGGTAGGAATTTATAAACATATCTCTTCTACATTTTAATATTTTTATATGATTTTTTTGTCATGGGATGGCTGAGATCTTTCGGTGCAAAGACCGTTTTGTACTTTTTCGACTCTGTTTAAGGGAATTTTATGAAAGCTGTTTCAGTCAAGTGAAATCCAATGGTAGGAATTATAAAAATATCTCTTCTACATTTTAATATTTTTAAATGATTTTTTTGTCATTGGATAGCTTAGATCTTTTTGTACAAAGACCGTTTTGTACTTTTTCGACTTTGTTTAGGGGAATTTTAAAAAAGCTACTTCAGTCAAGTTAAATCCAACGGTAGAAATTTATAAAAATATCTCTTCTACATTTTAATGTTTTTAAATGATTTTTTTGGCATTTCATAGCTGCGATCTTTCGGTACAAAGACTGTTTTGTACTTTTTTGATTTTGTTTAGAGGTGTTTTAAAGAAGCTACTTCATTCAAGCAAAATCCTATAGTGGAATTTTATAAATATATCTTTTTATTTTTAAAGATTTTTAAATGATTTTTTGGCATTCGATATCTCAGATCTTTCGGTAAAAAGACCGTTTTGTACTTTTTTGACTTTGTTTTGGATAATTTTAAAAAAGCTACTTCAGTCAAGTGAAATCAAATGGTAGTAATTAAAAAAAAAAAAAAAAAAAGAATATCTTTTACATTTTAATGTTTTTAAATGGTTTTTTTTTTTTGGGGGGGGGGGGGGGGGGCATTGGATATTTCAGATCTTTCGGCACAAAGACTGTTTTGTACTTTTTCGACTTTGTTTAAGGGAATTTTAAAAAAGCTACTTCAGTCAAGTGAAATCCAATGGAAGAACTTTATAAAAATATCTCTTCTACATTTTAATATTTTTAAAATATTTTTTGGCATTCGATATCTCTGATCTTTCTGTACAAAGACCGTTTTGTACTTTTTCGACTTTGTTTATGGGAATTTTAAAAAAGCTATTTCAGTCAGGTGAAATCCATTGGTAGAAATTTATAAAAATATCTCTTCTACATTTTAATATTTTTAAATGATTTTTTTGTCATTGGATAGCTGAGATCTTTCGGTGCAAAGACCGTTTTGTACCTTTTTGATTTTGTTTACAGGTGTTTTAGTGAGGCTACTTCAGTCAAGTGAATTCCAATGGTAGAAATTTATAAAAATATCTCGTCTACATTTTAATATTTTTAAATGATTCTGTTGTTATGGGATAGCTAAGATCTTTCGGTACAAAGACCGTTTTGTACTTTTTCGACTTTGTTTACAGGTGTTTTAAAGAGGCTACTTCAGTCAAGTGAAATCCATTGGTAGAAATTTATAAAAATATCTCTTCTACATTTTAATATTTTTAAGTGATTTTTTTGTCATTGGATAGCTGAGATCATTCGGTACAAAGACCGTTTTGTACTTTTTTTAATATGTTTACAGGTGTTTTAAAGGGGCTACTTCAGTCAAGTGAAATCCATTGGTAGAAATTTATAAAAATATCTCTTCTACATTTTATTATTTTAAAATGATTTTTTTGTCATTAGATAGCTAAGATCTTTCGGTACAAAGACCGTTTTGTACTTTTTTGATTTTGTTTACAGGTGTTTTAATGAGGCTACTTCTGTCAAGTGAAATCCAATGGTAGAAATTTATAAAAATATCTCTTCTACATTTGAATATTTTTAAATTATTTTTTGGCATTCGATATCTCAGATCTTTCGGTACAAAGACCGTTTTGTACTTTTTCGACTTTGTTTACAGGTGTTTTAAAGAGGCTACTTCAGTCAAGTGAAATCCATTGGTAGAAATTTATAAAAATATCTCTTCTACTTTTTAATATTTTTAAATGATTATTTTGTCATTGGATAACTTAGATCTTACTGTACAAAGACCGTCTTTTACATTTTCGACTTTGTTTAGATGAATTTTAAAAAAGCTACTTCAGTCAAGTGAATTCCAATGGTAGAAATTTATAAAAATATCTCTTCTACATTTTAATATTTTAAAATGATTTTTTTGTCATTGGATAGCTGAGATTTTTCGGTGTTAAGACCGTTTTGTACTTTTTTGGTTTTGTTTACAGGTGTTCAAAGAGGCTACTTCAGTCAAGCGAAGTCCTTTAGTAGAAATTTATAAATATATCTTTTCTACATTTAAATATTTTTAAATGTTTTTTTGGCATTGGATATCTGAGATCTTTCGGTATAAAGACCGTTTTATATTTTTTGGATTTTGTTATGGGAGTTTTAAAGGGGCTTACTTCAATCAAGCGAAATCCTATGAAGTTTTGAAGTTCATATAAATATATATTTTTCTCTTCTACATTTTAATATTTTTAAATGATTTTTTTAGCATTGAATGTTAGAAATTTATAAAGATATCTCGTCTACAAGTAAATATAAACTGATGATTACCTCAATCAAGGAAAATCCCATCTTAGAAATTTATAAAGATATCTTTAAGATCATTTAAAAGTCATTTGTAAAGATCATTTTAATATTTGTAATTTTTTTCCATCATATAACTGATATCTTTCTTTACAAAGAACGTTTTATATCTTTTCGATTTTGTTACGGGTATTTTAAAGTGACTTACTTCAATAGATCTAAATCACATTTTAGAAATTTTTAAAGATATCTCGTTTGTATTTTAACTGTCTTTAAACTTTTTTTTTCGGGGGGGGGGGGGGGCATTAGATATCGGTGATTTCTCTGTACAAACACCTTTTTACATTTTACCGATTTTTTACGGTATTTTAAAGTGGCTTACTTGAATAGAGAGAAGTGCCATTATAAAAATTTATAAAGATATCTCGTCAACATTTTAATTTTTTAAATGATTTTTTTAGCATTGAATTTCTGAGATATTTCTATACAAATATCACTTTATATTTTTTTCGATTTTTTACGGGTATTTTAAAGGGGCTTACTTCAATGAAGCGAAATCCTATCACAGAAATTTATAGAAATATCTCGTCTATATTTTAATAATCTTTTTTATATTGAACAGCTGAGATCTTTCTGTACAAAGGCCGTATTACAATTTTTGATTTCGATACAGGTATTTTAAAGTGACTTACTTCAGTCAAGCGAAATCCCATTGTAGAAATTTATAAAGATATCTCGCCTACATTTAAAAAAAAAAAAAAAATTATTTTTATTTTTTTTTTTCTCTTACATTGAATAGCTTTTACGATTTCATTTATTTTAAAGAGGCTACTGCAGTTAAACGAAACAATGCCTTCGCTTTAAAACTAATGCTATGAAAGAAATTTATAAAAGTTTATCGTCTGCGTTTTAATAATTTTTTTTTTTTTTTTTTTTTTTACTTTGCCTAGTTGATATTGACTTGCACAAAGGCCATTTTCTATTTTTTCGATTTATTTTACGGGTATATATATATATACATATAAACTTTAATTAAACGAAACAATTTACTAGCTTATGATAATTCTTTCGACGATAATCCAACGGTCGAAATTTATAAATAAGTCTCGTCTGCATTTTAATATTTTTCCCCTTTAATAGCTCAGAGCGATCTCTTCAAAGGCCTTTTTCTACTTTTTTAATTTTCTTTACAGGATAGTTTTATTTTCGGAACCGTTTTCAAAAGTGATATTATCCTCATATTTAAAATCTACAGTCAGTATCGAAAAAAGTAAAAAGCGGCCTCTATACAAACCATCGTCAGCTATACTATGCAGAAAAAAAAATAATTAAAAATTGGAATGAAAATATGGTATCTTTTAAAAAATCTTCCATAGGTTTAGTATAATTGAGTTTGTCTTTTTGCGTGACTGAAAAAACCGCTATTCTAAAACTTAGATCAGTTAGACTATGACAGGCTTTGGAATATATGCGTATTATTTAGTTAAAATAGTATAAGAACTTTAAAAATCATTCGTTTATCTTTCTGAAAGGGAAAAACAAAGGAAAGACGATTTATATACAATAAAGCATAAATATATCATTTACGGATGTGAATTTTACCGCAACAGAATATATTTTCTAAAGTATTGTAAATTAGTCATAATTTTCGATAGAAGTATCAAAATAAATATATTTCTATCTTTTAAATTAGTGTTATCCAATTTAATCATGAATTGCATAATAATTACTTTATATTTTAGAGTGGGTATACTGCAAACTTTTATTGATTAAAATAGAAATATTTATGAAATATTTATGAAAAGGAACATTTAAACTAATTCATTAAGAATTGTCTAAAAGAATGATAAGAAAAATTTAATACAAATGTATTTATTCGCGAATATATCTATTCATTTTTAATGTCAGAACCATTGTTATTTTCTTTCTGCCCTTTCTTCTTTTCCCTTTGTCGTCTGCAGATGACAAAAAGTTAATTCTATTATTTTTTATAAATTAACGAATATTTCATTTTGATGTTGTCCGCAATTAAAGAATCTTTTTTAGAAATTAAACTTTAAATATATGGAAGAAAAATAATAAAAATGTTAAATGTGTTTTTATTCGAAATCAATAATGCTTTTAAAGTACATTTGAGATTGAAAGCCTAGTTAAACAAACTTTTTGAAATCAACATGTATTTACATCATTTCTGAAATTCATTTCTGATCGAACTATCATACATTCAGGAAAGGATGTTTTTATTTTTTTATCCTAAACCAGCAAACAACATTTTACTAATAGCCACAGGCAAGATTTTACACCTTCGTCCCTGTAAGACTCCCTGGAGGTAAACCCATATCGTCTTTCACCCTAATTACTTTTAAGGCGTCTCCCTTTTAAAGGCGGAGTTAAACACCATTTTCTACTATTTTAAATCAAAGTATTTCATCTTTTTATACAAATAGCATAGATTAAATTTTTGTAAAAATCAAAATAAAAAACATTTTCTGAAAGCTAAATAATTAAACTCTGCATGCTGTTTTACCAAATTTTAAAATGTCAAACAGATTTTTCGTAATAAGACATTAAAAGTGAATTTTAAAGACTATAAAATAACGCACTTGTATCGCCTTAAAATTAAAAAAAGAAATAAAATTTCAGAATGACGTGCATAGTTTAAACCTACAGGTTTTCAAAACAACAAAAATTATTAAATTTGAGCAAAATGCAAAGGAATGAAAGCGATAAATTTCTTCCATTGAAATAACATTAGCCGTTCTATCTCGGAGCGTTACTGATGTAGGGCCTTAAATTTTGACAGAATGTTAGAATCATCAAATCTTACATGTTTGGTCTCAATTACTTCTCTTGTACCCACTTTCCAAATTCGATAGCCCTTGATTTTTATTGCATACCCAATTAAAATTCCCTTCTGTGCACTTTCATCTAGTTTGTGTCTGTTTTGTTTGGGAGTATGATAATATGCAACACTTCCTATTACTTTTAGGTGTCTAACTGAAACTTTTCTATCTGTCCATACATTTAAAGGTACTTTTCCCCCTAAACTTCTATGTGGGAAACGATTCTTTAGATAGTTCTGTGTGTTTACTAACTCTGCCCATAATGTTTTTGGCAAATTTCCCTGATAAAGCAAAGTTCTAACCCCTTCTATAATTGTTCTATTAAATCTCTCAGCAATCCCGTTCATTTCTGGTGAGTACGGGTTCGTTCTTTCTACTCTAATACCTTGTTTTTTCAGATTTTGCTCAAAATAATTAGCACAAAATTCCATGCCATTATCAGTCCTGATTCTCTTTATCTTTTTCCCTGTCTGTCTCTCCATTTCTGTCTGATATTGTTTGAAATACTCAAATGCCTCATTTTTATGTTTAAGAAAATAAACAGTAGAATATCTCAAGAAATCATCAATTACACTCATGAAATATTTTGATCCCCCTATGGATTCTACAGGAGCTGGCCCCCAAATATCTAAATGCAACAATTCTAGAATTCCCTTAGTAGATATTCTATTTATCGGCTTAAAAGATTCCCTATGAGATTTACACATGTTACAAGTATCACAACTTTCAATTTTTCCCTTTACATTTTCTAAACCATATACAACATCAGATTTCATTAAAGTACACAAATCTTTTACATTTTGATGTCCAAATTTAACATGCCAAGACATAATATTATCATTTGCAACATAAGCTTCAGGTACAACAATATTTTCAATTACATTTGCATTAATTACATAAAAATTATTACTCAAAAATGACACAAAGAAAAAAGAACCATTTGGCCTTCTAATGACCAATTTACCATTTCTGATTATGATACTGTACCCAGCATTGTCAATTAAACGTGCAGAAATTAAATTTCGCGACATTTTTGGAGCATACAACACTTTATTTAATATCAAAGGAACCTTACCTCCATCTTGATGAACTAATAATTTTACCTGACCATATCCACATATAGGTGTAGATCCGTCAGCAATGTTGGCAGATTCAGAGTTCTTGAGTTCACTAAAAGAACTAAATAAGTTCATATCGTTACAAAAATGTTCTGTAGCCGCAGAATCAATCACGAATTCAGTCACTTTTGGTTTCGAGTTCGTAAACACCGCCGATGACGTCGCCGCTAAGAACACATCACCCTTTCTAGGATTACTTTCGGATTTGGCCGGAAGTACTTTCGGTGGAAAATTCTTTGTATTCTTCTTGCAATATTTCATAACGTGTCCAGGTAAGCCACATTTAAAGCAATTTCGATCCTTGGAACATTTATTCTCTGTTTTGTTACCGAATTTCGTTTTATTCTTTCTTTCGGTTTCGGAAGCTAACGCCGTAGAACTACCATCATTCGATCCGAAAACAGTCTCTGTACGATGACTAAGACGATCATATTCAGCAATAAGTGCTTTACACACGTTTTCTGATGTAAAACTCTCATCATCTAATTGGTAAAGCTGAATAACTACGTTATCATAATGGGATGGCAGTTGGTACAACATCTGGTACGCGATTTCATCATCCGGAACAGTTTTTCCCGCTAGTTCTAAATCTTTAGCAGATCTTAGAAGACGGCTCAGAAATACAGACATCGACTCATTTTTCTTTAATTTTACGTTCATAAAATCAGCACGCAATGATGCAATTTGAGCGCGGGTAGTCGGCTCAAAGTTTTTTTTAGAACGTTCCATGCAGCTTCCGCTGATTCACAATCCATTACTAAGTTTTTGAACTCATCTTCGATGCTTAAACATATTGTTGATAAAGCACGGGCATCTTTTTTAATCCATTCGGCGATTTTCGTATCACCTGTTTCTGGTTTCTTTTCGGTTCCTTTGATAAGTCCATATAATCCTTGATGCATTAAAAGCATCTTTACGTTGAATTTCCATTGCCGGTAGTTTTCTCTGTCGAGTTTTTGTATACGAAAAACACTACTTTCTTCCGCTGAGTTCATTTTCTTTACGAAAAAAGTTCACACAAATAAAACAAAAAACGCGCAACCACGCTCTGCTACCATATGTAGCGGCCGTGGATCTTCGGACGCGCTATCATTTCGTTTTTACCGGCGATCGGCGCTTCGCCGATGAGAGAAAAAAAACTCACATCCACACAGGTGAATCACAGAACAAGAACTAAACTTTATTTACAGAAAAAAATATGTACAGTATATAAGAGAAATTCTCATTGGTTGAGAACGAACATTCCAGGAGCTCTCATTGGACTCCTCATAAGGCGCGCGCCGTAACGTCACATGACGTCATGCTCCGAACTTTACGTTCGGCTCCAATGAAGAACCAGGGGAGGAATGTTTCGATGGAAAAAGCAACTTTACGGCCGTTTACCGAGCCGCGATTAAAAACCCCACAACAACGTCCCCGTTCACATAGCTCACATTGTCCAGGACTGGTTTTCTAGCACGATGATGAATTTTCACATCTTCCCAGTCCACCAAAGTCATCAGACTTGAATATTATCGAACCTTTGTGGTCGACATTGGAGCGGAAAGTGCGTTCTCGCTATCCACCGCCAACATCGTTATCTGAACTTGCCACCGTTTCGCAGGAATAATGGTACAATATTCCTTTGGCAAACATACAGAAACTGTATTTATCCATTCCGAGAAACTGCAAGCTGTTTTGAATAACAGCGGGTACTGTACACAATACTAGGCAAGGAAACGTGTTTTTTTTAAGGTGTTTCCATATTTTTGTCCAACCCCTGTAGATGTGCCCATTTTAGCTGTTTTTTTAATTTATTTCCATTTTTATGTTTTATTTTTAATTAAAAAGCTTTTTTAAGAAATTTATTCAAAACAGTAGCAATCGGATTCCTTCCATTGTTGCAGAAAAAAAAATAATGAAAAATATTCAGGCATGTGGTTTTTTTGAGCAAATATTTTAATTTGCAAGTTAAATTTCAGTAAAAAATATTTATACTTGCATACTTTATTTTGATAAGTGAATAAAAATCCACATTTAGTGTCATGTATTTTCCATCACAGCTTTTTGTCACTAAACTGAAATCTGCTAACTAAAAAGACAGGCATTCAGTTTGTGTAAAACATAAAATTAATATCATGTTAAACAACTTGAAATATGTTTTGAATCAGATTATTATGATAGAAATTATGTTTCATTACTTTTTAAAGATCCATTGGATATGTTATTTATAACAAGGAAAGTTTCCTGTCTGTGGAAAGGGCTCAGCCACCCTGATTATGAAAACGGAACGAGGAAATCATGCAAAGAAATCATTTATTAAAAGCATTAAAATTCTGTTTCATCTGCAAATTGTGCTATTATTATTTTTAAATATTTTCTTCAGTTTTACATAAAAATTAATTAGCTTATAATAATCGATGTGTTTCAGAAGAAATGAAATTGAAACAAAAATGATTGATGAGAACATTTTAAAACTCTTTTTAATATTGAGTTTCAATGTGTTCTATCTCATTTTTATTTTGTGTTATATTATATTTTGTTATTCAAATCAAATGAAAAATATGTTTTGTTCAACAATTGCACCAATTAATTTTGGTGGATGTAGCTTTGCTATTATGTCTTGTTCATTAATGATGGAACAGTTTTTTATGGCAAGATGAAATTTCCTTTTTTTTCTCCTCATAAACTAGTGTATTGCCAAGTAAAAATAAAAGTTTGCAGTTTGAGTTGAATAATCATTTCAAAACAATTATATATTATTTTAAATGTTATGTCGTAATAACACAAATAAACTAATTAACCTTACTTAAATTATTTCTAAATCATAATTTTGACAGTTCTTACTTTTGGGGGTTAAAATTTTATAGAAGCTATGTTTCATGCCGGTTTGTTTACAAATCGTGACTTTGGTCCGGTTTGTTTACCTTTTCTCGCGTCTTGTTTGTTTACTTTTCGCCACGGCATTTTAGGATTTATATTTTGTAATTAAACGTGAATTATATTTTCAATATTTTGATTAATTTTTGGCACAGAATTTTTAATGGTTCTCCTACTGTCCACTGGGTTAAAATCAATATAAAAAAATACTGTGTGTGCGATGTTTGCATTACTTGGGTTGGTTGGTTGCATAATTGGTGCTTTGCAGGTTGAATTTGCGTGCCTTCGGTCTGTAAACTGTCACATTGTTCATAAAAACTTAACCTATTGTAAAATTGATATTGTAAGCATAGTCATTTTTTAATAAGAAAATTATACAATAATGAAAAAATAGAGTAAATTTTGAGCCACTGAATATTAAATTTTTGAGTTGAGTGACTGGATGCATATTTTTTTTTTTTTTAGTTTTAAATGTTTTTTAGTTATTTTTGCATCAACTAACATAATTAACTCTTTTATACTTTGCCTTATTTTTCTGGTATTTTCTTTTTGAAATACTTCGAACCTGGCAACATCGATATCATCAGAAGGTTCCCGCCTAAAGATTGAGAGTCATGTGATGAGGCTGCGGTGAGGTGCGTCATATCCCGCAGAGGAATACAACCTGTGTAACGAATTTCATTCGAAATAAAAAGATAATTAGTTAATTTTTTTACAAAGCAGATTCAAAAACAACGAAAATATCAATGATGCATTACACCTAATTAGTTTTACTTAGTAAATTGAAGCAAAGTTTTTCTTATAAGTCATTTTTATTCCGCATTACTTTAATGATGCGGAGGCAGCAGTGGAGAATGGTGTAAGGTGGACTCTGCGGGATTTTTGGAAGAGGAGATTGATTCTGGTTCCTGACGTGGAGAAGTAAGGAAGCACTGAGGCTGAAACTGCAACTTTATCCTTTGTTCGATTGATGATGATTCTGTTCCTGAGGATGGGCCCATCATTCACAATGTTCACTTGATAAGTTTCTTTTTATTTTCTACTAACCTTTTCGTTAGTTGCACAGCATGCAGCAACTAACGTTTTATTTTTATTTTTACTAACTTATTTTTTTTTTTTTTTTTTTTTTTTTTGAGGGGGGTTAAAGTTTAGAAGATGGCCATATTTTTTTCTTTTAATTGTTAGGCATCCAGTGGCTCTATTATTTTTTTATATTTATTTTTTATTGAATCATTGAATTGTCAATGGTATTCGGCTGTAATACTTGTTAGAAATTTCATTGACTAATAATATCCTTTCAATAGCTATGTTGGACATATAATTTTTTTTTTTTTTTTTTTGTAAACATAATAACATCGGTTATTGTAAATGTCAAGAGCAAATCATTGTATTAATTCTATCAAACAATAACTATTTTGGATGCCTAATTAGCCTTGTCATGCTTTCCTGCAGAACTTTGATGTTTCGTTTTTCTTTTTATAGTTTGGTCAGATACTACAATCAATGTGATTTGATAATAATCAGAAATAAGTTAACATTTTTTTTTATATTCTTGTATTTGAATTATTCCTTAATTTTTACTTAGCTGAATTAAACTTTATTTTCTTTGTTCTTGCTGAATATATTGATCCTGTCTGATTAAACAATGCAAGTCTTTTGTTGGATTTAGGGTTACCAAGATTGTCTGATCAGAACTGAGGGCTATTGTTATTTTTATATTATGATTTTATTTTTTTTTTATTCCTAACACAACGCAACTTAATATTTAATTCTTTGATTGACTTTAATTGCTTTTCATGTGGGTTAATTTTTTTTATTGGGTAATAAATAGTAATTGGGCAATTTTAATTCTTAATATTTTAATGATTGATCAGCTATGTCAGTTATTAATGGGATCTCTGTTTTTAATTAACTTTGGTAATTAGTAGTTGTGGTAAGACACAACATAAATAACTAAAAGAACTCATAATATAGAAATAAATATATATGTTTAATATGAATGCTTGCTATTGATGAATAATGCATGAGTAAGAAAAGAAATATTTGCACTGCCTAAATTTTTCAGTGCAATTTTTTTTTTTTTTTTTTTTTTTTTTTTTTTTTTTTTTTTTTACGTAATGAATGCAGTTAAACCTCTTTTTTAACTTGCAAAATAATAAGTTTTATTTCTTACACTATTCAATTCCAAAACAAAATAGTCTTATAAATATAAAATTCTAAAAAATTGTATGTAATTAAACATATACATTGGATAGAGATATCTTTTGGAAGAAATTGGACATTTCTCATCACTCCTTGATCTTTAGTGTCCCACCCCTCACTTAGAGCAACATATATTTCATACATATCTCAACATCATATTTTTAAAAAGGTATTATTTTAAACTATTGTTAATTTGTAAAAACAATGCAAAAAAAAAAAAAAAAATCTTTTAAATAAAATTATTATTTACATGTGGCCCCACCAGTGGCCGAGAGGATCTGACTTCTCAACTGGTAGACGGCAGGTGCTGGGTTCGAACCCAATCGCGGCCGTCGGCCTAACCGTTTGGAGTTTTCGTGGTTTTCTTCGAACCTTGCGTGAATACGGGTTAGGTTCCCTTAGAAAGACCCCCACGAAGGGCATCCCTCCCACTGGGCCTATATCCCTAGCGTAGATAATCGGCCGTCACAAAATACACACAATATTATTTACATGTGACTTTTATAAACAGAAAAAAACCCTTACAAATTAGAATTAAATGATTATAGATTAAAAGCAAGAAAATGTTGTTATTACATCATAAAAACTATATTTACTTGTGAAATTTAAAGGGAAAGTAAACATTAAAATAATAAATGCATTAATATGCATGAAAAGCTATAAATAAAAAAGTTATGTCATATGCTATACAATAATCTTGCCAGACAGCTTAAATTTAAAATATATTTACATGGCACATTTATTTCACATATCTGGATTATCTTTTAAACTATTGTTGCCATTTTTGAGGCAGTGCAAATAAAAATATTTCCTTTCTAGCAACAAAAGTATTTTCACATGAATTTTAAAAGATAAATAAATTTTTAAAATAATAAAATCAATATGAAGAAGTAAGAAAAAGAAGTAAATAGGAGAGACTATGTCATGTTTAAAATGATCAAACAATAATATTGCAAAACAAATTTAAAAATATATTTAAACAAGACATTTATATCCCTATTTTGCAATGTTTTTTAAAGCAATTGTTGCAAGTTTTAAGACTCCCCCCCAAAAAAAATTTCTTTTTATCAAGAAAAGTATTTTTACATGAATATTAAAAGAAAAAAGGAAACTTTGGAGATAATCATGTTAGATTTAAAACGAGATAGTTAACATATCTTATTTAAAACAGCTCTCTTATATTTAATAAGTAACTATCACATTGCTAACTAAGCATAGAACCAACTGAGTGAAAAATGTCCAGGTCGGGGATCAAACTTGGAACCCTTGGAATAGTGCTCCAAGTGTTCTACCATATAAGTTACAAGAACGATGCCCAGTTTGGCTTCTCACTTATTTTGTTGGTAAGGCTGCAAATTGCAATTTGTAAATTAGAATTTATGAAACATGAATTCTAATATATTATTTCATACTTTTGTATCTGTTAAGAATTTTCTTATTTGTGCTACATTACATGTAAGTGTATATCAAAAATTAATTTATATATATATATATATTATTAACTTTTGTTACTTTGATTACTTTTCTACTGCTTAGTTTCATTCTATTATGAGATCTATGATGTGATTATTTATCTTATTTAGCAACAAATCATTATTATTTCATTATAAAAATATATTTCAGAAGATAAACTGGAAGAAACTATTAACGATCCATTACGCAAATTCGCATCTGAAAATTCTGAAGATAGTTCCTCTCTTGATACTCCAGATAACAAAATGTCTACCGTTCTCCCTACAATGTGGCTTGGCTCTCAGGATGGACAGTAAGCAGATATTGTGTTAATAGTTTATTTATTCTAGTAAAGCTACATTTTTATGTGTTACATAATTAAGAAATATGTTTTGACTGTATCCATTGCAAGTTACATTGTAAATAGTTTTTTTTTTTTTTTTTTTTTTTTGAGAAAACTTTTAAGATTTTAATTTCAGATTCTGCTTGCCTGCTCACTAAAATCGATTCACCTATTTTTTAAAAAATACTAATGTATTCTTCAAATTCTTTAAAAAAAAATGGTATTATAATAGTATAATTTGATATATGAACCCACATAGCACATATTTTTTCTCAGAACATCCCGGAGAAGATTTACGATAAAACACCATCATCTTCCAGGCATCTTGAAAAATAGGAAAATAAATAAATAAATAAAAATATCAGGAGATTCTCAGGAAACAAAAATGTCTGCCTTCTAAAAGTTCCCCAGGACTTCCTTTATGTTCCTTCTCAAAAGTTCTTGGGAAGTGAAATTGGTTGAATTTGAGAAACTTGATTGTCACTTAATGAATTTAAAAGTCTCTTCATAATTATGAATAATCAACATTATATAAAGTGTGGGAAGTATTGTGATCAGGAGAAGGAAATTTAAAAAAAAATCTTACCAGCCAGCAAGATGCTATGTAAAGTTGAAAATTGTTATAACAAAATGTAATCAATTTCTTAAAAAGTTAATTATTACAATACAATTTTTTTTTTTTTTTTTTTTTTTTTTTACTTAACAAATAAATACAAGAGGGAAAAGTTGAGTATAGTATGGTTTGCATTAGCAACATGTAGCCTGTTTTACATTGTAGTAATTTAGAAAGTTGAAAAATATATTTAATTAATAAATAAAATAAAGTTTTTTACATATGTCTAGGGTCTTAAGTTTTCCAAAAATTAACTAAAAATTCACGCACCCTGTCAGAAAATTCATTCTCCAGTGATGACCAAAATTATGTATTTTCCCACCTATAATTATAATTTTCCTATAATGTTTTATCGTTGAATTTTTAAAAAATATGATTAAAATGTCATATTGGAAACAAAACATAATTTTTCAAGTATTTGTTTTTATTAATACAGAGTGCATGAATTTTGAGTAAGAGCTGTAAAGACAAAGTGGTGCTATATATGGAAAATAAAATAGATATGCTTTGGTATCCCACTCAGTCCCATTAAATAAAATGGGATTGAGTTATGATATCAAATATTATTATTTAAAGAAAATTATTATGTTTACTGTCTGCATATGTTTAACATAAAGATTTAATTTAAAATTTTAAATATTTAAAAAAAGGGGTAAAAAAGAAAATAGATAGAAAATTTCAATAATATATACTGCAAAATTATCCACGTCATAAATGATATCATGGCCAGCGAAAAATAGTTTTTATTAATCTTAAAAAGTAAAAAAATAACATGAATGTTAATTCTTAAAACTGTTCAGTTCTAAAAATATGAAGTCATAAAACCTATAGATTTAATTTGATTGTATTAAAGTAATATCCTTTTGTCACTATTGCAATTAAGCAATGGAAGCTCAAAGTATATTGGAGATAAGTTTGTAAATGGTGGTTTCTAGCCAGATTTTAATTCCACATTTCTTTTAGCTTTAAAAGAATAAAATTATGTTAACACTTTTAAAAATAGTTTTTTTTTTTTTTTCCATAATAAAATTTATAGGATGCAATGCAAGATATTGGGGGGGGGGGGGGGGGGAATCATCTAAAATACAGTTTTGTAGCAGATTTCTCTCAGTGTTGTTTTTTTTCATCTTATGAAGAGAGATTCATTGATTTTCATGATTTTACTTGACCCACCTTTTTAACATTTTCTAACATGGTTGAAAATGTTTATGACTTTGACCTGCCTGTCTGTGCTCTAACTTGAATAAATATAATCAGATTTATTTGAAATCACTATATGTTATTGAGATTTATCATACCATGTTTGGTATTGAAAATAAAGCATTACATTTAGCATTCATAGTTCAAATTTCAAGAGCACTAAAAATATTCTATTGTATAATAGTCTAAAATAAAAAATCATTTGTGGTGTATTTTAATACTGTTACATAATTTTAAATGCAATAAAATTTATATATGATTTTAAGATACACAAGAGCATGGTTACTATCAGTTATGTTAGTTGTAGAACTTAAAGTATGCAAACAGGGAACTCAAAGGTATTTCATTATGTTATACTTTATGAGAAGAAAAAATCCCTGCCGGCTCGGTCTACAGACAGAGGTAGATATTGACGTTAGGTACAAATTTCACCAACAAAAACTAAGTCAAGATTAAAGATAAACCCAGTTTCATCACAAAGAAAAGAGACCTAAACCTTTTGTAAAATTCTATTATACACACATTCATGTATATATGGAATAGATTTAAAAATAGCGAAAACAAAATTAGAGAACTTTAAAATTTTAAAATATACCGATATTTTCATAGTTTGGTATTTATCATGTTTCAAAACGTTTTTGCAAACTCAGAAGACGTTATATATTCCCCTGTTTTTCGTCCATCATATTTCCAATATGATATACCAGTGGTTCCCAAACTATGGGTCGCGATCCACTAGTGTGTCGCGAAAGCTTTTTAGTGCGTTGCAGAAACAATCGAGATTTGTCACAAAAATATATTTTGCATTTTATCTGCTAAAAAAATAACAACTTCAAGGTAAATTCCATAATTTTCATATGAAGAAATATCTGAGCAGAATATCCAGAAGCACCTAAATGATCTTTGAATTCCTTGATGAAGTTCAGCACAAAATACTCGTATGAACATGCTTTTTGTTAGCTGTTTTTGAAAAACGAGTATAGAAAAAATTGTGAGTTGAAAGTGAATTAAGGTTGAAATTAACAAGTTTTAACCCTGTTATAGATGCTTTTACCAGTAAACACCCGTGTCAGAAATTGCCAGGGGTGATTCTCGTCCGAAAATTCCGAAATTTCCGAAAATTTAAGGCATCCTCTTCCGAAAATTTGAAATTGGGTAATCAGTTCCGCATAGTTGCCAACTTGTACGGTTTTGCACACGGAAAAAACAGTTGCGTAGAAATGCAAATTTCGTGATAGGATCGCCGAAATAGCATACCATTCGTCAATATTTCGTGGGAAAACGACGATTTCGTCAATGTTTTTGTAAACGAACTTTGTCAAAAGATCGATGACAAAAGGCAATTTCACCAAACATCGCAGATAAAAAGTTGATTTTTTCTGAAGACGGCGGGAAAACGCCGATTTCGTCTAAAGTTTGCGGATGTAACGCCAATTTCGTTAAAAGATCGCGGGAAAAAACGCCGTTTTCGATAAAAGATTGCTTAAAAATATTTTGTCAAAAGAGTATTTGAAAAGAATACGCCGCTTTCATCAAAAGATTACGGAAAAAACGCCGATTTCGTCAAAAGATCGCCGGAATAAAACGCTGTTTTCGAGAAATATCGCGTAAAAAAGCAAATTTTGTCTAAAGATCGTCGAAAAAACGCAGATTTCACTTAAAAAAACATGGGAAAACGCCGATTTTGACAAAAGATCGCGGAAAAATCGCCGATTTTTTCAAAAAATCGTAATAAATCGCCGATTTTGGCTAAAGATCGCAATAAATCGCCGATTTTGCTAAAATATTGCTGATTTCGTCCGAAGATAGCGGGAAAATGCCGATTTTGTCCGAAGATCGCTGGAGAGAGGGGGGGAACTCACGACCCCCCCCCCCCGCCGAAATTTCCGAAAATGCGATACGAATTTCCGAAAAAAAATTTTCATCCAGAATCACCCCTGGAAATTGCACTGTTTATAAAGTGATGTTTTGATAGTAATTAAATGCATTTTTAAATATCTTTCTAGTTTGTGTGTCATTCCACCTACACACATTGTAATTACGTATTGTTGTTTTTGCTATTCGTGTATCTTTCGTACGAAAATTTGCCCTTTTCGTAGGATAGGATAGCCGATAGGTTATAGATAGATCTCCATTCTGATATATACCAGTGTATTAAGTGGGTTGCGAAATTTTTTTTACTTAGAGATGGATCGCGTACTAATAAAGTTTGGGAACGGCTGTGATATACTATGTATGATACTTGCTTTTCTTAAAAAGTCTATCAAGCTATCTATTTCATTTTCCCTTTTTAAATGAAAATCTTGCGATACTAAAGTTAGGATGCTATATTCAATTTTTCTTAACGCGTTCGCTGCCGCTTACGTGAAGATGTGATGACAGTTAATGCCGCACTGTAAAAGTGGGTTTTCCCCAGAAGCCAATTTACTTTTTATAAAAAAAAATAGTGAAAGATTTTCCCGCGTCAGCGCGTGGCTGGCTATTGATGTTGGGAGACACAAATGTATCTCCCAGGGGTTAAATAAAATTAGCAGAGTTACTCAGTGCAGTAACAAATCATTAACTGGTTTAAACCCCATTTAAAAATAAATCTGAAATAACCAAGTCAAATTAAATGATAACAACTATTTAAGATAAACACATTTTTATTAAAAACTAGAAACAAATAAAATCAAATAAATTCATATCACAGTTTATCTTCATTCATATTTAAAGCAACATAACAATAACAAGAACACATACCTTATAACTTGCATGACGTTTATCAAAAATATTACTATTTCACTATTACCAAAAAATAATAAATAACTAAAAGTCAGAAATAATATTTCAATACATAAATGTCCGTTACTGGTTGTCCAAAGGGAAAACTTCAATCTCGTCTAAACTTCTACTATTCTCGATGCAAAGTTAAAAAAAAATTCATACAGCCGTGAGGAATCCAATCATAAACACCACAGTTCAAAAAGGAATGTCCAGGAAACAAACAGACTGAAACATGAACAAGAACCAAATCATTTCTTTAAAGGAAAATGGCCGCCCACGCACGTTGCCTCAACGTCAACTCAAATAATTCCAAAGAACAGCTGATGTCCGATAAAGTAAACCTGCTCCGGGAAACACCAACCGCTAAAGCTTCAAAACACGAACTGCAGCTTCAATCCGTCATGTTGCTTCATCGGGTTTAACTTTATCACATCATATTAAAAGCTGCTCCACCATATTTCAATGCACAACTGTTGACAATCTAACACAGATAAAACAGGACAACACTACATCAATGGCATAACGAAAATAAAACTTCTAGGTAAAAATACTGCTTAACCAACGTGTCTATCTGAAGAAAAATAGGTGAAAGAACACTGAACGTCAAATCCTTGTCTCATACATTGGTCAAGGCCGGACTAGAAACAGTCTGCTACGTATTCGTCACAGTATGCCCTCTACCAGTTACTTCAACTTGCTTCTGGAAAGTACCAAACCGGTAGAGTAGAGTTGTATATGCAAATCTTCCCCGTACATAGCTGCCGCCATCTCGTAGCGTAAAAAGAAATTACGTAGAGACTTAACCAGAAAGATCATGAAATGATGTAAACATAGATGATGTTCAACGTGAAATGTAAGAAAAGTATTGCCGGTGGAAAAAGATATTTTTAAGGGATGGTTAAAGAAATTAATATCTACTATTATAAAATAAAAAGAGGAATAAATATCTGTAATAAAGGTAAGTGAGTTTAAAGATTAATCCATGAGGTAGGTAAGGTAAATATGTGTACAGTGGCAAGTATATAGGAGCACATATTCCTAACAATTGAGACATCGTCCCAGACCACGCGCTGGCACATGAGTGGCACCTTTGATGAGAGTTTCGGTGATTTAACGATTTAAAATATAAACTCTCAATCATTTATTGCAACAATGGGATCCTCCTGACCCAATGAGATATGTGAAGATGTAGAGTGACCATCAGATTCAATAAATACAAACTTGTAAAACTCAACAAATTTATTATAAACACGACTAACAGAAGAAATGATAATATATTCAAAACAGAATCTTGGTATATAAAGTTAACTGACTGGGAAATATCCTTATCAATACATGACTGAGAAATATACGAATGAATTCATCAAGCTTTAGATAATTAAATAGCTTCGGCAATAACTACGTAGTGAAATACGAATTAAAACTAAACTTCCTACTATAGTGTGACATACTGCCTACGTGCAATTCGTCTAACTATGCTTAATTATAAACAAGAAAAACAATAAATATTTAAACACCTGCCGCTAACCGAGAGACCAGCTCCCGCGGCAAAGAACAGATGATACGAAGTTACGTCATGGCGCGGAAACCATATGCTCCGAATACGAGCAAATAAAAATACAAGACTGAGAGAGTAAGAGTAAGAGAATGAGCAGGTGAAACTACCTGCTTATAAAAGCACGTGAACTACTTACTGGTAATCGTCCGCTGGCCAGACGGCGACACCTGATTAGTTCAAGCGGCGATTACGTAATGCTCCACCTCTCCTGCTGTTTTTGCATATTCCTCGGTTAAAGATTAACCACACATCTCCGCGATCTTATCAGCGGAAAGTAAAACCGCCCACGTAACTTGAAACTGGTAAATAAACATTTAACTATTAGGTTACTTTTAATTCATTTACTTAATAAACTTATTTAAACTTTTATATAACTTTATTTTATATTTACTTTAATTACCAAACTCTAACTCTTTATTAAATATAAATATACTCAGTCATGACATGAATTAGGATTTACAAAAGTATGATCTTTAATAAGTGAAGATATCTTGATTCATCAATAATATACATAAATATGAAGTGGAGAAATTTCCATGAAGTTCCACTGCTTGCAAGGGAACAACCTTAACATTGGTGCCATATCATGCGCTGGCGCGTAATCGGCAGCAAATGTGTTAAATTCATTAATTTTTTTTTTTTTTTTTTTTTTAGCTGCAAATCTTGCAATAGTAAACTAATTGTTGTAGTAAGAATTTTTTTTTTTATTATTATTAATTGTTGCCGACTGCTATAGTGAAAAATGTTTATTTTTTCCTGTCATTATTGTGTAAGAGCAAATCCTCCTCATTTTCACCCTCTTGGGCCAATTTTGTTCATTTGCAATCCCCATTAAGATATTAATGATCTCAATGTATTTGGCGAATTTGAAGACGATTCATGCTTAATTACGACTTTTATCATGCGAACAAAATATAGTACATAATATATATCATCATCGTCCATTTTCGATTCACTACTGGATGTAGCTCTCCCCCAGATTTTTGCAATGTTTCCTGTCTAGTGCTTTGATCATCCAATTTATTGTAACAGAGTAACATCATTCAAATACATCACAAATGATTTTAAGTAGATTTCATATTGTGAGTGAATTATCTTGCTTAATTAATGCATTTATCTTTTTTTAATGCTACGTGAACGATGTCACAGGTAATAGCTAGCAGTAAATATATCCAGAACTTTTATGTACTTTTGTTTGTTGTTAGGCTTATCTTTTAATTGCTGATATGTAAACATTGCATAATGTTCTATTTTACACTGAACTTCCATCTGTTGTAGATCATTCTTAATTTTATAGAAATATTTTATAAAATGTTTCTATGAAAATACAATATAGTAGTGAAGTACTTTTATAGCTACATATATTTTGCCATAACAATTTCTATGTTGAATCTTGCTTGGTGGTAAGGTTTTATAAAAGTCCCTCACTCCTGCCCATTATTATTATTTTATTTGTCAACATTTTAGTATTAAGATAATTATATTTTCTATTTTGACCTTTCTCTTCTTCTATTGCAGTATATATGTTCATTCATCTGTGGATCAATGTTGGCAGTGTATAAATTCAGTTAAATTGAAAGATTCAGTTCTTAGTATTGTGTAAGTACTTTTTGTTGGTAAATTTAATGCAAAAGCAAAATATTTAAAATAAAAGCAGAATGTTGCTCAGTATATGTAGATGTTTTATGATCCAAAATTGCTGCACTCATTCATTGTGAAAATATTCTCTTATTTTTATAGACATATGCGCGGTCGTGTATTTGCTGGTCTTGCTGATGGCACTGTTGCAATATTTCATAGATCTTCAGGTATGATATGATAGATTCATTATAATAAGAATTTTTTTTTTAATTGTCTGCTATTGATATTTAAATGCAGTTGAACATTGTTAACACAAAATCATTTAATGCTCAGGTATAACTGCCAATTTCAAAAAGAATGAGCCTGAGTCCGAAGGCTGGTATAAAGATTGAATATGAGCTTGTCTCATCTCTAATGTCTGTTCAAGAAGTAAATTTGGAAACTTCCATCCAAACAAATTTTTTTATTGTGCAGAATCTTCCTTTTTACTTCTTCTATCTTTGTGAGAAGAAACAATTGGATTCGTAAAAAATTTTTAATTCCAGTTTTCTATGGATTTACATGTTTTAGGTGTCTGAGATCTCAAAAAACATGTTTTTACAAAATGTCTGTTTGTGTTCCTTCCAAACTTTATATTGTATCTGTATGTGACACAAATTTTGTGGGTATTTTATCTCAAGAACTAAGGAGCATAATTTAATAAAAAATTTGGATTCCTTAGTCTCTAATATAAATTGGTTCTTATTACTTTTTGGTGTAAATCTCTTAACAGATGGTACTGCTGTGCAGCCTTTTTCACAACTTCTATGATAGCTATATCGCGAGAACTAATGCACAGATTTTCATAAAACCTCAGATTCTGTTAGTCCTTGATATAATTTGACGTTTATCATTTTTTTGTATATATTTCTCTACAAGTGGCACTGTTATGAGGGTGAAACCAATTTAAACCAGAATTTTCATTTTTTTAATTTTTTTACTGGTACAAGATACAAAACGGAAAGTTATATAGTATTATTCTATATAATCTCCTAATTTTGAAACACATTTTTTCTAATGTGTTAGAAGTTTACTGATGTCATTATCATTGATAGAAGAGGAGTGTGTCTTTAGCCAACTGTGCACAAAAGCTTAAACAACAATGTCATCGCTGAATCGTATGCTTCCCAATGCATCTTTCAAAGGCCCAAGCATCTGATAATCAAAGGGGGGTAAGTCAGAACTATAGGGAGGGTATTCTAGTGCTGCCCAATGCATTTCCTTCAACTTTTTGTGAGTCAGGTTGCCTGTATGGAGACAGGTGTTGTTATGAAGGAAAATCACTTCTCTGATTGGAAATTCATTTCTTTTCCATGGATATGCATATTTATTTTTTGTCCAACAGCTGATAGTAGTAAGCAGCACCCTCAAAAATGTCTTGAATGGCACCAATAGTTTTGATAATTAAACTTGTTTAGGGATTACAGGCGTGGGGTCAGGATTGGGACGTTTCTGCCAGGGTGGTTAAAACCAGTGGTTATAATTGGTTAAAAATGGCATGGCAGAAACTAATTTCTGCCAGTAAGTGGCAAAAACTTGCAGAAACTAAGAAATAGTACTAATAAGAAATTTAACTTGCAATGATTCATAATTCACACATGTATTTAATATATAAAAAAATTCTGTTAAAAGTTTAAAATAATTTTTATTAATGTTATTCAAAGTAGCAAAAAGTTTTAAAAAGATCACATAAATATGCTTTATTTATATAATAATTTTCTGTCACTTAAAAAACAGAAATTTTTATAATTGTAATCTGATGCTGTACTAATTTAACTGTTGTTGTTATTGTTTTTACAATTGAATTTCGATTTAAAAGTTTTAAAAAAAGAAATTTACAAAAAACTATATTTTAACATCACTTTTCAGAGTATTCTTAAATAAATAATACACTGTAACAACTTAAAAAATATCTACTGCTATTTATAAAGAGAAATGGCTCTTGTGAAAATATACAAGTAAATAATTGTGGCACAAAAATAAGAGAAAAAAATTTAATGAAATACCTTATACAATTATAAAACAATATTGAAAGAACAAATTAATTTTTTGTGGAAAAAATAATAATATAGTAAGAGCATTTCATATTATAGGATTAATTTTGCTAACCATCCTTAATCTAGACTGCTTTTTATTTTGTTCTCAATGAAAGAAAAGTAAAAAATATTCTTTAAAGACCAGTGTTACTTGCTGGTAATATTACTGTTGAGGATGTAAAATTTTAAAAATTCTAGGACTACCTTGGAGAAATGTTTCCGGGAAAGGAGTCAATTTTTCTTCTAAGAGTTGTTACATACGGCACAAAATTTAGATTAATATCAAAATACATTTTTCTTGTCCTATCTTTATGCTCATATGTCTATCAAATTCTAATACAAATTTATTTTTTAATTAAAATTTTTCACAGTATTTTATTTGTTATTTATCCTGAATAAAATGTATGTAAGCAATTTAATACTAATAAAAATGTCTTGGATTATTTCATGAAATGAGTTTATGCCAAATGTTGCCAGCTTCTGCCAGTTAAAACCGGTTGTAACCACTTTCTGCCACTGGCACGGCAAAAACCCAGCCCTGCGCGGGGTGCGTTTTCATTTTCTTCTCATCCTTCCACAAACTTTTTGAGAATTAATACACTTTGTTTTTTTTCAAGCATGTCTCCCAAAATTGTACTTCAAGTCTTTGTAAGATTTCTGCTGGTCTTACTCTTTCATTTTTGATAAAATTAATAATAATGTGATGTGCAACATTGAGATGGACCTCTCACTCACTTATTATGATGCTGACAGAGAAACGGAGTGAGAGCACATATCTGTGCATAAATAGTCTTGTGACATCTCCACCTGTCATGTGCAGAGGTTTGAACACCCTTGCAATTATATTCAAGTCCCTCAGCAGAAAATATAGTTTGTATTTGATTCACTCTTATATACTGTGCATTAATCATGGTTATCGCAATAACTCTATCTTGACAACTAACACATAAATTTTCATTAAACTTCAAATTCAGCTAGTTCCTGATGAAAATTAGTATTTTGTAGTTTTTGGTGTAAATTGCCCGACAGGTGATGCTGTTATCCTCCATTTTTCAGGATTTCCACAATAGCTGTATCTCAAAAACTAATGCATTAATTTTTATCAAAATTCTGATTCAGTTAGATTATAATATAAATTGATTAGTTTTTGGAGTAAATTCCCAAACAGATAGTGCTGCTATGCACATTTTTTATGAGTTTTTCAATAGCTATATTTCAAAAACTAATACTCAGATTTTCATCAAATTTCAGATTGAGATAGAAATTGACATAGGTTGTTGCTGATTAGATTTTGGTGTAAATCACCTAACCGGTGGTGCTGATATGCTACACTTTTCAGGAAGTATCAACATGTAGAAGATAGAAGAAAGTTTTAAATTGCCACATCTAACAAGTTTGAGTAGAATTTGTAATATCTCGTGCATTATTTTTAATCCTGCATCTTAAATAAAACAAAACTTTGCTTCTTTCATTTCTTGAAATGGAAGGCCCGGTGGAAAGCTTTCTTGGTCTTCAAGAAGTTTTTAACTGCAATGTTCCTGGTGCTGTACATTATACTTTTTATCGTGGACAAATTTGGACTTACTTTGAAGGATTGGGGCTTTATTTTCTTTATAACTTGTTTTCTGATTTGATGAAATCACTATATTTTTTATTCATTGATTTGAGCAGAAGCGTAAACACTGAAATAAGATATGAACATTCATAAAGTCTTTTCAGTTATCATGATACATTATTTTCTTCCCTTTTTTAAAGTAAATATGTGACTATTTTAGCTACTATTTTTTTCGTTAGAAGCAGCTAAAGCTATTATTTTCAGTGTCATCCGTCAATGGCAGTTTTGAATACTCGATATATGCTTGTTGCAGTTGATTTATTTAAATTTTAATTTAGTATTAAAGAAATAAAATTGATTAGTGCATCAATTATGAGATTTGCTCCTTATTTATAACTAAACATTTGAATGACTCCATTTAAAAACTGATCTTCATTTATTTCTACATCAAGGAGTTATAATAACTGATAAGGAACATACTGTTTTTTCTTGAATACAACAGAAATGATTTTCTAAAAAATGCTAAATTAAGTTGAAATGTAGAAACATACAATGAATTTTAATTGTAAATATTATTAATTGTAATAAAATAGTTCAAGTTATAGTCTATTTAAGCAAGTTTTTGCTAAAATATGTCAAGTTGGCAATTATTTTCCAAATTATACCAACCATGTGGATAATAAATGTCAAGTTGCCGGATTAAAAGAATTATCCAGCTGTCAAATTATTGAGATTCTACTGTATATTGTACTAGTTTTTCAGATTCAAAATAATAATAATAATAAATCAGATTGGACTTTGAACTTATAAATTTATATTGTTACAATGTATGTATTACAATGTACATATGTTACGATGCTATATATTGTTCATATCTATTGCGTTCATCATTAATTATGCTAATTAAAGTTCTTTTATATACTCCAATCAGAAACTTTAAGTAAAAAGTATTTGCTTTTTTAATAGATGGTGAGTGGGATCTTTCAAATTTCCATCTGCTAGATCTTGGTCGCCCACTCTATTCAGTTCGCTGCATGACCATTGTAGATAAATATGTTTGGTGTGGCTATAAAAACTGCATCCATGTTGTAGATACAGAGACTCTGGAAGTGGTGGTAAGTGCATTTATTTTATGCATTTTAGTATAATTTTTTAATATTTTTTAATTTATAACTAATTAATTATAATCTAATATAATTTTTTATTTGTTAAAACCTGCTTAGTTTATGCTACAACCATTATTCCTATTTTTATTTAGACTTTTACTTGAGACATTAGGAATATCCTCTTCAATGTTTTAATATATAAACTTAATATAAAATTTAAAATTAACATCTTTAAATCTGTTATAGTGTATTTGAAGAGGTATAGAGATATTAGAAAATTTTCACTTGGAAAGAAAAATAAGATAAAACTTATTTGCAGTAACAATATCCTGTTACTTTTTTTTTTTTTTTTTTTTTTTTTCTGGGTTCCATTTTTAGAAAAATAGGAGCTACTATGTTTTTTTTTTTTTTTTTTTTTTTTCATTGCAGAGAGAGAAAATGAAATGTAATTATTAGTAGTCATTTCATGGGAGATATGCATATTTACAGTTGTGTATATGTGTGGATGGGGGGGTTGGGTGAATTATTTAATTTCAAACATACGTGTAAAACGAATGTTAAGTTAAAGTATAAGAAATGTTAAAAAGGGCCATTAAGCACCTGCTAAAACAGTTTAGAGTCAACTCTACACTTAGAGTCACACCTGAACTTTGCAACTTAACAGCCCATATAAGTCACTGAAAAAGACTCGGATGATAATGTCTATGGAAGCATTTTTTTCAAATATCTGGCTCAAATTTTAATAAGCTGAGAACGGCTGGTTTTTACTTTTTTTGTTTCAGATTTAAAAAAAGAAAAAAAAATTTACTTTTATAATTGGTTTGAACCAGTTCTGAAATAAAAAATATCCCAATATAAAATTAAAAAATATAACTAAAATCGAAAAATTAAAAACTAGCCATCCTATCTATCCTATCCAAAAAAAAAAAAAAAAAAAAAAAAAAAAAAATCATTCAAAAAATATTGAAATTTGAGCAAGATATTTGAAAATAATGCCTCCATAAACTTTGCATTATCATCCAGGCTCTGAAAACTCTCAAAGAGTTACAGATTTTTTGTTTTAATTAGTAGAAGATTAGAAATAGTTAAGATTATTATGTTCAAAAATATGTCCACAATAAAACTGAGAAAACTATAATAAACTTTAGAAACTAACTACTGTTAATAACTTGAAAACATTAACTGCTCTTTCAACTTCAGTATTCATTAATTATTTAATAGTTCAAATGAATCTCAGTTTTTATTTTTAATTTTCAATATATAAAAATATTTTATTTCACTGATCATGCTAACATCTGTTGTTTATCTAGCAAACATTTGATGCCCATCCTCGTAAAGAAAGTCAAGTTCGTCAAATGGCATGGATAGGAGATGGTGTATGGGTGACTATACGCCTTGATAGTACTCTTCGCCTTTATCATGCCCATACAAGACAGCATTTACAGGATGTTGATATTGAACCTTATGTCAGCAAAATGCTTGGTAAGTAATAGAATTATTAAAATTTTAAATTCTAAAAATATATGTGTTTAATTTTTCATTTATTAAAATCTGTCCAAATAGAAAAACATATCAAACTAATTAAAATAATAATCTTTTTAGGTTATTCTGAAAGAAAAGAAAAAAAATGTGCAAATCTACAGATCATAATTTATTTTTATTTTTAATTTCAAGTCAAAATACTGAATAGTTTTTTTCTAAAGTGTATGACAAAATGTAATTTGTGTAGCCTAGTAGAGGATTCGCTTTGCTTATCCTAATAAATCCTAAAATAGTAATTCTTTGAAAATGTTTAACACGAATGTAGAACATGAGAACAGAATGTAGATGCAACAACTAATGAGAAATGTAATTGCGAATTTTGAAAAGAAGAAAATTATGTCATGTTTAGATTTCACAAGGAAAAAAAAATTCTATGATTGTTTTAAAGTAGAATAAATTTTTCTGTTTTTATTCCAGAATATCAGGGATAAGAACCTCAAAAGATAACTTCATAATAATATCTAATCCTTATTATATTTTAAGGATTATGTATTTTTATAAAGGACAAACATGTCTGTGGGTAACGCACACGTCATTTTGAGCTTGTCAAAACTTCATGATTAAATTTTAGCTTTGAAATTTTTGTTATTGCAATTTTTATTCTTACCACAGTATATTTTCATATTTTAGATTGTTGTATAGGAATAAAATCTACTTTAATATGCAATTTGTTAAAAAACTTTATTTTAATTGGCTGATTTATTTATTTATTTATTTATTTTAAATGTATCAAGCATGATTTTTTGTAATTTATTTTATCACCTGGCGGCTGCATTACATAATAATAATAAACTTTTACTCAAAAAGCAGCAAATATTGTTCAACTTTTATTTCTGACTAATTTTCCATAGTAAAATTAATACTTCTTTTATAATAAATAGATAAAATAATAGTATTAAAATAAAAACACTAATTTAACATATTTATAATTGAACAATTAAAATTCTTAGACAATCGAATAGGGGAGGGGGGAAAATTCAAATGGGGTTTGTTTGCAAAATGCATCTCAATATACTGATTGTCTATGGATTTAAAAATAATTTCAAGCAAGAAATATTTTTTAATTTATCTCGATCACTTGGACCTCGATTATGAAAGTTAATTCATTTGCTCTTAAAACATCATCATTAGTTCATCATTTTTTTACGGCTGAAGTCCATGAAATTTGTTTTAACTTCCTCTACGAATAAATAAAATAATATAAATAAACACAAATTTAATAGATATGTAATTGAATTATGTTCTTAAAGCTTAGAAATTATCAAATATAAAAGGATGCCGTAAGTAGCAAAATCTTGGATTAATAACTCTTGGCATATGGCTATTATGAAAATATTGCTCTTGACAAATTTCAAAACTTTTATTGTATAATTCATATTTTTTATATGGAAAATGCTTTTCTATTGCTAGTGGGCAATCTAAAAAATATATTGCTTATATATATGAAACTTTTAAAATATGGATTTTACTAATATTCTTTAACCCAAGATGCCTGGGTAAGATCCCCTAGTACAGCGGTTCTCAAACTTTCTTGAAAAAAAATTTTGACCCACCGAAGATAAAGTTGTATATTAGAGTAGCAATTTTTGTACGATCTCTATATGTTCAACTATCTTACCCTACAAAAACACAAATTTTCATACAGAAGATACATTATAAACAAAAACAAGAATCGTTATTCACATTGTGTGTAAGTGTATAATAATTAAAACAGTATGCAAACTACAAAGATTGTTGAAAATATGATTAATTATTATGAAAACACAACTTCATAATCAGCAAGATTTCTAGTACTGGTGTTTACCAATATGGAAACAAATATTAACTCTCAATTTATCTCAATATTTGTCTTTCAAAAGCAACAAAGTAGAAAAAGCATCTTCTCATAAGTACGAACTGTTGAATTGCATCAAGAACCTCAAAGCTAATTTAAATATTTCAGGATATTCTGTTCGTATATTAATCTAGAAAGAAATTATCAATTTTCTCTTGAAATATTATTTAATGTTGCAATTGTTATATCTTTTTAAACTCATGAAATAAAAGATAAATTTTGGTGACAAACTTCGATCGTTCCGCGACCCACCAAAACAAATGCCACGGCCCACCAGTGGGTTGCGACACATAGATTGGGAACCACTGCCCTAGTATATTTAAAAGACAAGGCTGTTTTCTTAGTCATCTAGCCTGAGCTTTCTATTAAACCAATTATCATTATGTCATTTTCATATTACAACAAAAAATAACTTTTTAAAAACTTTTAAGCAGAAAATGAGCTTACTATATAAAATAATGCATTTGTATTCATAACGCTTTTAAATTTTAATATATTTTTCATTCCACTGACACTGAGACTGCAATGTTCATCATTCCCTATGACAAAACTAAATATTTTACTGCAAGTGTGTCTAAAAGTAATTTTCTGGATTTTGTTGTCACTCAGAACTTCAAGCAAAGAGGTGAATATTTTCATGCAAAATTGTTAACTGGCAAACTTAATACCGAGATTGGAAATATATTTACAGTAAAACCCGGTAATTCAGATTAATTGGGACCTGACCCAGTCCAGATTATCCGGAGAATTAGAAAAAAAATGAAATAAAATATAACATACTAACAGAAAGTCACCTTTATGTTAAACTTATTGAATATTTGCAGGCAGTAATAATGTTTACTTTGCTTAATTATTCCGAAAACATGTCAGAAAAAGTTTTTTTTATTTAGAATACGACGATGAAACAAATTAATGCTATGGAAATTAGCCAATCGCTTGTCAAACTTGAAAAAAAAAATGACCAAACTGATCCGGATTATCGGGGTCCGAATTAGCGGGGTTCTACTGTATTAAATATTGATTAATTCTTGTAATTGCTTTTGTAGTCAATCAGTTTTTTAAGCATTTTCATTTGTCGAATTTGATTGGTTTAGGCTTGTTTATTTTATATTTCAAGTTACTGAATTTTAAAATTATTAATGTAATTAACAATAAAACTGAAATAAAAAAATTATTAAACTTGTTTTCTCGGAAAGAGAAAGGAAAAGGATAATACAAATAATGAAAAAAAAAGTCAAATTCTAAAAAATCTTAGTCAGTCATAAAAAGGAAAATAATATTGAAGACACATATTATTAGTGTAATTGAAAGAAATAAAAATTAAGCAGTTTTAATTTATAATTTAATTGATGATAATTTAAGAATGAAATCACCAGAAAAAATGTATGTTTAAGGTAATTTATAATACATGTAAAATACATAATAATAAATGTAAAAAATTAAAACATAAATGTAAAAAAAAAAAAGAAAGAAAAGACAATGCCTCCTATTAAAATTATGTCAGATTGTTTAATCACACAAAATTTCAGCATGCTGTCATTTCATTTTCACAAGTTATAAAAGTTTAAACTTCTTGTACTCTTACATCTATTTTTTATAAAAATTTAGGGAGAAGGGGGATAAAAAATTATAATGGCCACAAATGATGCTGAACCATAAAACATTTGCCAGATCTACAACAATTGAAGCCTGATCTATAAAATAGTTGGCATCAACTGACTTGGGACCAAAATGTCATGTATCTAGAAATTACAGGTGATATGATTGCATACACAGTTGAAAATCACAAATTTGATAGTTGTATTGATAAAAACAATAGCCATCAGGGGAATAAAAGGATGCATTCCAATGATCTAAGTTTAAGTGAAAAACTATTGAATATGCCGAGCAGAAGAAGAAGCTACACTTGCAATTTTGAAGGTATTAATACATTGGTGTAACATAGTAGAAAAGAAATGTTTATCATCCAACAACAACAAAAATAACAATAATTTATAGAGGATTTTTTTCCAATGTTTGGTGTCATTCTCCATTTATATAAAAAAAATTGAAGATGTACATCATAAGAACTGTAATTAGCACCGTAAAATTTATAAATTGCATGTAAATTTATATTTCATCTTAGATGCTAATTATTTATGTAAGTCTGGTTTATCCAAATTTTTTGCTTATCTGAGGTGAGTGTGGTTCATATTAACTCAGATAGTCTGTACTCAGTGTTTATATATTTTATGAAATTTAGAACAATTTTTAGTATTAAGCTAGACTTTTTCATTTTATTGCTAGATAATTAATAAAATAATTTTTATACATCTTTCTTTTATGTATATATATATGTTGCAGCCAATACCCGAAATTGGCCAGCAACGTTAAAAAATGACTGGCCAATTCTAGAATTGGCCAGCCAATTCGCGAACTGGCCAGATGAAATTGGCCAATTCGCGAACTGGCCAGATGCGACTGGCCAATTCGCGAAATATATATAAGTACTCGGCTTAATCCTTTCTAAGATAGTTGAAAGTGTCTATGAATTCAAATAGTCTAGACGTCAGCCTGTCCGTGATCTAACTCGAGTAAAGTTTCCGGTTAACTTGTAATTGTCATCGTATTTGGTTTATCAATTAATTTCGATATTGAAAGGGAAATGTGTACTATTTTTGGTTAATTTAGTTGGGTACACAAAAATATTTCGTTTCAATATAATCAATGGAAATCTTTTTTACTGTACATTTTAATGTTACATTATCTTAATTACAAAAAAATTGGTACCTATACATCATAGTTCGGATGTTGGCCAAGCTTCCCGGCCAATTCGCGAATTGGCCTGTCAAAACCCGAAATACGCTATTCATTTCATGTATTTCGGGTTTTGGCCAGGAAGCTTGGCCAGTTCGGGTATTGGCCGGCCAGTTCTAGAATTGGCCAGGCTCTGGGTATTGGCCGCAACATATATATAACTTAATTAAAAATGTTTAATTCCACAATAGTCTTTAAATAGAAAAGTGTAGTCATATTTTTCTGTATGGGTAAATAAATGTGTTTTTACTTAGAAAGAAAAAAAATTATGGTAAAGGGATTGATTTATACAGAGATTTTATCTTACAGGTACTGGTAAATTAGGATTTTCATTTGTTCGCATCACAGCACTGTTAGTCTCTTGCAAGCGATTATGGATGGGTACAGGAAATGGGGTAATCATATCTGTGCCTTTATCTGAGGGTAAGCTTTACATATATATTTTAGTGATGTATTGAAGTTTTCCAAAAAAATATATGATACTACTTAGGTTTCTAGAAATGAATTCTTTATAGTTTGCATCAATAATTTCTGCTTAGATATGTAGATACATGTATATTCATTATTAACATAAGGCCTATTTTATGTACATAATTTACACTATGGATATAATGGTTACAGGGTATTTATTTTATTATTTTACATTTTTACTATTATGAATATGCAATTTTTTTATCTGTGCATACAGCAAAAAAAAAAAAAAAAAAAAAAAAAATGGAAAAAGAAAAGACCCAAGTTTTTAGAATTAACTACAAATACCAAAATGATTCATTTTTATGGTTAATTTTCATAAGTTTATGCAATTTTAATCTTATAGATTTACATTAAGCCCACTTGTGCCAAATCAAGTGTCTTGTTACATATTGTTATGAATAATAATTTGTGAAAATTCTGTACCAAATCATCTTTTTTCTAACACATTTTTCTGAACTTCCTTTTCTACAACTAATTTATTATTATTTTGTGAAATCAGAATTGTGTGAAATCTGAAGAATGTGTTTGGCAAGTTTAGCTCATAGGGGGGCAGAGCCTCCTGGTATGTATATATATATATATATATATATTAATTTTGCTTTAAATACTACAGTGTGTATCAAAAGTTTAAGCACAACAGAAAATTTTAAAATAACATTTTATTAATGAGTGAAAGTCACTTTCCTTTTCATATAACCTACATATTGTGGTTTTAAAAAGACAGTTAACAGATTTATGCTATAAAATTTATCAAAACAACAAAAATGTGTGTGTCAAAAGTTTAAGCACAGTTGTTTTTAGTCTTTAGCAGAACAATAATAATAAAAAAAAATTAATACTTGATTATTGCTCCTTTATGCTGAATTACTTTAACTAGTAAATCTGCAGATCAGGAGCCTCAACGTCAGCTTTGCACATCATTTATTTTAAACACACTTTGGGTAATATTCAACTTCCTGCAAACTCTAATTTAAAATTTTCAAATTACATAATTATTTATAAGAATAAAATAAGAATAAGAAGTTTTCAGCCATCAAAAGCGTTAAATTAAAGATTTAGTTATGTTAGGATATTCTGAGATTTTCATGATCTATTATTTTTGTTTTTTATTATAACATTGTAGATTTCTTCAGGGGGGCTCCGCCCCCTTGAACCCCCCGTAATCTCATTAAACTTAAATTTGTAACTTTCTATCAATTTGCTAATGGTTATCGTATATCTTGTATTTCTTTATACATTTTTATTTATAAGGATAAGTAACAGTTTTAATAAGCATTTTTCATTATACTCATACTTCTACATACCTGCCCACCACAAACACTTAATCTGATGTATCAGGAACTTTTGAAAGTGTAAACTCAGTAATCTAGGGTTTTACAATTTTGTTTCATTAAAAAATATGTTTTGATTGCATTTTGTGGCAGTTATCGCGGTCAGACAGACTGACAGGCGGAAAACAATAAATTTTGTGTCGCCAAAGTAAACCTTCACTGAAGTTTTGGCAATGACGTCATTATTCATGAGTTATTGATATCCATGTTTCTAATATTTTTTTACGACTACTATAAAATACCTGTTTTATTTCAATTATGACGTCAAATTTTATCAGGTGAAATAATTGTTAAAAATATAATTATTATTTTTTTTTTTTACTTCTAATAATGCCCCCATTTTTGTCAGAAAAATTCTTATTAACGAAACAAATTTCCGTGTTTAATATTTAACCCTCCAAGCGTCTTGCAAATGGGTAAAATTGTAATGTTCTTTTCTCTGCATTTTGTTTTAAATGCTAATAAAATATGATTCTTTCAATATTACATAAAAAATCTTATTTAGGAATATAAATGTAATCCTTGAGAGTGCTAATCATTCTTCAATGCTTTGAAAATTCATTAAATTTATAGAATTATAATAACTTAAACATTGCTTGTATTGCAGTGAAACCTGGAGCTTAGTGTACGGAATTTTACGGGCCAAACGCTTAGAGGGTTAACAAAATTCTACATTTATTTTTATTTTTATTCTGACGTCATATTTATTTTTTCTTAGTTTAATTTTTCGAATGGAAATTGCTCAATTGAAACTTATTGCCGTTAAAAAATTAATTCATATTTTGATTTTTTTTTTTTTTTTTTTTTGGCAACGATAAAGGAAATTGGTTAAATTTTATCTAAAAAATCGCTATTGATTCTGCATGAAAAAGAAGAAATTTTGAATTATTAAGGAAAATATGTTAATAAAATTAATAAAACATAGCCTATGCTCTTTTCTGGTCTATGTTATAGTTATACACAAAGATACAAACACATTAATTCATCAGTTTTGACGTTGACTTCATTCAAATTTATAACATTATAAAATTAAGGATTATGATGAATGGTTGCTTAGCAACCATTAAGAGAAAATAAAGAAAATGAAATAAATACATTTGAAATAAGTAAATCTCTAAAACAAATTAGTTTATATTATTGGAACACATATATAAAAAATTTCCAAAATTTACAGTAAAAATTCAAAAAATCTGACAAATTTGTAGACAAAATTTCAAAACAGTACGAATAAATTAACCGGCAAATTTCAGTATCCATTTATCATTGAATTCCATTAATGAAATGTGACATTTTCTCTCAAGAAAAAAGAAATTAAAAATCATTGGATTTGCCATAGAAAAGCATTATTGCGCAAAATAAAATATTCTATATTTTTCGAACGAATGAATCAAATCTTACAAAAAACTATACAGCTTAATCCCAGTGCCTCACTAACATACCCACTTAATTTCAAGCCAATCGGGTGTTTTTTGCGTTAGTTATCGCGGAACAGACATCCAGACAGACAGACAGAATCCAAAAAATTTCGTGTCTCCAAAGTAAGCCTTCACTGACATTTCGGCAATTAGTTAATAAAATTTCGGCCGAATATTTAAGTTTTTAAATTAGATGGGGGAAATTGAATATTTTGTATTGCCTCACGTTTTGAAATTTTCTTTTTACTTTTTTTTCGAATTTATCCAACTAGAATACATATTTGGGTATATTTGGCTATACACTATTATTTCCCAAAATAACAAACTTTTGTAAAAGATTTCATGAAGTGTTTAAAGTGCTTCGTAATCTATGCTTAACGCATGATTTTTCTTACTTGTTGTGAATTCTGCCCACTTATGTATTATGTTTTTTGCCCGCTTTGACAAAATGTGTGCTCGTTTAGAGACTTTGTGACTTACTTGTTTAAATTTTTTAGCAGAGAAGTGTAATCATAATACATTTTAATGTATTACGCATCTGCTAGTGCAATACAAATTGTTTAAAAAAAGAATTGAGCTATCAAAAATATAAAAATTACGTACTTTCTATTTCGAAAGAAATTTCCCTTTATATTAAACAAGTAAGAAAAATCATGCGTTAATCATAGATTATGAAGCACTTTCCAACACTTCATGAAATCTTTAACAATACTTCTTTAATTAGGGAAATAAGGGGTATATAGCCAAATATGTATTCCAATGTTTTTGAACAACCCTGTATTTGATCTGTCAGTTGATATACATATTATATAATGGGAAAATTTAGTTTAGCTAGAAAAAAGCTTAAAATTCTTTTTGAGCAATTTGCACTAATAAATGGAAAACATACTTGAAAACTTTTTTTCAGCCCTGTAGTTTACCTTGTACCTTTATTACACATTAGTAAGAAGCTAAAATTAATTTTAAAATAAAACATTCTTAAAACAACTGAAATCACATTGTTATAAATTACCATTCATAGGTGCATACGATTTTCATAAAATTTGAAATGACTCGACATCTAATAATTATATATATTTTATGTTTCAAACTATTCGGTTGGGTAGTTTTTGAGTTGCTACATGCAAACAGAGGGACGGACGGACAGAGAATGCGCAACTCGGGAACCCGGGATTCTTTTCCCTTCAATTCAAAACAAAAGCGACTTTTCTAAGTATCCGGGATCGGAGGAGATAGCGTTACATACATACATACATACATACGGTCGGATTTTAATAGTAGATTCTTGGTTGTAAATTTTAATTTGCTGACAGATGATTTTCGCTTCTGTTGAAAAAGTTCATTAATGAAACGTCAATGTTTGAAAATATATTTTTAGTTTTAGAAAATTTATTTTAATTTTTATTCCATCTGCACAAATTGAAACTTAATTCTTTTTAACTTTAAAGAAAAAAATAGCTTCAAAAATACATTAATCAGTTTTATTTTCCCCTTTTTTCCGACAAAAAAAAGCCTTCCACTGCTAATTTTTAGTTTTTAATGAAGTTTTTTATCTGTATGTAACTTATAATTTAGTATTCGTAAAAAATATTTCTTATCCATTTTAAATATGACGTCATTATTTTTCTAACTCCATGAATTACTGCTATCCATGTCCCGTTTATTTTTAACGACTACTATAAAATACCTCTTTTATTTCAATTATGACGTCATAGTTTACCAAATAAATATTTTATTTAAAATATTTTTATTCCTTTTATTTTTAATTATGTCGCCATATTGACAAAAAAATTCATGTTAACGAAACAAATATCAGTGTTTAATATTTAACAAAAAATAGTATATTTATTTTTATTGCAAATACGACGTCATATTTATTTTTTTCTTTTAAATTTTCCTTAGTTTCAGTTTTCGCATGGAAATTGCTCAATTGAAAATTTAACGTCGCTGAAAAATTAATATTCGAAATTTTGATTTTCTTGGCAACGGAAAGAAAATTGATTAAATTTTATCTAGATTGGTTATGCATGAAAAATAATGAAATTCAGAATTATTAACGAAAATATTCGAATAAAATAAATAATACATAGCCTTTGTTCTTTTCTGGCTATAATTATCTATACGCAAAGATATAAAGTTGAAGTTATGCTATTGAAGCATTGAAGTTATGTTATTCAAACTTCCGTACACATTTTAAAATTTATAATATTATAAGAATAAGAATTAGGATAAATGGTTGCTTAGCGACTATTAAAAGAAATGAAGAAAACAAAATAAATACATTTGAAATAAGTAAATCTCTAAAACAAATTAGCTTATATTATTGGAACACATTTATAAAAAATGGCCAAGATTTACAGCAATAATTTAAAAAATCTGACATATGCATAGATAAAATTTCAAAACAATATGAATAATTTAAGCCCCGTACTGGCAAATTTCAGTATCCATTTATCGTTGAATTCCATTAATCAAATGAGTCATTTTCTCTCAACAAATAAAAATTTGAAAATCGTTGGATTTGCCATAGAAAAACATTATTGCGCAAAATAAAATATTCTATATTTTACGAACGAATTAATAAAATATAACAAAAAACTATACAGCTAAATCCGAGTGCCTTACCAATATACACACTTAATTTCAAGTCTTTCGGATGTTTTTTGCGGTAGTTATCGCGGAACAGACAGACTGACAAACTGACAGACAGACAGGCAGACAGAAACCAAAAAATTTCGTGTCTCCACAGTAAGCCTTCACTGACGTTTCGGCAAATATACGGTCTTCCATCGATAAAATGAGATTCTGTATTGTTTCTGGTTCAATTTTAAACCAAGCGTTCTCAATGGCATCTTTCAAATCTTTAACTGAAGAAAATACTGCTTTCCATTTGGATAAACTGCATGAGTGAGAATACCCCACATATTTTCTAAAGGGTTTTAATTGAGACTAATTGCCGGCCATTTCAAAACAGACACTTTTTTCGATTTAAGCCACGATGAAGTTGAGTTTGAGTTATGGATCGAAGCATTATCATGTTGAAAAAAACATTATTCTCCCCTCAAAACCACGGCAACAGGAAGCAAATGATTGGCAAATGTCTCTTGGTAGTTTTCAGAGTTTTCACGACTACTAATGAATGCTAGAGATATCTGACCATTGAAAGAAATAGCCCCCCCCCCCCCTCCATACCATTACAGAACCATCATTATGTTGTTGGCTAAATACTTTCCTAGGTTCTTTGCGGAGATCATGTCATTAGTACTTAAACCCATCAGGGCCATTGAGGCTCCATTTTTTTTTCATCACTGAATATGACATTCAGCCACTTTTCACCAAATGATATATGCTCTTTGGCCCATTGTAATCTATCTTTTTTATGGTGTTGTTTGAGAGATGGAAATCGAACCATTTTATCGTATTTGATGTATTTGAATTCCAAAACTCTTTTATGTACAGTTTCTTTCGATATTTGTCCTCCAACTTCATGTTTATTCGCGAAAGGTAGTAATTATCAGTTGAAGCCAAATTTCTGATGCGCTATCTTCACACAAACTAGTCACTTGCGGCTTTCCTGAACAAATTTTTGTTTGAAATTGTTACCACGATCCAAAATTTTATGAATACCTCGTTTTGATCTTTTTAACGCACTTGCAATTTCAAAAACAGACTTACATTTTGCTTCTATATTCCAGATTTTTATCACCTCCTCCCCTGAAAATTCTTTCCATTTAGGCATTTTGTATTACCTTTAAAACAACAACTGACTGCTTCTTATACACCCAGAATTTGTTTGTATGTGCAACCGCTTACTTCAGATTGTAAAATTAGCATAAAAATGATTTTGTGCTTAAACTTTTTGCACGGTTATTTTTGTTCTATTCTTAAACTTTATGGTTTGAAATAAAATTTAAAAGTTAATTTCAATAAATATAGTGTTAAAATAGATATTATTAACATATACAAGACAGATATTGAAATAAAGTGAATATTTAAAGTTTTATTTTAAAATTCCTATTGTGCTTAAACTTTTGACATGCACTGTTTTCAAGGGCATGTTATATAAATTATACATACATGTATTACACAAGGAAAACACATGTAGGGGGGAGAAAAATAAGGAATTTTTCTGAATATTTTAACCTTTATCAAGTACTTTCAAAATGTTCAACTTCACCCCATATCAATCAAAATCCCTAATATTTTTTATGCTGATTTGATTTACATATACAAATAAAACTATGCATAGTTTTTTTTTTTTTTTTTTTTTTTTTTTTTTAATTAAATATAATTGAAGATGCTCAAAACTTCATAAAATTAATTTTTTTTTTTTTTTTACTTTTATTTTCAAATGTGTAAAATTTTGATGTATAGTTTTATTTATATATGTAAACCAAACTGCAATAGAAAATATTGGGAATTTTAATTGATATGGAGTGAGGTTGGGATATCTTAAAAATTCTCGATAACTCTTAAAATAACCAGCGAAATTCTTTTTTTTTTTTTTTTTTTGTGTGTGTGTGTGTGTGTGTGTGAACAATGTCTGCCATAACTCATGTAGAATAATTTTTAAGGTGCAATAAAAGAAGAGATAGATTTTTTTTTATAAGAAAAAACATTATCTACAAACAATAAAAAACATCACAGAATAATTTTTGTATGAACTAGAGATAATAATCTTTCAAAATTTGCTTCCATTGAGAGCAAATGCATATGTGTATATATACAATGTATTCAAAGAAAACATTTAAATTTACTAATATTAAAAAATGCTCTGACGAGCACAAAAAAAGGTTAATATGTTTTTAAGTATAAAAAAGGATTTGGCAAGTGCTTCTGTTAACAATTGAGCATGAGGAAGGACTAGGGATCCCTTCTTGGCTACAACTCACTTCAATGCCAACTTTGAAAAAATCATATTTGCACTTTTTCCATGTAAAAGAAATCAGTCGCAGTTACTATAAAAATGTGCAGTGTAAAGACGTTAAAAGTAAAGATGCAATTTGATTAGACATAAATGTAAGACAAGGTGACACAGGATCAAAAACCTAGTTATGCAGGTATCACATTCATGCACTGCCACTAACCACGTTTGCAGAGTAGAATTGCACAGAAAATTTATTTATAGTATACTGCAGAGTGAACAGTGCAGTTAACACGTAAAACTCGGTGGGAAGCTCTACTAAAGTACCGCAACATTCTTTTATATGGAAAAGGTTCAAATATGATTTTTTCAAAGTTGGCATTGAAATGCCAAGAAGGGATCCCTAGTCCTTCCTCATGCTGAATTGTTAACAGAAGCACTTGTCAAATCATTTTTTATACTTAAAAACATATTAACCTTTTTTTGTGCTCGTCAGAGCATTTTTTAATACTAGTCATTTAATTTTTTTGAAAAAAACTGATGTTCTTAATAATCTTAAGCTGTTGTAAAAAATTTATAAAATGATGACAGCAGCAGAAAATTTTGACATATTGTTATTATTGAACAACATACATCTGACTTGTATGCTCAACATTAAAGCCTGCTTAATAGTCATCGTCAATATGCAGGGACGAGATAGCACAAGGAAATTTTACTGCACAAGAGAAGTTCAACAACCGGAAGCTCAACATAAAATGTGTGTGCAATGGAGCCAACAGGATTTGAACCCACAACCCCCTACGCTCGCAAGACATTAGCGGCATGGTGTCTTAACCACTCGACCACGGAGGCCCCTTTTAATGTATTAGAATAATCAAAATAGTCATTGCATGTCATTGCATTGCCATATAAAATGCATATGAAAAATAAACCATGGAGTCAAACGAAAAATAAATAATGTGTTCACAATTTTATTCAAAGAATTGAAAACTATAATAATTAAATATATTCAAGGTACTTTCTCGAATGGAACAAAAAATTGTAGAAATTTAATAATTTTAGAAATTTAATAATTCTAGAAATTGAATAACAATTAAAATAAGAATATTCCCGAAGGAATATGAACTAAACACAAAAGCATTTCTAAGCAAAAACAAATTTACGTAACTTGCATCCAATGGGATGTAAGTACCACTACCCGGTAAATACATTACCACGAGACTCCCAGTATCCCACCAGAGAAGCTGACAATTTTAATATAGTACCTATATAAATACCTATATAAGTTATGTGACTGTCATGAAGAGCTCCTGTCTGACTGTTTCATTTTTTATATGCCAGGTGGCTATTTTGCTATTTTTATTTTAGCTAGCTCAAATGGTTCAATCGCCAAATAGGTTTCCTTCGCCATTATTTTATTTTAAATATAAAGCTGTCGCTGACTTTATTTAAAATACACAACTTTCATTTAAAAACACATAAATTTAAAATATTTTTATATCAGATACATTTAAATTACTCCTTTTTCTTTCATCTTATTAAAAGTACTATAAGTAAATAAATTAATGTACTTTTTCAGTAGTTATACATGACGAAAAAGTTCTTGGCGGGAAAAGAAATTTGGCAATGTATATTCTAGCAACCTATTTATTGTTTCATATACACAAGCATTTATTTTTCTGATGTCAGTACAATGTATTTATGGTACTACTTGATTATCCTGTCGACAAAGAACTATACAGAAACTGTAAGATAAATGCCAATAATGGATGAACATAAATGTTACACTCACTTGACATTAAACACTCTATACTTGTTTGTTGAGTCAACAAATGATTTTCAATTCGATTATTTATTTGTATTTTTTATTAATGTTTTACTAATTTATTTGTTATTTTGTTATTTAAAATAAATTTTATGCCAATAAACGAATAGCGCTTGATATTAAGTGAGAAAAATATAATATATTTTATTAATGTTATTTTATTGTTATATCCGCCTACATTTTTGACTAAATAAGAAGCATTTGACTCATTACAAACTTCCGCTAACATTGATATGTTTTATGTCCTTTAATAAATTCTATTAATACATTTAAAATACTTTAATGTTATTCACATATGTGATATCTTAAAAATATCTCTTTATGGTTTGATTTAATAAATTCTGGATTAAATTATGAAAACTTTTATTAGTATTATTTTATTCGAAATCATTTAAATAAATCAAATTTTATATTTGGTACATCTATATGCCATAAGTAAACATCATCATTAAAATATTCCCTTTCGTTAGGGATTTTTTTAAGGTAAATTCATTAATTTTCTAAACTTAAAATTTTAGAATGGCAACATTTTTCCTTTTGAGTAAATTGGCGAATAGTTTGGCGATTTCTATAAATTGATGAAATTGGTCAACCTGATAATCAAGTATGTAATGTAAATAAACCAAATATGCATTTTTGGCACACATATCATATACGCACCACGTTGGCGTGATTTCTGCTAATGTCATATACATATCATCGAGGTATTGAACTGGTGCCAAAGTGTCGTTATTTTGTTTGATATGGTAACGCGGATGTTATTGTTTATTTATTAATAAATTGGGTACTACTTAGTATCCAGTTGACCAATTTCGCCAAATTATACAAATCACTAAACTAATAGCCAAATTTTGCATATTTACATAATTTTTATCTTAAATAACGAAAGAACAAATAAATTAGTAAAACATTAATAAAAATACAAATAAAAAGTCGAAATAAAAATCACTTGATGACGTTTTAAACATGTATTTCGTGACAAATATCATTGAATGTGACATTCACGGTCAACCATTATTGGCATTTAATATTGTCATTTGGTGATAGTTTTTTTGGTCAACAGGATAACCAAGTAGTACCATAAATTGTTTATTTACTTTTACTTCTTTTTTAAATTATATAAATTATTTTGTTCTATAGTTATTAAACTTTTTTTTATTTATTGTTATTCTCTCTTTAAAAATATATATGTAACTGATATTCTAAAACGATATTTTCGTCAAAATAGCAGCAGAAAAAAAAAAAAAAAAAAAAAAAAGCGCCAATGTAGTTTTTTTATGACATTTGTGCCACGCTTTTTTTTTATAGAAACAGAAATAATTTATACGAAAACAAAATAAAAAGTTCATAAGGTTTTTTTTTTCAGAGCTATTTATATATTTTGGCATTATATCTTCCTTTTTTGTAGTCAGAATGCCCCCAAGCTTTGGCAAATGGATGAGTATTAATCTGACCCTCATAACATTAGTAATAATTGATCTAGAATCATCTAATGTACCTTCAAAAAAAGCTGACACATTATCATGTCCGAATCATCTGGGATTGCACCGCTCTTGTGTCGCGCCAAACCGGATATATTACCGATACGACCTTCCCTTATGTCACAAAGGCTCAAATATATGTTTATAAACATTTAAAACCATATTTTTACACTTCTTAAAAGAATCTGCTAAATGGTCTTTCGGCACCAATTTGTATTTATTCACCAAATGCACCAACAGAAAAGAAATAATGAACTCTTTCCTCCTTAAATGTTGCCCTGATCGCTTAAATTTGTTTATTTCATTATGTGAACCTTCAGATTTAGTGAGATGTGCAAGTAAAAAAAATTATGAATAAAGTATCATATTACAATGCTTAGCATAAATTTAAGGGAGACCAATTTGGTTGTCAGAGGTGGCTAGTAACTTAAAAAAAATAGGAATTTAATAAATTATGCAATGCTTAGCTTAAATTTAAAGAGACCAATTTGATTGCCAGAAGCGGCTAGTAGCTTAAATAAATAGGAATTATTAAATAAAAAATATTTCACTTCGCTTGTCAAAATAGATAGTGAATATGATACATGAAAATAACAACAAATAAGTATTTTTTTCACGTGATTTATCTAATGTATTTATTTATGTTACATACATAGCAATTTTTATGTTCATTTAAACTTATGTGCCACAATTACAAGAAGAAACAAATATAAGAAAAAGACTGTTCAGCTGGAGATTTCAGACATAAATTCGATTTTCTCAGCGACCGTCAAACATACAAAGATGAAAAAAAAACTGTTTTAAGTTTTACCATGAGGATTAAAATAAACCAAAAACGAAGTTAATCCATCCACAGAAACATTAGCTAGACTTAGTTGAATATTTTGCCTTCATTTTTTCATTTAAAATTAAATAAAAAACTATTGGAAGCTGCAGTAATTTTTTGAATTCTATCATTTTATTTGTCTCATCGAGTTCTATCTTTAAAAAAAAATTTCACTGCCGTATCTCAACTGGTTCGACAGAAATTTTAGAAAGTTGTTTGCACTTTCTATTTGTTAAACATATTATACCAAACGCTACCGTGTTTGCTATGATTACAATATAATCCGTGTAATTGTTGACAACTGTTTCAATAAAACAGTTAAGTTCCAGTTTTAAGTTTAATTAAATCCCAATAAGTTTTTCCCCCTCTCTCTTTTACTCACCCCCACAATGTTTGATAAATTATTTAGAACTTTATTTGGTATTTTTATAGTTTATTCATGTTTGAGAGAAGGGTTTAAAAGTTATGACTTGGCTAGCTAATAATTGAAAAAATGTAAACAAACTATTTGTTACATATTATGCAAAGTTTAAATGTTAATTATTTATATGTATTACTTTTCTTAAACATAAGGACTTTTTACTTTATAATTAATGCAGAGATATTTACTAGATGATTTATTTGTGAATGAAATAACTTCATATTTCTAGCTTGCAAACTTAATGCCATGTCAACAGTTTTCAGTTATGGTAGATTGGTTGGTAGCCAAATATCAGAGTTAATGTTTGCTTGTTAAACTTGTTTATTAAACTGTTTTTTTTTTTTTTTTTATTTATTTATGACTTTTTCTTAAACTATGCTAATGTTTCATATTAACTGGGATTGTAATGTTTTTGCCTGTATAAATGGTGATGCAGCAGATTAAGTTGGTGTGTACTTGACTGGCCAGCAGTAACTCCAGTATTGTTTATGGAGTAGTTAACTTTGTTTTCAGCCATTTAGGCTAAGTAAACTTGAAACATCTATATGCTTTTGACTTATTATGTTTTTTTTTTTTTTTTCCCTTGAGTTTTACAAATAAATGAGAATTAGTTACTTTACTAGTTTTTCTTCAAATTTTTATACAGCATTTACATCTCTTATACAACTGCAGCTGGCAAAAGGTGCATTTATTTCTCCTCCCCCAACAGTAATTGTAATTTTTTTACTGTTTTAGTCTGTTATGTAAATTATTATCTCTTTGCTACAAAAACTTTTTTTTTTTTTAACTAAGAAAAGCTTATAATATTTTCCATTCTAGACTGTAATGTAAAGTAGGGACACTTTGTAGGATCATTGTTAATTTCAATATTATGTTATTTCTTGTAGGTAAAACTCATCGCACAACTTCAGATTTTGCTGGTCGAGCTCCTGGTTCTGTTGTGAGAGTATATTCAGATGCAAACAGTGGTGCTCCAGGATCAAGTTTTATACCCTACTGTTCAATGGCACAAGCTCAATTGTCTTTTCATGGGCATAGAGATGCTGTAAAATTTTTTGTTGCAGTACCAGGTACTAATTTTTTGTATTGATAGGAAAATAAATTTTAATCGCTAGTTGGTGCATATGTTAATTGTCTGAGCGAAGCGAAGTCTTTATACTCAGAGATGCGTAACGATATTAAAAGTCAAAAAAATTCTTTCGTCAAGCAAATCTCAAAAAGTACTTGTCGGATTTTGATTCTGTTGGTACCAATAGGTACCTACGAAGGTACTAGTGAATGCACTAGTGTCTAGTGAATGCACTACATACGAAAAATTAGTTCCAAATAGTTTAAAAGTTATATTTAAAAAACTGATTAAAAAAACACAATTTATTTGCATACGTCACAGAAACTTGGTGTGAGTCATTTTTCACTGGCTGGATATTTCGTAGACAACCGAATCAGAGTGCATGGAGTAAATGGAGTGCATCAGAGTGCATGGAGTCTTGACGAAGAGAAGATTAATACCAGGGGTCGTACATGTCCTGAAATTTTCAGACCAAGAAAATCTTCAGCACCAGTATTTTCTCATAGAAAATATCTTCTTAAAATAAAGTGTCATTTTGTACGTTGAATCTAGATGTATGTTTCTATAAATAAATACTGATATTTGTCCTGAAAAATTTCCAGAAATGTACGACCCCTGTAATACACATAGTACGTAATGATATTAAAAGTCAAGCATAACTCTTTCGTTTAGCAAATCTGGAAAAATACATATCGGATTGCGATTCTGATTGTACCAAACGGTATCTATGAGAGTAACCTATACTGAATGCACCTACTTTCAAAAATTAGTTCCAAATAGTTTTAAAACTATTTTTAAAAAACTGATAAAAAGCCCAATTCATTTGCATACGTCACAGAAATATTGTGTGCGTCACTTTTACCAGTTGTATATTTTCGTTAGATTCCCAAATTTAAGCACATGAAGCAAGGAAAATAAGCAAACAATTTTTAAGTACAATTAATTATATTTAAACTTAAGAAACAAACTGAAAAATAATTTTGTTCTTGTTGTTAATTTAAAAGAAAAAAGTTCTCATTCTTAGTAACTTAGTATTAGTATTTGAGATTTTTTGATAATTTTTATAATAGCACTTAATAGCCGCCATTAGCATCTTTTATATTTCGTACCTTCGCACATGCAAATTGGAAACAATTATGTCGTGTTTAAATAAAATATGTGATGAAATAAAATTTTGGTACTTCTTCGTTATCTCGTGATCAATTTCGCCAAATTGTACATATTTACATATTTTTTATTTTAAATAACGAAAGAAGAAATAAATTAGTGAAACATTGATAAAAATACAAATAAAAAGCAGTATAAAAAATCACTTGATGATGTTTTAAACATTGTTTAACGAGACATTCACGATCATTCATGATTGGCATTTTATCTTATTGTTTGGCGATAATTTTTTGGTCTACAAGATAATCAAGTAATATCAAAAAAGGAACTATAGTTGAAGCGAAGAATAAACAGTTATAAGTAATAAGCATAATAAATAATATAGTAAAAAATATGAATATCACAATAAATCGTAAAACGTAAAACACTTATAGCAATATTCAAAAACAACGTTTTCATCAATTTGGCGGGAAAAAAAATCGCGCTAACATCTAGCTTATATTTTTACTCATAAATATGACATCTGTGCCATATTTACGAGTAAAAATAAGCATAAACGATCATCAGATTTGAAATCTCAATTTCTGAAGCCCAAACTGGACAATGATTTATAAAAACGCCTAGGTAAAGATATTATTTGAAAAGTATCATGAAATTAGAGCAGAGATATCATATACGCATCGGGTTTGGCGCAAATTTTGCGAAAATCATTTTTGAATGAATTTCGATTATTTTAAAAAGTAAGTAACAATTAAAAAAAAGCACGATTAAATTTAGGTTACATAAATATAGAAAAAAATAAGCAATTTATAAAGCAAACAAACAACAATAGCCAGATCACCATGCAATGTAAATAATGATATTTTGGCGCTAATTATATGGAAAAGTTCCATATCCTGTTCCAAATTTTTTGGCGAGGTTTTTTTTTTTTTTTTTTTTTTTTTTTTTTTCTAAACTTGATTATTTCGTAGACCAATTGCACCAAACTACACAAATTGCCAAACTGTTTGTCAAATTACATAAATTGACCTAATTTGTATTTTAAATAACAGAAGAATAAATACATTTTTAAAATGCAATAAGAAATACACATTAAAAGTTGAATTAAAAATCACTTTATGACGTAACAAGCACGCGCATCATAATTAATGACAAGTGAAAGAAACATTTACAATCATCCAGTATTGGCATGTAACCTTATAGTTTGGCGATAGTTTTTTGATCGACAGGATAACCAAGAAGTACCTTTTTTTGCTATTAAATAAATCGATGTGGTTGTGATCTTCAGCCTGTGAGGTTGCATTTTTTCTGCACTTTCCAACAAAGCTGAAAAATATTTATGCATTCGGTTTGTCTGTTCGTCTGTCCACACTCGAACATCCGTAAATATACACCGATTTATATGCAATTGGGAACCTTATTTAGGGTCTCCTAGGCATGTTTGATATTGTATATGAAGTATGTGGGATTAATAGTTTATTTATAGGGGCACCCAAAAGATTTTCATTACAGTATGGTCTATTGGGGGAAATCCTTTGCAGTGTATTTTAATGAAATTACGCTATTGCAAATTTACGAAACTTATATAAACCACTGGATTTCATTACGATTAAGTTATAACAGGATATTCATAGCATTTTTAATCCAATTACAAAGACACACAAAAGAAATCGGTTACAATACTATTTTTGAGCAATAATTTATGGAAATGCGTTTTCAATTTCGGCGTGCGCTTTTAAATTTAATTGCTTTTTTAGGTGTGTCCCTAATTAATATAAAATATTTAGTAACTATAGTCGCCGTCTGATCCGTTCGTCTATATCTCCACATATAACGTAACAAAAACTATCCTACGGAATCGTTTGAAATATTAAATATCTATTTGTTGTCGAATTTTGTTGAGTCGTTGCAAATTTTAATAAAATCGGATAAATTCGAATACAGAGACAATCAAAAGTATTCCGTTACATTACGGCCGATGGGATGAAATAGTTCCAAGCTCTTTTTAACGATGTTAAACCCATCGAAACATAATGAATTTGATATGAATTTATGAAAAGCACTAGAATACATATTTTGTAGAACATGCCACGCAAAAAATATTTATTATTATTTACACGTCACCACAAAAGAATTCCATTATAAAATAGTTTGAGGAGTGGAGTGGGACATTAACTTTTCAGCTTTACTAATCTAGGAATTTTATCATAGAATCATTTTCTCAATTGCCACTAGCAGGCCTTTTAAATAATAACCTTTTTCCGGTAAAATGGCGTAATCGAGTTCACATTGGCGTATTTGAGCCAGCATGTTATGCTGAAAAAAATATGTTCAGATTTGTAAATTACTTGTGATGACACTTTGACAGCTCAAAGCTTATGCAGACGAGATATTCAGATCTCGTTCATATCTTATGCTATTGTCATTGCCAACAGTGGGAGACAGTGGGAACAAATAGAGAATATACCTAGAATGTATGTACTGCGGCTTTTTGAGAAAGAGGGCGAAGGAGATTCTTAAAAAATCCAGAAAGTATGCGGCGTATACCTCTGTAAACTCTCTACTACATTCATGATTGCCGCTTTGTTTTCTTTTATGTATGCTAAAGCGAAATACAGCTCAATTTCATGGGAATGGGTTTAAAACGAAAACAAATCAGCGTATGTAGTGGCCAGCAAGCACGACCCATTTAAGTCAGATTGAGTATATCTGGAACACACACGAAATGACAGATTGTATTCCTTTGTTGGCGTTTTCGGGATTTTTATGTATCTTTTTTTAAGTGAGAATACCCGAATTTTTTATCAAAAACCTCATCGCATACATTGAAAACAGATGTAGATATTATATTATTATATATATTAATTATTTTGTTCTACCTATTTAAGGGCACTACACACCATATAAAAAAAAATCCCCCATTCTACCCAACCATCATGATTTGCGCCAATTTTAGGTACTAAAATTGATGTGTATATTCTTTACGCCATTTCAAAGAGTTTAAATTCCGATATAAGATATTTTAGCGCTTTGTTAGTTGTATTCTTCAAATTTTATACTTATGCGTGACTGTTTTGTATAGTTTGATTTCCCATTTTTTAACCGTGTATAGGAATTTGTATGTAATATTTTGCAAATGTAACATTCACCTTGCTCTTTTTTATCATTTCAATTTGTGACAATATATAATCAATTAAAGATAGAATCTCTTTTTACTTTTAGCATATTATTTTAAAAACTCTGTTCTAAGCAATATCGCTCAGACTAATCCCTCTGAGGGAAGTCCTAGTTAAAATCTTCATAACATGTTTTTGATTAAAATTTAAATAAATATCATTTAATTTTTCCATGAATAATGTACTATTGAACTGTACTTTTTAGTCCTTAAAATATTACATAAGAATATCAAATAAGAGTTTTGTAAGAAGTTGTTTTTTCTGCTTTTATGAGATTCCTAAGAAAAACAGCTAAATCCAAATACTTAAAAAACTCAAAAATTAATTTTTCTTTTTCTTTTTTTTCCTTTTTTTTTTTTTTTTTTTTTTAAGCATTTTATTTTATTAATTAAAAAGTGACAGAATTCTCTTTTGAAATTAATTAGACAATTTGAATTTAGAAAAAATACCATTTAGTGTTTTTATAATTTTGACAGTTTTTGGTTACCTTTTGGACAAATTAAATTGTGAATTTCATTTTCTTATGTGTTTACTTTGGTACAGACATTGCTAGTGTTCTGTAATACCGAGATGTTTTAATTGATTTGCTCGATTGTTTTAACACCTTGACTATATCAGTTATTATTCTATGATTCCAGTCAATTGTTATTTGTATCCAGTCTAATTCTATCTAGAATAGTCTGTAATGGATGAATTGAAATTAGCATTAAAGGTATTAGAAATCTGTGAGGCACTGACACCTTACTGTTTTTCTTTCATTTTCTCCCATACATTTAGGTTTAAAAAATTAACCCTTTGGATCCCAAACCGCCCGAGATATTTTGAGATATTTTAATTTGTATATCTTAATTCTCACTAGAATATTAAAACAGCTATATTTGTTTACATCTTTAATTAATAACAGAGCATTCTGTATTTAAATAAAAGGAAATTAGCTATTGAATTTTTCTGGTGTAAAATCAGATTTTCTGAACTACATAATTTCTAGAACCTGTTCTATCATGTAAATTAAAGGGTTAAAAGTAGCTACCCAAAACACAAATGTTAAGCTTCTTTAACATTTAACAAATATCATTTATTGAAATCTAACAAATATAATAAATTTGCATACATTAATTACAATAGGGTATTGAAGACAATTGGAAAATATTGCACCAAGTTTATAGACATAACAGTTCTTTAGTGAAAAAACACCGATAACATGGATGATAATTAATAATTAAAATTATACACTTGTTAAAATCACCATTAAATGAAAATATAAAACAGGACGCATTTCGAGCTACAACAATAACACAGGGTTCGCACAGACTCCTTGGACTCCTTAGAAACTACTTAGAAATGAAAATGTTCCCAAGTAGTACTTAGAACTACTTAGATAAACAAAATACTCCTTAGAAACTCCTTAAATTGTATTATGGTTTTGCACGCAAGCGATATTGCTCCCGAAAAAGAAAAAAAAAGTCGCGATTGTAAAACGCACGGTAAACCTTTTATGCACGTCATTCATCAGAAGCACAGCAGTGATTGCAGGGATGCCGCGGACGCGCTATAGCGCGTAAAAAACGCCAAAAATAGGCGATGGGACACTGTAAAATAGCTTTTATGCGTCCCGTGACACGCGCAATTTCATTAAAAAACGCATAAAAATGGCCACTTTTGTTAAAAAAATTGCGAAATAAGGACTATTTTTCGGCAAATTTTGTCAGATTCACGAAAAAATGGCTAATTTTCTCAAAAAATTTTGAAAAAATGCAGAGATTTCCTCAAAAAATCGCGAAAAAAACGACAAATTGCGTCTAAAAATCGCGATATAACAGCAAATTTTGCCAAAGAATTTGCGAGAAACGACAAATTTCGTCAAAGAATCGTGATAAACCAGCAAATTTTGTCAAAAAATTTGGGAAAAGCAGCAAATTTTGTAAAAAAAATTTCGATAAAACGGAAGATTTCGTCAAGATATGCGAAAAATGGCTGTAAATTTCTTCAAAAGATTCGCGAAAAAATGGCTAACTTTGTCACAAATCTCGAAAAAAAACGGCAAATTTCCTCAAAAAAAGTGCGAATAAACAACAAATTTTGTCAAAAATTCCCGATAAAAAAACCAGGCATGCGATTCTTTCGCGGATCCTCGGTTTTCCGCTTTTTTGTCATTTTCCGCTTTTCCGATTTTTTTTCTTCAAAGGATCGCGGAAAAAATGAAATTTTCGTCGAAATATCGCAGAATAAAAATGCGATTTTCGTCAAAAGATCGCCGGGAAAAACGCTATTTTCGTCGAAAGGTCGCAAAAAATGCTATTTTTGTCAAAATGTCATGAGAAAAATGCTTTTTTCACCAAAATATTGCGAAAAATGCAATTTTCGTCAAAACATAGCAAGAAAAAAGTTGTTTTCGTCAAGACGTGAGAAAAACACGGATTCCGTCAAAAAATCGCTAGAAAAACAGCGATTTTCGTCAAAAGATGGCGGAAAAGAATGAGATTTTCGTCGAAAGGTCGTGAAAAAATGCTATTTTTGTCAAAATGTCGTGTGAATGACTCGATTTTCGTCAAAAGACACCGCAAGAAAAACGCGGATTTCATCAAGACCCCGTGAGAAAAACGTGAATTCTGTCAAAATATCGCGAGAAAAATGCGTATTCCGACAAAATATCACGAGAAAAACGCAGATTTCGTCAAAATATCGTGAGAAAAACGGAGATTTCGTCAAAATATCGCGAGAAAAACGCGGACTCCGACTAAAAATCGCGAAAAAACCGTGATTTTTGTTAAAATATCGTGGAAAAATTAGATTTTCGCCTATAGATCGCGGATAAAAGAGCATTTTCGACAAGCGATCGCAGAAAAATTGAAATTTCGTGAAAGAATCGCACGAAAAAAAGAGTAATTTTGTCAAAGGATTGGTGAAAAAATACTAATTTTATAAAAGAATTGCAGAAAATATTTGCTCTAACATTGTTTTCAGCAATTTTTTTGCAATTGATTTCAAATTAAACATTAGCTTGCCATGTTTGTTAATTGTTGTTTAAAGTGAAAACATGTTAAAATTTAAATTAGACAACTAACCAGTAGCGTAGCTATGTTTTTTGGCGCCCGGGGCCAGCAAGAAATTTTGCGCCCCCACCCCAATATAGATATATAACAATTTCTCTCAATTTGGCACCCCTAGGCCTCGGCATCCCTAGGCCTCGGTGCCCGGGGCGGACGCCCCCCTTGCCTCCCCCCCTTAGCTATGCCACTGCAACTAGCTAAGATTTCTGTGTAAAACATTGCATCAGAAGTATGAACTTAAAATAGAGACTTTAATTTGAGAACTACTTATAATATTTGCATATATGATTTCACTCTGACCTTTTCTCCCCCAGAAATAAAATAATTAAAATAAAACAGGATTTAAGGAAAAGTATTGACAATTTTGTTTTGAATAAAATAAGCTTTTTAATTTTCTTACACCCCCGCACGCTATTTCAAAATACTTTCTCATTTTCCAATTCACGCACTTTACCTCTTTTTTTTAACTTTTAGCAATCTCATGTCTGAACAACAGATTTCGTCAAAAGATTCACGAAAAAATGGCTAATTTCGTCACAAAATCTCGAAAAATGGTTAATTTTCTCAAAAAAGCGCGAAAAAACGGCAAATTTTGCTAAAATTGCCAATTTTGCTAAACAATCGCCAATTTTGCTAAAATATCGCAGATTTTATCTGAAGGTCGCGGGAAAGCACCGATTTCATTTGAAGATCGTGAATACCTCCCCCCCCCCCCCCCCCCTTCTTGCAGGGCGTAACTCACAGAATCCCTGTTGAATAGGGGCTGTGCAAGTGCATGCCACATAAATAACAACAAAAGTGGCAAGTCTTTAAATTTTTTTGGACTCCTTGGATTTTTTATGTACTCCTTGGATTTTTTTCTTTCCAACTCTGTATGAACCCTGATAACAGTTCGTCATCAGCTGAACCCAACATGTGTCCTTAAGACATAGATTCAAAGATAAACTGAAAGAAAGATTGGGAGATTACAAAGAGTGCAACAAGTGGCGCTAGTTGAAAGAACGTGGGTGGAAGACAAAAGTGATGACGAAATAATAAAACAAAAAGAAATAGATGGAAAAATAATAACAATAATATATAAAATAAACTAAATAAAAAAATAGATAAAGATTTTAGCAATTTTAAAATAGAGAGGAGAATAATAAGGTAGAACTATAGAGTTAATATTAGGAGGATTATTTGAATCAGAAGGAAGACATTTAGGTTTATTACATTTATGCAGAGCTTTGTCAATCAAAGATGAATTCTCTAAAAAGATAGAACAGTTCTTTAACTTTTTTTCTTTTTTACTGTCTTCTACTACATAAGAAATAAAAATTATAATCCTAAAAGTTTCAATTTCTGTTTTTTGATGGATTTACGTGTTTGGGCTGTCTTGAAATTCTGTGGCAGAATTTTTCAAAGCTTTCTGCAACAAGCCAAATTAACAACAAAAATTTTCTGAAACATCATATTTTTTTAAGAGCAGATTCAGAATTTACAAAAATGTAAATTCATATATAACACAATTAGAAAGCAAGCACTAAAAAACTAATATATGATAAACTAGGCAGTGTTAAACTAATAGTTTATGACAAAAGAATTTTGGGATGTTGTTGCTTTCAAGAGAAATATAGTACTCCAAGCATACTGGCATTTCACTTTTCTTGAAAAATGGCATTCACAACCTTGAACTTTGACATTTTCTACTGGGAAGGGAGGAAATTTCAGGGCTTAAGAGAAATAGAATATTCATTAACTGTCACAATAAACATAAAAAAATATATCAAGTCAGTTAAAAAAATACAACTATCAAAATATAATTTTTTTTGTCTGAATTTCAAAATAATGGTTCTTAATAAAAGAATAAACTAATATGTATACATGGATCATTCCAAAAATAAAGCACTCTTTGGTGTCCCGACACTTTGTTTTGTTATATTTTCTAAAATTTTGTTTCAAAATTAAATTTAAATATTAGAAAATATACTTTAAAGATATTTTTCTTTAATGCAATTTTTAAATTTGAGATAAATTCCATTTATTGTTATTCAAATAATTTTCTTAATAATTGTGTCCTGTAAAAAGCCATGTCCCAAGTAAAATTTTTGATTTTTAAACCCTATTGTTTTTACTATATGTATCATTTAAGTTATCTTTCAGGATGTTTTTTATGTCTTTGTAGTCTTTATATTATCCTTATATAACTTAAATATTTTTTGTAAATATTTTTTTTTTTTCATTTTATAAGAAAAATTCATGTGTCCCTTATTTTTTGTCCCCTGTGTTACCGCCAGCTTTTTCTTAATATTAAAATAAGAATTTGCAACCTAAATGTTGTTAACAGTAGTCATTCATGTACTTTTAGAGTTAGCATTCATTCTAGGTAGTCATTTTCTTCATTTGTTAAATTTTGAAGAATATTATCTAAGTAAAGATGATTTTTGAAGGTGGGTGTGTTTTTTGTGTGTCCCTTGTGTTACTATTGATTTATTTTGATTAATTATTAATTTTCTAGTTTATTGGCATTTAAATTGTAAGTCTTAGTTAAAAGAAAATATTCCATCTAACTTTATATTATTTCTATGAAAATAATAATACATGGGTGATAATTTATTTCATTTTGTCTCCTGTGTTACTAGTCCCCTGTGTTACCATGATATTGGTAACCATGTTGTTAAGGGACAAAAAACCCAATTTTAAAAATGAAATGCAACAGAATATCCTGTTTTTTAATGCATTTGTTGGTCTATATCAAAAATACATTTTTAATTAATATTTTTTTATGTTCAATTAGGATGTCTCCTTTGTTACTTTATTGTCCCCTGTGTTACTGACATTTCTTTTATCAGAACAAACGAAAAAAAACTTTCTTATGAATCAGTTTTATAATATGCACTGGCTAATATGTATAAATAAGTTTACTATAATTTTATTATATTAGGGTAATTTTTACCAAGTTATATAAAGTTTTATGCAGGGAGAATACAAAAAAGAATAACACAGGGGGCATAATATGCCTATATCATGAAAAAATATATACATAAACAAAAAACTATATGGTACTGAAAAAGAACATTTATATCAAATTGTTAATATTGTAAAAGCGATTCTCTATTTTAAAATGAAAAAATGAGAAGATTATTTAAAATATGGTAACACAGGGGACATCTTTCAGCCAATGTGTCTGTGTTTCTAAGTGTAGTGATAAATATTTAAAAAAAATTGTGCTGCTGATATCCAATTTCTACTCTTGAATATGTATACAACCCTCTCAAATATATTTTTATTTCATTTTAAATGAAAAATTTTTTGAAAAAAAATTTCTCAAAAGGGACCTTTATTTTTGGAATGACCCACATACATCTCATTTTTTCTCTTATTAGAAGTTAAGGGTAAGGTCATTCTTCTTCTTTGTATAAATAATAGGAATAAATTTATTTTTTTTAACCCAGTTAATTTAAAGCCAGTTTTCAATAAATGTGTGTTATGTTATGTACATAATTAAATAGGGAGTTGTTTAGTTGCATAAAAAATTTAGTCTTCTAGAAACTTCTATTTTTACATGCTTCATTAACTTTAATCCTTATCTAATGCTAGCTTTTTATGTATGATTCTATATTTATATTCTATTCACACTACTATATTTTGAGAATAAATTTTATAACATATTATTCTTGCATAAGTTGTCAAAATATAATTAAAAATATTTTATAAAGAAGTAGTGTTAATCAAATAAAATTTGTGTAAGACAAAATTCTAATATTGCTAGGGAAGTGACATTGGAATAAAAATAACAATTCTAAAAATTAGCATTCCTATCAGCTCTGTTTAGTGACTCGAGGCAGGAAGTTTTCTGCAAGGTGCCATTCTGTTTCTGGGACAATGTCACCCTTACGGTGGCATTGTCCCTTCTGCCACGGAATCCTGAAGAAGATTTGATTGTTTTTGAAAATCTCTGTTGATATGTTATATAAATTTTGTGGGCATCTTTACCTTGGATGGAATAGCTTAGTATATTTAATGATTACAGAATTATATTTTAGTACATTATTAAAAAATCTCCTAATACTAATTTAATTTTATATTGTATACAAGTTTAAGTTGTGTTAAGGTTAATTATTTAGGTTGTTTTTAACTTGTACATAAGTACATATAATGATATAAAAGTTTTTGTGCATGTATCATACATTTAAACAAGCAATTTTATTTAAAAGTCTAAAAAACTAATGCATGAATTTTCATCAAACTTCAGAATCAGATATACCTTGATAAATATTGTTGTTGCTTATGTTTTGGTGTAAATTGTCTAACAAGCGGTGCACTGCTATGCTGAATTTTTCATGATTTCTGCAATATTTCTATTTTGAATTTTTATCTAACTTGAGATTCAGTTAGACTTTGGCATGTGTTGTTGATTAGCTTTTAGTATTAATCACCTAATATATGCTGCTGCTATGCTGTGTTTTTAACAATTTTTGCACTAGCTATATTCTCAAAACAAATACATGAATTTTCATTTAACTTCAGATTCAGTTAGATATTGACATAGCTGCTGATTAGATTTTGGTGTAAATCATCGTCTATGTGGAGATACTGTGATGCATTTTGGAGGATTTACAGGATCTTAGCGATAGTCATACATCAAGAACTAATGCATAAAATTTCATACCTTTAAAATTCTCATGATGGTTATAGATTGTCATTTAATTTTTTTTATTGTAATGACTTATTTTGAATTACAGTAGAACCCCGTAAATTTGGATCCCGTTAATCCGGATCTCCGGATAATCCAGATCGGTTTGGTCATTTTTTTTTTTTTTTTTTTTTCAAGTTTGAGAAGCGATTGGCTAATTTCCATAACATTAACATGATATATCGTCGTATTCTGAATTTAAAAAAAACTTTTTCTGAAATCTTTTCGGAAGAATTAAGCAAAGTAAACATTTTTACTGTCTGTAATTATTCAATAAGTTTAATATAAAGGTGATTTCTGTAAGTATGTTTTATTTTATTCCATTTTTTTTTCTTATTCTCCGGATAATCCGGATTTTTGATAATCCGGATTGGGTCTGGTCCCAGTTAATCCGAATTATCGGGGTTCTACTGTACTTACTTTGAATGCATGCAACAAATGCCAATTTTGGGATTGACACATCCCATTAGTTTGATTCTCTTTCATGAATGTACCTCCAATTTTATACCCATGCATGGCTATTTTTCATGTGTTTCTTTATTTGTTTGTTTGCATTCTTATTTATTTATTTATTTTTAAACCAATACATGTGAATTTATGTACGGAATTTTCATTATTTGAATTTGTACTCTTATTTATTTAATTAAAGATAGCATCTTATTCCATTCCTGTCAAAAGTTATCTAAAAATCTTTCTTCTCACAATATCGCTCTGACTAATTTTTTGAAGGAACTCCTATTTTATATTATATTTTCATTACTAGTGTTATTACACAACACTAGATGAATGGCATCAAAACTTGGCAGTACCATATAAAAAAAGTTCATGGTCCTTTAAAATGTCAGAAAATTTTAGAGAATAATTCTGAGCAAAAATTCAAACAAATAGGAATTATTCTAAATAGGAGCATAAAAATTTTAATTTTTCTGCTTGCCAAAATCATTATCTACTTGATAGGTGGAAAAGAACATAATGTATTATAAATGCAGTTTGTATGCATCAAAGTCAGATAACAACAATAGTGTGTGACTTTTCAACATCATATTGCTTAGTTTATGTTAGATGATGATAAATTATATACAGTTAAGTCTCTCTATAATGAAACTCCATACATCAAATTTTTCTATATAACGAATTTTTAGTAGGAACGTTCCCCTTTTCCCATAATTACATTAAAAATAGTCTCTATATAGCGAAATATCTATCTCCATATAACGAATATTTTCATAAAATGTTCTTTATTTAGTTGTAAAAAAGCTTCGAAATCAAATGAAATGAATTTTCCATCACTTATTTCTAATTTATCTTTCAATGCTGAGTTTTTTTTATTATTATTTCTCTGCTTGAATCTCTTCTTTCTTTAAGTCCAACGAATTCATCCCCCCTCCCCGTTCTCCTACACACCTTTCAACATCCTTCTCAAAATTGTGTCAAATGGATAGTTATACATATAAGAACGGCATCAATGGGGGGTAATTGAAGAAAAAACAATTTACAATTGCTTCAAAAAGGTCGAATTTTGTGTACTAGAGGATAATGTGGATTCTGAGGACAGAGAAGATGCGACTTGTATAGACTTAAAAAGAGAAGTGGAAATCAATTAGGGAATGCGAAGATGTCAACAATATCTGTCTGATGTCTTTTTTTTGGAAGTGGATTACAATTTCATTATTGCACAGTACTGATACAGTATTTACTGATAGTGATATTTTTAACCTGAGTTATGAATAATTTCTTAATTAAACATATCAAAAATTACAATTGTTCAAAATTTACACATTAAATAAGAATTTTAATGTCATTCTCCATACAACGAATTTCTCTATGTAACGAATTTTTTACTGGAACAATGGATTTCGTTATATAGAGACTCGACTGTATATATATATATATTACATGAAGCCAATTTGTCTGCTGCATATCTGTTGTACTTCCTTAAAAGCACCTTTTTATGAACTGACACAACACTGATATATCATACAAATCTGCTTCTATCGGACATTACAGCATGCAAAATGCATTCATATGTACTGCTTGCTTTCCTACCTATCAATTTTGAGGTTGATTTTGTTATAGTATATATAAGTAAAGTTTGCATAAAAAAAATGTCATATAATAACAATCATATACAACATATTTGTATTGTGTCAGTTAAAGGAATAGTGCTGTAAGGATTCTATTTGGTAAACATCACAAGTAAAAAATATATTATAGCTGCTGCTTTGAGGAAAATAAAGTATTTGTTTAATTTATTTATTGCACATTTATAATACACTATGTTCTTTTCCACCCATAGATATCCATTTTGATCACTCATTATTTTGTTTATTTCATTTATTTAGAGTCCTAAGTTTATTTGAATACTGAAAATCATTACTTGCACATTCATTTATAGTATTACTTTTTTTATTGCTGAATACAACTGTACGCAGAAGTAATAGATAAATTACAGTTTGATGTAGTACTTTGTTCCTACAGATTGTGGAAAGGAAACGCTTAATATTTTAAATAAATAGATTTTTAAGGGGGAAATGTATAATTATATTACATTTTTAAGCCTAAATCTCCATAGGATTGAATTACATTTTTTATTTTATTTATTTTTTCTGAAAAGGGAAAAATTGAATTCCATGTAACTTATGAGAAATTGTGTATATGTGTATGCAAATGAGACGTTTCTGTTTTTTTTATTTTTTTTTTTATTATTATTTAAATTTATTTTATTTTAAAATATATTTTAGGAAATGCAACAGCAAGTAAAGCATCATCTGATGACAGCAAAATTGACAAATCTGAAAAGTCGAAAAACACACAAAATAAACCTGATTCAATGCTTATTCTATCTGGAGGAGAAGGATACATTGATTTTAGAATAGGTAACTTACAGTATATTTTTTTCATTTTGTGTAGTTTATTTTAATACTGATATTCAAGAATGTATTAAAACCATTTTCTAAGTTAAATAGTAACTTCATCATTATTAGTGTTATGTTTAAGTTTTTCCATAAACAATGTTATTTCACATTATCGATTATGTCTTTTAAGAACTTTGAGTATTGAAGTGAAACTACAATTGGGTTTTGGCTGCCGTTCAGAAGTAGACTACTATTTTTGGATGACAACAGAGAATTTCACAATGAAAGAAATAGGACTTTGTCAATAATGAAAGTTTGTTAAATTAATTGACAATAAACCTACAAAAATTATTCCTATAAAATATAAACCTTAATTTTAATTTTGCTGAAATTTTTTACTTTTCTGAATTTTTTATTGAACAATTAATGTATCTTACCTAAAATTAATTTTTTTAAGTGAGAGATAACATGTAATCAAGATGAAATAATCAATAATATCTCCAATTATAATTTTTACAATTCAGAAATGAAAAATCACTGTAAATTACATCATTTTGACACCATCAGATTAATTTTTCTCTTTACATGTGTCAAGGTAAGATTACATTTTAAACTAAGCATGCAGCCACTTTCACCCTAGACTTTTCACGTGCACATATTTTTATGCTTTACCAGCATGTTTTAAAATAAAAACATATTTTCTATTTTATTGTAATGAAAAAAAAGGCATCAATAAAATTAAAATACATAATAATAAAATAAACCCAATAAGCAATATTCTTGTGACATCAGAGTATATATGAATTTTTATTTGCTTATCAAAATAAAGTACACATGTATAAATATTTTTTACCGAAATTTAACTCGCAAATTAATAAACATTTTCAAAAAGCCACACATCTGAAAATTTTTCATTATTTTTCTTTTCTCTGCAACAGTGGGAGTAATCTGATTGCCACTGTTTTGAAGAAATTTCATAAAAAATCTTTTAAACTTAAAAATAAAATTGAAAATTAAAAAATAGCTGGAATGGGCACATGTACATTTTAGTAGCTTTCATTAAAAAATATATAATATGTAAGCCAAAAATCTGTCCAGTAGAAAGCTCAGGGCTGATAACTAAAAAAACAACCTGATCTTTTAAATATACAGATTAAAGTGGTGAACTGTAATTTAAAGTTTATCCACTCTATATAGTGACCTAAAAATTGTCGTAAAGCAGTCAATGATAATTTTATTTTTGAATCTATAGAACTGCTTCTATCAGCAGCAGTATCTTGGCTATCTAATATATTTAGTCATTTTTATATGTCTCCTTTAGATGAATGATGAATATATCAAATTTTGACTGAAGTTATAATGTGTTGAAAAAAGTTTTTACTGGAACAAATACTTCCAATACCTTTTTCTGTTTTTCTCAGGAGATGGTGAAGATGATGAGCATCTAGTTCCAGCTGGTTTGGAAAATGATGATAGACGACCCGTCATTACTGTTAAAGGAGATCGTAGTCATTTGATTGTGTGGCAAGTAACTTTAACAGAATGATGCTGGCATCTATGTTTAATTTAATTTAATCCAAAGTAGATTTTTAAATTTGTTGACTAAAAGGAACACAGTGTTCTTTGTAATAAATTTTTATGTATTTTATTGTAATTTATGAACAAATTGAAATGTTTATTTTATTTTTTGAATGAATTTTTTGTTATTGTTTTAAACTTGCCATAGTTTATTTGTTAAATTATTTTGAATGGTGATATTTAATTAAATCATAATTTCTAGTCAATTGATACCAGTGATTGGATGTGTACTTTCATTTTGATCTGTAAATGCTTGTATTTATAGTTTTAAATGATAGAAAGAAGAAAGATTAAAATGATTTTTATTTATAAAAGAGTATGTGTAAAATCTCTATTTGTAAATAATAAAATTGCCAATTTCTTTGTTTATAGTGTTTTACTTATTTGTATATAGTCAAATAGATATTCAGTTTAAGTTTTCAATGCCTCTTTTTTTTATTATTATTACAAACAAGTTTTAGCGTAGATTTCTCTCATACAGTATTATAATACTTATAATATAATGTCTTGTAATAGCCTTGTAAAACTACAAATGTAAAAATATATACTATTTATAGAATACTTTTAATATATAATGTAACTTTCCCATGGATCTCTGAGGTGATCCTGTAAACCAGGGGTTTCCATGGGGCTTACTGGATTGCAGAGTTCTTTGTTACAGTTAATTTATTCTGTGACTATCAGCTTTAATTCACTGAGCTTATTGGCTTTTCTGAAACAATCTTGAATCAAACGGAATATATCTAAACTAGCACAGATGAATTTTATAAAAAAAATTCTTTATATCTAATTAATTATCCATAATTGTTGTTTTATCTAGCTCAAAGTCAATGTTGCTGACATAATATAAACTAGCTCTAAAATCACTGAAGTACTGTGTTAAACTCTTTGTAGGTTATCTAGAATTTTCCCCTGAGATATGACAAATATCCTAAAATTTTTTACTTTAATTTTAACCTCGGGGAAGGGGGGGGGGGAGGATTCTAAAATCCCTGAAATATGTGTTTATTATTTAATAGAATTATTATCCTGAATTTCTCCCTCCTATCTAAAACTGCTGACTGAGATATGGTGAAATGACCTAAAACTTGCAATAACCCCATTAATTCTCTTTAGGTGGGAGTTTCTAAAATCAATAAAATACATGTTCAAGTATGTTTTAGTAGAATAATTATTAAGGCACACACACACACACACACAAAAAAAGTACTATTATTATTTATTTAAATCAGATTTTTATGGGTTTTTTCCAACATACAAATAGCGAATAGCTACTAGGAGTTTTAGATTTCCAAAACAATTAAAGCTCTAATTGCTAACATAGTCTACATTTTCACACTTTAATTAATAGAAATATAATTATTAGTTAGTAATTACAGAAATTATAATAATTTCAAATTAGTAGTTTCATTAATAGCTGTAAGAGTAAAACTGTAAGGGGTAGCAGAGCATAATATAATTAATTATTTTTGTTTAGGAAACCAGGTTTACGATAATTTTATTTTAAAAAAAAAGAAGAAAGGGAAAAAGAAAATGTATTTCGAGTTGAATCTTGATATTTATGCAAATGTTTAAAAATAATGTAGCTATTTTAATGAAATTTTCAATAATTGATTAATAATTTTCAATAATCAATTTCAGGTGAATATGACATTACTTGAAATTTCAACGAATTTTGAATGTTACCCGGATTTTTCAAAAGGAAATTCTGAATATTTTTTTGAAAGGGGGAAACAAAAAAGAAACTATATTTGAATAGAGATGGGTGTTGGAGATGGACAATTTTAGAAAAATCGAGTATTAATAAACATAGACATCGTATAAAAATCATCAATCAAAATAACAATTGATTCCCAATTTCTAGTATCATATGTTCTATAATCGATACTTTCATTTTCACACACAGATTAGCTTAAAAACAATAATTCTGTTACTTAGCAATCAAAAAGCAACGAATTTGATCATAACTGAGATAGATAGTTCTGGCACTAATTTCATAGGGGTTTTTTTTTTCTTCAGATTAAATTGTTTACTTTTAGTTTAGAAGCTTGGTTATTTAGGTTACTAGTTTATTATGTTGTATTTTTCAAGTTCACCCCTTGACCCTAAGAAATCAGAACCTTCTTAAATATGGTCCAATTTCAGTGAGACTTTTTTGACATTCTTCCCAAGGCATACTTACCAACTTAATATTGATATTATATCTACTAGTTTTAGCAATAATAATTTTTTAATATAAATCAACATTTTCAGTTTTTTTACAGTTAAGGTTTGAATAAACTAGTAACCCAAACAGTTAAACATCTGAACTATAAATTTAACTAGGACTTCTCTCAGAGGGATTAGTCTGAGCGATGTTGCTGAGAATACACATTTGATAACTTGCGACAAGTAAAGAAAATGAGATGTTACCTTTAATTGTTCATTCATTGTGATAAAATATGATGAAAATAAGCATATTGAATCATAGAATTACAAAATCTTATATATAAAGTTGCATATACTATTTTTATAAAAGGGAAAGCAAACCATACATGGATATAAAATTGGAAATATGCAAAATGTTAAAAGTAATACAGAAAATAAAACAAATTTTCCTACATTGGAATATAATTTTTTGAAATTATGTCATGAGCATAAACAGAAGCTTCGCACCGATTTAAGAGACTATAAATAACATAAACTATTATGTTTGAAGAGAATGGAGTGTATTTTATATAGTGTGAGATCCGTCTGAATAGTTTATATTGTTGAACATCTGTTTTACATGGATGCCATGAGGTTGTTGATAAGAATTAAGGAATCCTTTTTTAAGAATTTGTCCTAAACTAGCATTTACATCTTATAAGTTACTGTGATGCCAAAGTTCTAATTTCTAACCCCAACAGTATCCTAGAAATTGCAATATTCTCAATAAATTGGATTTAAAACTTTTTCTAGAAAGAAAAATGTTTAATTTGTGAATTCAAATTGTCGAATGTTTTAGAAATCGTTCATTACGAGAATATTATATCTTAAAAGTTGCCCCCCCCCCCAAAAAAAAAAAATAATAATAATAATAATAAAATTTTAGTCATATCAACATTAAAGAATTCTCAATTTTAGAACTTTTTTTGCTCGTGCATTGATGGTGATTATTGTTCCTACGCAAAATATAGTATATTTTGCAGCAAACATGGTTACCAAAATTTTTTGCCCACATTATTTTTTTAAATCGGCTAGGTACTCCCAATGATAATGAAAAACACACAAACGTTGTTGCTTTATAGCATAGAAATATAGAATCAAAAGCTATTTATCTTCTATTATATACATAAACTAATTAGTGCTAGCAGATGCATTTTTAAATATACATAGATCAATATAATGCTTCATCCCGAATTACGTCAAACTTTTTATAAAAGCGCCAAAGTCCATATAACCGCGAAGTATTGTGAAGAGTATTAAATACAAGGTAGTAAGACACTTAGCCAAGCACAGATAATAAATCGCCAAATATTGTTCTTTTCGCCCTCTCTCGAAATGGATTTTTTCCGTACATTTAAAAAACACGATTTTGAGTCATCTTATTTAAAATTTAAATAAATAAGTAAGAGGAAGCAATAATAGCATAAGTCAAAACATTTTATTTCAGCATCAAGGAATTGTATCGTAGTTACACATGTGGAAAAAAGCTGCTTTTGGCCAAAAAAACGTAGTCTTCACTAAATTTGAATCTGATTGAAAAAAGTACCGTGATTAATTAAAATGTTATAGGCAGAGCTGCCAAGTCTCCAGCATTTTGGATACCGGTATTTTAATACAGAAAATGTTTTATTAAATTGGAACATTCTGCAGATTTAAAAAATAACTTTTCCTATAAGAAAATTCTCCTATGCAATTAGCGGGGGCTTGGCATCTCTGTAAAGGAATATTTCGTAATCTACTTTTTAACCTTAAAAAAAGCAACGACCATTTTCTGGGTACAAAAAGTATTGCTAATTGTTCCATTTTGCATACAAGGTACCGATTGTAATGTTGATACATCTATGGGGATAAATTTCCAATAATTTTTCAAATCCCATTTATTTCATTAAAAATATAAATCTTTTATTCATTTAGTTTAAAGTAAATGGTTTTTAACTATTTTCATACTTTTGAAATATCATTTTTCATTGGCCATTTTTTAAAGCATTTAGAAAATGGTTGTTGTTTTCAGTCAAATATAGACTTTGGTCTGTCCGCATTTTATTTTATTATTATTATTATTTATAAATACTTAATCCATAACGTATATAATATATGATTCCGCTATTACATAAGTCACTTTTTTATCATCATAAAAATTATGTTTTTACTAATTTTTATTAACTCAATAGGAAAAATTTTGTGCTTTGAGCAATAGATGTCCGCATTTCATTTATTTATTTATTTTAACAAAATTCTTTGCATTTAGAAGAATTTTTATTTAAATAGGAAATCCAAATGTCGCTGTTAATAAAGAAGAAAGTTACAAAACGAGTAGATGCATACTATTGAATATGGAAAAACGACGAATCCAAAAAAGACGTCGTATGAAATATCATCTTTTAAAGCAAAGAAACGAGGTCTGATTATCGAACCTACTGATTACAAAATGTGCATTACATTAAAAAAAAAATTAAATAAAATAAAAATACTGCAAATATTGATTTTTTTTTCTTTTGTGCAGTTTTGGCTTCGAAAGGTGCGCTATGTTGCAAAAAGATATAAGCGGCTATAAAAACACACTTGGTAAACGTTCATGCTCAGTTTTACAAATAAATATGGCACATATATGCCCTATACACACCAAGATACCTAATTGGTGCCAAAATGGCGTTCAGTTGCCTGACATGGTTATCATATAAATGTTATAATAAATTGTTTGTTCTAAAAATATTATCATTTATTGGTTGTTATTGCTTTTTTTTTTATTAACAGAAAATGTTTCGTTTATTCCTTTTTTTTTAATTTTGAAATAAATAAATAACGTTTTATTATAGCATGCTATATGTATCTGGTAATCAGAACGATGTTTTCGCCTAATTGGCATAAAAAATATCGCCAAACCCGGTGCTTATATCTCTAGTATATTATCTCAAGAATTTTATTTATGTATACTATAATTGTTTTTACATGCCACTTACTTCTTCTTGTATATAAAAAAAAAGGTAAGTGGCTCCTTTATGCAGTATAAATTGTATAAATCTTTAAAAAATAACCCCTATTGCCCCTTTTTGGATCGAATTAAAAAAAAAAAAATCAGTGTCTAATTCCAGTATTGCTCCCAGGTATGCATACATATTCCAAATTTCAAAGTTGTATGCCAACAGGAAATGGATGAAAAATGGGAGAAGATGTCACATATGCACCAGTGTACATAATTGGCGTCAAAGTGGCATTATTTTACCTGAGATGGTAACCCGGCTTTTTTTATTATTATTTGTTTATTTACTTATAAAATGTTTATTTATTTTCATTTCCTTTTTTTAATTATATAAAATATTTGTTTTTATAGTTATTAATTATTATTATTATTTTATTTACTGTAAGTTCTTTTTGATAATAGAAAATACTTTAAAAATGTGTATGTAAGCGTTATTTGAAAACGCAGTTTTTGCCAAATGGGCTTTGAAAAAAATGCGCCAAGTCTGATGCACGTGTGGCATCCGTGCCGAAAAATTAGTAACCAGAATTGTCTTCCACACACAAACAAAATATAAGTTAAAAGAAAACATGCAATAAAAATAAATATAAAGGGAAAATGATGTCATAAAAGAAACTTTTTATTTAAAAACGTAATTGTTTCTAATTTTCACACGCGAAATATATAAAATATTCTTTTAGCTATCAAAAAATGCTATTAAGTTTTTATGACATTTTTTAATATAAAAAAAATAACAGTTTTATTTTCCTGCATGATTAAATTTTAAAATGTTTTATTGCATTCAATATTTCTGAGTGCGTAAATGATTACTATTTACTCCATGTACTGATTCGGTTATCTACGAAAATATCCAATTTGTGAAAATCACGCACACCAAATTTCTGTAACGTATGCAAATAAATTGTGCTTTTTTATCAGTTTTTTTAATATAATTTTTAAACTATTTGGAATTAATTTTTAAAAGTAGGTGCATTCACCAGATTACCTTCATAGGTACCTTCTGGTACAAACAGAATCGAAATCCGACAAGTACTTTTTGAGATTTGCTTGACGAAAGAATTTTTTTGACTTTTAATATTGTTACATACTCTGAGTATAAGACTTCGCTACACTCAGACAATTATTTAAACTGAAAAAGAAAAAAAAAACCTTATGCAAATCTAGATAACAGTTCTGTTGCTGAAATAGTAAAACCAAAAGAATTTTTTACTTTTGGAATTAATGTCAGAAATATTAGGTTGCTTTCATTATAAAAAGTAAAAAGCTACCTATTGCAGCTATCCGGAGGAAAGCACTTCCGAAAAGTTTTGGTATATTTTCACCGATTATGACTCCCAGACCCCAAAACCACTCTCCGTACAAAAGGTGACATATATATATATCTATATATATATATATATATATATTTTTTTTTTTTTTTTTTTTTTTTTTTTGTCAACCTATAACTATCATATTTGTGAGCCAATTTGAATGAAACTTGATATGTATATAGTACATACAAATGTCTCAAGCGAGTTCGTTGGCCAGCATCATCTGCCATTTTGTTTCAAAATGGCAGCCTTTTAATTTTATTAACAAAAATTTTTAATTAAATGGAAAAAAGTAAAAGTTAAAAAATATTTTTTTTTTTATGTGTTAGAACTTAAAACAACGATTCCAGAATAGTTTTTATTTTGTCTATATCTTAAAAATTGATTGAGTTATAGCACTTTGAATTTCTAGTATGGCAGACATTTTGAAATGATCTGATATTCGTCACGTGATAAGACTTGTATTTATGAATCGATTTGGATGTAACTTGGTTTGTACATATTAGGATAATGAGGCCTAGACCAAGTTTGTTAGCCAGTTCTATATGTCATCTTGTTTCAAAATAGCAGCCATTCAATTTTTTTTTTTTTTTTTTTTTTTTTTTTTTTTTTTTTTTTTTTTTACAAATTAAATACAAAAAAGTGAGAAATTGAAAAAGATTTATCTTTTATGTATTTGACCTTGATACAAGGATTCCAGAGCATTTTTTGTTTTGTTTGTATCCTAAAAAATAGCTGAGTTATAACACTTTTAATTTCTAGTGTTGCTCACATTTTAAAATGATCTGATTTTCATCACATGCATATTTATAAACCGATTTGGATGTAATTTGGTGCGTACATAGTACATACCAATAAATGGACCGAGTTCGTTGGCCAGTTCCATCCGCCATCTTGTTTCAAAATTGCAGAATATTAATTTTTTTTTTTTATTAAAATTTTAAAATTAGATGCAAAAAAGTAAGAAATTGAATAATATTTTTCTTTTGTGTGTTTGACCTTGATACGAAGATTCCAGAGCATTTTTTTGTTTCATCTATATCTTGAAAATGGCTGAGTTATAGCAATTTCATTTTCCACTGTGGTTGATATTTTGAAACAGTCTGAAATTTGTCATGTGATATTATGCATATTTATTAACTGATTTGGATGTAACTCTGTGTGTACATAGTACATACCAATGTTTTGACCGAGTTTACTAGTCAACTTCATCCGCCATCTTCTTTCAAAATGGCGGCCATTAAAGTTAGTCAAAAATCTTTTAAATATATAATGATGTACAAACAAAAAATTAGATATTGAAAAAAGGTTCTTTCTAAAGTGTTTGATCTTAATAATGAATTCCAAAGTTTTTTTTTTTCTTTATCTTTACCTTAAAAAATACTGAGATATAGCAGTTTGAATTTCTAATATAGGTGACATTTTTTTTAACAATCAATTTGCCCGCGACAGCACTCGTATACATATTAATCAATTTCAATGTGAATGTGCATGTGCACATCAATTAAGATTTCAATGAAGCTCATTGGTTTGTTTTATCCGTCATGTTGTTTTAAAATGACATACACTTCATGATATCATGGAATTTGGCTACTCTATAAATCGCTTAACCCTCTAAGCGTCTAGAACGTATTATTCTGTATACTAAGCTCCACTGCAATATAAGCAATATTTAAAATATTATAATTCTATAGATTTAATGAATTTTCAATGCATCGAAGAATGATTCATACTCTGGATGATTGCATTCATGCTTATAATAAAGTTTTTTTTATAATGTTGAAAGAATCATATTTTCTTAACATTTAAAACAAAATATTGAGAAAACAACATTTCAATTTTACCCTTTTGCAAGATGCTTGGAGGATTAAAACAAAACCAGCTTGAATAAAAGATGACTAGTTTCTAAAATTTCCCATTAATATTCAGACATAATTGACAAAACATAGTATTCAATGTTATATAATCGGGTTCCACTAATTTCAGCTTTGTATGTTTGAATAACATAACTTAATTTAAAATAAATAAATAAATAAGGTATATGAAAGCTACCTCATCCTCCCGGTTCTGCCAAAAGGACTTTTGATGTATGCCTATCAGCCCCTAATGGGGATAAATATATAATGTGAACAAATTTGGAATAAATAAATAAATGTCACCCCGTTCTGGGGACAACTAAGCTCCTAATGGTTGCGAAGGGATAACCAAATGTAAAAAAACATTTGGCTGGTCAAGTTTACCTTTAGTCTAGTTTTAAAAATATGATATTATTATTTTGGTTAATTAGAGGTAAATAAATAGTCATTAAGGAACAATATGCATATTTTTGTGCAATCCTGTAAACAACCAATAAATTATGAAAGCAAATGCTATGTAATATCTGTCTCTGTTCTTATTATGGTAAAATCAAGCATGATAATTTAAATCCAGACTAAAAGTAAAATATTTGAGCAGTTGGGGGGGGGGGGGGAGGGGTGTAACATAATATGAATGAAGAGACATCCAGTATTAACATTATATGAAAGTGTTATGAAATATTGAAAAGGGGTGGAACTGAGGTCAGAAACATTTAGTCATGTAAATATAACTTAGCTCAAGATTTCAAACTGGGGAATTATAAACAAATTGTTCAACTGCAAGGATATAGTGGATGGTATACACCATATACCTTCTAGATTTTTTTTTTTTTTTTTTTTTTTTTTTTTTTTTTAAGGTGCTTTGTATACTTTCTATTTCTCCAGAAAGCTATAGTATGTACACTCATTTTGCCTTGAGCGTATACCGTCTGTCTTTTTTACAACTACACCATTGCTGAATTAGAGGCCAAAAAATAGCCATTGAGAAATAATATACATAATTTGAGAAGCCTTGTAGCGTTTAACTCTTTTAGTGGCAAAGTAGATTTGCTGCTAAACATTAAAGTGATTGATTAACACTAGGATTTATAAGGATTTTTTTTTTAATTAAGTTAAACCATTTCTTTAAGTGTATAATCTAAATCAAAATTTAGTTTTAAAATTCTGATGTCAATGTTGCATTTGTGAATTAAAATTAAGTGGTACATATAATATAGTGCAGTCCTTCAAAGGGGTTAAATTAATGAGGAGAAAAAAAGCAAAATTAGATCTTGATATAACTGCAAAAACAGAAGTGAGATGGTGTGATATATAACTTTTTATGCAGGTATAATCAAAGAACAATACAACCTGTATTGAAGTATAAACTGCAATGCAATTTAAAGGACAGTGAAAATGAATGATAATATCTGTATCAAAGTATTAACAACAGTGACTATTTCAAACAAATTAAAAATGAACAATACCATCCATAAACATGGATATAGAAAAAATAGTATCAATAAAATCAAAATGACCATAGTATTGATAAAAAATAAAAAATTCAAAGAAACTCAAAATGTTAAAATATGCCAATATTTTCGTAGTCGGATTTTATCATGTTTCAATATGTTATTTCAAACTCAGATGTTGTTACATATTCACCTGGGGACATCTATTACATTTCCAATTTGAAGTAATATTCACATTTTTTAAAATTTGTCAAATTATATTTTTCTCATTTTCAGTTTTTACATGGTAATCTTACTACTGAAAACTTATGGCAATATATGTATGTGTGTGTGTATTTTAATTGATCAAATTATTTGTTTCATTTTCATTTTCCACATGGAAATCTTGCAATAGAAAATAATTGTTGTGGTAAGAATTTTATCATGTTTTTTGTTGTTGTTGTTAACTGCTATAATAGAAAAAGTTTATTTTTTCCTCTCTTTTTTTCTGTAAATGCTGGTTTATCAGTGTCATATTAAAGTGATAATCATTTTTTAACCCTCCCTATTTCCACTCCCTTGGGCAAATTTTGCCCATTCGCAATCCCCACTGAGATATTAACCATCTCAATGTTTTTGGCAAGTTTGAAGATGATATGTACATGATTGTGACTTTTAATCATGTGGTCAAAATTAAGTACACACACACACACCTATGTTTATATATATAATTTTTTTAGATGGAAGTGGTTTTGGATTCTTGAGAAGTAATAATATAAATAAATATAATAAAAAGTAATGAAGAAATTTTTTAAAAGTTGTACTACAATAATGACTGCAATAGGTAATATTTTTTATGAAATTAAAATTATAGTATTATTTATTAGAAAAATTATAGAGAATCAAACCCCAATCTAGTGAACATGGCTTATAATGAATCCCCAGATATAGTAAACAAAATGTTTTGTTTTGTGCCATGCAATACATATATAATTTTATTTTTTGTAGATTTAATAAATCCCCCCCCCCCCTTCTCTCAAAAAAGGAAGTTGGATGTTGTAAACTTTTTCCTTTAACCTTTTTTGTTGTTGTTGTTGTTTTTGTAATAATTTTTAAATTGCTTCTCAAAAATACTAACTTGTATAGATTTTTAAAACCATCCATAGACTGGAATGTTGAAATAAGAATATAGTGATCTTATTTACCTCTTTTATCCCCTTTCACCTTCTTGAAATAAAGGCCATCCCTGTCTGATGTAGCACCTATATGAGGTCTCTGGCTGCAATATCCATTCCCAGAAATTTAGAGAAGACACTTATAAATGCATATTCATTGTTTGTCAAAAGGATGAACATGGATCAGTGTGGAAAAAGCCCTCCTTTTATCCCGTTTTTACTCACACTTCATTTAAAGAAGCAAATTTAAACTATGGCGAGCAGTAAATGTAAAATATTCTCCCAACTACTTATAATAATTTGCGACTTGAAGAAAGTGTAACAACGGTTCCGGGTCGTACCATTCTGATCTGCGAATCCACTGTAGCTCAACGCTACATTAAGCTTAGCTGAAAATTGGTACTAAAATGATACTTTTAAAATTTCTTCCACTTGAAATAATGTTTATTCAGCATATTTTCATAAAAAATATGTATATGATACCCAATTATAATACATAAAGATATCAGCAGAAGTTTGAACTGATAAGTTTTTTATGGAATTTTATTTTATGGACTCAAGGCGATGTCTTGCTCTCATCTAACACTTTTCAGCGCTGCCATCTATGAACTAACAAAGGACTTGCAAACCTGTTTATAAAAAGACCTTCTACTTTTCCATGGAAACACAAAACTCCGCTTTTTCGACGACAAATTTATTACCCCTGAAATCGATGCAAAGATACATTAAACTATATTGATGTTTTTAAGGGGGGGGGGAGGACATAATGGATGAAATACAACAAAAAAGCCAGTACGAACCACAGCAAATTTCTGCAAATGATCACTCCAAGAAAAAAAAAAAATTGTTGAAAAAATCGCAGAAAAAAAATACTATTTTCTTCAGAGTATCCAAGGGAGATAATGCGATTTCCATCAAAGAATTCCAGAAAAAAAGATTTCCGTTAAAGGATTGCGGGAAAAGACAGGATTATTGTTAAAGGATCACAAACAAGGTGCGATTTTCATCAAAAAATTGTGGGTAAAATGCGATTTCCATGAACAGGTTGAGGAAAAATACTCGAATTTCATCAAAGAATCGTGAAAAATACTTGAATTTTATCGAAAGATCGTATAAAATACTCAAATTCAGTACTTCTTCAATACTAAAATCTTCATTCTGTTTGTATTATTATGAAAATTAAATGCAAGAGAAAATTCCGTCATTTTTGACAAAGTTATATACTAGCTCAAGATAAAATGGGCATAATAAGAAAAACTGAAAATGGATGCAATCAATCTGACAACTGCAGGGATTATAAATTATGAAAATATACAAATTGTAACATGCAGAAAAGCAGGCAATTAATAATGAATCAGCCTCTCATCAACTAAAAATTGTATTTTTTTTTATTTTTTTTTTTTTAACACTTAGAATAAAAAATAATAAAATTAACATGTTTTCGTTATTGGGAACATCCACGGCAATAGAAATTTTTTGCTGAAAAGTTAATTGAAATATAAGTGTGATACATCAATTTAAAGTTAAAGAGCTGCAGTATACACATTTGTAAGTTTTAATTTCATAAGAATAAGTCTGCACCAAAGTTTGGCTGGAAACTGACAATATTGAAATTCATTTACAGTTGAGCTTAAAATTCCTCTTATTGAGTTGTAATTTTTTTTTAACTTCTGTTCATTTAATGAAATTGTTTTGGTTTGAATATAACAAGCTATTATTATATCCATCAGATCTATGTAGTTAAAAAGTTTTATCTAAGCTATTAATTGCAATTTTAACTTTATTAGTTCATAATTAAATACCACAAGAGTAACAGAAAACATTAAAATTTTAATTTTCTAAAGACTACTTAAAAATTTTATCCAAAACATAACTCTCTGAATTAGAAGTATAAGACAGATTTTGCATCCAATATATACATATATATATGTATATATTTTATGTTATGCTTGAATGGGATCTGTGGTGTTGTCACATAAGAGTAACAAATGTCTGTGTCACAAGAGTAAGGCATAACAATTTTGTCCATAGTTTGGCATAAAAAACTGCATTGCAATCAAAAGAAACAGAATACCTATAGTTTAGTTGTTTTATATATAGTTCTTGAAATAATTTTAGCCATAATTGAGTATTTTTTAAATTTTAAGCAAGATAAATTATCTTTCTTCATGTTTGTTTTAATGGATGAATTTATTTTTATTATTATTTAAAATAATTATTGCAAGTGATTAAAGATATATTAAAACAGCTCAACTTGTGTCATTTTTGTGTGCTTTCTTTCAGTTTGAAGCACATGATCTTTGATCAGATATTTTACAGGCTGTGTAAAGCTTTGTTTAATAAATTTTGCTATGTGACCTACAAAGATTTCTACAGTAACTGTTATGCAAAGAATTCTGATAGTATACTTTAAAGCAAAAATTTTAATATTGTTTCTTAAACACAACAATGTTTTAAAGTGCTGGAAAAATCCTGCTAAAGACCAAAAATTATGGGGAAAATAAATAAGAAATTAAATACTATGTTGAGGTGAGAAAGAAACAAGATAAAATATATTTTATTAAAGGGAAGAAATGTTTCAGAGACACACATCAAAAGACCATGGAAAACTTGCAATTTTTATCAATGTACTACTACTTAAAAAATGCAAATTTTGTCAGTGTTTCAGAAAAATCACTAATTTTGTCAAAGTACTGTGAAAAAAATGTCAATTTTGTCAAAGGGTCATAGAAAATATCCAATTTTGTGAAAGAGTTGCAGAAAAAACGCACCAGACTCTTTAGCAAACAGCACACATACAAACATCTAAGTTTATTATTTTAGGTATAGTTTGTTAAACAATATGCTGAACTAACTTTTGAAAAATTGTGTTAATCTGAACCCAACTTGCAGGAATCTACACTGATCCTGAAATTGAACCAAATTGAAAACAAATTAAGCTAACTTGGAACAAACATAATTAATGCCTGGAAGCAATTCTTCCTTTTATTCAATTTGATGTAATCTTTCAGAAAATTTGCTCTAAATTTCAGAATTGTTTTTTCCAAATTCAAAATCATTCTTTACATTATCCCACATATGATTGACACCGTGAAAGAACTCTAATAAATAAATTGTATGTCATTGGCTGGTCTGATTATAACATATGTTTAGAAAAGGCGCATATCTTTTTGAATGCTTATTTCAAAGCAAAGAGTTTCCATTCTTTATGAATGAAAGTTAGGAACATTTGACTTTTCACAGTAAGACTGAACTAAGCTGAGTAAAATGGATTAGCTATTTTTTCTATCAGAATACTGTAAAAAAAAAATGCATCTCCTGAATGTAAAATTTTGTATTAAAGAATGTTGATATTTCTACAAATATATTGGTATCACGCAAGGAAAAAAATGTATGTGATGAGATTTTTAGATTCTAATTAAAATTTTAAGTGAGGGTTTTAAGAAATAAAAATATTTTAAATAGAATTCTTAAAAAATATTCTGAGAATTGTATAATCATATGTTCTTGACTGAATTAAGCTTTACAATCAGTGGCGCCACCTTTTGAAAAACATTGGATGGGCTCAAAAAGTTTTGTACAAATACAAAAATGATCCTGATAGGCGGGCTCAATTAATAATGGGTGGATGGAAACATCAAATTATTGGGTGGGCTCGTGCCCCATGGACCCATATAAGTTGGCGCCATTGTTTACAATGTTAATCAAGAATTTATATTTTTTTGTTAAAATCTTTTGAAGTAATTCTTAAAAAAAGGGGGGGGAGAGGCAAGTCATTCAAATATAAAGAAATAGTTAATTCTTATGTGTTGTTCAGAACTCATACAGTGACTTTTGAAAATTATTATGCAATTTTTTCATTTTTATCCAGTGTCGAATCAAATAAGCTATAATTATTATTATTTTGACATAGATAAAATTAAGCTATTAAACTTTTCAGCATTGTTGTTCATGTTATACATAATGCACTCTTCTAACTTTTATTTAATTTCTAAAAGCAGATTCAAACTACCCCAAAGCACAAAAATCTGAAAACTGCATAAAATTAAATTTAAAAAATCTAATCCAAAATCAGACTTCAGGGTGCATTATATCAGATATAGAAGTACCCTGCAAAATTTCATAGCTCTAAAGATCTTTTTTTTTTTTTGACGTGACAACGTCTTGTAAATTGGTTTGCCGGGAGACACTTCAAGAAACTGCGTTACGTTACGTTACGCTCCGCTCACGATACGCGCTCACTTTTCTCTTAACTTTTACCGGTCACTTGTGGGACCATTTTCTGAACGTGAATGTGAATTCGCTGCAAGGAAGGGGCGGTGCTTAATAGGAATTTTAGATAGTATCAAACTAAAACGAAATACGTTATGTATTAGTTATTAGTATAAAGTACAAAGAAAATAAGTGTAGTTTATTTCGTAATTCGGTGGTATATTATGGAAAACTAATGATATGTGATTAGTGAAAGCCATTTTACTTTAGTTATATTCTGCTCATTGAAAAATTCTTTAATATGCTGTTTACAAAATTCAACATTTGACATCAATAAACATGAAGTAAAATGTGTTTAACAAAACACAGTGTATTGCAAGTTATTGTATGTATATTTGTATATAAATACGTATGTATGTGTAAAGGTAAAAATAAAATTTTGTTAATATGAAATTCAGTGCGAGATTCTTTGTATAAATTAATGTTTTAAATATAATTCTTTGTATAAATAAATGTTTTAAATTGTTACTATTATTTCATCCTTCTTCCTACTATACGAATGAATGGGGTATTCACATTAAAATTATTTTACAACTCAAAGTCGTTGTCACGTAAAACTTTCGCCCGTATACCGACTTTACAGGCAACCAATTTTTTTTTTTTTTTTTTAAAGAACAGATGCATACATACATAATGTTCTTTTCTTACAATTATTGGAAAATGATTGAATGAATACTTAAAGAAAATTTTTTTTAAAGAGTAATTGTATATTTGACATATCATATTTCAATAAATTATCTTGAGTTATTTTTTTTATTCCTTTTAATATGTGTATTCCTGTTTGTTTTAAATATATATTTAATGTTTCCTACTTTATTGACTTTTTCCTTTTTTTTTCCTTTTAGAGCACTACAGAGTTTGAACATGATTTGTACTAGGAATTTATCTTTCATTAAATAAATAATGATACAGAAGCAGTTGCAAGTGATATTATTGACAATTAAAACAATGATTTCTTCAATGTAAATAAATAAAAAGCAACATTTAAAGCACCAAAACACTTTATTTCTTATTATAAACTAGTTTCGGTAGCCATAGTCATCTGACTGTAGAGATCTGCACAGGCAGTGCAATTTTCATTCATGGCACTTGGGCCCAGCATTGGCTGTCACAAATGACATGCATCGTTTAGTCGTAGTTTAATTTTTAATTATTCTTCTAGCTAAATTTTTAGGATTTTGTCAACGCGATTGTTAGTTTTAATTTATTTTCTTTAATTTGATATTTTCCCCCACTATGTTCGTTAATTCGTTCATTTTTTGTTCTCCCGTGCCTGCCATCGTAATTCAAGCCATTTTAAATTATCATGCACTAACTTGTTCTCAATTGCGTCATCGCCTTGTTGGAGGAGGTTTTCCTCATGCTTTTCCCGCGCGTTCGTCTGTAGGCGTGCCGTACTGATATCTTACTTGGCGGTCATTTATACCGCTCTCTTTCGCGGGCGTGTTTTTTTTCGTCCGTTGGCGCTGTCTTTCTCGCCAATTTTTTTTTTCCGGCTGCGCTTTCTCCGATCGGGATCGGGAGTTGGGCAGTAGCGTTCTGGATTCTGAGGTGTTGATGTGAGGCGCACCTGCCTCTATTTGTTTTTTTTATCGTAGACTAGCTGACCCGCCCGGCGTTGCCCGGGTCCGTATTAACAATATTAAACGAACTTGAAATTTCTATGATTTTATCATTAACTGGAAGCATGCAGAAATGCATTGTCTGAAATACGTCGCAGCTGACTTTGTGAAAAATCGGTTTTAAAAACAACAACTAATATTAAGATCTAAAAATACTTAAAATGAGCAAGGAGAAACACGGGAGGGAACATGTATCCAACGATTGCGTTAGTTTCGTGTTAAAGTGTTGATATTTAACCGTAAATATCACTGTTAAAACACGTAACTAATTATTTTTTTCGCATAGAAATCCCAAGTGAAATATTTTGAATTTCAAACTAATTATATTACTCTTAAATCCGACTATACCGTGAATGAAATCGATACGCGATGATAAAAGATTGGTATATAGTATTATAATTTCAGAGCCATTTAACAAAAGTGTATATTTTTATCAAAGCATGCGTAATGTTGACTCTGTGGACAAATTCCTAACCGTAAATTTTTGTACCATAACCATAATCTGTCTGCGACTTAACATTACCCTACCGTAACTTAAATATAACATAAATGTAACCTAGCCGTCACTTTGAAATACAGTCGCTCAAAAAAGTATTGGGACATGATAAAATTGCACTAAACTTTATTTCCTATATCACTGATATATGCGAAGAAAAAAAAGGGAATATAGTACATCATACTTTGATGAATGCAAATCATGATAACAAAAACAAAATGCATATTTTACTATAATTATGGTTAATATTTAAAATAAAAGAATTAAAGTCAAAAAAAGTTCTCAAAAAAGTATTGGGACACTATCCAATAAATCAAGAAAATATTATGAAAGAGATAGTTAATATCGTGTTGGACCACCATTATGCCTTATGACTTCTCGTAGTCTATTTGGCATAGATTTTACTAATTTTGTGCAAAAGGGTGGGTCGATTTTGGCCCATTCTTCGACAAGATACTTTCTTAAATCTTGCTTGTTAGAAATACGGTGCTCATAAATTTTTTGTTGAACGTAATCCCAAATATGCTCAATGGGATTAAGGTCTGGACTCTGGGCAAGGGTCTTAACCACACCAGGACAATGATAAAGAACCCACAACTTGTAAATGTGAGCATTATGTTTCGGGTCATTATCCTGGTACAATTTAAAATGTTGTGCAATTCCCATGTTATTTGCACTTTGTACTAAATTCCGTTTTAAAATGTCAAGATAGATATATTTGTCCATTGTACTATCAATAAGTTCTAAGATTCCAACACCAGAACTCGCCATACAACCCCAAACCGTTTGGCTGTCGCCTCTGTATTTTAGAGTAGGTCGTAAATTTTTGGTCTGCAATTCTGTATTTTGTCTGCGCCAAATTTTTTGTTTGCCATCCGATCCGAAAATGTTATATTTGCTTTCGTCCACAAAAAGAATATTTTTCCAAAAGTCTGCTGGCTGCTTTACGTAGGTTTTAGCAAATGTCAGTCTAGCACGTCGGTTTGCTTCGCTGATGTAGGGCTTTTTCCTAGGTATTCTGGCATGAAACTTATATTTTCTCAAGATATTCCTGATAGTTTCAACATTTGCAGATTTTCTTAGTCTTTTTTCAGTTTCCAGAGTCAATTTAACGGCGCTAGTTCTGGGGTTAATGTGAACTTGTTTCACAATCCATCTCTCTTCGCGTTCATTAAATATCCTTGGACGCCCTGATCTTTGTTTGTTTTCAACAGTATTTGTTTTCTTGAATCTGGATATAGTATTAAACACAGTAGACTTACACAGTTTTAAAATTTCTCTTATACGACGAACTGATTTCCCATTATTCTAGTGATTTATAACCAGATTTCGCACATCCACAGAAATATCTTTGTTTCGCCCCATTCTTACACGAAAGACACAAATATACTGAAATTTAACGTCTAACATATACTTAAAATGTACTAAAAAATACTGGTGGAAAATTAATTTTATTGATGCGATAAATATGTTTTAACTCTCTTTTTTCGAAAGTGTCCCAAAACTTTTTTGAGGTCTATTTGAGATTGTATAATATTTATAAAGCTAGAAAAAGCTGCAATTGTAAAATATTTAAGATTTTTTTTATACATAATGCTTGCCAAACGCTAAATCATTTCATTTTTAATGTTTTTTTGGCACTAATGTTATTAATATTTTTATAAATAGCTTAACATTTGATATTTTCCAAGTGTCCCAATACTTTTTTGAGTGACTGTATCAATATAGAAGCATCATTTAAGATTTTGCTTGAAAAGTTAACATTCTTTCGTTAATGTCTTAAAATCGTCTGCACTCTGAAATCTAGATTTTAGACTAATATTTGTTATTTAAGTTTTCGCGCATGATTTTAAAAGAATGTTTTCATAATTATATTTTATATATTGACATAGAGTTATTAATATATTGTTAAATTAAAAACATTTTTTCATCTACGTTATAAAGTATTAAAAAGTTCTGAAAAAAAAAAAAAGAAAACTTTTAGTAATACAATTTTTAGTTCAAATCAAATGTTTTCAATATTTTATTTAATTTTATTTTTACATTTAATTTTTTCGAATATATCAATTCCAATTATTTTAAAAGCAAACATTTTTTAAAAATAAATGATATAATAGAAAAAAGACCATTTTAAAAAATTACTATTACTTCGTAAAATACGCTTCAGCTGTAATTCATTCCTTTCAATTCGTCTTAATACAAAATCCCTTCCACATGCTTTTGTTTGGGACATTAAAATTTGAGCGATAAATGGTTTAATATTGCGACCCTTTTTCGGTTTACTTCACCACCACCTATCTTTTTCCTCCATGGTTTACAACCGCTGTGATAAAAAATCATCATTTAAACTGACAGTTTGCCAGTCTATGAATTTTAAAGGTCTGTTCCAGCTTTTTTAATTATTTATGCGAAAATTTTATGCAACCAACCAACCATAACTAAATGAAGGGAAAAAAAGAAGAAAAAAGGCGATTTTTTATAAGAGTGATCTTTGGAATTTAATTAATTACTCAGTTAATAAATAGAATTTCGAAATTCTAAAGCTCAGGTGCATCAGGAGAGATATTGGGCTACTCTCATAAAAATTTTGAGCTTCGTACGTCCCATAGATTTTGCTAGCCATCGCAGACACACACACATACACACACACACACACACACACACACACACACACACGCAGACAGAGCGATTTGTTATTTTATTAGTATAGATTATTTAATTTTTTTTTCAAGAAAAACATTCTAAGTTTTCTTACACTATTGATCAGCCATCATCCGTTAACTTCCCCCGTTTTTTCAATAAAAATATTCCTGTTCCTGGAGCTAACTGAATGGTTACGTTTTCTTCCACGTAATGTAGTTTTTCTTACGGATTCTTTTTTTTTTTGTGTGTGTGTTCTCAATTAAGAAGATTTTCAAGTAAGACTACTTACTTCAATTATTCTTTGTTTATTAGAAACCATATGTGTAGTCATATCGGCAGTAGCGAATTTTTTTTTGGTTTGGATCTGGAATTTATGATGACAGTCAAGGAATTTGTTCTTGTTCTTACGAAATTGGAAAGATTCCTTTTCTTTTTGCACACTACGAATTTTTTTTAGTTTTAGAACGATATGCTACTACGACAGTTGGTACCGTGACCACTTCGCATGCCGGTACACATTTTTTTTTTGGATGATATTAAAAGTTAACTTTTTCTTGTTCTATTTAAATAATAAGATAAAATGTGTGATACATCGTTATGGTATGATGTATTTGAAATAATTGAATAAATAACGTGAATGATGAATAAGATCAGATAAAATTTAGATCAACTAGTGACTAGTAGTAGAACATATATATATTATAATTAATATATATCATTTTTTTTATCTGTCAATTTGTGAACCGTTTAGAAAATTCTATGAAAATAAGTTGTATGAATAATTATTACTGAAATAATTGATTGTGTTTAAAACGTGTGCATAGTATTATTTAATAACAAAATACCGACTGTTAATAAAAAATCTAATCTGCCTAACTTTAAAATTCAATCGTTCGATGGCAACCCGGATGAACTTAATTTTTTTATTAATCAAATCAAAGATTTTGCACGCATTCAAAATTGGTCGGATGATGTCATTTTAGCATACACCACATCTCATTTAGGAGGAAAGGCTCGACAATTAATAGCGCATAAGCTTGAGTTTAGCCCATTTGAAGCTTCACATCATCTTTTTGAGGAACTAAAATCACATTTTACGCAAATTTCAGTGACATCACACATCATGCAATATGAAAATTTACAAATGCTGCCAGATGAATCAATAAGTAATCTTAGTCACAGACTAGAATTCTTAACCCACAAAATTTACAACAATCTAACTGATTCTCAAGCACTTGATCAAATCCTATTTGTAAAGTTTTTACAAATTATTCCCCCGAACTATCGGTTGCTCATTCTTCAAAATAACATCACAAATTATAAACTGGCTCTAGAAAAAGCAAGGTTAGCACAGGACTGTGAGATGCAGAATTCTGTATTATCAAATACGCCTGCAATCGAGGAAAAAGATAGTGTTTTGGCTTTAACGGAACAAGTAAACAGTTTACAGGCAACAATCAATAAATTTTGTGAGAAAACTAAAGTCGATGAGCCCCAAAATGAACATACAAAAGATGAGTCCACAAACAATTCTCAACCTACCTTCAATTTTCGAAATAAACGGACACATGACTTTCATGGCAGAAGAGGTAACTTTCGAAGAGAGAACTTTAAACACAGTCGTGGAAATCGGCGCAACTTTCGCCATACATACCGAAATCACAACTTCCGTAACACGCAGGCAACACAGTTAGAAAATGTTACATGCCAATTATGCTTATGTGTCGGGCACTCTGCCCGTGAATGCAGATCTCCATCCATAAATTCTCAGTCTTTTAACTACAATGCAACTCCAGCAATAACTCACCCAAACTACTAATCGAGTCTTTGGATACTGGAGAACAAAGTACTCGTACCACACACTCTCCAGAAAATCAGTTTCATAACATTCCAAATTCTAAAATTAAGGAAGAAATAATAGCCAATGTAAACATTATGGCACCCTCTATTCCTGTTATCCAAGTTCAAATTGCCAATGAAACAGCTCCTTTCCTAATTGATACCGGAAGTTCCATTTCTCTTTTATGCAAAAATTTTTTTGATGAAAACAAACACAAGTTTAAATACCGAATACTATCCAGAAATATAAAAATATCCACTATCAATTCAGAGACTGAATTTAAAGGATGTGTAGAACTCTCTTTCAAGATTGGTACTATGCATTTTAGACATCCACTTTATCTTTTTACCTTAAGACCATCATCAAAGTTCACTGGCCTTTTAGGATTTGACTTTGTAAGAAAATTTAACGTAATAATCTTCCCCGAAACGGAAGTATGCAAAATTAAGGATGATTTTATATTTTTTTCAAATAAGTCAGCAAGTCAAAATTTCACTATATCGAACCATCTTGAAAACAAAATAAAAAGTAAAATAAAATCTCAAAAAAACCCCTCAGACGTTGATTTTAATAAGTTGCTTAATGTACCACCATTTGTCCCGAAAGAAAAGGTCCCTATCATCATAACTCAAAATTTACCAGTGACACTTGTACAGAAAGTAACCATTCAGCCATCAGAAGCTGCTTACATCAGGGTACGGACTTTCCTAGACAATTCCTTCATGAACAAAGATTTAATTTTGACTCCTGTAGACAAATACAAAGTAAATGTCCACGATTCAGTCCATTCATTTAAAACTCCAGCACAGGACTCTGGGGCACTACTCCCTGAAAATGACAATTGTTACACTAATGAACAACAATTTTATATTTTTTTAGACAACCAGTCTGAACATATCTTACATATCAACAAAAACACAACAATCGGCCAAATCAACCTAATTGAAGAATTTAAGCCCGCCTTCAAGGAAAAGTTGGAAATACCCGTTGATATGCCACGCCCTACATCAGAAGAATACATAAATTTAATCCAGCCAGACCCTGAAGTCATTAAACAAAGAGAGATAGAATTTAACGCAGCTGAATTAAACATTAATCATCTGAATAATGAAGAAAAGAAAAAATTGCATAAAGTACTAAAAGAGAACTTTCAAGCATTTTCAGCTACATTGAAAACAATGGGACACTCGGATGTTATAAAGCCCCAAATTAATTTTAATAGTGAAAACCCAATTAAGGCACTACCTTTCCCTGTGCCACATGCATTGCAACAGGAAGCTCGTAGATAAATAAATGAAATGATAGAAGCCAATATCATCGAAAAGAATGTAGCATCATGGGCCTGTCCCATGTTACTAGTAAAAAAAAGTCTGATGGAGGTCCCCAAAAGTATAGAATGGCTCTAGACCTACGTGTCCTCAATACCATCATAGACCACTTAAGCTATCCTCTCCCTAAAATCCAAAAACTCATCAACAATATCGCCAATTATCAGTTTTTCACACTTCTAGACATGCCTTCTGCATACCATCAGGTACACTTGCCGGAATGCTATCAAGATAAAGTTTGCTTTACAACCCCGTGGGGTACATACAGATGCAAACGGCTACCTTTCGGGTTAAAAACCGCAGCCAGCATTTTTCAAGCAATGATTGATACCATTATTGAAGAAGTCAACTTACCGGGTATTTTCAGTTATCAGGACGATGTTATTGTCTGCAGTAATTCCTTCCAAGAAACTTTAGAAAAATTGACAAAATTTTTAGAGACATTCAAAAGATATAACTTAACATTAAATTTAAAGAAGTGTTCATTTCACAAAAAATCGTGCAATTTTCTTGGTTTCCACATAGAAAATAACAGAATTTATCCTGTATCTACAAATATTATAAAAATTAATTCGTTCCCAGTTCCTAAATCAAAAAGACAACTGAAAAGTTTCCTTGGCCTATGTGGATTTTACAGACATTTGATACCGTCTTTCGCAGAGGTTGCGGAACCACTGGTCACTCTGACTTCACCGAAGAAAGTATTCGAATGGGGTAAAGAACAGGAAGAGGCCTTCCAAAAGTTACAACAGATTTTTTTTGCAAACCTTTTCTACAGCAACCCAACTTCAATGAAACCTTCTACCTTAATACAGATGCATCAAAATTTGCCATCAGTGCTGTAATTCTACAAAAACATGGAAATGATCTACTACAAATAGCTTACTTCTCTAAGGCCTTAAGAAAAGCAGAAACCAGATATCCACCTATACAGTTAGAGCTAATGGCTATAGCCAAAGGCTTGGCCGCATTTAAAAATATTCTATATGGTTGCCATTTTATTCTTTTAAGTGATAGCAAACCTCTAAAACATTACAAGAGAACCACATCCCCAGCAGATATTATCACTAGATGGCTACTTGAAATTAGTGAATATTCCTTTACCTTTTTGCACATTCCAGGTCGCATGAACATTTTAGCTGATTACCTTTCCAGAACACCCACAATACATAATTCCAGTGACATAAATTCAGACCCTCAATTAATTAACTCAGAAGAGATCCTGCCAGTTGTGGAAGATGTTAATACAATTGATAAAGATAATGTTAAGCAAGCTGCATACAGTCATGAAAGTAATTTTAATTCTCCCCCACCTAAAGATGCACTTCTCGATATTTCTGAAGCCACACTGCTTTATGAACAGCGTAAAGATGCAGACCTTAAAAAAATAATTGATGATATCAATAGCAATGTCATTTCAAAGTTTAAAAACTACATAATTTGAGACAGATCCTCGTTACTTCTTTTTCATAATCCTACTCCTGCAAATCAAGAAGCTATTCAATATAAAATTGTTGTACCCAAATCCTTAAGAGAAAAATGTATTAGGATCCATCATATGACACACTATGGAATTGACAAAACATACAAAAATATTAGCAAGAAATTTTTCTAGAAGAGGTTACATTCGGATGTAGTAAATTATGTGAAATCTTGTACAAGATGCCTCACTAATAAACCACAAAGAATTCCTACAGCACCTTTTCAAAACACAATTATTCCAACACAACCAGGTCAACTTCTCTCTCTCGATTTTGTCGGCCCTTTCAAAAATGGATTCTTTATAATGACAATAATAGATCATTTTTCTAAACACTTAAGGTTGTATCCTCTAAGAAATATAACTGCAATGAATGCTGTTCATGCCATGTTTGACTACATAGTCACCTTTGGACGTCCTGAATTAATATTATCAGATAATGGAAAACAGTTTCACGCTCATATTTTTGAAGAATTCCATAAAATGTTGGGTGTCAAGCTTCGTTATACAACTGTGGCCCACCCGGAAGCTAACTCCGTGTCTGAGCGTATCAACTTTTCAATAAAAGCAACAGTAAAAGCACTAATACAAGATGGGTATCATTTTAACACAGCAGTAAAAATTCATGAAGCTATGTATAACAGCACATACCATAACACAATTAAAATGTCTCCCAATAAAGTTCACTTTGGAAGAAACATCACCAATATTTTTGAAACATTTCACCCAAACACATACAATAACCGATTTGATGTCCACCACGACTACTTCACTTTAATGAAAAATTTACAAGATTTGTACAAAAAATATACAGCAATTTAATTGACTATCAAAAGGTACAGAATTCTAGACAGCACCCTAAAACAAAACTTCGTCCGCCACAAGTTGGTGACATCGTCAGGTCCGGTGAGAGAGGGGGGCACAGGGGGCAACTGCCTAGGGGCCCGGGAGCAAGACGGGGCCCGCATCGGACCGAACAACTATAGAGATTACATTACATTCCAAATCTGAACTTGCGCATATTTCTTTTCCTTATACAACCTAACTGAAAAACATTTCCTGGAAATGCTTAAAAGTTTTCCAAAAAGAAAGAGATAGCTCCCTACTGAGACTGGTCTTAACTCTTGTACCAAGGAGAGTACTAGTTGTCACTTCGTTGATCATTCATCGTACAAACAGCCGGAACTTCCTGTTTTCTGTAATTTAGAAAAAAAATCTTCTCTGAGAAAAGCCGACTCTATGCTTTGGGGCAAAAGAGTCTCTGGACTACAACAGGTTCATCATCAGTCACTCCTGTCCGTGTCCATTCTAAAAGTATGTCTCATTAGGCATTCTCATTACATCTAGCATTAAAAAGGTGACAAAATCATCAGCCAAACGGGGAGGTTGTCCAGGACCTCACACCAAAGGGCTCCTAGTCTCTCTGTACATTTAAAAATAATGTTCCTTCTGCATAAAATAATATTTTTGTGCTAAATTTATATTTAAATGTTTCTTTTGAGAATCTCTGATAGTCAAGGGGGGGGGGGGGTACAATTATCAGAGAATATATAAATTTGACGATCCCGAATCGTTAATACAAAAAATAAACTTTTAAAACATTCTAAAGGATCGTAGATTTTGTAAAATAAAAAATTATTATGCGTATTAAATAGAAATGGTAGTTTTTGTATACTTATTATTATGTATTGCTTTATGAAAAAGACATTTTTTTAATTATTAATCTAGTATTTCAATATACATTGGACCCCATTAATTGCTTTGTGAGGGCCTTACGCAACATTGCGTCGGCTGTTTAGCTGTTTGTTACAGAAATTACCTAACAGTCACATAATTTTTATAAGCTATATCTGTTATAAAGTATAAGAGAGAAAAAACAAAAGAATAGAATATATTTCTCTTGCCGAAAATTATGAGCACATATAAAGCAAAATATTTAAGAAATAAGTAAAAATAAACACTTTGTGTGCATACCCCCCCCCCCCAAAAAAAAACCGTTATGAAATTAGAATTTAATAGATATGAAAATATTGCACAACTTATCAAGGCTCCGTGTAGTAAATTAGACGCCTAAAGTAGGGGCTCTTAGGGAGCGCTCACTCTTAGGGGCCCCTTCCCCTTATTCAAACAATCTTGCGAAATCGGTTTACTTAGTGTTATGATATATTCCATTAATATATGAAATATCAGAAAATTATTTTGGCGAAATAAACAATCTATGTATAATAGGGACATACAGGTATACGGAGGATGAATGGGTACAAATCTGATCTTAAGCTGAAAAGGTTTTTGTAAAGATCGATTTGTGTTATATATATGCATATACTATGCAAAAAGAATATGCGGGGTGTCGTGGACTTCTTTTACTTCTGTACAATACTCACAATTTCGAAAAATGCTTTTGACGAGCAAACTTTATTCGTTATTATATGAGGGAGAAAAATAAAGAAAAATTCCGATATCATAAATAATATAGTACATTTTTATTAAACCTTTAAAAAGTCTAATTCAATTAATTTTTATTATAAATGAAATTATGCGCAGAATTTAAGTTCATATTCAAAATCTGTCGCCACCCTTTATATGTCAGGGTCTACCACTGTGTCTCCGATGAAAATCAAAAATATAAAAACTTAAACGTGATAGTAAAGTTATTTTCTATCTTTCAATTTCCTCACCCGACGATGCTTTTCTTTCGGACTCTCTCATCAGATATCCGATCGTGAAATACCGAACCGGGTCCCTATTTTAAACTACATTTTATTTTGTTCTCTGTGAACTTCGAAAAATTTTTACACAATTTTTTGCATACTTTTGCGTTCTGTGGCGATTTTTTTATACTTTTTTCGATATGGAAGAATTCTCCATTACATTTTGCAAGTGTTTTGATTAACTTCAAGTTATAAGAATATCAAATCTGTTCCTGTAGCAACGTAAACGAAATGTTGAAAATTTGAATCTAATCTGTGTCGAAATAAAAGATAAGAATAATTCAAGGTTTGTTTGATTCGAGATCGGAGTGGACATAGCCAGCATAAGTGTACATTTACGAAGGCGGAGTATAGCCCAACTACAAATTTGTTCAATTTGAAGTTTGTTTTGGAGAAACCGACCTGTTGAGATCTGCTGGTGTTGTTATGTATAAAATGGAGCTCAGGTCGGAAGTTAAATATAGATAGTTCTTCAAAATCTTAGAGGGGGGGCGAAAAATATGCTTTTTTGGGGCGGGGACCACAGAAGATCTTCCTACAGCCTTGCCCTAGTCTTGTACCTACTATGCCTATAGTAAAAAATTAAATATTGGTAATCATGTTTGCTGCTTTGCATAAAAATTTAAATGTCATATTAAATTTGTTTTTCATATTTTCCTTAATTCACTTGACAATGTATTTTTGTTAACACACATTTCTGATCGTGAAAAAAAAGACCCAAAGCCATAATCATAAAACAAAATTCCCTACCTAGAAACAGTTTAGTCTCCCCTTTTCCATTAAAAATTATTTTAAATGTGTTTTCTTGCAGTTTTTTCTCTTGTTTAATTCAGAGACAAAATTTTAAAACTCAAATAGACCTAATTTATTCCAGAATGAAAATTAAAGATACCTATGGATTTTCTACTGTAAAATGATACGTCGTCCAAAGTATTTCGATCAAATTCAAGCCCACATACTAGTCCAGAGACGTGTGAAGAGAAAACTGTGCCCGGGGCAGACTTTCAATTTGGCACCCTTCCAGGCCCGTAACCAGATGGGGGCCAGGGGGGCTGAGCCCCATCTAACTACCCCTTGAGCCCCCCCTAGACATTTCACTTGTTTTTCAATAAAATGTATATTTTAACTAACGCTAATCTGAAGGGAAAAAACTATGTTTGCAAGAAAATTATTTAGATCTTTCAGTTGTTTTAAATGAAACAAAAAATACCTAACATTTTACAATGCGAAGGATATTCATTGTGATGCATTATTTTGCGATACAATTCTCAGAATGCTGGGGAAAAACGATAATAAGAACATTCCGTCTTCTGAAAAAGTTAACCCCACATGCACTAACAATCATCTTATGTTTTGGTACAAAGCAAATGATCTTTTGAATCTTGTAGGGAGAATCTATAATCCATTACCTCCGTTGAGTGGGACGGGTGACACGGAAATAGACATGTTATTCATCTTGATGGGTAATTAGCGAAGCAGTGGGTGAACCATGGTAATAGAACCCATATCTCCGTGGGGTAAACGTCTTCAAGCTATTCAACAAAAACGTTTTTTTAAGAATTTCAATAGAGCCGTTGCTGGACAACATGTGTTTAGTTAAAAAAGAAAAAACTAAAAAACTAAAAAAAAAAAAAAGTATATTTATACAAATCAAATAAGAAAAATCCTTGTTTGAAAGACATTCCTTCATGCCTTCGGTGTCGGCAGAGGATGCTGAAAATGGGGTAAGAGCGTGTTTTTCAACTTTTATGACAATTGAATAAAATTTGCAGCTATGGTTATTCAAACTTAAAGAATTTAACTGCGTTTTACGTTTAACCATACTGTTTTCATATCGAAATCACCTACTTTCTGACATTTTTGCGAAAATTTTTTATTGATAGAGGCATAAAATTCGCAAGTAATCGGAATCGAGGTGTAAGGAATTGAACAATGGTTTATGTTTTTGTAAGCGGCAGTCTATCTAAAAATAATGGTAAATTCGATGTTGGCTTATTTTCACATGACGGAATCGTGATCAAACAGGTAGGAATTGACTATGATTTAGATGCATGGGATTTACAGAAAAACAGATAACGTTAATCTATTTTCAGATATATGAATGTGAGGGATTGAAATTGTTAGACGAGCAGAAAAAAAATTAATTCTTGAATGTGTCAGGAAAAATCGCATTGTTGAGTCAGAAAAATATTTCTTGAGACCAGTGTTGGATCCAGGGGAAGGTAAAGGGGGGGGGACATTTCACCCCCCCCCCCCCCCGATAATTTGTACTTGAATTATGTGAAAATCGTATCAGTAATATGAAAGAGAAGTCTCAATTTACATAATAATAAAAAAATGTGAATGGAATTTTTAGGCATCATTATTATACGTATCGCATTTATTTATTTTTTTAATTATTAATTCAATTAGTTTTACAAAAGAACAAGAAATAGTTAAGTTTTATTTTTAAATTTGTAAATGTTTTTTGAAATATTTTGCATATATATATTTTTTTTAATTATTATGCGAATTAATGTTTTCATTGATCTTGCTCTACTCCGAGGGATGCAAGCGCTGCGCCATAAATCGCTGATTTCCATCACTAAATTTTAATGGTATTTTTCGCCTTTTAAATATAAGACGAAGAATAATTTTTTCTTATTAAAATTCTTTTTAGATTTTTTTTCTTATTAAACACAAGAAAATCAGTCATTAAATAAGGTTAGGAATGCTATCAAAATTTAGTGGTCAGACAATAAACATCAGCCATTTGTGGCCCAGCGCTTGCATCCTTGCACTCCTAAAATATCTACCATAAAACATAATATTTATAATAACAAATATTTAACTTATCCTCAAGATCATGTTATTAAATAATTTATTTTGAAAATTAACAATGCACATTTTTTCAATATTTTTCCCCTAAAAGTATATTTAACATTTCGTTTTACACTGAGTTTTATGCATGAAATGTTTAGGTTGTACTTCAGGGCTTGAATTTCAGGGCGGGATGGCGGGATTCGCGCCCAAAATTTTGAAATCCCGCCCAAAAGAATAACGTGGACGGGAGGCTCCCGCCCAAAAAATTTTGCATTTTGAAACTATGATCAACTCCCACGACCGTTTTGTGAATTTTATATTTTCGTGAGAGTAATCGACACATTTTGCGAGTTTTTTTACAGCGAAAAATTATTGAAAATCACGATTTTTTCCGCGACTGATTGACAAATTTTGCAATTTTTTTCCTGCAATGATTTGACGAGTTTCGTTGTATTTTCCGCGGCGAAATAGAGGTCATTCTGTTCGGAATTTCCACTTCCCCCCTCCTCCACAAAAAAAAAAAAAAAAAAAAAAAAAGAACGTATTCAATTCCAAAAATTATGAAACGGTGATGCCGCGGATGCGCTATTGCGCGTAAATTACTCAAAAGATCGGAGATGACACAAAAGAAACAGCTCTTACACGTTTCACAAGACGCATGATTTCGTAAAAGTTTGCTAAAAAACGGCAAGTATTGTTAAAAGATCGCGAAAAAACTACTATTTTCTGGCAAATTTCGTCAAAAGATTCACGAAAGAATGCCTAATTTCGTCACAGAATTCTGTAAAACGGCAGTTTTTGTCAAAAAGGTTGCTAAAAAACGTCAAATTTCGTCCAAAAATCGCGAAAAACGACAAATTTCGACAAAAGCTTCACTATAAATGACAAATTTCCCCCAAAATATCACGAAAAACGGCAATTTTCGTAAAAAAAATCGCGATAAAACATCAGATTTCATCAAAAGATCGCGAAAAAACGGCAAATTTCCTCAGAAAATTCACGAAAAACATCCAATTTCGTCCAAAAATCGCAAAAAACGACAAATTTTGACAAAAGATTCAATATAAACAACAAATTTCCCGAAAATATCGCGAAAAACGGCAATTTTCGTAAAAAAAAAATCGCGATAAAACATCAGATTTCATCCAAAGATTGCGAAAAAACGGCAATTTTTCTCAGAAAATTCACGAAAAAACGGCAAATTTCGTCAAAAAATCCCGAAAAAAACGGCAGATTTCGTGAAAAGATCGTAAAAAAAGACAGATTTCATCAAAAGATAGCGAAAAAATGCAACTTTCGTCAAAGGGAACCTCTCCCTCCTTTCTCCCCCCCCCCCCAAAAAAAAATAATATAACGGGGAGTTCGTTTTTCTGTTCAACAAACTAATTTTCTTGCTTCAATATTTTTTTTTTCTTTGCTACTCTAAAATCAGTTTCTGACAGCTCCAAATCTTTGAGTGAGCGCAATTCCTGAAAGCAGCCATATATTAAACAAAAAGTATCCCTTTACTCAACAAAGTATTCATTTTTTTAAGAAAATCTTTTTCAATGAATTTGACTTGCCCCTTTTTTAAAGAAATGCAAACAATAGTGGTACTTCTTATCTTCTACACTCAAATAAGTATTATTTTATGATTAAATTTGTATCTTGCACATTTAAAATGCAGAAAAATAACATTAATAATTATAATTATTAATCATTAATTATAAATTTATTAAATTAATTAGAAGTTTCATTAATTATTATTAATATAATAATTAGACCTGTGACAAAAATAATTAGCACCGGGAGGGAATTTACCACCAGTAAAAACTAAACACTGTAAAAGATTTTTTTTACACATTTCGCATAATTATTCTGAATTGTTGATAAAAATTGCTTCAGTGATATTTTTTTATGTCTGTATTCTGGTAATTCTTTAAATAGCACATAAATTAATGGCGGATTTTAAACATTTTTTCTCCCTCCCAAACAGCCAAACTCCCCTCCATTTATACATGTTGGTAGGGAGACTCCCCTCCTTCGAAAAACTGAATTTCAAGCCCTGTATATGTCATAAGCTATAAATAAAAAAGATGCATGTATACAAGTGTGTAAATATGAAAAGAGTTTATATATATTAATTATGGGTTATCTAACATAAAGATAATAATAAAAAAAAAACATTTATCTTGCTCACTCTGATAGGTAAAAAAAATTTACCAAAAATAGTTTTTTTTTTTTTTTTTTTTTTTTTTTTTTTTTTTTTTTTTCGTTTTTAAATCTTGGTTGGTATTATTTTATTTTAATGGAAATATAAATGTTTTTTTTAAACCTACTATTTATATTGCAGAAAAAAAAAATGTGCAATCTAAATTACAATTTCTTGTTATTTTTACAATATTTCTGAATGGACTGAATTAGGTGAGATAAATAGCAAGCATTAATGTAATAAATTGTAAAGTGCAACCTAAATCAATTTTCAAATTCAGAAGTTGCTTTTCTTCTACTTTTGTTAAGTAATCCGTTGTTTAAAACTGTCAATTAATACTGTTACTTATTGTATCAATTGTGAATGTAATCAGGAAAATTTTTACACCGCTCCCCCCTTCTATTCTCCAAGCTATTTTCAATAAAGGGAAAGCAGTAAGTAGTTATGAGAATTTGAATTTTTTTCAAATATATATGATATATGTATATATATTTGAAAATATGTATATATGTTTGAAAATATGTATTTATATTTGAAAATATGTATATAATTTTATTTTTGAGAGTCCCCTTCCTTTTGTTGACCACAGAACAGATGCAAAAGAAAGACCAATCAACATTTTTATAACTTTCAGTTTTCCTTTTTTTTTTTTTTTTTTTTTTTTACAAAATTTGTCTGTAGAGAACAGTGATTGTCGTGTTAAATGGTTTCATTGTACAAAGTTTGCATAAGACACATGGATTTTTAAAAAGTATTAGCCCAGCCCCACAAAATTTTTTCAGAGCCCCCCCTGGCATTACTAGCTGGTTACGGCCCTGCACCCTTCCTCCCAACTTTTTCTTCTGACAGGCCAAAAATGGCATTTATAAATTAGGCACCCCCTAAATTTCCGCGCCCGGGACGACCGCCCCCCTCCCTTTCGCACTACGCTGTACTAGTCTTTAGTGTACTAGTCATTGTGTACTAGTCATTACTTTCTTAAATAAATAAATAATAATAATAATAATAAATCATTGATTCGGTTAAACAATAATTCAAATAAGCGGCGGATTTCTGTATTTTTTCTTGTAGGGGCCCGTATTTTATGCCTGCCCAGGGGCCCGTGAAACCTGCCACCGGCCTTGGACATCGTATTTCTACAAACAGCCGGAAAGTTCAAAAAGGTTCTTGACACTCCAATGAAAATCATCGAGAAATGTTCTAAAGTAATTTTTAAAATACAAAAGGCTGCAGATTCGGAAGGAAGAGTTCAAAAGATACACATCAATAGGCTCATTACCCCTGAAAAACGAAAACATTATCTCTGTTCAAAACCTGCCAATAAAGTACAACTACCTGCTCTAGACTCAAAAACTGTGCAACAAAAACTGAATAACAATGTACGTCAATGTATGTAACAATCACTTACCTCAGGTCGACCCATCAGACCATGCCACAACTCCAGAAGATCCAGCAGCAGTGAGGGTTCCTGCTGATGTCAATGCACCTGATGCCAGAATTTTGTTAACGTCTACAAAGAACACTCATATACCGGTCACCAGTACATACAATCTAAGACAGACAACAGCCAGACAAAGATTGAAATAGACCATTCTAATATACTTTCTGCACCGATAGAGACCATGAAAGATCTCTCTTGGTTGTCAACGTGTGTCACTTTAGTGTTTCTGCAGACTGTATGGCCCAGTATGTTACTACATCACACATATATTCTAACTGTTTTTTTTTTCTTTTCCAGACTCACCTGAATGTGAAATTTGTGAAAGTTGTCTAGACTACATGATATAACATTTTTTTTTTTTTTTTGTAAATGTTAATTTCTCAGTTTAGGCTACAAAAGTAAGATGGAATGTTGCATCAACACTGTATGGTAATACTGCATGTGAAATTTTAGTGTTGTAATCCTTGTGTAACAATTTTCATCATTTTCTTTTAGTGTACATATTTCTTTATCTCAATGTGTATTGAATGTATTTTCCCCTTTTTTTTTGTTGTGATCACAACCCCCTTTCCCTTTTTTTTTTCTTTTGTATAATGTTTATTCATTTATGGTACCATAATGCATTTATTTATCCTTACATGTGCAACCATATTATGTTATGATGTTTCAAGATAACAATATCATGAGTATGTATTGATGAAACATAACTGTATAACGTATGTAATATTTTCAACAATGTATGTAATATTTTCATAGCACAATTTATGTAACTCAAGTTTGCATTGTATAAAATGTTTGCAAGATACCATGTGTATGTAGAAAGTTGCAGTTATTGGTGGATGTACCTTTTTCATACCGACATGATGTATGTCGATGATTGGCATCCCCTTGTACATACACGGTGATGGCTGTTTTGTTTTTTTTTCTTTTTTTACCCCTTTTTGGGGGAATATGTCAATATGTCACAAATGACATGCATCGTTTAGTCGTAGTTTAATTTTTATTTATTCTTCTAGCTAAATTTTTAGGATTTTGTCAACGCGATTGTTAGTTTTAATTTATTTTCTTTAATTTGATATTTTCCCCACTATGTTCGTTAATTCGTTCATTTTTTGTTCTCCCGTGCCTGCCATCGTAATTCAAGCCATTTTAAATTATCATGCACTAACTTGTTCTCAATTGCGTCATCGCCTTGTTGGAGGAGGTTTTCCTCATGCTTTTCCCGCGCGTTCGTCTGTAGGCGTGCCGTACTGATATCTTACTTGGCGGTCATTTATACCGCTCTCTTTCGCGGGCGTGTTTTTTTTTCGTCCGTTGGCGCTGTCTTTCTCGCCAATTTTTTTTTTCCGGCTACGCTTTCTCCGATCGGGAGTTGGGCAGTATCGTTCTGGATTCTGAGGTGTTGGTGTGAGGCGCACCTGCCTCTATTTGTTTTTTTTATCGTAGATTATTTAATTTTTTTTTTCAAGAAAAACATTCTAAGTTTTCTTACACTATTGATCAGCCATCATCCGTTAACTTCCCCCTTTTTTTCAATAAAAATCTTCCTGTTCCTGGAGCTAACTGAATGGTTACGTTTTCTTCCACGTAATGTAGTTTTTCTTACGGATTCTTTTTTTCTGTGTTCTCAATTAAGAAGATTTTCAAGTAAGACTACTTACTTCAATTATTCTTTGCTTATTAGAAACCATATGTGTAGTCATATCGGCAGTAGCGAATTTTTTTTTGTTTGGATCTGGAATTTATAATGACAGTCAAGGAATTTGTTCTTGTTCTTACGAAATTGGAAAGATTCCTTTTCTTTTGGCACACTACGAATTTTTTTAGTTTTAGAACGATATGCTACTACGGCATTGGCCTTACTCTTTTCTGAAGGCTCGGGTTGGGCCTAATTTATTTTTTCTGTATCGAGCTGAAACGGATTTCGTTCTTCCTAGTCTTCACAGACCAAAATATTCAGTCCCAGTTTTGAGCCAGCTGTAATAAATCAATGTCTCAGCAAATCAAGTCTGTTCAAAGATCAGTTAAATTTGACCTGGCCCAAAAATTTTTGCAAAGAAAGCATGTATTTTAAAATCCCCATTATTCTACAATTAAATATAAAAATTATTATTATTATTTTTTAAGAATCATAGATTTTTAGACATATTAAAATACTGTTAAACATATGAAAAAAAACCTGCCTATGATGGAATCTTGTTTTAAACTGAAAAATATGTTCATCCATGCAAAATTATTACAATAATGCATGAGAAAAAAATATATGTATACAGCCAAACCCCGTCATAACGAATTTCAAGGGACTGAAGATTTTGTTCGCTATATCCGGTGGTTCGTTAAATCTGAACTGTTAAAAAAGTTAGAGTTCACAAAATGTATATATTATTAGCTGCTACCTATATCCAATAAGATGTATTAAGAAAAAGAAAAACGCAAAATCTATTAAATATGATCAATATTGAATTGAATTGAATAAAATCAATTACATTAAACTAATGCAATACTAAATAAATTAATTGAACAAGTAGAGACTGACTGTCGTTCGGAAAACCAAAGGAATGTTCTTGACTATACTAAAACCTTTACACTTTATCCAGGCTTGGGAATGCCAACACTAGTTATTGCTGGCTTGCTTTAAAATCATTTTATTTTATTTTATTGTTTATTTGTTTACTTTTTTATAAGTTAAATTTTTTTCTTTTTTTTTATCATCTTCTGAACTCTAGAGATTATTTAAGGAAAAAAGCTTCTGATTATTTCTTGCTTCAAAGAAGATGTTCTTTTCAACTTGAATTTTTCTTAAATAAGTTAGTTGAATATGTTAGTCTCAAATACATTACTAAACAGCTGTGATAGGAGTAGTGGAAAAGGGGATGGGAGTGATCACACAAGCAGAATTGCTACCATAAATGAGAAAAAAAGCATTTCTTCCTGCCCTTTAATAAAAAGACATATTGCTAATTTGCACCATGTTTCACTAGCCAGTATGCATTTTTGTACTTTCTTATAAAATTATTGTTGAAATCCTGTTTTCACAACTGCGAAAAAGTATAGATACAAAATAATTAATGGTTGACTGAAAAAAAAAGTTTGTTATAACCGAGTCTTAAGATTTCGGAGGTTCGCTATGAAAGGATAAATTAGCATTAAATACAATAGGAAAATGGCGGGGCCAAAATTTTCATTTGTTATACCCGTGAGTTCGTTATATACCAGATTCGCTATAAACGGCGTTCGACTGTAATACATTTACACCTTCTAAGATGGAAAGTTATATACAGTGAAACTTGGATAATTTGAACTTGTTTAATTCGAAATTCTGGATAATTAGAATTTTTTGCTTGGTCCCTTGAATTGTGTATTAAAATAATGTTAAAAAAATGTGGATATTTCGAATTTTAGTTTGGATAATTCGAATTTTTTGTAGAATTGCCTTTCAAATTTAACGGTAAATATTGAGACAGGTTCAAATATTTTATTTTAATTGTCTTTCTACTTGACAAAATTCATAATTGGGAAAATGTAAAATCTAATCCTGATCTAATCTTGTATGAAGACTACGTCAACGTGGACCAAAATGTGGCTTTGTGCGGCGAGTTAACTGAGTCGAACATTGTTGCTCAACTGGCGGAGAACAATCAACAATCAAGTTGAGGACGGACTATCTGAAGATGAATAGAACAAGGAACTACAAGAGAAGTCCTTACCTAGTTCCTTAGAAGCTATGGTGAATGTACATGAACTTCGATGCTTTTTTTGAAGATCAGTCCAATGTAAAAGATTCTATTTTTGTGTCAATTGATAAGTTGGAATCATATGCTATGACTCAAAGTTTGCATTCGAAAAATCAATCAAAAATATTTGATTGTTTTTTCTTAAAAGAGATGAATAGTTAAACTAGCAAAAAATGTTTGATTAACTGAGAAAAAATGTAGCGGTATCCTTAGATAAACTTTATGGTTTAATATTTCTTTATGGAGTTAATCTTTTTTTAAATTTATCTCTTCTCTTTGGAATATATTTAATTCGAATTTTTGGATATTTCGAACTTTTCGTTTGGTCCCTTGAACTTTGAATTATCCAAGTTTGACTGTATAACAATTTTTTTTTTCCTATGCGATTCCATCTTAAAAGATTTTATTGTATGCATTTTTAGATTTTTATGTCTACATTACATGGACTATAAATTAATAATTTTAATGATATTTGAAACACTTACATACAAGAAACAGAAGTTCATTAAAAACATAAATATTGCAACCTAAAGATTGCAACCTTCAACATAAAGATTATAAACATGAAAAAAAAAAGTCAGACTCCTCTGTGTAATTAAAAATCAATGCTTTGTGCAAATTCACTCGGACCGGGTTGGATTTGAGCCGAAATTTTAATTTTTTTCTGGGCTGGGCTCAAACCAGTTAATTTTTTTTCTACAGACGGGGGTTGAGCTCATGCCAAAAATGTAACTTTTATAAGGAGACGGGGCCATATTCTTTTTGCACAGCTGGGCCGATTTTTTTTTTTCTATGAGTCGTGCCGTGTCCAAGACTGGAAATTTCAGCCTATGCAAACCTCTATCATACTATCATCAGTGCAAAATATCACTAATAAATCCAAGTGCAAAATATCTCTATGTCTATTGAAACTGATTTGCAAAAAGAAATAAAGTGTTTTGTACTTTAAACGTTGTTTTTTCTTAACTTGTATTTTACTGTATCAAGTAATTTCTCATTGTAATGAGATTTATTTTATTCAGTATTTCATTTATTTTTATTAGTAGCAGAAAATCAAAGGTTGCTATGTGGGTTGTAGTGAATAATTCTAAAACATGGTGATTTAAAGATTCATAGTTTTTACTTTTAAAGTAGTAAATGAAAAATATCGAATAAAGTGCTAAAAACTATGAAAAGCAAAAGTAATTCTCAAATTTGATCTGATTATGACAATATTTGGCTCAAAAAAGTCAAATTGTAGCTGACAATTATGCACCCAGATTGATGAACTCTCAAAGATTTTATAAACTCACTCGCGTTTTCCAGCGATTGTTTGAAAAAATTTGCTAGTTTTTTTGCTATTCTTTAATAAAATTCCTTTTTTTTTTTTTTTTTTTTTTTTTTTTTTTTTTTTTTTTTTTTGCGATTCTTTAACTTAATTTGCGTTTTTTTTTCGCGATTCTTTGATGAAGTTTGCTTTTTTTTTTTCTTCTTCTTTTTTTGCGATCATTTTGCAAAAATCAAGTTACTTTTTATGTCTAAATCTTTGAACTAATGATCGATTTTTTGGAATTTCGGAACTGAATGCCTTAAAGTGGAATTTTCTGAAAATTCGCAATATCTCTGCCTCCAACTATCTTATTCTTTCATGTTTTTAACCAATGAGCATCGCGCCGCGCCGCTCTGTTCAGTGCCATAAGTATAATAAGAATTATTATTCCACTTCCAACAAATGGCATAATAAAAGTTAAAGTGAAGGACAAAATGAATAAATACCTGTCATATTCAGTTTTTCCGCTATCATCATCCATGATATGCTCTGCTTGGTCTTATCTTTAAACTCCTTGAGTCGGCTGTCCCAAAGAATTGGATATTTCTCAACTTCCATAATAATTTCTATGTCGGACATAATTACAGTCGCCTATCAATAAAATACTATTATGAAAATTCTTATTTGTTTTTCATCCTTTAATCAGTATATCAGAAGGGACAATTCTTAACAATATTTCAATTTAGCACCTGCAGCCAGGTGATTACCAAATTTAACTATGCTCATGACTTTTGGGATGAAACACAGCAATGAGAATTAGTAAATATTTTATTTGAAAATTAAAATTTTCAGCTACTTAACAACAGTTGGTGGTAGATAGTAATCACATATAAATATATTTAAAAATTTTACATAGTTTATAACTGTTTCAACAGAATAGATTCATTTATACACACAAACAAAACTTCCTATATGCATAAAATCCATTGAATTAAGTACTTTTTAGGATATAATATCAAAGCATTCATTTAATGGTTGACAAATGATTTCTTACAATATTTGTATGAAAATAAACAAAAATCATTGCTAGAGTAAAGTGGGATATTTCATTTATTTTTTATATCTATGTGGTCAATACATATTTCCAGGAAGTACAAGTAACTTCAGTATGAAATTTATCCATGCATTCAACAGTATGCAAATAATTATCAATATATATTTTCTGTTGAGATTTAAAATCAGAACAAATAGTCCTTTTTGATTCAACACATAATTTGGATATATACAGTATTAAAAATTACTATTGGTGTATAGTTAGTTCCTAAAAATTCCCATTAACATATTACTGTATTTTTTTTTTTATTTTTTTTTTTTTTTCATTTTAAATGTCATATTTGCAGTTAATCTCTGCCTTTATTTTTTTTAAATATATAATTTAATAACAAGGGGGAAAAGCGAGTTAATTGTTTCTTTTAAATCTAAATAATGACGGTGAAAAAAATATAGGAAAATACCAAAAAAGTTTAAAGAGGGGGAAAAAAAAGCTTTTTTGTTTGTTTATTTGTTTTTATAAAACTAATTTATACGAATTTTAAAATTCCAAGTGATTTTACGATCAGGTTAAAAACGGAGAACAAACTTTTCAAAACAAAATAAATTTATTTATTTCTTCATTTAAAAAGCACATATATGGTGCTCTGTCATTATGAAACAATGTAAAATTACATAAAACGATGAATAACTAATTAATATATATATATATATATTTCATTGTTCCCAGATCATTTTAAAAATATCCATACATGAAACTAATGCTATAAATAGAAATTTAACAGGCGAGATTCCCATTCGAAGAAAGTATTAAAAATCAAAACTAGCAATCTCTTAAATAAAGTAATATTTGAAGTCAATAGTTAATAGAATTTCTTTTCCTATTGTTTTCGTCGAATAACAACTGATGAACAATGGAAACGATTTTGGAAGTTATAATAAAAAATTTATGATTATAATTGAAATTTTTAAATAATGAATAAGTGACATGCATTTCAAAAATAGCAATATAAAATTTTAAAAAAATATAAAAGATATTTACCTGATTTCACACTACAAAGAACTCAAAATGGCCGCGATATGCCGTAGAAAATGAAATAAACAAAATGAAAGCAAATGAAGTACGCTGATTGGTTGGGTAGTACTGACGCTGACTTGGGATAGTACTTTAAAGCCATGGTCTAGAGCATAGGTTCCCAACGGGGGCGGTACCGCCCCCCAGTGGGCGCTGGAGCCTTCCAGGGGGGCGGTAGCAGGTCTAGAGAAAAATGGGGGGCGTTATATCCTGTTCACACTACGGATATTTAAGATATCTCAGGCTTGGAACTCTCTCAGAGAGTTCTACAAACTCTCTCAGAGAGTTTCAACTCTCTCGAGCTAGATACAGGAACAACCACCTACACTCATTGGCTACAAAGCTTTGCTTTTACTGATTGGCTGTTGTGGCCGTCTTTATTTCAAGCGCATGCGCATAGGCTACATTTGTTCAGTTCAGAGATACAGTGACATTTGCTGAGATATCTTAGGTAAATTTTTCAATGTGAACAGGCATCCAATTCCGGGAGGGTCCACTTCAAACACGGCGATCTTAAGATATCTTAAGTTTGTGGTGTGAACAGGGTATTAGGACAGTGGAGGGGGGCGGTCATGGCATACCTACTTATTTATGAACTAATATAATGAAAATCGTTGATCTTCTCTACATTGACCAGTCCGAGACAAAAACCTTAACTGCACCTTTGAATGGAAATCTATACAGACGAACCAAAATCTGAGGAGGGGGGGGGATGAATTTATGTAACTAATGTCAAAAAATAGCCATGGAACACGAAGAAGGGCTATGAATCGAATTAAAAACCATTATGAATTCAAAAATTGTTGAGAAAAAAATTATAATTGGCTAGATGTAAGTTTTGAACATTATTATTTTTTCATTAACCTGTAAGTTATTTCGAAAAATCTGAAGTATGACGACACATGCCTGGAAAAAGATTTATAAACAAACCCGTGATTTAAATCACTTGAAGAAATTTGCATATAGTTATATATAGTTGTGTTTAATCTTAGTGAAAGTGATAAAAGTCATTATATCTGTAAATTTGTTCAAAAGTAAATTTATTTAAACTTATATAGGGAAAATTTTTATATCGTAATTTCCGGCGTATAATCCGCGGATCAAACAGAAATTTTTCTATTCAGAAAAATTTAAAAATAAAATGTAATTTCGTAGATCGCGATAAATATTTGGCTTAAATTACCAAATAAAATTTCTAGGTCGAAAAGGAATTGTGTGATCCGCGGATTATATGCCAGAAATACGGTAATTCAAAATATCTTAATCGAAGAAAAAATGCCAGCAGTACAGTATTGAGTATTTGAAATATGGATATATCACTCTGGATCTATCTTCACTCTCTTACAAACCAATCGTTACCTATGGACTTAATTTGCCAAGAAGTTTTTTCAAATGAAGCCATTAGGCCTCCTAGCTACAAGAGCATTTGAATAAATGCGTGCCGATAGGAAAGACAAAAATATATCCTATTTTTACTTTCTTCTATATTTACAAGAAGTAAGTATTAGATTTGTGAAAGTTTTCGATTTCCGGATTTTGACAGATTTACACGTTTTAGGGGTCAGAGTTGTCTAAAGAATGTTTTTACAAAATATCTGTCTGTGAGTCTGTCTGTTAGCTTATTTATTTGTATATGTGACATAAATTTTATAGGCGCTTATCTCAACAACCAATGCACGGAATTTATAAAAAAGCTATATTCAGGTATTCTCTGTTATAAATTGATGTTGATTAGTTTTTGGTGTAAATCACTCAATAGGTGGCCGTGCTATGATGCTTTTTTCACGATTTTCGCAACGGCTTTAACTCAAAAACTACTGCACAGATTTTCACCAAACTTGTGATCTGATTATTCTCTAGCATAAATAGATGCTGTTTACTTTTTATTGAAATCTCTCTACATGTGATGCTGTTATGCTGTCTTTTTTCACATTTCTGCAACAGCTGTACCTCAAAAATTAATGTACGAATTTTTATCAAACTTCGTATTCAGTTTTACTTTGATAAATATTATTGCTGATTATGCTTTGGTGCAAATCGCATGATAGGTGGCGCTTTTATTCTGGATCTTTCTCGGTAGTCGCAGTAGTCCTATTTCAAGAACTAATGTACGGAATTTCATACCATTAGAATCCTTACGATGGACATAGATTGCCATTTAATTTTGATACTGTGATAGCGAGTTTTGAAGTATTAACATGTATGAGATAGAAGAAAATTTTGGGATTGCCACATTTGACCAGTTCAGAGACTGGAAAAGAAAATTTTTAAATAGCCAACTATATCAAACCTTTTTAAGACATCTTCTAAACAAGAAGATGACGGATTACTAGCCTCATATATCATTAAAATTTTAATAAAAAAGTAATAAAATTGCACATAGTTGGCGAGAAATTAATCTTGATTGTAGTCAGAAAGATAATAAAAACTGTTCATCATAAGAAACCATCTGGTATCAACAGAAAAAATGATGAGTAATAATTTAGTTCAAAGAGGAATAGATGGCTGAAAGCATTGAAATATCATTATGCTGTTACTTAAAGACCTGCAAATTTTCCATTCAACTACATAGATTACCAAATAACAAAAACTCATAAAATAAAATAAAGATCAAGAGTTATTTTTTGCTAAAAATTTGGAAACTGATACAAAGAGAGAATCGATATTTAATGTCACGAAGTTAGTCCAAGAGAAATAAATTCTTTATCATAATAGTTTGTCATTTGCTACTGATGTTGCTCGACTAACGACGGGGCATCAGAAGAGTTTCATTAACACATTTTAAACAAGCAGTATTAAATGTACTCTCTGTACATTCCATTACACATCATCACCAATTGGTTTTAAAAAATTGGAATGAACACCTGTATACGTTGCTTCATTACATTATTAGAGCTGTTAAAATGAATAGAAGCAATCCATTGAATGACAGAATATTTTGCCAACTCTATAGTGAAAATCATTTCACAATGAAAGAAAATTCAGCTGAAAGTGTGACATATCGATGATTTTATCACACTAAGCTGATCCATAAATAATGCAGCATAAAGCTGTTTGCTCTGGAGCCAGAAGAACTGCTACGATTATATACCTTATTATATTTAATAAAACAAAAATTAATTTACATATTGAAATTGATTACAGGGAAAAAATCGAGCCGATAGCGTGCGTCAAACAAGCACGAGTTCGTGAAGCGAAGTAAATACGAATGAGTTCAGTTCAGTTCAGGCAATGCCGTAGCGGTTGCCGTTAAAGTAGCAGTTTGCAAGTGTTCGTTCCTGCACCATGGAGTTAGCAGTGTTGGTGCGTTCAGTAGGGGACACCGCAGTACCCCCTTCCTAGTGAAACGTTACCTGAAGCGTGCTGGAAAATGGACTTGCCGTCCAGAGCGAGTGCACTTAACCTTTGGAGGTTCTGGTACTTCCTGGACTTCCGGTTGTTGTACTTCTGGAGTGGACTCTAGAGTTCTGGTGGCAGGTACCGGTGTCGAGTCTGGACCGTTGAGGATGAATGCAGGCTTAAGTCGGTCAATGGACACAAACTTGGCTTTATCACCAATCTGAAGCTTGTAAACTTTATCGGACCGCTGGAGGACAACAAAAGGTCCATCGTATGGTGGTTTCAGAGGTGGCTGAACTGCATCATGTCTCACAAAAACTTGGCTGCAGCTCCTGAGATCTTTCGATACAAAGGAGCGGTTCTTAGTGTCGTGGTTGTGAGTGGGAGCTGGGGACACCTGCTGCATGACCTCTTTTAGGCGTGTGACGAATCTGGCTGCATTGACGTCTGCCGGAGTTGGTGCAAAAAATTCTCCGGGCAATCTCAAGGCTGTGCCATACACCAGTTCGGCTGTGGTCGCTTTAATGGTGTCTCTGAATACAGAACGCATTCCAAGCAATACTGTGGGTAAGACCTCTGTCCAACGATCAGTTAAATGAGCTTTTAAAGCGGCTTTCATTGTGCGATGCCAATTTTCTATTAAGCCATTAGACATTGGGTGATATGCTGTAGTGTGTATGTGTTTAATCCCTAATAATTTCATTAATGTTGTAAGTAAAAGAGACTCAAATTGCCTGCCCTGGTCTGATGTGACCAGCCTAGGAACACCGAAGCGAACTATCCAATTTTCATAAAACGCTCTAGCTACAGTTTCAGCAGATATATCTGAAATCGGACAAGCTTCAACCCAACGTGTGAAACGGTCAATCATAGTTAAGCAATACGCATATCCCTGCGAAAGGGGGAGGGGCCCTACGATATCGATATGAATATGTTCAAATCTCTTATCTGGAATTTTAATGTTTTGTACTGAGCTGTTTGTATGGCGATATATTTTGGATCTTTGACATGGAATACATCTCCGTGTCCAGTTAGTAATATCTTTTTTTATTCCTGGCCAAACAAAACGAGATGTTAGGAGTTTTACAGTAGCTTTGACACCTGGATGAGCTAAATCGTGAAGAATTTTGAATGCGGTTTTCCGAAATTCATGAGGAAGATACGGGCGAACGTTTTGTGTAGAGGTATCACACAAAAGTTTAATTTCAGTTCCCGGTAAAATCATATGTTGAAATTTTAAGGTTGTGTCAGACTTAATTAAATTTTGCAACTCAGTGTCAGCATTTTGAGCTTGAGCTACTGCGGTATAGTCCAAGACATTTGGGAGTTCTAAAGCCTCAATTCTCGATAGCATATCAGCTGGTATATTATCAGAACCTTTTACAAATTGGATATCCGTACTAAATTGACCAATAAAATCCAAATGACGCAGTCGTCTGGGAGAACATTTATCAGCTTTTTGTAAGAATGCATATGTGAGTGGTTGATGATCAGTGAAAATTGTAAATTGACGGCCTTCAAGCATGTGTTTAAAGTGTTTGATGGCGGCATAAATTGCATACAATTCGCGATCATATGTGTCCCATTTCTGCTGTGCAGGAGATAATTTTGCTGAGAAAAATGCCAAATGTTCGAAACTTGTCTCATTGTCAATTTTTTTAAATTGGTTTAATGAAGCTCCTACCGCTGAATCACTAGCATCTGTGAAAAGAGTTAAGTGTGCTTCTGGATCTGGGTGAGCCAAGATTGCAGCATCGACAAGCTGTTTTTTGCAAGCTTCGAATGCTGCTTTTTGAGCTTCAGTCCAGTCAATAGTAATATTTGGTTTCCCTTTTTTGGTGCCTTTTAGCATGTCATTAAGTGGGGCCTGAATATGTGCAGCATGAGGTACATTTCTGCGATAATAATTTAGTAAACCAAGGAAACGTTGGAGTTCTTTTACAGTTTTAGGTAACTCGTATTTTAAAATTGGCTCAACACGTTCAGGCTGAGGCTTAATACCATTTTTGTTAACCAAATAACCTAAAAAGGATAATTCGGGAACACCAAAGACGCATTTCTTTAAATTAATTCTAATCCCATAAGCAGAAAGTCTTTTAAAAACACATTCGAGGTGTGCTTGGTGTTCTTCCTCAGAACTGCTTGCAATTAAAATATCGTCAAGATAATCAAAAACAAAATCAAAACCGTGCAACACTTCGTTTATAAATCTTTGAAAAGTTTGGGCTGCGTTGGACAACCCGAAAGGCATATATAAAAACTCAAATAACCCGAATGGTGTAGTAATTGCGGTTTTTGGAATATCATCTGGGTGAACTGGGATTTGGTGATATGCCCTAACTAAGTCCATTTTAGAAAAAAAAACTTTCCCATGTAATTGGCTTGAAAAATCCTGCAAGTGCGGAATAGGGTAGCGGTCTGGTATTGTTATTCTATTTAGAGCTCTGTAGTCACCAGTAGGGCGAAAATCTTTACCAGAGTCTTTCGGGACAAGGTGCAATGGGCTAGACCAGTTAGATGTGCTTGGTCTGCATATCCCTTGCTCTAACATATATTCAAATTCACGTTTAGCTGCAGCTAATTTTGCTGGGTGCAGTCTACGCGGGCGTGCAAAGACAGGTTGCCCTTTGGTTATAATTCTGTGCACCGTATTATGTTTTACCTCTTTCAATTTTGGGTATGGGCGTACAACATCACTGTATTTTTCTAAGATATTTTTATATGCCAAATTGTTTGCGATTAATGTAACTTGTGGAATATTGTCTGTTGATTTTGTCCCGCTGCTTTTCAATTTAGTGAGTGGATCTCTGAGACACCCCTGTTTAAGATCAATTAACAGACCATAGTGGCGTAAAAAATCAGCACCTATTATAGGCTTGCTAATGTCTGCTAGAACAAACGGCCACTGAAATTTACGACGTAAATTTAAACTTAAATTTATCACTCTAATGCCATATGTTTTGATGGTAGATCCATTTGCTGAGTATAAATTGATGGCATTGTCTGATTTGGGAATTTGTTTGTGATATGGTAACACACAAACATCGCTACCACTATCCACTAGATATGAAAGTTTTGATAATGGGTCATAAACAAAAAGGCGACTTTTGTTATTCGGCTGGAAATCGCATTGCGCCACATGCGATTTCTGTTCTAGTTTTTTTTCTTCATGTTTAAATTTGCATGGGGATTTGCAACGCCTGGCGGATTCCCCGAATTTAAAATGATACCAGCACTGGTCATGCGGGCCTCTGTTTCTTGGTGTTTTTGAGCGTGATCGCCTGGACGCAGATCTATTACGAAAATTATCTTGCCGCTCACGGCTTCGTGAAAGATGCTCAACCTGTTTAGTGAGTTCTGCAATTTGAGCACGTAACTCACTGTAATCCGAAAGTGGAGTTTTTGAGCAATGCACCTCATCGATACTTGCACCAGCAGTATCGTGAATTTTATCGGCCATTAAGGCCAATTTATCAAGGCTATCTTCCGATACGGAAAGGATAGCTTGCGCCTGAGTGGGTAGACGCTGTAGCCAGAGCGTTTTTAAAAAATCTTCACCCAAAGTTTTTCCTGCGAGTTGTCTCATTTTGCGCAACAAATGTGAAGGCTTGTCATTATCCCGATTAGTGGTCATAAAATAACACGCAGATGTTTAACTTAATTATATTTTTATTCTACAGAACTATGAGCGCAAATTCTGACTCCATCAATCATAGAACAACAAGCTATTTAAAACGTAAACAAATTACCGTCTGCGATCGCTATGGTAACCGCTCAAGGCATTGCCATTCTAAACTGTGAAATATTTCCAACCTTACGTGGTAACCATAGCAATCACCATAGAGTATCCCCCCAGTGACGAAGGGTACCGAAGAAACGATATAATTTATAATTATTTTTAAGTTTTTTTTTTTTTTTTTTTTTTTTAGGTCAGAATTCACGCTGGTTGAAAAAAAAATTACAAAGATATATACCTTGAAATAAATTTGAAATGCAACAAAAATAAGAAATATAACAAAATATAGAAATAATATATAGATATGCAAAAATGAACAGTTTTAACAATAATTTCAGGAAGTAATGTAAGATGCCAGTTTTTTAGGAAAATGGACATGTCTGCCCGAACGTGTGACAGTTTTTGTTTGGTCAGGATTACTGTCCGATTTAACAGAGAGTTTTAAATTAGAATTCTCTGGAACAGCTTTCGTCAACAAGTCTGATTGAGGAATCAAATGAGCTGGCTTCACACGATCTATTGATACCGTGGACTTACGACCATTGAGTTCGATTGTTATGGTTTTTCCAGTTCTACTTAGAACTTTGTGAGGACCAGTATATGGTTGACACAATGGAGGTTGTACATGGTCCACTCTTAGAAAGATGTGTGAACAAGATATCAAAGAAGGGTGTATATAGAACTTCTCGTGGCAGTGAGCTGATGTAGCAACTGGATTTAACTGCCGCATGGTGTTTCTTAGTTGAGTGACGAAGTTCTCGTTGCATGGTTGGATTAAAGATTCATCCAGCATGTCACATGGCAGTCTCAACGTAGTGCCGAAAACAAGTTCAGAGCAAGAAGCTTGTATATCTTCCTTCACTGCTGTGCGAATGCCTAGTAAAACTATCGGCAATACTTCAGTCCATCTATTGGTTTCGTGAGCTTTGATGGATGACTTTAAATGTCGATGAAATCTTTCAATAATGCCATTGGATATAGGATGATAAGCTGTGGTTCGGATCTTCTTTGTTCCCAACATTTTCGTAAATTCATCAAAAAATCGCTGATCGCATTTGGGGACCTTGATCCGTGGTTATGAGTGAAGGACAACCAAATCTTGAAATCCAGTCCTTGAATATGGCATTGCAAATTGTTTTGGCTAGTGTATCAGATATGGGTATGACTTCTGGCCATCTGGTAAATCGGTCGATAATCGTTAAAAGATAGTTGAAACCGTCAGATGGAGGCAAGGGACCCACAATATCTATGTGAATCTGGGAAAAACGTGCATCAGGAAGAGAAAACGTGCCAAGAGGTGCTTTGGTGTGCCTTTGTATTTTGGATCTTTGACACGACTCACAGCAACGAACCCAGTTTTTGATGTCTCGTTTCATATTTGGCCATATGTATCTGGAACAAATTAATTTTGTGGTGGCTGCTATGCCAGCATGAGATAGGTTGTGCAATTGTTCGTATATCAGTCGACGAAAGGAGCTAGGGACTAAAGGTCGAGGCGTACCTGTGGAAATATCACATAGTAGGTTACGATCAGAAACGAGGCACGGTTTTAATTCCAATTTTAGCGATGAATTATGCAGCAGGTTTTGTAGCTCTGAATCATCTTTTTGAGCTTCTGCAAAATCATCAAAATTTAAGATTGGAGATTTTGAAATAGAATCAATTTCAATTCTTGAAAGACAATCTGCTACAGTGTTTTTGGAACCTGGTACATGTCTAATGTCAGTAGAATATTGGGAAATAAAATCTAAATGGCGTAATTGCCGAGGCGAGCATTTATGGGGATTTTGCTTAAATGCATAAATTAACGGTTTCTGATCAGTATAAATTTTAAAATTTCTCCCTTCTAACATATGCCGAAATTTCTTTATTACTGAATATATAGAAAATAATTCCCGGTCATAAGTTGACCAATTCCGCTGACTCTTGTTTAATTTCATGGAAAAAAATGCTAAAGGTTCATAATGTTCCTTAAAAAATTGCATAAGAGTGCCGCCGATCGCGACATCTGAAGCGTCAACCCATATACTTAACTCAGCACCTGGAATGGGATGCCGTAAAAGAGCTGCTTGAGCTATGGCATTTTTGGCATCTGTGAAAGCCTTTTCAGCATTTTCGTTCCAATTAATCGGTTCGGAAGTTTTCGGAACACGGGAACGAGATTTCTTTTTGTTTGGATGGCCTTCTAATAATTGCACTAAAGGCGCAAGTATGTGTGCAGCTTTATAAATAAAGGATCTATAAAAATTAAACATTCCCAAAAATCGTCGAAGTTGAGATAAAGTTGTGGGCTGTGGAAAATCAATTATGCATTTAACTTTATCAGGAAGTGGCTGAATACCGTGTTCAGATATTCGAAATCCTAAGAAATCGATGGTAGGTTTACCAAATGTGCACTTGGAAACATTTATGCACAAACCATATTCTTCTAATTTGGAAAATAAGGCTTTTAAATGATGGTAATGCTCCTCTTCATTTTTAGAGGCAATAAGTATATCATCAATAAAAGCACAGACGCCAGGTAAATCACGTATTATTTCGTCGATGAATCTCTGAAATGTGGCAGATGCGTTGCATAAGCCAAACTGCATGCGTGTGCTTTCGAATAATCCGAAAGGTGTGCATATCGCTGTTTTAGGAATATCATCAGGATTGATTGGTATTTGATGATACGCTTTGATTAGGTCAATGTGACTAAAAATTTTAGTGTTGCGTAAATTAGCAGTAAAATCAGCTATACACGGAATCGGATATCTGTCTTTTACAGTTTGCGCATTCAAGGCACGATAATCACCTACAGGTCTCCACTCCACAGTTCCTTTTTTTGGAACCATGTGCAAAGGTGATGCATAATTGCTACATGAAGGTCTTAAATGTCCTAGTTGTATCATATTTTGAAATTCCATTTTAGCGATTTTCAGGCGATCCGGAGCTAACCTTCGAGGTTTTGCCACAACTGGAGGTCCTTTTGTTGTAATAAAATGCATCGTGTTGTGTTTAACAGGCTGATTAGGATCTGGTAATTTTGTTATAGATAAAAAATTTTTTAGAAGTTCATTATATATGCTATCAATAGTGATTGTTTTTACTGAATGAATGGATGCACATTTCATGTGGCATGTCGTTTCAAATTTTGTTTTTAAGTCCCTTAGACATTTATGACGGAGATCTGGGACCAATTCGAAATTATGGAGAAAATCTGCTCCCAATATTGGTGTACTAACATTTGCCACTAGAAAAGTCCAATTAAACTTTCGCCTTAAGTTAAACATCTGCGTGTTATTTGATGACCACTAATCGGGATATTTGGTGACCTCTGGACTGTAGAAAATTACCATGAGCAATTGGAAAGTGAGATTTTCGTAGATTGTTAAGAAGACCTTGTTCCATTGTGATTGAAGTAAATCATGCAAAATGATTATGGATATATTAGCTGCTAAACAGATAAGTACTTCTGAATCATTTTTCTGATATTTCTTCTATTATTTTACAGTAAAATTTTAACTTGCGAATTTTATTTTGATTTAACTGTGCTTTTTCTATATTAATAATTATAAATCATGTCTAATGTCGATGCTGTTCAAATCCCCATACATAATAGATCGGATCCGGCGCTTTGGTTTGTAATGTGCGAAAGTACATTTGCTTTAGCTACCCCCAAAGCAATAACAGAATCTGTTACTAAATATAACTATATTGTGTCGCATCTTCCACCCGATATTGCATCAATTGTTCGTGACATATTAATGCAACCGGATGCTACCGATCCTTATGGCATCTTAAAAAAGGAATTAATTGCGCGTTCGGGAGAGTCATCCCAGCAAGAAATACGGCAACTATTGTCTGGGGAAGAACTAGGCAATCGGAAACCTTCAGATTTATTACGTAGCATGAAACGTCGCGCGGAATCCCTAAATGTTCCTGACAATTTAATGTTAGAGTTATTTTTGACGCGTTTACCAAATTCTGTTCAAACAGTTTTAGCAGCTGTTTCTGATTTAACCCTTGAAAAGGCTGCGGAAATTTCGGATCGGATTTCGGAGGTTACTCCGTCCCCTCTTTCTGCATTTACCGTGTTCAGCGCGAATGAAGAGTCAATAGAATATAAATTTATGAGAGAAATTGAAAAACTAAATAAGCGCATCGATCAAATTGAATTTTCACGTGGGCGATCACCATACCGTAGAAATTCGAGTAAACCTCGCGAGCGAAATAACAGTGCTAAGCGCGATTCATCTATTTGTTGGTACCATCGACGATTTGGAACAAAATGTAAAGAAGAAAAATGCGTAAAACCATGTTCTTGGTCGGGAAACGAAATAAGCAAAGAGTAGAGGCGACTTATTCTTTGCCTCAGCAGTCACGTCGCCTGTTCATTAAAGACCGGATAACAAATGTTTCCTTTCTGGTCGACATAGGAAAAATAGGGTCGGATGTGTCAATCCTTCCTGCCAATAATTTACAAAAACGGAACCCACCCGTACAAACACTTTTGGCTGCTAATTCTTCAACTATAAGTGTTTATGGTCAACAAACCCTTTCTCTAGACTTTAACTTAAGGCGGATTGCTATGGTTACCACGTAAGGTTGGAAATATTTCCAACCTTACATGGTAACCATAGCAATCACCATATCATCACCTAAAACTAATTCGGAAAGGACTGCTTTAATTTGTCTCTGTTGAGAGTCAGAAAAATCAGCAATAAGCCGTTTTTTTAGAGATTCATATTTATTATTCTCGGGAGGTGCTAACACTATATCACTAACATAATTTAAAATGTCGGAAGTTACAGCGGAAATTACACAGTAATACTTAGTTGCATCTTGAGTGATGCCTGAAACAAAAAATTGTGCTTCTATATTAGCGAACCACAATATGGGGTGTTTATCCCAAAAAGGTGGCAGCTTTAGGCCTACTTTATGAACCTGAAGTTCGGGCTGAACCGCGTCGTCTGGCATGGCAAAATGATAAAAAATATAAATCAATTTTTTAAGAAAAGCTCAAATAACCGATGTAAACAGAAATAATACGAGGTCTTACCTTGAAAACTTCAGGATCGCCGGTTACCGCATCCTCTTAGCAGCACATTTTGTAGACAGGCTTAACGTGGCAAAATAGTCCGCGACGATCGCGAATATCACCATAAACAAAAAATAAGATGCCGTGTGTACTTGCATCATAGATTTCAACAGTCTACGATATTTTGCTGATCGTCACTTCAAAATGTCGGAAGGATTGCACTAGATCGCATCGCTGCAAGCGAAAATTCTCACGAGGGTCACCACTTCAGCTGAAAGTGTGACATATCAGGCCCGTAACCAGATGGGGGCCAGGGGGGCTGAGCCCCATCTAACTACCCCTTGAGCCCCCCCTAGACATTTCACTTGTTTTTCAATAAAATGTATATTTTAACTAACGCTAATCTGAAGGGAAAAAACTATGTTTGCAAGAAAATTATTTAGATCTTTCAGTTGTTTTAAATGAAACAAAAAATACCTAACATTTTACAATGCGAAGGATATTCATTGTGATGCATTATTTTGCGATACAATTCTCAGAATGCTGGGGAAAAACGATAATAAGAACATTCCGTCTTCTGAAAAAGTTAACCCCACATGCACTAACAATCATCTTATGTTTTGGTACAAAGCAAATGATCTTTTGAATCTTGTAGGGAGAATCTATAATCCATTACCTCCGTTGAGTGGGACGGGTGACACGGAAATAGACATGTTATTCATCTTGATGGGTAATTAGCGAAGCAGTGGGTGAACCATGGTAATAGAACCCATATCTCCGTGGGGTAAACGTCTTCAAGCTATTCAACAAAAACGTTTTTTTAAGAATTTCAATAGAGCCGTTGCTGGACAACATGTGTTTAGTTAAAAAAGAAAAAACTAAAAAACTAAAAAAAAAAAAAAGTATATTTATACAAATCAAATAAGAAAAATCCTTGTTTGAAAGACATTCCTTCATGCCTTCGGTGTCGGCAGAGGATGCTGAAAATGGGGTAAGAGCGTGTTTTTCAACTTTTATGACAATTGAATAAAATTTGCAGCTATGGTTATTCAAACTTAAAGAATTTAACTGCGTTTTACGTTTAACCATACTGTTTTCATATCGAAATCACCTACTTTCTGACATTTTTGCGAAAATTTTTTATTGATAGAGGCATAAAATTCGCAAGTAATCGGAATCGAGGTGTAAGGAATTGAACAATGGTTTATGTTTTTGTAAGCGGCAGTCTATCTAAAAATAATGGTAAATTCGATGTTGGCTTATTTTCACATGACGGAATCGTGATCAAACAGGTAGGAATTGACTATGATTTAGATGCATGGGATTTACAGAAAAACAGATAACGTTAATCTATTTTCAGATATATGAATGTGAGGGATTGAAATTGTTAGACGAGCAGAAAAAAAATTAATTCTTGAATGTGTCAGGAAAAATCGCATTGTTGAGTCAGAAAAATATTTCTTGAGACCAGTGTTGGATCCAGGGGAAGGTAAAGGGGGGGGGACATTTCACCCCCCCCCCGATAATTTGTACTTGAATTATGTGAAAATCGTATCAGTAATATGAAAGAGAAGTCTCAATTTACATAATAATAAAAAAATGTGAATGGAATTTTTAGGCATCATTATTATACGTATCGCATTTATTTATTTTTTTAATTATTAATTCAATTAGTTTTACAAAAGAACAAGAAATAGTTAAGTTTTATTTTTAAATTTGTAAATGTTTTTTGAAATATTTTGCATATATATATTTTTTTTAATTATTATGCGAATTAATGTTTTCATTGATCTTGCTCTACTCCGAGGGATGCAAGCGCTGCGCCATAAATCGCTGATTTCCATCACTAAATTTTAATGGTATTTTTCGCCTTTTAAATATAAGACGAAGAATAATTTTTTCTTATTAAAATTCTTTTTAGATTTTTTTTCTTATTAAACACAAGAAAATCAGTCATTAAATAAGGTTAGGAATGCTATCAAAATTTAGTGGTCAGACAATAAACATCAGCCATTTGTGGCCCAGCGCTTGCATCCTTGCACTCCTAAAATATCTACCATAAAACATAATATTTATAATAACAAATATTTAACTTATCCTCAAGATCATGTTATTAAATAATTTATTTTGAAAATTAACAATGCACATTTTTTCAATATTTTTCCCCTAAAAGTATATTTAACATTTCGTTTTACACTGAGTTTTATGCATGAAATGTTTAGGTTGTACTTCAGGGCTTGAATTTCAGGGCGGGATGGCGGGATTCGCGCCCAAAATTTTGAAATCCCGCCCAAAAGAATAACGTGGACGGGAGGCTCCCGCCCAAAAAATTTTGCATTTTGAAACTATGATCAACTCCCACGACCGTTTTGTGAATTTTATATTTTCGTGAGAGTAATCGACACATTTTGCGAGTTTTTTTACAGCGAAAAATTATTGAAAATCACGATTTTTTCCGCGACTGATTGACAAATTTTGCAATTTTTTTCCTGCAATGATTTGACGAGTTTCGTTGTATTTTCCGCGGCGAAATAGAGGTCATTCTGTTCGGAATTTCCACTTCCCCCCTCCTCCACAAAAAAAAAAAAAAAAAAAAAAAAAGAACGTATTCAATTCCAAAAATTATGAAACGGTGATGCCGCGGATGCGCTATTGCGCGTAAATTACTCAAAAGATCGGAGATGACACAAAAGAAACAGCTCTTACACGTTTCACAAGACGCATGATTTCGTAAAAGTTTGCTAAAAAACGGCAAGTATTGTTAAAAGATCGCGAAAAAACTACTATTTTCTGGCAAATTTCGTCAAAAGATTCACGAAAGAATGCCTAATTTCGTCACAGAATTCTGTAAAACGGCAGTTTTTGTCAAAAAGGTTGCTAAAAAACGTCAAATTTCGTCCAAAAATCGCGAAAAACGACAAATTTCGACAAAAGCTTCACTATAAATGACAAATTTCCCCCAAAATATCACGAAAAACGGCAATTTTCGTAAAAAAAATCGCGATAAAACATCAGATTTCATCAAAAGATCGCGAAAAAACGGCAAATTTCCTCAGAAAATTCACGAAAAACATCCAATTTCGTCCAAAAATCGCAAAAAACGACAAATTTTGACAAAAGATTCAATATAAACAACAAATTTCCCGAAAATATCGCGAAAAACGGCAATTTTCGTAAAAAAAAAATCGCGATAAAACATCAGATTTCATCCAAAGATTGCGAAAAAACGGCAATTTTTCTCAGAAAATTCACGAAAAAACGGCAAATTTCGTCAAAAAATCCCGAAAAAAACGGCAGATTTCGTGAAAAGATCGTAAAAAAAGACAGATTTCATCAAAAGATAGCGAAAAAATGCAACTTTCGTCAAAGGGAACCTCTCCCTCCTTTCTCCCCCCCCCCCCAAAAAAAAATAATATAACGGGGAGTTCGTTTTTCTGTTCAACAAACTAATTTTCTTGCTTCAATATTTTTTTTTTCTTTGCTACTCTAAAATCAGTTTCTGACAGCTCCAAATCTTTGAGTGAGCGCAATTCCTGAAAGCAGCCATATATTAAACAAAAAGTATCCCTTTACTCAACAAAGTATTCATTTTTTTAAGAAAATCTTTTTCAATGAATTTGACTTGCCCCTTTTTTAAAGAAATGCAAACAATAGTGGTACTTCTTATCTTCTACACTCAAATAAGTATTATTTTATGATTAAATTTGTATCTTGCACATTTAAAATGCAGAAAAATAACATTAATAATTATAATTATTAATCATTAATTATAAATTTATTAAATTAATTAGAAGTTTCATTAATTATTATTAATATAATAATTAGACCTGTGACAAAAATAATTAGCACCGGGAGGGAATTTACCACCAGTAAAAACTAAACACTGTAAAAGATTTTTTTTACACATTTCGCATAATTATTCTGAATTGTTGATAAAAATTGCTTCAGTGATATTTTTTTATGTCTGTATTCTGGTAATTCTTTAAATAGCACATAAATTAATGGCGGATTTTAAACATTTTTTCTCCCTCCCAAACAGCCAAACTCCCCTCCATTTATACATGTTGGTAGGGAGACTCCCCTCCTTCGAAAAACTGAATTTCAAGCCCTGTATATGTCATAAGCTATAAATAAAAAAGATGCATGTATACAAGTGTGTAAATATGAAAAGAGTTTATATATATTAATTATGGGTTATCTAACATAAAGATAATAATAAAAAAAAAACATTTATCTTGCTCACTCTGATAGGTAAAAAAAATTTACCAAAAATAGTTTTTTTTTTTTTTTTTTTTTTTTTTCGTTTTTAAATCTTGGTTGGTATTATTTTATTTTAATGGAAATATAAATGTTTTTTTTAAACCTACTATTTATATTGCAGAAAAAAAAAATGTGCAATCTAAATTACAATTTCTTGTTATTTTTACAATATTTCTGAATGGACTGAATTAGGTGAGATAAATAGCAAGCATTAATGTAATAAATTGTAAAGTGCAACCTAAATCAATTTTCAAATTCAGAAGTTGCTTTTCTTCTACTTTTGTTAAGTAATCCGTTGTTTAAAACTGTCAATTAATACTGTTACTTATTGTATCAATTGTGAATGTAATCAGGAAAATTTTTACACCGCTCCCCCCTTCTATTCTCCAAGCTATTTTCAATAAAGGGAAAGCAGTAAGTAGTTATGAGAATTTGAATTTTTTTCAAATATATATGATATATGTATATATATTTGAAAATATGTATATATGTTTGAAAATATGTATTTATATTTGAAAATATGTATATAATTTTATTTTTGAGAGTCCCCTTCCTTTTGTTGACCACAGAACAGATGCAAAAGAAAGACCAATCAACATTTTTATAACTTTCAGTTTTCCTTTTTTTTTTTTTTTTTTTTTTTTTACAAAATTTGTCTGTAGAGAACAGTGATTGTCGTGTTAAATGGTTTCATTGTACAAAGTTTGCATAAGACACATGGATTTTTAAAAAGTATTAGCCCAGCCCCACAAAATTTTTTCAGAGCCCCCCCTGGCATTACTAGCTGGTTACGGCCCTGTGACATATCGATGATTTTATCACACTAAGCTGATCCATAAATAATGCAGCATAAAGCTGTTTGCTCTGGAGCCAGAAGAACTGCTACGATTATATACCTTATTATATTTAATAAAACAAAAATTAATTTACATATTGAAATTGATTACAGGGAAAAAATCGAGCCGATAGCGTGCGTCAAACAAGCACGAGTTCGTGAAGCGAAGTAAATACGAATGAGTTCAGTTCAGTTCAGGCAATGCCGTAGCGGTTGCCGTTAAAGTAGCAGTTTGCAAGTGTTCGTTCCTGCACCATGGAGTTAGCAGTGTTGGTGCGTTCAGTAGGGGACACCGCAAAAACAATTGTTTTACTTTGTAGTGCAGTTATCACTATCACTTTGTATCAGATTTGCAGTTGAATTTAATCGATTGCTGCTGCACACATAACTTCGTTGTCTCTGTGAAGTTATTTGTCTGCGGTGTATTTGATTTAATATTACACTTAACTAAAAACAGAGGTGTAAAAATACGCTATGATTATATGATTACATCGGAAATGACATCGTTTATGTGACAGACCTCTTTAGAAGCTTTAATTAAATAAATTTAAATATCCTAAATAATTATAATAAGGTATACGATTATTTCAAAATGATGTGTTGAATTTAATTAAAACAAGAAACGTCATATCTGCTTCTATGGGTAAGCTTCATTTGCTCAAAAGAAATCTAAGTAGAAGAAAATACAGCCCAATTGCCACATTATTCGCAGTCTGTGAAAACAATAGTATTTACTTACTTACTGCGAACACTTGAACGCTCTTCATGAAATTTTCTCAGAACAATTTCAAGATACTTATACATGATTTTACCAAGTTGCTTTTTAGATCCTTTCGCAAGCGCGGCTACAGCAGTATCATCATATTTGGAGAAGGAAATCGTGTAACTCGCTGCAAACGAAGACGAAGGAGTAAAATTTAGAAATGGATACCAAGAGTTCTAACTGCAAAAACCTACAGCTCTCTAATCTGGATTGTGAGAGAGAGTACATAAAATTTTAACTGCTTTCCTTTCATCAGATTTGGTTGAAAGTGGATTCCGTGTAGCAGCAAATTTACTGTCTAAGAAAAGGAAGATGCATCTTTGAAGATGCATCTTTGAACATGGCAATTTGTGACTGATGTTGAAAAAATTGAAACCTGACATGAAGAAATTGTTAAAGCTCTAATAGCCTCGACTATTTCGTTATTTTTTAAAAAACTTACTTTTGTGTTTATTTTTCAACTTTTATAAAATAATTTTTTACTACCGTAATTTCTGGCGTATAATCTGTTGATCAATCAATTCTTTTTCGACCCAGAAGTTTTATTTAGTAATTGAAGCCAAATATTTTCCGCGATCTAAAAAGTTACATTTTATTTCAAAAATTTTCTGGGACGAAAAATGATTGTTTAATCCGCGGATTATATGTCGGAAATTACGGTACATTTGATGGGCGTTTTAATTAACTTCTATTTCGATTAATAGATTGACGGACATATAGATAATATCCAATAATATTTTAACACTTTGTATAATTATTATAGAAGTGGGGGGGGAGGGGCGTTGGAATTTTTTTCTCTTGTAAAGCGGGCGGTAGACCAGAAAAGGTTGGGAACCTATGGTCTAGAGCACAGAGACCGTGCCTCGCAGACCTCGCAGACCCTCATAAACCAAGGACCGGGAGACCTCGCGGAGCTTGTAGACCTGATAATCCATAGTGTAAACACAGCTTAAGACGCTGCTGCACTGCTCTAGAGACCTGCACGGGCCGCGGCCCGATTTCCATTCACAGCATTCGGGCCAGGCCGGACTCTGGTCGAGCTTAGTCACTAATATTTTCGGGCCTTGCTTGAGTCTTATTTTTTTTTCTTGAGTATCGGGCCGGGCCTAACGTATTTTTTCCGTACGAAGCCGAGACTGATTTCATTCTTCCTAGTCTTCACGGATGGATCAAAATAATCAGTTCCTGTTGAATCATCCGGCATGAAAATCGTTCTTTCGACGTAGCCAGGAAGATAGATATAGTAGTATATTCTAATATTCTATCTCCATGGACGTAGCCAAGTCTGTTCATAAATCAGTAAAATTTGGCTTGCTCCAAAAAATTTTGTAAAAAAGGCGCATACTTTTAAGTTGTCATTATTCTACAATTAAACATTAGAATTTATTCTTTTTGAAGAATCCTAGATTACTAGGCTTATTAAAAATAAAATTAAAAAAAAAAAAAAAAACATGATTATGACGGAATTTTTTAGGTGCGTTCGTAATTATGTAAATACGTAGCACCTATTGTTGTCGCTCAGTCCGTCCGTCTGTCTGTCTGTCCGTCCGCATATAACAACGCAAAAACTACCCAACCGAATCGTTTGAAATTTAAAATACATAATTACAACATAATTTTGTTGAGTCATTTCAAATTTTATGAAAATCGGATGGATAGATCAATTACAGGGACAATCAAAAGAATTCCGTTACATTACGGTCAATGGGGAAAAAAGTTTCAAATGCATTTTAATCGTTTGAAATTTAAAACATATAATTATTGCGTAATTTTGTCGAGTCATTTCAAATGTTATGAAAATCGGATGCATAGATCAATTACAGGGACAATCAAAAGGATTCCGTTACATTACGGTCAATTGGGAAAAAAATTTCAAATGCATTTTAATCGTTTGAAATTTAAAACATATAATTATTACGTAATTTTATCGAGTCATTTCAAATGTTATGAAAGTCGGATGCATAGATCATTTACAGGGACAGTCAAAGGTATTCCATTACATTACGGTCAATGGAAAAAAAGTTTCAAATGCATTTTTATGATGTTACACTCATTCGAACATAATAGAATTCGCATGAATCTATGAAGTATATACTATTATATGCATTCTGTACAATCTGTGATGCAAAGAATTTTTATTATTAAATTACAGGGCCACACAAAAGTATTCCACTACATAATGCTATACGGGGAAACATTGTTTGGGGCGTGTTTTAATTATATTCAACTATTTCACATTTTATGAATAAGATATACGTTTCTGAGGTGAGGTGTAATAAAAATTACTTTCTCAGGGCTTGAATTTCAGGGCGGGATTCGCGCCCTACATTTTGAAATCCCGCCCAAAAAAATAAAGTAGGCGGGAGGCTTCCGCCCAAAAAATTTTGCATTTTGAAACTACGATCAACTCCCATGATCGTTTTGCGAATTTTATGATATTTTCGTGCGACTAATTAACACATTTTGGCGAATTTTGTACCGCGAAAGATCGTTAAAATGCACGATTTTTTCCGCGACCGATCTACAAATTTCCTAATTTTTTTCCTGCTATCGATTGACACGTTTCGTACTATTTTCTACAGCAAAAAAGAAGTGTTTCTATTTCGAATTCAGGGTTGATTCTCGTCCAAAATTTCCGATAATTTGAAATTAGGTTATCAGTTCCGCATAGTTGCCAACTTGTACTTTTTTGCGCGCGGAAAAAACAATCTCAGAGAAATGCAAATTTCGTGAAAGGATCGCCGAAAAAGCGCACATTTCGTCAATATTTCGTGGAAAAACGACGATTTTGTCAATATTTCGTGGAAAAACGACGATTTCGTCAATATTTTTGGCAACGAAAGTTCGCTGACAAATGCGAATATCCTGTGCGGATCGCGGAAAAAACGGCAATTTCACCAAATATTGCAGATAAAACGCTAATTTCGCCTGAAGACCACGGAAAAACGTCGATTTCGTCTAACGATTGCTGATATAATGCCTATTTTGTTAAGGGGGTAGGATACCTTTAAACCATAAAAATTTTCGAATTTTTTTATTACATATTTTGATTCTGTAACCATTTCTGAACAATACGCAAAAAACCGCATTAAAAAATTCCCATTAGTTTACTAATTATGGCAGTTTCAAGGTATCAATCATAATAAGCGAAATGTGATAATTAAACTTTGCATCGCATTTATTCAAAACGATGAATTTTGATACTGCGCGCAGTGTTACTAAAAAACTATGCATGGCAATCAAAAGAAATTTTTACCACATATTCATTTCTGTATTATCTACAACTTAAAACCAGAAAAAGGTAAAATTTTATTTGTTTTTTTTGTTTTTTTCTTTGAAAATATTTTTAAAAAATTGAAAATTTTTAATTTTTTAAATTATTAAGTAATTTTTTTTAATTTAGACAATATTTTTTACAAATATTCTGGTTTTAGTAAAAAGATACATCTATTATGCATTTATTTTCCCCAAAATTTCTTCTTTATATGCATATTTTCAAAATTTATCATGCGCGCAAGACGTGTTGTTTTTTTTCTCTCATTATTATGTATAATTTTTAATTTATCATTTCAATATTTATTTATGAATTTATAAATAAATATACATATTTTTTATATAAATTTAAATATGAGCTTCATATTTAAATGAGGTTTGATTTTTATTTTTGAATTATTACACAAGTTTTGAAGCTTGGAACATAGCGATATTTTTTGCTTTTTCCACGTGTTCAAAGGTATCCTACCCCCTTAAAAGATCACGGAAAAAAAAGCCGTTTTCGATAAAAGATCGCTTAAAAATGTTTTGTCAAAAGATCATTGAAAAAGAAACGCCGATTTCATCAAAAGATCACGGAAAAAATGCCGATTTCGTCAAAAGATCGCGGAGATCAAACGCCGCTTACGAGAAAAGATCGCATAAAAAAGCAACTTTTCTCTAAAAATCGTCAAAAAAATGCCGATTTCATGAAAAAAGCACGGGAAAACTCCGATTTCTTCAAAAGATCGCAAAAAACCGCCGATTTCGACAAAATCTCGCAATAAATCGCCGATTTTACTAAAATATCGCAGAAAAATCGCTGATTTCGTTTGAAGATCGCAGATAACCTCGCCCCCCCCCCCCCTGTAAAGAATAGGCTGTATAAAATGTTACCTCTTTTTTTAAAAACACATTTTACATAATTATTCTCGGTTACAAATTGTTTCAGTAGTATTTTGTTATGTCTGTATTCTTATACAGTGAAACCTCCAAATAAGGGACACTCCGAATAAGGGTAACCTTTATTTAAGGGACAAAAGTTCCGGTCCCAGTCCTTTTGTATAGGAAGTGTAATGTATTTACCTCTGAATAAGGGACACTCGATTTAAGGGACACTTGAAAATGAGATTAACCCTTTTGACTCGAAAAATGTCCTTCAAATACATATATATTTTTTTTTCTCAAAAAAAAAAAAAAAAAAAAAAAAAGATTTAATTAAATAACAAATTTTATTTTCTTTTGTTACTGGTATGACAAAAATAAATTTTGCAAAGAAAAATGCTGCCCAGTAATACTGGACATGCGAGTGCAAAATGTTAAAGTGGTTGATTTTTGCATTTGAGATAATGAAGTAGTCTGTGGTGAAAATGAAAATACAGAATTTTGAGAACTTATCAGACAGGCAGTTATGTTGATACAAAGGTATGCAACTCAACTGATGAGTATTTATTTATCCACAATTCAGATGAAGACATCGAAATACGTTTACCCCTTGTTTAAGTACTTAAAGTGTTTATTCTAAAAACAGTAATATTGATAAACATCAAATTACTTCATATTTCAGAAGTGACATTAATTACATTAACTGTTTACTTTAAAACCATAATATTTATAAACTATAAATTAATCCATTATTCAAAAGTGACATTAATGAAATATTTAATATCATTGTTTATTTAAACAATTCATAAGTGGATGATTGCACAGGATTGCGAAATTTTGTGTTGATTACTTCAAGGACAACATTTTACTGTGAACGAACTCAGTTCAGTTTCTCTTATGTTTTTGTAAAGCACACACGGTGCTTATATTTCTCTTACTGTGTCGCATACTTGGATATGTTAATCCCGCAACCGCAGCAGGAAACTGCATTCCTGTATCTTGTTTTTTTTCAATTTACTAAATGTTTCTTTAAGTTGTTAATATAAAGCAAAAAAGATATATTAGTGCGAATTTATTTTCACTTGACAACACTAAAGAACTGCTTCATGAATCTCGGACACCAACATTATGGAGGCACCACCGGCGAGATAACCTGCGCACATCGCTTTTGATGAATTACGCCGTCTCAAAGTCGCCATAAAGGAGTACCATTCATCCCAGCTGTTTCAGATGTACCTGCACACATCGCTTTTTTTGGATTACAACGGTACAAAGTCACCATAAAGGAGTACCCTACAGCCCAGCTGTTTCAGATAAGTACATTTTTGGTTTATTATCAGTTTGGCTTTGTTTTTTAACTTGGTTCCCTCATTATTTTAATAATGAGTCAAGAAGATTTAGAAAAGACAGCAATAAATTTACGTGGCAGAGCTAAATCTGCATTAACACGTATCACGAACTTCATTGACGCTGATCAAGTTTTTCAAAAGAATGATTTATTGAATAAATTAGAAAAATTAGAAACAGCTTATTTCGATTTTGATAAATATGATGCACAATTACCAGAAGAATCCTCGGAAATGGAGGAATTTGAAACAAAATATTATGAAACCAAAGCCAAACTGCAATTAGAACTTGAAAAATTTTCTATAAATAGTATGAATGCACATTCTCAAGTTGTTAATGAACAATTACCTATAGTTAATACAACTAATAATTTTAAATTACCCAGATTGAATATTGAGCAATTTGATGGTAATTTCAAAAACTGGATGTCATTTAAAGACTTATATTTATCGTTAGTGCATAACAATGCCAGTATAACAAACATTCAAAAATTTCAATACTTAAGAGGTTTGCTCGGTGAAGAGCCATCGTCAATTATAAAACATATTCCCATTTCTGAAACCAGTTATGCAGAAGCATGGGAAAAATTATTGTCAAGATACGACAAAAGAAAACAAATTGTCGCAGCTCTTATCAAAACATTTATGGATATACCTCCCATTATTCATGCTAATGCACTTAACTTACGCAATATATCAGATATCTCTGACGAGGTAATTCGTGCTCTCAAATCAATCGATGTTAAAGCATCAGAGAGAGACATTTGGTTAATTCATATTCTTCTTCAAAAGGTTGATAATAAAACACGTGAAGAATGGGCTCAATATTCATCGAAGGATGATTTTCCTTCTTTTGATCAATTTATTCAGTTCATTAATGACAGATGTTTATCTTTAGAATTGTATAATAATGATTATACAGGGTTACATAAAAAAGAGAAACAATTTAATTTTCACAAAGCTCCCGCCAATAACGTTATCAAATGTTTATTTTGTAAAGCTAATCACTTATTGTACAAATGTATTAAATTCAAGGAATTAAACGTAAGAGATAGAAAACAATTTGTGAGAAAAAACAAATTATGTAGCAACTGTTTATCTGACAGACACTACACATATCAATGTAATTCTACATTTAGCTGTCATCATTGCCAGCTTAAACACCATACGCTATTATGCGAGAATAAACTACAAAATTATGCGATGTCAACTTCACGCTCGAATGAAAAACAGAGTCGGAAAAGCAAATCTGATTCAGAGGACCTTTCGATTCCTGATGATAATAAAAAAGAAGTTTCTCCTTCAATAAATTCTGTTCAAACATCTTTCGCACTTTTGCCCACTGCTACAGTATATATTTATGATTGCATGGGTCAAAAGCATACGTTAAGAATTATGTGTGACAGTGGCTCAGAATCTACGTTCGTTTCAGAATCATGCATGAAAGTGTTAGGATTCAAAAGGAAAAATGCCCGATTTCCCGTGAAAGGTCTTTCTAATTCAAAAATCGCAGTAACAAAGGGTTACGTAATGATTGATCTTATATCAATTCATAATGCTGACAGTAAGTTGTCAGTGAAAGCTTTTATTTTAGACGAATTAACAGCTCCATTACCTTCTGAGAAAATAAGTGAAGAGCATTATTCACACTTAAAAAATGTAAACTTGGCAGATCCACATTTTGGGACTCCAAATAAAATCGATGTTATTTTAGGATCAGATTACTTTTTTTCTATTTTGCTTCCTGGTCAAATAACATGTGCTCAGAGCAGTTTAATTGCACAAAATTCCATCTTTGGCTTTCTCGTATCGGGAAAAATGCCGCATCTTAACACAACTCCTAATTCAATGCATAATTTACATATTTATGAACTTAATATTGATAATGAATTAAAACGATTTTGGGAAATGGAAGAAGTATTCAATAATAATGCTCAAATTCTGTCTCCAGAAGAACAATTTGTTGAATCACATTTTCAGAAAACTTACTCAATTAATTCCGAGGGTCGTTTTGTGGTAAAATTACCTTTTGTTAAACCTACGACAGAATTAGGTAATTCTAGACCTGCCGCAATTTCTCGCTTGTTGGCGATGGAAAGGAAATTTAAAGAAAACACAGAATTCGAAAAGCAATACAAGGATTTTATGCGCGAATATATACAGTTAGGCCATATGGAATTAATAACACAAAATGACATTAACGATTCTGAAAATGAACAATATTTTCTTCCTCATCATGCGGTTATTAAACCTTCTAGTACTACTACCAAGTTGAGAGTTGTGTTTGATGCATCATGTAATACTGCAAAAGGTAATTCCTTGAATTCAATTTTGGGAGTAGGTCCTAAATTACAAAGGGACATATTTGAAATTTTACTTAATTTTCGAGTTCCGAAAATTGTTTTTTGCGCTGACATAGAAAAGATGTACCGCCAGATTTTAGTTTCTGAAGAAGATCAAAATTATCAGAAAATAGTTTGGAGGTTTAACTCTAATGAGGAAATAAAAAATTTCAAATTAAAAACAGTTACTTATGGGCTAGCTCCAGCGTCTTATCTAGCCACTAAATGTCTCAAACAAATTGCTGATGATTATACAAAAAACGCTGTTATTTCTCAAACATTGGAGAAAGATTTCTATATGGATGATCTTCTTTCAGGCTCAAACACTGTTAGCGAGGCAATAGAAACTTGTAAAGAAATTAGCGATGTTTTGCACGCGCATGGTTTCCACTTAAGAAAATGGAATTCAAATTCAAGGGAATTTCTTAGAGAGTTTCAAGATGATTCCAATACCGAATCGAATTTTGAAATAATTCCTAGTGATAACGGAAGCTCTAAAGTTCTAGGATTAAGCTGGAACTCTTCTTCAGATACTTTTATTTTCAAGGTTTCACTAAATCTCACTCCACCTCTTACAAAGAGGCAAATTTTAGCAGAATCGGCTAGAATCTTTGACCCACTGGGTCTAATTTCACCATGCACTGTAACTTTAAAAATATTTTATCAAAAACTGTGGTTGACAAAAGGGGACTGGGACACTATTATTCCAGAACATCTAACTGAGGAATTATTCAAATTTCAAAATTCATTCAATGAAATCAATCAATTTTCGATACCAAGATGTGTTACGCTTTCATCCGAGAATGCCTTCGAATTACACGGATTCTCCGATGCGTCAACACTAGCTTATGCTGCCGCAATTTATTGCCGACAAACTTGCAATGGAAAAACCAATGCTTTTCTTTTGGTTTCTAAAACAAAAGTTGCACCAATCAAGCAAATTTCTGTCCCTAAATTAGAACTTTGCGGTGCTCACTTATTATCTAAATTATTCCGCACAGTTATGGACACACTAAAGAATTACAAGTTCGATATTTTTGCATGGACTGATTCTAAAGTAGTCCTTTCATGGTTATCCGCACACCCCCGCAAGTGGAAAACATTTGTCGCGAACAGAACCTCTCAAATAACAGAAGTTTTACCTACTAAGCACTGGGGACACGTTCCCTCAAAAGATAATCCCGCAGATATCGCTTCTCGCGGTATCGACCCAAAGTGTTTGCCAGAATGCGAGCTATGGTGGAAAGGGCCAGGCTGGCTACTTCTAGACCCATCTAATTGGCCGAAAGATGACTTAAATGTTGATGAATTCGATGAGCAAATCAAATCCGAGCAAAGGTCGGATCCCATTTTTTCATTTCACACGCATGCTTCAAATGATGTACTAGATAATTTGTTTCAAAAGCACTCTTCACTTTCAAAAATTATCCGCATTCTGGCATATTGCATAAGATTCATTAAAAAATGCAAAAATGCTAATGAATATCAAATCCCTTCAACAGTACTTACATTTAACGAAACAAAATCTGCTGAAGAAATGATCGTTCTTTGGATTCAAAATTCTTACTTTAAAGAAGAGTTAAATTGCATCAAAGAACAAAAACCTCTAGCTAAGAAAAGCAAATTACACTCCCTATATCCGTTTATTGATGCTAAGGGTATCTTACGGGTGGGAGGACGCCTTCAAAATTCACAGTTAGCATTTAATCACAAGCATCCGGTAATACTTCCATCACAACATAAAATGAGTGAACTATTGATAATACAACAGCATATTGCCACTTTACATGCTGGACCTTCTCTACTATCGCACATCATAAAACAATCTTTTTGGATAGTTGGTGGAAAAAAGCTCATCAACAAATGCATTAATAGATGTTTAAAATGTTTCAGATACAAGAAAGCTATTACAACTCCTCCATTAATGGGGAATTTACCTAAACCTCGAGTAAATCTTGAACGCCCCTTTTTTGCCAGTGGAATTGATTACGCAGGCCCCATATCCATTAAATTTAGCAAGGGTAGGGGTGCAAAAACAACTAAGGGTTACATTGCCTTATTTATTTGTCTTGCTACGAAAGCGGTCCATATAGAAGCTGTAAGTGACCTAACAACTGAAGCATTTATAGCAGCTCTTCGACGTTTTAGTGCAAGAAGAGGTACCCCACGTCACCTTTATAGTGACAACGGGAAGAACTTTGTCGGGGCATCAAGAAAAATCGACCAAATACAGAGGGCATGGTTGTCATTTCCTAAAAATGAAATCATGTCTCGATATTTAACTGAAAAATCCATTGAATGGCATTTTATCCCTCCTTCTTCCCCTCACTTTGGCGGAATTTGGGAGGCTGCGATAAAATCCGCCAAACATCATCTAAAAAGAGTAATAGGAGAGACACTCCTGACTTTCGAAGAGCTCGCCACCCTACTTAGCCAAGTCGAAGCCTTGTTAAATTCGCGACCTCTCATACATTTAAATGACAATGATAGTGACTGCATAAATGTTCTCACACCCTCACATTTTCTTACAGGTGATGTAATCTTCTCAATACCGGAGGAGACCTCATCCATCACATGCAACCCTAGAAATCGCTGGGAGCTACTGCAAAATTTAAAAAGAGGATTCTCACAGCGATTTAAGAAGGAGTATTTGATCTCGCTCCAAAAAAGAAGCAAGTGGAGAGTCGAGCAACGTAATCTTCAACCTGGACAAGTTGTGCTACTCCTTGATGATACTCAGCCACCAGACTCTTGGCCATTGGGCCGGGTAACAGAGGTGCACCCAGGAAAAGACGGACATGTCCGTGTTGTGACCATACAGTGTAGAGGATCGTTTTTGAGACGACCTGTACACAAATTAGCGCTCCTTCCTATATATCAGGACTAAGGCCTGATAGGGTGGGAGTGTGTTTAAGTACTTAAAGTGTTTATTCTAAAAACAGTAATATTGATAAACATCAAATTACTTCATATTTCAGAAGTGACATTAATTACATTAACTGTTTACTTTAAAACCATAATATTTATAAACTATAAATTAATCCATTATTCAAAAGTGACATTAATGAAATATTTAATATCATTGTTTATTTAAACAATTCATAAGTGGATGATTGCACAGGATTGCGAAATTTTGTGTTGATTACTTCAAGGACAACATTTTACTGTGAACGAACTCAGTTCAGTTTCTCTTATGTTTTTGTAAAGCACACACGGTGCTTATATTTCTCTTACTGTGTCGCATACTTGGATATGTTAATCCCGCAACCGCAGCAGGAAACTGCATTCCTGTATCTTGTTTTTTTTCAATTTACTAAATGTTTCTTTAAGTTGTTAATATAAAGCAAAAAAGATATATTAGTGCGAATTTATTTTCACTTGACAACACTAAAGAACTGCTTCATGAATCTCGGACACCAACACCCCTATTAAAGCCAGAGGTGGCAGTGCAGACAATAACTTCATCGAGTTCACAGCTGAAATTTCAGAATAGGTTAAAACTCGATTCACATATTGAAATACAATTGGTCTGCCAAGTCATATCTAGGTGGAAAACACATATAAACCCGATTTTAGTGGTTGTTTCGTAGGTTTATCATTAAAGTATCCTGCAGTCAGTCTCCATATTTTCATAGATTTGTGTGCACGAAAGTATAATGGTAAATCTACGAGTCAAATTTCAGATTTTCAGAGTTCAGATTTTTAGGTGTTTTAGTAGACCGATTGCGTTTTAACATGCATATTGAGTTTTAAGTAATTCAAGAATTTCTGTCGTGAACTTGATGAGGTGATTGTCTATGCTGCCACCTCGCAGTTTATATTGAAAAGAATGCTGAAAATTGTGAGGGATGACTCTGTAAATGAAAGAGAAAGGAAAATTGTGAAATAAAGAACTTCACAGATGCTTTAAAATATGCAAAGCAGTTGAATACTTTTTCGTAAATATTGCTTATAATGAAGGACTAAAAGTTATATGTGTGGTAAATGAATATCTGAAAAGTTTAGTAGTAGAAAAATTGAAATCTGCAAAATAGTCACTTTTTTTTATTGATTATTTCGCAAGAAAGATTTTTTTAAATATTATTGCACTTTTTGCATTACAGAAACATTTACGTAAAAAATACAAATCAATAACTCAACAAATCAATTACTAATTAAGTAATCAATTAAAAATTAATTAATTATCTATTACTTTTGCGCCTAATTAATGTAATTTATAACCTTCAGGTACATTTAAACTTCAATTTTAATATTTTGTTATTTTTATGTCCTTATGAATGATTAATTTTAAAAAATGTAAAAACTCCGAATAAGGGACACCTCTATTTAAGGGACAAAAGTTCCGGTCCTACGGGTGTCCCTTATTTGGAGGTTTCACTGTATTTCTTTAAATGATACATAAAATAATAGTGCGTTTTAAATTTTTTTTTCTCCCTCCCAAACAGCTAAACTCCCCTACATTTATAAATGTTGGGAGGGAGACTCCCCTCCTCGGAAAAATCGAATTTCAAGCCCTGCTTTCTGTATATTTACAGGAACACAAAAAAGATTTCGACTACTATACTGCATCCGAAGTACGCTCTACTATATCAGCTATATTTGAAAATTTTTAAAACTTCGTTATCGTACAAACGCACCTCATTTGCTACGTTCACATGCAATTTCCAACTTGTTTAAAACTGAAATACAAATTTCTTTCAAACTGTTCATCCATGCAAAATGAATACAACAATACGCAAGAAAGAAAATATGTTAAACATTTACATCTGTTAAGAAGGGAACGTATTTTTTAGCACTTTCCAACAAAGTTCAAAAGTGCTTATGCAAATGCATTCAGTTTGTCTGTCCATCTGGCAGCTCTCTAACTCATGTAAATATACTCGGATTGCCATGAAATTTTAGGATGTTATTGACGTTTACCCTAGCACGAATCCTACTGAAAATGAAGTTTCTACCATGATTAGTTTATCTACAGGGAGAATCAAAAGTTTCCCATTACATTACGGCCTATGGGTAAAAATCGTTTCAAAGGAATTTTAAAGAAGTTATACCCTTTCAAACATATTTAAATTTATATGCTTTTACGAGGTGCATTAAAATATGCATTCTATAAAATATAAAGTGATAATGTAGCTATTATTCAATTACAGGGCCACACAAAAAAATTACATTAGATAATGATAAAAGGGGCAATTGTGTGTGGCATATTTTAAATACAGTCGAACCTCTATATAACGAAACTCCATACATCGAATTTCTCCATATAACGAATTTTTAGTAAGAACGGTCCCCTTTTCGCATGATTACATTAAAAAAAGACTCTTTATAGCGAAATATCTATCTCCATATAACGAATTTTTTCATAAATTGATCTTAATTTATTCAGTTTTAAAAAAGTTTCGAAATCATATGGAATCAATTTTCCATCACTTATTTTTGATTTATCGTTCAGTGGAGAGGTTTTTTTTTTTTTTTTTTTTTTTTTTTTTTTTTTATTATTATAAATATTACTTCTCTCCTTATTCTTTAAATCTAACAAGTTCATCCCACCTCCCACACACCTTTCAACGTCCTTCTCAAAACACAGTCAATTGAATTGTTACACATATAAGAGAGGAATCAATGAGAGCACATAAGAGAGACCTTCAAATGGAGGAAAATATCAACTACAATTTTTCATTCCTTGCTAAAATTTGAGAATTTTTTTTGAGAGCGTAACAATTGTAATTTTATAATCAAAACAACAAAAAATTACAGATTTCTTCCTCTGAAATTTATGTAAGTCTTCCTCATTTGATTTTCATTAAGCTTTCAAATAAATGTGTTTTCTCTTTTTGAAACTGCTTAAATAAGTAAGAAATAAAATGTTAGGTTAATATATACTTTTAAACATTTCAAATTCTTAATTAAAAAGATCAAAAATAATATTTGTTCAAAATTTACACATTAAATACTATTTTTAACATCATACTCTATACATCGAATTTCTCTATATAACGAATTTTTTACTGGAACGATGGATTTCGTTACATAGAGGCTCGACTGTATATTAAACTGTTTCATGTATATTGATGTATGTCAATGAAGCTTAGTATAAATTATACGATACTGCCTTCCCTAATATAAAGTATATAGTATTTACAGGGACAAACAAAAGATTTCAAATAATTCATTCTTTCCTAAGTACGCTTTTGGCGATGAAATCAAGGAGATGAATGCTTCAAGAATCGGCGAAAAGAACAAAGGGATCCGTTATCTACTCCATTCCTCATTTAAGATATAACTATATTCCTCATGAGATTACTGAGCTCGACAATAACACGGAGAGCTAACTCCCTATTCTACATTGAATCCAGCGGTCCGCCCATGAATACAATATGCCAAAGATTTTCCGACGAAAATCTTTGGCAAAACATAGAATTCCTCCCATAGGATAGTATGGGGCAAATATTTTCAAATTGAATTTTCTTTTAAAATTAAGACGAAATTTCTACGATTTTCACTGATATGTATTCTTTTATTAAAAATCTATTGATTTTACTTAAATTCATAGCAAATTTTCAATTTGATATTAGTTAAAAAGGAAATTTTATTTTTACCCAACAAAAAATAAAGAAATATTTGTTAAACATTACTCATAAAAATATCAAAAACACATAGAAATAAACAAAAGTAATTAAAAGTTTGCAAAAAAGCTTCATAAAATGCTTGTAATATTAAGAAAAATAGAGGACTCATTACTTGCGCGCATAGAAAAGTGTAATTCGGTCCCGGCAGAAAGTGGTTTGGCCGGATCGGCGAGTTAGCCCTCCGCTCAGTGCATGAGATAGATGGAGGTGCAGTGTGCCGTAAAAACGACTGATGTACTTACTTGCTCACAATCACATGTAACAGCGGCAAAATCCTTAGACATCGGTCGTGCATTTTTTCTCTAAATGCAAATTGTCTGCTTATAATTTTTAATGAAATATATGAAAATTTAGGAAATTTTTTCTCATACAAAACAACATTTTGAATTTATATTACAATACATTAAGTTAATACTGCTATAAGAAAGAATTTTTTGAGGTATTTTTAATAAAAATAACGCAGATAAATTTTAGTCTCAACCTCAGACTGTGTGCATTATGGTGTCTAGAGGGCTGTTCAAGGGACACTATTTTTGCGCGCGCGCGCTCAGAAGATTCTGCTTGGAGTAGGTATTATCGAAGAAGAGAATTTTAAAGTTATTCAATTATTGCATAATTTTTATGGTTCAGAATTGGTAAATACAAATACTATATCCCTTTATCTTTTCAAAACACGATTTTCGTAACGAAAATACATACCTGTGACACTCAAATTAAATTTAAAATATTCCGGGAAGTATCACGTGACCTATTTCATGTAATTAAGCCCGATCAGCATTTAAAATATAACAACCAACCCTGCCCAAAATTCGCGCGCGCGACGCAAAAAGAAAAAAAAAAAAAAAAAAAAAAAAAAAAAAAAAAAAAAAACTGCTGAGCGATTTGATTACGTGATTGTGCGTTTTGTGCTTATCTGTTATTGGTTGCACTTTGTTTGGAAGGCAAAGTTGGTAGGTTAAAAAAAAAGAATGTTATTAAGAATTACTTTATGCAAATACAGATATTTTCGCAGAATACTTTTTTTTTTCATTTGCTTAATATATATGACGACCTCAGAAGCCAAGGGGTACAAGTGACAAAATATCGGTTTGGAGTAAATTGAGTTTAAAAATAATTGATGTTAAATTGGAACATCAATATAACAATTGACTAAATTGAAATAGGAAACATCTGCTTGTTGCATTATAATCTTTGAACTCTCATTTCAATAACCGTTAAAAAAATAGAGTACAATTTTCTTTAAATGTATAATTAATCAATATTGTTTGTTTTTCGAAAAAAGTGGTTTATCTCTATAACTCCCCAAATAATAAGAAAATGACCTATATTTCTCTACCTGAAATGAAAAAAGCATATTTCCAGATACCCTGTGCACTTAACTCATTTTTTCAATTTTGTCACTTATACCCCTTGGCTTCTGGGGTCCTCATATATAAAACACTTTGGAACGATATTTAGAATATTAAAAGGGTTTGAAATATAAAACTTTCTCCGCAAAAATCTCATTTTCCCGTATTTAAATAGTCCGACCAGTGGCCGAGAGGTTCAGACCTCTCAACTGGTAGACGGCAGGTGCTGGTTCGAACCCAATCGCAGCCATCGGCCTAACCGTTCGGAGTTTTCGTGGTTTTCTTCGAACCCTGCGTAAATACGGGTTAGGTTCCCTTAGAAAGACCCCCACGAAGGGCACCTCTCCCCATGGGCCTATGTTCCTAGTGTAGATAATCGGCCGACACAAATACATCAACACCGTATTTAAATTAGTATTTTATTATTATAATAGAAATACATCCCATACAGCACACTTGGTTTCAGCGATGTCTCAGAGCCGTCGCGACGTCCCTTTATCATCACATCTCAGAGTGATGTAACCAGAGCGTCTCTGAGATGATAAAGCAGACTGTCACTGAGACGATCTCCTGCGACAAACAGGAGACGAGAGCTCTGAACGCGGGCTGTCGTTTTGGCGGAGGGACGAGTACTTCCAGTTATTTGCGCATGCGCAAATTTAATGGCGTCTAAAGAAGAATTCATAGTGAAGTTAGGTGTGTTTGTTTTTGTTCGTGTTCCATGTGATTGCTCCTCCGTGTTTGGATTTTTTTTATTCAGTGTTGAAGTTTAAAGTCACACTATCCTAAAAATTACTATATTTATTAATGATAATTATCATTTATATTTTAAAATACATCCAACTTGATGAATTGTCTCTTGCAGTTTTGAAAGTACTACATAAGTGTATTCATTTTTTTCCCGCACTGAGAACTATTATAAATAATAACTTTTTGATAAAAAGTTTGATTACTGTTGTTATTTAATTTCAAACTTATTAAAGAGATTATACTATATGTGTTTTTATTTGACGATATCATTTGTAAGTATTATAAAATAAAATTTTGTTTGTTGTTTATTTTTCGTACTTTATTTAGAGTGAATTTTAATAGTATCGAAATGCAATTAACCATTCATTTACTACAAAACTTGTGAAAGATTTGCATAAAAAAAATCTATTTAAATGTATATTGACGATCACTGTAATTAAAAAAAAAAATGTTTTTCAAAAATATTTGTTTAGAAGAGTTTAATCATGAAAGGTAAGTGCTGTAATTTATTAAATTTATTATCCTGTATATTATCCACAGTATTTTGCTAATAATACCTTTAGCTTTGCTAAATTATATCTTTCTCTAAATAATTCAATAACCCAATGCTCATGCTCAAGTTTTATGCCCATTTGGGTTTTAAAAAAAATAATGTATGTGTTTATGTAATCAGGCCCGTAGCCAGGATTTCTCTTCGGGAGGGGCTCAAATTTTGATTTTTCCCCCCTGATCTGACCGTAATAATTTGCCTGATTTAAAGCGTAAATAAAAAATAAATCAAGATAAACCTAAGGATCCTAACATAGAATGCTCAAGGTTTTCAGAAGCACTTCCAGGTTCCAAACCGATTTGGTAACCGGGAGTGCTTTTAGGGGGGGGGGGGGGTGGATTTCAACAAATATTAAAAAGCACATACTAATAATGTTTTGGATGAGTCACATGTTTTCCATGAGAAAAAAAATACTAAAAAAATATTGAGATGCAACAAACAATTTGAATAGACTAAAACGCAGGATCAATATTAGCAAGCGGGTGTCTCGCATTACAAGTGCGGGGACTTAAAATAATTAATCCATAGATGAAGTTAATTGCTACATATACATATTATCATAAGAATTATATTTATATTTCATATTATCTTATGTCAATAATTATAAATGAGGATTCTTGGTACAATAGACCAGTCTTCATGACTTCTTCTCACTAGGGAACGTTCCCAGGTGTAAGCTGTGGATTTGGACAAATGTGATATCAAAAGAAAGATCTCGTCATGTACGTTAAAAAGTGAATTGTAACTACCCGTCCGAATCCAACCGTTTTCGAGATATCAGCATTTGAAATGAGAATAAATATATAAATAAATTGGCAGATAGGTATATAAATTAATCGCAAGTTAAGCCAGTCTAAGAAAAACATTCTATTTTACTGACTATATACACATACAGTTTATTCATTACGCCACGCCACACATTCGCCGAAGATTTTGCATAAAACAAAGTGCCTGAAATAGCAAAAACAGATGGAAAAGCTCTCCGAATGCAACCGTATTCGAAAACTTCGTAGAATGCGAAGTGCCTGTCTAAAAGAAAGGAAATAATTGCCAATGAGGGGATATAAAGGATTTTACTCGTAGCTCAGGAAAAGATGTTGGCAGAAAGATTAAAAACAATGCTAAGAAAATTATGCGCCTGCCTGTCAATTTATATATTTATTCATCCACACTTCAAGTGCTGATATCTCAAAAACTGTTGGATTCGGATGGGTAGTTCCATTTCACTTTTTAACGTACATGACGAGATCTTTCTTTTGATATCCCACTCGTCCAAATCCCCAACTTACACCTGGGAAGGTTCCCTAGTCAATAATGAGGTTGGTTACCTTATCAGGATTTACTGTAGTATTCCAGTGAATGGAAATCATTTCAAGACTACTCTGTATTTCATCAATCATATTGGTTTGAGACAAAGATTTAATTATTTTCACTGTCGCAAAAGACTTTTTAGTCTTGGTTTGCTAGCCAGAATTGTAATCAAGACTGTTAAAAAATATATTTGATCGTATTGTAATATGGTGCAATACAGTACACGTTAGTTTTTTTTTTTTTTTTTTTTTTTTTTTTTTTAAATCCTATTTGTATGCGTCAACATTGGGAATCATCTCGATCATAATTCATATTCAGCTTTCACTTGCAACATTGACATTTTATTGTCAAACATTGAGAAGATTATCTAATTGATAGGTCTAGATTAACCTTGATTTTTCCATATAGTAAATACTGAAAGAAATGCTTGGAAATCTGATAAAAGTCTTCATTCGAAATAAACCTTTTATTCAAATTTTTAATAAGGCTTTTTAAAAATTATTAAATTCTAATTCTCTATTGAATTAAATTATTTTCAAGGATTAAAAACCACGACCCGATTATTCAGCATATGTAATTCGAGGGATTGCATGTGTTTGCCTTAATGTTAATTTTGGAGTTTGAATGGGTATCTTCTCCAAGTTCTGATGCAGAATTAAATATATCACAAAAGATTTCCATTACATTTTCCTTAAGTCTGTGTAAAATAATTAGGACATCTTTAGCATGAGTTACAGCCGATATCATGCCACATGATTTTTCTGGAACAACCGACAGTGGCTTTATCAGACTGCATATGAAAAGCTTGTCACAAACAAACGGGCTTATGAGAAAATCACTCGATGACTGCCAAGAAAGTTCTAGCTGTAGGAAATATATTTCATATGTTTTCCCGAAATATGTCCTAAGTTAATGCACATGCATTTAAACAGCTCAATAAAAGTTAATATGCTTTCATGCCTTTCGACAAATCTTGTGTCGCAAAAATGGAAAAATCTGTTTTTTTTTTTTTTTTTTTTTTTTTTTTTTTTGATACATGATGAAATTGTTTTTAGAAGTAATAAATTTACTATTGGTTCATTTCATAAAACATTTGCTACTCCATTAACAGTTCCAAGAAATTTCGGATGGCAGGAATCAGCATGCTGATGGATAATGCAAGGTTTAACCATCGGCTTGTATAACGGCTGTTTTTCATTTTTGGATACATTTGACGAATTCTAGGCTAGACTTTAATAACATGGCCAAAAATATAGGTTGCTCCATCATATGCCTGTGTACGGAAACCCTACATAAGAGTATCCAACCCTTAAATTGATAATTCTCCAAAAGACAAAGAATTTTTTTTTTTTTTTTTTTTTTTTCAGATAGACTACTCTGTGTGACTTTTTTTTTTCTATTAAAAATTCATATGCTAACTATTCAAAGCAAAGTCGTTCAATGAAAAACACGGAGACGTCACCGTGGAGGCTTTTGGCTTCTCAACACCCGATCATTTTTTCTTCGTATCATTCCTTTTCAGAATTTTCTGCTACTGGATTTTTTTAAATAAAAAGTCTTTAAAACTTATTACACCGTTTTCAAAGGTATATTTTTAAAATCATTAATTTTTCCAGGATTTTACAGTCACCGCAAAAAAAATCTTGACATTTGAGATTTTAGACGTTTTGTTGAATATCTAGAAATATACATGAGGAATTATTCTGAAACTTCAGGTGTGTAAACAATATAGCACAGGTCATATATTTTCGTGAAATTTTTTTGCCGAAGTCCCATAGGGGACCGTCAAAAAATTGAAAAAGAATGAATATCTTTTGGATGACCCTGTCAAAACTAATGTAGCAAAAGCATTCCAACTGCAGATTATCATTAAGTGACTTATTGTAATTATGTGTGTTCATTTTTATGCGGATAGCATGTATACCCGTAGAGAAATTAAGGTTTTTATAAAAACAGTCCCAATTTTTTTCAAGATTTTTGCTTATTATTTGCAGAGTTCTTAATATAAAATAAAGTTTTTTCCTGAACTTATGACAAACAATATTATAAATAATACCCTGCAACCAGAATTAAAAAAAAATAATAATTGTATGAATAATGAACAGGTTTACTAAATAAATTTTCATTGCGCATGCGTAAAAGTTATGCAAATTTTGATTGCATATTGTGTTAGCTAAAGGTATGGAGCAACTTTTGTAAAAGTCTCAGAATCGCAGCTTAAAAATGCTGAAAATTATCGCGGATGGAATCTGATGAAAATCCGTCATTTCCAAAAAGACGCAAAAAGATAAGGGGTTGTATCCAAATATAGTAGTGCGCGCAATAGTATGTACTACATAATATTGCACGCATTACTATATTTGGATACAACCCCTTATCTTTTTGCGTCTTTTTGGCAATGACAAATTTTCATCTGATTCTATCGACAATAATTTTCAGCAGTTTTAATCTGCGATTCTGAGACTTTTACAAAAGTTGCTCCATACCTTTAGCTAACACAATATGCAATCAAAATTTGCATAACTTTTATGCATGCGCAATGAAAATTTATTTAGTAAACCTGTTCATTATTCATACAATTATTATTATTTTTAAATTCTGGTTGCAGGGTATTATTTATAATATTGTTTGTCATATGTTCAGGAAAAAACTTTATTTTATATTAAGAACTCTGCAAATAATAAGCAAAAATCTTGAAAAAAATTGGGACTGTTTTTATAAAAACCTTAATTTCTCTACGAGTATACATGCTATCCGCATAAAAATGAACACACATAATTACAATAAGTCACTTAATGATAATCTGCAGTTGGAATGCTTTTGCTACATTAGTTTTGACAGGGTCATCCAAAAGATATTCATTCTTTTTCAATTTTTTGACGGTCCCCTATGGGACTTCGGCAAAAAAATTTCACGAAAATATATGACCTGTGCTATATTGTTTACACACCTGAAGTTTCAGAATAATTCCTCATGTATATTTCTAGATATTCAACAAAACGTCTAAAATCTCAAATGTCAAGATTTTTTTTGCGGTGACTGTACATCATAGGTGACTATTAAAAGCCTTTGGCTTTTTTCTTTACAAAGCGTTTTAACAGTGACTATATCTTTAGGTTTTCATTACTTGCGGGATATTAATAGGTAAAGAAAATTCTGGGATGTAATAACGCAAAAGTAAATGTTTTACATTTTATTCTTAACGTTAATGTATACGCTATGTGCGTTTTCTTAGTCAAATTGTGGTATGGATTTGCGCTTATAAAATTTTACAATGCATAAAGATAGTTAGATTTGCGTTTTAAGAAAAATTCATATTTTTAGTGATAGATACGAAGGACGAATATATTCGAATGAGAAATATAAAGGGGGATTACAGTACATGTAACTGAATACCTTTATTTTTATAACTAAAAATGTATCTAGTTTTAATGTAATTAAAGATAAATACAAGAAAAACATAAATTTTCATTATCATTAGCGTTAACTTTTTAAATTATTTTTTAACTTTCGGGAGGGGCTTCAGCCCCCTTAGCCCCCTCCCTCGCTACGTGCCTGTATGTAATGAAAAAAAATAACCCATTCAAAATACAGACTAAAGAAAACTCATATTGCAAATAAGCTTTGCTTGTTTCTGTATGCGTGTGGGGGGGGGAGGGGGGGAGGAGGAGGTTAGAATTCTAAGTGCTTCCAGACCTTGACATTCATAATTTTACAATAAAGTTTATATTTTTATCTTAATAAAAATATTGAAATTTGATGAAGGGCAATTAACAAATTTGTTATTAAGTGTAGTTAAATATGGGACAGAAGGGTATGACTCTTACAGAACTCTATTTTTTGAATGTGTAAATTGCTATATGTTATTTCAAGATAATAAAAGTGATTAATCATTGTTTTTTTATTAAGGTCATACATGACCTTGCTGAGAGTGCACCATAAGAACCTTAAAACCTAATTATCCATATAATAAGGTTTCTGGTCATTTATTTATATTTTTATTCATAAGCTTATATTTCTTTAAGGAAAAATGAGTGTTAAAAAATTTTATTTAAACACTACTTTAGAAATCTTAAAACTAATAAAAGTTACAAATTATTCAATATCTGCATGAGGAATAATAAATGAATAATTATTTATGAGAAAAATTGTTTTATATGTACATGATAAAATTCTAATAGACCATATTGATTTATAATCATTGAAGATAATTGCTGAACTTTGAAAATATATATATATATTAAAAAATTTCATAGTAGTTAACACATTTTATTAGTAAATATTTGGAAAAAAATATAGTTATGATAAATAATGAAATAATATTTGTATTAAAGGATGAAAAATTTATATAAATTGGCAAAACAGATATATTAATAATATTACTTAATTCGGGGAAGCAAATTTTGAAGTTCATTTAGCAAAATTATTTTAAGCTGTAGAAATGTGAAGGTTTATGATTAATCAAGTACTTTTTGATTTATAACACTGTCATAGTACAATAAACTGCAAAATTTAACACTTTTTGCTCCAAAAACTCAAGTTGTTTTATAATGTCTGTTTTTAAAAGGATGAGAAAAATTGTAAACAAAGATAAACAATTTGTCAGATACTGTTTATAATAGTCTCGCTCATGATAAATTATATACTACATGAATCATTATTATTTAATTGAATTGATATCATAGAAATATTTATTCAACAATATAGTTGTCATTTGCAACTTTAAAAAAGTATGTAGAATTTTTTTTTTTTTTTTTTTTTTTTTAAAGAGCTAAAGGATACAGATGTATAATACAGATTTAAATATAACTTACAAACACTTGTATTTGAAAATAATAAAACTGAGTAAAAGACCAAAATTTTATATTATCCACAGTAATTTGCTAAATTATATCTTTGTCTAAACAATTCAGTAACCCAATTTTCAAGTTTTATGCCCCTTTGGATCTAAAAATTATAATTTATGTGTTTACGTAATGAAAAAAAAGAAAAATAAATAACCCAAACAAAACACATACTAAAGAAAACTCAAATTGAAAGTAAACTTGTTGAAATTGCAACATAATTTGAGAAGACATAATATTGAAACTCATTTAGTTTATTATTGGTGCTTGTGTGTGTGGGGAGGAGGGGGGGGGGTATAGAAATTATAAGTATCTTCAGGCTTCGGCATTCATATTTTTATAATAAAGTTTATATTGTTATCTGATAAAAAGTATTGAAATTTTTTGTTTGGCAATTGATGGTCATGTAATGAAGGGCAATTAACAATTTTTTTATTAATTGTAGTTAAAAAGGATAAGGGGTGTATGATTTTTGTGTTTTTTGAATATGTAAATAGCTGTATCCTATTTCAAGGTAAGATTTTTTTTAGTCATTGATATTTTTGCTCAATAAGTACACAGCAATATTTTAATTTCAATCTGGTTAATAGAATAAAGGTTTGATTCTCTTCCCCCCCCCCCCCCCCAAAAAAAAAAAAAAAAAAAAAAAAAGACATGGTAATTAGAATAGATCATTTGTAAATAACTGGAATAAAAATTGTCATTACAAATAATGAAATTATATTTGTATTAGAGCATGTACAACTTGCGTATATGCAAAGCAATTAATCAATAATGTCATTCTTATGATTAAGAAAAGCAATTTTAACTTATTTTTCTGATTCTTTTTTAATTTCTATGTATGTGAAATTTTATGATTAATCAAGTACTTATAGATTTATAATATTATGTGATAGTACAACAGATTGCAAAATTTAATCCTTTTCACTTTGAAGACTACTAGTAAAGAAAAGGGGAATTCAATAGATTGCAAAATTCAATCTTTTGCACTCTGAAAATTATGAAGGAAGAGAAGTAGTATAATGATACAGTGCATCAATACATTGCTTAATAAACTTTTTATTAATACTGAATAAATTAATGTATAAATTTTAATCATACAAATCAACTTCCAAATGTGGGACATACATAAAAATTAGCATTTTATGGTGATCTACTATTAATCAGGATTAACAATTAATCTTCATCAAATGTAAAAAGCTTACATTCATAAATGTAAATTTTATAAACAATTAAATTTGAAGTAATACAGTTCATAGATTGAAGTATATATGATTTATAAATAGCAATACAGAAATATTTAATAATAGAATAATAATAAAAAGTTGTTTTATAATGTCTGTTTAAAATGAATGGGAAAATATGTAAACAAACAGAATAAACACTAAAGTTTTTCTTCGTAATAGTTTTGCTCATAATGAATCATGTTTTGTGTATGCATATTTTTTTTATGTTTTTTTATTCCATTGATATAATAGTAATAATTATTCAATAAGTTATCTTTTGATGTTTTTTTTATATATATATATACTTAATTTTATTAGCTGAAGGAATGTTGAAATTTATTTGTTTATTTTTGGTACATCTGCAAATATACAGGATAAAAGAAAACACATATTGCAAGAAATCTTGCCGAAATTACAACATAATTTGAGAGTACATCATATTGAAGCTTACTTAATTTAGTATTGGTGCTTGTACAAGTGTGTGTGTGTGTGTGGGGGGGGGGGATGACTGAATTATAAGTGGATCTAGGCATTTATAATTTTACAACAAAGCTCATACTTTTTATCTAAGTCTAAATTAACAACATTTTTTTTTTTTTTTCATTTTTATGAAAAACAATTGATAAATTTCTTATTGAATGTAATTAAATAAAAGTGGACAAAATCAGGAGTTTTACAAAACTTTTTTTTAATGTTAACTTTTATGTGCTATTATTAAGATAATTAGAACTATATCAACCACTGATATTATTGCTCAACATCTTTTATTTATTTATTTATTTTTTTATGAAAAACAATAAATTTCTTATTGAATGTAATTAAATAAAACTGGGCAAAAACATGACTTTTACAAAAAAAAAAAAAAAAAGTTTATAGGTTATTAGTTTCCCACAGGTTTAAAAAAGGGCAGGGCGCTACTGTTCTGAAAAGCACTTTTTAAATTTTCAGGGCATTTTTTCATTTTTAAGGGCATTTTTATAGAATTAAATCTAGAATTTAGCGGTTCAAAAAGTCGTGAAAAAAACAGACATTGCATCAAAATATTGAAAAAAAAGGGTAAATTTTGTTAAAAAGTCGCGAAAAATCCGCAAATTTTATTAAAAGATTGCATAAACAGCAGTTTTTGCTAAAAGATCGCAAAAAACGGCATATTTTGCTAGAAAATCCCAAAAAAAACCCCGACAAATCTCGTGAAAATATCGCGAAAAAACGGAACTTTTCACAGAATTTTCCGTTTTATTTCAATTTTTGGACGATGTTTGCCGTTTTTTCGCAAATTTTTTGACGAAATCTGCCGTTTTATCGCTATTTTTTGCTACTCATTTGACAAAATTTTCCGTTTTATTGTGATTTTCAGAAGAAATGTGTCGTTTTTCCACAATCTTTTGAGAAAATCTGCCGTCTTGTGAAATTTTGTGACGAAATTAGCCATTTTTTTTTGCGTATCTTGCCGGTAATTAGTCGGCCGGTAATTAGTGGCTATTTTTTGCGTTCCGTTGCCGATTTTTTCGGATCATCGCTGGAGGGCTGCTTTTTTTCAAATGTGGGCAAGAAGGGCGCTATTTTTTTAAAGAATGACAAGAAGGGCACTAGTTTTTGGATGAGGGGCACTAGTTTTTAAACTAAAGGGCAGGAGGGGCGGAGCGCCCCCCTGAAACCCTCTGGGGGAAACTCTGGGTTATTATCAAGATAATAGAATTGTATCAGCCACTGATATTGCTGAATAAATACTCTTCAAGATATTGTAGTAATTATGCATCACACTTTATTTATCATTTAAATATTCTGAGTATAAGATAAGCAGAAATATTTTAATTTCAACATGGTTAGTATAAGAAAATTTGTTTTTGTTTATTTATACTCAATAACTTACATTTAATTAATTAAAAAAAATAATTTAAACAATGTATTAGGCATTTTAAAACTGTTAAAAGTTACCAAATATTTAACATCTGCATGAAGATGAGCATGAAAAAAGTAATAGTGTGCATCGTAATAGTAAAGTGTCTGCATGTTTGCTAGCTGGCTGATTGTTATCACTATTTCTGTATAATATTTAATCACAGAAATCAGCTCAGTAAGAAAGGGGGGTGGGCAGTCGCCCCGGGTGCAGACTTTGGGGCACCAAATTTATACTATCAATGTCATTTTTAGGCCTGTTATAAGAAAAAAGTTGAGTAAGGGGGCACCAAATTGAAACGTTGCCCCGGGCACAGTTTTCTTTTCGCACGCCTCTGACAGAAATTCTGTTATTAAAAATAGATTGTTATTCAGAAGTAGTGGTGACAATTAGTATTTGATTTTGCTAAAATCATACCTCATCCTGTCATAGGAGACCTTTAATTCAGGTGGATAATTATTCTGGACTTTCACATACAGATGATCAGTCTGCATGCCATACCCTATACTCTTTCTCACATACTGTTATATAATCATGTATCATAAATTTCTTCATGCATTATTTAGTAATATAATATTTTGCTTAAGTAAAATATTGTATGGTATTTTACAATATTGTATAATTATGTTTTTTCTTTTTTTAAGGGGTTATTTAATGCAATTTTTAGTATGCAAACACACTTTCATAACTTAAAAACCAGTATATAAAATTATTAAAGACCAATATTACAGACATAGACATGAAAAATGATTTTTAGATATTTACAGAGGATAAAATTCCTAATAAAGTAGGATAGACTTATGCTCATAGGAAGAATACAGTACTTAAGATTGTTAGTCAAATTCAAAATTCTTCAGGCTAATGTTAAGTCTACGGACGTAAAATGCATTCGTATATTTAAATGTCTATTCTGGAAATTAATATTTTTAATTTTTTTCTTTCTGTGTACACCTCTACTCTTTTTATAAAAGATTTTTTTTCTTTTAGCTGTCAAAATATCTATAATATATAATTATGTGAAATATTAAAATTTTATCATAGTTCGTCAACTTTTAATGTGCAAAATATGAAATTATGCTCAGTTTAGAAATATTTTGACAACTGGCAAAAAAAAAATCTTTTAAGAATATTATACAGAAAAAAATAGTTAAAAACATTGCCACACAGACATTTTAAATGTAAAAATAAATTCAACAGCTATGCATTTAAAATTTGCGAGAGTAATTCGGAAGTTGACTGATTAGCAGCCTTAAGCATTTTTAGAGATCGATCCATGTATATTATGCATGTTGTCTCATTTATAATAAAAACTTCTCCAGAAATTTATTTAAAAAATTTTCTGATACATTACTATAGTAATAATTATAAAAGTAACCTCAAACAAATCTACTTCTGATATAGATCAGAAGTAGGAGAAGGGGGTTATATATATAGCCCCTCCCCTTCTCCTCTACTCTATTTAAAAGAAAGAAGAAAAGGGTAGAGCTGTGTTAACTTTTTATGAGATACAAAACTTATTTTTATGGTGTAGATGTGTCTTAAGATAAAATATTTTATTCCCTATTAGTTATTGATTCAAGAAATGTGTTTAAAAATTTTTAAACATGTTTCTTTGAATTGATGTATTACGAATTTTAAGATCTGATCATAATTCTTCAAAATAGGCAGGCAATGTGTGAATGACTTTTTTTATGTGTTGTACATATTTTAAGTGATCAATTTAGCAGCAAAGAAGACTCTCCCAATAATCTATAAGAATAGTAATTTTTACATTTGAATATTAAATAAATCTCATAATTTACATAAATTAATGGACAGGGAGGTAGCATTTTATCGAGTTGCAGAATTAGTTAAAACTTGATTGACATATTAAATTTATCGATCTGCCAAGTCATATCCTGGTTGAAAATACTTGAAAATCAGATTTTAGCGGTTGACTCATAGGTTTACCATTGTTTTCTCTTGCTAATAAAGGTAAAGAAAACATGTAGGAAAACTCTGTGGTAAACCTATGAGTCAACCGCTAAAATCTGATTTTCAGGTGTTTTTAATCACAATATGATTTGGAAGACTGATTGCACTTTAATATCCAAATTGAGTTTTAACTAATTCTGGAATTTCAACCATTAAATTTATAAGATGATTGTCTGTGCTGCTGCTTCCTGGATTATAATTAAAATATAGTAAAATCTAATTGTATTAGAAGTAATCACTCGAGAAACCATACTATTATACACAAATGAAGTTCATTTGACATTAATTAATGTCCATTAATCTCTTAAGAGATTAGTATACAAAATGTTAGTAATTTTCCCTTTAAAGTGATTAACAACTGCAAATTATAGTATCAAAACACAATTCTAATAGTTTAAGTATCGAAGTTTTTTAGAAATTTAAAGTAAAATAAAATGTTTTATGCAATTATTTATATACTTAGAAAAAATACAGTACTGTGTTACACACTTATACATGTCAGACATTAATAAACGTACAATAAATTATTATAATTACATTTCTGTTTTATTAGAAGATGCAAGAAAATTCTGGTATTTAGAAAATGACATTTAATAGGATTATTCTGAAATGAATAACAGAAATGCGAAACAGTTTTGTGGTACCTTTGAAGGGCACTGCGATAGTCACATATTAAATATCCATACTTGTACATGGGATCCTGAAAGGTAATTTTTAAGAATAAAATACAGCAACAAAAATATCGAAGAATGACCCTGCATGTCAGCACTATTTTCAAATAATGTTTCTCTTATTTAATAGCAGAAATTTGTTAAAATAGGTGACTATTATTATTTGGAAATAGTGGTAACAACTGACCTGGGTTTGCTATGTTGCATTCATCACAATACAGCACGAGCAGAGCTATATCGCATAAGTATCACAATGCGATATCTCATAGAAGTTTCATGCGATGCACTGTAGATGTTGCAATGTGACATATCATAAATGTCACCTTGTGATGTCTCACAGATATTACAGTGCAATGTCACATAGATGTTACACTGCGATGTCACATAGATGTTATACTGCGATGTTCTGTAGACGTTACAATGCGACGTCGCCGGTCACGGACATTCAGCAGTTACCAGACCGTCTCTGAGATGATCAGTGGGACATCGCAACGTCGCAATGTGACGAACCTGCGACGTTCTCGAGATGAAACTGTGCTGTATGGGATGTGGTTCTGTATTATTAATACAAAATTTATCTTTAAAAAATATCTTATTTATTAATAAAAAACAACCACCAAAAAAATCATAAACCAACTTTTGGACCGCGAAGGACTCGAATCCATAACCTCTGATTGCAAGCTCGACGCTCTAACCATTCGAGCAGTGAGCCACTTTCATTTGCAACAAGTAATCATATCCCATAGAATAGAAATAACAACTAGATAACGGATCCCTTTGTTCTCTTCGGAAATACTTGAAGCTAGAATGGCCCAGATTTGGCGAAAGTTTTCCTTGCCAAAAGGGTGTCTTTTTTGGCGATGATCTCTTCTTGGCAATTTTCTGCTTTCATTCTCGTAATAAAAGAACATAACGCAGTCGAAAAAGGTCTTGGTGGCTGTTGGGATCGGCGGGAGTATAACCGGTTTGGCGCACATTCCTCGCACCATCACGTGCTGGTGGGGAGGATTCAAGAAAGGTTGCTTCTTAATCCAGTTATTAGACGTCAATGTCATATCCGTAGTCTGTTCTCACCCTGTTATTGAGTTGCAGTACCTGTAGCACGGTACCGGGTAGTGAACGGATATCCCGTCCGTGATATGAACCCACTCCATGACCGTGGCTCCTGAGGGCGCGCGTAGCAGCTGAACCATTACGAAAATCTCGAACCTCTAGGCCGTGTTCAAATGACACCATTTTTGCGTGCGCGCGCTCAGAAGATTCTGCATGGAGTAGGTACTCTCGAATAAGGGATTTTTAACGTTATTCAATTATTGAATTATTTTTATGGTTCAAAATTGGTAAATGCAAATACTATATTCTTTTATCTTTCCAAAACATGATTCTCGTAGCAGAAATACATATCTGCGGTCACTCAAATAAAATCTAAAATATTCCCAAAATGTATCACGTGACCTATTTTATCTAATTAAGCCCGATCAGCATTTAAAATATGACCACCAACCTTGACGCGCGTAACTCAAAAAAAAAAAAAAAAAAAAAAAGGGAATGATTTGATCACGTGATTGTGCATTTCGTGCTTCGATTTTATTGGTTGTACTTTTGTTGGTAGGTTGATTAATAAAATTTAACAATTCAATTCGAGATCTAAAGATTTTAACATTTTAACAATTTTTTTATTATTTATTTAAAAATGATTTATCAGTTGCTTTATATTTTTCGCGATAATTGAAATGCTGTTATCAAACAAGATTGAGATATCAACATGTTATAAGGTTTATTTTTAATCTATTATATTGGATGTATTTCAATGGAATTTGCACTATTAGTTTGACAATTTTTCAGAAAAGGTTTTAGTATACATATTTCTTATTTAATAATTGCATATTTTACAGAATACTATAGTATTCTGTAATAATTATAATTATTACAGAATACTAAATTGTTTTAATAAAACTTTAATCACTAGTTGTCTAATGATATGTAGCTTTGTTTCTTGCATAAATGGATACTCCATCCAATGGATACTGGAAGCAAAGAGGGGAAGGAGGACCGCACTATCTTCTTAACTGTTTGAAAATGTATGAATTTTGGTCATTTTGGCTGATTCTAATCGTTTGGCACCTTTTAATAAAAATCCTGATTAGTTTCAGGGGGAGGGGGGAGTTTGGGGCAGTTGCCCCTGCATAAGTCGGGCCCTGAGAAAAAATAATATTCTAAAAAATATAAAGCTAGTTATTTTCTAATAACTGTAGTTATTATAAAATATGATTTGTATCTTAACCCTTTCCGGCACACTGTGCCCGGTCTGGGATACCTAACTTTAATTCCAAATCTGCAATCGGCACCAATAATATTTTAGTAAAATTTTGCTTTCACATTAAAAGCTTAAATTAAGGGATTCAAAATATCTAAAAAATTCGTTTGCGAATTCCGGTTTCAGTCGATAATTTCTCATTTTACTGATGGATTTTGTCCGTGCCGGAAAGGGTTAAACTTACTTCTAAAGTACTTTTTTTTAAAAAAAAGAAAGAATGAATGAATGAAAAACATCAAGAAATTCTTTTACGCGTATACCTTTTTTTAATTTTTTTTGTTGTTGTTATTGTTGTTTATTTGCTTAATATGTATATATATCACTTTGGAACGATACTTAAAATATTAAATGAGTTCAAATGTAAAACTTTCTTCTTAAAATATCATATTTTTTCATATTTAAATAGGTATTTCATTATTGTAATTGTAATAGAAATGCATGTGCTTCTGTATTATTAATATAAAAAATTATCTTTAATAAAAAATAATCCTATTTATTAATATAAAGCAAACAATTATTAATAATTTTAAAAAAAAAACAAAAAAAAAACATAATCACAGATTAATTCGACACGAAAGATTCGAACTCACAATCGCTGATTTTAAGCTCATGAAGGTAACAGATGATCTTTTCCAATGACCTTAAGATACTTAGACTCCAAAATAGCAACCTTTTCGTAGGTCGACATGTGTGCCTTCCGTCACGTGACGGAGGGCAGATTTAGCACGCCAAACCGGTTTTTCTCCCGCCGAAACTCATATTGCTATGTTTGTCTTGAATTGGACCACACTTCTTCTTTTCTCTTTGTGAAATCTGAAAGTTGCCAATAAAGCGATCACCGCCAAAAAACAGCATCTTTTCGCCAAACATGTTGGATTCGAAACCATGCCGAGATAACAATGGGATTTGGCGTCTACGTATATGAGAAAGTCAATGATCTTTTCATTAGCACCGTCCAATCAAATCCATGAACTGTTCTTAGCCTGTATCTGAGCGCACAGTTCTGAGTACTGTGCGCCTGGTTCGGTACTTGAACAGCCACAATAAGGTTTTCACTCCATATCCCTGACTCCTGAGCGCGCGCGCTTGACGCGCGTAACTGCTGAACACGCTCCTAGTTTCTGTTGTAGTAATCGAACCAACCATGTATCGAAAAGTCGATTAATCGCTCAAGTTTTGTTTATATATCTATTGCCTTCTATTAGTTTACGAATACGGACGTCCTTCAAGAAGTTAGTTATTTGTTCTTTCTTTCTGAGTAATAAAATTCACCATGGGAGGAGATCATGGCCACGAACTTCCCAAAATTCCCGACTACCGAATTTATAAAGTAGAGAATTGCCCGCAACTGATGAGAACCCAAAGAATGCTTGCTCAACACGGATTAAAGGATCCTTGGCTCAGGTCAGTTATTATTACTGATAGATTAAAAGAGTTATTTTCCATGCAAGTTTTTTTTATTAAATAGATGCTCCAGTTTTGGCTACATTGGATTGATTTGTCCATTATTCAGGTTGTGAATTGGTCGTAACAAATTATATGCTTTCTTACTCCTTAGTCAAACATTCTTTCATAAATAAATAAAATAAATGTGTGAAACTATAGTGTGTTTTCATGTATTGTATTAAGATTTTTGCTTAGCTAACAACTTTTCAGAATCCTTCAACTTTAGGCACTTATACTTTATTTGTACACAAATTGCTATTAAGAATTTATGAGGTAAGCTTTCTCTTTGTTGTAATTTACATTTAAATTATTTTAACACCTTAAATGGGGGTGACCAAAACTGGTACTAGCAGTAACTGTCCAGGGCACAGATGTCATATACGCACCACATTTGCACGTGTTTTTTTCTCCTGCCAATATGGCGAAAATTTTATTTTTTAATGTATGTTAGAAATTGCATGAAATAACAGCATGTGAGTTTTTTATTGCACTATAAAAATAAAAAAGATTCTAGTATTTTAAAAAGGAAATAAAAATAAATACATTACAGTTTCATGTAAATAATTATTGATGTACATTATAATAAAAATAATTGGTACTACTCTGTTATCCCGTCGACCAATTTCGCCAAACTAATAGCCAAATTATACATATTGACATAATTTTTTATTTTAAATAATTAAAAAAAAAAAACAAATAATTAGTAAAATATTAATAAAAATACCAATAAAAAGTCGAAATAAAAATCATTTAATGACATTTTAAACACGTGAATTGTATTTAATGTTATTAAATGTGACATTCACGATCATCCATTATTGGCATTTAATCTCATAGTTTGGCGATAATTTTTTGGTCGACAGGATGACCTAGAAGTACCAAATAATTTAAAGAATTTAAATAAAAAATAGCAGTAAATAAACATGAATTCAATAAAAAGGGAGACGACAAATAAACAGTTACAAATAATAAACTTAATAAGTAATAAAACAGTAAACATAATTTTCACAATGAATTATAAATATTAATACTTATAGCAGGGCTCGAAAAATAGCGTTCCCGGGATCCCGGGGAACCCAGAAATCATTTCTGGGAACGTATATTTTTTCACTTAGGTTCCCAGCTGGGAACCTAAAAAATCGTCATGATCGCTACCAATCCGCGCACGCATTATATCGCGTAACTTACGCAAAAATATAACTCTTGAGCGGTCCGTGGGATGCGTAATTTCGTCAAAATATTACGGAAAAAGTCCGAACATCGTTAAAAAATCGTGAAAAAACGGCAAATTATGTTTAAAAAATCGCAAAAAAACTGAAAATTTCGTCAAAAAATATCGAGAAAACAACAGCTTTCGGCAAAAGATCGTAAAAATTCGGGAAGCAATGCAAATTTCATTAAAAGATCGTGAAAAAATGGCAGATTTCGTAAAAAAATCGCAAATGTCTTTAAAAAAAATATTGAAAAACGACAGGTTTTCTTAAAATATTGCGATAAATCGGCAGGTTTCATTAAAACATCGCAATAAAACGGCAGATTTTGTCAAAAGATCGTGAAAAAACGGCAGATTTTGTCAAAAGATCGCGAAAAAACGGCAAATTTCGTCAAAATACTCGCACATAAATTTTATTGGGAACCTACATTTTTCATCTGGGAACCTATACTTTTCATGTAGGTTCCCAGCTGGGAACCTCAAAATTTTTTGAATTTTCTAGCCCTGCTTATAGCCATATTGAATGCATTCAGTTGCATCATTTAATCAGCACATGTAATTGAAATCTGTAATTTTTCCCATGTTATTTTTGTCAGATATATTAGGACCTTTTTCTTATCACCCTTGCACTAATTTATAATACTTTTCAAATTGAATATCTTTATTAATTCATTTCTTAAGTACCTATATTAATTATCTCCATATGTTAATTACTTCTATTTTAACTTACCATAGCTATTATAAAAACCTTTTTAAAGATACAAGTCATTTCAATAGTTTATTTAAAATAACTTTATTAAAGTAACTAAATAAATTTAACTTACCTTTTCCAAACATAGCCATTTTCTCATAAAGTATAATTCTATAGTTAATAAATTTAAAAGAAACTTGTTCCTAAAATCACCTGTCTGTTCTTTATAAATACTGTCAACATATTAAACTTCCGTACGTAATTCCTGACCTAATCCCAGTTGTTTAACTAAGTAATTCATGAAAGCAATAACAGGTGGCGTCGTAGATCGTATCGCAATTCACGTCATCTTTAGTTTTGCATATGACGTTCTGGAAACTGGTAGAAGGATGGACTGTCATGCGTAGAGTTTCGTTTTAGACTGCCGGTAAGATATAAATAGAATAGCAGGCAAGTTCTTATCAGTTCATTCACGCTTTCTATCCGTCGTTGTTTGTTTGGCCATTCTAATGTTTTGAGTAAAGTTTTATCAGCTGTCTGGTCAGTATGGAAAACATTTAAAGATGATATAGTTTAGTTGAGTTCCTGCTTTTAAGTTCGTCTTCCTTATTAAAGGACTTTTAGTGTGAGTCATCTTGATTGTTATAAAGAACTTTGGATGATGTCTCCTGAGGTGAATTGACGAGCCATGTTTTTGATTTTAAATGCTCTGAAGCCCTGAAGGCGATTTAAAGAGTTTATTGGGAGGAGTAACATCGGAGTTTATGTAAACCTCTTTCCCTGCTTGAACTGGTAATCGTTATATTCTCAAGTAGAGACTTGCTGTTAAGTAATTTCCATAGAGGCTGAAGTATGCCGATGATAAGGGCAGATGTATTTTTCTTGTGTCAGACCATTTTCAAAGTAAAGCACTTCCATTAATGAAGTAGTAGGGTCTTCTTTGGAATGGATTAAATTTCTGCATCAATGTCCTGGATTGTTGGCAGTTAAAATATATGAAAAGCAATCATGTCGTGAGTCTAATTTTTTTTTCTAATATTCTCCTCTATAAAAATATATTAATCAGGGTTGGCATGATTTAAATCAACTGATTTAAATCAAGATTTAAATCTAGATTTAAATCAACTGATTTTTTAAAAAAAATCACTTGATTTAAATCAATTTTTTTTCGCAATATCACATGAATTCACATATTAAAGGACAATTTAGAAAATGTATTAGATAAAGATAGAATTACAAACTTTAAAGCAAGATATGAACAAGCTATTAATGGCTGTCATTTTGCTGAGGTTTTATTAAATCCCTCTGTTTTAAATCAAAATGAAATTTTCCTTAGTGTAGAGGAAAATAACGAAGGTTTGGCATTCATTAAAGAAAATTGTCCAAATCTTCTCACTACTGTAGAACATTTTCAAGCAAAAAATGGTCCATTCCAAAAATTACCATTGCTTGAGAAAAAAGTTCCTGATATTATGATTGGTAAAAGTCCTTTTATGTAATGGGAGGTAAAGAGAGAACCAGCGATACTGAAATTGAATATATTTATCAATTAACAACAGACGTGGCTTCATCTGCTGGAGTAGAAGGACAATTTTCTTCTTTTGGACTAGTTCATTCAAAACTTCATAATATATTAGAAATAGGCAAAGCTTCTAAATTAGTGTTTTTGTTCAAACAATTAAATCCCTGATTTATATCTATTTGCTTAAAAAATAGTGAATTAATTGCGATTTTTATCCCTCAATAAATAGCTTGCATTAAATGAATACAGTAGACTTCCTCAAATCCGCACTCCTAAAATCCGCACATACTTTATGGATGTAAAGATAGAAAAATTCAGTTCAGATGTAGGAACAAAATTTGACTTTTTTAGCTTTATATCAATTCCATATATTTTTTAATTTGTAATTTTTGTTAATGTTATTGAATTCATGTTTTTTTTTTTTTTTTTTTTTTTCATGAAGAAAGAATAATTTATTTCTGAAAAATATCAAGGTATTGCTGATATCATTGGTAATCACAATTTTACCAAATATATTTATGTATTTATCAAGCTCTTTTAGTGATTAAGTCTGGCTAAACCTTAAATAAAGCCTCATTATTTTATGATCCTGATGTGAATTAGTAATGTACTTTTATGAGGCAAGTTTCATTGAATAATTTAGGAAAAACACATTTCATCTTTATAATGAATATTTAATTGTACATTTTTTATTATTAACTTGGTCTTTAATAACTTTTAGTATTAACTAACTAACTTTAGTATTAACTTTTAGTATTAACTTTTAGTATTTTAATCATTTAAAAAATTATCTAAATTTTTATTATTTTAGTTTATTACTTATTTTAATAGTTTAGTATATTGAAAGCATTCTTTATATACTTTTGATTTCATTATTAATTACATTCAAATTACTTTTTAAAAAATATAAACAAAGCAATCACCAGAAATCTGCAAAATTCTAAAATCCCCACAACCTCTGGTCCCAAGCTGTGGGATTTGAGAGAATCTATTGTATTTAATTTGTTTTTTAAATTTTATCATTTTTTATTCATTTATAACATATTTAAATTTATTTCGTATTTTAGTGTGCACAATTACAAAATAATAGAATGGCTTTAGATTAAAGCCTGGATGTTTAATTTTTAGTACCAATCAATAACTAGTATATAAGTATTTTTTTAACTATATAATTATTTCTTATGTTATTTTTATAAACTATAAATATTTATTCTTTTTTAGTTATTTATAATAAAAAAACTGATCCATGTATTGTAAAAACATAAAAACACAATAATTAAAAATAGATTCTAAAAAAATCAAATAAATCCGATTTAAATCAAAAAAATCTGATTTAAATCAAATAAATCCGATTTTTTTTATTTTTTTTTTTAAAAATCATGATTTTTTTCCAACCCTGATATTAATCCTATGAGTAAATGTTATGTGATTTAAAGATTTTTAATGGATTTAATTGTTGTTTTATTATTATATAGATTAAATATGTTTTCTGTTGAATATATATTGAAATTTAAATAAATAGATATTTATTTTTAAATATGTTATCTTTATTTGTTTTAAAGTATTTGCATTTAATTTAAACATTAATTTAAATTAACAATATCTGTATTTAACATAGTTAACATAATTTAATTTTTGGGGGGTTTGATAAAAACAGCAATAACGTTTTTCCACTGTACTTTAGCACTCTGCTATATAATTTAAACCCCAATACATTACGTCTTCGTAATGTAAACTAACAATTTTGCTAACAATTTTATAAATTTATAACTAATGGATCTTCTCCTTGTCACAGATGTGCTATGCCAAATTGGCGGGAGAAAAAATACGTGCAAATGTGGTGCGTATATGACATCTGTGCCCTGTCCAGCATGGCAATAGCTGTTGCTGATTATTTTAAATCCTGCAGATTAATTCACCAGCTTAAAAAGAAAGTCTCGGCTAAAAAAAAACCTGCAATTTACTGTCCCTACATTCATGGTATTTGCTTCATAATTTTATTATATTACTTACCCATCATACGTAGTATAGGGTAAGTCTTGCAATCGTTTTGGAAATCGAAAAATTTTTTATAACGGATTTACACGTTTTAGATAGTGGGGTTTCCAAAAAACATATTTTTAGAAAAAAAAATTTGCCATCTGTCTGTCTGTAAACGCTCTATCTCCCGAACAAATTGAGATAGAGTCTTGAAATTTTGTATGTAGTTAGTATTTAAGAATGGGACGAAGCCTATTTGATATCAGCAACCTCGATTATCCGGATCTATTTTTTTCGGACTCTCGAAAAGTTCATTCTGATGAAAGGTATATAAAAATTTTTGAATGTGTTTGTTCTAAGGAATGGACGTAAAAGGCAATAAAATAACACACATTTTGCATATAGAACGAAGTTGATCGGATTATTAGTTGCCAAGACATTTGTAATCCTGTTTTCCACATTCTTCGATTTTTCATGACCCTGTATTTCATTCAAATTTCAATTCAGAAGTATATTTTAATTGAAAATGAGATGCTTAATCTAACACAGTAAACTGTTAGTTTATATTATAATTTAGGGGTGCACAACCTTTTGAAGATAAGGGCCACTTACAAATATGTCTGGGTGGTCGAGGGCCACATCAATAACATGGAGAGAATTCGTTTTCAAGGAGGTGATCAATGGCCTATAATCTGATGAAAAATATGGTTTCAGAGGGTTGTAAAAAGGGGTTGGGTTCCCTTTTAAGTTTGCTTACCCAGTCAAAATATCCAATTCAGTTGATGAAGGATGTATCAGCAGTTTGTGTTTGTGTATATAATTATAGTAAGGATTATTTTTATTATGTAATAATAATATTCCTAGACTTTATTCAGGACAGTAAAATTTATTTTGTTAAAAGTGCTAGAAAACAATCATTACATAAGAGGCTGGTACTTAAAAAAAATGTGAGCTTAATGAATGAAGGAGAGGGAAGCAGTCGATCAACAATATTTTTAAGTACCTGATCAACGAAATTGATTTTTCTGTGCCCGATCAACAAAATTTGTGCTTTTTACAAAACCAATCGACAAAATTCACAATCTTTCTATGTCTTAGCAACAAAATTTGCAATTCTTACGAAACCGATTAACAAAATTTACGATTTTTCTGCACTTGATCAACATAATTCACAATTTTCATGAAACTGATCAACAAATTCGCGATTTTTACAAAATTGATCGACAAAAGTTGCAATTTTCATGAAGTTGAAATGTGCGATTTTTATGAAATTGATTGACGAAATGAAAGATTTTTATGAAGATGATTGGCAAAATTCAGGATATTTACAAAGCCGACAGACGAAATTCGCAACTTTTACAATACTGCTCGACGAAATTTGCGATTTTTACAAAACAGATCGACAAAAGTTGTGATTTTCATGAAGCTGATCCCCGAAATGCACGATTTTTACGAAGCTGATCGGCAGAATTCGCGATGTTTACAAAGCCGATCGACAAAATTCGCTATTTTTACGAAGTTGGTTGAGAAAATTCACAATTTTTTTCGAGCCTGACCAAAAAAATTGCTAATTTTTATGGGGCAAATCGACGAAATTCGCGAATTTTCTTCGCATGATTGACAAAATTCATGATTTTTACATAGTCTAAAAAAAAATTCAGGCCAGTCGATGACATTTGCGAATTTTATGAAGCCAATCAACAATATGCGCGACTTTTACAAAGCTCCGATTTTTAAGAAGCTGATCGATGAAATTCCCGATTTTTTTCACATGATCACTGCAAATTGCAATGTTTCTTTGCATGATCGACAAAATTTGCGATTTTTACGAGGCCAATTGACAAAACATGTGGCTTTTACAAAGCTGATCAACGAAATGCACAACTTTAACAAAGCTGATCGACACGATCTTTCCGCATCGGATCAGGAAAATTTGCAAATTTTACTAAACCGATAGAAGAAATTTGCAATTTTTACAAAGCAGACCGATGAAATTCTAACTTTTCTTTGTATGATTGATAAAATTCATGATTCTTCCGTGGCAAATCGACGAAACTTGTATTTTTTGAGCAACTTTGACAAACTCTTCAATTTTTTACGCGGCAAGATGAAATTTGCAATGATGCGTAGAAGAAAAATCACGAAATTCGTCTTTTTCCCCCGTGCCTTATAAAAAAAAATTGCGATTTCTTTCGCTCCTGATCAGTGAAATTTGCTATTTTTTCTGAGCTTTATGGGCAAAATTCGCTATTTTCCCATGCCTGATCAATGAAATTCATGGTTTTTCCGTGGCCGATCTACTAAATTTGCGATTCTTAAGTGAGAATCTTAATTTTTCCCTTCGGTAAATTGACGAAATTTATGATTTTTTGTGACTTAAGCAGAAAAATTGCAATTTTTTACAGTTGTAAATTAACGAAGTTTGCGGGCCACAGGTTGTGCATCCCTAATCTAAGGAGTTCTAAGCACTGCTTAGAAATTTGTTTCATTTAGAAATAATTTCTAAGAAAAATTAATTCTCTTAGAAATTACTTATTTCAATTCTATTAATTTAAAGCAATTTTTTTTAAAACTAATCTTTTTTTTTAAAGATTCTATTATTATTTTAAATTATTTATTAGAATATTCCATAATCCGCACAACCTTTGGCCCCAGATCTAGACATTTAAATGTAATCAAAAAATTAAAACTGAAACATACCTGACTTTCAAACTATCTTTATGTTATGTATTTCCCAGTCATAATCTGGCCCCATTTTTTTTACATAACTTTATCAAGCTTAATGCTACTACGAATAGGTGGCGAGTAGCACGATTCTTCTTTACCATTTTCTTTTGCAATCGACGAGCATGGAATTAAGTATATCTGGCCTTTTTCATCTGTAAATTCTACAACAGCATAATCATATTTTGAGCTAAAAAATTTTTCATATTGTTAAAAAGTAAAAACACATTTTGAAAAAATGTACATTAAAAACAAATATTGACACTTCAATAATTATACAAATATAATTACTTATACTATACATCAATGCTATAACTGTGATAGTTCTAGTATCAATTAATTATTAATTTATATATTAATATATTAATTATTAATTTATTATCAAATCATTTTGGCTGTATATGTCGTTGTAAATTTAAAAAAAGAAAAAAAAAACTGTGGTGGAATTATTTTTATGACAAAGATTAAAAATGACACGCGATTTTTACGTTTCTAAATTTTCGCGATTTTGTGACACGGTTCACTTTTATAAATGATTCAGGGACGATTCTGTTCAGTATTTTCTGAAAATTTAAGGTATTCCATGCTGAAAAAAAAAAGTCATCAATCTGGAAATTTAGAGAAAAAACATACAATGAATTTCAACAAATGGTTGTCCAAACAAAATCAATTTCGTAAATTATTCGAGAAAAAAAAAAAAAAAAAAAAATCTAGAATATTGTCAGAGGTTTCCGGGAAAAACGTGACTTTTGTCAGACAATAAAAACTCAAATTTTGTTAAAAGAAATGAGAATTCCACCAAAGAATAGTGCAAAAAACCTGGAAATTTCATCAGATTCACAGAAAAATGCTAATTTTGGGCAGGGAAGAAATAGCTGAAAAAAAACGAAAATATTGTTAAAAAAAAAAAAAAAAAATTGCAGGAAAAGGTAAATCTTTTAAAACTTGTAAATTTCATCAAACGATCACGAAAAACTCTCATATTTCGCCAAAAAATTTTTAAAAAACTCCCATATATCATCAAAAAATTGCGAAAACCTCACAAATTTCATCAAAAAATTGCGAATTTTTACAAAAATCGTGAAAAATCTGCAAGTTTTGTAAAAAAAAATAGGCAAATTTCATCAAAAAATCAAATAGTTTTGTCAAAAAATTGCAAAAAATAAATTTCATCAAACAGTCACGGAAAAAATACAGTGTCAAAAGTACACACCCCTTCCCCTCTTACACACTCTGCTGTAACTTTTCAGAAAATTTGCTGTGAATTTCAAACAAAAATTTTTATTCAGAATTGCACCTGAAGAACTCTGACAAAAATGTTGTTTCTTTTATGTTTTTGTTAATTTTTAATGAAATGCATGTTTATTCTGTGATGCTTTCACAAACTCTACATCCGTGATCTTTCTAAGAAATTCACACTTTTTCTCGACCTTTTGAGGATGATTACGCTTTTCCCCTGCTATTCCTTGAGAAAATTAGAGTTTTTTTCACAATGCTTCAACAAAATTGGCGTTTCTATCGAGATCTTCTAACAAAATTCAGTGCGTTTCCATTTTCTGAGAAAGACTGACTAAATTGATTGTGAAAATATGCGACTCACAAGGAAGGTCTCCATACGGGCATACTCAGAAAAATCTGAAAAAATTACAGAATGTTCTTCTCATATAGTTATATATGTTTATAAAAAAATTTTGGCGGAACCTCCCTATAACGTCCGTTAAAAAATAATAAAAATTTTGTTTATTTGGCGATTTATCTCTGGTTGGTGAAAAAACGAAATTTTGAAAAATACGCTTTTACGCTTCGAATACTTTTTTAAGAAAAAACTTTCTATGTTCAATTTATTTAAATAAGTTTAGTTTAAGTAATTTTAGTTTTGCATTTTTACTTTACTTCAAGTGTAATTTTGTCATATACGTTTATATGTACTTATATCGAAATGAAATTAATATATTTTATCATTTAAAACACAATTCAAATTGATTAAAATTGTTCCAAATTGAAAAATACACTGTTAAAAATCTGCTGCATTTTGTTGCAGGGTCATTCCACGTGAAATCAACCAATTTAAGGAAAACTTGTTGCATCATAGTCACAGATTTTTTTTTAATTTTTATCATAGACAGACGTAGTACTGAAACCCTCAAATCTGAAATTTAAAAGTAATTTTCACAATATTGGCCGAGATATGGCCATTTGAAAACTGGCCATTTTTACAAAATGGCGGCCATCTTGGAATTGTATCACTGTCTAAATATGGCCATAACTTGACAACTAATGGCTCAAAGTTTATATATCTGGTACCAATTTGAAGCTATTTGTACAAAGAATGAATATTTCACATCAAAACAATAATAAATTTTCATTTTTTTACTTTTTATTATGTGCAAAGTGAAAATTTCACCCCAAAAAAGGGCAGATTGTAATGGCTCATAAAAAAAAATGAATCATCATGAATTTTTCTGAAACTTGGTAAAAACGTTGCTCCATCTGTGTGCTTTAAATAAAAAAAAAAAAATTGGAAAGGTAAAATTTGTTGTTTTAAAATAAATGGTTTTTTACAGATAAGGTGTCATTAACCAAATAATGATATTTTTAGAATCTGTGAGCATTCCTGATTCAAAAAATAATGGTTAAAATAAAATTTTCTAACATCTAAATTAATGTAAAAGTATAATCAAAACCTCATTTGTACTAATTTTGTAGAAATCTGCCTCCAGCCCCCCTCCCCCCCCCACCCCCCCCAAAAAAAAAAAAAAAAATTAGACAATTCAAAAAATTTTACACTGAAAAAGATAAGATAATAATTAAGGAATATAATGTATAATTATAAAATACCTATAAATGCAATGCATACATATGGTGATTTACTTCACATATAGGGGCAAGTGGGGTAGAATGGGACAGTAGGTTTTTCTCTTTATGTATCATTCTAAATATTTCATCAATCACATATTAGATGAAGTAATGGTACCCCAATCTTCAGTTGAAAAAAGTAGCTAATTTACACAAGCTTGCAATTATATAAAGAAAAAGATTATTTCAAGAATCAAAACATGAATTCAAAATTTTAAATTTTGAATTCAAAACATGATGTAAAAATTTCATTATGTTTCTATAAGCTGATGTAATATTGCATCATGTTCTATATATAAGCTGATGCAATTTAAAGAAAAGATTGCTACTGTACCTTCATCTGCTTCTTAATTGGCTATAATCAAAGTATGATGCTATCTTGCATCATGTTCTATATGAGCTGATGCAATTTAAAGAAAAGATTGCTGCTTTACTTCATCTGCTTCTTAATTGGCTATAATTAAAGTATGATGTAATCTTGCATCATAATGTCCAAGAAACTTGAGTAATTCCTTTTAAATACCATATACCACTTCTAAAGTTTTCAATGAAGTGCATTTAGACATACAATAATTATTTTGTACTTATTATACAGTGGAGATGGAGTGTTTTGTATGTAAAGAACTCAATGTTTCTCTGAGTACTGATGTTATTTCTGTTCTTCAATTATCCCCACGGGATTTACATTTATTAAAAAAAAGGTTACATTATATAATCCCAGATGAAAAAAGTTTTTTGCATGCGAATATATGCAAGGTTCACAAGGATAAATTTCTAAAATTTTATAGTTTAAATCAGAGACAGTGTTGTGATCCATTTAATAAACATCCAAATAGTAACAGAGCAAAATCACTGAAAACAATTTCTTTAGATATGTCTATGACAAATCCAGACATCCTCATTCCAGGAAAAAAATTATGTACTTCCTGCTATTCATCAATAAATAAGATGATTTCTATTGTTGACATGAAAAGCATCTCTGTTCCAGAATTTAGTGAACCCACAGTAGTAATGGAACAATTAAACAAAAGCTGTGAAATGTTAGAGTTATCGCCAATAAAAATGAATAGGCGTAGCTCAAAGAGGAAACTTGGTTATTTGCAGACAAAAGTTACAAAAATTTTGAATGAAATGAAATAAAAAGTACTGTAAAAATAAATATTTAGTGTAAATAACTGCAAATTGATATTTCTTTATTGAATTATATAATATAAACACAATACTTTAATTTAGATGCTAGAAAATTTCATTTTAACCAATATTTCTTAAATTAAGAATACTTACAGATTTTAAAATAATCATTCTTTGGGTCAATGACATCTTATATGTAGAAAACCATTTTTAAAACAACAAATTTTACCTCTCTAATTTTACAGTATAATGTTCCATATATAGAGAAACTGTTACATCTATGCATAATCAAATCATTATACAGAAAGCGTAAAAAGTATATGAACTAAATTTACTTTTCATTTTTGAAATAATCTTTTTCTTTATATAATTGCAAGCTTATGTAAATCAGCTACTTTTTTCAACTGAAGATTGGGGTACCATTACTTCACCTAATGTGTGATTGATGAAATATTTAGAATGATACTTAAAGAGAAAAATCTACTGTCCCATTCCACCCCACTCGCCCCTATATGTGAAGTAAATTATCATATATATATGCACTGCATTTATAGGTATTTTATAATTATACATTATATTCCTTAATTATTTTCTTATCTTTTTCAGTGTAAAATTTTTTGAATTGTCTAATTTTTTTTTTTTTTGGGGGGGGGGGAGGGGTGGGGGAGAGGGGGGCTGGGGGCAGATTTCTACAAAATTAGTACAAATGAGGTTTTGATTATACTTTTACATTAATTTAGATGTTAGAAAATTTTATTTTAACCATTATTTTTTGAATCAGGAATGCTTACAGATTCTAAAAATATCATTATTTGGTTAATGACACCTTATGTGTAAAAAACCATTTATTTTAAAACAACAAATTTTACCTTTCCAATTTTTTTTTTATTTAAAGCACACAGATGGAGCAACGTTTTTACCAAGTTTCAGAAAAATTCATGGTGATTCATTTTTTTATGAGCTATTACAATCTGCCCTTTTTTGCGGTGAAATTTTCACTTTGCACATAATAAAAAGTAAAAAAATGAAAATTTATTATTGTTTTGATGTGAAATATTCATTCTTTGCACAAATAGCTTCAAATTGGTACCAGATATATAAAATTTGAGCCATTAGTTGTCAAGTTATGGCCATATTTAGACAGTGAAACAATTCCAAGATGGCCGCCATTTCGTAAAAATGGCCAGTTTTCAAATGGCCATATCTCGGCCAATATTGTGAAAATTACTTTTAAATTTCAGATTTGAGGATTTCACTACTATGTCTATCTATGATAAAATTTAAAAAAAAATCTGTGACTATGATGCAACACCCATTGGTTGAATTCATGTGGAATGACCCTGCAACGCACTCCTTTGCTTGTATAGAAAACGGTTACTTGGCCATGAAATGGAGCTTTCTCATTGGTTGGAATAGCGATATTATATACAAGCGGTGGAGTGCGTTGCAACAAAATGCAGCAGATTTTTGACAGTGTATGACACGGTCAATTCACCGTGCTATGGAGCATTCTCATTGGTCAGAAGAGAGATATTCTATAAAAGTAGTGGAGTGACGTTGCACTAAATGCTGCAGATTTTTAACAGTGAAGTCAATTAAAATCAATTTTCAGATTCGTTAAAATCGTCTGCTTTTGGCGAGGAAATGCACTGCTCGCCAAATCCCGCGTCGCTTTCAGCTTTTCACGCCAATTATTCCAAACTATTTTATTTTTTTACATATCTAATAATGTAATTCCGCCGCTAATTTTCACTGATCCTTTATTACCTACATGAGTAGTTTAATTCGTATTTTTTTCAAAAAAAATCTGAGTATGCCTCTAATGGAGACCTTCCTTGTCAGCTCGGTTCAAAACTTATGAAACATGGGCTATCAGCCCTGAAATTCGGACATAATTTCCAGGCAGATAACTGATGTTTCATAATTTTTGGAATTGAATATGTTAATTTTTAGGAAAATTCTGAACGAAATGACTCCGTTCTTGCAGTTCCGTTCCAGGAGAAAAAATTGTGAAATTTGTCGAACAGTTTTTGGGGGGAAAAAATCACGAATTTCAACGATTTTTTGCCGCAAAAAACTCATGACAAAATATGTGATTCAGTCGCACGAAAATATAAAATTCACAAAAATGTCAGGAGTTGACCGTAGTTTCAAAATGCAAAAAATTTCAGAAAATTCATGATTTTTTTTCTTTGTGTGTGTGTGGGGGGGGGGGGGAGGGGGGCCCTCTTGTCCACAATATTCTTTTGGGTGGGATTTCAAAATTTCGGGCGTGAATCCTGCCCTGAATTTTTTTCCTTGTTCCTTTTTACGACCCAAAAATAATCCAAATCTTGATTTAGCGACCTTTTCACATCCTCCAGAAATTATAACATCTCGAATCAGTGAAGACTATTTTTCTTTCCAACAAATCTTACATGTGTTTTACTGCACATGGATCAAGATGTTATACAATGTTTAAAAAATATAACGGTAAATAAAAAATACAATGGTATTCTAATCAATAAGAAGTAGAGAAAATTCACAAAATGAGTTTTTAGTGGCTATTCGTACAGCAAATGATTTTAGGCAGGTGGTTTCTCAGGATACAGTTTTGCTTTCATTTCGCTGGATATGTAAAGAACCAAGCTTTGGAACTTGAACCTGCTGCCCATGGGCTGAAAAAACAGAGCATGACATTTGAAGATTCCAATCATCTAATATGAAAATATTATGAAAGCATGTTGTTTGGGCGCAAAATTATACATTTGAAGTTTGAAGATTATGTTGACATTCACAAAGAATTTAAAGCTGAGAAAGCAGTTAAAAAAAAAAAAAAGATTTAATCTGCAGCCTTCACAATCCTGATTAGATATTCCAAATAATTTTTTTGTAAGGAAAATGACGATGTTCCATATGTACTTCCAACATTTAAAAAGATGTCACCAAGGTGTATGGAGCATTTACATCAAATTATCTGGAACAAGAGGAAATTCTAACATTTTTAAGAAGTTTCCAGTTTCCAACTGTCGCTTGTAGCAAAAACGCATAACTTGAATATTTAAAAAATGTTTTGAAATTTCATAATTTTTAGCCATTTTTTACATTTAAAAATTTAGACTAAATTCTACAAATTTACTTTTTATTGCATAAGTCAATAGTTTTAACTACATTACAATGCTAGGTATTTTTAAGTCTATTAAGATCAGGGTTGGAAAAAAACCTGTTTTTTTTTTTTTTTTTTGAAAAAACTTTGTTTGAAGCAGGTATTTTTTTTTGGTTTAAACCGGGTTTTTTTTTCTCTTAAGTAGGGGTGTACAACCTTTTCAAGTGAAGGGCCACTTAGAAATATGTCTGAGTGGTCGAGGGCCACATCATCATCTGTGGGCTATAATTGGATAAAAAAAATATGATTTTAGAGGGGAATGGTGGGGGGGGGGGGGGAGGTACCCCTTTAAGTTTGCTTACCCAGTCAAACAATTTAATTCACATGGTAAGGATATATCAGCAGATTTTAGTTTATATATAAGAGATGTTTCAAGTTTTATTTTCAAGATGTAAAAATATTCTTTGACTTTTTTCAAGAGAGTAAATTTTGCTTTATTACAAGTGCTAAAAAATAAGCATAAATTGCTGGTACCAAAAAAAATGTGAACTTTATGAACGAAAGAGAGAGAAGGAGCCGATCAACAAGAATTTTCGTGCCTGAACAACAAAATTCCCGATTTTCTGTATCTGATTAACGAAATTTGTAATTCTTCCAATGACTGCATTTGTCTTCTTGCCTGATCCACCAAATTTGCACATTTTACAAAACCAATCGACAAAATTCGACATTTTGCATGATCTACAAAATTCGCAATTTTCCTTCACAGGATCAACAAAATAGGCAATTTTTCTTCGCATATTTTTCGAGCCTGATCGACAAAATTCGCAATTTTTACGAATGCAATCGAAAAAATTCAAGATCTTTCCGCTCCTGATCAACAAAATTCAAAATTTTTACGAAGCTGATCGATAAAAATCACGATTTTTCCTTGCATGATCAACGAAATTCGTTTTTTTTTTTACAAAGTTGATCAACGATATCCGCAATTTTTCAAAGCTGATTTACGAAATTCGCGATTTTTCCTAGCACGATCAATAATATTCACAATTTTTTCGAGCCTAATCAACAAAATTCATAAATGTCCCGTGCTTGGCCAACGAAATTCACAATTTTTACGCATACGATCGATGAAATTCGAAAATCGTGATTTTTACAAAGCCATTCGACGAAATCAGTGATTTTTCTCGCTTGATCGACAAATTTCGCGATTATCCACAATCGATCGAGGAAATTAGCGATTTTCCTCTCCCAGTAAAGGAAATTTGAGATTTTATTAGAACCTAAATGACTTAATTAGCAATTTTTACACGAGTGATCAACAAAATTCGCAATATTCCCGCCTCCGATCAATGAAATTTGTGATTTTTCGGAATCCGATCTATAACATGCGTGATTTTTCGGTGTCCGATCGATGAAATGCGCACTTTTTCCACCTTTAATTCAAGAAATACGCATTTTCGCGCCAGATCAGCAAAATTCGCGATTTTTGTACTAACTGACGAAATCTGCATTTTTTTACACGGGAAGATGAAACTCTCAATTTTTTTTCTCAGGATAAATTGATAAAATTCACGATTATTTTGCAGCCTATTAACTATTCATTTTTTCCTCACGTCATCGATAAATTTGCGATTTCCCCGTGCTTTATCAACGAAATTTGCAATTTTTTCGTCCGTACCTGATCAACGATGATAAACTGAGAAAACATGTTATTTTTTTTGCAACTGATGAATTTAATTTGCAATTTTTTCGAGCATCATCTAGAAAATTGGCGATTTTTTCTTGCTTGATCAACGAAATGTGCGATTTTTTGCGTAAGACCGACAAAATTCACGATTTTTCTATGCCTGATCGACAAAACTGGCGATTTTTCTGTGCCTGATTGGAGAAATTTGCTACTTTTTGCCTAACTTCATGGACAAAATTCGCGATTTTTCAATATCTGATGAATGAAACTTGCGATTATTACAAGCCTCATCGACATAATTCCCTTTTTTTCCTCACTTAAATTTGCGATTTTCTTAAGTGACGAAAATTTATATTTTCCTGCAGATTGACAAAACTTACGATTTTTTCCTATCACATATGCACAAAAATTGCAATTTTTTCCAGTTGTAAATTGACAGAGCTCGCGGGCCATACGTTAACCCATCGAGGGCCACTTTTGGCCCGCGGGCCACAGGCTGTGCATCCCTATTATAATTGGCCGAATCCATGTCGATTCAGGCAGGGGGGTTACCTTCATAGTCTCAGAAGTTCTTTGATTGAACATATGTTAAAATTCAGGAAAAAATAAAATTCCTGTAATTTTTTATTTTTCCCAAAAAAATTTCTGGACCGCGATACAGGGTGCCAAAGATGGCATCCTGAGCGCCTTTTCCCGTTTGCGATTTTCGAAAAAAAGTTTAAAGTGCTCTATCTCTGAAACGATGCAAGATATTTCGTTGCAGTTTATTTTATTTTAAAGATAATATTTTTCTGCTTAAAAAGATATACTCCATTTTGAAATATGTATTTAATTATTTTTAAAGCAGCATTCTAAAAAAAATTTTTTTTAATCAAAAATAATTTTTTTCTCAAAAATGCCAATCTCAAAAATTTTGATTTTTATACTGTTAGTCAATATTATTGAGGACTACCTTCACTGTAAAGGAGAACTTCCACTTTTGAGTTTAACAAGTTTTAGAATCATTTTAAGAATTTAGAGAATTTTACAAGAATTGCATATCAAAAGTTCCAATAAAAGTCTCGATTTTTGTTTATTTGTATCATATGTAGCCTATTACATATCCTAAACAAGTTAGAAATCACGCGTCAAATGTGGTAAATGAGGTGCTTTCATACTATGACTAGTTTTATAAATACAGTAGACTCCCTCAAATCCGCAAACCAGAAATCCGCAACTCTCTAAAATCCGCACATACTTTATGGATGTAAACAATGAAACTTTCAGATTGGATATTTGGACAAAATGTGATTTTTTAAATTTTGTATCAATTCCATATATTTTTTAATTTTTAATTTTCTCAATAATACTCTATTCATGTTTTTTTTTTTTTTTTTTTTTTTTTTTTTCATGAAGGAAGAAAAATTAAAAAAAAAAAAAAAAAAAAAAAAAAAAAATCAAGATATTGCTGATATCATTGGTAATCACAATTTTCTTACCAAATATATTTATGCATTAATCAAGATTTTTTGGTTACTAAGCCTGGCTAAACTTTAAAAAAAAAAAATCCTTATTTTATGATTTTGATGTGAATTAGTAATGTACTTTTATGAGGCAAGTTTTGTTGAATAATTTTGGAAAAATATATTTAATTTTTATAATGAATATTTAATCATACACTATTGATCATTAACTTGATCTTTGCTTTTAATATTTTAATCATTTTGAAAATTATCTAAATTTTTATTATTTTAATTTATTACTTATTTTAACATTTTATTATATTGTAAGTATTCATTATAGTCCTGAATGCACTATTAATTGCACTCAAATTACTGTTTAAAAAACGTAAACAAAGCAATGACCAGAAATCCGCAAAATTCTAAAATCCACACAACCTCTGGTCCCAAGCTGTGCGGATTTGAGGGAGTCTACTGTATTTAGATATTGGTGCAATAAGTACTACATTCTTGTAAAAACTGGCATGAATAAAAATTTATTATGTTTCTATATATTAAATTCAGTAATACAGAAGTAATATGAATCCATCTTAAAAAGAATGTAATCACCAGGGCAACCTAGAATCATTACCTGTCATGGGATATGTTTGAATTAATTATGCGTGATAGGATTTAACAAGATGAATAAAATATTTATGAGTGTCTTTTTTTCAAAGTTTTAATTTGACTTTCATCACATTTGACAACCTTTTTCATAACATTTGTTGCTTTTTTTTTTTTTTTTTTTTTTTTTTTTTGAAGGCAACATTTTTTGTTTGAAATGGTATATTCAATTTTGTAAAAATGTATTCATATTTTCTGATGCAGCCTTTGGATTTTTTTTAATTAAAAGAAATCAAAAATGCCAATCCTAAATTTATTTATTTATTTATTTGCTGTTGATTAATACCATTGAGTACTTACTGCCTTCCTTATTTCGGAAAACTTCCACTTTTCATTTTAACAAGTTATCGAAACACATGTAAAATTTTGCCACATATTTTACCAGTTCCTGTATGACAATCATATACTGGTCTCAGGAAATCAAAATCTTAGTCTTATTTGACATAGGATTTTATTTCTTAATCAGTATAAGAAATTGACAGTTTTAAAAGTAGCTTACAAAAGAAAAAAAAAAAGGAAAGTTTACAAAATATATATATAAGTTTCAAAACATATTACTTCCAGTGTACTCTGCTTAGAACTGAAATTAGAAATTCATAGACTTTATAATTTGTTGAACAGTATCTGTACCTTCCTTTGATATTTAGTGATTCCTTCCTGTTTAACTAATAGGGTCTGGGGCTTCCATAATCCAGAAAACATTGTGAATAGGAAGTGAACACTGGTGGTGATGTTGCTGTCTTGCAGGTGGAAATCTATACCTAACAGCCAATCCAAGTGGGAGCTTCATAAAGTTAACGACAATTTCATAAACAACTGATATCATTTACCTTTGCAATCCACCATTCACAGTAATATACACAGGCAACAAAAATTCCTTTTTATAAATTGTGAATCTGAATATTTTGCAATTGTTTCAGAGATCTTGGTTGGACAAATGAAATTTTTTCTTGCTTGCTGTTCAAAGTTTGTGCAATATAGGTACTATGATAGTAATAGATGAATATACCCATCACTATGGTATTAATGGATGATTGTTCATTCTATTAAATTCTATCATACGTAATTAAATATCCCATGATAGGTAATGATTCTAGGTTGCCCTGGTGATTACGTTCTTTTTAAGATGGATTCATATTACTTCCGTATTACTGAATTTAATATATAGAAACATAATAAATTTTGTATTCATGCCAGTTTTCACAAGAGTGTAATACTTATTGTACCAAGATTTAAATATTTATAAAACTAGTCATAGTATGAATGCACCTCATTTACCATGTTTGACATGTGATTTCTAACTTGTTTGGGATATGTAATAGGCTACATATGATACAAATAAACAAAAATTGAGAGACTTTTATTGGAACTTTTGACATGCAGTTCCTGTAAAATTCTCTAAATTCTTGAAATGATTCTAAAACTTTTTAAACTCAAAAGTGGAAGTTCTCCTTTACAATGAAGGTAGTACTCAATAGTATTGACTAACAGTAAAAAAAAATCAAAATTTTTAAGATTGGCATTTTTGAGAAAAAAATTATTTTTGATAAAAAAAATTTTTCTTTAGAAGACTGCTGTAAAAATAATTAAATACATATTTCAAAATAGAGTATATCTTTTTAAGCAGAAAAATATTATCTTTAAAATAAAATAAACTGCAATGAGATATCTTGCATAGTTTCAGAGATAGAGCACTTTAAACTTTTTTTCGAAAATCGCAAACGGGAAAAGGTGCTCGGGATGCCATCTTTGACACCCTGTATCTCGGTCCAGAAATTTTTTTGGGAAAAACCAAAAATTACGGGAATTTTATTTTTTCCTGAATTTTAACATATGTTCAATCAAAGAACTTCTGAGACTATGAAGGTAAGATTTTTTCTTTGGCTGCCTGAATTGACATGGACTATGCCAATTATTTTTGGAGTTATAAGGATGTTTCTTTTACGCAGATCGGTATTACTTAAGTAGTTTGGCGTTTTATATAATTTGTCGAAATTGGTACATCAGCAATTCATTAATAGAGCATTACTATGCATATTAACAATATTTAAATTTTGTTTTGGAATTGCAATGTATTGTATAAATAGTTTTCACATGTTTTATTTTCATATGCCTATCCATGATGGGTAAGTATTATGGTGGCCCCCAACGACTAGTTTTCCTTATAAAGGCAATTTTATCTTATTTTAAAGGATATTGTTTTAGTAGGCTTAGTTTAGCACCGTCGCTGTTTAAAGCTAACTGGGCCAGTAACTGGCAAGCATATTTCTCTTATATAACATTATTGGTAATAACATCTAGTCTGTCATGTCTAGATAGCTCAATTAGGTTCGTTGATACATATCCAGTATTTATTTTCAAAATATTTTATATTTTCATATATTTGTAGCATTGACTCTAAGCTGTTTTAACAGGGTGCTGTGCCCAGTAGCTCTTTTTATTTATTTTATGCATTTGGCGGCTGTTTTAAACCATTCCAATGCACCACAATGGCCGTTTTTAATAATGTTCCTATGTGCCCTGTGGCAATTCAGTTGTCCTAGGAAAATATTGTGAATTCTATAGGACTCTAAACAAATAAGTTCAAAATATTTTTAGTGAAAAAGGTACAAGTGTGCCTTTTTTTCTTTTTTAAAAGTAGTGTTCCCTTTTTTTTAAAAATGTATCCACTTTTTAGAAAGAGTATTCCCTTTTTGAAAAATTCTTGCAAAGCAGCCCTTTTATTCTAGAGTAGAATGAAAACTGGAAAATGCAGTTAGTAGCTGATGGAGTCAGTTATATTAGGTGCCATTTTTAAAAGTTAATAGCCACTATAATGTTTCAAACTTTCTTGACATTTAGGTAAACTATAATCATTGTATATATAGTACATATTTTTTTTATAAAAAAAATAAATAAATAAAATAAAGTATTAGGATTTTATTACACGTTAATGTGTTATTAATGTACTACACATGTAAATGAAATCTAAGCTAGTGAGCATATTTCACAAGATTAAACAGCATCTCTTAAAGAAAAATAACTGCTGAGCCATGTAGCAGGTGTCAAAATAGTGAAGATACTGCTATGTCCTTAAGTCTGCCTGCATCCATTGAGAAAAAAATAATCCATTACTTGAAATGCATGTGGAATCCTGATGAATATATTCTGCTGAATAAAACTAATTTTTTAAGGCCCCACACTAGGCACAGAGAAAGACCCGGATGATAATGTAAAGTCTATGGGTGCGTCCTTTTCAAATATCTTGCTCAAATTTTAATATTTTGACATAATTTTTTTGTACAAGATAGCTGAGGATGATCTACAACCGGCCTAGTTTTTACTTTTTAAATTTTAGTTTCAGATTTTTATTAAAAAATTGCATTAAATTTTAAAACTGGTTTAAACCAGTTCTGAAATTGAAACTATCATAATGTAAAAAATATATGAGCAAAATCGAAAAAGTAAAAACTAGGCCAGTTGTAGATCGTCCTCAGCTATCCTATGCAAAAAAAATCAGGTAAAAATATTAAAATTTGAGTGAGATATTTGAAAAGAACGCCCCTATAGACTTTACATTATCATCCGGGTCTTTTTCTGTGCCTAGTATGGAGCCTTAAGTAAATAATCCAATGGACCTTATGCACGTGACGTCACACGCCAGAGCTGGCGGTATGCTAACCTGTTATTCTAGTCACTGCACCGCCAGAATGCCGAAATGCGCAGGCGCAAACATTGCTAGACGATTTCAGCCTTTCTGGATACATTTTAACAGAAAATTTACAAATTTAAAGAATTTTCTAGCAAGCAGAACAACAATTTGGAATTTATATTACAATATATTAAGTATATGCTGCTTCAACAAAGAATTTTTTTCCAGTATTTCTAACAAACAAGCATTAATAATTTGCACGCCATAGACTGTTATGCTAAACACCGCCAGTAAATACCGCCAGCAGACAAATTTTAGCCTCGAACTCAGCTTGTGTGCATAAGGTCCATTGAAGAAGATGCACATAGTGAAATGCCAAAATACTGAAAATATAACTAAGTCTTGAAATCTGCTTGTATCTGGTAAGGAAAAAAAATCATTTGTTTGCTAATTAGATTTAATCAAACTAGATATGCATATTTCCTAGATATGCATAATGATACTATGCTATTTCCTATGAACTGAATAAACTAGATATGCATATTTCCTATGAAAAAAGCCATATTTTGTTTGGTGATCAGTAGCAGATTTTTGAATCGCCACTTGGCTAGTGGCGACCGTTAATTTTCACCTATGTTCTAGAGTCAACATTATATTTGATAAATTTATTTCTGGAATATCAGGATGTTTTATATTTTTGAATGTTGGATACTTTTTTAGTCATTGTCTTATTTCTCTTATTTTTTTTCTTCTGTAGAAATGAAGTCTGGAGATATCCTGCAGAATCCTTGAATCCTGATGGCAGTATAAATAAATATGGAGGATTAAAACAGCTTTACTATAGAAAAATAAAGCTTGGATTTGCTTTAGCTGTTTTGACAGTCATAGGCGAGAAAACATACCACCATTTCTACCCTCCTGAAGACCATCATCACTGATTTTTTTTTTTTTTTTTTTTTTTTTTTTTTTTTTTATGTAAAAAAAAAAGTATCGCATGAAGCATAAATTTTAAAATTAAGTGTAACTTAGTAATTTTTGAAATGTAGAAAATACTTTTTTCTTTGTTAAATTTCCTTCTTCCTATAATAAATATTTGAAAACAACTTTTATCTTGTAATATTTATGTACAACTCATTCCTTGTCACAATAACATGTTATGATATTTATATGTTAATTGAGCATCAGAGATCATCAAAAAAATTTTTAATCTCTCTGACCATTTTTTCCCTTGCCAATCTTATAATATTAATCAATAACAGGTAACAAATAATTTAACATTGCAATGACAAATATAACACAATGTGATAATTAACACAAACATATCAATACAAACAACAAAATCTCACATACTTAGCTTTATTAATGACTAGGCTTAGTCAATAAAAGAGATAACATAAACTAGAAACATTTTATCTCAAAATAAAAGCATCTTAACTAATTTTATATTAACAACAATGAAATCTTGCATTATTTAAGGTTCTAAAACATCTTAATATCATTTAGAATTTTAAAAATTGGATCGTTAGTTTCTCTTTTCACATGAATTCAGTCAAGAATTGCAATTCAAATGATGGCAATTGAAACAAGATTATCTCTGGCACCTGGCTAAAGTAAAACAATCTACATTGATTCTTGTTAATGTTTTATGAGAAATAGGTCACTATTGACGAAACTGAGAAATAAAATAATGAAATAAATAAACAATTTTGTAAAAATAGCCATTTTTGGAAAAAAAGTCACATGCATATTAAAAAAATAATTGTGTACTAAATAAAATATTTAAAACAATTAAAAGTTTCCCCACAGGGTTTCATGAGGGCACTCTGTCCCTCCTGCCCTTTAGCTTTAAAAATTGCACCCCTCTTGCCCATCATCCAAAAGCTAGCGCCCCTGTTGTAGCTCATTAAAAAAAATAATGCCCTTCTTGCTCCACATTGGAAAAAACACAGCACTTCGGCGATGATGCGGACGTTCTATAGCGTGTAAACTATGCAAAATATCAACGGTGAAACGCAAAAAATAGCTCTTACGTGCCCCACAAGACATATAATTTTTGCAAAAAAATTTTAAAAAATAACCCAGTAAATTTCATTAAAAAAATAATGGCTAATTTCGATACAAAATCTCCAAAAAACAGCAGATTTCCTGAAAAGATAGTGAAAAAAACAACAAATTTCTTCCAAATATTGCAATAAAACGGAAAATTTTGTCAAACATTTCACAAAAAATGGCAAATTTCGCCAAAAGATCACGAAAAAAAGCAAATTTTATCACAAAATTGCAATAAAACGGCAGATTTCGTCAAAAGATTTGAAAAAAAACCCCACCAAAATTCGTCCAAAAATCGCAAAATGGAAAATTCTGTCAAAAGATTCTCAAAAAATCACAAAATTCATCAAAATATCCCTAAAAACTGGCAGATTTCGTTTAAAGATTGCGAAAAAATTTAAATTTCGTGAAACGGGCACTAAAAAAGTTCATGCCTAGTGGATTTTTCAGTTATAAAAACTGATTTTCTTGCTTCAAAGTTTTATTTTTATTGCTCCAAAACTCAGATTTTCCTGTTTCACAATCAGGGACGTGCAAATAGAAAATTGCACCTGGGGCATAATTAGAATTTGACGCCTCCTCCCTCCCTCCCAACTTTTTCTTGTGACAGCCAAAAAATGACGTTTGTAGTTATTACATCACATGGTTGTAACTTAATTTGCACAAATGCTATTCTCATTAATTTGAAAACTTCAGCTGCAGTGTATAAAAATACATCTCTCGAAATGATTTTTTCACAGTTACATTGTTGCTAAAATCAAACATTAAACCTCTAATGGGATGCACTTTCTTCCCATCTACAGTTGTCTATTTATTCATTCATGTTTTAATGTTAAGTTTCTTGTTATTTTGAATTGCTTCATTTATAGATTAATTTATTGTTTGCATTCAAAGTTGTTTTTTTTTTTGCAAATTACTACAAATATATAATTACACAGCTCAATAATTAATTCTTATCAGAATTTAATACAATTAGCATATTAAGAGCAAGAATCTGAGAGAGTAATACACCCGTGATTCATGACATCTCAGATTTTCTTCAAAAAATTACCAGTTGTTACTTATCTTGTTAAAAGACCAAATCCAAAATTTTTTGCTCCAAAGTTGAGTTGTTCATTTTTTATGACCCCCCAAAGGTCATCATGTCGTGAAAAAAAATAAGCGTTTTTTAAAGACATGGATATTGCTATGACTCACAGCTCTTTGCGCATACAACTTGCCACGAAATTCTTTTTATAACTGGAATGTAAGAGGGCTGAACTTTATATAGTAGATGAAAAACCCGTGGCAAGTTTTTGCCGCAAGGTCACAGGAGGTCACAAAAAGATTCATTTTTGCTGTTTTTTTCCATTTTTAAGACCCTATAATGGCTTGCGCGTTCCACTTGCCATGAAAAAAGAGGTGGCAATTGAAAGCCATGCATTAGCACTTTTAAAAAATGTATATATAATTGAGGCAAGTTGTATGCGCTTTTAGTTACAGAGTGCCAAAGTCTGAAAAATGTCATTTTTGACCAATATTCAAATTGTCATAATTTCTTGCGGCAACACCATTTTGAAATAATTCTTTTGTCATTGTTTTATTCTATTATTGCCCTTTTCAAAAAAGTAAACTCCATTGAGGCAAGTTACTTTAAAAAAATTAAATGTTCTTTTAAAATATGGCCTTTTTCAATAGTCAGCGCTATTTTATTATTTGAAACGACTTGACTGGATAACAATGTTTTATACATTTGTTTGTCTATATAAATTGATGTTCTAATATATTGTGAGGTATATATGATGTTGATGGCATTTATTTAATTTTAACCCTTTCGAGTCCGATTTTGTTTTTCAATTTTAGAAAAAATTATTTTTACTTTAATAATATTGACACTAGCTATCGTAATAGATTAATTAGAGTTTAACGAATATTTCATTGTCTGAAACATAACGAATGTTGTTGTTTTCTGCACTAGTAAATTCATATTCATGCAACAATAGGCTAAGGAAGAGTTTTGGGAGAGGGTTTAAAAATATTATATTGCAACAAGTTGGTGACATTACAACTTTCTAATACTTTTAGCACTTTATTACACAATTCTTTCAGGAAAGTAACATTTATTTTAAATAAAGAGGTTAATGCACTAGTAAATTCATATTCATGCAACAATAGGCTAAGGAAGAGTTTTGGGAGAGGGTTTAAAAATATTATATTGCAACAAGTTGGTGACATTACAACTTTCTAATACTTTTAGCACTTTATTACACAATTCTTTCAGGAAAGTAACATTTATTTTAAATAAAGAGGTTAATACATTTAAAATAAAATAATCGCAAACAATACTAAAAAAATTAAGCAAATATTTATTATTATTACTAAATGCCTTAACATTAATGAAGTCATATAATAAGTGCACAGATACATACTAACATTGCTACATGTAATTAGTAACAAAAGTATTTCCTAAAAATAATAATGCTCAAAATACAAGTATTATTAATAGTATACCAGCCCTGAAAGCGTTAAAACGAAAATATTTGACATTTACAAATTACAACTTGCAATTAAAATGCAATTATAAATACAATCAGCCAACACTGTTAATATTTTTACATTGATTTATCAGTGTGAGAAAAGAAAATCAAAAATATAACTTTCTTGTATCATATCTGAAGATACCTTTTAACAGTTATAGTAATCTATTCATGTATTTCAGTTAATATACTTTGATAGCTATTAATGTTAAAGAAAATTTATTTTTCCCATAAGTGAAAAATAAATTCCCATAAGGGTTAAAAGACATCTTGAGATATCTTAAAAGAAATGGTTATATCTTCGATTTTCTTTTCTCGTAATGATAAAACTCTGTAAAAATTCTTACAGTGTTGGGCGATTGTATTTATATTTGCATTTTAATTACAAGCTGTAATTTGTAAATGTCAAATATTTTCGTTTTAATCCTTTCTGAGCTTGTGTACCATTAATTATACATGTCTTTGAGTATTATTATTTTTAAGAAATACTTTTGTTACTAATTACATGTAGCAATGTTAGTATGTGTCTGTGCATTTACTATATGACTTTATTAATGTTAAGGCATTTAGTAATAATAATAAATATTTGCTTAATTTTCTTTGTATTGTTGGCGATTATTTTATTTTAAATGTATTTCCCGCTTAATTTAAAATAAAAGTTACTTTCCTGAAAGAATTATGTGTAATAAAGCGCTAAAAAGTATTAGAAAGTTGTAATGTCACTAACTTGTTGCAATATAATATTTTTAAACCCTTTCCAAAAACTCTTCCTTAGCCTATTGTTGCATGAATATGAATTTAATAGGGCAGAAAAAACAACATTTGTTATGTTTCAGACAATGAAATATTTGTTAAACTCTAATTAATCTATTAGGATAGCTAGTATCAATATTATTAAAGCAAAAGTAATTTTTTCTAAAATTGAAAAAAAAAATCTGACTCGAAAGGGTTAAAATTAAATAAATGCATTAGCATAATTTATCTCACAATATATTAGAACATCAATTTATATAGACAAACAAATATATAAAATATTGTTATCCAGTCAAGTCGTTTCAAATAATAAAATAGCTCTGACTATTGAAAAAGGCCATATTTAAAAAAAAACATTAAATTTTTTTAAAGCAACTTGCCTCAATGGAGTTTACTTTTTTGAAAAGGGCAATAATAGAATAAAACAATGGCAAAAGAATTATTTCAAAATGTTGTTGCCGCAAGAAATTATGACAGTTTGAATATTGGTCAAAAATGACATTTTTCAGACTTTGGCACTCTGTAACTAAAAGCGCATACAACTTGCCTCAATTATATATACATTTTTTAAAAGTGCTAATGCATGGCTTTCAAATGCCACCTCTTTTTTCATCGCAAGTGGAACGTGCAAGTTGTTATGGGGTCTTAAAAATGAAAAAAACCAGCAAAAATGAATCTTTTTGTGACCTTCTGTGACCTTGCGGCAAAAACTTGCCACGGGTTTTACATCTATTATATAAAGTTCAACCCTCTTACATTCCAGATATAAAAAGAATTTCATTGCAAGTTGTATGCGCAAAGAGCTGTGAGCCATAGCAATATCCATGTCTTAAAAAAACGCTTATTTTTTTTCACGACATGATGACCTTTGGGGGGCCATAAAAAATGAACAACTCAACTTTGAAGCAAAAAATTCTGGATTTGGTCTTTTAACAAGATAAGTAACAACTGGTAATTTTTTGGAGAAAATCTGAGTTGTCATGAATCACCCCATAATGCTAGGTGTGACACTTTCTCAGATTCTTGCTCTTAACAGTGTGTGAAGAATTAAGTAAAAAAAAAATCTATTGATAAATGCATGTAAATGATAACTTTACACTCATCTTAAAAAAAAAAAATTAAGGATAAGTGACCTGATGCTTTTGATTTTGCACATTTTGTCAAATACTTACTGAATGAAATTCTTGACAAATTGTTCTTGGACTTTTAGGATGTAAAGAACATGCTTGTCTTCATATTTCTCTGTGAAAATTTAGTCTGGAGAACAATTAAATAATAAAATTATATCTGTGATCACCTATATAGGTTGGTTCAAAAGGTCATTACCAAACTGCATGTGTCGGTGTGTCACATTATGAGGAGCAAGAATTACATAAGAATTGGGGATCAGAAACATGATCATGACAGTCCAATAGCATCTTTACCATGACTTAAACGAGATTAAAAAAAGGGTGTAAAAAGACCTTTATTTTACAAAAACTTGAAGTACAAAATGCAATATAAAATGTTACACCTCATAACAAATGCTCAAAATGTGCCTCATTAACCGTAATTCTTGCCTCATATTGGCGTTGCATGCAATCGCAAACTCGTGCTGAGAATCTTCTGGACATGTTCTGTTGCTTCAGTGATCTCTGCCATGAGGATAGCTGATGGTATATGCATGTCTTGCATACTAGAGATTTAGGATACAGTATGCTCTCGAAGTCGAAGGGACGCTAAAAAAAATTCAAGATAGCGAGTTTTCGAGATAACAAGGTCATAGCTGAAACATTAAAAATATGTAAAAACACATCATATTATGAAAATTAAAGACATAACAGATAGAAATAAGTTAAAATACTTAATGATAGTCAAAAAATGTCTAATCACAGGATGCTAATTTTAATTTTTAAAGTAGTAGAAAAAAATTACTTTAAATTGAAAATAATTAGTAAATACATAAATGAACTTACATCACTAGAATTTCTTAAAATAGTCCAGTATTGTGACCTGGCGACATCTCTTTTGAAATTGTTCTTCAACCAATTTTTCTATTCGAAAAATAGCAGCAAAATCATCGTTTTCCATGTTTTCTGAACATTCCATAAAGCGTCGTAGTGCATGGACAGAATCTTTAGCTTGGGACGCAGTAATACTCTGTGCTAGTTCTAGAACAGCCACTTCTTCCTCATCATCGGACAGCGGAGAAGAAGTCGATTGCGAAATTATTTCATCGTTGGTCCATATCCCACAGACTTCAACTTCAGCGTCCATTTCAGTGAAATCTTCGAAAGTTATATTTTCGGAAAGTTTCAGTGACTTTGAAATTTTCCCCCATTCTTCGCACTTCATTTCATTTTCGAGTTCAGTGATAATTTCTTGTTCCTCCTCCGAATCATTTTCATTTTCTGTCTGTTTCACAAAACCAGCTTTTCTAAAACAGTTTATGATAGTTTTCTGAGTGCTGTTCCTCCAAGCTCTGTCAGCCATCCTCATGCAATCCAGAATGTTCACGGGCATAATTTCCTCTTTTCTATCAATGGAATCTACCGTAATTTAGGAAATAAACGCTGCAGTGTTTACGATTTTAAAAGTTGAAATTTTCATATATGCAGTGTTTACGAAAATTTTGAGCAAATTATTCAGTGTTTCAAAAGAAAAAAAAAACACTTTTTTTCTTTCTTTTTCCCTGTGTTCACGATGTCACTGATCATAAATCAACAAATGCAATACATCATGAGTGAGTCACCCTTTTTCAAGAAATTCGATGACTGGAGTAAGCAGAAGGGACAATAGATGGGTGCTTTTATTGCACTTCATTGTAGAAACAAAGTATTGTAAAGCCAGTTTTTCTGAATTTAACAATTGAAATCTCTCTTTTGTTGGTACATTTTAGTTTAGTTTAAAAAAAACTATAGTATTTTCCATCGGATATTTTTGATCCCCTGTTAGTGCAAGATTTTCCAGTTCTCATTGTTATGATTACTTGCATATTTTTAATTTTTTTTTTATTATTTATCCAACAATAAGTGCAAGATTTCAATTTCCGTTGTGATAAGAAATCCACCCGGAATGATTTTTCTTTTACCGAACAACCGTTCCTTTCCTACAAAACTCATTAAGGTAAAAAACACCGCGTTGCCACAACAAATGAGTCAACACCAAACTTCAAGAAGTGGTCAAATGTGTTTGGGCCTTAAGATCATTTGCTCTTTATTGATACGTTAGTTACGCAGAAAGGAATTGTGCTTGGATTTTTTTTCTTTTTTATTATTGTTAAAGAAAAAATATTTACGGTGGCGGGCTTACAAACACATTGATATTAGAGATGTGTCATATGTTGAGGAAAGATTCCAAAGGAATGATTACTCTCGGTAAAAAAATTTCGTTCCTTTTTGGAACGATTTCGTTAAAGGAATGAATCCGCGAATCATAATTTTCGGAACGATTCCGCACAGGATCGAATCCTCGGACTCGTTCCGAATTGAAACGACTGCAAAAAGAACAGATTCATTCCTTTTTTTTTTAAATGGTTCTTAGACGTAGTTTTTTTCCTTGAAATCCTTTTTTTTTTTTAAATCTGCCCTTTTCTACCGGATTCATTCCGTTTTTTTCTCGGATTTGATCTTTTTTTTCTTGGACTCGTTCCTTTTTGCTCGGATTTGTTCCTTTTTTTCTTGGAATTGTTCTTTTTTTTGGATTTGTTCCGTTTTTTTCGAATTAGATCCTTTTTTTGAATTCAATCCATTTTTTTTAGGATTCGTTTCTTTTTTTTTTTGCATTTCGAAAAATTAAATTTGTTTAAAGTGGGAGCGGTGTTTTCGAGATTTTACAGTTTGTATTGTAAACAACATATCAAAAAAATTCTGGATCCGGAAGTTCTGGTAAATTGGTTTTGTAATATAAATATTTTATTCCTACATATTTTTCGGCAATTAATTATTTTAATAATTTATTAATCTAATAATTCAGTTTTTTTCCCTATTTATGCCAGTAGCGTAGCTAAGGGGGGCGTCCGTCCCGGGCGCAGAGGCCTAGGGGCGCCAAATTGAGAGAAATTGTTCTATATCTATATTGGGGTGGGGGCGCAAAATTTCTTGCTGGCCCCGGACGCCAAAAAACATAGCTATGCTACTGATTTATGCGATATTTTGGGTATGTTATCACCTCCTTAATAAGGGCAAATAATTCCTTTTGACTGTGGCGTTTACGACAGGTGCGGCAATTATGCTGATTTTTTTCAAAACACTGTCAATAATAGAGGGTGTGGCGTTTCTTCCCTAAATTACAGTACTATTTTCTTCACTACCTCCTTTCTGTATCCAACTTTGAAACTTCTGATTATCCCTTGATCGAGGAGTTGCAGTTTTGAAGTGGTATTTGGTGGAAGGAAACGTACTTTCACCACTTTCAATTCTGGTATACTGCCGTGAGCTTTGCAGTTGTCGATGAAAAGTAACATTTTCTTCTTTCTGCACATGCTCTTATTTATTTGTTTCAGCCAAACAACAAAATATTCGCTTGTCATCCAAGCTTTATTATTTGCTTTATAATGCAGAGGAAAGGACTTCATTCCTTTAAAGCACCTTGGGCTTCTGGCTTTCCCAATCATCAATGGGGTTAACTTTTCTGTCCCACTGATATTGGCAGCTAACAGCAATGTCACTCGTTCTTTGCTCTGCTTTCCTCCGTGACACTTTTCTCCTTTGAAAACTGCAGTTTTGTCCGGTAATGCTTTAAAGAAAAGTCCCGTCTCATCAGCATTGTAAATGTTATCGAGGGAATATTCTTTCAAAAGATCAGAAAGTTCTTTTATCCATTCTGAACAAAATTCAGTCACTGATTAACTCTCGCCACACAGTTTTCAAAAAACAATGTTGTGGCATTTTTTAAAGTTCTCTAGCCATCCATTGCTGCATTTAAATTCTTTGTGTCCTAATTTTTCTGCAAACTGTTCGGCCTTTTCTTTCAACTCTGTTGGCTTTAAAAGTTATATGTTAATAGTTTTAGATGCTTTACTTTCGCAACTTTTATCAATTTCGTAGTTTTTCCAGTTTCACTTGCATTTAAACAGTTTGTACTTTCCAGCTCAAGAAATTAAAGAAATATAACAGCACAATCTGACGTCATTGCAAGAATTTCAATTGAGAATATAAAGGTATTTTAAACTGTTTGACGTCATTATGTAATCGATGTTCGGCCAATCATAAAATTTTTTTTCAGAGATTCTTCGCAGTCCCGTTTTTCCCCACTAGCGGAAATTATGCAAATGTAATATAAGATTTTCTTTCCTTTTTAAGACGTTGGCCGAGGATCGAAGGTTGGTGATGTGTTTTTCTAAGAGCTGGTTTATTCATTTAGTAGTGCCGGTATGCTTACCGTGCGTATAGATGCTGTTAGCACAGTTAAGAATAGTTAGTTTTTCATCATGTTTAATTATTTTAGCATCAATGTTAGTTTAAATGTTTTTTTGTGTTGTGTGGAGATTGTTATGTTAAAGTACTGTTAATAAAATATGTCTCCAAGAACTTTTGTTATCTCTCAGACTTCCATTTCACAACTCTGCTAATTTACGTTTAAGTTTATGAAAGAAAGGGGGGTCATCAATTTGGTTACGGGCCCAGCGCCTGTTAACTTAAACCCCTAGTAAGCAGAGAAACTGAGCTGTGTTTGCTGGACTGAATTGTTTCGTCATGGATATAGCTACGTCTATTGCAATTTTAACTCCAGATAACTGGTCAACATGGAAAGTTGACATAAAAGTATTACTTATGCAATATGGATGTTGGGACTTTATTGAAAGTGATGGTAAAGAATTTGATGAGAGTAAGCTAACTTATAAAGAGAAACTTGATCGACAATTACGAAAAGATCGTTCCTACACTCTGATTTATCTTAATATCAGCAGTGACCTGAGACCTTTGATTTCTGCAACTACTGACGGAGCCCAGGCTTGGAAGGTGTTAAAAGATCATTATGAGCCAGTCACAAGAGCCCGAGTGATAAAACTTCTAGATGAATTCTTCGATACCAAGTATAAACCCGACGAAGATATCGGACTTTTCTTGTGCAAAGTTAAAGCAGCGGCTTCACGTTTAAAAGACGCTGGTCACCAGTTGGACAATCTTTATCTTGGTTTCCAAATGATTCGTTATTTACCAATGGAATTTCAAGGTACCGTGCAGCAGATTTACAGATGGAAAGACGCGGAGTTCACGCCCGATAAAATTGAGTCCGAGCTGATCCTGGAGGCTAACAGATTACAGTTAATTAAACAAGACCTGGACAAGACTCAGACTGCATTTTTAAGTGAGGATTTCCAGGACGTTGCCTGTTCCAGTCGATTCCAGAAGGAGAAAGTGCCAAGCAGTTTTTGTAAAAGTAAAGGTAAATCAAATTTTAAAAATTTGTACAGTAAAAGTTTTAAATTTAAGAAATCTAGTGCTAGTAATATAAATTCTAAGCAAATAGGACCTTGTTTCCGTTGCAAAAAATATGGTCACTTAATTTCAAAATGTAAGGAGAAAATACCTCATCATGGGTCTAAAATAGAAAATAGTAATGTAGAAGTAAAATTGGGGAATACATTTAAAGAATTTGAATGTAGTTTGTTGGAATTCTTTTCCAAACATGAGGAGGCTAATAATGTTTTGTCTGATAATTATAAGGATATATGGGTTATAGATACAGCAGCTACTGCTCATTTCTGTAACAATAAAAATCTATTTCTAAATTTAAAGCCGGTTACAGACATTCATATGACACTTGCTGTTGGGGAGAAGGAAAGTAGTGTTGAAGGGATTGGCACAATAAATTTTTTTGTAAAATTAAATGGACAATATAATGAGGTTCTTTTGAGAAATGTACTGTTTAATCCTAATCTAAGACGAAATTTGTTATCTGCTTCTAAATTAGAGAAAGAAGGAGCGCATTTTGTAGGAACTAAGGGTAAACTTTGGGTTTATAATAACGATTGGCAAGAAATATTTTTTGCAGTTCGGCGTGATAATTTGTATTTTCTAAAACCTACCAAATATGTAACTCGGTTAGAATCTGTTAACATAGTTAATTCTGCAAATGTTGTTAATATTGATAAAGTGCAGATAAGTGAACTTTGGCATGAACGTTTTTGTCACATTAATCAGCAATATTTGGTAGATACTAGTAAAAATGGTAGTGTTAGAGGCTTACCCGTTTTGGCAGAGGTACAAGAACACTGTATCCCTTGTAAATTAGCAAAATCTAAAAGAATTTCGTTTAAACAGATGGGGGCCGTAAGATCAAAACAAGCATTAGAGTTATTACACATGGACTTGTGTGGTCCATTACCTGTACTGTCTCAAGGGGGAAATCGATATTTTTTAAGTATTATAGATGACTACTCTCGTAAAGCAACGGTTTTTCCAATAAGAAATAAATCTGATACGTTTCAAACTTTTATAAGGTATCAAAATCGAGCCGAACGTTTTTTAAAGAAAAAAATTATCGCCGTAAGGACGAATGGAGGACTTGAATTTTGCAACCAGGAATTCGATACGTTCTTTGAGAAACAAGGTATAAAACACGAGAAAACCAACGCGTACAGTCCGGAAATGAACGGAATTTCGGAGAGGTACAATTTAACAGCAATGGATGGTGTTAAAACACTATTAAATTCTAGTGGAGTACCGCAAAAATTTTGGGGGGAAGCCTTGTTGTGCTTCACGTATGTTTGGAACCGGGTGTGTCATAAAGGTAATAAACAGACACCATTTGAATTGTATTCAGGCAGAAAACCATCAGTAACTCACCTAAAAATTTTTGGCTGTTTAGCATATGTCGGTGTGCCAAGGCAAACTAGAAGAAAATTGGACATGAGGGCTAAATTGGGAGTTATGCTGGGTTACGCTCAACAAACTAAGGGTTATCGCATTTGGTTAAAGGACGAAAATAAACTAATAGAAACCATGAATGTTAGATTCGACGAAACGAAAAAGGGTTTTGAAGTAATTTCGGCTGCAAAAGTGTTAAAAGGTCCAATATGTAACTTTACTGTTCCAGAATTTTCAGATGACGAGGACATTGATCCGGTAATTGACACATTAATAGATAAACTTGAAAAATTGGATTTAACAGCGAGTACATCCACACAAATTGAAAAATTAACACCGTGTGCTGATATACAGTGGATTCGTAAGGCTGTTCCACGATCAGATAAAAGCAGAACTGACATCTATTATGGTATAAGTGGCACAAATACTCGCTTAAGATCGCACAATGATGTACAGACTTATTGTGATAAAAACAAAATTGAATTTGACAAAAAAATGTTTGATTTCAGTGGAAAGAATACTTTATCGGGGAAAGTTTCGGAACTCATGGATAAAGATGAGGCAAATTTAATCGAGGTTCAAATTCCTAAAAATTATAGGGAAGCAATTAAATCACCGGAAGCGTACGAATGGATAAATGCAATGGAACAAGAAATGAAAATAATGAACGATCGTAAAGTTTGGACTTTAGTCGACCCTCCTAAAAATGTAAAAATATTGGGTAATCGATGGGTATACACGTTAAAATATAATGAACGAAATCAAATTGTAAGATACAAAGCCCGTCTTGTCGCTCAAGGTCATAATCAAGTTAAAGGGGAAACGTATGATGAGGTGTTTAATCCCGTGGTAAATTTTTCTGTAATTAGACTCTTTTTTACCATATTTGTATGTTTGCTGAAATGGACTGATATTCAGTTAGATATAAATAATGCTTATTTGTATGCTAATTTAAATGAAATAATTTATATGAAGCAACCAGAAGGTTACGAAATTAATGAAAGCAAAGTTTGTTTATTACGAAAAGCTATTTACGGTTTGCATCAAAGCGGCCGTCAATGGTTTTTCGAACTGGATGAATTTTTGCAGAAAATGAACTTTGTTAAACTATCTTGGTGTAATTGTGTGTATTCATTTAAAAATAATATCATACTAATGTTTTATGTTGATGATATCATTGTGTTTGGTAAAACTAAAAATGACATAGATGAAATTCTAGAGTTATTGAAACAGCAGTTTAACTTTAAATTAATTGGTAAAACTAGAAAACTCCTAGGAATAGAATTTGAAGAAAAAGAGGGAAGATTATTTATCCATCAACAAACTTACATAGATAGGATTTGCACATTTTTTTCAAAATATAAATTTTCAATAAGTTCACTTCCTATTTCAAAGGGTCATGTTTTTTCTAAATTAGACTGTCCTCAAACTAGTGATGAAGTAGACGAAATGTCACGTTTACCGTATAGAAATTTAATTGGATGTCTTTCTTTTATAGCAAATAGAACGAGACCCGACATCATGTATGCGTTAAACATATTTTCGCAGTTTCAAGCGAATCCTGGTATTAAACATTGGTGTGGTTTACTAAAACTTTTAGGGTATCTGCAGTATACTAAATGTTATAAGCTAGAACTTTCAAAGATAAAATGTTTAAGACTTAAGTGTTTTTCCGATTCTGATTTCGCCGCTAATAGAGACGACAGAATTTCAATTGGGGGGTATATCACTTTTGTAGATGAAACGCCAATTTCATGGCGGACATTTAAACACAAATCCATCAGCTTATCCACAATGGAAGCTGAATATATTACACTTACGGAAGCAGCGAAAGAATTAACGTGGTTAAAAAATATACTAGAAAACGAAAGCCTAAATTTAAGTTTAAATGAATGCTTACTCTATTGCGATAATCAAGCGGCAATCAGTTTTTCCCATTCTCCTTTGAAAACGCTAGAACGAAACATATAGATATTAAATATCACTTTTTACGAAACTTGGTTTACGATAGCATATTTAAATTGCAATATATTAGAAGTAACATTAACCCTGCAGATATTTACACGAAACCTCTCACAAGAGATAAACTTTTGAAATTTTGTAAAATGATTTTTGAAATTTAATATTGTTTAATTGTATGTAATTGTATTTAAAGTACGTGAATGTAATTGAAGATAAAAAAAAAAAAAAAAAAAAAAAAAAAAACTAAGGTTTACTTTGGGTTAATGCATTATCAGTAAAGCATTCCTGATCTTGAACTAAACCAATAAATATTCTTGAATATGAACTTTTTTTGAAATGAGAACTTGGTTATAATTTTTCATTTAAAGGAAGATTCCTTTAAAATATTTTCTGTGTTTTCAAATAAATATTTTGTGTGAAATATGTGTAAAATTAATGTTTAAAATCTGTTTAAAATGAATGCCCAAAAAAAAAAAAAAAAAAAAAAAGTAATATAATTTGTTTTTAGCATTGTAGTAAAGTCGTACTACATTTGTATCATGACATGCAGTAAAACTGGAAAAAGGGGGCCGATTGTTGGCTTTAAAAGTTATATGTTAATAGTTTTAGATGCTTTACTTTCGCAACTTTTATCAATTTCGTAGTTTTTCCAGTTTCACTTGCATTTAAACAGTTTGTACTTTCCAGCTCAAGAAATTAAAGAAATATAACAGCACAATCTGACGTCATTGCAAGAATTTCAATTGAGAATATAAAGGTATTTTAAACTGTTTGACGTCATTATGTAATCGATGTTCGGCCAATCATAAAATTTTTTTTCAGAGATTCTTCGCAGTCCCGTTTTTCCCCACTAGCGGAAATTATGCAAATGTAATATAAGATTTTCTTTCCTTTTTAAGACGTTGGCCGAGGATCGAAGGTTGGTGATGTGTTTTTCTAAGAGCTGGTTTATTCATTTAGTAGTGCCGGTATGCTTACCGTGCGTATAGATGCTGTTAGCACAGTTAAGAATAGTTAGTTTTTCATCATGTTTAATTATTTTAGCATCAATGTTAGTTTAAATGTTTTTTTGTGTTGTGTGGAGATTGTTATGTTAAAGTACTGTTAATAAAATATGTCTCCAAGAACTTTTGTTATCTCTCAGACTTCCATTTCACAACTCTGCTAATTTACGTTTAAGTTTATGAAAGAAAGGGGGGTCATCAAACTCATTTCCACCAAGAGGGACATTACGGTCTCTACACTGTTTAAACCAAGTTATGAGACATTCCTCTAAATCTGGATATCCAGCCATCCTAATCTTCTTTGCGGCTCCTTTTCCTGCTCGAAAAGTTTCTCAATTTTTTTCCTGTCTTTCAGTATCGATAAAGTAGAAGCTGGAATTTTGAAATCCTTTGCGATTTGCCTTTTTTTTCCACCTTTATCTACAGCCTCTAAAATCTTTACCTTTTTTTTTATTGTTAACACGTTTAACTTTCGTTTAACGCTCACTGCTTTCTTTTCTTTGGAACTTTCCATTTTTGAAGTTAGAACTGGTAATTCACTTTCACAAACACGCTTTACTAATTCACTAATGTTTTTCGTGAATGACTAAGCCGTATACAGTAAATTCTGATGAGGAGAACAACATGCAAAAGCGACAAACCTAAGTGACAAATGATTGGATTGTTGAAGCATCATTGGGAAGACGCATGATTTAGCAGAACCACATGCATCGTCACCCACCCCCTGCTTTTCCCCCCCAAAATGCCACCCATATGACAAGGAATGACCTGTTTTTCTCCCCTTGTTTATCTTTCAAGTGACCAGATGGATCGTAATCGGCCATGATCCCTCAGAGAGATAATGGGGAATGTGAGAGATTCTTGGAAATATACTTCTATTTTCTTGGACACAAATAAACAGTGATTTTCCAGAAAAAATAATCTTTTTACTTCGAAAAATATTCGACATAGCAAGGTTTTCAGTAAAATCCTTTAGAGATAAAAATAAAAATTAACATTAGATGAATATGTAATATCAAGTAAGAAAAATATTTTTTCGACATATCAAGGTTTTCGAGATATCGAGAGTATACTGTATTGCCAAAGACAGCAATCCAGGGAGGTTAGGCAGGGAATATAGTAGGCAAGGTACAGGGCTAATTGTAATATGTTTGCAATTCTCTGCAGCACCGATTAGAAGTATTTACCACAGGTAATGAGGCACATTTTGAGCGCTTGTTATGAATTGTAACATTTTTCATTTCTATTTTGTACTTAAGTTTTTTTTTTTTACACTCTTATCTTTCATTTACATTATGGTCATGATGCAATTGCATTGTCACAATCATGTTTCTGACCCCAAATTTCTATGCAATTCTCATTCCTTATGACCTAATAAATCTACATGTTTCATTTAAACATGACCTTTTGAACCAGAAAGGTCTGAAAAGGATCTGTCACTGTATAAAATGATTGTTTGGGTTCTGCTCAGCATTTGGCTACACATAGCACTCATATTTGTGAAGATGGGTATTTGAAAAATCCAAAGTTTTTTTTTTTTGTTTATAGCTTTCAAAGTTTTCAACAAAATTTAGTGCAACTTTCCAAAAACCTGCAAATAGTATACTGAAATTAAAACAAAACTGAATATCAATAACAATAAAGAGAAAAGTTTGTGAGAGTGTCCTCACTGTTCTGAAGAGACCGCTGCACATGGAGTTAGAAAATTTGGGAGGAAAGTACCTCTACATATAAAGTTTTGCACCTCTTTTTTTTTAATAGATTTTTAAAATTTAATTTTTTAGACGATTTCTAGTGTTCTTGTTTCGAGGCAATTTTTCCTCATCAGTGATAGGAGATGGTTTCATTCTTTCAACCCAATATAGTAAATTTTGTTCTTTTTTCAATAACATTCCTTCAGAATTCATACAGAGAATTTTGAATTTTTTAAGGTAATTGTTCCTATTTATTTATTTATTTTTTATTTTTCATTATTTGTTTTTTTCTTCATTTTGAGGCTATTTTTTGACATTGATAAAGAGAAAATTGTTTCAAAATTTTAGCCTAATTTACTAAATTTTCTCTGTCACGATTTTTGAATTTCAGCAATTTTAAGTGTGATGTTCAATGTGATTTTTAACAATTTTTCGACATTCATGAAATTTTTCCAATTATAATGTTATATCACATTTGAGTAAATTTAGAATTTTTCAATGTGTTTTTGCATTTTTTAGAGTTTTACTGAAAGTTTTTGACATTCGTATATTAAAATTTTTCTTTCAAACTTATAGCATAATATAGTAGATTTCGCTATTTACGATTTTTAATGCAAATTTTAGTGATTTTTCCAAGATTTTTTACATTTTACATCGATTTGTTTGCTCTTCTCATAAAATTTCCAATTACAATGATTTATTAATTGAAAATTCTTATAGAATATGCATTTTTACTCTGAACTATATTTAGAATACCAAGATATGTTTGTAAAATATAGCTAAAATGACAGATGATTGGTAGAAAAGAATTGATAATTTGTGGCAGTGTGATTTCAGTAGTTTTAAGTGCGTTTTAATCTTAATTAAATTTTAGCTGAATATTGACATAGATATATATATATAAGATAGTTTGTAAAATACAGGTACAAAAGTATTCATATATCCTTCTATTTATTGGTATAATTTGCTGTAGATGAAATTTTAAACTATTATGCATTTTTAACACTTTACAGTATAATTGAAAAGTGTTCATGAATTTAGTTTACTTGTTCATCTGTCTGTCTGAACTCAAACTTGCATTAATATAGTTGGGTTTTTCTGGAATTGTTATATTTTATTGAGATTAACTATGCCATGTTCAGTATTTAAATTAAAATATGTATCATTCATACTTTACTTACAGAGACACTCAAAAATATTCCATTACAGTATAGTCTATGATGTAGATGTCGTAATTTAGTCCATATAAAAGCGCACAAAATATTCAGCTGAATTATTTGAAATTTAATACATATATATATATGTTGAGTCATTTCAAATTTTAAGAAAATTAAGTCAAGACTTAAAAAAGTATTAATAAAGATATTCTTCATTCCCTTAAATCTTATTATATGTCATTAATTTAGCGATATCACATGACAGATAATGATTTTAGATGTTGTCATGAAGATTACATCCTATTTAAGACAAAGTTCTATTATTTCTGTATTACTGAATTTAATATAAAGAATCATAATACATTTTTTATTCATGCATTTTTTCATAAGTATGCAATAGATATTGCCTCAAGATTTGAATATTTATAAAACTTTGTTGTAGTACTTTATTTGCCATGTTTCATGTACAATTTTCGACTTGTATTTAATTACATGAGTCACAACTTGACCTGTGCAGGGCTGTAATAACAAACAAGAGTAAAAATTTATGTAAATCAGAATAATGATTTACTTGAAATTTTAAATGAATGAGTATTATTGTATTAATTATGTTAGATTAAGCACTTATAATGAATCATTTCTTTATATTTTGGTTATAATTAAAAAATACAAATAAATATGAATTTAGAATTTTTTTTTTCATTCTTTAATATCATCAATAGTTGACTTGCCTGAATCCATGATAATAGCTATATATCTAAAATAAGTACTGATTAATTTTGTATTTTAAAACAAAAATCTGAGTTTTGAAGAAACGTTCTTCTAATTTTCTTCTCCTTATCTACTACATTGAATAACATTTAAACTTTTTTTTAAGGGTTAATATTTTTTTTTATTGAAGATTTTTTTAAAAAGCAGTATCTATGCTTGTTAAATGTATGCAATTTTTTAAAAATTCGGTGTACAGAATGTTACACACTGAGAGAGTGAGTTTCTGAAAATGTTCCTTGAAAGGGTTAATATCAATATTTTTAAAAATTGATTACAGCTTTCAAAAGACAAACGAATGTAATTATGATTTGGCTTCTAGTAGGCAATGCAAAATGTTAAACAAACACAAAAAAAATTGCAATAATTTACATAAATGTTTCACTAACATTTTTCCGGAAAAAATTGTGTTTCCATTTCAGATTTTGATTTTATATCTCATAAGAAGTGGGAGGTTTATGCTGTTTCTGTTCAATCATTATATGCTAAAAAATAAATGCATGAACTGAAGCAATTTTTTTCTTTTTCTTTTTTTCTTTTTTTTTTTTTTTTTACAAAACACTAAAATTTCAGCTTTGATTTACCCATTTTCAGAAAATTAATCAATCTAACATAATTACCGAAAAATTTTACAATCTAAATCCACAATTTCAACATATCACAGGGATATTCAAATAACTATGCTGTGTGTTACATTTTCACATTATAAACTTTTTTTTTTTTTTTTTTTTTTTTTAAACATATGGAAAAGTTTATGTAGAAATTTTGTGACAATTCAAACAAATTTTCATAAATAATCCCACAATTTTAATTAAAAATATAATAAAAATTGATATAACAAGTAATATATCATTGTGTTCCACTCATGTAATATATATGCAATTTATAATAAAAAGCATTTTACTTGTCTGTATATTAAATCAGAATTTTGTTACTCTGATCACAAGAGTAAAAAGATAGATTTTTTTTTATATAGGCAAGCAAAATACATTTTGTTACAAATTAGATTTATTTTTTGAAAGTAGACCACAATGATATTTAACTGGTTATGTAAATTTTTATCTTAATATATTTTTAATAAAATATTTAGAATTATTCACAAAAATTTGCTTGTATGGACACAAGAGTAGCAGTGAACATTCCCACAAGTTTGTGAACTGAAGCTCGAAATTTCCGAAAATTCTCCAGTCAAAGAATAAAAATTTCTTTATATAGAAAAATATTTTCCAATTAAGTTGTATTCCATGAAGTGCAGAATGTACTTTTTATGTTTAACAAACTTTTTTTTTTTTTTTTTAAATATACATAAGATTTTCCATTTCTGAAATACAAGGTAATGAGGGGGGGGGGGGGGGAATTTAGCTTTCTTGGACACCCAGTTCGCGGTTATTTATTGTCAAACCAGTTTCTTTTTTCTTCTTAATTACATAATGAACACTAGAAAAGTTTAGATTTAATTTTTTACCTATCCCTCGGTATCTTAATCCAGAATTGTTAAGAAATATAATAATCTCACGGGTAGCAACAGACAGTTCACACATTTTTGGTGCCATTAGAAAAAAAATTCCCCAGAATCCCTGCTTCAGTTAATATATTACGTGACTTTGAAGTGTGGGGCTAATGTACTGCAGGACTGATATGCTAAACATCTATATTATAAAGGCCAAACGTATCTGTGCGTAACGCATACGTCATTTTGCGAATGGCAACACTTTCACATGCAATTTCAGTTTTGCATTTTTCGCTACTCCAAATTTTATACTTCTAAACATTACATATCCCCGATTTTCACACCGTCGTATAGAGAAAAAAATGTATTTTTAAATGCAATTTGTTTGAAAGCTCTATCTCAATTTGTTTTTGAGATATTAATTTTTGTATAGTTTTTAGTCCAATTTTTTAATTGTGGCAACATAACCACTCCATTTTCTCTTAAAATTAAACAAAAAAAAAAAAAAAAAAAAAAAAAAAAAAAAGAAAAAAAAAAAAAAAGACATTAAAATGCGTATAATTTGCAAAAAATATCGTCTGTTATAAAATTCCGTGATTTCGGTTTTATTTCGTTTTTATGCATCAGATAAATAACTTAAGTTTTGAGTTAAAGTGATTTGAAAATGGTCAAATTAAAATACCGTTTTTTCAAACATGGTGAATACGGATATGAGAAGTACGTCTTAAAATTTTGAGAAGATGAAAATGATGACGGGTTTTAATTTCGCGTGAAATTCTATGATTGTGTCAATTTAGAATAAATTTTGTTTTTTTCATTCGCATTTATACCAAATATAAGCGACAATTGATAAATAGCCGATCTATATTATATTTTACTAATTAAGTTTGATTTTAAAGTTTAGTTTTAAAAATTTGGACAACTGAGTTTTATAGTATTTTGTTAATCTTAGCTTAAAATAATATTTGTTTGAGAGTTAGACTGATCAATATAAGTTGCATTTTTTTACTGTAAGTAATTTTGTAGATTTATTATAAATCAATGAAGCAGTTTCTTCTTAAACATTTTCTTTCGTCGAATTTCGACGGGTTCCACCTCGTTTGCATAATGTTCACATTTAATGCCTTTTTAAACAGTCAATGCTTAGTGTGCAAATACTTTTTAGGTATGAGAAAATATTAATTTATTTTTTTAAATGTGTAATATTACTGTTTAAGGAAAATGGATAGTTATTTTTATTTTCTTCTTATTTAAATAAATGACTAATTAAGAGAATAGTATCAAATTTGCTTTCTGTGGTTACTACTTATGACGTCTGTGTGCAAATACTTTTTTTGCTCACTGTATATAATATGAATAACTGCTCACATGGCTTTCCAACGAGGAGGAAGGGAGGGATGTCGGCTAAATTTAGAAAAGTGCCCTTACCACAGGGACAAAGTGAGGGGAGAGGCATGGAAGTATATAATATGAAATGGTGGTCAGAAAGCTTTCCAATTATATATCACATGAGGGGTGTAAACCAAATTTTTTAAAATTTCTCCAAAAAGAGTTACAACTACCATGCCTCCCCCTCCAAATATACCCTTCCCCTCTCTTTGATATTTTCAAATATAATAAATATTTATAAAAAATCCCTGTAGAAAAAAAAAATCTGATCTAAAATGATATAACAGTAAAATTTCAAATAAAGTTTGAAAATTGCTCCCTCCCCCCATGAGGGGCTAGACGAAAGGTTCATAATATAAAAGAGTGGTTTGAGGGGTTTCCCATGATCTGTCACATGATGGGTAAAAAAAAAATTGGACATTTTAAAATCGCTGAAACGTGTATATGCATAATTATTTTTTTAGTTGATGTTTTTCAAGAATTTCATGCTTCCACCTTAGACAATTGCATAATATAGCAAGATGTTTCAGAATTTTTGACCTCCCATTTATCCCCCTCCCCCGTAAGAGGAGAGATTTTCAAAAATCCCATTATAGTGCACACTTACATCATAAGAAGTGTTTTCTCCTCAATTTTCATGCTTCTAGGTTCTGTAGTTTGGACTGTACATTGATAATCAATTAGTCAGGACAAACTATTTTATTTATGAATAGAAATAAGAAAATGCAAATAACAAACTTAACATTTATTACTGTTTGTATCATAAAAATTACACTAATCACTAAAACATCTATCTCTATTTGAATAAAAAAAAGAGGTTTTCAATATCACAAAAATTCACTAGACATAACTATTCAAATCTATATAGCTCGACATACAATAAAAAACAAAGAAAAAGCATGAATATAAATGTATCACAGTCAGTACAATGTATGTAAAAGGTATAGCCTACAATTTTGTATACACTAAAAATTTCTCAATGTATAATAGTCATGAAGCACCATCATAAAATACATATTAGAACTGAATTTTGCTACAAAGGATAGTATGATATGTTCAACTTTGAACTAATTTTAAGAAACAAAATACATCTTAAATTAAATATATTCAGTGATCTAAAAAAACTGAAATAAGATAATAATATTTACATTTATTAAGTGAAAAATTAAAAAAAAAGTTAAAAGACAAATGTTAAAAATCTACATTTCAGCAAAAAGACTATTTCCTATTGAAAATATAAATTTTAAAAATAAATATTCTTTGTAATTATTTAAAATTTTTGAATACAGCAGTATCGGAAATTGATCTAGAAAATTACTAATATGAATACTGAAAATATGTATCATTAGTAGAGATGCAAAAGTTTTGAAGATTTTTCAGAAGTTAATACTTTATTTTGAAAAAATGGAAATTTTTGAAAAATTGATTTGTTACAAATGTTTTTCAAAAATAATTTATATATTTTTTATAAATTAAACATTAAAAAAAAAATACATGCACACTGGAGAAAAAAAAAAAAAGTTTTGGTTTATATGAATATATTACAAAAAAGAAATTCAGCTTTTAAGGGTTTAGCCTTTCAATTTGGAAATTTTGGCAGTAGCTTTTCTTCTTTAATTTAATACCATTAAAATAAATAAGAATTTAATATTGCATACTCAAATGTGAAAAATATAAGTTTTTAACCAATTTATTCAAAGATGCAAAAGCTAAAATTGCAAAAAAAAGTTTTTTTTTTTTTTTTTTGCAATTTTAGCTGGGTTATTTTAAGGGTTATCTGGTCTTTTTTTAAGGGTTATCTGGTCTTTTTTTAAGGGTTATCTGGTTTTAAAGATAACCCTTTCTGTTTATCTTTAAAACCATCTTAGGGTGGTTTTAAAGATAAACCGAAATATACTTCATATTTCGGTTTATCTTTAAAACCACCCTAAAGAGTTCATTTTTTGAAATACAAATCAGTATATATGTTACATAATCAAAAACATTTTCAAACTTAAAACATTGATTTTAATTTTTACATTGTTCTTCAAAATCTTGAACAAATTTTGGATAAAGCTTAGTGGTTTTGTTTTCACATTAATACCATTATTTATAATATATCATGTTTCTGTTGACATGATTTTTCAGTTGCATTTGCTTTTTATCAAAACAGCAATTAAAACAAAACAAAAATAATCTTATAAATTTCAATCAATATCACTGCAAATTGAAAGTAAATTTAAGCTGTACTGTACATTCCATCTGCAAAGTATTTTTACAGTATGTAAATGATGCTACTATAAACATTTATGTTATTTTAAAATTTTATACTTTTTCTTTCTTTACAATTGTAATTTTCATTTCCTGTGTATATATATATATATATATATATTAAAAAAATTTACACTTGAATTTTCTTTTTTAACAAGAGAATTTGCATTAAATTAACTTATCAGAGATTTGCTTAGATTTTTTTCCTTGTGATCCAGTTTTTGTGAAATTATGAACTTTTATATGTACAGTTTAACTTCCGGCATCATCGGGACCGAGACCAAGCCGAATTTTGATAAACAAAAGAATGTCAAAAGTATATCCAATATTCTTAATAGCACTTTCAGTTAAAATTTAATTCATGGACAAGTGGTATCTAATCGATAAAAATAAACTAAATATTAGAAATAAACTAGTTAAAACTTTCTTTGTTACAAAAAAAATAATAATAACAGTGAATTTTTTCTTTCCGTAAGTTCTTTTTCTCTTTAATCTTTTAGAATGTCCCTTTTTGTGTAAAATTGTAGTATGTTTATTTTCTGTTTTTTAATGGTATTAACTGATGACGATCTGATTACTCAGCGCATAACATTTTCAGAAAGCCTTTCTAATTTTCTTATTGAATCCATTTTATCTGCGACAGAAAAATTTAAATTCTTTATTTTACAAGAATTTTCCATGATTTTGAAAAAGTTTGAACTAGCACAAATAATTAAATAAAAAATCCAAGACTTCAGAGGAGAAAAATACAAATGTGCAACATGCTATTTTTCTTCCTTCCATAAGTTAGAAGTGTAAAAAATACATTAATTTTATAAATTAGAAGATATTATTATAGTTAAGCTCTTATTTAGAAATCTTTATAAAGTCCTTTATACATACACTGGTGTCCAAAACTTAAGCATAATTCATAAAATGCCAAAAATGTGGAGTAAATGTTTGTAAAATTATTAAAAATTACTTGTGGAGATTAATTGGTTGAAGAAGAAACATTGGGTTTAAGCAAAACTTTTGAATCAACTACGTCATGCGCGAAATATTTGCGCATGTCAGAACACTTATAAACTGGTTCACATGGTATAGGCGGTTCAGATGAATTTCGTACAACTGATGTTTCAAGGAACATTGTTATGATCAAACAGGATTAATGATTGCATAAAGATGCCAACTGGACATGTTTGCAAAAGGAAAAATCATTGGAATGTTGGAATCTGGATGATTACAAACCAAAGCATCTCGAATTCTGAAGTGGATCAGTCTGTGATCTCAATACTGTGGCAGAAGTTTCAAAGTACGAGAGATGTTACCCAATGACCAGTACAAGGTCAACCAAGAGTCATAATCCTTTGCCAAGACCAATATCTGGCAATAAGTGTGCGACGTCAGAGGGGCAGTACTGCCAGAGAACTGGATTTGGCACTCACAGTCCCCACAGGAACATGAATTTCGAGACAAATTGTTTACAGGAGACTCAATCATGCTGGCCTGTATGCCAGAAGACCAGCAGTTTTCATTCCCCTCACGTCTGTATATAAACGCGTTCATTTAAATTGGAGTTTGAAACATCAACATTGGAGTAAGGGAGAGTGGGCCAATGTTATGTTCAGTGACAATTTCCGATTTAGTCTGAGTTGTGATTCTCGTCAGATAATGATATGGAAAGAACGTGGAACACGTTTTGAACCAAGAAACATAATGGAAAGACATCTTTTTCCATCACGGGGATTAATGGTTACGGACAGGCATTATGTTGGACGGCCGCAGAGACTTCCATATCTTTGACACAGAGTCTGTGACTGGTAAAAGATACAGATACGAAGTTCTTGAGCCTTATGTTCACTTATTTTGAGGTGCTGTCGATCCTGATTTCATATTCATGGATGATAATGCACCTTGTCACCATGCATTACTGGTTAACGATGTCATTGAAACTGAAAAAATCCAGCACATATCTTGGCCTGCGATATCCCTGGATTTAAATCTTATCGAGCATGTATAGGATATACTCAAGAGACAACTTACAACCCTTTTGCACCCACCAAGCTCCATTCCAGAACTGAAAGGAGCTCTCAAAGAAGCTTGGAACTGTTTGAGCCCACATCTCATTCATAATCTCATAGTAGGTGTAGGAAATCGCTGTGCAGCGTGCCTGACGTCAGGTGACCACACGCCTTAATTAAACTGCAGCATCACTATTTTATTTAATGTTTTCTTTCATTTTTCCTTTAAAGTGTGAATCCTTACTATGCTCAGTTTTCTTTCAAACTGCTACTTTGGATAATAAAAGTAAATATTATCGTTCTTTTGAATTGTTTCCTTACTTTATAACCGTCTTACACTCGCATATCATGTTTCACCACATTCCAATTTACATTTCTTTCATTACTTACTTAATTACCAATTATGCTTAACTTTTGGACATCAGTGTACATATAACTAGACTAGCTGTTCTGCAAGACGTTGCCTGGGACCATAGATTTTTTAAACAAATTGTGAATATTTAAAATCTTCATTCATGCTAAAATAGAAAAAAAAAAAAAAAAAAAAAAAAAAAAAAAATTCAGCTGGAGAATATTTAAAATTTTATTTGAGGTATGTATTTCTGTTATGAAAACCATATTTTATAAAGATAAAGAAATATAGTCGTTGATCATAACTGTTTTGAACCACAAAAATAATGCAGTAATTGAATTACTTTAAAATTCCTTTCTTCAATGAGACCTACTCCATGCAAAAGCTTCCAAGCATGCACACGATGTGCGCTGCACATCTGAACAAACCCAAAGAAAACATAAAAGGAGTAAATACCTAATTTACTATTTTTTTAGATGGTCCATGGATGGATTTTGAAGATTGATCGTAAATCAATCAAGAAAAACAAAATCATCAAAACAGGAAAAATTAACAAATGCGTGTGCAATTTGTTGCTAGCAGTCAGCTGTATAATGCAGTTATTAAATCCCATATTTACTGAATGTCTCATTGGCTAGATGATTTGTTGCCGTGAGTTGGTGGCAAGCTGCAAATAGCCTCTAACCTGGCTGCTTCGTTGCCTTGAATTGCTGGAAAGCTTCAAATATCTTCCTACCCAGTAAGTTTTATTTTAAATGTAAATTGAAATTTAACCCTTTAAGCGTCCTGCAAAATTTTCCATTCATGTTTAATAATTCATAAAATAGAATTTAGCAAAGGTATTTCTATGAGAAATTTTATTTGATAACCTTACATATTTATTTATCTTTTTCACTTCAAAAAGTTAGCTTTAATATTGATTTTGTGTTAAATAAGCCTTTGTTTCCAAAAGTTACGTGACAGAAAAACCCGGTTAGGTCGCTTAAAGGGTTAAAAATCTGGCTGCGTAGTGCACTTTCCAGTGCTAGTGACAAAAATTTGTTCATGAAAAAAATTTCAGAGACCTGGGTTTTATAATTTCGGCACTATCGATGGTCAGGCAGGCAAGCAGCCATCTTTTATTTTATATGTATAGATAATTGGATTATTAGTAATTTCAGTTAATTTGGAACAGTAATTTGTTACTTTAAAATCCTTACATTTATAAAGTATATAGTTTGGAAAAAATTCTATATTTTAAGGTTTTTTTTTTTTTTTTTTTTTTTTTAAGTTTTTAAACAGATTTCTATCTACAGATCATATTTTTCATATGAGACACTGAACATTAAAAAAAAAGTATCAAAATGTAGCTATTATAAAATTCTAGATAGATTATTTTAGAAACAAAATTTTTAATTTACCAAGTGGAAAATATCTTTTTCCACTGTTAATAATTGCAAAAGAAACTAAAATGTTAGATCACACTTAACAAAAGAGTACAAAAAGTTAAAATAATACAATAAACATTATAAATGTTACATAATGTTTTTATACTTTTAACAAAAGGTGTGCATTATACTTGTGTTAATATAGTATTTGATGTATTATAATAGAAAAATTCTGTATGTACACTATATGGCCACTAATGACTGGACACTTTCAATTTTAGACATTTTGTCGAAATATTTAAAAATATATTTATCAAATTCTTCTGGAACTTCAGGATTATAAAGATTATGTTTGACTTACAATTTATTAATGTCCATTTGATAACGAGGACAGTTAAAGAGCCAACAAAGAATCAAATAATAATAATATTTAGTATTATCGTGTACATTAAATATGCACGTAATGATTTATTTACAGATATGTGGATACTGTACAACATATCGACTGATTTTTGTAAGAACAGTGCATATATTCATGGAGATATAGCAATTTTTCCAAAAAGTTAAACATATTCTTCATGTTTTTAATTTATATCAAACAGGGTTTTCAACCAAATTTAACATCAGTTTCAGAAAAAAATAGCAAAATGTACTAGAAACAATATATTGCAATTGGAATATAAATATATTAAATATTCTATTAAATATGAGTAGTTGTATAAATTTTTTTTTTTATCTGTGCATACATGAACAATAACAACAATCTTTTTACATAATAAAAGAGTCAAATCTATAAAACAACTAAAAAAAAAAAAAAAAAAAAAAAAATCAAATATCGTGAAAATTTATCAGCAATAGGAGTGAGCTAATTTTTAATTCTCTCTAAAAGCAGTTGAATGATAAGAGATTTTCCGCAAATTGTCAATTTTTAGTAACTGAGTTTTACGTAAAAGTTAGAAATTAATGAATATCAATGAGAAGATTTGGAACAAATGCTTTGATTTTAATACTTCTTTTTGTCATGGAATAGATTTATTCTGCTAGTTATCCAAGAAGAACTAAAGCATCAATAAAAAAAATTAAAATTGACAATTTGTGGAAAATTCCTTATCATTCAGCTACTTTTAAAGAGAACTAAAAATCAGCTCACTCTTATCACCAATAACTTTCTGAATATTCATGAGAGTTGACTGTTTTTTCTATCAGTTGCTTCATAGATTTGACTGTTAAATTATGTAAAAGGATCATTGTTATCATTTGCGTATGCACAAATAAAAATTATTTTATAAACGACTCATATTTCATAAAATATTTAATATATTTATATTCCAATTATACTGTATTATATCTACTACATTTTGCCAATTTTTCTGAAACTGTAATTAAATTTGGATGAAAAACCTGCATTTTTAGCTAAAAACATGCCAAATTAAAAAAGATTATATTTTTATGAATACCTGCTATTTTGACAAAAATCAGTGGACATGTTGTACAGTAGCCACACATTTTTATCCTGCAGAGATAGATCATTTTAATGTACAGGGTGATCCCATATATTATTATTTTTCTTTGATTTTTTGTCAGCCTCCTAATTGTTCTTATCAATTGGACATTAATAAATAGGAGGTTAAACAATCTTTATAATCCTAAAGTTTCCAGGAGAATCTGACAAATATATTTTTAAATAATCGACAAAATGTCTGAAATTGAATGTGTCCGGTCATTAAAAGCCATATAGTGTACATTATACTAATTTTTAATTATAAGAAAATGAATAATGATAGAATAAAATTCATGTTTAGCACTTTTTGAAATACAGAGCACATAATTAAGAAAGATGCACTAATAAGAGGCGCTTTTTTTTTTTTTTGCCATATTTTTTCATATAAATATTTAAATAAACATTAGTAAAGTATAATATTTTATTAAATTTATAAGGGTTATATATTGTAAGGATTATAATAAAATGTTCAATTTTAACTGAATTAACTTAATTTTAACTGAAAATTAGTGCAATTATACTTCTAAAATTGTTTCATCCATGAAAATCTCAACTGTGCTTTTACAATATAGTGTTAATGTTAAAAAAAAAAAACGTCAATATGCAAACTTGTCTCTATTTCAGAAACAAAAATGCACAATCTTCTTTATCAGTTCATTCAAATATACTGTTGCATATAATAGATTTATTCTGGTAGTTATCCAAGAAGAACTAAAGCATCAATAAAAAAAAAATTAAAATTGACAATTTGTGAAAAATTCCTTATCATTCAGCTACTTTTAAAGAGAACTAAAAATCAGCTCACTCTTATCACCAACAACTTTCTGAATATTCATGAGAGTTGACTGTTTTTTTTTATCAGTTGCTTCATAGATTTGACTGTTAAATTATGTAAAAGGATCATTGTTATCATTTGCGTATGCACAAATAAAAATTATTTTATAAACTACTCATATTTCATAAAATCAGAAATATACTGTTGCATATAACTCGTCTATTTATGACAACTATTTGAAGTAATTTGCATTGGAAAAAAAAAAAAAAACTATAAATACTATGGCATAAAAAAAGTTCAAATAAAAGAGAAAATATATATGAAAATTGGACACATTAACAGTTATTGAAACAAACATACAATTTTAATTAGTAGGAAAAAACTACATTATAATATCATACTCATACCAGCCATTAAATGCTGAACAAGTAACAGTTACATAAAGAGTATTTTTAAATTTAACTATAGTAGAAAGATTTATAAAAACTAATTTTTCCATCAAAGCATGTGGATATTTATTGGTTTTAGAATTTGACACATTATACATTTACAGAAAATAAATGGTCTTTGCATGATCATTTTTATAAAGATATGATAAACTGTGTTCTCAAATATTACTATGAAATATTTTATCAATGCATTAAATTCCCAGTTATAATTAATATGAATGTCAAACTAAATTACAAATGATTATAATTTTTAATTCCAATAACTTTTATATAACTGATTCTTCTCCATAAAATATTACAAATAAGTTTTTTTTTTTTTTTTTTTTTTTTTTTTTTTTTTTTTTTTTTAATGAAAATGACAATTTAAAAGTATAAAATTTTCTTTATAAGAAATCCCAGGTTTAAATTTTTCATTACTTTCATCATAATCAAGTAATTTGTTTTTATCATGATGGATACTATGATAATTATGAAGAACTGTCACTGCACTGCTACTAATTTCATATAAAAATATAAGATTAAAATTACCATTATTATAGATGGACAATAGATGGCAAATAAAAATGTAATAAACTCTGTCAAACAGAAATAATCTGAAAATAAATGTTTCGTAGATTACATTAAAAGTTGGCACTTGACCCAGGTCAATTTCCTTTCATTATATTTAGGCTGGGCTTGAAAATTCTCCAAATACTATGTTAGGCAGACATTTTTCCTTTATTACTTTCTGGACAAGGAAAGTGTAAGCATTAAGTATATATAAAAAAAGTTAGTGAAAATTTTGGTATACTTTTATATTTTGAAGTTCTCCAAGTCCTTTTTTGCTATTTTTAGAATGAATACTTTTCAAATAAATACTTTCCCTATGAGTTTATCAGTATAATTTCCTAAGTGATCAATAAAGTTTTTATCCAATATTCCAAGGTTAAAAAAGATACAATTTAAAAAATATGTTGTATTTAGTGTTACATAAATATGTATGTAATATTTTTTTAAAAGAATTTTAGTTGCAGAAATCTGAATTAAAAAAAATTAATTGTGTAAATTTAAATTTTTAATTATTGGTTAAGAAATATCCATGTTTTGTAGAAATTAGATGTAAATTACAAAAAAGACTGGGCTAGACACATAAATTTATGTACAGACCTAGGGTAAAACTTTAGCTTTTCTAAGGAACTGTATATTTTTGGCTCTTACCAACTGGTGAGTGGATTTTCTGATAGGACAAGTGAATTTTTAGCCAGGGCTTAAAATTAATCTCTTGATTGCCACAATTTAAACATGATACTACATTCTATTCTAAACTATTTTCTGTTGTACATATTTTTTAATTTTATATTTTAAAATAAAATTATAAAATGCATTGAAGTTAGGAGTTATTGTTTGCAATCACATAAATTTTGTCACAAAATTTTTTAACTGTATGGCTGGTAAGATTTTCTAAAAATTCAACACTCTTGTTTTAGCAGATGCAGACTTCCATATAACACACACACACATAAATATAAATAGATATTTTATCTATTAAATACATAAAATTATGCACAAGAATGTTATAAAATGCTGATTTTTAAGACTTTAGAGAGCTGTATTGCAAATTCCAAAGAAAACTGCAGTTTAAATTTATACTTTACAGTCATTTTAAGTCCACTATATAAATTATAACAAAATAAAACCAGATAATCATTAATTAATATGATTATAATTGCATAAATTATATTAAAATTATGCTATTGTTAAATAAACTGTTATACTTCTGACATTGTTACAACAAACAAGAATTGATTAGAAAACTTTTTTAATACAGAGGAAAATATAATAATATACGAATGGCACACTGCAGTTAAACTGTTTTGACAGAATAAATAAAATATTAGGATTGTTTATATATATAACCATTAACAAGAATTACAAATTACAATATAGAAAAAATAAAATAAAAGGAATGTTATGGAAATTTGCAGATCCAAAATAGAATTATAGATATACTTATCAAGCTCATTGATAGGAATTCATACATTAATTTTGTATTAAAAATTTACTATGATTGCAATGATTAAAAAAGGTTAAAATATATAAAATGGTTAATAATGCTTTAGAACTTTTTTTCTTTTTAAAAATGAAATCAACTAAATATAAAATAACCATTCAGAGAGAAATATATATATTTATCATATAATAATTTAAATTCTTAAATAATATATTCTTGAGTTCAAACTCTGAAAAATAAAAAGAAAGGCAGGATTATACCAGAACAGACTAAACTAAGCATATATTTACATTCTACTAATCATACTAAATATTTTGTTCAAATGCTATAGAATTTATAAGCTCTATTAATTACATGGGAATAGCTAAACTTTTAGTTGATGTATCAAATACTGCTCATTAACAATAAAACACAGACTTAACAAATCATAAAATTATTTTATGTACAATACAAATGCTTTAAAATATAATAGAAGCAAGGCAGGAATTTTTAACATAAAGTAATTTATATATCTTCACATCCATTTTTAATGGTATATTCAGTAAAAAGAAATTCTTATAATTAAAATAATAATATTATTATTAAATAAATAAATGTACTTGATAAATAATTAATAAATAAATTTTATGAACATTGTAAGATTAAAAAGAATAATTTGATTAATAGTATTTGATAAAATATTATAACTGAAACTTTATTAGTAATATTATCACTGTAAACTTGCACTCTTGAAACAGGATTGCTAACTCTTTTAAGTTATATGTATATTTTAAATTTTAAGGAAATTTTCTTATTATTTCTTATATTTTGCCATCATTATAATCCTTCAATTTCATATTCTGTATTATTATTTTACAAAAGAAATATTTCTTATTTATATAAAATATTGAAAGATTTTTAATCTGCAGTATTTGTCGGCCAAATTTCACATCATTATGATACATACATAGTGCTGCAAATTAAACTACAAATTTCCAAGAAGCATATAGCAAAAACTGTTCAAAAGAAACTCATGACAATTGTCAAGTGTCATAAGAAGATGGTGGAACTTTTTGTCAGAATAAAAGAGTTTATTCTGAAAACCAACAATAGAGAAAGTATGATGTATTTATGCAGAAAAATTAAAGATTTTACACACATTATCTGTCAAGGATAATTGTGATTCAGAGTGAAAAAGCCTGAAAATTAGTTGACATAAAGTGTAAAACCCTGAAAAGTATACAAATATCAATTTACATAACAACTGATACTGTAATAGCATGACAATCAAATGACATATTTCTGGTATTGTTTGAAACATACAATTGCAGAAAAAACAAAATTTGATAAACTTAAAATAATTTCAATGAAAGCTGAATGACTTCATCAAATCATGTCTTGTTAATAAACAAATTACAAATTCTATAAACATAAATTTATTTTAATTTACTCATGAAACAAGTACAAATTATGTGCTTATTATTATTATTATAGTGGAATCTCTCAGATTTCATACAAATAATTGGCACTTAGTTATTTAAAAACACAAAGTGTCTTACAGAAATTGTAAAAAAGTCATTTGATTTTTTTTATATATATATATATTTTTTTTCATAAATCAGACTGTTTTCCTTATTTCCATTGTTAACAATACACATGCAGCATTTTTTCATGTAATGCTACTTCCTTGTAATAACACATTTATCCAGCTTGCTAATATCTCATTTGGGAGAAAAACATAAAAATTACCTAATATTCATAAAATATTGTTTGATAGTTTTATAAATCCAAATTCAAAATTTAGTCTAATAACTTAATTGGTTCATATAGTAGAACAATGAATATATGGTGACAAAAAATTTTCCCATTATCTAAAAAATGTTCAATTTTAAGACCTATCTGCATTTGACAGAATAGCTAACTGTCTTAAGCTGCACTAGGGTTGCTCAGTAAGGTTATGCTAAAGTATCATTTAAAATTTTCAACATTGGCTAAATTGCCTTCAATATAAGTGCTATCAATAGAAAATGAGGGACATCTGATCACCTTAATTTGTATTATATATTAATAATTTATATCACATGCATCTTTTAAAAAATATTAGAAAAGATTAATCAGCATGCAAAAAAATATAGTACATATAAAATAGACAAATCAGCCTTGTTGGCAAGGTGAAAATGCAAATATTTTCATATATAGGCATATTTTTCTAATTTTTCAGAATTTTTATAATATTCCCTGACTTTTTACCAGATTGACAAATTTCCCTGATTTGCAGATTCTGTAGACGCACTGAAACAGTAAAAAGAAGTCAAAATCAATTTTAATTCTTCTAAATGGCTAAGTATTGGGAGGTAAAAGAAAAATCCAAATTTTAAGTGTTTTCGGGAAAAAGAAAATAAAAATAGAATTATCCTTACAATTTCGATGTTAATTCATGTCCTCTAGAGCAAAAAAATTTTGATAAAAAGGAAAAAAAAAAAAAAAAAAAAAAAAGGTGAAAATTAAATTTTACTAGTTCAGAAATAATTCTTGATCTACTAAAGTTTTTAATTAAAAATAGTTTTCATCTACAATGTACACTAAGCAATATACTGGTAATCTTTAATTTGGGTAGCCTGGTATAATCAAAAAATAACAATAATAATTCCTTTTATGGATTTAAAATTATATATAATTGGTTTAATTTCACAAACATATCTAAAAAAAAAAAAAAAAAAAAGCTGGAATTGGAATCAGCTTATTTTTTAGAGACTTCAACTCTGATTCTTTTACTCAAAAATGGACATGACTCCAACACCCTAATCCTGTTTAAAACCATGTCTTCCTGATGAATAATGTTTTGCATAATCCTGCTGGAAAAATGTAGTTTAATTTCAACCACCTTCTACAATATTCTACAAAGCTTCTAAGTTCAGAAAATTTAATACTGACAAACTTGCATTTAATTATTGACAAACATATACATAACTGTAAAGTATGTTAGGATGAAAACACTTCAAAGACTTATAACATTTCTTATGTGACAAGCTATACATTAAATGCAATTGATTTCTCTCTTTGGAGATATCAGACACTATAACACTTGAATTTCAACAAAAACAATAAAAATAAAAAACGATATCTGATTTGACTAAGAATTTGAGATAGTTTTAACATAATAACATAACATTAATTTCTTTCTTTGGAGATACCACACACTAATACATCTGAATTTCAACAAAAGCAATAAAAACAAAAATAAATATCTAAATAGACTAAGAATTTGAGAGTTTTCTTTTAACATAATATATAAAGTTATTTTCTCTCTTTGGAGATATCAGACATTAATACACCTAAATTTCAACAAAAACAATAAACATAAAAAGGAATATCTAAATTGACTAAGAATTTGAGACAGTTTTCTTTTAACATAACACAGAACATTTTTACAAAAATTTGTATCCCCCCCCCCCCTATAAAAAAATCTTTGTAATAAATTTAACAATTTTTTAATCTATTCATATTCGTTTGTTAGTTAGAGACTCATCTTGGACTACATTTAGGAAATTTCATAAAAATTTACACTAGAACAAATTTAATCTAACTAAGAAATACAAATTTTTTGCTATAAAAAATACAATCTTATGAGAGATATGAAAAGGTTAATCATCAGATCTGTAGGTAAAATAAAGTTCAGAATCAGTTTTTAGCAAACAAAATTCCTAAAAAAATCATGTAGGATTTTTTTCAATGGAAGGAATTGCATCATAGCAAACATTAGTATCATTAGTGTTTCGTTGAAATTTTTTAAAAAGTTCTTTGTCAGTTTTGGAACAATTTTTATCAGCATTTACATTAATATTTTTAGTGATTTCATCACAAGAACTTTTCAAATAAAAGCTAAGATCTGGATTTTGTCTATCACAAGAAAAAGGAAAATTTAATGGAGCTGATTCACTGGTTATCACAGTAGAATTTGAGATATTTTCACACATAGTGCTTTCAAAATAATTGTCCAGCTGTTCACAATTATCTCGTTCATCAAGTACAATTGATTCTATACTATTTTCAGGTTGTTCAGGTGACTGAGAACTTGAATAATCATTTTGTTGTTTAAATGAACACACATCACTACATTCTAATTCTGTTTTAGAATCAAAGTATACATTGTTATCTTGATGTTCTTCTTCATCACAGCCCAAAGTTTCCTCCTGATCTAATGTGCTACACACAATATTAGCATCTTCTTGTTCATTCATATTATGAAAAACATTATCATTCTGCTCACATTTACTAGAATTTACAGTATCATTAATTTGCTTTAATGCTGCAAGGTCTGAGTTTTCACACAGTTGTTCTTGCAAACTAGAATCCATAACTTCATCTTTATTTGATAAACATGATGCAACATCGCTATTTTTCTTATGTAAAATTGAATCAATACTGTCTTTAAAAATTAAAGAGCTTTCAACTGCTTTTGGTGCTGTATTTTCTGGATCTAAATAGATAAAAAAAATCTATATATTCATTTAAACATTATACCTAGGAGTCATCAACAATTTTGCTAACACAGGCTCATTTGAAACTTAAGACAATCTTCATGGGTGCACTCTAACTATACACACATATATTTATTTATAAAGATACATATGGGATGTATCTTACATAAAAATATAGAATCTCATACACATATATAAATATTGCATGACCATTAATGTATATTTAGAAAGAATTTCAATTGCAAAGAAAAACAAAAGTCACATCCACAGGGTTCGTACAGACTCTAAAAGAAAAAAAACCCCACAGGGTCTAGAAGAATTCTAAGGAGTCCAAGAATTTTGCATTTTTTCAAGTATACTGCTCATATTTTTTCAAATATATTACATTAAAACTTCATGTAACACACATAATTTTTAATTAAAAAGATAATTAACAGAAAAGCATTTCAAACAGATATTTTACAATTAAAATCTAAAGCTAGAGCTATAATTGTGTAGTACAGTCACAATTTATTGCTTACTGGTTTAATACAAGATGTCCCAGAACTTCATTTGCAAAACTGGAGGAGAAGTCAAGAACATTATTAGAAACTACAATTATATAGGAAAGCATGAGTGGAAACGTCATCCTCGTGTATTAACCTTTTCACAGACAGTGGTTTGTCTATAAAACCACAAAATTTTTAATATAAAATGCAAAAATGAAACCAGAATTTAAATATATAACTTTTCAATTTATAATGTATGAGAAATATCGCTTTTTCTTATTAATTTTTAAATAAATTTGTTCATAATTTCCGGTGTCATAATTTATCTCAACATTTTAGCAATGTAGCAGCAGTTTAGCAACAAAGACACAGTAAGGCCCCCAATGCAGAAAGCAGTATAAACAGGGTTGGCAAGTTTCTGCCAGGGTGGTTAAAACCAGCGGTAGAAACCAGTTAAAACCGGCATGGCAGAAACTGGTTTCTGCCAGTAAGTGGCAAAAACTGGCAGAAACAGTACTAAATAAGAACTTTACTCAGCAATGATTCATAATTCACACTTACATTTGATATGTAAACCATTGAGCTAAAAATTAAAACATAAGATTATGAATGTTATTCAAAGTATCAAAACGTTTAAAAATGATCATATAAATACATACCTTGCTTATTTAAAACACTAATTTTCATTCACTTGAAAAACAGAAACTTTCACAATAATAACCTGATACTGTACAAGTTTAATTATTAATATTATTGTTTACAGTTGAATTTCTATTTCTTTTAAAAATAAATTTACAAAAAATTCTGATTTAATAACAAATTACTTTTCAGATTATTTTTAAATAAATAACATAATGAATTTCTTGTGAAAATATATAAGTAAATAATTGAAGCACAAAAAATAAGATAGACAAAGAAAATTTAATGAAATATCTTGTACAATTATTTTACAATATTGAAGAAATAAATTACCACTCATATACTATTAGTATTTTTTCCACGAAGCATTCCATAACATAGGACTAATTTTGCTAATCTTTCTGCTCCCAGATTATTTCTTAATTTGTTCTGAATGTAAGAAAAGTTTGAAAAAATTCTTTCGAAGCCAGCATTACTTGCTGGCAATGTCATGATTAAGGATGCAAAAGTTGCAAAATTTGCAAAATCTTCATTTTCAACAGTATTCGTTCTTAAAGATGACCACCACACAGAAGGCGAGACATTTGCTAGAACTTCCTTAGAAAAATATGTTGCTGGAAAAGGAGTTGATTTTGCTTCAAAGGATATTATATATGGCACAAAGTTTGGATTGGTACCCAAAAGCAATTTCCTTGCCTTTTCTTTTTGCTCATGCGTCAATTTTAATCCCATATATTTGGGATTCACATATCACTATAACAATTCTATGAGAGAGTTTTTTTATTACTTATTTATTATGTGATTATTAAATCATGTTATATTACAGAAACATATTTTGAGTAAATATATTTTTTTTCTTTACAGTGCTTTATTTAAAATAAGCATTGCATATAGTTTTCTATTTTGGTTTTTAAACTGAGATTTTAAAATAATTGTTTAAACATAAATTACATATGCATATGTAACAACAACAACAACAAAAAAAAAAATATTTGTTACATTACTCAATTTTTCAAAAATCAAATTTTTTTTTAATTAAAACTATCCACAATATTTTATTTATGTGCATATATTTATTCTGAATTATTTAAGGATGAACTACTTAATAAATTTAATCCTTCTATAGTAAAAAAAAACTAGCCTTAAAAGGAATGACTCCTGGAATGATGCTGATGTGGAAGATTTCCGGAACTAACGAATCCGGGTTTTCCAATCCTTCCATGAGTCGAATAGACCAATCAGGAAAGGGCTCCGTCTATGCATCGCCATATGGGTTACCATAAAGAGAGGAAAGGTTACCATCGCCAACAATCGCCAAGTTTGTCGCCAACTTGGCGATATATCGCCAAATTTGGCGACCAATCGCCAAATTTGGCAACCAAAATTAGTTGTCAAAAGTGACGCCAACTTGGCGATAACTGTAATATTTCGCCAAATTTTTAATTTCTTTACAACACCACAGTCGTTTGATACATTATTTGAGAGGTTTGCAACTGCTTATTCATATAATGGATGTATTGTGTGTTATCCCCCATTCTGCTCCCCAGGGGGGACACATTTTTATTTTCTTTACAACACCAGTCGTGTTACACAAGATTTGAAAGGTCTGCAACTGCTTATTCATATTATGGATGTCTTGTGTGTCACCCCCACACACTGCTCTCCCCAGGGGGGGGGAGGGCGGTCACATTTTTAATTTCTTTACAACACCAGTTGAGTGACACATCATTTGAAAGGTCTGCAACTGCTTATTCATATTATGGATGTGTTGTGTGTCATCCCCCACTCTGCCCCCAGGGGGGCATATTTGTAATTTCTTTACAACATCAATTGTGTGACACATCATTTGAAAGGTCTGCAACTGCTTATTCATACCATGGGTTATTGGCGAGCGCAGCAAGCAGGAGTAGAGAATAATTTGGAATCGCAAAGCGATTACGCGGGGGGTTGACGAGCATAGCGAGCAGGGGGGCGGGGCCCCCCTAGTATTACTAAAAAAAAATCAAGAGATTATGTCACAGAATGTCTATATGCCAGTTGTTGCCAGTTCCTGCCGGTTAAAACTGGTTATAACCACTTTCTGCCACTGGCACGGCAGAAACCACTTTCTGCCGGCAAAAAACCCAACCCTGAGTATAAAACACTTTATTGCCCAAAAGAGTACATTATATGACTCAGGAGTTTGTCACAGGAACTGTTCAAAATTGTTTTGATTGGCATGGACACATGGGATACCTATGTGACATGGATTGATGACATTTTCGAAGATTTCAGTTATTCTGCTGATTGTAGCTAAAGCGAATGAGATTCATGCCTCCAGATCCATTTCTGAATTTATGGGCCTGTCATACACAATGCTCTTTGTTGCACCCTAAAGAAAATAAGCAAGAGGAGATAAATCAGGTATTCTTGGGGAGAGAATGATATCTCAATCAAATGATATCTAAATCCCCAATCAAATTGTTTCCAAATGGCTATTGTGTCCCTTGTATAATGATATCGTGTTCCATCATGTTGAAATCACATTCGAGCCCATACATCTGCAAGGACATTATTAAGAAATTCCAGAAGAATTGAAATGAGATACTTGTGAGCATCCAGTGAAGGTGATAAGAGGTATGGCTCTATTAAACGATCTGCCATGATACACGCCCACACATTTACAGTGAAGCGTTGTTGTGCAGCTTATTGTTGAAATTTATACGGGTTGTTGTCCATGTGATACATGTTGATCATACACTTTCGGCTTCTATAATAAAAAAGTCATGCCTGCTGATCTAGTTTTGCCAGTTGGCTACATCTCTTTAAATCAGACTCTTTGTCACCACTTTTTTTTGAATGATAAAATTTGCCTTGTTTAATGACATGCTAATTAAAGACAAAACAAGGGGAATTTTACCCTTTCAAAAAAGTGGTTCAAATCAAGAAATTTGAATTGAGAAAAAATAGCCCAATGACAACACTTTGCAGACTTTCAGAGCTTGCATACCACACCACCTATCCATTTCCGCCCATCACTTCCTATGTAATTATGATTTCTAATGAGGTTTTCTACTTTCATTCTAAGTTTGTACATGAAGTTCTGTGGCACCCTATATATTTTAAGACAAAACTGCCATCCCACTGGTCTAAGCAAAGCAAGTCCTATTTCTTTCTATTAAAATCAATATTTATTACCCAGACATGAAAAAAATGGATTTATGCATCTAAATTTACAGTGTTTCATGGTTACAATAGAAAAGGTCAGTAAGCATAATTGCACCTGTGGCTGCATGGTTGGTAACATCTACATCACATTATCAATTTTTCAAGTAAAATGAATTTTTTAAATTTCAAAATGAAAACAAAAAATATAGAACACAGCATTTTTCTACCCTTTTTATATGCTGAATTCTTACATGACTTCCAAAACATAATTTCCTTAGAAGAGACTTAATGAAATGACAATATACTTACCATTTTCAGAAATAATGTTCATTGATTCCATATTCTGTACCAAACTGGAAGAAAAGGGAAAAAAATAAATAATATGTACAAGAAAATAATGAAATGAAAATATATCATTGATAAAAGAGAGTTTCTATCTGTTTGTGTATGAAATTGAAATTATACAGAGATCAGTGTATTCAAACCTCAGCAACTGGGAACAAGGAAAATCTTGAAACATTAAATTTAAAACATAAATGTCATATTCATTTTCTTAAATTAGTTTAAAAGTTTTTTGATAATTTTCTTATAATGAGAGCCTGATAAAACTCCATAAAAGTTACATTTTTAGAAAAACAAGGTTCCTACTCATTTTTAAAGAAAAAATTCCCTGAGAATCTCCAGATGTATTTTCTGAGATATATAATTTTTCATGTCAACAATTAACGACATGTTTTAAACCTGTATCATGACACCCCCACCTTTTCAAAATAAATTAAAAGCAAGGTAATCTCAAAAATAAAGTTATACATCACCTGTATAAACAATATAAACAAAAATTTAAAAGGAAAATATTAATTTGTGTAAAACAGAAATGAAGTCTATATGTCTTGTGGGTTGAAGTTCCTTTTGAATTATAGTCAAATCTCACAATATTAGAAGGTGTGTCTAGTGACTGAATGGATGACAATAGATCTCATATCATAAAGCATGTAGACAGCAGCAATTACCCTCAATTTCTCAAAGTAGCCAGTCATTTAACCAGGTTTTCCTAGGTTTGGGAAATTTTTTAGAATTATCTCCTGATTTTTTTACCCTAAAATCTATCTCCTGATTTTTCCAGGATTCTGATAATCCCCTGATAAATATGAACCCTGGGTTAAAAAAAGAATTGAATCGATTTGGATTTTTATTGTTTAAAAATCATCTTGAACAATATGCCCTATGTTCACTGCAAAGAATAAAATCAGAAAACACCTCTGATATCATAAGCCTACAGACCAATGAAATTAGTTTTAAGAATGAAAAAGCAATTTAATTCAATTTTTGCATATTAATTTCTGAAGTGGAAAAAGTGATAAACATTGTTTGTTGTTTACTTGTTTCAGCTATTTTATGTATGATTTATTTTGGTGAAATTAATTGATTTGATGAAATTAAATATTTATCAATCTATTAGGATATCTATTCTAATCAATCACTATCTATACTCTTACTTAATTCTGATTGGTTGATTGTTTTTTGCAATTACAAACATCAAATCAGGTTCCTTCTTTAACATATATCCATTTATCAATCAGAATTTTTGACACAGTATTACCATTGTTTAGTTATTTCCAGATAAAGTCTTATATCATAGTAAAATCTCATAATCTTAAAAATAGCTTATTGTACTAAATTCTGCAGATGGAAGTTTTTTTTTTTTTTTTTTTTTTAACACGAGAAAAAACAGAGAATGAGCAGTTAATTTATATCTTATATTAAAACAAACAGGCTAAATCACAAAATAAAAACTGACTACATATAGTATGCATACATAAGCTACATTTTATGTTGAATGTGATGTTATGCCTTTACATTACAGCCATTAAATCTTATTGTTTGACAAATATATATATTTCCATAGAATGTGGGATAATGCCATAATTTTTAGTTTATAAATATTAATCAATTTATTTTTTATTTATTTTTTTTAAATCTATGCATTTTGCAACTACTGCACATTTTCATTTTGAAGTATTCTTTGCTTTTCCTGCCAAATTCAATCTTGCAGTTTTTTCTTTTGCACTGTAGCCCTAACACAAAAAAGTAGGGGAGATGTGGGCAGATGTGAACAATTTTTAGATTTTCAACTTTTTCTCAAAATTGCTATGAGGTATAGAAACAAAAATTGATCCATATGAATATTTACACTTTGTTTGTTCTTTTGGTGAAACTTTTCAATAAAAAATTTCAAACTTACATCATCATTCAAAAAATTCTCTAAATTGTTCAGATGTGCCCTCGTGGAGGGATAGTTGTGTACATATCTGAGGCACATGTGAATACATGCATAAATATTTACCTGGAAAGTCTGAAATAATGTACAGCATTTGCTCTACACTGCACTATTTCTGTTATACAATTATTAACAGTTGAACCAGATATGCACCATACTAAGTTAACCCTAATTGAGGCGTGCAGGTGATGTATGTCATCCATGAGATTTGAAAATTTTGTGTTTTATTCCCTTCCTCTTCATAAATGTATGGTACATAAACAGTTGTAACTTTTAAAAATGAATTTTGAATGTGTATTTTGTTGTGTTTGAATGTTGGTTTATTACCATTTTTTAAAAAAGTATAAAAGCAGCACATTGAAAATGGGTGACATACACCCCTCATTCGAGTAAGTGCATAATGAATATTTGTGCGCCTATTGCAGGGTTAACTTAACTGAACAAATAAATATTATGTACTGAAATTGAGAGCAACAGTAAGAATAATCTTGAATTTTCATCAATATTTTATAGCATATAACAGAAATACAAAATCATCTATTCCTTCGAACGACTGCTATAATTAACAAAGTTCAAGTAGTTTATAGATATCAGGATATTTTATATATTTTGATATTTAGTATAATCATTCTTATGTAAACCTATAAAAAACTGAAAAAATACTAAAAACAACAGTCAGATTGCAAACACAGGCTATCAAGTTTACACTATTTCATTGTCCTGTAGTTTCTGAAAAGAGAGAGCCATTTATTTAATTTAATTTTTACTATGAAATTTGTGCCATTTCTACAAAATCATCGGTATAGTGATACAATACATTGAAAAATACAAAACTAATTTTACTCTGCCTGTTTAAATAACACAAATGTAACATGTATATCGAAAAGAAATCCTCTAACAATTTTTTTTTTGTTTGCAGTTGCTAGTCAGCATTTATTTAAGTTTGTTTTTGCTTTGTTCCTAGTTAATGTAAGAAAAAAAAATACATAATATATTCTAAAAACAAAAATCAGATGACTTCTATCATACAATCTAAGAAAATTAATTGAATTTAACTAACATTCCATAACAAGAATTATTTATATACAAATAAAAATTTTGATTAAAAAAATATATAACAGAATTAACTACAAAAAGGGAATTTTATATATAAAAAAAAGTCATAAAGACAATGTGTTAAAATTTCATATTATCTCGCATTAGTCAGCATACCACAAAATTTAAAGGGGATCAGATTTTTGAATATTAGCTTGGTCTTTCCCAGCAAGCCGGAGAAAGCGAAGGTCATTGAAAACAGAAAGGAATGATGTTCATTAGCTATATTCAGTACCAGTGATTTCTGTTGGGTACAAGGAGTGCAAAATAGTGCTTCTTAGTTTACCTTTATTACATAGAGAATGAAGACAAGTTTCAGGTCTCATATCATTTTACACAAAAGCTCTCTTTCCACCACCCATCTGTAATTTACATAATAAAAATAAATTATCTCATAAATGATTATATGTTACCTTATACCAAAAAAGTATTTTTATACAATAATTTAATTAACTTAATGTTACTATCCTGAAGTAGAAACATCATACATGAAAATTTTGCATAATCAACTATATAATAAAAGCCTAAGTCATGTGACTGTCATCAACACTTCCGGGCTTACCCACTTCACTTTTCACAAGTCAGGCAGCTATTTTGCTACTTTTGTGTGTTATGTTGATTATTTTGGATCTAAAATAATTTAATAGTAAAATAATAATAATAATAATAATAATAGGTTGTTTTATTTAAGAAATTAGTTTTGCTTGCTAATGGGATATATCTCTTTTTATCAGTCAGTTTACAAATTACTCCACATTATATCTGGTAAAAATATTTAATGTTTGATAATATTTTAATATTTTTTAAGGGGGTTTTGTTGTGTTGGCCTGGCGCCGGCCGATACAATGATGTTTTCCTCGGAAGATATATTTAAAATAATGTATGTGAAATTAAGATTTAAAATTATAATGTTTTGGAAGTTTGTAGTAATGTGTAATTTGAAAATATACAAAGATATTGCATATTTCAATATTTTGAGACACATGTGGTCCGAACGTCGAATAATGGCAGGTGTTCAATGTTTTGATGGACAAATTGGTTTTCCTTTCATAAAAAATTTTTTATAACAAAGAAAAATTGCAAACGGAAATGCCGTTCAATTGTTTAAATAAATGAGAAATTTCGTTGAACAATCCAAATAACTAACAATACATGTCGGACATCAAATGGATTCTTTTGCTACGCTACGAAAATGGAGTGATTGGGCACGTGGATAAAAGAGGAATGCACGGATCGGAGAGGGTTTTTTTTTATCTGGTCGGCGAGTGACGAGAAGGTTAGCGACTTCGGTGCAAAATGGCGGCGGTGGAGCGAGGAATCGCCAATCGTGATAGGAAGGAACTAACGGGCGCTGCAAGGAAAGGAGACGGTTGGAGTCGATGATTGTGGAGAAAATTATGTTTAAGAGGATATCACACGATTATCTTCCTGAAAGAGGAGTTCACTCAACAAGGCCTGGATGTTCAATTATATAAAATTACTTAATTAAGGTACCTATTTATTTTCATTCTTCCCCGGGGTCGAATTCAAATGTGTTTTACCATCATGTGTTAAATACTAAAATGACTTTTGTATTTCTTTAATGATAACTTAATTCTTGTTTAAATTTAAATAAAATGTAATTTATAATTTAATCCATGATTTAAGTCATTACTTATCATTTCCCACAGCAGCTTATTTCTTTTAGAATACTTTTGAATCTGCAAATGATATGTTTAATTCTCACTATACGATCCTAACTTTTGATATGAGGATTGAAGATTTATTTAAGTTTAGTTTATATTTATGTTGAAGTTTGGTAGAATATATTTTATTCTACCACGTGTTAGTGTCTACCCATCATAATTTGGGGATCGACACAACATGTGTTAGCTGGGCGCAGATGGTTCATTCGCCAAATAGGTTTCCATTGACATTTAAAATATGAAGCTACCACTGGCGTTTTTAAAAATACATGATTTTCAAAACACATAACTTTAAAATATGTATATTAGATACGTTTAAATTTCACGTCTTTTTTATATTTTTTTTATCTGGTATAAAATACAACAAGTAAATATAGAAAGTGCTTTTTCAGTATAGGTACTTGATGAAAAGACATTTGGCAGGAAAAGAAATTAGGCAAAGTATTTTCTGGCAACCTATTTACTATTTCATATAGGCAAGCATTTTTCTCCCCGTGTAAATACAATTTCTTTAATATAAAAAAGCCAATTATCTATTTTTATAAAAAAAAAAAAAAAAGAGTTAATTTGTACATTAAAAAAACGATATATATCTATGCGTGAGTGTATGTAAATAAAATGTATATATTCTTTATTACATATATATATATATAAAATGAATGTTTATCAGGTTTGTTTTCAAAGCTGTTTATATATTTTAACAACATATTTAAATTTTTAAAGCCAGAATTACATACAGTAAAAAAAAAGGGCCACGGTCTATAGGGAAAATATCTAAATAAATACTTAATAGCAATGAAAATAACATATATAAAAATATTTTATTTCAATATTAAAACATTGTTTTTAATTTACACACCCAAAATATAAAAGCTAGCAAGGCAGAAAATGCCGTTGGCGATATTTTAATACGCCTAACGTAAAAATTCAGTCATTTTTACTCAAAAGTTTTCTAAAAAAATAAAACTGCTTAAAATTAAATTTTTTAGAAAAATCTTTAAAAAAATTGTTTGAGAAATGAGTTATATTTAAAAATATGTATTTGTTTCAAGATAATTTTAGTTAAAATAAGATTGACAGCTCATATCTCTTTCCATCTAGGTAAACAAAAAAGTATTCGTTCTTCAGTGAACGAAAAAAAAAAAAAAAAAAAAAAAAATTAATTTATGGAGGCAATCATTCACATAGTAAGAATGAATAATCTTGATGTCATATTCACTTGATATCAGATTCGTTGATTCAGACGATCGTTAGACCGATTCAGACATCGTTACACATTAAAAAAGCAAATAAAGCCTTTGCGTGCAAATGTTAAAAATTAGAAAACCAACGAATATAAATGCACAAATAAAGTATGAGAAGGTAGCAAATAGCTATTTCGAATCTACTATCGAGATTCTTCATCAGTGCAAAACGAGCTAAAAATAGCAAAACTGAGCAAAGAGACAGAGAGACATTACACATGTTTGATACTTCATGAAGAGATGTTTAGTTCGATTTTTTCTGTATTCACAAAGATGTTTTATTAGTTTATCAGTTATTTTAAATAAGAACTGCATCATTAAAGAGAAACTGCGTGCTTTTAAAGATAAATAAGTTCTGAAAAAATAGGATAATAGATTTGTAGAATAGATCAGCTTCAGTTGACGTCCAATATTTATTAGTTTAGAAAATAATTTGACAAAAGTTTTTTTTTTTTTTTTTTTTTTTTTTTAATGAGAAATAGTTGACAGGTATCGGAAATGTGCTCAAAACAAATATTAGCAATGATATTTTGGTTTAATGTAAGGATAGATATCATTAAAGGCATTTTACAGAAAAAGTCAATGACCAAACTCTAAGACCTGGAGACCAAACTGGTCGCCAGGACGGCTAGTAATAAGATAAATAAAGTTTAATAATTACTTAAATATAAACGAATATACAGAGAAAAAAAATAAGTATGGATGCTTTTTCCTTAAAATGAAAAATGTTGTTAGAAAAACCAAAATAAATCAGATACCCATCCTCCAGTAGCAAAACCTCACATTTTCTGGTATGCCGGTAAATACGAATTTTTCTGGCTGGTGTACATTGATTTTTTCCGGCATGCTGGGTAATGTGGGGTAATATGGCATATTTAGAATATATATATATATTAAATATAATAATTTCTGTTACTTCTAATTTTGTCAACTACAGATTTCCTTGCACACGAAGTTTGTTAAACCTATATCTGTCAAAGCTCTGTGAAGTAAATTGTTTATTAATAATATAAATTATTAAAAGCTGATAACACAAGTGGCCACACATAATCAATACTTTTATGTCTACTATGGCACAAGAAAGCAAGTGTAAAATATTTACAAATAAAAAATAAATGATGTTTTTAGTTTACATCTCAGTATTACCTTCTTTCATTTTCATTCCTTAAACAACTGATTTCTAATTTGGACATCTCTAGTGCTATGAGCATATCCATAGTAGGATCAATGTGGGCTGTGACTGCTTCAGTATCTGAAGGAAAAAAAAATACACACACACACATATATATATATACGTAAACAAATAAGAACATTGCTATTATTATAAATATTATAATAATTTTTCATTTCTAATGCTTTAATATAAAAACATAGTTGTTTGTTTATTGATTTTAAAATTATAATGTTACAATAAATGCAATACAGTCAAACCCCGTTAACATGAACCTCAAGGGGAAACAATGTTATGTTCATGTTAATAGTATTTCATGTTATCAGTATCAAAACTTTGTATTCATTTTTATAGGGGATTGTGAAAACAGTTCACTTAAAAGTAATTCATATTAAGCATGTTTATGTTAACGAGATTTGACTGTAATATTAAAGTAGAACTTCCCTTTAAAAAAAGTCCTTATTTAGCAAAGTTTTCTATTTAACAAAATTTTCTGCTGAACCTTGATATTGGATACCATTAACATGTAAATTAACTTCCATTTGAGAAATTTTTTTTTCTATATAACAAAGTTTATTTCACTTTCATGAATGTAGAGTATTCAAACGGAGAGGTTGCTTTTGCTATGGATATATGAATTTATTTTCGCTCAATGCATGAAAAATAATTCATTTTATTTATTAAATTATTTCCATTCTTCTTGGTGTTAAACAAAAGAATTTTTTTCACAGTAAGATAAACTTGCTACAAAGGGAAGCCTTTGATACAATAAGAAAAGAATTGCAGTTTCAGAAAAATGTTACAGTTGAACTATTCAGATCAGGGTTGCAAAAAATCCGGCTAAAATTAAAAAAAGCCAGGCCGGTTGGTTTTTATTGATTTTAGCCGGCTTTTTTTTGGCCAAAATTGGCCGTAATTGGCTTTTATACAGTGAAGCCTTTTAATTAAAATCCATACATTTTTAAGTGTCTTTTAAATAATTTTAATGATGTTTAATTCACTTTGACTTTAATAAATTTATTTATTAAAATGAAAAATTGGGATTTTAATTATGATTCATTATGAGAAATTGGGTTATGTTATAACCCAATTTTTCAATAATGAAGATATTAATACTAGAATAATACATTGATGGAGTTGCCAGTGGTTTATAGTCAGAATTGCAAATATGTCAGCTAAATTATAAAATGGCCATACCAAGTGCTTTTTCTGATTTACATTGACCATTAATCCTACCCTTGTTTTTTTATTTTTATTGCTTTATAAAATTAAAGAGGACTATGGTTACTTGTTTTATTACTTAACTAATTTTAAGAGTTATTAAAATGTCATGTTTTATTCCCTATAAACATTTAAAATCACACATATAAAAAAAAAACACCATTTCTCACTATTGAAAATAGTATTTCGAGTTATGCATTATTTCATAATATATTCACAATTTATTCTCAATTAGCATATGCATGAATATATTAATTCATGCAAGTGGGCATATATGCACTATTAAATAACAAAGAGCTATTCAAAATTTTAATTCAACAAATTTTATTAGAAATTTTTTTATTGTTGTTTTAATTTTATGTAATTATGCATTAAACTCTCCTCAAATACTGAATCTTTCCTAATTTCTCTTTCAACATTGTTCATTTTATGACTTAATCTTTACATATTGACCTGTAAGAACGTTTTCATGAATGCTTTGATGTGTTTAATTTTGTCATAATTGAATTAAATATAATTCTTAAGAATGTGTAATATAAGAACTAATGGAATATAGAAGTTTAAAAAACATTTTTTGAGTATATTTTCTTTTTTCCAAGATTTATATTTTTCAGACATAATGCCTTCACAGTTGACTTCTGGCGGTTATAAAGACATATTTATTTGAAAAAATAAATAGAAATGTATCACTTTTTTAGTAGTAAATAATTAAAAATGTATTAAAAATAAATCAGTCCACATTTAATATGGATTCAATACAAATTAACACTTTAAAAATAAAAGCCGGCTTTTTTCAATTTTAGCCGGCTTTTTTTAAGTGGATAAAACCAAAAAAAGCCGGCCGGCTTTTTTTGGCCCGGCTAAAAGCCGGCAACCCTGATTCAGATACAAGAAAATTTTAATATATGGTGTTTTTTTTTTGTTTTTTTTATAAGAAGCCTTTACAAAGTAATATTACAGACTTTTTTTAAGTTAAGGATCAACAATGCTGAGAAAAAAGAGAAAAGGTACACTATGCTTTAGTTTTTGTTTAAATCTCTGTTATGTGTATTTTTAGATGTTATTCTATTTAAATTTTTCCCATACAAAAAAAAAAAAAAAAAAAAAAAAAAAAAGCACCAAGTTAAAATACATTTTTCTAATATTTGCATTTTATTTGTATTTTATTATATAAATTTCATTGAACTTATATGCTTATTACTATTTAATGAATTTTCTTCATATTGAAGTATTTAGGTGTAATGATGAGGCTTCATCAAATGGAAGTTTCACTGCACTTACAATATATGAAATATCAAAAATAATAAAAATTATGAGGGTAAAAGAATTAACATTCATTCTGGAAAATAATGCCCTTTAACATACAACATACACCTATGATTTGAGAGGTATCTTTCTATTTTTAAGTATATTCCCTATATAAAGTGCACCTCTTTTTTTGAAAAAGAACTTTGTGAAATATGTAGCATGAAAATACATCAAAAAACACTGAAAAATATATGATTAGTACAAAAAAAAAAAAAAAAAAAAAAAAAAAAAAAAGGAAGAAAATAAGGAAGCACAAAGCAAGAACATAAGATAATGTCTATCTGCAATATGCACAAAATGTTTGGAATTGTACTCTTGTTCATTGAAATAATCACAACATTTTTCCTTGTTCACTAACATACAAGTCTCAGTTTTTATGCTTAATTTTTAATCTTCTATTTTTATACATGCCTAACAAGCTTTCTCACAACACAGATCAATATTTTCATCGAATTATAAAAAATTCACCTGTAATTTTAAAAATAATAAATTCACCTGTAAAAACATTTACTGAAATCTAACTCTACAAGTTTCATTAAAATCCATTCAGCAGAATCTTTTTAAAAAGGCTAATCTTTTATAATCCACATTATCTCATTCTAGAACTTTTCCCCATAATTGTAGATTTAAACAATGTAGAATGATATTTAACACACTTTAAAAAAAATAATAAATAAAAATAACTAACACTGCCATCCCCGTCAAAATATGTTCTGAAGAGCTCACATTATAAACAGACAGAACAAAATTCTCAATAGCAGTCTTTCTATATAATTCTACAACTTAGCAATGAAGATTGACATGTTATATATTAAAAAAAATTCTAGAAAAAAACATTAAGTTTTATTAAAATACATTCAGAATTCATTAAAAGATATAATCTTTCAGAATCCTTCATAATCAGCTGATTATAGAATTTTCTCTCATAATTCTATAACTAAACAATCTAGAATGACATATTATATACTAAAACCTCTTATGGAAAATATCTAACTAGCAGTGCAAGTACCATTAAAATTAATTCAGCAGAACTCGAGATATAAATAGATGGGGAAAAAAATTCCATTTGTATTTTATTTATATAATAGATGTATTATGCATATCTGTAACATTTGGTAAGTTTCTTGCTTTAAAAGCATGCTCTATGCAGTGAAATATATGGGATTGGATATTATTTAATTTTTAAATTGATATTCATTTGAAATATTCCCAATAAAAGTTTTGTATGTGAGATTGACTGGGAGAATTTCTTAAAATTCAATGAGTTTTGATTATATGATAACTGATATATTTAAAATATCACTATAAAAGATTCAGACATAACATACCAGGAGATTTGATAAGATCCCAATGTTTACAGGCTAGGGAACAAAACTCATGCATTTCTCCAGTGCGACAGTTCTTAGCTCTGGGTCTATTACAACCCTCACGAGAACAAACTCCTAAAATAATTTATAATATTTGAAATTACAAAAACTAAATATCTGAAAGAAAAGAAGCAAAAGAATAATACTTCCCTAATATAAAAAATATGAGAACAAAAGTAATTAAGAAATAATTTTTGTTAAAAAAATAACAAGTAATTCAAAAATTTTCATAACTATCATCAAGGATTCACTGTAATATTTAATATGTTGCCAAGTAAACATTTTGTAACCATAAAATCAAACATTATTGGCAAAATAAAGGGCACTTTTTTGTTAGTTAAGTGCAGGTGATAAATCATTAGATTTTGTCCCTAATGCTATTATTCATAGGGCATTCATTTAATTTAAAATATAACCCCTTCGTCTGTTTTATTTAAAATACATAACTGCAGTTGAAAATACATACTTTAAAATACATTCAGCACAGTAAATTAGATATGGAAGTGAGATGGGCTAAGGGGAAATTTTTAATTGTAACAACAACCTTGCTGCCAAAGTCAACATCTCCAACTTTAAAATTAAAACAAGTAAATTGTCTTAAATTTTTCCTGTTTTGTCTAATTTCATCAGAATTAAAAATTAATTTATGTAAAATTTTAATTCTTTCAGCCTTAGCTGAATTTATTTAGGTTTAACTTCTTGTAGCAACATAATTAAAGAAGATAAAATATACTTACTTCCAAATTATGTGTTATCTGTTTAAACTAATTATTTACCACACACGAAATAATCCAAAGAGCTATAGAACCGCAGAAAATATTCCATCTCACTTTCCTAATCAACACACATAGTACACTCATAAAAAACACAGCTTCTTGATAAGAATAAAATAATTGCTAAATCTATATTGTAAAGGCCAAATGTATCTGTGATTAATGCATATGCCATTTTGCAAATGGCAACACTTTCCCCTGCAATTTCGGTTTTGCAATTTTCACTACTACAAATTTTACACTTCTAAATATCGCACGCTTTAAATTTTTACACAATCATATAGAAAAAAAAATTTACTTTTAAATGTGATTTATTTGAAAGCTGTATCTCAATTTATTTTTGAAATATTAATTTTTTGTATAATTTTTAGTACCAATTTTGTAACTGTGGCAACAAAATCATTCCATTTTCTCTTAAAATTAAAGAAATTAAAATGCGCATAATATTTAAAAAATATCGCCTGTTATAAAATCTGGTGAATTTCTGTTGTATTTCGATTAATAATTTGGATAATTGAGTTTTACAGTTTTTTGTTAATTTTATCTTAAAATAATATTTGTTTGAGAGTTAAACTGATCAAAATAAGAGTATTTTTTATTGTAACTAATTTTGTAGATTTATTATAAACCGATGGAACAGTTCTTTCATAAAGATTTTCTTTCATAGGATTTCGGCAGGTTCCACCTCATAGTTTTAAAAACTAAAACAAATGCTTTAATATCAGGTCGGACTAAAAAATTAAAAATGTTTTTTTGGTTGCATAGTTACGGTTTTCATACGTATTTCCGTGATTGTGATGCATCTAGGGTGTCAGGTAACTGTTAATATCTCAAATTGCTTTATATCCATTTATCTAGTGTTTTTGATCCTTTTAAGCGTTGATTTTTCAAATTGTTGAATTGTCATTGGTTCTCAATAAGTGTGAAAAGTTTCAGTTTAATCTGATGTGTTAAAGTGGGTGAAAATAACGTTAAAAGATTCCGTTACATACATACAGGGTTGGCAAGTTTTTGACGCATGACAGTTTTTACCGGATTTTACCATGGTTTTTACCGTCATGTCAAAAACTTACTTGTCAAAAATGTCGAAAACTGACAAAAACCTTTTTTTAAGAATTTGTTTTTACATAATAGATATTATTATTTTTTTCATTCTATCTTTAATATAAGTCACTTCACATGAAATATTCAATATCAAACAGACTCTAAAGTACATTTACTCATCCAAGAAAAACAAAAACTACATTAAAAAATAAATAAAGCAATTAAGAATCTCTGTAAATATAATAAAAATTTAAGAATAATTTTAAAGCTAAAAGATTTTTATTCATACAGTCAAACGTATGTAATAAAAATATGCTGTGTGTTATTTTTTTCAACTTACTTTAAATAATAACTAAGTAATTTAAAATAAAATGTAAACAAAACATAGTCTGAATTTATGGTAGCTTTAATAAATTTCAATTTAAAAAATATTTCATAACTTTTCAGGTAAAAATATACGTGCTTGAATGATCTATAAAATTCATATATACTTGCACAAAAGTTAACAAATAAAAACTATGGTATATAAATATATAAATTATTATTTTATTCTAATTTTAATTAATTTTTTTTTCCATTCGTTAAATTTTAAGTCTAAGAGCTTCCAACTGAAATCACGTCTTAAAGATTTGTATCAAAATTTTATTAATATAAAAACTTTAAGATTCTGCCTATTGAACTGAAAACAAAAATCATCGTTTAATTGCATTTATGAAATGCATAAGATAAGCATTTTGAAATATTATGTACAATAATATCTGGTACTACTTGATTATCCTGTTGACCAAAAAGCTATCGCCTAACTAAAATTCAATGCCTATAAAGGATGATCGTGAATGTCACATTCATTCACATTAAATACGATACATGTGTTTAAAACGTCAGAGGATTTTTAATCTCACTTTTTATTTGTATTTTTATTAATGTTTTACTAATTTATGCCTTTTTTCGCTGTTTAAAATAAAAATTATGTCAACATGTAGAATTTGGCTATTAATTTGGCGATTTGTATAATTTGGTGAAATTAATCGACCGGATAACCAAGTAGTACCTAATATTCAAATTCATTCAATGACCAGTTCTTGACATCTATTGTCAGTCATACCATATAATAGCATTTTTGCATCTTTAAAATGATTTTAATACATTTTTGAAATGTATATTGAATATTATTTAATAATTATAATAACCTTTTATTATCATTTAATGTCAACTTTCATTGCAATTAGTAGAATCTATGGCAATGGAGATTATGACAAATATTGTTCTTTCCTTTTTTTACACTTGTATTTTTAAATTTTTCCCATTTAGGAAATCCTTCTTTTAAATAAATTTAACAAATGTAATTGAAATTAATAAGAAGAACATTAAGGAAAAATCAATTTAAAAATGAATTGTAAGCTGTGCTTGCACTATAAATTAGCAGAAATTCAAAAATGATAGATTTTTGACGAAACATGGTTTTTACCACTGTCATGTCAAAAACCAGTTTTTGACGTCAAAAACCCAACCCTGACATACATAGAGGTGAAGCTAATAAAAGCGTGTTAAAATATAAGTCAATTTCTCTGTATCTTTCTTCCTTTTTTAGGTATATTCGTAATTATATAAATACGTAGCACCTATATTTGTTCAGTCTGTCTATTTGTCTGTCCGTCTGCATATAAAAACTCAAAAACTACCCAAATCATTTGAAACTTAAAATATATAATTATTAAATAATTTTGTTGAGATTTAAAATTTTATGAAAATCAGATGCATAGTTCAATTACAGGACAATCAAAAGGATTCCGATATATTACGGTCAATGGGGGGAAAAAGTTTCAAGAGCATTTTAATAGTCTTACACTCTTTCGAACATAATAAAGTTGATATGGATCTATGAAGTACATACTATAATATATATTCTGTACAATCTGTAGTGCAAATAATATTTCTTATTGATTTACAGGGCCAGACAAAAGTATTCTATTGCATAATTATATATTTAGACATTGCTTGGTATGCATTTAACTGTATTAAACTAATTAATATTATTTGAAATTGATATACGTTGAATAGGATTACATCAAGTTACAGTCATCGTTCAGTCTGTCTGTTCATCCGCTGTCTGTACACATATAATAGAGCAAAAACTATCCAACCAAATCATTTGAGATTTAAAATATATAATTCCTGCATAATTTTGTTCAGTCAATTAAAATTTTATGAAAATCGGATGCATAATTTAATTACACGGACAATCAAAAGTATTCCATCACATAACAGTCAATAGGAAAAAATAGTTTCAAGTACATTTTAATGATGTTACACTCTTTCGAATATAATAGAATTGACATGAATCTATGACGTAGATACTAAAATATACATTCTGTACAATTTATGATACAAAGACTACTTATTTTTATTTTACATGGCTACTCAAAAGTATAATACAGTATTATAGTACGCGGGGAAATATTGTTTGGGGCATGTTTTTATTATTAAACTATTTCATATTTTATGAAATCAATATATGTTGCTGTGGTTTAATACAAGTTACTTCCTGTATAATAAAAAGCAGATAGCATTTATAGGAACACACAAAAGATTTCGAACACTATACTGTATCCAAAGTACTGTATACTATAACAGCAGGATCTGAATATTTTTAAATTTCGTTGATGTACGAATGCACTTCACATGCAATTTCTAACTTGTTTCTTTTTCTGCTTATTCCATGCATGAAACATTATGGAAACATTAAGCAGGTGATTGGTGCTCCTATACAAAGATGTCAGTGCATTTTTTCCAATATTCTACAGTCTAGGTGTCTAGGGGCTTTCAAAAATTTTTTTGGGGGATTTATATTCTGCAGATCACCCATGTGTAATTATCTGCCTAATTGATGGTGGTAATTAGAGCTTAAATGATGACTCTTTTGTATAAAGGCAATGTAAATTTAATCTTGACTATGCAAATAGACTATGTACACAACACATAAAACTTTACACATGGAAATGTAAAGATAACAGGGATATACATTCAGAATGGACATGGCATGTTTACAGATGTCCTGTTTCCTGATCCGGAGCTCTCATCGTCTTTTGGGAGCAAACCGAGGAATCTGTCATTAGCTAACACCAGAAGGAATCTCTCTTGTATTAGAATTTGCTCCTAAGCTTCCTGTTGAACTTACCAAGTCATCAACTTCATTGTGTTGAGATTTGCTAACGTCTGCTTAGCTCACACGAGAAGATGCTGCACCCATTTCCTTTATGATTAGGTTGTTTTGAGAAAATGCAGGCTTTAATGGCATTTTCATATTTATACAGTCATTTTTCTCTTAAAGGATTTATTGATAATAATAAAAAATAAAATAAAATAAAGAGATGATAGTGTTTCTTCCTTTCTGAATTCATTCAGTTTCTTATATAGTTATATCTACTAAATCTATATTATAAAGGACAAATAATTCTGTGCGTTAACACACACGTCCTTCTGCAAATGTCAACTTTTTCAAATTTTAAATTAAACTTCAATTACAATTGAAATTACAATTTCCAGTACTGTAAATTTTTAAACTTCTAAACATAAAACATTCTCAATTTTTATACGCACACACAGGTACACTAGAAGTAAAAAAAAAGAAAAAAAATTATTTTTAAATGTAATTTGTTTGTAAGGTGTGCCTCGATTTTTTTTTTTTATTAATACTTTTTTTGCCAATGTGGAAACAGAAGTATTCCAAAATTGCACACATCTCAGGGATTTAGATATGTATCTATTCTGGACCAAGAACAACAACCATTTTCCAATTGGTTAATAAATATTGAGTCTGTAGTGGATAATTTTAATTATAGTTGTCTTATGAGAAATATTAAAAAAAAAAAAAAATCCATTTTAAAGTTTTAGATGTGAAATTTCCCTCCAGAGATGCCAGCAGCAATAAAAGACGAAATCATGTAAAAGATTACATTAAACTAAAAACTACACTATAGCAGAAGCTTATTATTTATCTTTCTAAACCGCAAAAATAAATTTTATTTAAATCAAGTTATTCAGTTTCCTGCCTGATTAATGCTATAACTATTAAAGAAAATTATATTGGATCTGAAATTTACTATCTTCAACTGCAGTAAATCTATGTCATACAGTGAAATATTGAAGCACAGTAAAACCCCGATAATTCAGATAATTGGGACCAGACCCAATCCGGATTATCAAAAATCCAGATTATCCAGAGAATTAGAAAAAAAAGTGAAATAAAATAAAACATACTTACAGAAAATCACCTTTATGTTAAACTTATTGAATATTTACACACAGTAAAAATATTTACTTTGTAATAAAAATATTTGTAATTTTCTGCTGTGTCAGTTTTCTGTACCTTTTGCGAGCCGTACGGTCACGCATACGCTTGAGCATAAGTAGCTCCTTTGGTGTAGTTTAAATAAGAAAGCTTAAGATATTCTTCAGAAAAAATTTCAGAAAAAGTTTTTTTTATTCAGATTACGACGATGAAACAAATTAATGTTATGAAAATTAGCCTATCTTTTCTCAAACTTGAAAAAAAAAAAAAAAAAAAAAAAAAAAATGAGCAAACCGATCCGGATTATCCGGAGATCCAGATTAACGGGGTCCGAATTAGCAGGGTTCTACTGTACCAATTTTTCTTAAATTTTATTTTATGGAAAATATGCCCATTGATTCACAATGTAAACAACGAAATTTTGAAATATTAACAAAAATATATAAATACAGTAAATAAAACATAGCGTATCTTACTTTCTGGGTATTAATACAACTATATTCATTAAATCATCTGTTTTGACTCTGATAGCACTCAAACATTTTAACACTTTTAAATTTACAATTTTATTAGAATTAAAATAGAGGAAATAACTTTGAGGCATAAGGGAAAAAATAGTGGGAAGAAGTAAAAAAAAGATATGATGCCCATAGGTTTTACTATGCTAAATTAACATTGAGTAGTCACACTAGAAATAAATAAGTATTGTGCGGCAATGCAAGATTTAAATCAAAACATAATGGATGATAACTATAATTAAAGCAAAATTTTTGATTATGATTAACTTTAAATTATTTTGAAATTGAAACAGAATATAATAGTTATAATGAAATTACATCATTCCCTTTTTAAAATTAATTATTGCAAATTTGCTTCTGAGAGACATTACAGTTTAATTTAAAAATATAAGGGATAGAAAAAAATATATATCTTTATAAAATATTCAGAAAACTTATTATATAGATTTATTATTTAACCTCTTCAGTCCTTGCGTCGCCTATAGGAGACAGTAGAGAACATCCTTTAAATTAATTTAAATACTTCTAGAATTGTTAATATTACTTCCAGACCTTTTTAATAAATACATGGATATCATAAGCATTGATATATAGATTGATATATCTTTGGAAATATTTTGTAATTTTGTATTTTATGGTAGAAATGCCACTGCATTTACAAGTTTGAAAGCTATTTTTTTTTCAAATGCAGCATTTACACCATGTGTGGCATTTAGGGTTTTTTTGTGTGCATAAAATTGGGATAAAATTAAAAATAAATAAATAAATAAAATAAATAAAAAAAATTAAAACCTGATTTAAATATTTTAAATAAAATTTTAGACATGTAAACTTATTAGAAAGGAGGCACCCTATATTGTTCAGAAAACTTAGATTAAAGTTAGATATATGTGACTGTGTCGACAAAAATACTGTTCTCATGGTTGCGGTGTTTAATGCGAGTGCTTCGATTATGATTTTTTTAGCTTTTTGAAGGCGATTTGAGGAGTGCAGCATTTTGCCCATAAAATACGGTATTTTTAAACTGATTTTTGCAGTTCCACAAAATCTTTGTCTCAGGAATGAAGAGATTATACTTTCAACAAGAACATCAATCATGTCTGCAATTCAAACAGAATTAACCATTAATGAGCCCAAAGTACTAATAGCTGACTAACTTTAAGCTGTGATACTACACAAACTGCAAAAAAATTAAAAACTACTCTTTATAAAAAATAAGATTTTATGTGCCTTTCAAATTTTTGCATGATAAATTTATGGCCACTTCTTACAAAATTACAAAACTTTAAATAAAGTTGTATTTTAATATAAATTTTATGCATTTGTGGAATAATATTAAACTAATGATGATTATCCATGTACATACCAAGAACTAAAGATAAAAATGGATTAGAACTTTCATCATCCTCACTGTCATAATCTGGCCAGTCACAAACAGCAGCAACATTTGTGTGTTTTCCGTTTTCATCAACAACCCAAGGATCATTGGGATCAATATTTTCTAGCGACTCTAAAATAGCTTGTGATAGTTGAGGCTGGAAAATAAGGTTAGAAAACTTAAAAATTCATTTAAGAAAAACAAATTTAAAACAAGAAAGAGAAATCATCAAGCAACAATTATAAATCATTTGTTAACATATTCAAAATAACACAACGAAATTTCACTGTTTGAGAAAGTGAACAAAGATAACAAAGGTAAACAATTTGGAAAATGCATAACACATTTGAAAACTCAATTTCAGTAACTCCCATTTATAACTGTAAAAGTATTTGAATTCTTTTGACCAGCTCTATACAAAACAGTCCTGTACTCTGTAAATATTATAGACTTGCCAGCTTTTGAAAATGTAAAAAATTGTAGCACAAAAAATTCATATTAATCTGGAGGTTTGTTGGTTTTTCCATGTTTCGCGGACATTTAGAATGTCATTCATTAAAAAAAATAAGGTTTTAGTCTTTCAACACTATATAGTAAATATTTGTTCGAAAATGTTTAGTTTCTTCTTGTTTTATAGTGCTTTTTTACATTTGTAAAAGGAACCGAGTTCAAAATTTTCAGCCCAGTGCAAATAATTGATGAAATTCATGATTTTTTTCCATGATCATTTCATTATATCCACAATTCTCTCTCTCTCCCTCACCCTAATCAGAATTCACATTCTTCCATCACAATTCTTTGTTTAAATGTCCACTTTATATTGCAAACTTTTGACGAAATTCACATTTTTAACCATGAACCATGGATAATTTTTCTGTTTCTTTTGCGATCTTTCAATGCAATTTGCATTTTCTAACTGGTATTCTGATGAAATTTGCATTTTCTTTTCCACAGTCTTTTGATGAAATTCACCATTTTTTTGGTGATCTTTCAACTAAATTCATGTTTTTGCCACAATCATTTAACAAATTAATTTTCTTCTGTGAGTTATTGAGGAAATTTAATTTTTTTTTCATGCGGTCATTTGTCACAATTCATGATAGTTTATCGCAACTGATCGGCAAAATTTGTGACAGTTTTGCAAAACCGGTCAGTGAAATTTTCGATCTTTTAGTGAAAAGTTAACAAAATACACTACTCATTTATCCATATTTGATGAAATTTGCAATATTTTTTCCTTGATGTTTTATGAAAATTCTGGATTTTTGCACAATCTTTTAACGAAATTTGCAATTTCTTTCTCAATCTTTAACAAATTAGTGATTTTAATCAGCGACCAAGTGAAGTTAATCACTATTTGTTTCTGAGATCTTTGGTGAAATATAGTAGAACCCCACAAATTTGGACCCCGTTAATCCGGATCAGTTTGCTTATATTTTCTTCAAGTTTGATAAGCGATTGGCTAATTTCCATAATATTAATTGGTTTTATCGTCGTATTCTAAATAAAAAAATCTTTTTCATAAATATTTTCGAAGGAATTAAACAAATTAAACATTTTTACTGTCTGCAAATATTCAATAAGTTTAACATAAAGGTGATTTTCTGTAAGTATGTTTTATTTTACTTTAGTTTTTTCTAATTCTCCGGATAATCCAGATTTTTGATAATCTGGATTGGGTCTGGTTCCAATTAATCTGAATTATCGGGGTTTTACTGTACCTGATATTTTCTTCTGATATTCAGAATTCTGAATTTTTTTCTGTGATCGTTTCACATATTGATTTAGGAAAATTACATAAAAGAAAAAAATTAACAGAATATCAAGAAATTAAAAAAAATAATTACAGAAGAATCATAGGTCTATGTAGAAATTTCCAGGGGAAAATATTGCCCAGCATTTTTCATTATGCAGAACTTCTGCATGCAAATTGCACAATTTCTCATACTATTTCAAACTCTGTTAAACTCCCCACCCCACTTCCTTTCAAGAAGTAACAACCCTGTTTCTGAGAAAGGAAATTATTGTACAAATATTTACGCATGATTAAAACTCATGACTGACAAAAGTTTTTGGCTAGGTGAATCAGAAAAATGTTCCAATTTAATTGGAAAAAATTTACAATTAAAAAGTAACTGGTAGTAACAATCACAGAATCTGAGCAGCTTATGTGTCATGTATAATTGATGATTATTCCAAAAGGAGTTAACACATCTTTTCTGAAGAATTTATAACTTTCATAAAACTCACATCTTCTTCTGGGTCCATTCCCATTAAACCAGGCAATCGACGCTTCCGAGATTTCCTCATGCTAGGTGGAGTTTCAGGAGGAATCAGACCTTTATGAACAGCTGACAATAAATCTAGTCTCTTTCTTCTCACTTGTGTAGTCATTTGAATTATTTTATTTTTTGGAGTTTGTAAATAAGTACGAGCTACAGCTTCTGATAATTTTACAGTACTTTCTTCAAGATCATTCTGTAAAATAAAAACATGATATACTATAATAGAGAAAGAGGGGAAGAAATCAGCATTTTGATAATAATAATAATAATAATTATAACTTGTGCATTGCTGCCTCAGAAATTAAAAACAACAATAATGAAAATAATTTTAAAAGAAGGAATTAATTAAAAAAGCAGATGATCATATGAGCACAAATTACCTGAATGTTTCTTATTTTTAATATCCCTTTATATTTAACAAATATTATGCTACATTTGATAAAGACTTGTGTCTACACAAAAACTTCACAACATCTAAAGAAGAGGAATACATTTCATTTTTGAAAAAAAACATAAAAAAAAGTAGACAGTCTGAATAAATCATTTTGGTTTACATCTGGAATGAAGCTGCTAATTTTGATAAACTCAGAATTATGTCCTTTACATTACATAAGCAAATAATAATAAAAAAATTACAGGAGTTTTATCAAATCTATACAGCGTGCTACCTAATTAATATATATATATATATATATGAAAGAATAAAGAGTAAATCCTTTTTAAAACTTAAATTTAAAATCCAAAATTTAAAAGTCCCAACTAATATTTTTAAACTTTAATTCTGAAGCTTAAAGCTATCTTTTGTCCATGATAACCTTCTTTCCCAGCCTAACATTTATTACTGTTAGACTTCATTTTAGGACAATTTTTAAGATTAAAATTGCTGATCTAACTGCATTTTGCAGGCATTGTGGTTAAGGCCTGATACATCACAGAACCCAGGAATTGTGCAGGCCTTGACCCCATATCGATTAAAATCTAAACAACCAATTTAAGAAATGTTCCTCCCAAATTTACAACTCTACCCTCTGCTGGAATATATGACAAGTTCAATGATGATGAGCCATGTAATTCTTCAAAATCAATGTAAATGGCTTGAAGGGCCTCCAACCACATGTGCAGATTCAGCTATAAGATGAAGCAAATGAAATAAATGAATTTGATCCAACAAGAGGTTCCTGAGTCCAAATTATTATCAAAGATTGATGTCACCTCAGGAGTCATTACATATAAATACAGTAGAGTCTCGAAAATCCGATGTAATTGGGTCTGACACCACTTCAAATTACTAAAAACTTGAATGTTCAAAAAATCTTACCAATTACAATTTTACTTAGTTAGGATGAAAAAGAATGCACACATCCTTATTCTTTTTGCAGTGATATACAGGATACTTTACAATTTAAAAACAAATAAATTTTTCGCCACTTCAACACATTACCTCTTATTTTAGATTCAATATCTAGCCAAAGTTTAAAAAGCATAGTGTCAGCAAGGGTGGCATCATTTTGCTGTTCTACATATGTTAAAGACAGTTCTAAAGATGCAGATCCTTAACTATGATATATATATATATATAAATAATTTTTCAAAAGACAGAGAGCCTTTTTTTGTGTGTGTATCATTACATTCCTTCATATCTTCTATCATTTTTACAATAGTCAATTCAGTTATTTCCAGCATTTCATTGCTGTTTAACTTTTTTAAAAAGTCATCTGCATTAGAGTTATTACAACCATGTACTTCCTTTACCAAATCTTTTGTTTTCATCATCGTTGTTATGAAGATTCTCAATAGATGTTACCACAATTTATTCAGTGTTGTAGATTGAATTTTATCTAATGAATCAGCTATCCAGTAAACAATATTTCTCATGTTTATACTCATCAAGGAAATTCCCAAATCAAAAGGGGCAACTTTATGACATAAGATTTAATTTATTTTTGTTCATAAATGCATGAAACTAGCAGATGTTGTTCAGAAACTATCTAAACGCATTTAATTTCCCCTTTTTTTGCAATAGTTTTTTCAGAAAATACTGTTAAAGTGGGGATTTTGAACTATATTTCATGAAAGAGAAGAAAAACCGTTTTAGGAAGGGAGAAAAAAGCCTTGTTATGTGATCAAAAGAGTTTATAACTCAATAGGTAATTAATTTTTTACAAAATGGAAAACTCAGATTTCAAATCATTTCCATGGTCAGTCTTTGTAATTTTATATTTTTCTGTTAAAAAATGAATTAGTAAATGTGTCAAAATGTTTAGCACTTCTTGAGCAGAGCAACTGAGAACAGCTTTAAAACATTCTCAATAATTTCATCATCAGACTGCACTAAATGTTACAACAACTGGCATCAATATTTTTTCCTTAAATTCTAAAATACACCCAGTAGCTGTATTTAACTTAGGAGGGAAAAAAATAGAAATTTTTATTTTTATTTTTGATGCATCAAATTAAACAGAACTTTGGATTTCTGAGATTCGGATTTTCGGGACTCTACTATATATAATAATAATAATAACACAAAGCAAGAAGAATGTAAACAGACTTTCTGTGAAAAGAAGTTTTCAGAAAAAATATATAAATTCATTCATATAAGAATGTAAGTTTTAAAACTTGTCTTATCCAGAAAATCAAATTATGGAAAACTGCAGAAATCTCAGACTATGTTCATTAATTTTCATTGTAAAACAAAATTTTGTAATGTCTAAAATGCTCAATAAAACTTTTTTTAGATTGTACTGTTTTTTAGATGCAAGCTCTCCAAACTATTAGAGCAAACACAATTTTTTTAAATTTTGGATAAGGCAAGTTTTAAAACTAACATCTCATATGTAAAAGTGATATAGAAGCTTAAACTAAAAAGTAATTAGCCGTAAATGTACTTCATGAAAATTAGTATAGGAGATCTTTAATTATTAGTAAATAAGTTCCTAAATTCAAAGAAATATATTTGCAGCGAAAAATAAAATTAACAATAAACAAATAAATTGATACATGAATAACTTTATCATTCAAAATTATTTATAATACTTCAATCAATAAACAAATTCAGAAAATTTTTTGTTCAAAGCAATAAATTTTTTATTACTAACAGACCTGCCTGGTGTTGCATGAAATTATTTTATATATACCATGCATACATTAAATTAAAAAGATGTGGCAGATCACATGGATCATCTTAGTAACAGTTTTTGAAGATGAAAGGGATTCTGTAGGAAATCAGCGGTAGATCTTTTATTGGAATTTGGCACTGTTTAAGAAAAAAAAAATATTGGTAGCTTTACTGCCTTTTCTATCAGAGGGCTTAAAATATAAGATATCAAATAGAAATTGATTGATAAAACATCAATTTTAGCAAAATAGGCAATTAAAAAAAAATCACAAAAAATTTTAAAACTGGTGTACAAATTTCAAATAAATTTTATTGAAAAATAAACAAATTTATTATATTTGCCAAAAAATATTTTATTTAAAATTTTTTTACGAATGGATTAAAATTATGGATGAATGAGAAAAAAAAAAAAAAAAAGGAAAATGTGAGAATTGTTCTATTTAATAATAATAATAATAAAAAAAAATCCACAATATGAGGCTTTGTCGATTTGCCTTCGTCCATACCAAATTTGGTGGCCTCTAAAATGATAGATTTTGATAGAAATTATCAACAAACAAATAGACAAAGATTTTCTTTTATTTATACAAGAACAGGTCAAATGAATAATAATTAGTTAAAAAGTAAGTGATACTTCAGATTTAAAAAAAAAAAAAAAAAAAAAAAAAATCTTACTTGTAAATATTCAAATATAGTTTTGTTATAGCCATTGTCTTCTAAATAAAAACCATAAACATAAGCACCACACAGAATGCGACGAGCACGTAAAAGTTCATAAATAGCTTCTTCAAGGAAAGATAAATCACTATTTTTGATACTTTCAGAATCTACAGATGCAAGTAAAATTGAAATTTTTTCTTGAGCAGTTTTTAAAAAGGGTTCTTCAAACTAAAAAGAAAGATTTAAAAATAGTTTTTATTATTATTTATAAGCTGCAACATAATTTCTGCCAACTTCTAAATGGAATAGCACAAAATTTTTATAAATAAGAACATGGCACACTTGAAGTTCACACACTGTCAAATGATAATTACTTAAATTAGATGATTTGAGAAGAAATGACATTTTATCAACTTTGTAATATAATAATTTAACTATTTCTGATACTTTTCTGTTAGCCAGACACCAATGTTATATATACAGAGGTGCCAAGTTTCAATAAAAGTTATCAGTAACCAAAGTTCAGAGAAGAGTTGGGGGGCGGGGGGATTTTCAAAAATTCTTTCTTTTTTCCGCAATCTTTTGGAGGAAATTTGCAATGTTTGCACAGAATTTTCACATCTTTCGCAATTTTTGGACGAAATGTGGGCGTTTTTCGCGATTTTTAGACGAAATGTGCGCGTTTTTCGCGATCTTTTGACAAAATTTGCGCGTTTTTCGCGATCTTTAGACGAAATGAGTGCGTTTTAAGTGTTTTTTTGACGAAATGAGCGCGTTTTCCGCGATCTTTTGACAAAATGTGCGCGTTTTTCGCGATCTTTTCACGAAATGAACGCGTTTTCCACGATCGTTTGACGAAATAATCGCGTTTTAAGCGATTTTTTGACGAAATGAGCGCGTTTACCGCGATCTTTTGGCGACATAAGCCTGTTTTAAGCGATTTTTGACGAAATGAGCGCGTTTTTCGAGATCTTATGATAAAATGAGCGCGTTTTCCGCGATCGTTTGACGAAATTAGCCCGTTTAAAGCGATTTTTTGACGAAATTTGCGCGTTTTAAGCGATTTTTCGACGAAATGAGCTCATTTTCCGCGATCTGTTGACAAAATGTGCGCATTTTTCGCGATCTTTTGACGAAATGAACGCATTTTCCGCAATCTTTTGACGAAATAATCGCGTTTTAAGCGATTTTTGACGAAATGAGCGCGTTTTTCGAGAACTTATGATGAAATGAGCGCGTTTTCCGCGATCATTTGACGAAATTAGCCCGTTTTAAGCGATTTTTTGACGAAATGAGTCCGTTTTTCGATGTCTTTTGACAAAATTTGCACGTTTTTTGCGACATTTTGACGAAATGCGCGAATTTTACGCAATCTTTTCTGTTTTTCCCGAGATCTTATATTGAAATTTGCGTTTTTTCAAGCGATACTTTGACGAAATTCACGATTTTTTTTATCCGTAATTTCTATCCGACGCCCGTAACGCCGTAACTTTTGTTGCATATCCGTAATAATTACGGACAAATCGTAATACTTGGCACCTCTGTATATAGATACTAGCAGCCTTTACCTGCTTTGCTGGTCAGTTTTTCTAAAAGAATCTTGAATGAAATGAAATACAGTTCGTCACCTGAGAATAATAAGGTTCTATCTGTGTTTTTCAAAAAAATGACTTACTGGTATAGAAAGGTTTCATTTATATCTCTGAAGGCATTTTTGCACCAGAATGATGTTATATATAATTTATATATAACATTATAATTATGTTATGACAATATTTTAATCCAGAAATGCCTTCAGTGATACAAATAGAACATTTCTATATCGACAAGTCATTTTTTTCAAAAACACAGATAGAACCTTATTATTCTCGGGTGACGAGTTAACAAAGATCAAATTAGAGATAGAAACATTTTCTTAATAACTAATCAACTATCCATAATTGTTGTAAAATTCGTATAACCTTACATTATCAAGTTTAAAGTAAATGTTGGTGATATAATAATTTTCTAATTTTGTTTGCGCCAAATCCCCCCCCCCCCTCTCCACTTCCCAAAATGTGACATGTCATTCTTTTTTATAACTTTTTATTATGTGTTATAAACTATCTAAAAGAAGTTTAAAGCAGATCGTATTTTCTAATCGATCTAAATCGATCGATAATTTCTAATATTTTCAAATTTTAGCAAAATTGCATTCAGTAAGTTCCACATTCTAACCCAGGGAACAAACTCCATTCATCACAAAATTGTATCTGAACAAAACTCCATTAAACAACCTATCAGTAGGTACATTATTTGAGGGGATGGAGGTCTTAAAGCAAGAATGTAAGATATTTGATGAAATTACTATTCAAAAATAGTAGTAACTAAACTTTTGACATTTTAAATAGATTTCATTAGAAATACTATCGATTACATTTTCAAAGGTTTAAGTTTTTAACAAAATAGCTTTTACTGTCAAAATAATAATAATAATAATAATAATAAATAAAAATAAATACATAAAATAAAAAACATAAACAAAAAGAAACCCTATTAGATTATTAATGAAAGATCATGGGAATTCGACAAAATACTCAATATAGCACCAAGTTGCCACCACTTTTGGTGAGCAATTTAGGTTAATAGATTTGGCAATATTTGGCAATAGAAAACTGTATCTCCCTGCAGTAGATACAGAATTAATAACATTAACAGAATTAATAAAAACTGCAAGTAAATAATTTCATTATGTGACAGCACAAATAACAAATTTAACAAACATTATCTGTAATTCATTTTGTATTTATAAGGCTAATTGTTTAAATCTAAAATTAAACTCAATGAATGCATATGTTAGCTAATATGAAAATGTGTTGCCCTATTCATACACACATACAGAGTAAATATAAGGAATAGCCAGTTATATCTGAATTCCTGAAAAAATTAAACAGCAGCATTATTAGCATTCAGTGGGAATTCTCAACATTCAGTTTTTCAAATAATTTTTATTGCATTTCTAATTCCTAACAATTTGTATTTGTTGTATATAAATTCAAAAATTAGAAATTTTTTCAAGCTTTACTGAAGAAGCTTTTCCTGTGCTTAACATTATTTACCAATTGATTCTTTTTCTTTTATGAATTTTTTTATAATAACAATTCAGCCAATGTTATTTTTTTATTCTTCTTTAGCTGCAGTATGTGTTACAGATTATTGCAAAAGTAGAATGAGAAAATAAGATTCCGGCTATTTTGTTCTTTTACTTGCATATTTTTTTACTTTCTTCTATCTTTACAAGAAGAAAGTATTGGATTCATGAAAATTTTCGACTTCCGGTTTTCGACGGATTTATACGTTTTAGAAGGTCCTGAACACGTTTTGACTATTTTTAGAAAATGTCTGTCTGTGAGTCTGTCCGTCTGTCTGTCTGTCTGTCTGTCTGTCTGTATGTCTGTATGTGACAAAAAATTTGTGGGCGCTCTATCTCAAGAACTAATGCTCGAAATTTAATAAAATTTTATATTCAGTTAGACCTTGATATGAATTAGTGCCTATTGGTTTTTGGTGAAAATTGGCCTGCAGGTGGCGCTGCTATACTACGTTTTTCATGATTTTCAAGATTGCTATATCTCAAGAACTAATGCAGAGAATTTCACCAAACTTCAGATTCTGTGACCCCTTAATATACATAGACGCTGATTAAGTTTTGGTGAAAATTGGCCTGCAGGTGGCGCTGCTATACTACGTTTTTCATGATTTTGAAGATTGCTATATCTCAAGAACTAATGCAGAGAATTTCCCCAAACTTCAGATTCTGTGACCCCTTGATATACATAGACGCTGATTAAGTTTTGGTGTAAATTGTCCAGCAGGTGGCGCTGCTATACCACGTTTTTCATGATTTTCATGATAGCTATATCTCAAGAACTAATGCACAGAATTTCACCAAACTTCAGATTCCGCGATACCTTGAGATACATAGCCGCTTATAAGGTTTTGGTGTGAACTGACCTATAGGTGGCGCTGCTATGCTACATTTTGCACGATTTTTGTGATAGCTATATCTCAAGAACTAATGCTGAGAACTTCATCAAATTTTAGATTATGTTACACTAGAATATATAACATAATTAGACGCTGATTACATTTTGGTATTAACCTTGCAACAGGTGGTGCAGCTATGCTGCATTTTGCACGATTTTTCCTATAGCTATATCTCAACAACCAATGCACAGAATTTCATCAAACTTCAGAATTTGTTACAAAATGACATATAACATAATTACACGATGATTACGTTTTGTTATAAATCCTTCAACTGATGGCGCTGCTGTGCTATATTTTACACGGTTTTTTTAAACTAGCTATATCTCAAGAACTAATGCACAGAATTTCTTTAAACTTCAGATTCTTTTACACCATAACATAATTAGACGCTTTTTTACGTTTTGGCATAAATTGTCCAAGATATGGTGTTGCTATTCTACGTTTTGCAAATTTTTTGTTATAACTATAACTGAAGAACTAATGGACGAAATGCGATCAAATTTCAGATTCTGTTAGGTCTTGACATAAACAGATGCTTATTAGGTTTTAGTATAAATTATCCAACATGAGGCACTACTAAGATCATTTTCTCAGAATATTAATTAAATTTTGCTTTTTAGGCTTTTCGGCTACAGAATCTCATTAGGCTAGGTCAAATGTTCGAGGAAATTCGATAGTGGGTAACTTTGGGGTCACCATGTTTTTTTTTAATATTAAAATGTACTTATGAGATAGAAGAAAGTTTTGGGATTGACACATCCAACTAGTTTTATACTTGCTATACTTACATAAAAGAAGGAATAGTTTGATTATTAAATGGAAGTTATAACATTTCAAGTTAGATAGTTTTAAATATATTTTTTAAAGTGAATGCTTTTCATTTTTTGGAGAAAAAAAAAAAAAAAAAAAACTATTCTTTTTACAAACTTGTTATACAAGCAGGGCGGTCATTCTGCCAAGTCAAGCTAGAAAAAAATAATATGCTCGCCAAACGAACAGATGCCAAGAACATAACGACCGCTTAACTGCTTAATATACTCAAGACAACTTTTCCATGTTAAATTGACCAAACATGGCATTTTATAAGTTTAGATTTTTAAGAAATCAATTATCACAAAGAAATAAAACAAAAACTAGAAGAATCTAGTAAAGAAAAGCTTTAATTTGAGATCAAACTTATCTTTATAAAATAAGTATAAAGAAAGATACAAGATACTGAAAATGATCACTTTTTCCTTCGTCAAACATTTTTTTTTTCAACCAAGGTACAGACTTAAATAAGAGACAGACAGAAGTATAGAATGCATTTTCAGACAGGTAATTATTCAAGCTACATGCTTTTGTAAAATTCAGTTTAAAAAAAATAAAATTTCTATCCTTAATAAGCAAAAAACTGCTAATTAATTAACAAATTAGGCCAAAGTATGACAAACCCGTCAATCATATACTAGCTACATTATAGTAGAGCAAATCATTTTAAATGCTGTCAAGTTTCATATGCCAATCAGATGTTTTTCTTTGAAATTATTTTTTTGAATAAAACAGTGTTAAAGTTCATTTTTAGAAAGATCTTTAAAATAAAATTAATTTTTGAAGGAAGATATATCTTCTAAAGTGTAGTCATTTAAAATTATTAGCATTTAAAGTTTCATTCCTAATGTAAACAAAATTTTTGTAAAAAAAAAAATGAGTGTGATTTTTACATAAAAAGAGAACCATGGTAAACGATATTCGCTTTGTGTGCAAGTAAAGAATCAACATAGATAACAACTTTGATGTCATTGTATGATGAAATACGATTTTACCATAAAATGTTTGTTAAAAGAGGATAATCTCTGGACTACCGAACCAACTATGTACAGTTATATTAACCAATAGTATTTTATATCATATCGATTTATGGCCATCTTTCCGTATTTTATGCAAATTTCTAACCAGTATTTAACCTGTATCCTTCTACGATACCATATAGATTACCTACAATTGGACAAAACTTTTAAATTTCAACACCAGTATTTAAGTACAGAAGTATCTGCTATTCAAATGTCTGAATAAGTAACAATTTTGGATTCTAACAGCGAATTTGGGTACATTAGAATTTAATGTCAAATGCGAAAAGATGGCCTCCAGAGGAATATTAACCAGCTATAATCATCAGTAATAAACTACAGGCATTTCATTTGCGGTAAGACAAACAAATCAGAAAATATCTTTGGCTTCATTTTCCTAGAAATAAAAGAATTTGTGTTTTCAAATTAGTTATGCATTTTTTATGCTGAATTATATTTAGCATGCTAAAACGTGTTTACTAGGGTAATCTCTGGACTACCGAACCAACTATGTACAGTTATATTAACCAATAGTATTTTATATCATATTGATTTATGGCCATCTTTCCGTATTTTATGCAAATTTCTAACCAATATTTAACCTGTATCCTTCTACGATACCATATAGATTACCTACAATTGGACAAAACTTTTAAATTTCAACACCAGTATTTAAGTACAGAAGTATCTGCTATTCAAATGTCTGAATAAGTAACAATTTTGGATTCTAACAGCGAATTTGGGTACGTTTAGAATTTAATGTCAAATGCGAAAAGATGGCCTCCAGACCAATATTAACCAGTTATAATCATCAATAATAAACTACAGGCATTTCATTTGCCGAAGACAAACAAATCAGAAAATATCTTTGGCTTCATTTTCCTAATAATTCATTTTCCTAGAAATAAAAGAATTTGTGTTTTCAAATTAGTTATGCATTTTTTATGCTGAATTATATTTAGCATGCTAAAACGTGTTTACTAGGGTAATCTCTGGACTACCGAACCAACTATGTATAGTTACATAACCAATAGTATTTTATATCATATCGATTTATGGCCATCTTTCCGTATTTTATGCAAATTTCTAACCAATATTTAACCTGTATCCTTCTACGATACCATATAGATTACCTACAATTGGACAAAACTTTTAAATTTCAACACCAGTATTTAAGTACAGAAGTATCTGCTATTCAAATGTCTGAATAAGTAACAATTTTGGATTCTAACAGCGAATTTGGGTACTTTAGAATTTAATGTCAAATGCGAAAAGATGGCCTCCAGACCAATATTAACCAGTTATAATCATCAATAATAAACTACAGGCATTTCATTTGCCGGAAGACAAACAAATCAGAAAATATCTTTGGCTTCATTTTCCTAGAAATAAAAGAATTTGTGTTTTAAAATTAGTTATGCATTTTTTATGCTGAATTATATTTAGCATGCTAAAACGTGTTTACTAGGGTAATCTCTGGACTACCGAACCAACAATGTACAGTTATATTAACCAATAGTATTTTATATCATATCGATTTATGGCCATCTTTCCGTATTTTATGCAAATTTCTAACCAATATTTAACCTGTATCCTTCTACGATACCATATAGATTACCTACAATTGGACAAAACTTTTAAATTTCAACACCAGTATTTAAGTACAGAAGTATCTGCTATTCAAATGTCTGAATAAGTAACAATTTTGGATTCTAACAGCGAATTTGGGTACTTTAGAATTTAATGTCAAATGCGAAAAGATGGCCTCCAGACCAATATTAACCAGTTATAATCATCAATAATAAACTACAGGCATTTCATTTGCCGGAAGACAAACAAATCAGAAAATATCTTTGGCTTCATTTTCCTAGAAATAAAAGAATTTGTGTTTTAAAATTAGTTATGCATTTTTTATGCTGAATTATATTTAGCATGCTAAAACGTGTTTACTAGGGTAATCTCTGGACTACCGAACCAACAATGTACAGTTATATTAACCAATAGTATTTTATATCATATCGATTTATGGCCATCTTTCCGTATTTTATGCAAATTTCTAACCAATATTTAACCTGTATCCTTCTACGATACCATATAGATTACCTACAATTGGACAAAACTTTTAAATTTCAACACCAGTATTTAAGTACAGAAGTATCTGCTATTCAAATGTCTGAATAAGTAACAATTTTGAATTCTACCAGCGAATTTGGGCACATTAGAATTTAATGTCAAATGCGAAAAGATGGCCTCCAGACCAATATTAACCAGTTATAATCATCAATAATATACTACAGGCATTTCATTTGTGGGAAGACAAACAAATCAGAAAATAACTTTGGCTTCATTTTCCTAATAATTCATTTTCCTAGAAATAAAAGAATTTGTGTTTTCAAATTAGTTATGCATTTTTTATGCTGAATTATATTTAGCATACTAAAACGTGTTTACTGAATACAGATAAAATGATTTACAGAACCTTTGAAAAAGAAAAAAAAAAAAAAAAAAAAAGATATATGGCCGTCAACAAATGATAATTTCTGGAAGTGTGATTTTACTAGTTTTAAGAGTATTGTAGTCCGAGTTAGATTTTAGCTAAACAGTAAAAGACAGCCATTTGGTTCGTGGACAGACAAACAAATCAAAAAGTATCTTTATTTTCCTAGGAATAAATGATTTTGTGTTTTTAAATTAGTTATGCACTTTTATGCCGAATTACATTCAACATACTAAAAGATATTTACTGAATACAGACAAAACGATTCACCCACGCAAAATACTAAATGAGTTAAATATGTTTAATATGTTATGTATATGGTAAATGACAGGTTTTTTGTTCGCGGGCACACTAACCAATCAGAAAATATGTTTGGCTCCATTTTCCTAGGAATAAATGAATTCATGTTTTTAAATTAGCTATGCATTTTTATGCTGAATTCAGGGATGCCACTCAGAAATTAACAAAAAAAAAGAGGAAATTATGCATGATGTAAAATTTACGACATTTTCCACATTTATGTGAGAATTTTGTAAACTTTATTGTTTATAACAAACTAAATAAAGAATTAAATTTATAACAAACTATTTTTTAAAAAAGATATAAATTATCTTTTTTTATTTATTTTTTCCTCTTATAAACCTTTGACAAAAGTCTTTCTAAATGTAGATTTGTCAAAAAGTTCGAAATATGCTGTTAATTCAATGTGCATGAAAACATAACAGTAAATAAAAATGATATTTCTTTTAGTTCACAATACTTTACATCAATTAAAGTAACCCAGCAACAGATTTAATGAGGATTTTATGTATCGCAACATTTTAAATTAATTTAGGTAACTAGGTTATAAATTCCATGATTTTTCTATGAGTAAATAGCAAAAATTTACATTTTTTTTCGATCGTTTGACAAGAATTGCCGGTTTGCATCGCGATCGTTTGACAAAAATCGCCATTTTACATCATGATCATTTGATAAAAATCACCATTTTACATCGTGATTGTTTGACTAAAGTTGTCCTTTACACCTCAATGGTTAGACGAAATTCAACATTTTACTTCGTGATTGTATGACAAAAATCGCCATTTTATACCGTGATCGTTTACTAAAATCGCCGTTTTACATCACGATTCGTTTGACGAAAATCGCCGTTTTTACATCGCGATCATTTGACGAAAGTGTGTCATTTTATGTCGCGATCGTTTGACAAAAATTGCCGTTTTGTTTCGTGATTGTTTAACAAAAATCGCTGCTTTATACTGCAATTGTTTGACGAAAATCGCTGTTTTATACTGCAATTGTTCGACAAAAATAGCCGTTTTATTCCGTGATCGTTTGACGAAAATCGCTATTTTATTTTGTGATAGTTTGACGAAAATCGCTATTTTATTTTGTGATCACTTAATGAAAATCGTGGATTCTTAAAAATTACCAAAAGTGGAAATCTGCCATTTGGCAGAAAAGTGGCATCCCTGTGAATTATATTTAGCATAGATAAAGATGTTTACTGAATACAGATAAAATGATTTACAGGACCACACAAAAAATTAAATGTATGACTGTCAATGAATGATAATTTTTGGAAGTGTGATTTTACTAGTTTTAAGAGTATTTTAGTTTGAATTAAATTTAAGCTAAATAGTAGTCTGAATGTAAAGATAGCAGATAAAATACAGGGCTGTAGAAATATATTCAAGTAATGTCCGTGTACAGGCACAAATTGCTGAAAGAGAAATTTGTCCTTTGTTTGCTTGCTAAACTAGATTTTCGTATCATATCTAACTAAAATAGCAATTATAGATCTATATTTTATTTCGATACCATCAGTTTTTTACAAAATGTTCATACTTATAAATGATAAATTACTCTAAGAATAAATGATATATAAATACAATGTACACATATATTTCTTACTTCCTATTTAAAGAGATTCTACGAGAACTCATTCCAATTTAAGTGAGCAGATTATTTAAATTTTATATAATCTCTTTAAAAAAAGAAGCAATATCTATTAAAAAACTCTTTTCAAAAGTAAAAAAGCCGAGCAAGAAAAAAGGGATGAAAGTTGTGTCTAAAAAATGGTCTGATATCAAACTTTCAAGTTTATATTATGGTAATTATTTAACATTATCCATTTAAAAAATTACCATTTCTAAGTCAATGCCTTTGCATATGTTGATAGAAATCTTTTTCTCTTGCACTAAATACATCGTAAATGTGTTTTGAAAATTCAAATGTTTTAAAATTATGCATGATGGGCTAGGCGGCTATCTTTTTATATTTTACACAAATTTCCAAGCACCAAGTTTGTAAAAGAAAGCGTAGTAAGTTTACATTAAGTAAAATTTAGAACTTCTAATTTTAACAATGGACAAATATGTTTAACACGTTACCACCCAGCGATCTATTTATAGATTGTCTACAACTAAACAAAACATTTAAATTTCAACACCAGAATTTTAGCACGGAAATGTCTGCTTAAGTAACAATTTTGAGTTTTAAATTTTAACTATGGGTTTGGGTACATAGAAATTAGTATACAATACAGAGAAGTGGCCGCCAAGCCCACCAAGCATAATTATAAAACATTTGAATTTTCAAAACACATTTACGATGTATTTAGAACAAGAGAAAAGGATTTCTATCAACATATGCAAAGGTATTGACTTAGAAATAGTAATTTTTTTAATGGAAAATGTTAAAGAATTGTTATAATATAAGCTTGGAAATATGATATCAGACCATTTTTTAGACACAACTTTCATCCTTTTATTTCTTGTTTGGCTTTTTTTTTTTACTTTTGAAAAGTGTTTTTTAGTAGATACATTTTACTGTACAAACTTTCCGAATTATGTCCATCTTAGATTTAAATACTTTTTTAATATCTCTTTAAATATTTTAAAAAATTATGATTTTAATCAATGATTGTTTTTAAAGTCAGTTTATTAAAACTGTGATTTAATCATCAATTTAAATCAATTGATTAAAATCATTGATATCCTGATGATAACTTTTATTAAAGTTTGCAGTAAAGTTATTATTATGAGCTCTACATGAAATTAAGCAACCAAAAACAGTTTTGAAAGGCTTCATAAAACCACAGTTTACTTTTTACTCTGATAAATGCAGGGCATTTAACTGGAGACAAATTCTGGAAAAATAATATTAAAACAACAGAACAGAATGGGTGGGTAATTTTTCATTTTCTTTACAATTGCTTTATAATTATAATTTTGTAATTTTTTTTTCTCAAATAAACTAAGTTACATAATACAATACAAAATATAAAATATGTAATTTTTTTTTTTACCTTGTAACTGTTTTCATGATTTTTAAATCTTGTATAATATTGTAGAAAGCGTTTCAATTCTTGCATGTGCTTATTGTGTTCTTCAGCCTGTACAAAGAAAAAAAAAATCTTTAGACTTATCCAAAGACAACACAAAAATGTTAATGAATTAAAAAGTTCTTAAGGCATAATAAAGTGCATAACACTGTAAATAAATCTTTCAAAAGGTTAATTTGACTTATATAAAAAAGATTTTCCATTAATGTAAATGAAATTGCAATTTCAAAAATTCTTTTTTAAATGGAATTTTTTTTTTTTTTTTTTCAAAGAATGAGTATTATTAAATAAGACAAAATATTAAGAAATTGGTGATAATGAAATAACTGTGAATTTTTTACAGATACCTTATAAGACTCATGATACATATATTTATGGCTTTGGGGAAAAAAATTTCTTGGTGCATTTGTCACACATGTGATTTGATTTATATCTTCTTTTGGAATATTTTTTCAATTCAAAATATATGTAACACTTTATATATTTTGTGTCTTTTAAAACTGGAATTACAGTATAATAATATAAAAGAATCAAGAAATCTATCCATAAATACATTATAAGGTCATTTAAAATGCATTGTAATGAGTACTGAAATTTAATGAAGATAAATAAAGATTCAGCATGATTCCTCAGGTTTTTGCTTTTTAAATCCATAAAAACTTCTTTTGGAGACTTCTATAAATATCCATCTATAAAATCTTTAATCAATTGCTGAAATAAAAAATTCCATATCGTAACTTAATTGGATGTTTGTTCTTTTTAGCCAGTAGAACACGTCTTGATATTAGTTATGTAATTAATCTCTTATCACAATTTCAAAGCAATCCTGGTAAAATACATTGGTTAGCATTATTAAAAGTTCTTGGCTATGTATATCATACAAGATATGAAAAATTATTTCTTTCTTGTCATGATAATTTTTCAATAAATTGTTTTAGTGATGCCAAATATGCATTTAACCAAGATGATCGAGTATCGATTGGGGGAGGGGGGTATTTTATTTTTAAATGGTGTTGTTATATCTTGGCAAACTTCAAAACAGTGTTGTGTAGCCCTTTCAACTATGGAACTTATTTGGATAGTTAACATAATAAAAGAAGGTAAAGAACTAAAAATCTTTCCACCTCATTTTTTAGAGTTTAACTTATATTGCAATAACAGAGCTGCTATAGATTTTTCTAATTCTCCAAAAGAAAACAGTAAAACTAAACACATACATGTAAGATATCATCTTTTAAGAAATTTAGTTTATGAAAAATTGTTCAATTTAAAGTATATATCTAGTAAAGAAAACTTAGCTGATTATTTCACAAAACCTCCTACTAAAATTACACTAGAAAAATTTAGAAAGAAAATTTTTTTAATAAATGTTAACTTATAATGATTGGCTTTTTCTATTTATGTTTAGTTTATTTTATTTTCATCTGGGATCCTGCTGTACTGGAAAAAAAAAAAAGCAATATTGCAAATTGTTTAAATTATACCTTTTTAATGAAACTGTACATAAGATTATGAATTAGTTTAATTTTTCATGAACTAGTTTGTATGGAAGGTGAGCTATTGATGTCATATTGCGGCATTCTTACCAATATCGAAGTCACTATTTCAAGTCATTGTGATTTGCGGCTCAATTCGGAGACTGTTCGGTGTCGATATCTGTTTCATGCTTAGCTACAGTATTGTTCCACTATTCTGTCTATGAGCGTTTCTTTTTGTTTGACAATATGATGTCATACTTTTACAAATTCCACGCATCTGGAAATGAATGCCGGCATTGCAATCTAACTATTGCATCATCGTACCAATGATGTTTGCTAGTTTCTAATCGGTTGGTTTGTATAACTGCTTCCTTCACTATTACAGGATTGATCAGATGGTGTATATTTGAGTGACTTCATGTTTGTACGGCTCTTTTAACATGTAGTATTCTAACCATGAATTAAAATAAAAGCTCATTAAATGAGTAATATATTTTGTTGGCCGAAGTTATGGCCATATTTTTGTTGTTTTATTTAATCATATTTTTACATGTTTTCAATAAAGTTCTTTTCAATTATTTCCTGACTTTTTTCTGCATATTTGTGGACATCAATCCTACAAATCTCTGTTTTAAGTAGTTGTGGCTTCTAGGCTTAAATCCATTTTCGCCCTAGCAGCCCGTTTTATATATGGTCACATCACATATGGCACAGATGCAGATTACTATGGTTATAGCACATGTTAAATAATGTCTAGCAAATTTTTTTTCTCTAAATTTTAACAGTTGGAAAATAGTCTGCAGACTTTCTTAAGAGTCTGTGACATGCTGATTCTGCACCCGGGCTATTTAGAAACATAAATATACAGAAAAGAAGAAAGCATCAATACATACATACTTGATTGATCAATGATTCTGTTTTGACTTCAGCCCTTTTAGCAGCATCATGCCTGTTGCACCTGAAGTATCCACCAGTACCAGGTCCATGTTTTTTCCAAGACTCCAGACAAACCCAACAGTACTCATACTTGCACTAGAATTTGTTTCATGTATTAAGAATTTTGATAACTTATGCTCTTTTATACATTTGTCTATAAAATAAACAAAAATAATAAATATACCTTTGAACATTTCATGTGATTACAGCCTTCATTCTTCTGTATTGGGCACTTGCAATTGGGACATGGTTTAGAATTTGTGACCATCCATAAGCTATTTTCTGCTGCTTCGGAATCAGCATAAGTATTTTTTACTAAAAATACAATAAATAAAAACAGTTTTCTTTTTTTCACACAAACTTAGAATTTAATAAATTGTTTTAATCTGAACCATTTATGAAATATCTATAGAAATATAACTTGAGAGGGTGGAGGATAGAGAAACAACATATTATTACTTATTTATTCATTTATTTTATTAGAAAGAAAATTTATAACATTACATTTTAAATACAAAAAAGAAGTAAATAAAACATTTACTGTCCTATTTTAGTATTAAATTATTTACTACAAACTTATCATCTGTTTTCATTTTGTTTCAATAATGAGTGAAAATGAAAGGGTAACAAAATCTCAGATGATGGAATTTTCCAATTTTCACTAATTTTTTAAAAGTAAGAGAACTACGAGATATTAATTTAAAATTATGTATACACATGTAGAAAAATTTTCTACATCTGAATACATAACCCTGAAAAAATTGGTTTGTAATTCTTCTTAACTTTTGCAAAAACTGTTATTAAAAAGTTAAAGTTTTTTTAAGTAACTGTTTTTAAAGTTACTAAAAAGTTATAGTGCCCTACAAAGAGGTCCACTTGAGCAACTCCAAAGAAAAACAAGAACTATCTGAGATTAGTTTATTCATCTAACGTTATCACAATTAGATCATCAGTGCATTTGGGTTGCACAGAAAAAAACTGCATGGATTTTATTATCATTATTGTTAAAGAAAAAAGATTTTTGGTGGGGGGTTTACAAATGATTTTTGAAATTTGTTTAAAACTGGGAGCAATGGTATTTTTGGGATTTTATGGTAGGTATTTAATGAATGTAAAAAGACAATATATCAAAGAAATTTATAGAAAAAATTCCAGAATTGAAAATTCCAGAAAATTAACACTATAAATATTTTAATCCTACATATTTTTAAACAATTAGTTATTTTAATGATTTATTTAGCTTATTAATTTAGTTTTTCAGTGGTATTTATGTGAGATTTTGGGTATATTATTGACTCCTTAATAGGGCAAAAAACTCCTTTTGACTGCACCGTTTACGACGGGTGTGGCGATTACACCAGGTGCGGCGTTATTTCCCTAAATTATGGTAATTATATTTTTTAAGTGATGAATGTTTAATTTTGTTCCAGAATATTAGCCAAAAACTAATATTGAATTATTTATATTGTTTTAACTACAAACAGATTGATTTCTTTTGCAATCCAAATGCAAGCAATAAAAATGGATTAAAATATAATCCACCCTTAAGAATTAAAAAAAAAAAAAAAAAAACAAACAAACATTAGATATTTTTAAAAAAACTTACTTGAAAAGTAATTTAAAAACCACAATAAATAAGTAAATCACAATAAAAATTTTGAAAAATTGCATTTGTATATTCATTTTTTTTTCTTATACAATTGTATAAAATTTGAAATTGTGCAATGCTCAAAAGTTTTTAAAATTACAAAACCGAAATTTTATCATCAGATGTTGCCAACCTCAAAGTGATATCAATGTTATATGTGGACATCATTTGCACTTTACAATATAGATATAGAAATGGCACAAATAAAGGCATCTTTTAAATCAATAAAGATTACAAATAAAAGATTTCTTACATTCTTGAGGCTTTATTTCAGCTATTTTATTGTGCCATTCTCTCCATTTTTCACAGCCACTGGGAGCATGAGCTTCCCCTAAGCATTCCCTAAATAATATGCATTTTCATAAGTTACAACATCACATGCAATACAACAAAAATATTATTCACTAGATAATTCAACTAAAAAAAGAATATAAAGAAATTGTGAGTAAGAACTACATTAATATGTATGCATTTTTAGATCTTACAAGGTAGCTCTCCATTCTGGGCATACTCAGAATTTTTTTGGGGAAAAAAAAAAAAAAAAAAAAACTAATTAAACTACTTATACATTTAATAAAAGATCTATCAAACTTAATGGCAGAATTACAGTAGAAAGTCTGAAAAAAAAGTTTTTTTTTTTTTTTTTTTTTGAACATTTGGCATGAAAAGATGAAAATATCACGTGATTTGGTGAGCAGCAGTTTTCCTTGCCAAACGCAAATGATTTTACTGCAACTGTTGGATTTTTAGAATGCGTGCAAATGATATTTAATGAATTTATACATAAACAATGAGATAACAATTATATATATATTATTCCTTAGATATATTGTTTGCTGCTGTAGTTATTTATCACTGCGAAAAAAAAAAAAAAAAAAAAAAAAAAAAAATCACTTATATAAAATATTTATATTTAGAAAAATTATTTTCATATGTTTAAAGGTATTAAAAAATAAAAGCTAGAAAAGCCATAGCAACAAAATCAAATAGACAATGCTCAATTGGACTTTGAGCTTGAAACAATTTTAATTAATGTAAATTGCAAATTTTGATGGTTAAACTTGAATATAAATACATATAAATATCAATATAACAAAATTATACTTAAAACAAAAAACTCGCAAAACTAAATTTATTTAAATTAAATTTATCTAAACAAGTTCAACATGAAACTTTTTCCTTCTTAAAGTGTATTTTACATAAAAAAAGTATTTTTTGAAATTGCATTTCATCGCCTACTGATGAAAAATCATCAAATAACGAAATTTTCATTAATTTTTTTACAGACACTCTATCGAGGTTCTGCCAAATTTTTCTTTTATAAATATATGTATCCTCATAAGAAGAACATTCAGTAATTTTTTCAAAATTTTTGGAATACGCCCGTATGGAGACCTTCCTTTTTAGAATCAAATTAAAAGAAAAACTACAAAACAGATATTCCATATGAATAGTAGATATTCAACAAGAAAGTAAATTTGTCTAAGCTGGGACTCGAACTCAGAACCTTTAGTTTCTATTGCCAATATTGCCAACTGAAACCAAAGATTCTGGAATAGATAGAAAAGTATATAATTTATGAAAAGAAATCAGAAAAGAAAGAAAAAAAAACACACACACAAGAAAGCATAAGACATAAATGCATACTAGGATAGCTGAAATAAATGAAAATTGAGATTTTAATTTTAGTATATTTTTTGCATGTATAGTTAGGAAAATAATCTAAATCATGTAAAAAAAACCCACAAAGTTTTTAAAATTAATAAAGCATCAGAATTTGTAATTAGAAAATGCATATTAGTATATATTAGAAAGAAAAGTGTACATACCAACAAAAATAATGTCCATTTCCACAGTCTACAGCATGTGAAACAGCTGGAGGTGGTGCACTAAATGAAATAGCTAAAATTTCCTCATTAACCTTTTCAACTTTTGGAACCTTAACAGCTCTAGCACAACCAGGAAAAGGGCACCATTTCATGGAAGGATTGCTCTCCACAAATGCCTAAAATCATTAAAAAAGATTACCAAAAGGACAAAATCATTCGCTATTTTTAATAAATGCAAAACAACAGCAACAACAAATCTTCAAAATAATTCTGATTAAAGTAGCTTATTCTGCAGTAAAATTTTGTTTAAAAAACACAAGATTTCTCATTTTGGAGAAGTTAATAAATATAATACACATTTTATTTTTTCAGTCAACTTTGTACTTTCAAAATGCAAATGCTGAAATTCATTGTTACTTTGCACAATTTTTGGGAGCTTGTTAATCCTTTGAGCAGTTTGCTCATATTTTTCCATTTCTCCAAAGTACTTTAAATCTGCTGTATACAAAAATATTTTAAACAGAACTAGGTGTATTTTAAGATGTATATTGAATGAAGGGTTATGACATGTATTTCAGAAATAAACAAGGAAAGCAACTTTAAATTGATTTTTATAAGCATCTTATTAAAATGCAGAAAAGCCCTCTAGACACACAGAGGGTTTTGTGTAAGGCACAATAAATTTATAGAATGATTTTCAAAAATATTGTTGCTACATTCAAACAATGAAAAAAAAATTATGATCACAAATATTTTTATCAAATTCCTAAAAATGGTACATAGGCATTAGGAGCGGGTTATTTACTTTACACCATCTAATGTAAATTAATATCTTGGAACTATGCACCTATACTTATAAATTGTTGTGAGGTTTAAAACAGGATGATTAGTATATACATACTACAGTATTATTTATTTTAAATGGTATACATTTTTTCAAAATATACATTTAACCATTGAAATTTATTTATAGGGTTTAATATTAGTTAGCTTAATAGAGGTGAGTTTGTTTTAAAATGAAAAAAAAAAAAAAAAAAAAAACAAGGAAATAAACATTAAAATAAAATTCATTTAAAAATCATTTGTGCAAAAAATTTATTTTACATTTACTATTAAATGGAAACTTATTATTTTAAAACTGTATCACACATAAGAAATTAGCAAATCTAAAAAACATTACATACAGTGTTTGAAAAAGAAATCTGCTTTTCTTCTAGTTTGAATGAATAAATTTCATTTTTTAATTTCATAAATATTGCAAAATTTCTTCCTTTTTTAGAAAAAAAAATTATAATTTTAACTAAAAAAAAATCTCTGACTATTGATGGTAATTGCTGAAATTGGAGACCCTATTTGATTATCCTGTTGATCAAAAAACTATCACCAAACTATAAGATTAACTTCCAATAATGAATGCTAAAAAATGTAACATTCATTCACTTGTTAAATATGTTTCATGTCTTTGTTATGGCATCAAGTGATTTTTAATTCAACGTTTTATTGGTATTTTTATTATTTTACTTGTTTTTTAATTATTTAAAATAAAAATTATGCCCATTTGTATGATTGTCGAATAGTTTGGCAGACTGTAAAATTTGGTGAAATTGGTCCAGTGGATAATCAAGTAAGTACCAAACTGGGTTTACAAATATGTTATTTTTTCCCAAATTGATTAGACATCCTCTATAATCTTATTAAACTGTGAAGTTTTGTGTTGGTATTATCAACATGTTGGCAAGTGTTTTATATTCTCTGCTTCACACATGATTTGTATTTGTTTTATTGATAACAATAAACATATGAATATTATTTCTAGTTTTGTAAGCTATGAAAAGATAGAATCATAATCTACTCAACTTCTAACTTAAATTAAATAAAACAAAAAATAATTACCCCTTTTTTAAAATGTATTTTTTTAAGTTTTAAATTTACATGAACATAAATTCAAAATTTTACATCACAAAACCTTTAGTTTTTCTTTTAAAACTCGAAATAAATAAATCAAGAATATGATAATCTGAATAAAATCACATGTTGAATCTTCTCTTTCAAATGTTTATTCAGTCATCAGTTACCTCAAGTAATGTTCTAATGCTAACCTACCAGCAAATGCTTCCATTCTTCCAATCTGGTGAAGTATACCCTTAGCAAAAGGCACTTCAATGAGAATATCTTCTAAATGATGAACTGAACTGAAAAAAGACATAAGTTCATCTAAGAGGAAATTCCTTTGTACCAATGTCAGCAGTGACTATTGACAGTTAAACTCTGAGATTTGTGTATGATGTCAGTAGATGCGACTGAGTTTTTGAATATGAGACAATCTTTTTCTTTTCAAGATTCAGAAATAGGTGTGACAGGGAAAATCCTTTCTGTCAGAAATGGTCCATGGTAACCATGAAATCTAAGCATTATAGCCTGCAACAGTAAGCATGACATCCTGAATCATAAATTATATATTTTATTGTACCAAGATGCACTGCTTACTAATGTTACTAGATCCACAGATAGCTACATAACATAACTTTACATTTAATGGCTAAAAAAGTTTGGTCTGAAGTCCACACAAAGATTATAATAAAAATATATAATAATGCATAAAAAATATATATATATATATAAATAAAAAAATAACAATCATATTACTTACCCATCATACGTAGTATAGGGTAAGTTTTGCAATCATTTTGAAAATCGGGAAAAAAAAAAAATTGATGGATTTACACGTTTCAGATAGTGGAGATTCCGAAAAACATATTTTTAGAAAAAAAATTTGCAGTCCGTCTGTCTGTAAATGCTCTATCTCCCGAACAAATTGAGACAGAGACTTGAAATTTTGTATGTACTTAGTATGTAAGAATGGGACGAAGCCTATTTAATATCAGTAACCTCGATTATCCGGAACTATTTTTTTCGGACTCTCAAAAAATTCGTTCTGATGAAAGGTATATAAAAATTTTCGAAATTTTTTATTTTAAGGAATGTACATAAAAAGCAATAAAATAACACAAATTTTGCATAAATAATGAAGTTGATCGGATTGTTAGATGCTGAGATATTTATAATCTTGTTTTCCACATTCTTCGATTTTTCATGACCCTATATTTCATTCAAATTTCAATTCAGAGGTATATTTCAATTGAAAATGAGATGCTTAATCCAACGCAGTAAACTGTTAGTTATTATTATTATTATTTTTTTTGAGTTATAAGGATGTTTCTTTTACGCAGTTCGGTACTACTTGAGTAGTTTGGCGTTTTATACAATTTGTCGAAATTGGTACATCAGCAATTCACTAATAGAGCATTACTATGTATATCAACAGTACTTAAATTTTGTTTTGGAATTGCAATGCACTGTATGAATAGTTTTCACATGTTTTATTTTCATATCCATATCCATGATGGGTAAGTATTACGGTGGCCCCCAACGACTAGTTTTAACTGCATTAACACTCTCACTGACAAGCATGTGTTAATACGTTCACTAAGCTCCAGGTTTCATTGCAATACAGGCAATATTTAAAATATTATAATTCAGCTTATTTAATGGATTTTAATACATTTAATAATGATTATTACTCTCAAGGATAACATTCATATTCGTAAATAAGATTTTTATATAACGTTGAAAGAATCATTTTTTAACATTTAAAACAAAATACAGAGAAAACAACATTACAATTTTGCCCTTTTACAAGATTGTCAGAGGGTTAACGAAATATATCATCATTTAGGGAAAAACATGGAACAAAGAAAAATAAATACACAATCTAATATAATAAAGCACAGCTTTTAAGCTATACATGAAATTCACTGCTTTGTTGATCGATGGTATCTGTTCTCCGAAACATTTCATTTTCAATTTTGCCTTTTAATCATAAATATAAAATAAACCTGTGAGAAGATGTTACATTTTATTTTCTGTGTACTATATATATTTTAATAATCATTACTGAACATGGTATAAAATAGTATTTTATTTTTATGGCAACATTGATTTGAGAAAAAACTTTCATTTCACTTTTAAAATTAATGCTGATTTAATTTTTAATTAAAAATATGTTTTAATTAAATGTAAGAGTACTATGTCCGAAGCGAGTTCAAAACCTTTTGAATAATATCTCATTTGTTATTCTAGATTTTGTAAATGCGTAGAACAATGGATGTTGATAACAGAAATGATACATATGCAACTTATTACTAAAGATTTTTCTCCATTTTTTTCCTATAAAATTAAATTCATTTTTTTTATTATGAACTTTTATGAAAAAGAATGAAATATTAAAACTAAATAAAAAAAATATTGGGCTTTTTTTGTTACTATATATATTATTCAAAGAAAAATAACATTTTTGATAAATCATTTGTGAAAGGAGGGCAAGTTGAATAGCACATGCAAAAACAGTGATTTTTTCCCCAGGTAATATAGATACATGAAATAAGACCACAAAAAATATAAAACAAGAATTTAATAAAAAGAATATTGCCCAGTTAAACTGAAGACATTGAGCTCATAAGCTATTTACACTAATTGTATATTACATCCTTACTTTTTCAATAAAATAAAGCACATTGAAAAACAAATTAAGGAGAATTAGCTGTCCCATTTTCCCCTTTCATACTTAACAATTGAATCCCCAAAAATAATCAGGGATACACCTTATCAGAATGAACCTATTCCAGAATTTAAAGTAGGTTGGATAATTCTGCATAAAAACACATTTATCTAATTTAAAGGTTAGTAATCCCCCATTCCTCTCTTTATACTTCACCATTAAACCCACAAAACTATTCAGAGATTCATCTTATCAGAAAGAACTTATATCCAAAATTTGATACAAATCAGATAGTTCTGTATAAACAGCAATTTATCTAATTTAAGGAAGGGGGTAAGTTGCCTATTCCCCTTTTATACTTAAACAAAGAACCCATCAAAATTAATCAGGGAAGCATCTTATCAAAATGAAAATATATCCAAAATTTGAAGCAAATCGGTAATTACTGTGTGAAAACGCTCTCTCCACCCCTTAATACCTAACCAATGAACACCCACAACTAATCATGCAGTTTAAAAATATGACTTAAACAAGAGAAATTATGGTAAGCACAAAGATTCTAACAGTTAATAAGATGATTTCTAACATGTGTATAAAAAAGCATAATTCATTGCATTTAAACACAGTAAGGCATTTAATATACAGTCTGTTTGGCAAAACCATACTGTGGGAAGAGAAATAAATAAGCACAATAAATCTATTATAATATAAAAACATATTAAAATTTAATATGTACATTTTTTATTATAAACCAATATTTTTAAACCTCTTCCTACAGATAAATACATTTTTAATCTGATATTCCATGTGTAATCATATTATCTTTCTGAATACATTAAAAAATACATCTTTTTCATTAATTTATAATTTTTTGCAAATTTTAAACAAAATTTCTCAGTCATCAAAAGAGATTTTAACTGAAAAAGAATACTTTAAGATTGAGAAGTGAAGTAAAATAATTAATAATCATAATTATCTTTACCCTACTATAAATGTATCAGTACATGGATGGTAGAAACTAATTCTTTTTAACAATCTAATTTTAAGTTTTGCATAAAACTTTTAAATACATATTTAAACTTTTAAATATAAAAAAATAGCAGCTATAAAGCAAATATAAACAGAAAAAAAGGGGGAGGGCGAATAAATGTAATAAAAAAAATCTTTAATTTTATTTTAATATACGAAAATCTCTCTCTCTCTTTTTTTTTTTTTTTTTTTTTTTTTTTTTTTTTTTTTTAGATCTTCTAAATAAAGGAAACTAAAAGGCATGAAAACCTAAAAAATTAAATTGAATTTCTTTGAGAGTAAAACTTAAAGAAATTTTTAATGTCAGCAGAGATTCGATGAGTTTATTATATGTACAAGAAACATTAATTAATTGAATCTAAAAATAAAAAGCAAAAATACAAGATTTACTTTTATATCAAACTGCAAATATCTTTTAACCATATCAGATGATACCAGTCTTTCAATTACATCGACAGGTACTAAATGTGGACATTCAAATGCAGGACAGAAAATGTGATGAGCTTCACCTTCAACAATTTTTGCAGTGAGATAACTACAGAGTCAAAAAGTATGAAATAAATACATAAATAAATTTAACATCATAAGAGCACAAAATAGAGTACAATAGAACAAAAAATGAATTTTCAGATACAATATATCTTTAAAAAGTCCCAGAGCTTGAATTTCAGTGCGGGATGGCAGGATTCGCACCCGAAATTTTGAAATCCTTCCTAAAAGAATATCGTAAGCGGGAGGTTCCCACCCAAAAAATTTACGAATTTTCTGAAAATTTTTGCATTTTGAAACTATTATCAACTCTCCTGATCTTTTTCCGAATTTTGTGATATTTTCGTGTGACTGAATGACATATTTTGCGAGTTTTTCACTACGAAAATTTGTTGGAATTCACGATATTTTCCCGCAACTGATCATCTAATTTCGCATCCCCCCCCCCTCCAATTGACACAAAATGCAAAAAATAACAAAAAACAACTAAATATCTCATTGAAAATAGCACTAAAAATTGCACTGAAAATTGCTAAAATTCAAAATTTATAGATTGTAAAATTTCCTATATTAGGCTAAAAGGTTGAAACCAAATTATTATTCCAAATGTCAAAAATTTACCATACAACTTAAAAAATAGCTAAAAATTGCATTGAAAAATGCATTAAAAAATCACTAAATATAAGAGCATCCCAGGAGTCAAAATTAACATTTAGGTAAGACATTATAATTATAATTTTTTCATAAATGACAAAAAATCAATTTGAAACTTAAAAAATCTTGAAAAATCATTAAAAACTGCTAAAACTCCAAAATCATAGATGGTGAAATTTACAATATTAAGCTAAAGTTTAAAACCAAATTTTTTGAATGTCAAAAAATCACTGTGGAGATTGAAAAAATATTAAAAATAGCATTGAAAAATGCATAAATAATCACATGAGAAAATGTATTAAAAATCAATAAATATAAAAATAATTGCATAAGTAAAAATTTTTTCTATGAGTAAAACATTGTAATCAAATTTTTTGTGAATGATGAAAAATTGATGCAGCATATAAAATAATCTTGAAAAATCTTGACAAAAATTACTAGCTTGAAAGTTTGAAACCAAATTAAATTTTATTTCCAATGTTGAAAAAATCACCATAGAGCTCGAGAAAATGCTAAAAATCTCATTAAAAATCATTAAATTACAAAAACTACAAAAGAGAAATTAAAATCAACTGCAAATGGATGAAACAATGTAATCGAATATATATAATGAATATCAAAAAACCAATATTAAATCAAATGCAAAAAATCTTTAAAAATCACATTAAAAATCATTGAAATTCAAAAATTGTAGTGGAAAAATGTTAGTACATTAGGTTAAAATTTAAAAGAGAATTCTTTTTGCCAATTTTGAAAAATAGCTCAAAAAGGCTAAAAAAAAAATAAATACAATAAAATAAAAAATAAATAAAAATAAAAAAAACAACTAAAGAGGCATAAAAAATTTCCCTAAAAATTCAAAAATCATTGCAAGAATTGCAAATAATTTTATTGAAATAAGGACAAAATTCACTATGTTAGATTAAAAGAATGAAACCACATTATTGCCACTAATGCAGAAAAATCCCTTTGAAGTATTTTTTCAAAGCTAAAAATTGCATAAAACATTAAATTAAAAGAAAAAAATTACTCAAATTCCAAATTGGGCTTTAAGGTGCAAAACTACATATATAGAGGTACCTTCTTCACAAATTTCATAGCTCTACCTAAAGCGGTCTTTTCACAAAATTGTCAACATAAACACAATCTTCTTTTATTATTATAGATTACATATTGCAACAAACATTTAATTAGTAGTTTAATTCTCCCTACCCCGCAACCCCCCCCCCCCCTTAAAAAAATCTTCTTTAATGTATGGTCATAAAAAAAAGTCAAAAGATTTAAAATTCTCTGTTTTAGACTTTCAAATCAATTTTTACTGGAAAAAAAGTTTGTGAAAAGATGAGGAAAGGAAATATTTAGGAATGGAAAGAAAATTAAAACTGCCTTCAAGTGTGTGTGTGGGAGGGGGGGAAGGCTTACAATCTGGATTTTGTGGTATATGAAAACACTTTAAATTTTTAGAAAAATTATAAAGTGCAATTAATATTCTCTGAAAAAAAAAAAAAAAAAAAAATTGAAAAAAATCTGATTAAAAAAAAAAAAAAATAGAGCTTTGTAATTTTTAAAGAAAGAAAGAAAAAAAAACAATAGTGTTTGAGATTTCAGAAATTATATCAAGTTAGTGATAAAAAAATAAAATCAGTTATCTACAATAAATTAAGTATTTACACTAATATTTATAATTATTTTAAATTAAAAAACTTAACTTACGTTGTCCAGCAATTTCTGCAAAATTGATGCAGGCAAGGTATTTGAATCAAATCTTCAGATGAATTAGATATCAGACAAATATCACACTAAAATGTAAAATCAATAAGAATAACAATAATTCACAGGAAAAAAAAATTCTTAAAAAGAATATCTTTCTAAGAAATCAACATTTATAAATAAAATGACTGAAAAAAAAGCAGATTACTATTTTAGCTATTATTTATGAAGCAGTAGATGAAAATCTTCAAGTCAAATATGTAAAACAAATTTACATTTTATGTTTTATTACATTTTGCAACAGAAAGTAAAAAATCACCAAAGATGCAAAATATACTTTTATTTGTTTTATATACATACTTTTCAATACTATACACGTATAATTAGTGTTTCGCAATGACAAGGTGTTTTTTATAGATTCTCTTGAATGAGTCGGATTGTTTCTCGATGACTCCAGTAACCAACTATTATTCATACTTGATTCAATCTTATTGAGAATCATAAGTAATGGATGAATTTAGACAAATTATGAAGCCATCAGAGAGACATAGATTGTTTTTAGGTTTTACTTATACATGAATTGTGCTTTTGAAAATTTACTTACTCCAGAAAGTATACAAGATCCATCATTTGCTAATATATATCCTTCAATGTTTGATAATTTTTCTCTATATGTTGCACAAAATGAAATTATTTTATCTGATTTTCAGACATCAAAGGACAATGGTCTATTTCAAAGTAATGTTGCCATAAAAAACTGAAAACTCTGTATCTGTACTTTGTGATTGTATTACTCAAGCAAGCATTCCTGATTAACAATATAGTTTTCATTGAATCCATATAATTTCTTCTACATACAGAAATTGATCAGTCTATTCTACCAATTACGCAGCTCTTATTAAATAAAGTCCCTTAATTTTTTTTTTATCTTAGATTCTGGCAGAAGTATTTATTTATTAAATAATAATTTTTTGCAACAAGTTAAACATCATGTGGATTACAACCATTACTCAACATTTCCGATAACAATATAGTTTTTGTTGAATTCATATAATTTCTTCTACATACCGACTAAATAAAGTTCCTAAGTTCCTTAAAACTTTTTTTAAGATTCTCGTAGAAATATTTATTTATTATCTAATTATTTTTTGCAACAAGTTAAACATCATGTGTATTATAACCATACTCTATCCAATGTTACTACAGTCAATTCAGCTGTTGTGTGTATTATGCTAACTTTCAGCATTGTCAGTCTTCCAAAAACATTCTTTTTTAATCCCTCATTGTTATTCTTAAACATTCCGAATTTGTGAGCAATCTTGAATTTGATTCTCTGAAATCTCATCACATCATAATTGATCTCTCTAACAATTCGATTAAAATCGATGAGAATTTTTTCCCAATAGCAGATATTTTGGACTGATTTTATGTACAAAAGATTGGAGAGATCTAAGATTTGCAAGTTAAAGCTATCTCAGAACAATTTTTCTAATAACCAATACCAGTATTGGTTATTAGACCCCCCCCCCCACACACAGCCGGAGTGCAACTTTGGAGGTAGGGGGGGGGGGGGGAGACATAAACAAATTCCGGGAGAGAAATTGAACTTTTTGATCCTGGAAAGCACAAAATCTCAAATTTTCCAGCATACACACACCTCATTGCTTCATGGAGGGAATGCCCATCCTGGGCCACCCCCTAAATTTAACACTGACCGATACTTACAACATTTCATGTTTCCATCAAAATCCCTTAAAGGTCAACACTAAAATAGATGCATGCATTTCTCAGTCCTCAAGCAATTCTAGTCAGCCCCCCCCCCCCCCCGAAAAAAGTCACTGTTCCACTGAAAAGTATTGTATATGTACCTGTGGCGTCTTCTATTCATTCAAGCGATACTCAAATTTATTTTGAACTCAAAAACACAAGAATCCACTACCTGTGCATATTCAATCCATATTAACTGCAGATGCTGCAATTAAAAGTAAATACTATAATTTAATAGATTGAACAGATTCAAGAAAATGCAGATCCTGGAGATATTTTTCTGCAACAGTTAAATTTATTTCAAGCTTTTGAAGACTTATTAAAATTATGAAAATACAGAATTTAAAATTGACAATAGAAATATTATTTCCCCTGAACAATTCTATTTAATTCAAGCATTTAAAGACATACTGAAATTATGAAATTTAGAATTTAAAATTAAATATAATAAAAAATAATTGATTTAATGATAATTCACTTAAACAGTCATTTACTTAATTATTATAAACTACAAAAGGCTATATAGATAGATAATATTTTGATTTAAAAAAAAATTAAATATAGACAAAAACATGCATTAAAAATTAAATGAGAAGCAAGAAAATAGGAATTCTGCTTTTCCAGAATTTAGTGTTAGCCTTCCGATTAAAAAAAAAAAGATACATATAAATATAGATAATACAAAACATTTCATTTTTAAGACTTAATACACATGCTTTTATTTTATACAAAATGGCATCATTTGTACCTGCTGAAAAATTCCACATTTACAGTCTTAAACAACATCTATTGAAAAGCATGCATAAGATGTTACTATTCCAGAATAATACACAAACCCAGCACTCACCAAAAAAGTGATGTTGTCATTCAAGAAAATGTACAAAACAATAAATCAGCTATCTAATTATTTATATGCCTTCATTTGTTTGTAACATTAATAAGGATATTTAAAATTAAATACAATTTATAGCAACTTCATGCTTAATCAGAAATCTTTCATTTATATTCTTTCAAAATAGCATTTATTTTAAATTACATATATTTTTTTTTGAAATTGTTATGAGAAAATGGCAACAAAAAGACATAATAATGTTCTAATTTCAAACTATTATTTTCTTCTACAAAAATAAAATACTTCAGTTGGCACATAATAGAAATGACATTAAAAACTATAATATAGATATATATGTAATAATAAAAAAAAGCCTCAATTCTAAATTAATTATTTCCAAATTCTTATAATATTTAACTTTTCCCCTTTCTTTTTATAATATCTTAACATGTTAATTTTAATTTCATACCTTTAATCAACATTTTCTTTATTTTAGTCTAAAAAAAAAACAATCTGTGATAGCAATTCTTTCCCTAAAATCCCATTACTTAATTTTATTCTTTTAGAGCATAATATCTTAGTATTTATGTTCTAAAAAATCATTCGATTACCCACAATTCTCTTCTAGAAACCGGATTCTATCAGATAATCTTCTGACAGTCTAAAAGAACTCTTTTTCATTATCACGGGGTGAAATTTTCATATTGGTTGAAATCATTATTTCTAAATATGTAATTGGCAACTTAGAACTTAGCCATAAAATCCTGTGTTCTTTGCAGAGTCTGATAAAAAATTGTTACATTGGTTTTGGAGCGTTATTTCTACATTTTTTTCTTGTGCTTATAAAACGACCGTTAGCTGGTGAGAAGAATTTATCTGGTGAAGTTCTTTGTTAAATAACATATTTTACTTATAATAGCTGCATCTTACGCAGTGAGTGGAATTGTTTTCCTGTGAAGTGGAATATGAATAAACAAGATTAAAAATACTCAACAGTTCTGTTTATTTCAAATGGGAAACGTGTCAAAGGATATTTATTTGTTGTTTTACAACCTAGTGCCATACAACTACTAAATCAACAAATATTCTTGATGGAATTTTCTTGCTAAGTGGTATGATTTAGAGCAGAATTTACATTCTGTCGACAGTATTCTATATAACTAAGTGCAGATTTTACAAATATATATAATACCATTAATTGTAATATAAATTAAGATGCATTTTTCAAACAAGTTGAATTTAAAAGTACTTTTTTTTTTTTCTTTTACCTATAAGATGGTTTTAAAATTGAAAAGTTACAATGTTTAGAAGTTAAAAAAACTGCAATAGGTATAATTAGTATTTAACCATACAATGATACATCTGCTTTGTTTTACCCTGATTTACATAATGAAATGTTATTTTTTAGGATCGACACTTTGTTACCTGAAAGAAAGAGCATATTGGGGGCTAAAAGTAGACAAATGCAAAATTTGAATAACCATGCCAGGAAAAATATTTGTAAAATTCTTTTATAAAGTAAAATGCCATTAAGCTGGTATTCAAAGAAAATTGGCCAGCATTTTATCCAAAAAAATTTTTCCAAAATAATTTTCATGAAAAAAAAAAAAAAAAAAAAAAAAAATGTTAGTAAACAACAATTAATTTTTATAATACTGCATACTTTATCTATTCAAACTTATTTAACTTTTTTAGAGTTATATAATTTTGATAAATTCTGTTGAGAAACTTAATTTATGCTATCTTTCTAAACTAATTTATTAAAGTGAATTGAAGAATTACGGCAATATTCAATATAAACTAAGACTATGATCATGATTGTTATTTTTCAATCAATTGACAAAGTTTTTATGCTTTTTGTAAATCTATGATTGATTTAAAAAATAGGGAAAAACTGACAAAAGTGGCAGAAGGGACAATTGTTTCTATCAAAGACTAAAAATTTTTGCTAATAAACAGACTTTTTCTTTTTTTTTTCCCCTCATTTATAAAACCTTGCAAGTAATTAAAGTTTGAAAATATTTGTTAGGACAAATATTCACATTATAGATTTATCATTGCCACCTAAATCATCTTCTTTCAGGAAATAAGCCTGTATTATCTATAGCAGCTCAATGAATATAACTTTGGACTCTGACCCTTTCAGCATATTCACACAAAATCAAATATTGAAAGAAGGTCGCATGGTAATGCAAAGGTGTAGATTCACAGTTGCCAGTCGCCATGTGGCAACTAGATTTTTTGCTTTGCCGACCAAGTTTTGGCATTTAAGTCACCATTTTTTTTCTTATTGTTCATATTAAAAAAATTGATTAAAGATTTACACTAGAGCTCCCGATTATACGTTTATATGAGCATACGTATAATACGTATTATACGAAATACGTATTAACTATACATAGAATTTGGCATCGGCAATTATACGTATTACACGAAACAGCATATACGGTACATCGTATATATGGATTTTACCCAAGCGGTTAAACGTATAAACGTTTTTCATTCAATGTATGAAATTTGATGTTTCAATATTTTTTTGCGGATTAGAGACATTGAGAAATATTCGATAGAGTATCCCCATCGCGATTCTTTGTTCAAAGAACTAAGATGTGTTTACTCAACTACTACTTGTTATGCAGGTACTTAAAAAAAACTGAATACTTCCTCAGTTTAGATTTTGGTTTTTTTTTTTTTTTTTTTTTCCCAAAAAACCAAGTTATTTATTATAAAATGTCTTATATTAGTTGTGTATAGAATCAAACTAATCTTTGGAAAATCTGCAATGCAGTATTTAGTTTTTTATATTTTCTTGTATCTTTAGAAGAAGAAAGTATTGGATTCGGGAATACTTTCGACGGGTTTACACCTTTTAAGGGTAAGAGAGTCCGAAAAATATGTTTTTACAAAATATCTGCCTGTCAGTTTATGAGTCTGTAACTTTGTCTGTCTGTATGTGACATAGATTTTGTGGGTTTTCTATCTCAAGACTTAATACACAGAATTAAGTAACATATATGGGGGAGACTAGGGCACATGTGAAAATGGGGCATATGAGAACATTGCCATTTTTCACTAGTTATTATATGTTTTTTTATTTCAAAAAATTATCAAAGATGGAATCACCTATAGACATATGGAAAAAAAAAAAATTTTAAACTCTTCGACATTTTGTTTGTCCTCAGGAGCCAAAATACTTCTTACTGTACTTAAAGTAAAATCTCCAGCTTGATAAAAGAATAATTCTATTTATTTATTCTTTTTTTTTATTTATTTAACATATACTATGGATACTAATAAATATTTATGATATTTTTTATTTTTAAAATTGAGAAATGCTAATGATTTGTCATTTTAACTCTTGTAGGAATGTGGGACACTTATGAAGAGTCTAGTCGGGGCAGATCTGAGTATGTCATTAAATTGCCCAATAATCATTCAGTGATTCTATTCCTTTTAGTTAACTTCGTGAAAATAATGCCAGCTCCATTATCTATATTTTTATAGAAATAGAAGACATTTCTATCATATAAAGTTGATTTTGTGTAATAGAAACTTCTACAAACACAACTGTCAGCAAATACATAAAAAGCAACAAGCTCTTTACGTTCAATTGTAATTTAAATAAATTTCATGTTTTCTAAATTGCAATACATGCTATATATTATTTTATTTAACAGTTTTCAATACTATTTTTTATGCATCATTAATGCAAAAAATATTACGTTTAACAACATTGCAAATTTTTCTGTTTCATTTGTTGCAAACTTGTAATATTACTTTACTTCCATTTCTAAAATAGCTAATTTATTTGGTGTTTTGAAAATAGATATATATATTAAGAAAATAAAAATTTAAAACTTATAACTATCATGAAATCTCTATTATTGACTCCCCCCTTTCTTTTAAAAGCAAAAGAAATTAAATTTGGAGGAAGCTTATAAATGTAAAACAATTTTTTATCCTTAATTTACAGGCAAATAAGGCAAATATAGGAATGATAATCTTCCGCCTTTTGGTAGTTTTCCTATAAATATTATCCAAATGCCCCCTCCCAAAAATCTCCCTCAAACAAAAAGCTCTAAGCAAAATTTAAATTCTTTAATTATTTTCTCAAGTTTACTTCTTTTTTTTTTGTTATATTGCAACAATATTTTATCAATTATCTAAGCCCCCCCCCCCCCCCCCAAATCTACTTATTTTTATTTTATAATATTTTGCTTAAACATATAACTCAGAAACTAAATAAATATACATATACTTTCCTTTATGGTAAATTTAATAAATAATACAAAAAATGATTAAGGTAACATATGAAAAAGATAATAAAAACATGTCAATTTTTTTCCTTGTGTTCACATGTTTTCCTTATGTGTTCACAACTGCTCTTTCGTTGGGGCACATATGAACATTTTTTTTATTTTTTAATTCAATAAACTATTAAGAAAAGTAAGAAGAACTGTAAAGTTAATTCATGCTAAAAAAAAAGTTCTGTTTACTATATAGCGTAGTTTTGCTTATAGAAATTAACCCAGTAATGACAAAAAGCTATGTTTATGTGAATTGTTCACATGCATCCCAGTCTCCCCTATATATTCAAGTAGTCCCTGGTAGAAATTGTTGCTGACTAGTTTTGTATGTAAATCATTCAACAGGTGGCTCTACTTTGCTGTATTTTATTTACGATTTCTGCAATAGCTCTATCTCTAGAATTAATGCACGGATTTTCATCAAACTACAGATTCAGTTAATGCTTGATATGAAGTAATTCTATGTATGTTTTGGTGAGAATGTCAAGATTAAAAAAATGAAATTTCATTATACATTAACAGAGTTAGAGAATATTAGCTCCATGAAAAGAATAACATTTACGCTCGGGTGCAATCTTGAGTGTAAAACAATAAGTGAATAAAGAATTTTTAAATAATTAAAAATAAAAAACTAAATTTAACAAGAATCCACAATAAATCTGAAACATTTATACTCTCATTCTTTCCTCAAAAAGTTTTCAATTTTGCTGGTTGTTTACAATGGATACAATTTGTATACATTACCTACACAAAATGTAAAATAACGGGGATCTGAGCTCATTACCTTGAGATGAATAAAAAAAATCTAAATAAATTCAAAGTACAATGTTGCAAAATACTTTTGCAATTCACGGTAATAAATCGCTATTTTGAAAATAGATATTTCACTGTTAGTGAAACGAGATTGGCCAATCAGGAGTCTGATATTTTGTGAAATTTTTGCAAACTGTTTTAAAAAATACACGCTTTTCATTGCTTGATCTTGTATATATAAGACATACTATACGGATTCCTGTCGTAACGCCACCGATTTCCAAATTATTCTTCATTCAGTGACATAAGACTGATGAAGTCCAATATTTAAATTAGATACGATACATGGAATATACGTATACATTAAATATACGTATTCTAAAATATACGTTTAACTGATACGCCTTATATGTATCCGGATACGTTTAAACGTATATTCTAAAGCATCCGTATAGCAGAAAAACGTATTATATGGATATACGTATATCGTTTAAACGTATAGCTGCTATATGTATCCTATCGCAAGCACTAATTTACACCATATTTCCACAGAATCTTAAATTTATTGTTTTCTTCTAAAAATCTACAATGTTTGTAGGATTGGAATGAAAAAAATGACATCTGACTTACACTGTGAATTAATTCAATAGCAATGGTACACTACAGCTATAGCTTGCAATGCAGAATAATTTATACTGATAAAAGAATAAGTTTTGGCACCACTCATTAAATTTGTAGTTCTGGAATTACTCAGATATGTTCTTACAGACAGACACTATATATCGGCATGCAATTCTTCAACAAATTAACAGAATTTCTAGAATTATTATTACTCATAAACATAATAATGCTACAGAAGATAACATTTCAATTCATTTAAAAAAATAAATTGATAAATATTTGATTACCATGACTTCTTCTTTGATAATAACTGTACGAGCAGGACTGTTTAATGTTTCATTTTGATACTCATTTTGAATCTGTTCACAACATAATTTAAGGGAATCTTGGGTAGTAGAAAAATTTATAGCACTTGATGGGGGTGGCACACCAGCATCTTTACAGCATACAACAGGGTCTTTCATCCATGAATCTAATAAACTTTGCCTAGACCATTCTAAAAAAAAAAAGTAAAAATATACATCATAAGTAACATGGACTCTACATGAACTGAATATACAGTAATATATATATATATATATATATATATATATATATATATATATATATATATATATATATATATATATATATATATGTTACATATTTATTCATGCATTTCATTGACCTATTACCTACACTACTAAAAATAAAAGACATTTGTCAGTTTGTTGGTGATAACTAAAGAAATTTACTGCATACAAAGGTTTATAATTTTTGATCAGGATAGAAGAAAATAAGACCGAATATACCACCTGAGACTCAGATTTTTCATTTTTTGAAAGTTAGCTGAGACTAGTGTTGCTGTGTGTCCTGATTTTCAAGTGTTTGTAGATTTGCCCTGCATAACCACTGGACACCAAAGGTCCTGATTTTTTTTATGATGCACAAACTTTTTAATATATTTTACTATCATGCTTTACATTAGGCTATACCGAATGGAACTTAACACAAAAATACTCTAAAAACAGAACAAACAGTCTGAAACAGAAATTTTTTCATAGTCCCTTGCAAAGAAATACCTTACAAATCTACCTGTCTAGATCAAAAGTTGTCATAAAATATTTTTTTGCGATTCCCAGCAGCAATTCTGTTTTTACAGTGAAACCTCTAAATAAGGGACACCTCTATTTAAGGGACAAAACTTCCGGTCCCAGTCCCTTGATATAGGACGTGTAATGTATTTACCTCTGAATAAATGACAGTCTATTTAAGGGACACTTGAAAATGATATTAAAGGGACTAGTTTTTGAATTTCAGATAATGAAGTAGTCTACGATGAAAACTAAATACAGATTTTTGTGAACTTATCAAACAGATAGACAGTCATGTTGATACAGAGGCATACAACACAATTAACAATCATTTATTTACCCAAAATTCTGATTCGACATCAGTGCGTTATCCTCATTGAAAGTAATACTGAAAATTGTGAGAATGATCCTGAAAGTGGAGAATAAAAGAAAACTGTGAAATAAAGAATTTTACAGATGATTTTAGGATACTCTCAAATCCAAAAAAGGCCACTTTTAAGACATAAGTTTTAATTTATTTTTATTCAGAAATACATGAAACTAGGAAGTATTGTTGTTCAGAGAATGTGTAATCAAGCAGTTCTTTCCCTTTTTTTTGGGAGGGGGGGGAGGGGGCGCAAATGTAGATCTTTCAGAATATATTGTCAAAGTGGGTGTTTTGAAATGAATTTCCACGTGAAAGAATACTAACTACTCAAGAAAGGGTAAAAAACAAATGTCTGTGTTACATGATTAAAATCGTTTATAATTCAATAGATAATTTATTTACTGAAAAATTGAAAACACAGTTCAATTCCAAATCGCTTCCATAGTCAAGCATTCCAATTTTAATTGTGCCAAAACATTTTCCACTTACTGAGAGCAGTTGAGAGATTTCTTGCCTTAAAATATGCAAAAAAATTGAATTTTTTTTTTTTTTTTTTTTTTTTTTTTTTTTTTTTTTTTTTTTTGTAAATACAGCTGGCAATGAAGAACTAAAATTCATAAGTATGGTAAATGAACACTTGAAAGGTTTGTACTGAAAAATTGTGATTTGCAAAACAATTCCTCTTGATTGATTATTTCAAATAAATTTTTTAAAAATGTTTTAATATTTTTTGCATGTGCACAGTTTGCATAAAAAATACAAATAAAGAATTCTACAAATCATTTAATGATTTAATAATTAATTGAAAATTTTAATTATTATTATTATTATTATTATTATTATTATTATTGCCCAATTAATGTAATTTATACAGTTTGGGTACATTTAAATTTCACCTTTTATGCTTTGTTGTTTTTATATCTTTCTTAACGATTAATTAAAAACAATATAAAAAACTCCAAATAAGGGACACCTCTATTTAAGGGACAAAAGTTCTGGTCTCATAGGTGTCCCTTATTTGGAGGTTTCACTGTATAAGTTTTACTGTACTTGATTGAGTAAAACTTTGAGTAAATGAAGCCTGTTTATAATGGAATTCTGGTTAAAAATTATAATTTTCACTGTCCCAATAATCAAAACAATTTTACCTATATTTAGGACAAAATTCCTACATTGAAATTTTCCCTTTTGTCTAAAAGATTCTGCTTTCAGACATTTTACTGTGTAAGAGTGTAACTTTTATTTAATATAATAAAACATACTAAGACAGAATTGTAAGGAAAGGAAAGAAATAACCGGCTTTTGTCTTAGCAGACTACATGTTATTCCTACAATAGGGATAATGAAGTTTTTATGTTTAAGACAGAATTTTGTTATAGACAGATTCTGTTTTCATAGGGTTTTCTGTAATTTTATACCTCGATTTTTTTGCCCATTTCCTTTCTGTCCTACTTTTTTTGTGACACTGGACCTGGAAACAATTAGCTGAGACAGCGCTCCAAGCATGCAATGTAGTCTATCATTTAAACAAAAAATATCAGATAAAGCAAGCACAAAAAAATGTGATGAATCCTTCAGAATGCATAATATTTTCTTTCAAAAAGTATCAAGGAAGCATATTTTCCATTAAATACATTCAATACGACTTATTTCTAGAAGAAAGACCCACTTTTATATACACTGGTGTCCAAAATTTAAGCATAATTGGTAATTAAGTAATTATTTTTAAGTAATGAAAGAAATATGAATCGGAATGTGCTGAAACTCCAGGTGTGTAAACAAAATAGTACGCGTCACATATTTTCGCGAAGAGTTTTCCCCAAAATCGAACAGGGGACCGTCAACAAATTGAAAAAGAACGAAGATCTTTTGGATAACCCTGTCAAAACTAATGTAGCAAAAGCGTTCAAACTGCACATTATGATTAATTGGCTTATTGTAATGTACTGTGTTAATTTTTACAAGGATAGCATGTATACTCGTAGATAAATTAAGATTTTTATAAAAACAGTCTTAAATTTTTTGCTTTTAATTTGCAGAGTTCTTAATTTAAAATAATGTTCTTTTCTGAAAATATGACGAACATCATTGTACACAATACCCTGTCATCAGAATTAAAAAATAATAAAAATTTTATGACAAATGCGCAGGTTTACTAAATAATTTTTTACTGTGCATGCGTGAACGCTATTAAAATTTCATTTGCATATTATGTTAGTTAAATGTATAGAGCAACTTTTGTGAAAGTCTCAAAAACATAGCTTAAAAATTCTGAAAATTATCGTTGATAGAATGAGATCAAAATCCTTTATTCCCTAAATGAAGCAAAAAGATGAGGGGCTGTATCCATATTCCATTGTTTAGTGCCTACACAATATTGCACGTACAACTATATTTAGGTAAAACCCCTGATTTTTTTGCTTCCTTTAGGAATAACGGATTTTGAGTTGATTCTATAGGCTCCCATTTTCAGAATTTTCAAGCTATGTTTTTGAAACTTTTACAGAAGTTGCTCTATACATGTAGCTAACACAATATGCAAATGACATTTTGATATCGTTGACGCATGCGCAATGAAAAATTATTTACTAAACATACTCATTTTTCATACAATTTTTATTATTTTTAAATTCTGATGACAGGGTATTGTGTACAATAATGTTTGTCATATTTTCAGAAAAGAACATTATTTTATAATAAGAACTCTGCAAATTATAAGCAAAAAACTTGGAAAAATTTAGGACTGTTTTTATAAAAACCTTAATTTCTCTACGAGTATACATGCTATCCTTGTAAAAATTAACACAGTACATTACAATAAGCCAATTAATCATAATGTGCAGTTTGAACGCTTTTGCTACATTAGTTTTGACAGGGTTATCCAGAAGATCTTCGTTATTTTTTAATTTGTTGACGGTCCCCTGTTCGATTTCGGGAAAAACTCTTCGCGAAAATATGTGACGCGTACTATTTTGGTTACACACCTGGAGTTTCAGCACATTCCGATTCATATTTCTTTCATTACTTAAAAATAATTACTTAATTACCAATTATGCTTAAATTTTGGACACCAGTGTATATATAAAAAGATCCAATAATTTGGAATGTCTGGGTACTAGGATCCCAGAGTTTCAAAATCGTAGAGACATCAATTTCAGTTTTTTAACAGAAGGAAATATGGTACAGGAAAACATGCTCTTTTTTTTTCACATTTTGATACTACTGCATTAGCTTTCAATATTAAAAAAAAAAAAAAAAAAAAAAAAAAAAAAAAAATCATGAAAGAACAGGATTATTTCAATGATGACGTCTACTTATGATGTATAAATATACAAAGTGTAAAATTTAAATAATTCAGATGATTTCGGATAAAAGAATATTAAGAATAGTTTACATATTTAATTAAATACAGGATTATTAAAATAAATCATAGACAAACAGATATTTTAAAGGTGTTTCATTTGTGAATAAAATGTAGCTATTTTATATGTAGTAATCAAATAGGGCAGGACATGACAAGTATTAATGATAATGGCATATTGTAAGGAATTTATTGCTCTTTATTTAATTAAAAAAAAAGGAAACAAATTTTACTTTAAAATGGATGTAAACAATAAATATACACTTTTGAAAATAATTTATTCCATCAACATCAGACGTAGGAAGATCCCAGATCGTCATCGTACTTTCTCAAAATGTGAGTTTGATCAGATAAATAATTTTTTAAAAAAAGTCATATAAACAGTGTTTTACTGTAGTTATTTATCTTTTTATACTTTAAGTGCATTTCTAAAATAATATATATAATTTTATTTTAAGGAATTTTAAATAAAAAATATTTTTTGCATAATTTATATTAAACATATTTCTCAATTATTCTCTCAAAAGCAATTATTATTATATAATTCCAGTAGTATACCACTACAAATATACCACTTCATATTATGTATAGCTAATTATCATTGAACAGATTTAATGAAAAGAATTTTTAATTATACAGAAGTTTTCAATACATAAGCTCTCACCGACATCTGTTAGGATCATTGAAATTATCGTTGCACAGTTTTCATGTATGTTATTGAATAAAAGACAATAGATGAACTTTTAACAAAGGAAGTAAGTAGATTCTACAGAAAGTTAATAATGATCAAAGCAATGTTAAATTATTTTGAGAAAATATTAATAAACAGTTCCATGTAGCAGTAATTAATATATGCATTATAAACATATACATATATATATTTAAAGGAAAGGTAAAATAATATTTAACATGCCATGATTTCGAAGCAATACTTCAGCAGTAAACAAAGGTACATGAAACATATCAGATGTTTCAACAAGAAGCTGATCTTTAGCTTCTTGTAAATCTTGTGCTCGCAAGCCACTTTCAAGCTGTAATATTGAAATAAAAAAGTAAAATAAATAAATAAATACGTATATATACATTATAGAAATTTGTTATTCAATCACTATTTAATACAAGAATTTAATAATAATAATAATAAAAATAATTTCTTACTTCTTCAGTTACATTAGCATAATAACAAGGTACATTGTCCAGTTCATCAGTCTAGGGGAGAAAATTAATATGTTAAAGGTGAAAATGGTAAAAAAGTAGATAATAAAGAGGAGATAATGAATGGGAGATAATAAAGGAAAGATACTTTATAAAAAAAATAAAAAAAGGAAAGAGAGAGAATAAAATTGATATTAATAAAAAATGTGATAAAAAAGGGGGTAGGAAATTAAGAATCCAAATACTGAAAAAGACCATGTAGATTTTTTTTCTTTTATATGCCAGGTCATTCAAAGTACAGATCAAGAAGATTATTTCTTAAATCGGTGAATAAGAATGAGCTCTAGAGATCTAAACCTTTTGTGAAAATTCTAATATATGTACATACACACATGCATGTATATGCAATAGATTTTAAAAAAGCAAAAACAAATTCAGAGATCATATGTTGAAATTTCAATAGTCAAGTTTTTATAAACTGAAGTATGATCTGTTGCAAAATGCACCTTATTCACCTGATTTTGTTGATTGTGACCTCCACCTATTCCCACGACTAAAAAAATTTATGATTGAAAATGATTTTGCACAAAAGTGTACTGTTAAAAATATCATGAAAAAATACCTCTGTTTTTAAAGACTATCTATTTTCTGAACAATGTGAATGCTTTATGAGTGTTTGAAGATCATTCTCATTGGCCAGAAAATAGATAGTCTTTAAAAACAGAGGTAATTTTTCACGATATTTTTAACAGTATAGAAGTAAAATTAGCTGTTAACAACTATTTTGGAAGACTTGAATAATCTCACTTTCATGATGGCATAATGACTTTGGAACATTGTTGGGTGAAATGGATTGAACTTCAAAGAAAATATGTATGTAGAAAAATAAAACCTATTTTTAAAAATTCTCATTTTCCCTTTAATTTTGAGAACTTTTCAAATCAAACTCGGAAGTTTCCTCCACTCCCCCCATTTTAATGTTTTTCTTTAAAAGCTTTGTATATGTATTAAAATACAAAATTAATTTTATTATAATTTGGTTGCCTTTTCTTAAATTCACATAAAAAAATATTGGATTGATTACACACTGAACATCTGTGAATTTATCTTCAATTTATTAAGGATAAAGTTGTTAAGTGAAAAAAAAGTAACCTCTTGACTAAAAATGCAAAAAAAAAAAAAATTGCATTCATAGTAGCACCCAGCAAATGCTTTTGGTATTTTTTCTTAACAAAACAAAACAAAAAGTAATAATAAGGACTGACCAAAACAAGTTTTTAAGACCGAAACAAAAACTAAATTTCAATAGTCTTTTTTTTACTGAAAATGTCTAAAACCCTTTTTTAAGAAATAAATATAAAGATATACAATTAATTAATTACACATTTAATTATAAGTATGACCAGTTGGCTCTCTGTACTTCTAACAAAAATGTTTTTAGTTCACATAAAACAAAGTATAATTCATATATGACACGTGATTTTTTAATTATGCAAATTTTATTTAATAAAAAAATATTTTAAGTATATGTAATTCGATTTTTCTTTTAAAATGATTTTGTAAATGAACATCTGTTATACTAGAACTTCCTCAAATGGTACTCAAAACACTTCTGCGCTTTCAAAATAAATATTTTATATTACTGTTAAGTTTGCAACTTTCAATAAACACATTAAAAATATCTTCAAGGTCCTATATAAATTGCTTATTATATAATTTGCACTCACGTTTTAAATCAACTGATAATTATAAATAGCAAAGTTCAAAATAAAAAAATAAAGAGTATCTCACTTGAGATGATAAGCTCAAATCAATGAATAATGTTAAAAATTTCCGAAGATGAAAATAAGATTTTCGAAATACAAATAGTTTCAGTCCAGCAGAATTTTTACTAAAAACAAAAGTGACTTTCAGTCAATCTCTAGTACAAAAAACTGTGTGTACAATATTTTCTTGCAAATATGCTGAACAAAAATCAGCTTATAAAAAATATTAAAAAAAAAGTAATTTTCTAATAAATATCATTTTTATCACATCTTATACTTATCTGAGGACCATCAAAGTACTTCTTAAAGAAAAAAAAAAAAAAAAAAAAAAAAAAAAAAAAAAACATTTACTACAAAAGAAATTCATAAAATATAAAGCAAAAAATAACTTTCTAAATACCATTTTTAGAAATGTATAATTTTACAAAACATTTCAAGGTTGCAATAATGTCTCATTAGCCAGGCAATCTGCTTTCTATGAAAAGAAAGAGGAAAAATTCTTGGAAATGCTTGTAGTTGTAGTTAGACATTGAATACAACCACTGTGACACTGAAATTTTTTCACCGAAGGATTGATTTTCTGAATTATATTTTTACAGACCTCGGGCTTGACAGGTTGGATGCATGATGTTAAGGAGTTAAAGATTTTGACAAAGTAGGTACCAAAATAGCTATTCATGTTTGTCAACAATATTTTTGTAATAAACACTCGGGATATTCAAGTCAAACTGATAAAATCAGCATCAAATTGAAGAAAAATGAAGTAGAAAAGGAGCTCTTACATAAAATAACATTTTTGTCTCCAAATACTGGGCTATGTCTTCATGTCTGTTTTTTTCAGCAAGATCACAGACAGTTTCAAATGATTTGTTTACAATAAACAATGGAGCTCCATGAGCGATTAGAATCTAAAAATTAAAAAATAAATTTGATAGAAATCTTATTATATAAAGAAATGTTAAACCTACCAATAGAAAAACCAGTTTAAAAAATACAAATAATTTAATAAACAGGCAAAAATAATTGAATAATTAAAATGCATATTTTATAGAATATAAATAAAATTACTATTGTATAGCATAAATATTATATAACAATGACATATATTTAAATTAACATGTACAAAAGAAAAAAAAAATGCATACTTCAACACATTTTTTTAGTCCAGAGGCAGCGGCATAGTGTAAAGCTGTATTTTTTTCCTGAAAAAGAAAATTTTATTTTATTTATCTATTAAAAATGTATTTAAAAAATCAATACAAATTTTTCATATTACTCAATAGGAAATAAGAATTTTTGAACAACTTTAAAACAAAGTAACCAAATACAATTTGTTAATTCCCTATTATAGCACCCTTGGCAAGAGAATGGAATTTTTGTCACACATTTTTTTGCAACCTGTTTCATACACACAAGTAATTTTCTTTATTCATTCAATTAATAGCACTAGCAGTAAGATTTTTCAAAATTTTATGGAAGAATTTTAAGAATTTTTTTCTCAAATTTTGGGGGAATTTTAGGGACAGCTGAGATATTTTTAGCATTACAAGTACGTAATAACAATACTTTTGTGCAAGTCAATTACATTTGAAACAATGACAAACAATATTTTAATGAATTGAACCTTTCTTTCATATGCTTGTCTTGTTTGTTCCAAATGAGGGCAGTTAAATTTGAGCAATAATTGAATGTTTTCCTCTTATGGATGATCTCAATGAATCTAGAGAACAAGAGGCAGAAGGCAGGGTTGAATACGCGTTAAAAAGAAAATTCTGAAGTTTACAACAAAAAGTTTTTTTCATGATTTTTTGCAGAAATTTGCATTTCTTCTGTGAGTTTTTAACGAAATTTGCTTTATTTGCACAGTTAATTGACAAAATTTTATATATTTTTTAACAATCCTTTGATGAATTTCATATTATTTGTCATGATCTTTTGACAAAATTTCCAATTTTTTTCAGTTTTTTGACAAAATTTACATTTTTTTAGATTATTGGAGAAAATTTGCGCCTTTTTTGTGCAATTTATTTACAAAATTTCATTTCATTTATTTATTTTATTATTTTTGTGATTTTTTGGCAAAATTTGCATTTTGTTTTCATGATCCTTCCATAAAATTTGTGTTTTTTCAGCTATTTTTGACAAATTTTGCTATTTTTAGACAAAAATAATATTTTTTGGTGATCCTTTGACAAAATTCGCATCTTTTTCAGTAACCGTTTGTTGGAATATAAACATATAAATTTATGAATTTTTAAGGTTGCAAATCCCCCCCCCCCCAAAAAAAAAAAAAATTGCAAATTTTTTTGAAAAATAATTAAAAATTTTTGAAAATAAATTATATTTATTCAACTAAATTGATATTTTAAAGATTTTATCAGAAAATATTTAAATTAAGAAATCTCAATCACATAATAGTCTAATTTAAAACTAGATTCAAAGAAAGATGGGTGTAAAGCTAAGTGACCTTCAAAGATAAAAAATTAAGTATGCAAAACAGTCTAATTTAAAACCAGATAAGAAAGATGGGTGTAAAGCTGAGTGACCTCCAAAGATAATAAAAAATTAAGTATGCAATGCAGTCTTATTTAAAACTAGATTCAAAGAAAGAAGGGTGTAAAGCTGAGTGACCTTCAATGGTAATAAAAAATTAAATATACAAAATATTTAATAATTTCTTTAGAAAAAGTTATTTGCAAGGATATTACTTTCTTCTAGAACATTTTAATTATAGTCCTCCCATGAAAATTTGGACAAAAGCATTTGAAGCATTGAAAGAGTTTGTGATGCCAGCTGTTAACAAATATAAATGGTACAAGAAATGTATCGTTTGATCAAAAACTAGATTCTGCCAGTTGTTAGTAACGATTGTTATCTTAATTAACAAATAAATTCATTTAAATATGCATTACTTAATTGAGCAAAATATTAAGAGAGGACTATATTAAGCTATCTCTTACTAGAACCTACTGTCATTGAACCTTCAATGACGATGAATATAAATAGGCAATGTGAAATTAATAATAAAGAGACATAATAAAAGAAATTTGAACAAAGAAACTAGAATACACTTACAGAATCTTCACAAGCCAAATTTATTTTTTCATCATCAGTATGCCATTGTAAAAGTGAGCTTAAGCATTGAGCCCTACGTTCAAGATTTGCCACACTTCTTGTAGCATCACATTGACAAACTAGGTGCAATGGAGTTTCCCCTAGAGCATTCTGCTTGTTAGGATTGCCATTCAATTCTGTTAAAAATATTCTGAAAATAAAAAAAAGTGGTTTTTTTAAATATGATTCACCATAGTAAGTTTTTTATTCATCACATGTAGACATTTTTAAGTACACAAGCTGAACCCACTCAGCATTGCCAAGGCCCGTGATAATAACCTTAAAATATGTAAAATCCACATTGAATGATTTTATACATTTAAACAAAAATCTTTACAAACAAGCCTGATATTAGGAGCCTCACTGTCTAATTTAGTCAAGCCTATTCTTTGTGAAAGGCATTTCGATGAGAACAGGGCTGTAGCCAAGGGGGCGCTATGGGTGGCTCAGCCCCTTCTAAAATAATTTAAGCCCCCACAGGAAAAGATTCCAAGGTCACCTAATGAATTTCTGTTCCGAAAATTCAAATGAAATCGTATTAAAAAATCTAATTTAGTTTTCAGACCTTTTCACAGTTTTGCAGAATCACTAAATTGTATCTAAAATAAGTATTTCAACACTCCTTCATCTTATTTGTACATATGAAGCTAACATGATGTTTAATTCTGCACTAGTTACACTCTCAAAATTTTCATCTCAAATTTTATATGTGAGTCATCATCATATACTTTTCTTAGCATAAAATAAAGTTATTACAACAGTTTAATAGGAAACATAGTACCTACAATATGCATTAATTTATCTTTTTGCGTCAGAGGGAGAGAAAAAAAAAATGAGCCCCCCTCCCCTAAATTCTCTTGAGCCCTCCTATTGTTCATTTCTAGCTACGGCCTTGGATGAGAATGTCCTTTAAATGACAAACTGTCCTAAAAGCAATATAAATTACTCCAAGTGACAACTCCTTTGTTCCAAAGTCCATAGCAATTTTTAACTAAGTTTAACCCAGGAATTTGTGTATGGTAACAGCATATGCAACTATTGAAGGCAACTGAATTTGTGAGTATGAGATTTTATTTTCTTTCAAGGTTTAGAAATAGGTTTGACAGCGATCTTTCAGTTAGAATGGCATATAATAATCATCAAATTCAACTATTACAGACTATGGAAAGCCAGGAAGCCATAGACAATATCTTTTACTAGACCAAGGGTACCACCTGCCAATCCTACTTCTGTCCAAAAATGTAACTCTGCATACAGTTGTAAAGAAAATTTTAGATTGAAGTATACATGGGTAATCAATTTCACTTTATCTTATTATTTGATTATTGTGGACTACTAACATTATTACTACTTACCATTTTGATTTACAAAGTATTTCTTGATTATGTTCTTCAGCTTGCTTGTTTGTGAAAAAAAAGCATCATGAAATATTTCAAGTTCAACAGGAGACAATACAGCTTTGCGATAAGGAATGGATATTGATTGCCTGCAACTTGAAACATGTAACATGGAAAGCAAATCAAGAGTATTTTGAAACTGTCTTTGTTGATCACTGCTTTTTCTAACGTTTATTTATAATATAAATTACTTTCAGCACATTGTTTATTGTTTCCTCCCTGTCTTCTGAATTCACAATTATTTTTTTCACAAGCACCTTTAAATTTTTTGGTTGTATTGCAGGTGTAGTATTAAATGACAAAAAAAAAAAAAAAAAAAAAAAAAAAAAAAATAAATAAATAAATAATCTGATGCATTTAACACAAATAGAAAAGAGTACAAAGAGATGTTGGCTAAAAACAGCAAAACTTTTCTTTTGACATCTCTGCCAAAATCTACAATCCAACCATCAAAAAGACATTTCATCGTCCAGGCTTTGCAATAATGCATGTACATTACAGACAAAATTTTATTATGTTGGATTCTTTGCTTTTCCAATTACAAATGGTTTTTGTCTTACAGAGCTGTTAACGCCGCAGCATAATGCTAATGAAAGTCAATCTTTGTAACTTTATCCACTGTGACAAGTTTCTTTGTTAAAGTTAAAATTTTATCAGGCTAAATTTTAAACTGGAAAACAACACACTTTGATTCATGTTAAATTTTAACTTTCTGATCACAATCTAAAAAGTTTTTCGAGTTTTTGTTTTTCCATTCTTAAGTTATTTCATCTAAAACAGAGGTTGTTTCTCCACATAATTTTTTGCACACAATTTGATAAATATATTTTTTATTTAATTTACTCAATCAACCATCACATACATAAAAGTCTTTACATACAAGTTTTATGTTTTCTCTTGCAAAATACTTCTATTAGTAGTTTATTACTACTAGTTTTTGAATCTTGCATCTTTAAACCTTGAAAATAATACCTTTTTCTTAATCAACATTTTTCATTGTGTATATACATTTAAATGGAGAAGAAGCTGATTCCTTTAAAAATATTTTTAAAGTTTTTTCTTGATTTTTTAATATTGTGCCGAGAGTGTTACTTGAAACCCTAATATTTTCATTATATCACTTTTTTTTTAACATTATTATTGACATATTTTATAATTTCCATTTTTTTCTTCTTCTGTGCCAGACATATAGCTAGCATACAGTCAGTTTTAAAAATTGAAATGCAATAAATTTACAAGAAAAGCATTGTCAATGAAATCAGTCATTGAAGAAAAAAATATATATAATCCAGTTCAGCTAAGATGTTATCGCTTTGTCCACCTGTCTTTAACACTGACCTTCTCCAAACTCTCATGTAAGTATTGAAAATATGTGATTGGCATAGAGAAAAAGATTGAAGACATCATGGAAAAAATAGCTTGTATTTAAGAAATAAAGTTTATTTTCCGTGTCGTTAAAAAATAAATAAATAAATAAATAAAATAAGTAAAAAAAAAACTGCTATAGTTTTTTGTTTTTTATTTTTTACTTTTCATGCTTGAATTCTTCTCATTGTAAGTATTCCATTATATTATTTCAAATTCAATATTTTTTAACTTACAGACCAAATAAATGATTATGAGCATGTCGTTACAACCTGCTTTTCATTACTGTATTTCATTAAAAAAAGTTCCAACTATATTGCCAAATAAATTCAATTTACAAATAAAATTTACTTTTCCATTATAAAAATGTATTTTCATATAAATATTGAAAATAGGAAGAAAATTTTTATGTAAATTACATCATATTTAAAAGATACATTCGAAACAATCTTTTTACAGCATCATTACAAAATTACAGACGACAGCAACACTGTTTAATTAGCCATTTCATACAAGCAGATTTTTAAATGTTTAACTGTTTTTACTTAATCACAACAAGTCGGAAATTACATGTGAAGCGTAGCAAAAGAAATGAGTTTGTATGATAACGAAGTTTTAAAAATATTCAGATCTTGCTGATATAGCAGAGCGTACTTTGAATACAGTATAGTAGTCGAAATCTTTGTATTTCTGTAAATATGCAGGATATTAAAATCAATTTTAATTTTCATTACACCTCAGCAACGTATATCTTATTCATAAAATGTGAAATAGTTTAATATAATTAAAACACGCCCCAAACAATGTTTCCCCGTATAGCATTATGTAGTGGAATACTTTTGTGTGGTACTGTAATTTAATAATAAATATTCTTTGCATCACAGATTGTACAGAATGCATATTTTAGAATAAACTTCATAGATTCATGCCAATTCTATTATGTTCGAATGAGTGTAACACTATTAAAATGCATTTGAAACTTTTTTCCCATTTACCGTAATGTAATTGAATTCTTTTGACTGTCCCTGTAAATGATCTATTCATCCAACTTTCATTACATTTGAAATGACTCGACAAAAATACATAATAAATATATGTTTTAAATTTCAAACGATTAAAATGCATTTGAAACTTTTTCCCCTATTGACAGTAATGTAACGGATTCCTTTTGATTGTCCCTGTAATTGATCTATGTATCCGATTTTCATAACATTTGAAATGACTCGACAAAATTACATAATAATTATATGTTTTAAATGTCAAACGATTAAAATGCATTTGAAACTTTTTTCCCCATTGACCGTAATGTAACGGAATCCTTTTGATTGTCCCTATAATTGATCTATCCATCCGATTTTCATAAAATTTGAAACGACTTGACAAAACTATGTTATATTTATGTATTTTAAATTTCAAACGATTCGGTTGGGTAGTTTTTGCGTTATGTGCGGACAGACAGACAGACGGATGGACTGAGCGACAACAATAGGTGCTACGTATTTACATAATTACAAACACACCTAAAAAACAGACGGATGGACTGAGCGACAACAATAGGTGCTATGTATTTACATAATGACAAACGCACCTAAAAACAGACATTAGCAATCCCAAAAATAGTTGGTTCAGTCTTAAAATCTTAAAATCAATGGGAAATAAATAGAAGTTTGATTACAGAAAATTGCCACAAATTGTTTAGTTCTAATTCAATCCTCTGTAATCTTTTTAAAACAGAAGAAAGTACAGTAGACTCTTGATCAACCATGATTGGATTATCTAGGTTGCAGACTGGTAAAAACCTCATAGTTTTGAAAGAAATTTATTATTTTAATACTGCATTAGTAAAAAGCACTATGCTTAAGTAATCATCGAGAGGAATTTTATCTGATAAAAAAAAAAGTAATTCCTACAGATGACAACATTAATACTGATATGCGGGATGAAATCTTAGAAGATTTAAGAAAGTTAAACTGTTCTGAAAAAGCAGACAAAGTGTGTAACAATAAATAAACTAAGATTTGAAATTGGAATGTTATGAAGTTTTAAGTGAGGATAATATTGCATCGCATGTTACTTATGGTTCAGAAAAAAGAATTTCAAAGAATATCCTGACACAGATAAAGAAAATTTTGTAACTCATCAAAAATTAAGTCACGTTGATGCATTAGTACACACTGCGACATTACTTAAATACTTAGTGCTAGCTATAAGCACACATGCTGAAAAAATGATATTGAGAAATTTGCATACTAAAATTTGTCGAACAGTAAATGAAAAATGAAAACAGACTTCTATCATTCCATCTCCATTACAAAAAAGTGAGGTAAATTACATTTCTATTTTTTTATATATCACACTGATTGTAAATCTAAATAAAATTAAAATTCATGTTCAACCTCTTTCTTTCATATTAAATTATTAATGTTCTATTGTATAGTAATTTGACATTTACTATGCCTTTTCCAGATTTTTTTCACAAAAAATTTAAACAAATTTAATTATCTGAAATATTTGTCTATCCAGGACGAGACATTTCCTGATCATCACAGTTACTCAAAAGTCTGTAGCATGCTTTTAGAATCTGGTATCTGAATGGAGATTAGTGAGCTTAACTCGCAGCTGACAGGGGGCAAAGCTTCCAAGTTTTAAGAAAACAAAGATATAAAATACATTCTATTGTTTGCAATAAAAAAAAAAAAAAAAAAAAAATTTTTTTTTTTTTTTTTTCTTTTTTTTTTTTTAAATATTTAAAAAATTACCTTAGTAATGGTTTCATAGCATGTTTTGCTGCTAAATGCAGAGGAGTATTATGTTTCAATGAATCACCATACGATGAATTAGGATCTAAATTATGCTGTAGTTCAGGTGAATTTTGAAAAACTTGCAAAGCAGCATATTCATCTCCATTTTGCAAATAACGACGGAATTTACTTGATGAGCTGCCCATTCTATTTTCAATTCCTAAAAATAATTAAAATTTATTAAGCATTTTCAAACTGAAAAAAGGGGATGCAAAAAATAAATGAACACAATTCTCACATTCTTATTAAGAAATCTTATATATAAGTATCTTTGATTTACAACAAGTTTCTGATTCTATTTTCAACAATTAAAATTTTGTCATTGAAATTATATAGAATCTATTAAAGGTATATTTGAAAAAATATTTTTCCACCTTCAACAGCTTGAAATTTTCTGATACATTTTCAGACTCATTTTTAAATTTAAGAACATGAAACTTGCTGAGGTGATTTTTGAAGAAGTGTATAAGATGTTTAAAGATAGAAAACCAACGAATATAAATGCACAAATAAAGTATGAGAAGGTAGCAAATAGCTATTTCGAATCTACTAACGAGATTCTTCATCAGTGCAAAACTCAGCGAGCTAAAAGTAGCAAAACTGAGCAAAGAGACAGAGAGACGCAGGCTTATATACCCGCTATGGGAACAATCCCGCCTAAAGAAAAGCAACCAATGAGAAGAAAGCAGCCGAAACCCACTGAGTGGACAAGTAGCGACATCTATCGGAGAACAAGCAAAACTAAAACTAAAAAGCGAGTGAGCAAAAAAAAGTATTAAACTAAAGATTTCCAAATACTTGGAAAATAAGGAGTACTAGATAAGTCATTGACTAAGGAGTGAGAATTTTTTATGATGTGGTAAGCTTCCCAAAAATCAAGATCAAGAATAGAAGGACATTTATGGATGATGGTGGCTGAAGAAAAGTTAAACTTATGTTGAGAAGACCAACAATGTTGAGCAATAGAGGAACGTTTAAGTTCCTGATTTTTGACATACCTTTTATGTTCCATTAAACGAAATCTGAGAGCACGTTTAGTCTGACCAATATAAGAAAGACCACATTGGCAAGAAATTTGGTAAATACCCCAGTTATCTAAGTGATCAATGGGGTGCTTAAGATTTGAAAAAGCAATTTTATTAACAGGAGAAAAAATAACATTGAAATCGAACCTTTTTAAAATTTTAGCAACTTGCTGACTGATTTTGGGGAAAAAAGGCAAAACAACCAAAGCATTGGAGTTCGAATTAAAGTTCTTACTTTCAGATTGTGAGGATTTTGTCAATTTTCTATGAATAGAATCTATAATATTAGGAGAATAACCACGATCAACAGCAATAGCTTTTAGGTAATTAAGTTCATCACTGAGCAACTGAGGAGTTGAACAAATATTGGAAGCCCGGAAAACAAAAGTTTTAAAAGCCGCAACTTTTTGGTTAGAGGGATGAGAAGAATATCTGTGAGGGGGAAGACTGACCGCAAAAGGTTTGCGAAAGACAGTAGTCTGAAAATTATCTTCATTGCGAATAACAAGAACATCCAGAAAAGGAAGGCAATTGTCCGATTCAGTTTCAAAAGTAAATTGAATGCAAGAATCAATAGAATTCATGACAGAGAGAATATGATTTATATCGGAATTCACTTCAACTAAAGCATAGATATCATCTACATAACGAACATAGAACGGAAATTTTAAGACTTCAAATAATTTTATTTCAAAGTAATGCATGTACAAATCGCATAAAGTCGGACTAAGAGGATTACCCATAGCCAAACCGTCAATCATACGAAAGAAATTCCCGTTAAAAACAAAAGTATTTTGAGATAAGCAAGCACGAGTTAGATGAATAAGCTCCTCGATTTCGAAAAAGGAAAAATGAAATTCACAAAGCCTTTTCTTGAGGCAATCTAAAGCACCTTCGACAGGAACATTGGTAAATAATGATTTAACATCAAAAGAAACCATCATGTGGCCTTGTGGCTTAAAACTGTGAAGTTTCTTAGTAAATTCAAAAGAATTCTTAACTGTGAAAGAATTACTGCTTGAGAGAGGAGAAAATATGGAAACAAGATATTTGGCAAGTTTATAAGAAGCCGTACCGATACTGGAAACAATGGGTCTAAAAGGAATGTCAGGTTTATGGACCTTAGGTAAAGCATAAAACCTGGCACAATGAGCAATTGAAGGAATAAGAGACATCTTTAATTTGGCAGGAATAATGTGTGAAGACTTAATGGCAGATTTGATTGTAGCAATTTCATTAGAGGAAGGGTCTTTGTGGATATCCACATAGGGACCATCATTAATTAATTTATGGGATTTTTCTAAATATTTCCGTCAAGAACGACAATCTGACCCCTTTGTCAGCCTTAGTTATGATCAAATTCGGATCAGAAGACAAACTTTTTAGACAATGTTTAACTGAACTATTAAGATTTGGCTTATAAACATTCGAATTGAAATCAACAGTATTGACAATGAGATGCCTAATAGACTCTTTTTGAGAAGGAGAAATAGCGCTACGCTTAAAGGCTCTTTCAATAGGAGCAATTAGACTCCTTCAATTGCTCATTGTGCCAGGTTTTATGCTTTACCTAAGGTCCATAAACCTGACATTCCTTTTAGACCCATTGTTTCCAGTATCGGTACGGCTTCTTATAAACTTGCCAAATATCTTGTTTCCATATTTTCTCCTCTCTCAAGCAGTAATTCTTTCACAGTTAAGAATTCTTTTGAATTTACTAAGAAACTGCACAGTTTTAAGCCACAAGGCCACATGATGGTTTCTTTTGATGTTAAATCATTATTTACCAATGTTCCTGTCGAAGGTGCTTTAGATTGCCTCAAGAAAAGGCTTTGTGAATTTCATTTTTCCTTTTTCGAAATCGAGGAGCTTATTCATCTAACTCGTGCTTGCTTATCTCAAAATACTTTTGTTTTTAACGGGAATTTCTTTCGTATGATTGACGGTTTGGCTATGGGTAATCCTCTTAGTCCGACTTTATGCGATTTGTACATGCATTACTTTGAAATAAAATTATTTGAAGTCTTAAAATTTCCGTTCTATGTTCGTTATGTAGATGATATCTATGCTTTAGTTGAAGTGAATTCCGATATAAATCATATTCTCTCTGTCATGAATTCTATTGATTCTTGCATTCAATTTACTTTTGAAACTGAATCGGACAATTGCCTTCCTTTTTCTGGATGTTCTTGTTATTCGCAATGAAGATAATTTTCAGACTACTGTCTTTCGCAAACCTTTTGCGGTCAGTCTTCCCCCTCACAGATATTCTTCTCATCCCTCTAACCAAAAAGTTGCGGCTTTTAAAACTTTTGTTTTCCGGGCTTCCAATATTTGTTCAACTCCTCAGCTGCTCAGTGATGAACTTAATTACCTAAAAGCTATTGCTGTTGATCGTGGTTATTCTCCTAATATTATAGATTCTATTCATAGAAAATTGACAAAATCCTCACAATCTGAAAGTAAGAACTTTAATTCGAACTCCAATGCTTTGGTTGTTTTGCCTTTTTTCCCCAAAATCAGTGAGCAAGTTGCTAAAATTTTAAAAAGGTTCGATTTCAATGTTATTTTTTCTCCTGTTAATAAAATTGCTTTTTCAAATCTTAAGCACCCCATTGATCACTTAGATAACTGGGGTATTTACCAAATTTCTTGCCAATGTGGTCTTTCTTATATTGGTCAGACTAAACGTGCTCTCAGATTTCGTTTAATGGAACATAAAAGGTATGTCAAAAATCAGGAACTTAAACGTTCCTCTATTGCTCAACATTGTTGGTCTTCTCAACATAAGTTTAACTTTTCTTCAGCCACCATCATCCATAAATGTCCTTCTATTCTTGATCTTGATTTTTGGGAAGCTTACCACATCATAAAAAATTCTCACTCCTTAGTCAATGACTTATCTAGTACTCCTTATTTTCCAAGTATTTGGAAATCTTTAGTTTAATACTTTTTTTTTTCTCACTCGCTTTTTAGTTTTAGTTTTGCTTGTTCTCCGAAAGACGTCGCTACTTGTCCACTCAGTGGGTTTCGGCTGCTTTCTTCTCATTGGTTGCTTTTCTTTAGGCGGGATTGTTCCCATAGCGGGTATATAAGCCTGCGTCTCTCTGTCTCTTTGCTCAGTTTTGCTACTTTTAGCTCGCTGAGTTTTGCACTGATGAAGAATCTCGTTAGTAGATTCGAAATAGCTATTTGCTACCTTCTCATACTTTATTTGTGCATTTATATTCGTTGGTTTTCTATCTTTAAACATTTGTGCACAAAGGCTTTATTTGCTATTTTAAGTGTATAAGATGCCATTTTTCACTCAGTTCATTAGAATTTGATTTATAAACAATTATTTCTTCAATATGACCTCCTTTTTTTTCCCCCCAGAACTCCCGCTTCGGAAAATTCATTTCAAAATGCCAACTTTGACAGCATTTTTTGCAATATTTTCTGCATTTATCAAAAAATATATGAGCACGGCACATTATATAGCTTCTAAATAAGAACATTTGCCAGTTTGATACGTTTGAGAACAAAAATGAATTTAAAAATAAATTAGAAAATAAGCAGTTTGGATTGGAATACACCCTTAAAACAAAACTTAGTTTCAGAAAGTTTAAGTATTACAAAAACCCAGTCTTGTCTTCATAAGAAATATATTTGTTTAAATGCTTGTTCTTGCATGTTACACACAGTAAACAGGTAGAGAAAGTTTTTTAATTTTAAATTTCTGTTTAGTTAACAGGAACAGGAAGAAACATTGATAGGCATTAGCCTGTTCTCGGAGAATTCCACTTTCAAACTCTGAGCAGGGTTCTCGCTGTTGCTCACCTTTGCACCAAATTGCGACTAAATTCTCCAATTGGTGAATAAACAAGCGATTAGATTCGCCAAATTGCTAATGCTTAGTTTTTGCTTTTTCTTTCTTTTCTTTTTCGTTTTTCATACATATGTATATATACATATTTGTAATATATTTGTAGTGGATAATTGAAATTAGATTAATAATAATCGTTGTCGCAGTTATAAAACTTAGGTTATTTTAGATCATATTGAAAAAAAGGGGGTACATTAAAGAATTAAAGATTTTATTTTTGTGCGTGTATTAAACTGTAAAAAAAAAAAATTCAAGAGGTTACTAAAATTTTTTTCATAAGTTTGTATTCCACAGAATTTTTTAGTAACCATTACAAACTTTTTTTTGCAAGTGAAATAAACATTTTTTTTTTTTTTTTTTTTTTTTTTTTTGTAAACTGAGCAAAAGAATTTTTTGTATAACTAACTTAAAACTTTTAGTATGAGCCATCAAGCAAATTTTAGTAATAGCTCCAAAATTATTTTTAGTAACCATTACGGTGCCCCAAGGGTAGGAGCTTTCTTCGAGCTGCATCCAGTAGGTAAAAAGACACGCTTCAGAAGCAGAAGATTTTCAGAAAAGCTGCAATAGATGGCAGCACCAAACATTGCTACCTGCTCCATTTTGACATGTTTCTAAAGGAGAGGGAAAGTCCAGAGATCGTTACCCATGGTAACTGCTACGACAGGATTTTCATAATCCCTTTATTTAACAAGTACTTATATTGCATAATTTCGGTGCATATTTGGTGGCGTCCAGCATCGAACCCGGGTACTTACAGCCTGAAGTTCGGTGCTATGACCACAAGGCTATTACGCCCACACCAAGTGAGTTTTAGTAATAGCTATTAAAAATGTAAAACTATTAACTCTATTCGTTGCTAGCTTTTTTCTAGTAATTCTTACAGATTCCTTGTAACCGAGTAAGATTACTAAAAATTTTTTAGTAATTACAAGGATCACTAAAATTTTTTTAGTAGATCGACCCCTTTTTTTTTTTTGCAGCGTACATGGCGAATCTATTTTGCTAATACTTTTTTCATTTGGTGAATGTGTTTTATTTTTAATTAGCTAAAATACTAATGTTGGTCAAATATCAGCGAGAACACTGACTCTGAGTAGTGGTATAGTTCATGGTGATAAGAAATTGCATATAGAAGAAGTCTAGGCATAGTACAAGTACTACAATGGAGAAATGTATAACTGTAGTACAAAGCAGTACATTAATATTAAAGATAGAGCATTTATAATAGAATAACAAATAAAGATCTAAAATGTTGCCGATTCATCTGCAGCACACAAGTAGTCAAGTGCCAATAACAAGCACTCAACAATTTTTTATTAATATTAGTAGATTAATACGTTTTTATAAACACTTTTGGTTTCATATGCTGATTAAATTATATGGAGTTTTTATTTATTTTATTCACTAATCTTTCCCTAAATTAATTAAATATTAAGTCAAGCTTTTAAAACTGCATGTAAGAACATAAACTATAAGTACATTTAAATGTAATCTTGGACGAAGTGATTTATTATGAATATTTTAAAATATTAAAATTAGCTAAATATTTAAATAAATTATTTAAAGTTCAATTAATAAATATATCTATATTCGAAATCACATCACTACAAGATCCTAAAGTGGCTAATAAAATACATAAGTGTTCAGAAACTGTACATACCATATACATTCTTAATGAATAAAAATACAATATTTACCCAGACCAAATAATTATATGCAATATCTCTTTTAAGATGATATGAAAATAGTAAAAAATAAGAAACTCACCCATTGACATACATCTTGAAGAAAATGACACAAATGAATAATATAAACTTTTTATTGAATTCTAAAACACAATTAAAATTTGAAATATGATTCCACACATACTATTTGAAGATTTCATAAATTATACTAGTTCTTTACATAACTTATATGCCATAAAATTTCATGCAGTACATATCTTATAATCAAACTATTATAATGTTGGATTGTTATCAACGTTTTTCGATTTAAAATATATTTATATAAGTCATTAGTTCCTAAAAATATTTTTTTTGAAGTTCTAGAGCTGTGTATTAATAATACTGAGTCTTAATGTAAAAGGCCTATTAAACATTCATAAACATAAGAGTTCAATAACAGATGTGTAGAAATTGTCATTGTTATTTTATATTCAGCGGATTATATGATAATTATCACAGATGAACCAAGCTTATTATTGAAGTAAACACACATTCTAGATTGTTCGGTCACAGAAGAAGTAGGCTTACTACTGAAGACACACATTAAAGATCATTGGAGCAACAAATTGTAACAATTGCATTAAAATATATGTATATATATATACTAGGGATGCACCAAATATTCGGTATCTATTCGGTATTCGGCCATGTTACCGAATATTAAACTATTCGGCTGAGCCGAATATGAAACTATTCGGCCTGCCGAATATCAAAGTATTCGGCCGAATCCAATACTTAATAAAACCTTTTAAAATCTTTTCACTATTTCTACTTTTAACTGTCAATTTTTTAATTTATATTTAAAATAATTAGAAACAAAATCATTTTTAAATAAAATAGAATGTTTTTATATTATTTATTTGCTGTTTGAAAAGTATAACTTAAGAAAATTAACCATGAGAAGGATTAAAATGGTGATTTACTAGAATCCTCCTTGGAATAAATTATGTGCTGATACAAGTTTCTAAATTTTGTTTAGTAAATAATCTGTTTCTTGCTTTTCTCCAAATAATAGTCCTTTAAAAGAAAGAAAAAAAAAAAAAAACTTCTGAGATTAGTAATAGCTATCAAGGCAGACAATTTTTGTTCATAATCATAATCAACTTATTGAGTCATAAGTACATTGTATTTCATCTCACTCTAGGTCAAAACTTGTGTGTTCGTTTATTACATTAACAATAAATAAGATAACGTATTTTCAACTCACATGCTTTGATTTCTGTAAAATATGATATGATGGGAAGGGTGGAAAATACCATCATTCATAAGAAAAGAACTATGAGCCAAACATACCTTTATTCAGAATTAAGTTGAAAATATTTGTACTTTATATTGAAAAAAATCTGCCTTGAGTTATTTAAAAAGAACAATTATCAGACTGTAAAATTTTTCTTCGGCCATTTTTTTATTATTTGATTTTAAAATGTTTATTTTGATTCGTAGAAAATTTTATTAATTAAAGTTTCATAATTGAGCTTCTTAAATAACTCAAGGCAGATTTTTTTCAATACTAAATGCTCTTATAAAAAGCTCTTGTTTATCAAAATGTAAGTTTCTTTTATTAAATATTATGTAAAACTATTTTAAAAACTAACATTTCAATACCTTTAAATTTTGAAATATATAAAGTATTTGGAAAGCCGAATATTCGGTATTTGATCCAACAATTACTATTTGGCTAGCTGAATATTTGGTATTTGGTTCACCTGTCAGCCGAATATTCGGCATTCAGCCAAAATCACTATTCAGTGCATCCCTAGCGGTATATATATATATATATATACCGCTGTTATTCAGATGAGGTAAATTTATTGTTGAAGTAGATACACAGCCTAGATTGCTGGGTTATAGAATGAGTAGGCTCAATATTGAAGACATACATTTAAGATTGTTGGAGCAATAACTTGTATCACTTGCACAGTTAAAAAGAATAATCAAAATCGAGTTGATATATTGTCAGGCATGGATAATGATTACTGCCAAATTAATTAAAATAACGCAAGATCCATGTCACCGGCAGGTTTGAGTTAATTGCAATTCATTTTTATACACAGATCACTCATAATTATTTATTTTTCACAAAACAATATTTGCGATAACACAACGCCATTTTTCAATACAAAAAATTTAATTTTTCTGTAGAACAAAAACCTGCAGATTGATATTTTTAAAATTTAGACATTTATTGATCGGTTTTGAAAGATAGTCCTAGATGCATAACTACTTTAAGAATGGTGTTTTTGAAAAATTTTTGGGACTACTTGCTTATCCCATCAACCAAAAAACTACCACCAAACTAAAAGATTAAATGGCAATAATGACTATAAACAATGTCACATTCACGTAACATTAAACTTGTATCACGTGTTTGTTACATCATCAGGTGATTTTTAAAATGAAGTTTTATTTGTATTCTTATTGATGCTTCATTAATTTATTTGTTCTTTTGTTATTTAAAATAAAAATTATGTCAATTTGTTTAATTTGGTGAAATTGGTCAACGTGATAACAAAGTAGTACCAAAATTTTACATTGTTCAAAAGAATGCTAGTATAAAGATTCCTGCGACTGCCTTTTAAAATAATCATTGAAAAAAAGTTTACAATTAATGAAATAATAATCAATATCTCAGCTTGTAACTGTGTGACTGGGATGAAATTTACATATCCTAAAACTGCAAATAACATTCTTCATATGAATGCATAAAAATTAAATCTCTAAATTGAATATTTAAAAAATGTTATAGCTGTTCAAAATCCTTCAATATTCAATGCATCCTGCCATTTGTGATTCAAACACCTGCCTTCCTTCTCCAAAATTACTAAACAACAAATTAGTTTCTTTGGAAGAAAATAAAAGTAGGTTTTAGAAATCAATTTTTCAAGGTTTTTTTTAACTTCCAGTAAACATATCAGAATATATTTTTTAATTTCTGAAAGAGTAACCTTCTTTGCATTTGACTGTGTAATTTTCAAGTTTTTAAATTCATTAGATTCTAAAATGGGGGCCCTTTTTACTCACTATCTGTTTTCGTTTCAGGTTTGCATGTGAAAGCCATGCTTTTCTAGCAAATTTTGAGGAGTTTTTTTGAAAATGATTTGTTCTTTCCAGTTGAACCAGCGTTTGGGTAACGTTTGTTTATTAAGTGAGAGGGTTTTTTTTGTTACTTTATTTGATAATTAGATCTTAATTGGCTCATATTTCAGTAATTATGGCAGAATTCGCTTGGAATTGTAATGCTTGGATCCAGAAATTGTTTCCTTTTGTTTGATTCTTCTACCATCTCTGAACTTCTGAGAAAAAAATAGTTCAAATCACAAACACACTGATGTGAGCAAACATTAGCAATATAGATCAGTTTCTTAAATCTTTTTTGGTGACAGCACACTAAAAATATCTGGAATTATTCAAGGCACACTTAAATATAAAAATTGTAAAAGTTGTATATCCAATATATATATATTTGTTATATTTATTCAATGAGAGAGCTGAGCCTGTTTTCTTGAACAAATTAAATAAAAATGAGATTCCAAAGCCGCTAGACAAGTTTGTATTTCATCGTCAACTTTAAAAAGTTTTTTGTCTTGTGGATGTCTTATTTTATGAAGACTACGCAAAATAGTATTTGAGGTCTTCCATTTTAATTGAGATGAATCCAAATTCGATGTAGTTAGCTTTATACTTCTGTTTATTTCTTCGTTTACCTTCTGTTTGTGAAGCAGCAGATTTTATTAAATGTTCTTTCATTATATTCTCGTTTTCATCACTACTTTTTTTTTTTTTTTAAGTATTTTTATCAATTTAGGGAAGTGAAAATCAAGACCTTGATCTCTTTTTAACAGCAACATGTTTCCCTTTCTCAACCAAAAACAAAAAGTAGAAAAAATGCACGGAGTCCAGCCAAGACAAATTCCAATGGAAGTCAGGAGGGTGAATGCCTGCTCCCCGAGTCAAAGAAAAACTCATGTGATAAAAAGATAGCAGATGTGCCGGACAAAGATGTGCTGGAAAAGCTTAATACTGGGAAAGGAGTGAACTAGAGGTCTGCACAGGCCGAAATTTCCAAGCCCAAGCCCAGTTAAAATTTTGGCCCGGCCCAAATGAAAGAAATATTGGCGTGGGCTGGCCTAGCTACGAAAGTTAAAATTTTGGCCTGAATGAAAAAAATATTGGCCTGGTCCAGCCCGAAAGTTTAAATTCCGGCCTGGAAAAAAGTTAAAAATTCAGCCTGGCTCGGGTGAATTTCTACCGAACATTGATTTTTACTCTAACGGAAGAGTTCAGACCAAAAAAACTTATCTTAGTCTTTTTTTTTTCTTTCTTTCATGTTTATAATCTCTATTTATGCAGAAGTTCCATAGGCTGCAATATTTAAGCTTTTAATGAACCTTTGTTTGCTGTATGTAAATGTTTCAGTTATCATTAGTATTATTGATACATAAAAAAAAATCTAAAAAATGGTATATGGTAAAAGTAAAATCTTCTAAGACATTGGAAAGAAGAAAACACGTTTCCTTTTTAGTGTTTTAAATGTTTAATTTATTTTTTTCTCGCGTATTATTGTATTTATTTTGCATGAATGAACAGTTTAAAAGAAATTTGCAGTTTTCATTTTAAATGAAAATTGCCTCATAATTATGTATTTTTTTTATGTGTTTAATTATATTTTAAGATGCCTAGTGATCTACGATTCTTTAAAAAGAATAAATTCTAATGCTTAGTTGTAGAATAATGACGACTTAAAAGTACATGCCTATTTTGCAAACATTTTTGGACCAAGCCAAACTTTACTGATTTATGAACAGACTTTTCCACGTCGAGAAAAGGATTTTCATACGGGAAGATTCAACAGGAACTGTTTATTTTGGTCCGTGAAGACTAGGAAGAACTAAATCAGTCTCGGCTTCATACGGAAAACATAAGTTAGGCTTGGCCCGGCCCAATACTCCAGGAAAAAAAATTAAGGCCAGAGCCTGAAAAGATTAGTGACTAGGCCCATCCGGCCCGGTCCGAGTCTTCAGAAGCAAGGCCCGAGCCCAGCCCGAATGCCCTTAATGGAAATTGGCTCGTGCAGATCTCTAGAGTGAACAAGGAAGATAGCACACAATAAACAGAAAATGTTATATCATTGATATCCCACCATTCAATTTTAATTATATGCAGGGACTGACAAAAGTCTTAGGCGGCAGGAAGAATCCTTAGGAGCCAGCTTGAAGAAAATTTTCTCTCATATTAACACATTCACTGCAAAATGGAACACTGGCTAATCATCATTCTATTCTGCTATTTTTGAGTGATATGTGTCATTTTGCAGTGAACAAGATAACTATTCAATAATAAAAAAAAAAGCATAATGAGCCAAAATTTTAAGATAATACCATTTATACTTTGTAAAAATTCAATAGAAACAAACTATGAAACTAAACATTAAAACAGTAAACAAATTGAGGGATTCACATCACAACCATAGTAGACCAAGTCCATTTTGAAAAGATATGATGTAGCCCATTTAGAAGGTGTATAAAATCTGTTTTATTAATTCCCATGGTAAACTAGACCTGTAAACAGATTCCATGTATGAGAAAATATGAGAAAAACAGACTTGGTTTAGCTTGAGAGTAAATAAAAGATTTTATGCATCTTTTAAATGGATTTTCTCTCTCTCTTCTTTTTTTTTATGGACTTTGTCTACTATGATTGTGATCCCCTCAATTAATATCAGTACCTTTAATTCCCAACTAGAAATTACATACATAAATTAATGATGCCTTTCAGATTTTTATTTGAAATATCGTTTGCCAATTGAATAATTGATAAACTGCATTAATTTTTGAAATCATTTAAAGATGGTCCATTTAAATTAATAAATAATAAACTGTTCATACTATCATTTTTTGAGTTTCAATGGAGTGTCAGCACAATGACAAGGAGATTTCTCGAACATGGCAATCTATCCTTCATAGAATAACACTTTTCAAAAAGAGGATTAATTGTTAAATTTTAGCTGAGAGCTTAAAGCTCATACCATTCATCTAAAATATGAATAATGTTATCTTTGGTAGCAAGATAACTAGCAAAATGCAAGCAATGTATAGTAATGTAAAAAGAGCCGTCCTTAAAGAAAGCAAGGTCAAGTGCAAGAACATTTGTGAAGCCCTTCACTTTCAAACTAGTTAATCCCCTCCCCCCATTTCCACCAATTTAGCTGGGGATTTTAATTGACCTATCATGGTTTAAGGTTGATTTAATTTAGTCTCAGAGAATAGGAGTGGAGTTTAAGCTCCCGGCCCCTAATCTCTAATGTTTACGCGATAAGTCAAACGTATGTAGGTGGACAAGCACATTGATATCTGTGTTGTTACATTACAAATGTACAGTAATAGTGAGCAGTTTGTTAAAATCATTATTAGTAACAACCTCTTAATAGTAAAATTCAGCAACCTTCCTAGATTAGTTATTGCCTAATGTGTCTAGGCTAGAGTATAACGATGCCAATAGATTAAACAAACTAGAAATAATCTATTCTCATCAGGAACATACAGAATTTGCACCGAACATTTTTTTGATAAAACACTATCCATTCTATAAATAAGCATGTTTATGCATATAAATTTTAGCAATTTTGTATTATTTTTTCTTTTGGGCATGATGCCTTCCTAGGCACGAGGCCCAGTGCGGATACTAGCAGAGAGCCTTTTAAACTCCTCTAAGAAGGATCTGAATGTAAAGCAATGTTAACTCTTTTTCTCCAAACTTGCATAGCTGTTTGTCTTCGGGTCAACTGAAAATATCAAATATATCAGTAGATCTTATCATTCCAGTTTTATTTTCTATAAATCTTTCTTTTAAATGTTTTATCCCTGCTTGAATGAAATTACTTTCATCATTAGAAAGTTTTTTATGAGATAGATTGTTTCCTGCTAGTAGCACCAACATAGTGTATTTTCTTTTAATGCTTATAATTGTGCTATTAAAAATAAATAATTTTGTACATGGAATTTTTTTTGGTTGAAGAAAAAAAAAATAATAATAAATAGGTGAAAAAATTAGTCGCCATGAAGAATTTTTTAGTTTCCTAGGTTTGTCAGACCCTGATCATTTATCAAAAACCCTTGCAGCACATTTCACAATCTATCGTGGACACAAGTTGAGAAACACTGATATACATTATATACAGTTTAAGATTTATATAATACTTAATATTCAAACTGTAACAATTTTATGATTAAATTAAATATATATATTTGATGTATTTAATCTGTGTTTTATTGTAAGTGTGTACATATTAAATAAACTATTTTGCACTGTAAATTTAGTTTTTTTTTTCTTTTTTGCTGTTTTCAAAAGTTAAAAGCTATTGTTTTTATGCATTTATATTACTATGTGGCCTCTAGCTCCTCCCAGATTTTGGTAATCTGCACCTATACTATATAGACATTTCAGTTTTAATGTTAAATAACTGTTTTCACCTCTAATAAAGTTCATGATAAAACACATTACTAAAGGACAAAATAAGTAACAAAAGGAGGGGGGAGGAAATTGAAATTATCAATAATTAAATGTTTTACTCAGCAAGTGATCTTACCTTAGCAATGTATTGAATCACACTTCAGAATTCTTACAGATGAAGTAATGGACTTTTGAAGAGAATGAATAGGATAGTTGTAGTAAGAGTCATAAGAAAACTGATGTGGAAAATGTCACTGATGAAATATGCTAAAATAAATGTTAACAAATACATATAAATTAAAATTTAATTTAATCAATATTAAAACTTTATACATATAGTGTTGTAAACAATTAAAATTTGTTGTCATTATTGTTTTATGGAAGAATCGCGCAGATCAAACATCACATGCAGGATAAGGGAAAGGCATCAGGAATTAGGGACTCACACCTATAGAGGCTTCTGAACAAGATTAAATCTTTGATTAACTCTTTCCGGCACACTGTGCCCAGTCCGGGATACCTAATTGTAATTCGAAACTTTCAAATGGCACCAATAATATTTTAATAAATTTTTGCTTTTACGATGAAAGCCCAAATTAAGGTATTCTTAATTTCTAAATTCTGGTGATAGTCGATAATTTCTCATTTTACTAACAGAATTTGCCTGTGCCGGAAAGGGTTAAAAAGATAACAGCTCAAAAATGTTGTGCACTAAGAACTTCCTCTAATACATTTTCTGAAGGTTGCCAAATTTTTGAGTATTTTCTTGTTATAGTGGCTCCATAACTGTGATTATGCAAAAGTAGCAATAACAACTTTCCCAAGGCCATTGCTAAACTTTTTTTTTAATATCATATATGTGCCATATACATTGTTACACATGTATGATGATATATATATACATATGTGTGCATCATCTAATTTAACAATATATCTCAATAGTTTGGCATTGAATTTTTATTAATTAAATTGAATTACTTATCATCCCGTTGCCGGGGTAATTGCATATGATTGAAATCTTTTAATTAAACTAACTTTAAATAATATTTTAATTAAAGTCTATATTTTATTGAATAAACAAATGGTGAAGCTTTAACCATGCTAAATTTGATTACATCAATTATAATAATTTTAAAGGTATGTAGATGTTAGTGTTTTTTGATCACAAATTACCCCAGTCCTCCCTAAGTTACTTTTTTGGTGAAGTTCTATGATGGGTATTTTTTAGAATACATTTTTTTTTAGAGCACAGTGGGTTACAGTGATCCACAATCCATTCTATTACAGTAATGCAGAAATTTCTATATACAGTCGAGTCTCTATATAATGAAATCCACCGTTCCAGTAAAAAATTCCTAATATAGAGAAATTCGATGTACAGAGAATGATGTTAAAAATCGTATTTAATGTGTAAAATTTGAACAAATATTATTTTTGATCTTTTGAATTACGAATTTGAAATGTTTAAAAGTAAATATCAACCTAACATTTTATTTCTTACTTATTTAAGCTGTTTCAAAAAAGAGAACAGACATTTATGAGAAAGCTTAATGAAAATCAAATAAGGAAGACTTGCATTAATTTCAGATGAAGAAATCTGTAATTTTTTGTTGTTTTGATTTTAAAATTGTTATGCTCTCTCAAAAAAAAAAAAAAAAGCTCAAATTTTAGCAAGGAATGAAAAATTGTAGTTAATATTTTCCTCCATTTGAAGGCCTCTCTAATGTGCCTCCCGTTGATTCCTCTCTTACATGTGTATCAATCCAATTGACTCCGTTTTGAGAAGGATGTGGAAAGATGTGTGGGATGTGGGATGAATTCGTTGGATTTAAAGAACAAGGAAAGAAATAATTTAAAGAAAAACACTCAGCACTGACGATAAATTGAAAATAAGTGATGGAAAATTGATTCCATATGATTTCGAAGCTTTTTTTAAACTGAATAAATTAAGACCAATTTATGAAAAAATTCGTTACATGGACATAGATATTTCGCTACATAGAGACTGTTTTTAATGTAATCATGCAGAAAGGGAACCATTCCTACTATAAATTCGTTATATAGAGAAATTCGATGTATGGAGTTTCGTTATAGAGAGACTCAACTGTATTTAATAATTGCTTATGCTTTACAATGAAATACTGTTCAAAAGTAATTATTTTAGTGTAAAACAAATTAAACAAAGAAAAATGCCTATTTTTTAACATATTAAGAAATATTTTGATAATTATTTGTTGCATTTAAATAAGATACAAATATAGGGGAGGGTGGGTCATTATGAAACATTGTAATTTCCCCAATATATACTTCACAGACAATTACTGTCATCTAGGTGTGATAAGCAGAAGCTAATTAGTACCCAGAATGCCTTGTTGCAAATACCTACTGGCACATGTATTGCAGAAATTGGTTAATTGTGTCTGAGCGTACTTGCAAAAATTTTTTACAGAAGTTTTGATCTCCTGTCATCCAAGCTTCATTTGAATATATGAGCTAAGTGTTGTGTATCATCTTATAGCTTATTAATATAGGTCCTTATTATATTCTATAATTATGTTAAATTATAAAGGATTTTTTAATGTAAACAAATTTTTGGTATTTTGTTGTTTGGGCCACTATGAGACGTCTCATTGTGGCCCAAGCCTACACAAAGAAAACTCAGGATTTAAATTTTTGTAGATTTTTAAACAACTTGTAAAAATTAATAGTTATAATTTAAAAAGCGCAAATTGTCCTTCATGAAAAAAGATATGAAAACCCACCAACTTATGAAAGAAATAAAAAAATTTCTAAAATCACATGATTACAATAGTGATTTAGCATCTGATGACAGTGTAGAAGTGAGTGATGAACCCAAAATGGACTATTCTTTAGACACATTAGATGTGAATGATTTTGTTTTAGTTCAGTTTTGTACAAAAAAGATAAAAATTCACTATGTTGCCTGCATTGAAAAAGTGGAATCAGGTGGAGCATTTGTTAAATTTATGAGAAAACAAACTAACGAAACTTTTATATTTCCAGAAATTGATGACATTTCAATGGTAGATACCGATGATATTATTCTTAAATTGCCTCAGCCATCCATTTCAAGGGATACTTTTCGAGCAGCAAGCTCATTCAACTTTGAGGTAAAATTACATCAATACAATATCCGCTAAATGTTTATTCATCTTGGTAACTTTTATTTTTTCTTAACTTATATGTGAATCAATTATTTCTAAATGCATTAGTGTTCATACTTACTATTAATATATTTAAAACCAATATTTTTTTTTTTTTATAAATTTAGTACAAAATTTTAAGATTATTTAGCAGTCTCATTATGGCCCACCCTTGGGCCACAATGAGACTTTTTTTTAAAAAAATACAATATTTCATTAAATACTTATATATTCCACCAATTTTTAATCCCATATATATGAAAACAAGTATTTTATTGTATCTGATATGTTTTTCGTAACATAGACTTAAATAAAAAATTATAAAAATATTTAAGTGTTTTTTGTCTCATTGTGGCCCACCCTCCCCTACTATTGACTGCAGTCTCTTATTACTAAAATCATTTCTGTCAGGTTCTTAAATTTTATTACTCATTTTAGACATAACATAAAACAAACTTGGTATAAAAACTTTATGGATATTAATCTGCTTTTATATCAGTGTTATCATAAAATTACCATCAGATCTATAAGCATTTCAGGAAAATTCAGGGCTGGCAAGTTTCTGCCGGGGTGGTTTAAACCGGCAGTTATAACTGGTTAAAACCGGCATGGCAGAAAGTAGTTTCTGTCAGTAAGTGGCAAAAACTAAGAAATAATACTAAGAACTTTAACCTGCAATGATTCATTTACTAGTAAGTATTTTATTTAATATATAAAGAATTTAGTTAAATTAAAATAAAGATTATGAATGCTATTTACAATAGCAAAAAGTCTCAAAAGGATCATATAAATGTACTTTGTTTATATAATAATTTTCTGTCACTTGAAAACAGAAATTTTCATAGCAGTAATCTGATGCTGCACAAATTTGACTATTGATATTATTCTTTACGGTTGAGTTTCTATTTAAAAGTTATAAAAAAAGAAATGTATAAAAAATTCTATGATATTTTAACATCACCTTTCAGAGTATTTTAAATGAATAATACACTGCAATACCTTAAAAATTACCTACTACTACATACAAAGAGATAATTCTTGTTAAAAATATATAATTAAATAATTCTAGCACAAAAATAACAGAAAAAAACTTAAATGGAATATCTTGTATAGTTATTTTACAATATTGAAAGAACTAACTCATTTTTGTTGAAAAAGTAATAATGTACTAAGAGCATTCTATAATGTATATTATTAATTTTGCTAACATTTCTCAACCTAGACTGTTTTTTTAATTTGTTCTGAATGAAAGAAAAATTGAAAAACATTCTTTCAAGACCAGCATTACTTGCTGGTAATGTTACTAATGATGTAAAATTTGAAAAATGTTCATTTTCATGGATATTTGTTTTTAAAAGCAATCACCCACAGAAGTCATGACATTTTCCAGGGCTTCCTTGGGGAAATATGTTTCTAAGAAAGGAGTTTATTTTGCTAAGAGGTTATTATATACAGCACAATATTTAGATGAATATCAAAGAGCAAATTTCTTGCTCTTTCTTTATGCTCAAATGTCAATTTTGATCTCATATACTTTAGATGAATTGAATAAGCTAGCACTGCATTAAATGAGATTTGAATCTTGCATTTGTGAGTTTCCTTAATATTTCCATCATTGAGTAAAGTTAAGCAAATTTTATGAGGAGCTGCAATAGAACACTCATGTTTTTTAGTTTTATCTAAAGTAACAGCAATAGGTTTTAACATTTGTAACAAGTATTTAACTCTTTATAAATCATGATATTTATTTATAATTTTAACAACTGCTATGTCCTTAATATATTATCATTTTCATGATTTTCAATTATATGCAAATAATATGGATCATTCTTCTTGAAAGATTCAAAACTATCAAATTTTAATACTAATTTATATATTTTTTAAATTAAAACTATTCATAATATTTTATTTATTATTTATCCGAATAAATTATATATAAGCACTTTAATATCGCTAAAAAAAATCTCAGATTGTGCCATAAAATGAGTTTATGCCAATTGTGGCCAGTTTCTGCCAGTTAAAACCGGTTATTACTACTTTTTGCCACTGGCACGGCAGAAACCATTTTCTGCCGGCAAAAACCCAGCCCTGGGAAAATTTCAAGCTCATAAATATTTTGGAGTTATATTTTCAAATTTTCATGACAATGACTTTATCTAAAACCTTCACCTTATTTGTAATTGTTTCTATATCCTAATTCTTTATCATTGAAAATATATAATAATTATTTTGATAATTTTTCAGTTTTGTTTGAAAATGTTACATGCAAATATCATTAATATGTTATTTTAGAGGTAAAGGAGAAATAAAGAGAATTAATAAAATATAAATTTACTTTGTATTTCAAATAATACTTAATAGTGGATCACTGTGCCTCAGTCCCAATGTACCCTGCTTCTGGGGCACAATGGTCCACTTTATGAACATATACACAATTATAATAATAAAAAATGTATAATAAACTATGTTCTCGAAAAATTCTGAGGCATGTAAAAATGCTTAAGGAATATTAAAGAATATTTTCAGGCAGATTAGACTTTCCAATAAAGAATTAAAAAAAAAAAAAAAAAAATGCAAAAGTGGTTTATTGTGCTCCAGTCTTTCCCTATACATAAGAAAAAAAAAATTAATGAAAATAAAATTTAATCTCTGGAAAATGTATTTTTTTTTTTTTTTCATTAGAAATGAGAAAATAACTAAGATTTGATAATAACTTAAAGTACATGAAATACGTTATAATAGAGTCTACTTTGAATAATGAAATACTAATAAATATTTTAAAAATATATAATTAAATTATTGGTACAATTAAACAATTATTTTCTACCTCATCAAACAATATTTTACAGGGTATATATATATATATATATATATAAATAAAATTGCCCCAGCAACAGTTAAAAATAAGAAAAACTTTGTAAATGTATGTATATATTTCAAAGCACACACAACACACAAAAAATATGTATCTATTAACATATATATTTTATATAATTTATTACACAATTTTAACACAAAATCTCTATTGGTTCAATGACATTAAATAACATTTAAAAAAATTATATTTTAATAATTATAATTCCCTCATACATTACTAATTTATGAATTAGCAGTCTATTAATTAAAATGCGCGAAATTCTCATTCATTTAACAACTACATGATTTACAATTAAGCGATAATTAATTCCTCTTTCTGCTTGTCTTTTTTTTTTAGCTTGAGTGAACAATGCTTTGAGGTTTATAGCTACAATGGCTGTTACCTCGAATGATCCATAAACCACAGAAACAAATACAGAACACTTTATTATTACAAGAAATCCATTACATACATTTTAATTCGCGTTTGAAATGAAATAGACGCCCTCTCGCGGACAAAGTCTGAAACGAAATAGAACTGATATCTTCCGCTGAAACCAGTGTTTAAAAGGCCGATAAATAAATAAACAGTTCTATAATAAATAAATAAATAAACAGTCCTATAACGCAAGCAACGTTGGGTTCTTTGTATTAAAATTATCTAAAATCAAAATTTTATACACAAAGTTTAGATCTATAATATAAAAAAGTACATTTGACTTACTCATGGCAAAATAATATGAGAGCAACACAATGCTTGCATGATTAATGAATCAATAATTTCTTCAGCTTCTCTAAAGCAATTACTAGATTTTCCAGCATCTAGAAATTCTAAAATTGTCGATATTTGTAATTTATATCCCATAATTAAATAAAAAAGATTAAAAACTGCACTTTAAATAGTTCTTTAAACGGGTTTCGCTATGCAAAGGTTTCGCTGCATGGAACAAACAGCATACGTAAACAAACGATTTTCAGGTTTATACAACGCCACCTTTCGATCATTACAAACGCGAATACACATCACAAGGACAACACCCGCACACACAGGCGACTAGACCCTGGCCGTCCACATAACGCAAGTCTTCTCTGATTGGCCCGTAAAAATGACCTTTTTTTAAAAAATATCTAAGCAATTCTAGCTCAATGAGCATGCGCTGTGGCAAAACAACTTTGCTCTCTTGCAACATCGGATCGTTGGCGTGCTCTGTATTCAAAAACAGTTACTGGATAGAAATTGGAAGTTAAAAGTTTTTACTGCAAATGCAACCGGTGTTTAGAAATTTATTTAGTAGATATTACATGAAATAATGGACAGTAGAGATTAATTAATTTTCAATTATATTGGACCACAAAATGGGTAATAAACGTGTCGCTGAATTTGGGGACGCTTTGGTTCGGCTGTTTAAATTAAAGGCCTTCCTTAGTGCTTTCAATTTCGGTTACAAGCACGTTTTTCAATTAAATATTTCTATTATCTTTAATAATTAATACGGTATACCTATTAATACTGTCTGTCAGTCGTGTTATGCAATGTTTACATACCGTTAAACGTCTTATTTAGCGTTTATATTTTCTCTTATAATCACACATAAATGTATTTTTAAATCGATCATTTATAGTATCATTAATAATTTATGAACTAATAATATAATGTATTAATTCAATGTTTACCTTATATTTTTATACATAGAATTTTATTTAAAACGCCTGGTTATTGTTATCTTTTCAAAGTTTTATTTACAATCATTTACTATGCACAAGATAGTAGTATATAGTCGTAATAATAACATTTAATTAATTTTAAGCTAAACATTTATTTTATCATTAATAATTATCACTTAAATTATTAATAACTTAAATTTATTGTAGGATAATTAGTGCAATATATTAGTGTTGTATGCCTGACCTTTAACTGCTTTTAAACTAAAAATTTATTGATAATTAAAAAAATTGTATTAATTATCCTATTTCAAGTTTGTTAATAGCATTTTTTTTTTTTTTTTTTTTTTTTTTTTTTTTTTAACAATTTAACATGCTATACTCTAGAATAATGGTAATTAAAATCAAAGTTCTACAGTAGTCATATTAAATTCCGTGCATAGTACATTAACTGCATAGTTACTACCTAAGTATGGATATTTTTTTCTTTTTTTTAAAAAAAAAATCCTATAATTGATTGTGCATACATTCATTTAAAATTAAAAATTTTTTTTTCCCTAGTGTGACATTGTTTTAGCACACTATTTTTATTTAAACCCAATGTTTGCAATTAAACTCGTTTCTTTTGTTTACAAAACAACTTATGAAAATTTTTGATTTAAAACTTTGACTAATTTGCATTATTTATGTTTTTATTCAAGTTAGTTTCTTATACTTATTTTTTATTCTTATTCTTACTTTTTATTAGTTTATTTTCAGTTAATTTTTCTCAACACATACTAGTAAATCATGTTAACTTTTAAATGTATGCTAATGGAGGATAGGCGGTAATTTGTAGGTTTTATTATAGAGGAGTTTATTTATAGAGATACTGACTCAACACCAATTTAGTATAGAAAACAACCAAAGACAAAAATAATCGTAGAGATCGTCGAGATACTTATTGATCTATTGCAGTTAATCACTATCTGTGTACCAGCGTTGTACCGATAAAGACATAGTTACTCGCATCAAATAAGGAAAAGTTTTGTTTCAATGTGGTGCTGAAATTAGCTATTTACCATATTGTTTAACAGTTGTCATGCAAAGTAATCATTGGTCCGTCAAATTTTTTCTATCGAGACAAAATCTTCTTACACATTTTAGTGTATATTTTCACAACAGTAAATCAACAATACCAGTTTTTATTTTATTTAAACTACTGAAAGAATGTTTAAAACATTCATACATTTAGAGCTAGGAGACATTGGGAATGTAACTTATTTTTAATAGCTTCTGTACAAAAGTAATGTTTCTATTTTATAAGCAATTACAAAAAATTGGATTTTCTTGAGAACATTCAGAAGAAAAGAATACAATAAGGTAGGGGAGTGATGCACAACCTGTGGCCAGCAAACTTCGACAAAGTCTTTTTCAAAGTGATTTTTAGAAATTGTTTTTGAGTTCTTGGATTTTTTAATATTTGGAAATTAAATTTTTAGTTTCAAACTATATCCTAATATAATAGATTTATGTATTGGTATTTTATCGATGTTCAAGATTTTTTACGTTGATTTTTTGTCATTCTTGAGATATTTCTGATTACAATGATATATCGCTCAAGATTCTGAAATATTTTAATATTTAGCGATTTTTTTTATTTTTTTTTAAACTAAAACAGTTTTGAATTTTAGCAGTTTGTAATGATATTTTTCAAGATTATTTTACTTTTACATTGATTTTTTGTCTTCTCGAAAAATGTCTGATGACAATGATTTATTTGAAATTCTTCAATATTTTAATATTTAGCGATTTTTTGTGCAAATTTCATCAATTTTTCCTTAGGCCATAAGAAAATTTTGTGGCTTTTTCTTGTGACCTATTCACAAATATCAATGATTTTTTTTCCCTATTCATCAAATTTTGTAACTTTATTTCCAACAGGCTGAAGAATTGCACAAGTTTTCTCACAACCAATTGATGATTTTCCAAATCTTTTTAAATGATCGATTACACATTTTTAAATTTTTTTCCCACTTTGTTTTTATTGAGTGATGAATTCCAGAGGTGATTCTGAGTAAAAAAATAATTCTGAAATTCACAGCAAATTTTCTGAAAGGTTACAACAGAGGGATATAATTTGGAGGGGGGGGAGAAATCTATTCCCATTACTAATTTTTTTTTTTTTTTTTTTTTTTTTTTTGCACCTCTTGGAAGAAATTTGCCTTTTTTCTGAAATCTTTCAACAAATATTGAAAAAAGATATTATCAAATGTTATGAAAATCAAATTACAATATAAAAAATATATTAATGTTTTCTTTATTCTATTAAATTCTATCACATGTAATATATTCAATGACATCCCATGATAGGTAATGATTCTAGGTTGCCCTGGTGGTTACGTTCTTTTAAGATGATTTGTATTACTTCCATTTTTTTTAAAAAAATAATATATAATATATAGAAACATAATATTTTTTGACTGCACAACCATTAAAAGTTACAAGTTTGCATGAATTTTATTTTTATCTCACTCATTTTCAAAAGCCTTAATTCGGAACTCAATGCACATAATGTATTATGATATATATGTATAATTTTAATTACCGTATTTTCAGACGTAATTCACTGTAATCTTTAAAAAATTTTATTGCAAAGTAAGACAAAGCAATTTTATGACTTATTTCGACCAAAGCTAGAAAAGTAAACTTTAATATTTTTTTCTGGTGCAAGTCTTCATGAATCATAAGTAGGATGTAATATATCCCATTGCCCCTCAAAGGATTAAAAAGCTAATCATTCATAATTGGGTTTATCTGGTTATAGAATTTTCCTAAATAATTTTGCACTAAACAACATAGATATATTAATATCTTCCCTGAAAAAATATCTAGTTAACAGTTCTAATTTAGCAGAACTTGATCCGAAACCAAATTCCTATTTGCATTCCATATATAGGAGAGGATGGGGTGGAATGGGACAGTAGAATTTCTCTTTAGGTATCTTTCTAAACATTTCATCAATCACACACAAGATGAAGCAATGGTAGTCTAATCTTCAGTTGACCAAAAAAAAAAAAAAAAAAAAGTATGTTGTAAAATGTATTTCTAAAAAGAAATAGTAATTTTTCTTTCATTCAGAGACTATCCCAATTGAACTTCTATGAGTGACCGAAAAATGATTCTGGAGAGCACATTATTCATCAAACTTATTTCTGTTTAGTTTTTTTTTTTTTTTTTTTTTTTTTGTACTACTCTGTTATCCTGTCGACCGATTTCGCCAAACTAATAACCCAAATTATATCGTATTTAATGTCATTGAATTGACATTCACGATTATCCATTATTGGCATTTAATCTTAGAATTTGGCGATAGTATTTTGGTTGACGGGATAACCTAGTAGTACTTTTTTTTTTTGTTAATTATTAAGCATTTAATCCTTTTTAGGCAATGAATTTCATTTTAATTACAAATTATGAATGATGGGCAATAAAAACTCTCTTGCAAAATTCTGTTGCCATTATTTGTTTACAAAATAATTTGCATTTATTTACTGAACTTTGAATTACCTTTTGTTTGATACTTAAATTTTTATATTTTTTCCAAATGTGGAAAGTAAATTTTAGTACCATTATAACTCTTTTTAAAATCCAAATTTAAACATAACTCCCATTAAGAAACTACCTCTCAAAGCGAACATATTTTGATGGAATGGAATGTGGTTACTTTAAAGAGTTTTTACTGTGCATGTAAGAACTTTTCATCGATCAAATATATTAGTAGTATTTGATTAACTCTTCAAGAGATCTACTTAATCATTTGCTTAAAATTAGAAAATATTTTTTACAATCAAAAAGTGGCAAGTAATATAAATTAATAAAATAAAGACATTAATTATGATAAACATTTAAAAACTTAATACTTTAATTCTTCTGATGCATAGTTCTGCTTATTGTCATTAATTTATTTGTTAACCTTCTAGTAGTGCACTCATCATACCAACATGAAAAGGCATGCATATTTCCTAGATATGTAATCTAAAATATACTGCAAGTAGATCAAATGGAGAAAGAAAAATAGCCAAAGTAAGGTGTTTTAAGAACCCCCAGATTTAAAATATGTAAGAGATACACATATGTGTGTCAGCTAGAAAGTTAAAATTTCAACATTACGATTTCCTGATCCATATGAAGCATTCTAGGGTGACCGTGATGCACTGCAAAAAAATTAGGGATTACCCAATGCATGATATTATTCAATAGTCCCATAGTTTCCATTATTCAGAAATTTTACTACAGTTAAATATTAAAGAACATATAGATATTCAATAATAATAAAACTTTATTTAAAGATCTTTTTAAAAATCATAAATATTATAAGTATATATATCATAAGTATTATAAATAATATTTGTATTTTAAGATGATTAAGAAGAAACCTGTTATCTTAAAGAATCTCATTGTTTATCTTTTATGTTTTATTTGAAAATAACTTTTTATATTTATTATACAGATAAGGCTTTTGAAAATATATTTTGTATATAGCTTTACTTCTAATATGTTTTCACTAGTTAATTGATTTCTTGTATTTGAGTTTGAATTTATTTTGTCCTAAAAATTAAAACTTTTAAGTAATATAACATAATGAGATCTAAATAATGTATTTTTAAATGATTATAACTATGTTTCGTTATTTTATTAATAGATGGCGCTTATATCACTTGTTTTAAAATAGCACCAGAGGGCGCTGTTTAAAGTTTTGTTTACATTTGCAGTTGATAGTTGTGTTTTGAATAAATTTCAATATTTTCTTTTCTTAGTTGATTTTTAAGCCATATTTTATAGAATTTTTAAAGAAATTGTAATAGTATTTATTTAATTGTAGTTATTGTTTTATTTCATCACCCTTTTTTTTAATGACATTTCAACTTTTCAAAGGTAGATAACTAAAATTATACAAGGTTTTTTTCTTTGCCTAATTTTAAGCATTTTTTAAAATTTAATTTTTGTTATGTATAAAAATCTATAAAATATAGGTTGTTTCAAATCCCAAGAATGCTCTTGTTTACTCTTTAAAATTTTTAGCAATAACTTTCACCAATTTCTGTGTTATAATGTTTATTGTTCATTAACTATTAATAATTTCTTGGTAACACATGGTTTTATATATGTGTGTATTTGATTAGTAAAGTTTTTATTTTATTCCTCTCTTTTCTTAACCAAAGTATACATAATTTTAAATCTTGTAAACTTTTTTCTTTTGTTTATTGTTATTGCAAAATCATATATAAGAGAAATCAGGCTTAATATTAAGCCTAAGTTAGCACTAAAGCTGTTAAACAACTCATATAAAAACTCATTTCAACTGAATCATAAAAATAAAAGTACAGATGGTAAATTAAGTAAAAGCAACTTAAAATTCTAAAATGTTAAACTTTTAAAAGCTGGCCTCCCCCCCCCCCCTTTTTTTATATTCAATTAAAATATCTTTAAGTTTCTTTTGCAAAAAAAAAAGTTTGACTTATTTTTTTAAGAAAATAAAACTTAATTTTGTCAAACATTTGTAAGTGAAAAAAAAAAAAAAAATTCCAGAATAAAGCTTTTTTTTCTCTTTTAAAATTTCCAAAAACTATACATCCCAATTCATATGACAGAAAAGCTTTTTTACTTTCCTCCATAAACAGTTAAATAATGAGTTTTACTATTCTATCTTACTTAAAATAGAATACAATTTTGAAACTGTTATGATAATGATATTGTCGGTATCAAATCAAACTATCCAATTTGAAAATAGCCACTTTTCAAAAGAAAAAAAAACTTAATTGTAGATTCAAAATCAGCTCCAAGCAACTATAAAACAATTATTTTTTTCAAGTGCTGTTTTCGTTATACTTATGGGTTGGCAAGTTGGATCAGTGGGCTAAAGCCCACTCGATACTTTATCACAATCTTGGCAATTTCCATTGTGCAGTTTTATTTTTTATTTAATTATCATTTATTCATTTTAAACATAGAAAGAAAATTTATTCACCATTTAATAGTAAGCTCGGTAACAGAAAATTCAAAACAAGAGTCCAGCATCACAGTTTTTTTGACAGAAATTTTTCCATTTAACGATTAATTCACACTATGTAATGTTTAGCTCATTATTACTTAATATAAAAACTTAAAATTATTATTAACTAAAAATGCATGAGTATGCCACAGGTAAGTGATATTTTGATTAATTAATGCTTGAGTTGTAAAATATTTTAACTGCAGATTATTTTCTATCACTGAAGCACTATATGTCACTGTTACTTGAAGAATTTTCCAATATGTTTCAATGCTCCAACTGATTCCCATAATTCTCAGTAGCAGAAAGTTTGAGAGAGAAAACAAATGTCACAGATATATATATATATTTTTTTTTCAGATTCTTCTTTATTGAACTTTTACTTTGCTTGATATTATGTTTTGTTCTTTATTACTAGATACAAAAAATTGACATTATTATTAATAAAAATTGGTACTACTCTGTTATCCCGTCGACCGATTTCACTAAATCATACAAATCGCCAAACTAATAGCCAAATTATACATATTGACGTAATTTTTATTTTATATAATAATAAAACAAATAATTAGTAGAATATTAATAAAAATATTAATAAAAAGTCGAAATAAAAATCACTTTATGACGTTTTAAACACGTGTATTGTATTTAATGTCATTGAATTGACATTCATGTTCATCCATTATTGGCATTTAATCTTATACAGTAAAATCTCCATATTGGACACTCCCGAATAGCAGACACTTCTATTTAACGGACAGTTTTCCAATCCCCACTCCCAAAACCTACATTTTTGTATGTTTAACCTCTGAATAACGGACATTCCGAATAGCGGATACTATAATCGGCGATAAAGAATGAAAAAAAAATTTGTTATCCAGAAAAAAATATGATAAAAGAGTAAAAAGACCCTTAAATTTATCAAAGCAATGTGTCACAAAAATTGTGATCACAAATAAATGTAGAGGGTAATCTAGGGAAAATCTCACCCCCCCCCCCTTTACATTTAGTGTGAATTCAGGGTTGCCCGGGAGGAATATCTCCTTCAGCATTGCCAAGTCCCCTTCCCCCCCCCCCAGAAGATTTTATGATTTTGATAGACAAAAAGTACAATCCCTTCTCCCCGTCTGAAATTCTGTAGAGTTCAATAATGTTACATTGAAAAACAAATTATATGTAATTGTAAGCAAAAGTAAACTTTTGTAGCAGATTTTTTCTTAAGAATGTGATATAGAACAGTAGATAAATAAGTGCACAATTTTATTTCAGTTTTATCACTTAAAAGATAATTTTAATTTCCGATTAATCATATAATATAGGATTTAGGAATATAAAAGTCGTTTAATGAAACAGTAAGCATTTCTTAGAGATTTTTGAATCTCTGAGGTTTTCCCAATAGCGGACAATTTCTTCGTTCCCGAGGTGTCCGTTATTTAGAAGTTTTACTGTAATTTGGCGATAATATTTTCGTCGACAGAATAACAAAGCTATTTAATGCAAAAAAAAAAAAAAAAAGATGCTTCGCTTAAATTATTAAATTATCTCCTTCTCTGAAAATCTTTACTTTTTGCCACCTTCATAATATTATTCTTTCTGCCAGTGTTGCCAGCTTTTAGTTAGGCAAAAAAAAAAAAAAAAAAACCCGGCCGGCTGTTTTTTGATTTTAGCTATTTTAAAAACTTGGCTTTTATTTTTTTAAAAGTTGGTTTACAAATATTTCATTTTAAATTTGGATTAATTTATTTTTAATACATTTATAAATATTTTCCACTAAAAAATATATTACTAAATTTTATCAAATAAATCAGTCTTTAAATGCTGGAATGTTTCTATGAAGGAATTATGTCTGACAAAAAAATATAAATATTCAGAATAATACATTAAATTATACTGTAAAGTGTTGGTTTGGAATTCTTTGTTATATAGCTCTATATGTACCACATATTTTAAAGATTATATGAAACAACAAGAAAATCTCACAAAAAAATAGAATTGCTTACATACTGCTGTTTACTTTTGAAATCGATTAAAAATAAGTAGCTTATAGTATTACTATATTGAAATTATCCAATATAGGGCTTGACAACATCCAGTAATAAGTAATGAATATTTTGATAACTTATAAAAAAGATTTTGTAAAATGTTTTTATTCTAATTTAACAGTTATGTAACTTATTCCAGATGTGTTCATATGAACAAATTAAAATCCCAGAATGAACCATATTGAAAGAAAAATTTTAGGATATAATATTTGTGGTGATTTTAACATAGTAAGTATATGCCCTTTGGCAGAATTAGCTTTATTTTTGTCTCCATTTGACGAAATCTTTTACCGAAATTTGCAGTTTTTCCGATGCCCTTTCACAAAATTTGCGTTTTTTTCTCTGCAACTCTTTTTCGAATTTCGCTTTAGTTCTAGAATGCTTTGTCGATATTTGCATTTTTCTTGGCTTTTTGACGAAATTTGCATTGTTTTCGCAACTGTCATTAAAATTTGCCTTTCTTTCTGAGACTCTTGGACGAAATTAACTTTTTGTCTACCTGCGTTTGATAAAATTAGCTTGGTTTTTTTTAAAGCTTTCGACGTTTTTTGAATGCTTTGTGGGTTTTTTTTTTAAATGAAATAAGTCTCTTTTGCAATATTTTGTAGAATTTCGCGTTTTTGCTGCATCTTCTTGAAAAAATTTGCATTTGTTTGCACAATCCTTTGTCGAAATTTGAAATTTTTGCGCGGCCTTTTGACTAAAGTAGCGTTTTTCTGCGACACTGTGACAGAATTCACGTTTTTCTTTATCAAAATTAACATTTTTCATCGGTTTTTCTGACGAAATTCTCATTTTTTTCGCGATCCATTGTCGAAATTGACATTTTTCAGCGGTCATTAGACTAAATACGTGTTTACTCCTCAATCACTTGACGATTAATGGAATTCAATGATAAATGAATACTAAAATTTACCAGTTAAATTATTCGTATTGTTTTGAAATTTTGTCAACACATTTGTCAGATTTTTTAAATTATTACTGTAAATTTTGGAGATTTTTTATAAATGTGTTCTAATAATATAAACTAATTTGTTTTAAAGATTTACTTATCTCAGATGTATTTATTTCATTTTCTTTATTTTCTCTTAATGGTTGCTAAGCAACCATTCGTCTTAATCCTTATCATAGCAAACGCGGTAGCGTTTAGTATAATATGTTTAAGAAGTAGAAAATGCGAATGTCTTTTTGAAATTTCTGGTGAACCAGTTGACGTACAACAGTGATTTTGTTTTCAAAAGATAGAACTCGACGAGACGAATAAAATGATAGCATTAAAAAAAATATCGCAGTTTACTGTAGTTTTTTATTTAACTTTTAACGAAAAAATGAAGACGAAAAATTCAACAAACAATAGCTAATGTTATTATGGATGGATTAACTTCGTTTTTGGTTTATTTTTATCGTCTTCATAAAACTTAGAACAGTTTTTTTTTTTCATCTATGTATGTTTGATGGTTTCTGAGAAAATCGAATTTATGTCTTAAACCTCCAGTTGAATATTGTCTTTTGCTGTTGCGACTGTAGTTTTTTTTATTCATTGCCACCAAATGTAATATAAAAATTGTCATGTATGTATCATAATTCATTCAAATTAAACAAATTACGTGAAAAACATGGCTATTTGATTTTATTGCGAAGCTTTTAGTTTCAGTTCTTTAAATAATAAAGTTGTGAACGCAGTGTTATTTTATTTTTATTTTATTTTATTTTTTTTAATTTATGGTTAATTTTTCAAATAACATGCATTTTATATGACCATGGGATGATTTTCTCGAGTGCCCTAACATTTTGAATTTTAGTAGTAGAAAAAAATGGGAAAAAAAAAAAGTATTCAGGAACTAAATGTAAGATTTTTTAATTATAATCATATAACGTCCTAATTTACATAAGGAAAAAATGTAGAGTAAAACAAAAACTTCACATTCTGTCCATATCTTAAATAGCATTCAATTGATTTTAAATAGGGATGTCATGTCAAATACGCATTAGGGTACTGAATTGGCACGAAATTTTTTTTATTTTGTCAGATATGATAACCGGGCTAATGTTTATTAAATATATATATTTATTTACCTTTATTTCATTTTGTTAAATTTTATAAATCATTTCATTCTGTTGTTATTAATTAAACTTTTCAATAGTACTTGATTATCCCGTCGACCAATTTCGCCAAATTGTACAAATCATCAATTTATTCACTATGTAATTCATATTGACATAATTTTTATTTTAAATAACGAAAGAAGAAATAAATTAGTAAACCATCAATAAAAGTACAAATAAAAAGTTGAATTCAAAATCACATTATGGCATAACAAACATGGGTAACCTATTTAATGTAAACTGAATGTAACATTTATGATAATCCATTATTGGCATTTAATTTTATAATTTGCCGATAATTTTTTGGTCGAAGGGTAATCAATTATCACTGGTTTTTAGTAATTATTTTCTTTTGAAAGTAATAGAAAATAGTTAATAGAGGTGCTACTTGGTTATCCCGTCGACCAAAAAACCATCGCCAAACTATAATATTATATGCCAATAATGGATGATCGTGAATGTTGCATCCAATGACATTAAATACGATGCACGTGTTTAAAACACCATTAAGGGATTTTTATTTCAACTTTTTATTTGTATTTTTTATTAAGATTCCACAAATTATTTTTTTGTTTTATTTAAAATGGAAATTATGTCTATATGTATAATTTCGCTATGAGTTTGGCAATTTGTATAGTTTGGCGAAATTGGTCGACGGGATAACTAAGTAGTACCTAAATATATATGCATGTAATTGAAGTTTGAAAACTAAGCTTTTGCGAAATCGGCGTCAGAAGAATATCGCACAATGTCGTGCATATACGGCATCTGTGCCAAGAAAGCATCAAATGAAAAAACACATGGTGATGCAAAAAACTTTTGTGATGGTGTGAAGTGAATGTAACATTTACGATCAGCAATTATTGGCATTTAAAAGTATTTTTGCTTGAGATAGTGTCGAAAAAGCATTGCAAAGATATACTTTCCCTCTCCCTTCCATTTCCAAATGTACTAAATTTAAAATTATGGAAAAAAAATCAGAGTTTACTTAAAACTGTGCATAAAAAATTTAGTAATTATCCTAATTTTCCTAATAGAAATTCTCAATTTTCCGTTATTAACAAAACTATTTTAAAATTGCAAATTTAATCGTCTAAATTGCCAAGTTGCATAATGATCATCGCCACTGAATATATAAATAATGCCATATTTGCAAACTTATCGGTCAAACCGATTTACCTTGCCCCCCATCCAGGGGGGCAAGGTAAATCCCAAACGGACAGAAGAGCGACCCCGGCCCAAATGTATCTTTTGTTGAGGTTTCAAAATATGGATTTATAACAAAATAGAACGAGGATTACACGACTTTTTTAAAATCGCAGTCATAATTTGAACGATCCTGTAAGTTAAGATTGGTGAGGAAGGGGGGGGGGGGGGTTAGGACGGGCAAACATGAAAAAAAAAAAAAAATAGTGGCACTCCGAGAGTGCCGACAGAAGTGAAACCTTGAACAATTACGTGTATTTTTTGAATCATTAGGATATATAATTTTGAATCGTCAGGAAATACTTTTAAATGAACAAAAAAAATTTTCTATAATATTAAAGAATATATCAATATCTATAAAAATAAACCGCGCGATACCACATGATGTCCAGCTATTGTAGTACTGTATTGATGTGCTCACTATAACTACTTTCTTACATTTTAAAACGCGATAAATACACCAACCAAAATTAGATCATACTATCGATACCTTAATCCTTATCCAAATTAATTATTTTGTGTTAATGCCTATTACAATATCTGTAGATTACTTTTTGAATTATTCAAATCGGACATTCCATTCAAAAGATATTACGAATTTAAAGATGATAATCTAAAGAAATAATAGCGCTGCTGAGCACTTGGTGGTCAATAAGCTTAGGGATTACATGTGCAATCAAAAGATTTCGTTTTCGAACCCCAATTTCGCTGATATGTATCAATGCTTTTTTTTTTTTTTTCGAAGAAGTTTGAAAATTTTAACCCATTATAGGTTCGTAACGTGACCTAAAATGATGGGAGAAAATTTCTTATGATAGATTTATAATGTATGAAGCATAAGCTTTCAATAGACATATTGTATCAAGAAATGAGAAAACCCCCCTCTCCCCCCCCCCCAAAAGGTCCTATAGGAAAAACTGGGAAACTGGAATAGCAAAAAAAACGGCGAGAAATGGTTAGCTATACTAGAATTTTTCTCCCCACTGTAACTCCTATAGAAGCAAAGTTATCCCTTTTTAAAGATTGAAATGAAGTGAAGAAATATAGCTTTTTAAAAGATTGAAATGAAGTGAAGAAATAAGCAAAATTAGGTGAGCGATCGACAGGGGGGGAGGGGTCCACAGCTCTGGGGGTGCTATGTAGCTTAAACTTTTAAGTTAAAAATGGTAGAGAATTAAATGAGTGAAATTTTAAGGTGCATATTGGGTGAGGATGCAAGCCGCCCCTCAACATTTTTTTGTTTATTTTGAAGAAACAAAAAACTATGTCCCCCGGCGGGGCGCAGATAAACCCCAAACAGGCGGAAGGGCGATCCCTTATTCATCTTTTGTCAAGGATTTAAAATGTGGATCTAAAATAAAATAGACCGAGAATTGGACATTTTAAAAACTGTATGCATATTTCGAACGGCCCTGTAAGTTAAAACTGACGCGGAAGGGGGGGGGGATTAAAAGAGACGAGCATGAAAAATAAAACATAATAAACTAATACTTCAAATAACTGGACATCAAAACAAAAACATAAGGATAACATAGTGTCGAATTAATGGTGTGGCCCGCAGGGGATACCCCCCCCCCCAGAAATTATGAGATTTAATGCTTTTTAATGCACAAATTGCAATTCCCCCTCTCTTACAGAGCTGTAAAACATGATGCCTTCCTCCGGAGTCGCAGAAAAATATCTGCATTCAACACTGATTTAGCCTAGGAAAAAAAAAAAAAAAATCCATTCTTATATGTAATTTTACATCAATACTACCATTAAAACGATAAAATTGGAAAAATCAATTCGATCCGAAACGTGGATTGATTTAAAGTAAATCAAAAAAATTACAATTGTATTGGTATCTAAGAATCTTCCAAAATGCGCTTTCAATTTTAGTAAATCAAGAGAAATCGATTCCAGAGATCAAAATCGAATCTAAAGATCGACATCGAATCTAAAGATCGACATCGAATCTAAAGATCGAAATCGAATCTAAAGATCGACATTGAATCTAAAGACCGATCTTACGGGCAGAATCGATTTTACATTTTTATTTTCTTTTGTAACTTTACAAGAAAAGAGTATTAGATTCGTGAAAAATTTCGACTTCCCGTTTTCGAAGGATTTATATATTTTAGAAGGTCTTTAACACGATTTTATGGTTTTTAAGAAATATCTGTCTGTGTGTGTGTCTGTCACTCTGTGAGTCTGTATATGACAAAAATTTCTGACCGTTCTATCTCAAGAACAAATGTACAGAATTCCACAAAACTTTAGATTTAGTTTGACCTTGATATAAACTGAATCTAATTAATTTTTGGTGTATATAGCCTAACAGGTGGCGCTGTTACGCTGCATTTTTTGCGATTTGCACAACAGCTATTACTGAATAACGAATGCACAGATTTTCATCAAATTTTAGATCCAGTTAGTCCTTGACATGAATTGATGTTTTTTTTATTTTGATGTATATCGCTTCTCAGATGGCGCTGTAATGCTGAATTTTTCAAAATTTCCACTCAGCGCCATGTGAAAGGGAAGAAGGGGGGAGGGGCGTAAGGAGGCGGTCGTCCCGAGCGCGGAAATTTAGGGGGCGCCAAAATTTTACTGCTAACATCACTTCTAGCCTATCACAAGAAAAAGTTAATAGGGGGGGGGGGGGGCTAAATTGGAACTTTGAACCGGGCGCAGTTCTCTTTTCACATGCCCCTGTTTAGTCCTTGATATTATTTGATGCTAATTACATTTTGGAGGAAATCGCTTTAAAGATGGCGCTGTTATACTGCATTATTCATGATTAACGCAATATCGCTATCTCAAGAACGAATTTTCATCGAAATTCAGATTCAGTAAATCCCTGACATAGATTAGTGTTGTTTTTTTTCTTGGTGTAAATTGTCCTACAGGTGGCGCTGATATGCTGCATTTTTTATGATTTCGTAATAGCTGTATCTCGAGCTTTCATGGATTTTCATTAAAATTCAGATTCAGCCGGTACCTGATAAAAATTGATCCTGATCAATTTTTGGTTTACATCACTCAACAAAAAAACGCAATTTTGCAGGGGGGTTCTGAGGTTTCTTTAATTCTTCTATCTTAGAAACTCTGAAATTTTGGTATTGGCATATCCGACTATTTTATCTTCGACTTTTGAAGGAAAATGAAAATTATATTATCTTTAGAGAAATCGATTAAAAATTTTAAAGTATCGATTAAATCGAGTTGGCCTTAGTATCGATTAAATCGATTTAAAAAATCGAAATTGCCCATCACTAGTGTGGAGGTGGGGGTAGAAAGGGTTAAAGATACTTAATAAAATTTTATGTAACAGACTAGTGATGATGACTATGGACCAGTTACTTTTTTTTTAATCAATTCTTTTGCTGATTTCCCTAGATGGCCTAATTTTATCCTGATCCTAGATCGCCGGATCAGACATATTCTACACCCCTGCTATATCATTTGAAAGGTTCAGCATATAAGAAAGAGGACAACAGTCGCTTCGACCTTGGCAATGCAATTGTTCATACTCAGTTCCTTGGCAGATTATGGACTGATAAAAACTCAACATTTATTACACATGTGCAAAATGAAAATAATAATTAGTGTTGAATTAACGGGTAGCCCAGGGGGGGCATCCCTGAAACAATGAAATGTCCCCCCCTCACACTGTCCCGGCCGGAGAAAAATTCTAAATTCAACACTAATATTAATGTTCTTATAATTTAGCCTACTTATTCAATATGTTCATGAGATGTCTAAATAATTTTTTTTAATCTTTGCTGCCTAAACACACAACTATACAGTTTTAATTCAATTTCTAGTATAAGTTGTATGGATAGATTCATATGAAACATTAGAGATCATTTTTGTCTAGTTTTTATTAACTTTTTAAAGTTTATACAAAATTCTATACATCTTTATTCTTTTTTATAAAGCTTGCATTGGGATTAAATGAAGACAACACCAAAGTCAACCTTAGAGGCTTGTGACTGCACAGAACTTTGTGCTAAGTAAAAAAAAAAAAATACAAAGCAGCAAAAAATTTATTATTCATTCTGTTAGTATTTATTATCTAAATAAAATACAAAGATGCTTAGTTTCAAAATGTAATATTTTTTTATGAATAAAATCTTCAGTGCAAGTTGTGGACAATAGAGGAAAGAATGGATTATTTGTAGCCTTTATTCAGTTTGATATCATTGTTATAGTGTAACTAAAGCAGCACAAAGCGCATGAACTAAATGTTAGTTATTAATAGATTGGTCTGATGATGATTCTGACAAAATGCTCACTCTTATTTTGCTGATTATTTGTAATGTAACGACACATTTTGATTTTCTTCTGATGTAATGTAATTTCACCTTTTTACTATACAAGTATTGATGTTTTTCTGTCCACACACACATGATGTCTCATCATGTAAATATAACAAAAAGGTTATGTTTACAGTTAGTTCAAACTGCATTCTCCAGACACCTGACACTAAACTAAAAATTTAAAGTTTCTAAAAAATATGAAATGTTAAAAACTTAAGAAAGTTTGCGGAAATGGTGATTTTGAAAATATTTTTCAGCTGAAAGATGTTTGGAAATGTTATTTATACTTTTTTAATAATTGGCAACAATAAGTGAAATGAATGATTGAAATTTTGAATTTTTTTTTTAAAAAAGAAAGAAAGAAAATCGCACACTGCACATTACAAAATAGTCAAATATGTGCCAGTGAAAGATGGTTAAATTGTTATGCATAGTTTTTGATCCTATAAAACTTTTAACTTAACAATTTAAATTTTAAACAGCTCATAAGATAATTAAATTTAAAAACCATCTAGTTTATCAAGTTTATCAATATTTCCATATAAATCTACCAACTTTCATAATTTTAAAAGTCAAAATGTTATAGTAAACTCAATTGCGAGAGCAGCTACTTTTTTAAAATTGAATGAAAGTTAGCTCTTCTTTTCAACAATACATGAATTTACTTACCCATACACATGAAATATAAGATTTAACAAACCACGTTCTATTCTAATACAATCCAATTCAGTATCATCCCTCAGTAGAAAAATTTCTATATATATGTTTTCAAAGAAAAATCAAGAGACAAAAACGTAAATTTTGTCTTTTTAAGTTGTTAGATAAGATTACTTGGTTAGGTCTAAATTAATCTGCAGCACTTACTGCTATGTTGCTTTGTATCTGCTTCTGGATCTAATCCTACTAATGATTGTTTTACAATATCTATAATAGGTATTTCTACCTAAAAGCTTCTGTCCCTGCAGACGAAGACACTCGCAAGCAAATGCAAAACCTATGAGGGAAATTTTTTTAAATAATATCTTGCTTGCATTTCGATATTTTAAAATATATTTTTTTTTTACACTGGACAACTGAAATTCATCTCTACATCACTCCTGTTCTACTTTTTTGATTTTGGTTTCAAGTATTTTTTATATTTTCACTTTTGAAAGTTATTCTGAAAATGAAAGGATCATTTAAAAAAATAGCTGCAACCAAAATTTGGAAAAGAAAAAAATTTGGATATATGGATTTTAACTATCAAATGAAAAAAAAAAAAAAAAATGCAAATGAGATATTAGAAAATAACCTCCCTATAGGTTTAGCATTAGCTTGCAAGTGTCTTCACATGCTGGGATAAGAGCCTTCAGTTATAAAATTCTTACAAAAAAGTCAAAAGGTTTAGTAAGGAAAGCTTAAAACATTAAAACAATTTATAAAAGCAAGAGAAGAGCACCTTAAAGTATTAAAAAAAAAAAAGATGGATGAGGATGAGTGTTTGTTTTGAAAAAAATTGCTTATTTTTAAAATGACACACTGACATTTGAAGTACTGTTCATTACCTTTGCTTTCAAAGGTTATTAGCAGAGAAAACAAGGTGAAACTACCCTTTTTTGCTTCCAAGGTATACATGGATTTTGACCCCCCCCCCCCCCCCCCCGCTCTTCTACAAAGTAAATATATAAAGAGAAATCTACAAAGTTTCTAATAGTTAGCTTATTTAAAAATGTAATATACTGAGTGTAATGTACTAAACTATGCAATTAGTTTTGTCAAATACTGATTCATTAAAATCATATGGAATCAAAAAAAAAAAAAAAAAAAAAAAAAAAAAAAAAAAATCACTTTACACAGGATTTTAATTTTGTATAATACTATCTCTTACTTGGCTTTAACATTCCTCATAAAGAACAATTTTAACAATTACTAAATTAAATAATACAGATGAGAGGAATAAAACAACAAACAAAATCTTCATCCAGTGACCTCATCGCCTTTTAATCTATTGCTCAGGGCACATACGCCTCATTTTCAGCCCTGAAAGAAACTTATTACACAATCAATTAAAGACGAGGCACTATATTGATATATTAGTCGTTTAACTAAAAAAATTATTGTAACATGTATTAGAACAAGGAAATCCCTAAAAATAAAGATTGTTTCAAGAGAATTTTGCATTATAGGTCCTTCAGACATAAATATTATTTTTAGGGATGCATCGAATATTCGGTATCTATTCAGTATTCGGCCATGTTATCGGATATTCGGTTAGGCCGAATATGAAACTATTCGGCCTGCCGAATATTCGGTATGGCCGAATATCAAAGTATTCGGCTGAATCCAATACTTAATAAAACCTTTTAAAAACTTTTCACTATTTCTACTTTTAACTGTCAATTTTTAAATTTATATTTAAAATAATTAGAAACAAAATCATTTAAAAATAAAATAGAATGTTTTTACATTATTTATTTGCTGTTTGTAAAGTATTACTTAAGAAAATTAACCATGAAAAGGATTAAAATGGTGATTTATTAGGATTCTCCTTAGGAATAAATTATGTGCCGATACAAGTTTCTAAATTTTGTTTAGTAAATAATCTGTTTCTTGCTTTTCCCCAAATAAAAGTCCTTTAAAAGAAAAAAAAAAAAAAAAAAAAAAACTTTTGAGATTAGTAATAGCTATCAAGGCAGACAATTTTTGTTCATGAAACCATAATCAATTTATTGAGTCATAAGTATATTGTATTTCATCTCACTCTAGATCAAAACTTGCATGTTCGTTTATTACATTAACAATAAATAAGATAACATATTTTCAACTTACATGCTTTGATTTCTGTAAAATATGATATGATGGGTAGGGTGGAAAATACCACCATTCGTAAGAAAATAACTATGAGCCAAACATATCTTTATTCAGAATTAAGTTGAAAGTATTTGTACTTTATATTGAAAAAAATCTGCCTTGAGTTATTTTAAAAGGACAATTATCAGACTGTAAAATGTTTGTTTTCACTCGTAGAAAATTTTATTAATTAAAGTTTCATAATTGCGCTTCTTAAATAACTCAAGGCAGATTTTTTTCAATACTATGCTCATATAAAAAGCTCTTGTTTATCAAAATGTAAGTTTTTTTTTATTAAATATTATGTAAAACTTTTTTAAAAAGTAGCATTTAAATACCTTTAAATTTTGAAATATAAAAAGTACAGTAGAACCCCGCAAATTCGTACCCCGTTAATCCGGATCGATTTTGTTTTCAAGTTTGAGAAGTGATCGGCAAATTTCCATAACATAAATTTATTTCAGCATCATATTCTGAATAAATAAGTATTTTCTGAAATCTTTTTGGAAGAATATTTCAAGCTTTCTTATTTAAACTCTAATGTTATCTATGAAATGAACAATTATACATCATTTAAGCCTTGCCAATTCCAGTTTTCTATTTAATCCAATTGGAAATATCATAAAAGCTCACTGCTTAATAAAGATTTACTCAGGGCATTGCAAGAAAGCAAAGTAAAATAGTCCTTATAGACACACTGACTGATAAGGATCGCGATCCGATCTTTGTCAGCCAGTCCTTAGGTCCTCTTGTGACAATTTCTTTGCCAAAACCCTTCTACAAATCACTTGCGAAAAATCGAAATAAACGAGAATGCTCAAGAAATTGTGTGACCGACCATGCGGCCCGCAAAACTGGCAGAAATTTTATAATTACAAAGTAAACATTTTTACTGTCTGTAAATATTGAATATGTTCAGTATAAAGGTGATTTTATTTGAGTATGTTTTATTTTATTTCATTTGTTCACATTCTCTGGATAATCTGGATTTTCCACAATCTGGATCGGACCTGGTCCCAATTAATCAGAATTCTACTGTATTTGGAAAGCCGAATATTCGGTTATTCGACCCAACAATTACTATTCGGCTAGCTGAATATTCGGTATTCGGTTCACCTGTCGGCTGAATATTCGGCATTCGGCCAAAATCACTATTCGGTGCATCCCTAATTAGGAACAGGTGCTTTAGCGTTCGGCCCCGTAAATTTGGCGATTTTTTTCGCGCCAAAAAGCCGTTTCCAAAAAGGATCGCCAAACTGAAATTGCCGGAGAAACCCGTTTTCAAATATAGCGATCACTTTCAACACTCCTGAAAAAATGCATTTTTGTAAATATATTTAAAAAAAATGAATAATTTACACTTAATCGGGGGCTCCGCCCCCCTGAACCCCCCGGTTTTTTTCAGGAGAAAAAATTTAAAATGTTTAAGTGATCGCCATATTTAAAAACGAATTTTATTGCTAATTCAGAAACACGATCATTTTGAAACGGACTTTTTAGCACAAAAATGCTCAAAAAAAAAAAAAAAAAAAAAAAAAAAAAAAGTACTTGCATTTTGTATATTTATTTTTATTTATGAAAAAAGAGGGCTACAAATGAAAAAAAAATACATATAAATAAAACGAGCGAAATAATTTAAATTCCAAAGAAAATTTTAAAAAATCTATATACAGGGTGCATGTAAAAATTACAAAAATTGCCGATTCAAAATCGTGATCATTTTAAAAACGATTTCTTTGCATATTTATGAAAAAACAAAAAGAGGGCTACAAATGAAAAAAAAATACATATAAATAAAACGAGCGAAATGGTTTAAATGCCAAAGAAAATTTTAAAAAATCTATATATACACGGTGCATGTAAAAATTACAAAAATTGCCTATTCAAAATCGTGATCATTTTAAAAACGATTTCTTTGCACGAATAAACAGAAAATAAAATTAAAATAATGACAAAAATAGTACTTACATTTTGTAGATTTCTTGAAATTTTCAAATAGTAAAAGATCAGAAAACGGGTTACGACATAATATTTACATATAAATAAAACGAGCGAAATAATTTAAATTCAAAAGAAAACAATTTAAAAAATATATGTATACAAGATGCAAGTGAAGATTACAAAAATAAAAATACGCTATTACAAAAAAGATAATTAAAAATTTTAAACCAAAACATCGATCTTTACTGAAAAACCACTTTCGTTTCAGATTAATAATTCTCATGTCCGATTTTCAGTTTCGTTCAAAATGAATTATCCAAAAAATGAAAAAAGAAGCCATGCACCCCAATAAAAAAATTTTAAAAATGCCCTTTGGGCAAAATATAATGTCCTAATCTATCCTTAAAAAGATCACTCGGAGTTGTTACTCACTGTCGACGGAAAGCGAAAAAGAAGCAGTAAAACATCGTTAGATAGTTCAAAAATTTGAATTTCAGAACATAAATTGCGCAGATGTAAAAAACAAAACAAAACCTGCGCAGCTCGTAATCAAATTACATCACAGGCTCAAAGAGAAAAATCTCCCCCCTCCCTCTTGCTCCGGGAAGAGAAAAGTTCCCCCCCCCCTCCCTCACCTTCACCTCCTCCTTGCCTCCGCGAAAGCTGCTATTAGGGTTGCCAAAAATATGGGATTTGGCAACATTTTGACAGGGTTACCAGAATTAGGGGTTTATCGCCATACTTGGCAAGATTTTTTTCCCATTAATTCTGGCCGAACGCAAAAGCACCTTAGCCCCTAATTATTTTAATTATTGCAAATATTACTTATAAATAGGACAAAACAAAAAATTGGCTTAATGAAGTATTAGATGAAATGCTAGTGTGGGGCTTTTGCAAGAAACATTTCACTTTAGACTTCCTTTTTTTTTTTTTAGAGAGAAAAGTTACATAAAACCTGACAATAGCCGTTGTTACTTTGTAAGCAATATTATTAAATAAAATGATACCTCTAGATTATGCTGAAATAGAATGTTGTTACCATTCTAATCCTGTAGAAAATTGGATCTTTGTTTACTTTCACAGCCAACATCTGTAAAATCAGGTACAATTGAGAAAGTATTGTCAATGATATGACGTGAAATATCAAATCATATAGCAAAGACAATACGCATTCAATCAATATGTTGAGAGTTGCTCTTACTGCACACTGATGATTTGGGAAGAGGAAAGCAGGAACTGTCACTGAAAAGAAAAATAAATAAATAAATAGAGTCTGAAAGAACACATATAATAAAACATAGTCTAAGATTAATTTAAAAGTGATGCTGCAATTCATTCATATCTAATCATGCTAACTATTTTTTTTAATGTAAAAATCGGTTTAAAAAAAGGATGTTCAAACTTTGCAATTTCTAAATAATCTGGGTAGTATAATTAATTTTTTAAAGAAATAAAAGCAACATTGCACTTATGAATACCACATTTTCTGCCACATTTGCCATTTTTTTCTCGTACATGCTTCGATCGATGCATGAGTTTGGTAAAAGCAGTTTTTCAACAATGTTATGAAAGTGTTGTCTTAAACACATGCTACTGTCCTATATTTTATGAAAAACAGGATTCTTCAAGTGTGTGCAGCAGGGGAAAAACTTATGCTAAAATCTGAATAAAAGCATTTATTAAAAAATAAATAAATAAATAAACTGAAAAAAAGGTAGGTGTCAAACTTGACGACTAGGTATAATTATGGTGGTTGCCAAATGCAATAATGTAGTTGCATTTGACGACTAAAGACCGCTAATTTCTAACAATGATTTAGCACATAAAATAATATAGGGTTTTAAAGATTTCTTTTCTTCCTCCCAATCACCTAAACTCCCTTCCCATTTATCAATCTTAGGATGGACTCCCTTCCTCCAAAAATTGAATTTCAAGTCCTGAAGATATTTAGAATATACATATTTTTAATATATTTGTAGCAGCTGGTTGATTACAATCATTGTCATAGTTATAAAAACTTAAGTTATTTTAGAACATATTGAAAAAAAAGGGTACATTAAAGGATTATAGACAATTTTTTTAGTGCTACTTGGAGAATCTATTAGGCTAATCCTTTTTCATTTGGTGAATGTTTTTTTTATTTTTAATTAGCAAAATTACTAATGTTGGTCAAATGTCAGCGAGAACACTGTGCTAAAGAATTGAAAGATATAGGAAAACATAACAATAAAACAAAAATATTTCATGTTTTGAATATCTATACCTGCCAACTTGAAAAAATTCAAATGTGTAAAACAATACATGAATGACATTTTTAAAGGCCAATGAAACAGAACATTAACAAAAATTTTAATAAATTTATAAAAAAATGAGCAATATTTTTTAATGTTACATAACTGATATATTTATAAACATTTAAAAAGTGACATAAGGTATATAGCTTTTTTTTTCTTATACACAATGATATACAGTAGACTCCCTCAAATCCGCAACTCTCTAAAATCCACACATAATTTACAGATGTAAACAATGAAGATTTCAGTTCAGATAAAGCGGCAAAATTTGACTTTAGTTTTATATCAATTCCATATATATTTTAATTTGTAATTTTTTAAATCTTACTGAATTCATGTTTTTTTCATTAAGGAAAAAGTATTTATTTCTTAAAATAATCAAGATATTGCTGATATCACTGATAATCACAATCTTTTTACCAAATATATTTATGTATAAAGCTTTTTTTTTTTTTTTTTTTTTTTTGTTATTAAATCTGGCTAGACCTAGAATAAAACTTCCTTGTTTTATGATTTTGATGTGAATAGTAGTGTATTTATATGAGGCAAGTTGCACTGAATAATTTAGGAAAAATACATTTAATCTTTATAATGACTGTTTAATCATACATTATTGATAATTAACTTGACCTTCACATTTTAATCATATTAAAAATTATTTCAATTTTTATTATTTTAATGTTTTATTATACTATTGTAAGCATTAATTCTTGTTTTGATTGCATCATTAATTACATTCAAATAACTGTTTTAAAACGTAAACAAAGTTATGACCAGAAATCTGCAAAATTCTAAAATCCACAAAACCTCTGGTCCCAAGCTGTGCGGATTTGAAGGAGTCTATTGTATATATGCATTTTTTTTTAAGGACTAAATATTTTGGGTGCAATGGGATGTAAGTGTCTTGGTAAGGGGGGGGGGGGGAGCTTCACTCCTCCAACCATTTTTACATGCTATTACAGTTGGCAAATTTACAAACTGAACTGGCAAATTAGTTCAAAACTTTAATAAAAAACTATAATACACTTTCTATTTCTGATAGATTTGACGATAGTTACCAATATAATTAGAAATATTACTAAGCTTTTTACAAATAAAAACTGTATTGCATTTTCTAAATGTGATAAATTGGTAAAATTATAAAACTAGTTGGCAAACACCTTTATGTTTGCTTTTCACCGAGTTGGTAAATGCCGAATTTTGACTTGGTAATATAGGGTTCTCCCCCCCCCCCCCCCAATAAAAAGTCTTCACGAGGGCCCCAATGGGATGTAGAATGCAGAAAGGCAATAATGACTGTTTGCTTTATTTAAAATTTTATTATCAAAAGGAATACTGAATACATGGTTATTCAGTTATTTAGTCAAACTATTATTCATTGCATCATTAATTTTTAGCAGATCTTCAACTCTTAAATTTTAATAGAAAATACGGGCAAAATTTACTCAAAAAGAAGTTTATAATGAAACAAGCTCATTTTATAATTATATTTCAATATACCCCTCGTAAGTATTTATAATTAAAAACAGTTAAAATTCATAATTTCAAGCAGAAAGTGAAGCTTGGAAAAAAAATTGCAAAAATGTGTAAAAAAAATATATACATTCTTAGTGTAAAAATTAGCCCAACTTGGCAAGTATGAATATCTGAAGTTTAAATTCAGAATCTGAATGCATCATTTTAAAAGTATTATACATTTATAAAAAGTTTAAACTTATCAAACTTACCTTCGAAACATCCAAAGTGTAATATTCTTCAAAATCATTTTTGAAACCATGTCTTTCTGCCAAATGATTTCTGAATGTATTTAAAAGAAAAAAACGGCCATCACAGTCTTGACAAAAAATATTTTGTCTTAAATTTAGACTATAAGTGCCATGTACACGCAATCAGTGCCGACTTCGACTTTTTTTTTGAGTTGAATTTCTTTTCACAAAATTTACAAGACACGGGAAGATTTTCATTGATTTTCATCTTGTAATAATTAATATTCCATGTTTGACATCGAAGGACAAATGGAAAATATAACAACAAACTAATACACGTGATAGTTGTTTGCAACTCTATACTCTAGAAAGATCCTTTTCAGCGCATGCTCATTGAGTGCGAAGCGCTGCGATAAAATTCTTTTCAGCGCATGCTCATTAAGCTACAATTATTAGATTTTTTTGATGGGAATGCACTATCTTACTGTCCAATCAAAAGAGACTTGCGTTATGTGGACGGCCAGGGTTTAGCCGCCTGTCCCGCACACCCATGCCGCTAGCTGGACTCGAACCAGGGTCCAGCGGTGTGGGAGGAGCTCACGCTACCGACCACGCCACTGGATCGGCTTCTGCTTGTCAAACATGCTATTAAAAAAATCAAAACAAAAGGGAAACAAATTCATATTCATGTGATAAGCGCAGAAACTGCGCATATACACTGTTGCCAAGCGAGAACTCGAGGACAAAAAGTAAAGTAGTAAACAAATAGCACATTTGTGTTCTGCTAAAATATTCTTTTCGAATCGAATGTTGGCAACAGCTCTTTGTTTTCTGTTTACATTTAAGTGAAAACGTGTTGCTGGGGTTTGGGGTTTTATTTTATCGTAAGCATGAAATGAAAAGAACTGTTTTAAAGAGAACTGTATTTGACATCTTGGTACATTAGGTGCACAAAGCAGCCAAGCGAAGCGAAGTTAAAAACCCCATCATCGAGCTAAGCTGCGATAATTAATCAAATCAAAGCATAAACAGAGTAATGATATTATGACAGCCAATGCTCTCATAATACACGATTAAAGTACTGTAATTTTTGTAAATTCTATTTCGTTTAGTAAAATAGAATAGGAATATTTTTAAATTATGCTAATGTTGTGTTTTAAATGAACTCGGTATCATTTTCGCATTTCTTATGCCGTTCTGAAATTTAAAATGTTAAATTATACAGATAAACTTATTCTTGCGCCAATGGTTCGCGTTGGAACACTCCCAATGCGTTTGTTAGCCTTAGATTTTGGTGCTGATATTGTGTATACTGAAGTATGTGATAAACTTTTTGACATTCTAATTTTCATGTTTGGTTATTTCTATAGAAATTTTAATAAATATTTTGTATTTCAGGAGATCATAGACTTTAGACTGCTCAAGTGCCAACGAGTCGAAAATCGTATGTATTTGCTATTGATCTGTTTCTTTCCACTAATGACTCCCAGAGCCCTCTGTCACTACCAGAAGCAAATTTATAATTTCTGGTATAATTAGGCCAACGTAACTTGGCACAAATTTAATTTCACTGTTGTCACCAGTTTCGCCAGGGGATAAGCATATCCTCTTATCACCTGGCAAAATAATTTTAATGTATAATGTTATTAAAAAATATGTACTATTTTTTTTATGTACCTGTGTATTAAAATTTTCAGATAATGCAATTCAGGTTCCTTAAAATGTAACAATTTTTCCTCACATTTTATCCAGGTTTAATACTGGCTTTTAAAACAAATGATTGCTTCCTTTCTTGTAGTGATAACTAGGCAATAGCTATTAAAAGGTTCCTTTTGCACAATATTTATTTTTAGCTATAGAATCAGGGTTGGCAAGTTTCTGCCAGGGTGGTTAAAACCAGCGGTAGAAACCGGTTAAAACCGGCATGGCAGAAACTGGCAAAAACTGGCAGAAACTAAGAAACAGTACTAAATAAGAACTTTACTCAGCAATGATTCATAATTCACACTTACATTTGATATGTAAACCATTGAGCTAAAAATTAAAACATAAGATTATGAATGTTATTCAAAGTATCAAAACGTTTAAAAATGATCATATAAATACATGCCTTGCTTATTTAAAACACTAATTTTCATTCACTTGAAAAACAGAAACTTTCACAACAATAACCCAAAGAATTACTAGATCCATATATTACTATAACAATTCTATGAGAGAGTTTTTTTTTATTACTTATTTATTATGTTATTATTAAATCATGTTAGATTACAGAAAAATATTTTGAGTAAATATTTTTTTTTTTCTTTTCAGTGCTTTATTTAAAATAAGCATTTCATATAGTTTTCTATTTTGGTTTTTAAACTGAGATTTTAAAATAATTGTTTAAACATAAATTACATATGCGTATGTAACAAAAAAAAAAAAAAAAAAAAAAAATGTTACATTACTCAATTTTTCAAAAATCAAATTTTTTTAAAATTAAAACTATCCACAATATTTTATTTGTGTGCATATATTTATTCTGAATTATTTAAGTACTAATTATTTAAGGATGAACTACTTATTCAATTTAATATTACTAAAAAAAAATCAGAGATTATGTCTTAGAATATCTTTATGCCAGTTTCTGCCGGTTATAACCACTTTCTGCCACTGGCACGGCAGAAACTACTTTCTGCCGGCAAAAACCCAACCCTGTATAGAATTCTTTCATACATTCATTATTAATTGAATTTTAAATTTTAAATATTCAATGTCACTCAAATCCTAATATAATTAATCATAATTTTCAAAAACAACTTTGGAACAGCTTCTTGCACATTCAGAATTGGAATTAACTATAAAAGTAGTATTATTTATTTTTGCTTTAACAATATTCTCATTTTTCTTGTATTCATTCTCAATTTTTTTATCCTGGCAGTTTTTGTTCAGTATTATTCTTTAACATTTTAACTGGCAGTTTCCAAAGAGTTTGCAAACTAAGTTTTGGTTTGATATTCTTCACTCTAATAAAGTGGTTTATAGCCAATTCAATAATTTTCTTACTATAACAATAAACTGGGAAGCATCAAACACCTCAACAACAACAGACAATCAATCACCTCATTAAGATGGAGGCTGAAATTCTAGAATTAGTTAAAATTCGATTTGCATATTAAACTGTAATTAGACTGACTTGGTATAAAAATCGTATATTGGTGATTGACTCGTAGGTTTACCATTGGGTTTTCTTGCTTGTAGTCCTCCATGTTTTCATACCTTTGCTTTCAAGAAAACACATGGCTTAATAGACTATTCGCATTTTAATATGCTGATTGAGTTCTATCTAATCCTAGAATTTCAGCTTCCAACTTGATGAGCTGATTGTCTGTACTGCCGATTCCTGGTCTATCATATGATAGGCCACATTATCCATATAAATGATTGATTTAGGCAGAATGTTTGGAATTATTTTTTCTTTTGGCTATTTTTAAAATTTATTTGATTGTGATAGTCATTAGTCGCAGTGTGAGCTTTGAATTGAATATCAATTTTTTATTAGGCATAGATCCAAATTTGAATTGTACATTAACCCTTTCAGCAGCCTGCAAAATATTCCATTCCAGGGCTTGAAATTCAATTTTCCAGAGGCATGATTATTGCATTTTAGGTTCTTAAAATTTGAGTAAAATTAGTTTCGCATAAAACTTTCAAAATTTTAAAACTAAGAAATATGAAAGCTACCTCTTCCTCCCGGCAGTGATGTAGTGGAGGGTATACGTCGTATACCTTCTGGATCTTTCTAAGGGACATTGTATACCCTCTGTTTTTCAAGAGAGCTATAATATATACACTTTAAGGTATAGCCTGTGCCTGGACCATATGCCCTCTGCTTAGAGCGTATACCCTTTGGTTTTCTTTTACGACTACACCACTGCCTCCCAATACTGGCCAAAAGGACTCAGGGCTTGAAATTCAATTTTCAAGCGGAGGGGAATCTCCCTCCCAACATTTATAAATGGAGGGGAGTTTCGCTGTTTGGGAGGGAGAAAAAAAATCTTTAAAAATCTATTATTTTATGAGCTATTTAAAGAATTACACAAATACAGATATGACAAAATACCTCTGAAGCAATTTTTATCAACAACTCAAAATAACTATGCAAAATGGGTTTTTTATTTAAAAAAGGTGTTAAGTCAAGATAAGTCTTAGTCTTTAGTTATAGTCTGTTTAGTTTTCAAAGAGATAAAGCCCCTTCCTGTGCTAATTACTTTTGTTTCAGGTCTAATAAACTCTGTTTTTGGTTCAGGTTGTATTTTCTGAAGAAATTGACATCTTTTTTGTGATTCTGTGATGAAATTTGCATTTTTTTTAGCAGCCTTTTGACTAGATTCGCATTTATTCGGCAACTCCTGACAAAATTCACATCTTTTTTGTGATTCTTCAATGAAATTTGTGTTTTTTTAGCAGCATTTTGACTAAATTAGCGTTTATCAAGACCCTTTGATGAAATTAACATTTTTTTTCTGCAATGTATTGTTGAAATTTGCGTGCTTTGCACCATTTCTGTGAAAATCCATATTTATTAAGTGACCCTTTGATGAATTTTGCATTCATTAAGCGATCCAAAGACGATTCTGTTCTGTATTTTCTGAAAATCATAAGTTTTTGGTAAAAAAAGAAAAATTGTCATTAATTCGGAAATTTAGACAAAAACATCACTAAAAAATCAATTTCTCAAATCGTTCACAGAAATATCATAAATATCGTAAGAGGTTTGCGGGGGAAATCGCAAATTTCGATAGCTAATTGTGAAAAAACTCAAATTTCGTCTGAAGATCATGAAAAAAAACTTCTGAATTTCCTGAAACAATAATGAAAGAAAAACACAAATTTCATCAAAGATTTGCAAAAAAACGTGCATTTTGGTTAGAGATTACAGAAAAAATGAAAATATCGTCAAAAAACCTGTGAGAAAACACAAATCGCGAAAAAAATCGCAAATTTCATCAAAGGATCGAGGAAAAACACAGAGTCAAAAGTACATCCCCCCCTCCACTTTCACACAATCTGCGGTAACTTTTCAGAAAATTTGCTGTAAATTTCAAAAAAGTTTTTACTCAGATTCACCCCTGAAGAACCCTTTGACAAATTGGGTGTTTTCCGTGATCCTTTAAAGAAATTAGCATTTTTTACGATCTTTTAATGAAATTCACATTTATTTCGAGATTCTTTCATGAAATTCGTGTTTTTTAAGCGGCATTTTGATAAATTTGGGTTCATATGCAGAAACGTGCGAAGAGAAAACTGTGCTCGGAGCAAAGTTTCAATGTAGTGTTCTTTTTTTTCTTACCGGCCAAAAATGATGTTGATAGTAGAAAATGGCACCCCTAAATTTCTGCGCCCGGGGCGACTGCCCCTTCACCACCCCCCCCCCCCTTGCCCTACTTTCACACGACGATGTTTATATGGCGAACCTTTCACAAAATTCACATTTATTCCGCGATGCTTTCATGAAATTCACATTTATTCCGTGATGCTTTCACGAAATTCGCATTTATTCCACAATCATTTCACGAAATTCACGTTTATTTCACAGTCATTTCACGGAGTTCGCGTTTATTTCACAATCCTTTCACAAAATTAGTGTTTATTCTGCGATTTTTTTTAAAAAAGAAATTCGTGTTTTATCGAGATCTTTTAAGCAAAGTCGAGTTTTTTTGCGTGATTCTTTGAGAAAATTGGAGTTTTCATTGTGATAATCTAACAATATTTTCTGCGACCAATTGATGAAATTGATTTTGAAAGTATGCAATTCATCTCAGTTCAAAAGCTATGAAAAATCAGTAATTATCCCAGAAATTCGGAACTATCCAAATTTCGGGGTTGATAAACGATGTTTCATAACTTTTGGAATCGAATGCGTTAATTTTTTGAAAAATTTAAAACAGAATTGTTCCGTTCTCGTGATGGTCAATCGCACAAAACATGTCAATTGATCGCAGGGGGGGAGGGGGGATGCCAAATTTGACGATTGGTTGTGGAAAAATAGCAGGAATTCCAACGATTTTTTGCAGCAAAAAACTCGCAAAATCTGTCATTCAATCGTACAAAAATGTCACAAAATTTAAAAAAAAAAAAAAAAAAAAAAAAAAAGTGGAAGTTAATTGTAGTTTTAAAATGAAAAAATTTTCGGAAAATTCATGATTTTTTTTTGGGGCGGGATTTTAAAATTTCGGGCGCGAATCCCGCCATCCCGCCTTGAAATTCAAGCCCTGACATAGTACTTATATTTCTATTAAAATTTTGAACCATTCAAAATTTTGTTGATCTGAGTTAGAGCTGATCAAAGTTAGTTGATATTAGTTGGATTCTACTATAACTATTATTATAATTGAAGCGTTCAGAACTAAAGTGAGCCTTGTCCAATTTAGTGAGCCAAATCCACTCTTGATCTAAATTTGGACGATTACTTTTTTGAATTGCTTTAGTTCTGTATTTTTAGATTGTATTTGGATAATCCATAGTTGTGAGATGGTTACCCAGAAATGGCAATATAGTTAATTTTAGTCAAATGAAAAAATTACATTGAATCAGAAACTTTAACTAGATGTATCTTGAAAGTGTGAAAAATGGGCTTGATCTACTTCAGTTCTGAATGCCTGATTTAATCTTTTATAAAATTTACAATCCTTTTTTATCTTCTTTTTAATTAGAAATTTTAGATACCATTGATTACATTGATGAAGATCAAAATGTTGTTTTTCGTACCTGTGAGAAAGAAAAGAAAAATTTAGTTATACAGTTGGTAATTATCTATTTATTGCTTTAGTTATCTACATGTTTAAACTAAATATTTATTTATTATGTTTTAATAAATTTGTATATGATGTATGAAATTTTAGATATTTATGCATTAAAAACAGGGTCTCAAAAAAGCCTGATAAAATTTAAAAAAGCCACACCAATGGCTTTTTTTTAAGCCATATGATTTTCAATAATGTTATGCAAAATGTTGTGATAACATATTGGGATAGTTTTAGTATATGACTAGAGTATCAATTATAGTTCTATATGGGTTCAAGTTTTGAATTTGTATCTAATTTTATTAATCTTGCTAAGTAAAAGCTTTAAACTTAGTTTGGTCCTTTTTTCACAGTGTTTATGCTGTGTACTAAAATCAGTGAAATCAAGCCTGTCCTTGCTCAGTATAAATAAGATCAATATTTTGTAATCAGTGCTATCCTAAATTGAAAATTCTTTTAAAGGCATGCTGCATAAGTTTTATACAAAAATTTCAAAATATAGCATTTTTCAGATTCTTATGTCTACATTCTACAATAATATCTAATTCAGAAATTAAATTATGAAGTTACCAATTAAGGCTTTGATCATAGGGTTATGCAAGAAGGCATGTTTGCCAGGTACCAATTTTGTATGCAATACATATTTCATTTTTACTATGACATAGTTTTCATTTACTGAAACCCTTTGAGATGAGTGGCTTAATTTTAGTATCAGCCAAATGGAAACAAAAATACTAAAATGTACCAGCTTTATGAGAAAAAATGAGTTATAAATCATGGCGTCATTTTCTGTACAAAAGTTAGTCATTATTAATTGTAATATGAAAATAGTGTTCTGTAATGATATGATTATTCCTAATGTTTTCCTTCAACTATGAAAATAATCCAATTGCCAACAATGGGAAGAAATTTCATAAAACAACTTTTAAAATTTAATTTAAAATATAAAAATGAAATTACTTAAAAAAAAATCTAGCCAGTATGGGCACATCTACTAATAATGTGTTTTCATTTTAAAAAAAGAATTATCAGAATTGGTTAAATTGAAATCCCTGGCAAGATGGCTAAGAAAACAGCCTGGTCTTTTAAATATATAGATTATTAATAATTGGATTTTGATTTCTTATAGTTTTGTTCAGTGTTGAATTCAGGAGGTGATCCGGGGACCCGTCATTTTTTTTTACTTGGTTATTATTACCTCTTGTATGGAAAACTATCAGGACTATTTGGAGATAAATTTTGAAATTTAGAGCATGAGTCTTGAACTTTCAGTTTTTATCTGCAGGAATCATTGCAAATGCAATCTAAAATTATTCTTTTTTCAGAGCTTCCTTCAGGCAATTTCAACATGATGCTACACTCTCCCTGCTCTTTCATTTACATTACAAAGTAGCATGCTTCTGGCTTATCATCCAAAAACTGGCACTCCTTAGTGCCATTTGTGTTTAAAATATGCTTGCCTAGTAAAAATTAATTTATTATCATGACTTCAAAAGAATTTTTCAACTTTTAAGTAATTAAAAAAGTCATTAGAAATCAAAAGTGCTTTTAAGATTAAAGATTTAAATTAAAGAGAGAGAGTGCATAAAAAGCTTTCTTTTTTCACCAGCAGTGCCTTACAATTTTTTTAACTTAAGAGAAACTGTAATTTTCATTAATTAAATTTAGGGTAACATCCCCAGTAATTGGCACATTAAGAATTTGTCTTTAAACTTACTTCAATTTCCATCACCAAGAAATAAAATATTTACTTGCAAATATTTTTAAATAAAAAAATGCATATCTGTGCATGTATCTTGCCCACTAAAAGCAAAAATTTTTGAAAACGTATTTTTATAAAAATAAATTTATAAAAAGTTGCTGTAGTCACCAGTAATTGGCACCTAGAGCACCAATGTATGACACCTTGTGATCCAGTAATTGGCACATGTTTATATTTAAAAAAAAACTTTATATTTTACATTGGGTTTAATCGCTTTAAATGAATTTACTGTAGATGAAGATGCTATATTTCAGGTTTTTGAAAGAAAGGCATCAGCATATTAGTCTGAAATGTGAATACTTTAAAACAATACAATATATTTATTTTAATACCCAGTAATTGTTATATAAAGATTTAATGGATTCCAATTACTGATAATATTTCATATTTTTAAATAAAAACAACTGATAAACAAAATTAGTCTATAACTAACTTAGTGTACTGCCAAAATAAGTGGTTTAATCTCAAATCATGCGATTCCCTTGTAATTGGAATAGGTGCCAATTACTTGGAACTATCAAAATTGAAGCACCTATCTAAAATATATTAGAAATCAGATAATAATGAATTGAAAAGCATGCCTTTTTTAAGCCAGAGAAGAAGCATTTGCAACAAAATGGCTAATTTGAGACGAACCATAATTGTTTCTCATCTTTAAAGTAAATGAACATATAACTGGTATATGGTCTTGCATTTTTAAAAGACTGGATATAAATCTTATTTTAGGACATGTTTGTAGGATGTACCAATCATTGGTGCATGCCAGTTACTGGGAATGTTACTCTATTTATAATTTTTATTTTTCTGCCATATTATGCATATTATCTTGATTATTTATAATAATTTAATTTTAAATTGTCAAATATTTGAATTTATTATATTGGTGTTAATTTTATTGCATTTAAAATACACAACATTCATACTCTTATTCTATCATGTATATCAGAGAAAATAATCTATACACTACCTGGCCATTAATGAACGTCCACTTGCGATTTTAGACATTTTATTAAATATCTAGAAAAATACATGAGGAATTATCCCAAAACTCTTAGTGTATAAATATAATAGTACAAGTCATACATTTCCGTGAAGATTTTTTCTCAAAACTTCATAAAGGACCATAGAGAAATTAAAAAAGAATGAATATCTTTTGAAAAACCCTGTCAAAACTAATGTAGCAAAAGTGCTCAAATTCTAGATTATGATTAAGTGCCTTATTGTAATAAACTGTGTTCATTTTTATGCAAATAGCATGCATACTCACAGAGAAACTAAGATTTTTATAAAATTGGTCCCAAATTTTGCCAAGTTTTTTGCTTAAAATTTTCAGAGTTCTTGATAAAAAGTAACATTCTTTTCTGAAAATGTGACAAATAATATTGCACACAATGCCCTGTAATCAGAATTAAAAAATAATAAAAATTGTATGAAAAATAGTAGGTTTACTAAATAATTTTTCACTGTGCATGCGTCAATGATATCAAAATCTCATTTGCATATTATGTTAGCTAAATGTGTAGAACAACTTTTGTGAAAGTCGCAAAATCATAGCTTGAAAATTCTGAAAGTAATCGTCTTTAGAATACACACAAAATTCATTGTTCCCAAAATGAAGCAAAAAAATGAGGGATTTTATCCAAATGTAGAATGCGTCCCATATTGTGTATTCTATATTGACACTAATCAATGAAATTATGGACACAACCCCTCCTGCTTTTGCTTCATTTTGGTAATAACGAATTTTCAACTTATTCAATTGACAATTATTTTCAGAATTTTCAAGCTATGATTTTGCGACTTTCATAAAAGCTGCTCTATACATTTAGCTAATATAATATACAAATGAAATTTTGATATCGTTGATGCATGCGCAGTGAAAAATTATTTAGTAAACCTACTCATTTTTCATACAATTTTTATTATTTTTAAATTCTGATTACAAGATATTGTGTGCAATATTATTTGTCATATTTTCAGAAAAGAATGTTACTTTATATTAAGAACTCTGAAAATTATAAGCAAAAAACTTAGTGAAATTTGGGACCATTTTTATAAAAACCTTAATTTTTCTGCGAGTATGCATGCTATTTGCATAAAAATGAATGCAATTTATAACAATAATGCACTTAATCATAATTTAGAATTTGAGTGCTTTTGCTACATTAGTTTTGACAGGGTTATTCAAAAGATATTCATTCTTTTTTAATTTCTTGACGGTCCCCTATGAAGTTTCGGGAGAAAAATCTTCACGGAAATGTATGACTTGTACTATTATATTTATGCACTAAGAGTTTTGGGATAATTCCTCCTGTATTTTTCTAGATATTTAACAATATGTCTAAAATCGCAAGTGGACGTTCATCAATGGCCAGGTAGTGTATGTCTTGTTTGTGCATAAGATATTTTTTATCAATTTTTTTTTCTGTTTCTAAATTCACACTATGTCATTCAGTATCTTTTTGTTCTTTCCAATATTAAACATAGAAAACGTTGATTTTAGTTATATCTAAATTTGTCAAATGATGCTGCTATTTTTATTACATTTCCCTTTGAATATATATTTTTTTTAATTATAAATCAAAATCCCTGGTCACAAGTTTGTTCTTTTTTAGGGAACGTGTTCACCAGAAAGAGCTTTGAAAGCTGCAAAAATGGTGTAAGTAACTTATGTCTTTGATTTATTTTAGTTTCAAATTATTTTAGTCTGTGCTTCATTACAAATAGTAATGTTAATACATATTTGTTACAGAGAAAATGATGTCTCAGGAGTAGATATAAATATGGGATGTCCTAAGGAATTTTCAATCAAAGTAGGATTTTTATATTTATAATCTTTGTTTGTAAGTCATTTAATACCTTTGAGACTTATATTTTAAAACTAACTTTAATAATTGGATTTAGGCAAAATTATTAATCATCACTGATTGTAAAGCAACTAAATAAAAAAAAAAAAAAAAAAAAAAAAAAAAAAAAAGCTATTAAACAGTTATCTGTCAATCACCATATTTTCTGTTTTAAAATTTCTCATAATCTTTCCCCACATGCCACGAAATATGTGCTTTCAATTCCTATTGTTTCTCGTGTTGTTTCATAGAAGGTTTGCATTCTCATTTTCTCCATTGTTGCTGGAATACTTAAGTCAATAAATTATATAGGATTTTTTCTGTATTCAATTAGGTTTTGTCCCTGTTTATTTAATTTGAATTTGAGTTGCTTGATTATGCGCTTTTTCAAAAGAGTATCTTCAGTATTGTTTAAGCTGATAATACTATGTATTTGCTTGAATATAAATAAGTATATATATTTAAAAAAAAAAATATTTCTGAAGAAGAAAAATACTGAATATAAATCAATATATATATATTACCAATAAGAAATCATAACCTTTTTTTTGTGTGTGTATGTGTGTTGTTTGTAAACGATCTTATGAAATTGTAGAATGTAAAGGAAAATTTATTCCCTTACTCTGCTAATGTTGCATTATTTCTCTTGCCAGTAGCAAGTTTTCCTATTTTTCTCTTAAATTTGTCAATTTTACTAGCAGAGTGGGGTTCATACTTATACTTTTAAATATTATAATTCTTCCGTTCTCTTCAGAACACAACACACAGACACATAAAATTATTACCTGGAATAAAATTATATAAAGGTTACATTTATAAATTTAATTAATGCAGGTAATTAAAAAAAAAGTGAAATAAGTTATGTGTACAACTTTACATAGATATATATTTTGAGATCTTCATATGAAATTTGTCTGACAGCCCATTACATAATTTCATCAAAATAAACTCAATACATATTCATTTTTCAATAGGAAAAAAATTAAACCATGGAGGTAATCATTCACAAAGCAAGTTCACTGGTGATAAATTTTGCAGTACTTTCTGTCATCATGAGATAATTCAACTAATGTAGTGTACAAGCATGCATTGTGCTAGTAATCACTTCTGTGCATGAGAGATGGAGAGAGAGAAAAGAAATCAGCTTTCTTTACTTTTTCAAATTACAATCGGTTCCCTATAGAGTTGATTTAAAAAAAAGTATGCAAGTTTTCAAGGTACAGTAGAACCCCGATAATTCGGATTAATTGGGACCGGACCCAATCCGGATTATTCGGAGAATTAGAAAAAAATTAAATAAAACAAAACATACTTACAGAAAATCACCTGTATTTTAAACTTATTGAATATTTACAGGCAGTAAAAATGTTCACTTTGCTTAATTCTTCCAAAAATATTTCAGAAAAAGTTTTTTTTTATTCAGAATACGACGATGAAAATATTTAATGTTACGGAAATTAGCCAATCTCTTCTCAAATTTGAAAAAAAAAAAAAATGACCAAACCGATCCGAATTATCCGGAGATCCGGATTAACGGGGTCCGAATTTGCGGGGTTCTACTGTACCTTTCCAGTTATAACAGTCAGGGTATGCTGATGTAAATTAGCTTGATTTTAATTATGGTTTTAATCAATTGACCCCCCCCTTTTTTTAATCATTGATTAAGATCATATAACTATGTTTTTTTTTCATTAATAATGTTTAACTATACTCTAAATTAAAATAATTTTGAAATTACTACATTTTATTTAAATCAAAGAAAAAAAAAGTGTATGTTCTCAATACACTCTAAGAATGTTCTTTTATTTTCAACAGCAATTCTCTGCTTGTTTTTCTTTGTAGACATTCACTGGATAATTAAGGAAGTTTATTGAAATGAATAACAATGATCTCTCATAGTAAATTCATAACAAAGAAGAATTTCCTTCATTCAAATACTGACCAATAGGTATTAATAACAGTCTGACCTGTCTTTCCAGCGTACTTGAATCAGCTTTTGCATGAAGTTACTATTTCACATAGAACTGTAGATTAGATAGCAATATTTGATATAGTAAAAAAAAAAAAAAAAAAAAAATTATAAAAGATGGCAGTCAGAAAAAGCATCCCATATGGGCCAATTTTATAGAAATCGCATATTTATAGAATCACAAGTTTCTGATAAAGCAGAAGAATGGGCTTCCCCCAATTTCAAAAGTAATGGCTCATATATATATGAAATCGAGTGTAAAAGAAAAAGTTAGTGTGTAAAGTATTTTATTTTATGTGATTTTTTTTTTTTTTTTTAATATTTGTTAGTTGCTATTTATTATGTAATATATGTATATAAGTAATGTAAATAGAACAATATTTTACAAAATCATATTTTTACTTTCTTCTATTTTCAATAGAAGAAAGTATTGTAATCGAAATTTTTTCAACTTCCGGTTTTCAACGGATTTACACGTTTTAGGAGTCAGGGATTCTAAAAAACATGCTTTTACAAAATGTCTCTGTCTGTGTGTGTCCGTATGTTGTTATTCTACCATCAAAAAGTGTATGAAGTTATGCATAGAATTGAACCAAATTTTTTGTGAATGTTTTTGGCTGTGGCAAGCAGGTCTTCCTACAGTTTTGAAATATTCCGCCGGAAGGGGGTGCTGCAATCGCGATTTTTGTACCATTTTCTACATTGTACCGACCAAAAGTATATGAAGTTATGCATCGAATTGAACCAAATTTTTTGTGTAAGTGTATAGCTATGGCTAGTTGGTGCTCCCTAAATTTGAAAAAAATCTGCCAGAAGGGGGCACTGTAATTGCGATTTTTGTGCCATTTTCAATATTGTACCGACCAAAAGTATATGAAATTATGCATCGAATTGAACCAAATTTTTTGTGTAAGTGTATGGCTATGGCTATTGCTCCTCTCTGAATTAAAAAGAAATCTGCCAGAAGGGGACGCTGCAATATCGATTTTTGTGCCATTTTCAATATTGTATCGACCAAAATTATACGAAGTTATGAATCGAATTGAGCCAATTTTTTTGTGTAAGTGTATGACTACGGCTAGTTGGTCCTCCCTGAATTTGAAAGAAAAATCCTCCGGAAGGGGGCACTGTAATTGCGATTTTTGTGCCTTTTTCAGTATTGTACCGACCAAAAGTATATGAAGTTATGCATCAAATTGAACCAAATTTTTTGTGCAAGTGTATGGCTATGGCTAGTTTGTCCTCCCTGAATTTGAAAAAAATCTGCCAGAAGGGGGCACTGCAATAGCGAATTTTATGTCATTTTCAATATTGCACCACCTAAAAGTGTATGAAGTTAGTTCTAGAACTGAACTAAATGTTTTGTATATGATTATTTTTTGGTAAGGCAAGGACCTACTTGAATTTGAAAAAAAAAAAAAAAAATCTGCCTATCATTCTATAGGGAACTTGCAATCAGCTGATTGCCATTGTATTTCAAGTGGAGGTCAGGGTACCAATCAGAACTGTCTATTTTTAGTGTGTGACCTCCAGTATGACGTCAATTGCGACTGCCCTATTGTCCATCGGCTCGTGCAGAGACGGAAATTCGTTTTTACTCTGATTAATTGATTGAAGCAGAAATTTAAGATGAAAATCAAAGTTGGTATGGTATTGAATTAAAATTATTAAAGCATTAAAATGAGTAACTCTTTTTTTTCAAATTATTAAAATGTACGTATGAGATAAAAGAAAGTTTTGGGATTGGCACATCCAACTAGTTTTGTATGATTCTACTTGTTGTAATTGTTTTTTAAGTGTTCATAGCAATAGCAATCTTACATACACATTCATAGCAATCTTACCAGGAGACTCCCAGATATTCAGGTCATCTGATTTGATTAGCACAATGTTGGCTAGCAGAAGACAGAAGGAATAAAGTAGCCTTTAAATAATTAGCTACCAGTGCCAACTCTCAAAAAGAAAATTGAATTTCAAAATCTTCCAAAATACTGCTATATCTACTTAACCCTTTCACTCCCAGTGAGTCCAAATGGCATCATGACATTATTATTATTATTATTATTATTATTATTATTATTATTATTATTATTTTAATTCAGATATTCCAAATTCATACCAGAAAATTAAAATAGAAATATTTGATTTATTTAAAATGCATTCCATATTTAAATAAAGCAAAATTTATAATTGAAATTTTCTGGCGTAAGTTCAGATTCTCTGAATTACGGAATTTCTAGAACATATCCAACCTTGGAAATGAAAGGGTTAAAATGTTTTGTCTCAGCAAGACAACCTTCATGGTCATGTGGTCAAAGCAGTGAACTTGGTATGGGATCAAAAACCCATGCTTTACTTTCACTTTAAATTTTTCTTTTCTATTCTCATGTATTTAATAATGCTTCATCAATTGCTTTATATTTTTCATGATAAAACTTTTTGAAAAACTCATTAAAAAACAAAATTTAATAAAACTAAATTTTGTATTAACGTTTGTCAGATTTATATCTAATATTAAAATACAATATTTGATAAAATGTGACAAAAAGAATTTCTAAAATTTTTATTAAACAATTTGCATTTTTTAATAAAATGAGTATTTATTATTTCTGTTATGATTGTTCTTCCAGATGTAAGGGCTAAAATTTGTTTTTAAAGAAAATAGTGAATTGTTATTAAGTATGTCACATTTTTAAAAATCTTTTTTACACAGGGTTAGAAACTGGAAATGTTAAGTTAGGCATCAAATGATGCCTACAATTTTTTTTTCTAGGTGCCAAACATCATTTTTTGGTCGCAATTTTATGTTGCATCATATTTTCTCATTTCTTTTTGCAACCATATTAATAATAATAATATTGTTTCTATTTTTATGTGTTAAGGCAGGGGGAGGTGTATATATTATATTCACTTTACATCTTTGTCTTAATCACTAAAGCAAAATAAAAACTAACTTTCTATAAAACTAAAACCTGATTAAACTTCAATATATGGATTCTAGAAAAATGTTTAATTAATTATTTTTATAAAGCTAATATGAATACAAAAATTAAACATACAAAGAATACAAAAATTAAGCATACCAACGAAGAATACAAAAATTGAAAATACAAACAAAGAATACAAAAATTAAATTGTAAAATTAAAATAATGATATTTAGTTTTTTAAAATTAGGTCTCCTAACTTGACCATCAGAGTGTAAGAAATTAAAGGCCTTTTCAGCATTGAAATCTTACAATTAAGGTCCATAAAATTTTAGGGGTGTGGGTTTAAGGTCAGTTTATCAGTCATTGCTTAAAGTGAAGTCAACTCAGAAGTGAATGATGAATGTAAAGGTGTCTTTAGCACATGCTACTGCCTATACCTTATAGAAAACAGCTGTTCAATGAAAATTGTCGTTTTATTGCAATTTTTTGACGAATTGTCATTATTTTAAGAAATTAGTTTTTTTTTTTTTTTTTTTTTTTTTTTTTTTTTTAGGATTTTTTGAAGAAATTAATAGTAATTTTTGCGATCTTTTAATGATATTTGCGATCCTTAGACGAAACTCTGGCTTTTTTTGCAATCTTTTGATGGAATTGGCTGTTTTTTCGGGGATTTTTGACGAAATTTTCCTTTGTTTCGCGATTATTTGACGAAATATGTCATTTTTGAAAGAAATTAGTTGTTTTTAATGATTTTTTAAAAGGAATTATTAGTTCTTTTGCGACCTTTTAACGAATTTTTTTTTTTTTTTTTTTTTTTTTTTTTTGTACGATCTTAAGACTAAACTCGGACTTTTTTCGCAATCTTTTGACGAAATTTGCTTTTTTTCACGAAATCTTTCACTTTTTCGATGAAAATTGTTTTATCGCAATTTTTTGACAAAATGTGTCATTAGAAATTAAAAGAAATTAGTCGTTTTTCATGATTTTTTTTTTGAAGAATTAGCATTTGCGATCTTTTAACGAAATTTGCAATCCTTAGACGAAACGCGGCTATTTTTCGCAATCTTTTGACAAAATCGGTCGTTTTGTTGGGAATTTTTGACGAAATTTCTCGTTTTTTCGCGAATTTTTGATGATATCTACCATTTTTTCGACGAAAATTTTCGTTTTATCGCAATTTTTTGACGAAATGTGTCATTTTATGAAGACATTAGTCGTTTTTCATTTTTTTTTTGAAGAAATTTATAGTTTTTTGGCAATCTTTAAACGAAATTTGCCATTTTTTGCGATTTTAAGACGAAACTTGGGCTTTTTATGCATCCTTTTGATAAAATCGGCCGTTTTTTTCGGAAATTTTTGACGAAATTTGCCATTTTTGTGATTTTTTTGACGAAATTAGGTGTTTTACAGATGCGTAAGAGCTATTTTTTTGCATTCCGTCTCCGATATTTTGCATAATTTACATGCTATAGCGCATCCGCGTAATTGCTAAGAACGTTTGTTAAACAAAAGTTAAATAAATAAATAAATAAATAAATAAAGCTAAGCGTCATATTTGACAACTAGGTATTATTTTGTGGTCATCAAATGCAATCATTTAGTTGCATTTGGCGACTAACGACCGCTAATTTCTAACCCTGTTTTTACATTGTATAATAGATTTTGGATTCTCCACAATAATTCACTGTTGAAATACTCCATGAAAAGAAAAGAATAATATCTGGAGAAATTATTGTCTGCATATGAATATTTTCACATAATTCCTATTCTCTATTTGTTTAAAAACATTGTTATGTAAAATTTTAACAAATTCATATTTTGTTTTAAATGGGTATTTCATTTGAATAATTGAAACAAATTCGACAAGTATTATTAATATCAAAATTTAGCTTTATGAAGATCCTTCCATTTATCACGAAAAATATAAAGCATTATTAATTAAAGGAAAATCCAAAGTAAATGGAAAGTATGAGTTTAGATCGCAAACCATGCAGACTCAAGCTAACCACTTGACCATGGAACTTCTCTCATTAATGAGACCAAAACATTTAAAGTAAATGTAACAATGTTCATAAGATTTTTAAATTAATTTTTATTTTTGAGAATATACATCTAATTACTTCAAGGCTATTTTCCACATTTGGTCTTCTATAAACTAGTTTTACACAGGACAAATCACTGACCTAAACTTTTGGCATCTCCTTATTTGATTGAGAATTCTGATTTCTTTATTAGATGAATATTTGAAATTATGTTTTCATAACTGTTTTAATTCTTGATTCAAAGAATAATTTTTTCTTTTCATTAGTTGCATATGTGTATATTACTTAATTGATTTTTTTTTATCTATAAAATATTACACACAGACATTAATTCATTCATAGTTTTGATAAATTAAAAGTTCTGCAATTTTTTTTTTTTTTTTTTTTTTTGTTTCTATAGGGAGGAATGGGAGCTGCATTGCTTAGTCAACCAGAGAAAGTCCGTGCAATTCTTACAAACTTGACTCAAAATTTATCATGCCCTGTAACTTGTAAAATTAGAATACTTCCTGATGTAAGAAAACTCATACCAAATATGAGACATTGCAGATATTAATGGCAAACTCTACAAAGGTCTTTTTATTTTCTCGAAATACTACCTCTGACAATAAAGTTTGGTGAATAGTCTTGTAACATTAATGTAGATGAAATATTAATGAAAGTTACCATACCATCCTTCGAAATAGTCACCTACCATAACTATCCACCGCTGAGATTTGCTATACATGTCCTGGAAAATTCGCAAGAAGTAATCTTTTGGGGTGGAGTTCAAAAGCTTCGTCATGTTTTGTTGGATATCAGCAATAAGGTCAAATCTCTTTCAAGGTGAGTTTGAGTCGTGGAAATAGGAAGAAGACTGGAGGGTTGAGATCTGGCGAGTATGGTGGATGTTTAATTTGCATCACCCCTCATGAATTTCTTTTGGTATCTTGCAAATCTTAAAACCAAACTTTAAACTGATCTTTTGTTCTTTCATTTTCCTGTTCTCAGTTAAGGACCAACACACTGAACAAGCACTTTGTAATATACGTCTTACGCAGAACATAAACTACGCTCAACTGAACAACGATGAGGGAAGATGATCAACACTTGCCTCTATGCAGGTGCAGCATTTTGTTTCCCCAGTGTTGCTAGATCGGCAGTTCTGAATTCATTCACCAAACTTTATTGTCAGAAGTAGTATAATGTGTAAGACTGTCATAACTAATGCAATCTCTTATAAGAGTCATGTTTGTACCTAATACACTAAAAGGTAATGTATATGTTGAATTGTAAAAATGGTATTTTTTGAGTTAGCTCTTAATATCTGCAAAGCTTCAGATTACTTGATATAAAATTGCTCATGAAATTCATTAAAAGTATTTATATGTCAAAATTTTAGTTATTGATAAATATTGTATTAATATATAATCATATATTTTTAGATAGATGCTCTGTGGCAATCTGCTATGTTACATTTAACTTCATGAGATCGTATAATTTGTTGGGTGGAAATGAAATCTAATTTTATTATAAGTTTAGAAGACTAATATAATATTAATTTTATTATATACTATATTTCAAGTCATAAGCCATATTTACAATTTAAGTTAAAATCTTTCCTGGTAAAAATGCATATTTTCAAAAACATAACATTTAACAAAAGCATTTTATTCTACCAAGATTTAACTTCCAATTTCAGAGCTGGTGGAAAAAAGAAACTATTAATTTGGGAAAATATACAAAAACTTTGTTATTTTGGTAAAATTATTCAAATGTACTTTATATTTATTATTTAAAATAAGTACTTACAATAATATAATTTTTCTGGCTAACAACATTTTGCTTTTAACATCCATGTAAAGTTTTATAATTGCTATTTTAACCTGTAACTGGAGACATGAGTCAAAATGACACTGTTTTGTTCTTTGAATCGGATTATCACATAGTTTTTAGGTAGATTTCATATGAAATACTGCCTATTTCAATCACTCCCACGTTGGAATTTCTGAAACATTTTTGAAGATCTACACCGATCATGACCCCTAGATATCAAAACTACCACCAGTAAAAAATTATATATATATATGTCTATATATATATATTTATTACTTTTTTATAAATGCAATAACTTTTATAATTATTTTCAAATCTCCTCCAAACTGATACATAAAATCCACAGGCATAAAATCTCAGTCAAGTTCGTTAATGAGCAAAATCAGACCAAGGGGATGGAAATAAGGAGGGTTTTTGTGAAAACAGAAAAAATGCCATAACTTCTAAATGAAAATAGATATTGAATCAGTTTAAAGTTTATACTACTTCTAAAAACTGGGCCAAAAGTTTTTGCATGACAGATATTTTATAAAGTTAAAAATGGGCTCAAGTGGTGAAAAAAATAGGGTTTAGGGGAGAAGAAAATTCATAACTTCATTAATTCTCAAGATATCAAATCCAATTAAATTTTTTATAAATATTCTTAATAGTATCTAAAACTTTTGTATTTAAAAATTTTTGATAAGATAAACTCTTACTGAAAAAAAAAAACTGAAAACTAAAAGGGTAATTAAAAAAAAATAGGGTTATGGGTAGAAGAAAATTCATAACTTCGTTAATTCTCAAGATATCAAATCCAATTAATTTTTTTTATAAATATTCTTAATATTATCGAAAACTTTTGTATTTACAAGTTTTTGATAAGACCAACTCTTACTTAAACTGAAAACTAAGAGGGGAAAAAAAAAGTCCATAACTTTGTCAATTCTTAAGCTATCAAATCTGATAAAATTTATTTTACATCTTCTGAATAATACCTACAACTTTTGCACTGACAATTTTTATGGGAACCGTTCTTATAGCAAAAATAAATTAAACAAAAATCTTAGTTGAAAAAAAAAATCTCAAATCCAAGCTGCTTATATGCTGACTCATTTTTATATTCACTTTTGATTTTAAATGCTTCCAAATGACTGGTTCTCTTATATGAGAACTATATAATGTGACAAATTGGCCAGTCTTTTAATAAAGGCAGAATATATTTAAAAAAATGTTGTAAAAATAGACAATTTGAACAGAATTTCCCGAAGTGATCGTGATTGAAATATTGAGAAGGTATTCAAATAATAAATTGCTTATTTTCTGACTCATTTTTAAATCCATTTTCGATCTCACACACATCCAGTTGACAGGTTTTATTATTTAGAAACTGTATAATGTGCCTTATTGATCAATTTTTTGATAAAGGCAGAATGTATTTAAAAAAATGCTGTCATGCATTTTGAACAGGATTTCCCAAAGAGAATGTGGATTAATGTATTGGAGATGTATTCAAATAATAAATTCCTTATTTTCTGACTCATTTTTAAATTGAATTTTCCTCTCAAACACATTCAGTTGACAGTTTCTTTTATTTAGGAATTATATAATGTGCCGTATTGGTTGATTTTTTTTTCATGAAGTCAGAATATATTTCAAAAAATGCTGTCAATGTAGCATTTTGAGTCAAATTTCGCTTAAGATGATTCTGATAAAACCAGTTCTTACAGAAAAATGAAATTAAAATTTCTTCAAAAGCGACCAAATAAAATTGTTAAACTGAGTTTATCTCTAATTATATTTTATTTTTTGTTGCTGAAATGAGCACTTAACGAAATCTTTCTATAGGCCAAGTCGACAGGGATTTTTTTTTTCTTTTTGTTCTTAAATAAAATCATCTATTCAGTACCATCAAGTAGTTCTTTTATCATTACATGATTTCTATAATATATTGTGCTTCCAAAGTAAATTCCAGTGCTGTATACAAAAAGAAAAATCATCGCTTAAGGAAATGTTTCCAGTTGCCAGTTAAAGAAATAGTTGAAAGTCTATGTTTTTTATTTAATTTTCTTTTTTTTTTTTTAATAAATAGAGAACAATAATTCTGTAGTTAAATTGAAATTTTTTTAAAACTTTCCTCAATGAATATAAAATTCTAAAAATCTACAATGAAATAACTTCCTTGCTTCAATTTGTCTACAAACAATTGTTTGCTTTTTAAGATAAAGCTAAATGTGTTGTAATCAATTTGTATTTCTCCAAATTTTCTTCAAAAATATAATTTGATCAAAATAGTATTTTCAATATCTATTTATTTAAATAAAATAGGTTTAATCTTATCAATTTTAATGAAAAAATAACATCAATAATAATAATAATAAATCCCTATTATTTTCTTTAAAAAAAAAAAAAAAAAAAAAGTGCTTATTTATTATAACATGTACAAAAATAATGTCATTTGGTACATTAAATATTATTTCAGTTTATGAATTAAAATGTATTCAACAATATATTTTTTTTCTCTCAATCATTTCACATTAAGCACCACTAATCGAAAATGTATATAAATTAAAATGAAATGTAGATTTCACTGCAAGTTTTGACATTTCCCACTTGTGACGCAATTTGAAATCACTTCTATGTTTTTTGACTGAGCCACCTGAGTGTGTGACAAAATGTGAGCTTCAGAATGAAGCATAATGTGAAATTGTGTTCTAACAATTAAAGGTGGGAGAGATCCTGATAATATCTAGCAATATGATGTCAGGAGTAAAAATAAAAAGTCTTCTTAAGATATTTGAAGTTGAATGATTTTAAATAAATATTATTAGAATGATCTGGGATTGATAAGAATTCAGAAGGATTATGATAACCTTTGTGAAAACTTATAATCATCATTTGTAGGAAACACTGTTTTCTTCTTTAAATTCATTTCTTGTAACTAATTAGATTAGTTATAAAAATATTCTCGGAGGAAGAGTCTGATTAAGGCTTGAAAGTACTGAGATATTTTAAATAAAATTAACTGTTAACATTTCTACTGGATTGATTTAATCACCTTTTAAGTAAAACTGAACATTTTAAAGTTCATATTATACATTTTGGCTTTTTAAAATTTTCTAAAAAATAAAAGGAAATAAATAAAAAAAAATTAATTAATTTTTTGTTTCATTTTATGCATTTATTTAACAATAATAATATTTAATCAAAAATAGTTTTTCAAACTCAGTAGTGTTTTTATTTATTTTATAATTTTAGCTGTAATTATATTACTCTGCTTCCAATTTATAGACTATTAAGCTTCTCTTGTTAATGTGCACAGCCATTCTTCTCTCATATATATTGCAAATAATTAAAAACACATTAGTGAAATAATTTTTTCTGCCTTTTAGGTAAATGAGACAATAGAATTGGCTAAGATAATTGAGAGTACTGGTGTTGCTGCAGTAGCTGTACATGGTAGGACCATTTTTGAAAGGCCTCAGCACAAGAATCGAAATCACGTAATAAAAGCTGTATCAGAAGTGCTTTCAATACCTGTTATTGCTAAGTAAGAAACTATGGAAGTTATTTCGATAAATTTGATTGTTATATAATCGATTTTAGATTAGCTTGTCAAAAATACCTAGTTTAAAATATTGGCATCATAGTTTTTTTTTTTTTTTTTTTAAATAAAGAAAACATTAAAATTTTATCATATGTATGAATGAACTCTACTAACGTATAAGTTTTTTATTAAATATTTCACTGAAAATTTTCTCCGTACAAGCTTAAGGTTGTTCTTAAATCAAAAAGGGCAACTTTGTGACATATGCTTTGATTTATTTTTGTTTGGAAATGCATGAAACTAGCAGCGGTTGTTATACAGAAACTGTCTAATTGCACTCATTTTTCTGTTTTTTTAAAAACACAATAGATTTTTCATAATAAGCCTTCAAATTTGATGTTTTTGAGCATATTTCCCGAAGAAAGCAGAAAAACCGGTCAAAAAGCAGGAGAAAAATGGGTGATCACGTGATCAAAATAGCTTAGAACTGGATAGGTAATTTAATTATCATAAAATGGAAAAATAAGTTTGATTCGAAATCGCTTTCGTAGTCAGGCATTCCAATCTTATATATTTCTATTAAAAAATGAATTTGTAAATGTGTCAAAACGTTTTGTGCTTGTTGAGCAGAGCAGTTTGGAACAGCACCCTTAAGAGAATTTGTTGAATTGAATTTCACATTTGCAGATATGCATGTATAAAAAGCATTAAATAACTCTTAAAAGCTAGACTAAGAGGCATAACTACCACCTATTAACTACCACTTTTTTGCCGGCACCTTTTTCTTCCTTCAAATTTTATAATGAGGTGTTTCAAATATATAGGGGTAATTCAAATATACCAGGGGGATTCAAAATGCATGCCTGCTCAATTATCATACAAATCACTGATGATAAAAGGATACAGAAAGTATAAAAATTAAGTTTGTTTTATATATGGCATTTGTTTTACAAAAGGCTGTATACATGTTAAAATATGAAATTTAATTTTTATACAGTTTCAATTTTTTGTAACTTATAATGCTGAACATAAAAAAGAAACTTTTGAAACCAAACCTTACCAAATTATGAATTTTATGTAATTTTAGTGTTTTCTGGCAGTAAAAGCAGAAACACTTATAGTAAAGATAATAACTGAAATCTCACAAATTTCATAGCATCATAATTTGGTAAATTTTGGTCACAAAAAATGAAATTTTTAAAAATGTTCTTATTAGATAGAGGACAATAGTTTTTGTTGGACACAGTGACAAAAATTCAGCTATAACTAGGTTAGTAATTTATTTGTCAAGATAGGGAAAATGTCATTCAATCCCAAATCACTTAGTCAGGCTGGCTAATTTTATGCTTTTATATTTAAAAATTAATCGGAAAATGTGTCAGAAAGTTTTATGTTGTTCAGCCGGAAATTTCAGACCCATCTTAACTTCAACATTGTTTTAATATTGCAGATTAAGCTGCATTATAGGTAGAATTTTTAATTTTCTATTATTCAATTTGGAACATAAGTTTGCCTTGATATACTTTTAAGGGATAAAAAAAAATTTCTTTGTGCTAAATCACAGATAATTTCCATAAAATGTAAGCATAATGTTTCTTTTTTAGTAAATTTTTTCTAAAAGTGAAATGTCGTAGATCTCAGGGTAAATTTTGGTTACAATTTTGTCACTTTTTTTTTACTTTCTTCAACATTCATATAAAAAGATAAGGTAGAAATCTAAAGAAACTGCATACAAATTTGCATTCCATCATGCGACTGTTTATTTCTATCAATAAATTTTCTAAAATCCACACATAAAAATTTATTTAGAAATTAAAAGCGTGAGTTTGTTTTTTTAATATTTTCATTATAGCACATTATTTTACTGTTAGTTTTACATTTACTTTGTTCTTTATAAGTTTGTCTTTTTTTGTTATGATATTTGCTTAACATCACAACATCTAACTTTCATAAAATATTATTTGCTGTGAACTACATACGTTGTATCATATTTACTATAACATTCATTATGAAACGTAGTATTGAAATAACATGCATTTAAAAACTTCATTTACTATGAATATAATCATCTCTAACCAAGATGCATCTGGAGCATTTACAATTGCAGATAATGTCAGAATATATGATGGTTCATGCTCTTCATCCTTCTTACCATTATGTGCTTCGTCATCGGATTTATGGATGCTTGCACAACACATAGAGATATCTTTTTGTGTCTTTGGATGTATCCTCTAAGCTTTCAAAATCATTTTTACTGATGCCTTCATGGTACAAATTAATCATTTAGACAAATCTATTTTTTTCCAATGTGTTGACTTGTAGCAATTCAATATCCAGTCAGTAGGAGTGGGTGATCATCCAATTCCTTGCATTGGGCATTACTTTGGTATAAAACTGACATACAGGGAACAGTTTGCATTGCTTTTGGTTTCATTTTATCTTCAATATGAAATTCTGTATTCTTTACAGAAAGTTGACACATTCCAGTTTTTAACACTTACCAACAAAGTTGAAAGTGTTTATGCATTTGGTTTGCCTGGCAATATAGCCATCTGTCCACGCTCTAACTCTTGTAACTATACTCGAATTGCCAAAAAATTTTTTGGATGTTATTGACTTTTACCCTAGCACAAACCCTATTGAAAATGAAGTTTCTACCACGATTAGTTTATTTACAGGGACAGTCAAAAGTTTTCCGTTACATTAGGGCCTATGGGGAAAAATAGTTTTAGATGAATTTAAAAGATATTATACCCAGTAAAACATATTCAAATTTATTTGCTTCTACGAAGAATACTAAAACATGTATTTTGTAAAATATGCAGTTAAAAGAATAGTTATTATTCATTTACAGGGCCACACAATAGAATTCTAATACATAATAATAAAAGAGGAAATTGTTTGCAACACATTTTAATTATTTTAAACAGTTTCATATGCAGTCAAATTGATATACATTGCTGAGACTTAATATGAGTTATTTCATCATAATACAAAGTGCATTAGCATTTACAGGGACACACAAAAGATTTCAAATAGTATGCTCTATCTGAAGTGCTGTATTTATGGATGATGACTGTTCAGTAGATGAAGTGCATTTTTAATTTTGATATGTGCTGTTAAGTTTCACTAAATGTATGCACATTATATGGTGTGTATAAATGCTAACAGTTACACAATTTAGATATATAGGGTTAGACAAAAGAGCTCGGAAAATTTTATGAGCGTAATTTGCTTTAAGATAGTTTTTAAATTTTGCATTTTTACATTGAATTGCATTCAGTTTACTATGAAATGTTTGTAGAATATTGATAAAATTATATATAGGGTCACGCCAAGAACTGGATATGAGTTTGCCTATGGATGATAATTCTGGAAAAGTGATTTAAGCAGTTTAAAGAATATTTTTGTTTGAATTAAATTTTAGCAAAATACTTTTGAGTAATAAAGTCACTAGGAAAACTGAACAAAAGTATTGAAATAAGTTTCCATCTATTAGTATAAATTGCTAAAAGAAAAATTTCAAACAGCTAGGCATTTTTTTGCTAAAAAAATTTCTCCATTATATAGTATATACAGTCAAACCTGTCTATCTCGAATCTCTTGGGACCCAAAAAGAAATTCGAGATATACATGTTTTATATAAAGAGACCAAGAAAATGTCTTTAAACTAAATATAAAAGACTGACGATTTAAAATACTATGTTTTATTTACATACCCTACGAAAAGTAATCCATTAGGAGTTTTTGCTGCAAAACTTTTTTTGATTGGACAATTTTTTGTAATTTTATAACAGCAGAGAAGCCATCCTGATCAATACTGTCCTGGGATTCAAGAAAAATTCTTAATGTTTCAACGGCTTTTTCTGCTTCTTTTGGCGTAACCACTCTTTCTATATTTATGTTGTCCTCGTTATCATTTTCTTCTTCATCATCAGAAGTTCCTTGAATGCTTTCTAAAATTTCAGAATCAGTTAATAATATTCCACTCGTTATCAATAATTCATCAACGTTTACAAAATCCTTAAATGAGCTATGAATATTTAGTTTATCTCTAATAATTCTCCATTCCTTAGAATTTTCATCAATTTCCTCAGCCAGTAATTCCTCTCTTTCTATAAGCTGTTGTTCTTCGACAGTACATGATTGCCCAAATCCAGCCTTTTTAAAGCAATTCTTTATAGTTTTTTCCGTGACACATCTCCAAGCATAGTCTATCATTCTCATAGCATCCAAAACAGTTATGTTATGAAGTTTTTCACCATCTTCAATTGCATTGATCAGTTTTCGAACAAGTTCTTTCCTATATTCAACTTTAAAACTCTGAATAATCCCTTGATCTAACGGTTGAAGTTTTGAAGTTGTATTCGGGGATAGAAATTTTACTGTGACTTTTTTTGTTGAAGGAAGATTCTTATGAGAGCTGCAGTTATCGATGAAGAGCATAATTTTTCTGTTTTTCAAGCCCTTTGATTTATTGATTTTTTTAGACATTCGCCAAAAATTTTGCTGGTCATCCAAGATTTTCTGTTTGATTTATAGAGAATCGGAAATGATTTTACTTTTGCAAAACATCTTGGTTTTTCTGAACGGCCAATCATTATTGGCAGAAGTTTTTCGCTGCCATTTTGATTAGCAGCTAGAAGCACAGTTATTCTCATTTTACTCTGTTTGCCCCCTTTGCACTCCTCTCCTTTAAAAACTACTGTTTTGTTTGGCAAACATTGGAAAAAAAGGCTGGTTTCATCAGCATTAAAAATATCAGATGGATCATATCCTTGCAACAAAGATGGAAGTGCTTTTAACCAATCCTCGATAATACTTGTTGGCACAGACACACTTTCCCCACAAATTTTTCGGAGACCATGTCTCATTTTGAAGCTTTTAAGCCAGCCATTACTCGCTTTAAAATCATTAAGCCCCAATTCTTTCACAAATTTTTCAGCTTTTTTGAAGCATTAAGCCACTGATAGGAACTCCTTCTCCAGAGTATTGCTCAAACCATTTTTTTGTACACTTGTCCACATCGGGAGAAAAGCATCACGGTTTTTTTCATGGTTTTATTGTTGTTTTCAAAATTATTTTCTATACAATCTTTATTTTTTATGATGGTGGTTAGAGTACTAGGTGGAATTCCAAATTTCGATGCAACCACACTTTTCATCATAGAAGGATTTTCCTTCAAAAAAAGTCAAAATCTCCATCTTTTTTTTCGATCGATAAAACATTTAATTTTCTTTTTGTACCTGACATTTTAGCTCTAAAATTAGACAGAGAAACGCATTGTATTCGTTTAACTAAATGACTGTAGTGGCCAGCTCTTTCTCTCTCTACGTGAAGAACCAAGGAGAAGTTTTTCATTTTGGCCAATAGTGCCCAAGTATTTTCCATGCATTTCACCCCCACCCCCTCTTTTTTATCTGAGGGCTTTTGATCACATATCTTCTAAGTGACCAAGAACCAGTTGTTTTTCTGGAGAAAAAATTGGACCTCCATTTTCTTCCTTCAGTCCAAACCCCCCACCCCCCCATCTTGGAAACTCCCGTGCAGTCCCTCAGCAACACCCGCGGTGCTGAGAGGGGCAAGGATGTCCCACTTCTAGGAATGTCATGGAAATGAGAACTGGGGATTTAAAAACGTTTATTCTTGCAGCAATGGAATGTTTTTTTACAAATATAAAATGTCAGATCTTGAATTGAAAACTGACATTTCTTTCGAAAATTCAAGGTAGGCAGGTTTGGAAAAAAATAATTTGAGATAAGTTTGGAAAATACATTGATTTTTAAATGAAAATGCAGGGAAATTAAAAAAATTCGACATAAGCAGAAACAGAGGGTATACCAAGCTTTCTTTTTAAGAAATCCAGAAGGTACAGTGTATACCTTCATGTACCCTCCACTACATCCTTGGACATTGTGGGACACTAAAATAGTTTTGGTGGGACACCCATTGTCTGCAGGACACAGGTTGAAGTCACTCAGTGGGTGGTATGTTATTAAAATCTCTTTTTTTAGATTATTCTTTTTTATATGTTAATATTTTATCATATATGAGTAAAATTCATTATTAAGAAAGTTTTGTTTCGACATTCATGTATTTGTCTTTATTTTAGTGGTGGATCTGGAGAAATTAACAACTTTAGTGATATAGAAAAGTTTCGTCAAGACACTAGTGCATCATCTGTAATGATTGCACGTCAAGCTGAATGGAATTGTTCCATTTTTCGAAAAGAAGGAAAGCTTCCTCTTGATGATGTTATTGTAAAATACATAAAATATGTGAGTCAATTCAAAATTTAAGTTTCGTATTGCAAGATATGTATCAATAGTTTCTTTTTAACCCTTTAAGCATATATTTTTTAATATTATGAAAATTATTAATATTTTTTAAATAATATAGTAAGAAGAAAAAAGTTTTAAAATATCATTTCAGTTTTTAAAATTAATTTTGAACTTCATCAGTCATGATTTAAATAGCACAAAATGAAGATTTTCTGTTCCAGTGCTTCCAACATTTTTTCTCTCTCATACCCTGCTGCTTATATGTATGATATATATTTTTTTTATGGATATGCCTTATCAGCTATCATTATACCTGCTTTGTTCATGATTTCTCCAAAAAGACATGACTACCCTGACTCATATTTCAATGATAAAATATTTTTTTATTCATTAGTGCGCTTCTTATTCTAATAACAGCTCTTTTAAGATTTTCTTTCAAATATTGAAGCACTAAGCAATATTAATGAAAGGTCAGTCAAAACAATAAATAATAGACATTTCAAATTAAAAAATTTCCCTCATTTTGTGAACTAACTGCATTTTGACTTTCACAGCTTTTTTTGAAAGAAAAACTCAACAACTTTGTGTTTTGATACATATGTAGATGTATATACATATTCTTTTTCTTTGCCTCCACCAATTTATTTTCATGTAACCTTATCAGATCACCACATAATCCATGTTGGGAACTACTGATCTGCTGAAAGCAGTTTGACAGATATACAATAGAATCATTAAAATTAATAAGGTCTGTATGTTTAGTGTTTATACTAGAATAAAGTATAAAAGTAAACTTTACAAATAAGTATTTAATGTTTATTTTAAAAATTATGCCTAATTTCAGGGTTTCATTCATGATTTTTTCAAAAAATTTCTGTTACAATGCATTAGTTTGGCATGAATACTGTATTCAATTATAAGAAAATTAATTTAAAAAAAAATTATTCTTATAATTTTATGCTTCGTAGACAGTACAAACTTTTTAGGATTTCTGAATTGATTTTTCAAAATATAACCACAATTAAAAACTCTCAAAATATAACTAACCTTTTAAGTGTCCAACTTATTTTGCCTTTTATGCTTAATGATTTATAAAATATTACTTCTGAAAACTTTTTTAAGGAGATTTGTTTATGATTATCTTACATGTTTATTTGTCTTATGCACTGCAAAAAAAGAACATTAAAGTAAGGTTTGTATTAAATCAGCCTTTGATTTAAAAAAAAATTACATGACAGAAAAACACTGTTAGAATGCTTAAATTGTTAATATGAAGCTATTAATTGATTAAATATATTTAAAAACATAAATAAATAAATAAATAAATGCACATTTTACTTTTTATTTTTTATTGATATTTTACATTTTTTAGCGTCTAAACTATTTCTTTATATTAGTTTCATAGCCAGTTGAGTTGACTTACTTTTGTGATAATGATTTGGTGCATATTAAATCAGTTGTTTTTTTAAACTTCTATATAATTGTAACCATAAAAAATATTTGACAATTTATCGCCTGTGATGGGCTATTGGAAAAATAGCCCTAAAATTAATGTAGTATTTAATCTTCTAACTACTCAAATTTTAATTATAATCTTTTGAAAAATTGTATATTTTTCTGTTATACATTTCAAATATACCTATGTTTTAAAAAATATATAGCATATTTTTTATATAAATATATTTTTAAGTGCAGATTTATGTTCTAAAACAAATTAAACAGTTTTAGGTGTAATCATTTATTGCAAATCATGTTATATTTTAGATATGGCATTTAAATTTTTACCAGCAAAAGTCATGAGATAAGCAAATTTTGCTGTATTTCTGTTGCCTGTGGAAATTGCAGGATAAAAAGTCAGGGGGTTATGTTAAAAAATATATATATTAAAAGGTTGTATTGTCATTGAAAACGCACCTGTGTATATAATTTTTGTAATCCTGATATATTAAGAACATGATGTTTACAAAATTCCATTTTTACATACATGTGCCATATTGAGTTAAATAAAAGAGATTTAAAAAGGGAAAGATTAAGTTTGGGAAAAGATCACTGATGATATTTAAGAGGAGAAAAAAAAAAAAAAAAAAAAAAAAAAAAAAAAGCATTGAAAAACAAACAAGTAGATTTGCTGTCTCAAGAAAATAATAATAGATATATCAAAATCTACCTTCAATTTCCCAAGATTAATTTAAATATATATACTGGTAAGTCTTCCTAAATAAATAGCTTCCCGCACACCAAATAAATATTTTTAAAAAGGCTTCTAACTATAAGGTCGCATGTGTTCTACGATAAGAAAGTATCACCAAAGTATTTCTGCATCTTAAAAAATTATTCACATGTACAAAAATATACAATTAAAATCAACAGAGACTGCCAAAAACAAAGTGCAAAATTTAAATACATTTTGTTTGTAAAATTATAATAGAAATTACAGAATGCTAATGATCGAATAAAATTAAAGTACAGAGCAGTAATGCATCAAAAAGTATATATGCTGTTAAGTTTACACAAGCGTATAAGAAAAAGAGTAGAAGTATAAAATTTGTAAATGTCTATTTGGTTATAAATGGAGAATTTGTATTATGTATGTTCAAAAAAAAGATCACAAATCAAGGGGTGGGGGGCAAACAAACTATAAATAATCTGATTTTCCAAGCATAAAACAACTATGTAGGAATCAGAAATTTCATCTAATTCATAATTTTGAATTTACTAATTTATTTAATTTTTTAGATAATAATAATTAAAATAAATAAAAATTAATTGAATAAAATGATCTTTTTCTTCACTTGATTATAAATAAAATGAATTTATAGTTAAATAAAAATAGAAATGTTCTAAACTCTGTTTTCTTTGATTAAAAAAAAAAAGAGTATGTAATTTCTTTTATTAATTACTGAATGCTAATCCATATTTCAATGAATGTTGATTAATTATATATTTTTTTTTTCAATAAAATTTGTTTTTGAAGGAAGTGTGAATAAAACAGAATAGAACATTCTAATTTATAAAAGTGATCTTCACTTTTGCTTGAGAAACAGTTCAACGAATACTTATTTAGAGAAATGTGAGGTTCAGTTCTGTCTTTTAGCAACAAATTATTTTTAAAATGTATCACTTGTTTTGCTAATATGAATAGGAGTTAAAAAACATCCTTTCATAAAGTTTTTTGATGCAACAATGCATTCTTTTAATTATTCCCAACTTTTATTAAGTATAATTGTATGAGATATAATTGTTTATTTTGGCTAAAATTCATATATACTTTATGCTGGCTTAAAAATATTCCTCAAATTAAAGTCTTAACTTTTTCATTAATTTAATTTAAATCATTTTTATTGCAATACCATTAAAATATTATAGCTGATTTGTCTTAGTAGGCAAATATTTCCTTTCTTTTTATATGAAAAGTTATTTTTCTTCTTATTTAGGCAGTTGATTATGATTACAATGTTTGGAACACCAAATACTGCATTCAACAAATGTTAGGTTCACTTCAGGAAAGTGAAAGAGGAAAAATACTATTAAGTGCACAACAAATGGAAGTTATATGGTAACTAAGATATATTTGTATTAGAAAAAATAATTTTTATGTTACATTTTTATAATGTTTCATTGCTGTAAATGTTAGATTATTCATTTAAAATATTACTGATTTTTATATGCTTCTTTTAACTAGATTAACAATAGTTTCATTATCTTTTCACAGCTTTTGTTTTTATATTAAATATGGGCTGAAATTTTCAGATCTATCATTGTAAAAGCTAAAAGCTGTCTTAATTATCTTTTGCAATTTATGACCTGCGCAAAAACCTTTGAAATCAGACCCAACTCAATTTTTAAAAAAAGAAACAATATTTGTTATCCAACATTATACTGTATTTGAATTCTTTAAAAAAATGTTCCATACATATTTACGGAAAAAGTTGAACCATTGTTCTATTTATATGTCTGTTGCCAGAATAATATTACTGTTTAGTTAGATATACATTCAAATGTCTGGTCTGATCTGTGTCAGCAGTTGAAGAAGAATTTTAAATTTAGAAGGTTAAACTCTGTATTCTGTAGGGCTATACTTTATATGATATGATAATGAAGTAGTAGCTAAATTGTATGTGTGTAAATATGAGGTAAAATGCTAGGTTTACATGAATTTTTTCAAAAAACTTTATTTGCCAATTTTATTTTCCTAGCTATTTTATTTATTTATTTATTTATTTTTTAAAATATATTTTAGCCTTTTTTTCCCTTCTCTCTCTCTTTTTTTTTCTTTTCTTTCCTTTTTTCTTTCTTTTGAGAAAAAGTAATACCAAATTAGACAGAACAAAACTTATAAGAAAAGACATTAGATACAGTTGAATTAAAATTGTGCCTAGCGCATACAAATATTTAAATGATAAATACACATTAAAACAATTCATTTTTATACTGTAAATGAAGGCTTCAATTTATTTATACAATCTAAAATACTGAATGTCTCACAGCAAACCAAACGTAGATTTTTGTTCATATCTTTTAATTGATATTTTAGTGACAGAGTTACAGCAACAGACAGGCTTTGTTTTTGTCATACTTTTCAAAGAGGTACTAAAATCATAAAGAGGAAATTAAATTCTTTCAGCAAGCTACAGAGTTTTTAAGGACAGTCCCTCAAGACATACAGTCTTCATATATGTTTCACACAAATTAATGTTTTAAAGTTTTGTTCATATTGTTAATATAGGTGATGTATAAACTTTATTTTTAAGATTATCTTGCTTTTATTTTATTTTGAAAAGGTGGGGGGTGTTATAGTACTGGTTTAAAACCAGCCAATTGTTGACATGGAAATTACATGTCCTGGAAAATATATCAGGGGATTCTCAGGGATTTTTTCTTCAAAAATGAGTATGAACCCTGTTTTATGTCAAATGGCATGACATCATGGGGAATATGCTGTAATTTTGTGATTACTCTCAATCTACCACAGGCTTCTTGCTGAATCTGCCAACATTAACAATTTGACTAATCAGAAATAAAAAACAGTGTTAGCAAAATAGATTTGTCGAGAAACTCTGAAAATTCAATCTTCAACACCTTAATGTATGATTCCCTTCCCCCTCCCCCAAATATGTTCTAAAATAATCTAATATTTTATAGCTCTTTATAAATAAATTATTCGTCAAAATTAAACTATACAAAATTGAAACTATCAAAAATAAGTACATTCTAAATGTGCAATTGAAAAAAAATATTAAACCTAATTTAACCTAAATTAACCATTAAAATATTAAGAAATAAAATTTTACAACTAAAGGTAACTCTGGATTACGATATGACATTCAGTGAATTCTGAAAAATTCAAAATATAAATAACAAAATGCATATCAATTAAAAAAAATGTTAAATTTCCTAGAATTTTTCATCTTCCCCCCCCCCCTACTTTAAAATTGTAATGTTGTATATTGGGCCATTAACACATACTTATAAAGACATCATTGACATTATATACATTTGATTTCTTAATTTATTTTTTGTGTTCTTCCTGTTCTTTATTCTAAATTCTCTCGCCTATTCCATTGAATGTTTTGGCAAGATTGCAGCAAAGTGTAGCATGTTGTATGTTATAGGATAAAGCTGCTGTAGTCATTTCTTCGATTGAAATCTGTGGTATTGCTCAGATTCTTGGTTCTGTAAAATGAACTCAAGTAATGTGGATAAGAATGTTGCTTTTACTGACACAAGTATGCACAAAAAAAAAGCAAAGATTGAGCACTATATTCTAAGCATTTATTATAGTTTCGATTTCATTATTAATTACATTCAAATTACAGTTTAAAAGATGTAAACAAAATAATGACCAGAAATCTGAAAAATTCTAAAATCTGCACAATCTTTGGTCCCAAGCTGTGCAGATTTGAGGGAGAGGGAGTCTACTGTATATATTGTAAAACTTACAAATAAAGAAGTGACCAGTGGCATAAACTTTTGTATTTTAAAACTTTAAGTATTTAAATATTTATTCAATTTCTCAGATTTTGTGATTTAAAAAAAAAAAAACTTATCAAAAAGAATTATTTTTATTGAGCTTGTTTGATATAGAGAGTTAAAAAATTTGAGTGAAATTTACAATCCTTAAATCAATGCAACAAAAATTCATCAGAGTAACTCCATACAAAACTTTTTACAGTGATGTCACCTGCATGAATTTTTAATCACTACTATCATCTTTAACCATAGATGTGATCTCTAGAAATGCTTTTTAGTAAAAATGTGATGTAACATATTACTAAATTGTGTTCATTGATCATTGTGTATTGAGACATGATTAAAATTAGTTATTTTTTTTAGTGCCTTAAACCCAGTTTATTCATGCCATTTTCTGTAACATAATGCACAAATATAGCTCTTGTATCTTTTCTAATTGCAAAATATGTGTTCAGTAAATTCATTCAAATTTTATTTATTACTTGTTAACAGAATAATGCTTCATTCTTTCTTCTCTCTGCTCTCACCCCTCAAAAAGAAGTGTATTTAAGATAATGTATTCAAATAATTGATAATACATCATATGATTATAGTGTTATAATTTGAGTTTGATACTAGTTAGTACTTTTTTATTGGCTACTTGAAATTGTTGTCATCCACATTTAATGATTTTTAAAAAATATATACAAAATAAGTCAATAACAAATACAGTAATAATATATATGAAATGATTAAAAAAAGGGTGTGGTAATTTTTTATGTTATGCTTTATTGTACTTTTAAATAAAATTTACAAGATAAAACATGAAATATTTTAATTTCAATCATAGCTATTATTTTCCCCCCCAAGTTTGAATAAACATGTTTTGCACTGTGTTTTAAAATTAATCAAATGTATATTGGTCAATGTAGTATATATTTGATTTCATTTGTGAAAACAGTTCTCAAATCCACTGATTACCAACATGAAGCTTTCTGACCAATTTTTAAACACAGAGGTATAAAATTTGTGGACTTGATTAATGAAGCAATTTGGAATCAAAATTAATTTTTCATTTTTTATAAACAAATTATTTATTGAGTTTCGCAGTCTGGAAATTGTTTTCAAAATGCCCACTTTGACAGTATTTTCTAAAAAATTTGTCTTTACCAGAAAAAAAAGGGGGGGGGTGAAATGCCTTTTGTTTGCATAGTTTTTGAATAAAAATTCCTGTCAATTTCATACATTTACAAACAAAAATGAATTAAAAAATGTTTCAAAATACTTCCTTTGGATTTGATGACAAACAATATTAAGTAGAATTTCTAGTTCAAAATATGCTTATTCGGCTTGAGTGAAAAATCAGAAATTAGCAACTAGGCTTGACGTTCAAAATTGTTAAATTTTGGCTTTTTTCTATTTGGGGAATGATATAAGCTACTTCCATAATCTAACAAAGTCTTTTGTAATTATAAAGAATATTTTGTTTATACTTTAACAAGGAAGTTAATTTAAATTTAATAGTTATTTTTGTCATATAAAATCAGTTGTATCAACTAAAATTACTTTGCGTATATGCAAAAACTCAGGCTGAGACTCATTAAAAAGAGACCAAACTATGTTTGCGGCATTTACAAATGAGAAATGAGCATTACACTCTCGCGGGGTGACTCCCAGTATAAAAGACAAGGCTGTTGCTCTACATGCTTACATGAGAGCTGTCAGAGATAGAATAATAAGTCACTGTCAGGTTTGATTGTCAATGTGTCAAGCCAAAATCTTGGTACCTTGGACTATTATATCACCAAAGATATAGCACTTAATGAAACTTTGAATAAAAAAACTAGCCATCAGGACATTAATTGGCATTATAACATATCAATGTACAAGTATGCATGCCAGCACTGAGTAATGGGGAAAATTTGTTTAGAAGCAATAATACAGATGCCGGACGGCAATTTTAACACAAGCAGAGTAAATATTTGCAGATGAAAAGGCATTTGTATTGTCTATTAAATTAAGAATGAACAATAAGTGTATACAACAGGAGCATATGGTCTAAGAATATCTTTTTTATATACTCTTTGACCAAATGAAAGTATGCTCACACAGATAATGATTTTAGGGTAAGAAAAGATTTATTTTATTAATGGCTTTGGCTGAACATGCAAAAGTTTAAGTAATTGAAATTTAAAGTGCAATAGAGAAGAGATAGATACATTCTTTTCAGAAAGTTTTGATTAAAATTATAATTGTGAAAAGATAAACTAAATTTAAAAATGGAGAATTTAATTTTAAAAAGGGAATTAATAATAATGTGTGATGTCATGCTACTTTCAACATCACTGTAATATTTCTCATTTATTTTATTTTTTAATAGTGAATTATGGAATTTGGCTGACTATTTAAAAACTAAACAGTTTGAAAGAAAGTTTAAAGCAGAAAAATTGATTAGGTCGCAAGAAAGGGATTTTGAATTACAAGCTGCTTTGAAAAGGAGAAGAGTTACTGATGATGACATTGAAGAAATGGATGTCAAATTTCAGAGGTTTTAAAATCACTTTATTGATATGTTTTTTTAGATTTAGATCATTATAATAATTAGTCTTATGTAAAAAAATCTTTATTACAGTTCTGTACTTTTTTATTTTATTGTCTTTGTTTTTTCTATATTTTATGCTGATTACCATTTTAATGTTAATGTATATATAATATTTTTAATATCACTCTACAATTAACCTCAAATATCTGCATTCAGTGCATCGGAGCTTAACCAAACTATTCCAATATTAAGAATCTGATATATCGAGATGTAATATTTTATACACTATACATACATAATAGTATTGATGCTCGAAGATGTTTATTCTGAGTTTTGTTATTTTACTAATTTAATGTTGTGTATTTGAATGAATTTATTTTAATTATTATTATTATTGTTTTAAGAAATCCTTTGAATGTCAATGAAACATTTGAAGATAGTACATTTAATTTAGTTATTATTATTGTATGAGAAGCAGAGGAAGATAAAAAAGAATCTTGTTTGCAGATAAATGAATCAAAGAACTATGGCATAGATGACTTGGATATATAAATTATGTATACTTGCAAATTATGATGAAAATAATCTTATGACATGAGAGGAGTAGAGAAGATAAGTAGTGAAAAAGCAAGAAATGTGTTGCAAAATCAACTTAAGTTATGTGATCAACATAAATATGTAATTTGTTTATTAAGAAGGTTATTTCTTAAAGTATCATATTCATTTCTAACACCATCATTTGTATTTTTTTTCTAACATTAGCTTCATTAAATCATAATTATTATAGAATATTTGTTCAAAACACTGATTACTATATTCATTTAGATTTTTTTCTTTTCTATTTGTAGATCACATTTCTCTGTAGATGGACTTCCTAAATCTGTTTTGTTTAATTGGACCCAAAGCCAAAAGATGGATTTGCCATCCTATAAGACAGTATGTTTCAGTAAATTTGCAATTCTTGATTTTATATGAATATTTCAAGCTTATAAATCATTATGATACATATTTGTTTATTAGACTTAATACATAATTTTTAACTCACAATTTTTTGTTATTATTATTTAAAAAAATTACATAAAATTATAAAATTCAAAACACAAGATTTAATTTTGTACTGTCTTAAGATTTTAGTTTCTATATCAAATATGTAATTTCAAAGTTATTGTATAATTTTATTTATTTATAAAGAAATTAAATAATTACTGCATATGTGTGTGTGTGTGTATGAGACAATGATTTTTGAAGTAGCACAAGTTCATTTATTTAAAAGATAATTAGCTAATTCTTATTACAAATAATTCTGTAGTATTAGTTAGCTAATTATTATTTAATTATTATTATCTGTGTGTATGTGTATGAGGGGAGGTAGAGGAGATTGAAACATGCAATGACCAGGTATTTGTTTGATAATCATGATGGATATTTGCTACTGTATATCCAATCAGATTGATATTTCTTTGCGTATCTGGATTGCAGATTAAATGAAGTTGACTATATATAGACTTTATTATGTGTCATGGATTGGTCAGGGTAGTTCCCAGTTTTCTGGAGGGGGGGGGGGGAAATATATATGGTAAATAGTGAGATTTCAATACTATTAAAAATACTGCTAAAAAAAAAAAAAAAAAAAAAAAAGGAAAAGAAAGAAAGAAGATAAAGAAGAAGAAGAAGAAAAATACTATCAGACTGCATGAAATGTGTTACTTATTATTTTAAGTTTTGTACATTATTATTATTATTTTTTTTTAATTACATAATCATGAATCTCTGTAAAGAAGAGAATGCACATAGTGTATGAAGTATTCCTAAAAACAAAAAAAGTAAATGTCTAAAATGTAGTGTGTGTTATATGCTGGATTATGCAACATGCATTTTTTTTAATCAGAATTTTTTTTTTTCAAATATAGGGGGTGTAAAAATGCATAAGATGTATATTATGCATGTGTATTATGTACTGAATATGTAGTATATAAGGTCAATATTTATTATGTATTTTTTGTTTTGTTTCTTTTTTTATAGGAGCAATATGAAAAAAGCTTTCAATCAATAGTTACTGTAAATGGGAAGAAATATACTAACCGATGTTTGTAAGTAATTATTTTCCAAATTGTAATTGTTTTTCTATTTATTCTATGCCTTGATATTATTATAATTTTTTTTTATTGAAATGTTTAGATTTAACTTTGTTCATACATTCAATTTGTGTTGTGATAAAAACTCAATAAATTTTTCTTTCAACCAGGGAAAAAAATAAAAAGAGTGCTGAACAAGCTGCTGCCTTAGCTGCTACAATATCTTTAGGACTTATAAGTCAAAGTCAACTACAAACAGCAGTTACAAAAGCATGTAATGTTGCATCTAATTGTGTGGAATTGTCAGAGAAAAGCAAAATAGAAGTTTCATCAGAAGTGAAATGTACAGGAACTATTGAGAATTCATCTTCTGTTAATATAACAAATCTGTCTATTAGTCATAATAATAATGTAGCTGTTTCTTGATGACTCATGTTCACTAGTGAATGTAACATAAAAAATTATTACAATAAAAAATAATTTATAATTACCTGCAATCTTTCTTTATGTAACATCTAATAATTTATTTAAATTTATTGATTGTTGAGTTTTAATTCAATGAACCATGATTTTAGTGACAAAGTATTATAAATTATTAAACTAATTATAACTATGTATCAGAAAATTCAGGAGTCCATCTCTTTAAGATATGATGAGCTGTTATTGCTCACTGTTTCCTTACTGCTGACACTTTATTTAAAATGAAAAATAGTAAAACTTTTTTTTTCTTCTTTTTTTAAGCATCAATTGGAAGTTTTCACAATCCCTCTAACAAAGATTCAATTCAAACGATCCAATTAAAACAAACGATGTGCTGCCTAGGACAGAAACCTGGACTTTCATAAGAATATCAGAATAAATAAAATTTTCATTAAGTAAAAGCAAATCTTGATAATTATCAGTGTACAATATAATTAAAAACAGACATTAATCACATTTAAACTAATTGATTGCTAAGTTTTAATTCAACGAAACATGATTTTAGTAGACAGATTAAAATAAATTATTAAACTAACTATAACTATATATGTATCAGGAAATTCAGGAGTCCATCTCTGTAAGATATGATTAAAATATATGAGGTTCATTGAATGAAATTGCCTTTTTATTGATATTTTTTAGCTTATTTTCTTAGATAAGTATTATATAAGAAATGATGATTTATATAGGAAAATTTTCTTCATGAATTATTCTGTTTAGAATATGTTTACATGTTTCATCTAATTAACTGCATATTTACTAAATTGTCAATGTCAGTAATAATAAACATTTTTGCATTTCACCTTTTAATATATTTTAAACAAATCATATATTAAAAAGATATTTCATTTTGTTATTTTTTTTTTTTTTTCTGTTCAATTAATTATACTTTTATAGAAGATTTAAAAATTAAAATATATATTATTACAAAACTGTATTTAAAATATAAAAAGATAAATAATATTATTTTATGAAAACAAATTTTCTGCACATATTAGTTTGAATTTCCATCAACATACATGTTAGTTTAAAAATTACAGAAACAATAGATATTTTCGTGAAAAATCAGAAACATAAATCTATTTTTTAAAGGAAATTTCAAGATTTCAAAGATGCAGCAATTTAGAACTCTTCTTAAAAATTGTGTAGTATTGAACTCTAGCCCTCTGACTAGCATGTATGTATTTTATCTTGATGCCACAAAGTCTGCATTGAGAAGAACAAACTAATGGTGTTTTGACTGTATGCTGAACAACTTTGATTCCCAATTTCTCTAAATTCTTCATTTCAAGAAATTCTTTCACCAGAATAATTAGTTATAAAAACTCTTCAACATATTTAAATTCATCAAATCTGTTTATTTATTGCAATTTACTTGTCTGTAACAATAATTATAGGCTTTTATAAAATATAAAAACAATTATTATTAATAAAAATGATTCAAGTAGTTTTTATGATTTAATAAAGTTTGTAAAACTTTTAATTAAGTCTAGGATATGATGTTATCAACATGCTGAAATATAACAGCATTATTTGCAAAACTAAAAAAAAGTATAGTCTCGAATTGTTGAAAATGCTAACAAGCTTTTTTTTATAGAACTTTCTGTTGAAATTGTTTACATATGTATGAAAGTCCCTTTGGCCCTCGCATTGCACTTAGAAGCAAATGAAAATGTAGAAGAAAAATTGATTGAACATACTAAAAATCTGAAAACAAAAAATCTTACTTTACAAAATTGAAAAAACAAAGGGATCAGATTAAAAAAGAGCACGGGTTTCTATTCCAAATTTTCTGAAAATGAAAAAAGATCTGTCATTAATCCGAAAATTCAGATTTAAAAAATATCGCAAATTTCGACAAATGATCGCCGGAAAAAAAAAAGAAAAAAAAATCATTTGTTTCGCAGAAAAATCGCCAATTTCGTCGAAAGATCGTGAGAAAAACGCAAATTTCATCAAAGGATCATGGAAAAAACTAATTTCGGCAAAGGACCTTAAACTCCCCCTCAAATTTCGTCTAAGGGTCGTGAAAAAATGCGAATTTCGTCCCGAGATACAGATTAAAACGCAAATTTCATCTTAAGAATCGTGGGGAAAAAAAATCGTCAAAGTATCTCGGAAAAAATAAATTTTGTCAAAGGATAGCGAATAAACTGCAAATTTCGTCAAATAATCACGAAAAAACAGCAAGTTTCGTCAAATGTTTACAAAGTACCTCAAATTTTGTCAAAGAATCTCGAAAAAAAAAAAAAAAACCCGTAAATTTTGTCAAAAGATCCCTAAAAAATCACAAATTTTGTCAAAAGGCCGCAGAAAAAAACGTAAATTTCTCCTAAGGATCGCGGAAAATCTCGAATTCCGTCAAAAAGTAGCCGGAAAAAAAAAAAAATAAATAAACAAGATGAATGTAGATTCTACCATTGCAGAATTCAGTTTCGCCTCCGATTAGAAAAAAAAAAAAAAATCGATAGAAGTTTTTTAGAAGGGCGACCCCGTTTAGTTTGCAATGAACTAACTTCATTTTTCTTGTGTTTATCAATATAATAGCAAACAGAACGGCGTGAAATACCCAATTGAATAGCAATTTCTCTCTGAGACATTAGAATTGCGGAATAATAAAGAGATACAATTTGACGTGCTACTTCTTCATTGACTAGATTCATCAAAAACGAATTTTTTCTTTAGTTTAAACGCTTTTTTATAGACTCTGAGTAAAAGGAAATGCAATTTAACAATAAAACGAATGGAATCCCGTCGAATTCGACGAATGAAATGTTTAAAAGACCCGATCGATTTGGTTTAAAAAAAGCAAAAGTAATTACATTATTGAATCAATGTATAATAAATATATTTACAAAGTAAATGTCAAATTTGCCAGTTACAATTTTGCATTCAAATATTCGCACATCTACAGTTAAAATTGTAATATGAGTGCCGGCAAAATCCAGAAATTTTATTTTATATGCACTAACAGAAAAATAGCTTTATTTAAAAAAAAAAGAAAAAAAAAATATCGGGTACTACTAGGTTATCCCATCGACCAAAAAATTATCGCCAAACTATAAGATTAAATGCCAATAACGGATGATCGTGAATGTCACATTCAATGACATTAAATACGATTCATGTGTTTAAAATGTCATTAAGTGATTTTTATTTCCACTTTTTATTAATATTTTTATTAATATTCTACTAAGTAATTATTTTTCCGTTATTTAAAATACAAATTATGTCAATATGTATAATTTGGCTATTAATGTGGCGATTTGTATAATTTGGTGAAATTGGTCGACGGGATAACAGAGTAGTACCTAATATCGTTATGAGTAAAAAATACGATGTTTTAAATAGTGACGTCATTTTCTCTTCAAATGTTCTTTAAAAGTTACTGTTTATGAAAAAGGCATCCATAATAATATTGTAATTCCCTTTTATCTGGTTGCTGAATGACATAATTTTCCTCATTTGAAATATCTCTTATTTTGATTTAGACATTAACTTTTATCATAAATTATTTTCTGTCATTTTATTTACGTTATTAATATTATTTCTCAATAAATATATGTATTTTTTAACTCAATTAGGGCATAATTATACGCAATCATTTTAGAAAATAAATTTTTATTATCGAGAGAAAAGCTAAACTGTGTTGCCACCATTTTGAAGAAATGTCATGAAAAAGCTTTTAAAATTAAAAATAAAATATAAAAATGGAAATAAATTAAAAAATAATTAAAATGGGCACAACTACAAATAAATAGCTTTCATTTAAAAAAATAATTATCAAAATCGGTTGACTAGAAAATTCAGGGCTGATGACACGACATTTTTAGCTTGTCTGAAAGAAATAGCATCGGATGCTAATAAATAAATAAAATAAAATAACCTTCTTTCAACTTTTCAGAAAATTTGCTGTAAATTTCAGATTTTTTAAAATTAAGAATCACATTTGAAAAAGAAAAAAAGAAAGAAAGACAGCAATAAATAAATTTAAAAAAAGTATACAGATAGTAAAGACATTAAAAAAGTGTTGCATTAACAGGAAAGGATTTCTGTTTGTGGCTAGAAAGTAGAATTCCGAAACGGTTAAACTTTTCTGGCTCAGTGTTCTTAAACAAAGGACACCTAATTTTATTTTTACTTTCACCAAGAATATTTTAATAAAATTTTCCTTTCATAACATACCTGAAAATAAACACCTTATTTTCTAATAAATTCATTTATAAATTCTGGTGTAAATTAATTATTTCAAACACATTTGCTTCGCACCCGAAAAGGTTAGACTAACAAACCTGTGCGTCTGTTTAGTTGAAGAGAAATCTCTAAATCACTCTAAAAATATTCTTAAAAATAAGCCGTCTCGTGTATAAGTCGGCCCCCGAAATTCTTATGCAAAATTTTGTAAAAAATATTAATTTTCATGTAAAAGTTGAACCATATTTCTGATAGTTTGTTGAAAAATGATTTGTAATCGAGGATAAAATAAATTAATAAATTTTAATTAAATTAGCAAAAAAAAAAAAAAAAAAAAAAAAAAAAAATTCTACGTTTCTAATCTGATTTTTTAAAAATAATTCAATGTTTTAAAAACAGTATAATTATGTGAAATCGAAGAAGATTTAAATTTTTTAAACCTATCTATATCAATTTCATGATAGTTAAAAAGAAAAAAAAAGTATTTCAAAAATCTATTCCTAAGCCTTTTTTTAAAGGGTAAACTTCTTTGATTGCTGAAATATGGCACTTCTTTGTATCGTATGACGTTTAGAAGAGATATCTAGAAGCATTCTGAAGTTGAGTTCTTTTTAAAAGGGAGATTAAAATGTTGAAAAGAATGCCCCCCTAATTGAATTTAGTTCTATCCCAATAGAAAGTAAGTGTAGAACAATTAGCGTGACATTTAGCTTTTTTTCAATCTCAGGGAAATGACCATTGCCTATTTTTAGGTGCGTTCGTAATTATGTAAATACGTAGCACCTATTGTTGTCGTTCAATCTGCCCGTCCGTCTGTCTGTTCGTCCGCATATAACAACGCAAAAACTACCCAACCGAATCGTTTGAAATTTAATATACATAATTATTACATAATTTTTGTCGTGTCATTTCAAATTTTATGAAAATTGGATGGATAGATCAATTACAGGGACAATAAAAAGGATTCCGTTACATTACGGTCAATGGGGAAAAAAGGTTCAAACGCATTTTAATCATTTGAAATTTTAAATACATAATTATTACATAATTTTATTGAGTTATTTTAAATTTTATCAAAATCGGATGGATAATTCAATTACAGGGACAATCAAAAGTATTTCGTTACATTACGGTTAATGGGGAAAAAAGTTTCAAATGCATTTTAATGGTGTTACACTCATTCGAACGTAATAAAATTTACATACACCTATAAAGTATGTATTATAATATACATTTGCATAATCTGTGGTGCAAAGAATATTTGTTATCGATTTACAAGGCCACACAAAAGTATTCCATTCCATAATGGTATAGGGAGAAAGTTGTTTGGTGCTCATTTTAATTGTAATTATTTACAATTTTATGAGATTGATATACGAGAGTGATATTTTTAAAACTTCGCTATCGTACGAACGCACCTCATTTGCTACGCTTCACGTGCAATTTCCAACTTGTTTATATCTCTCTCCGACGTAGACCCATGTAGGATTACTTAAAAGACGTATATATGGTAATGCAATAAGCTCTGGATAGTTTTTTACTTCTGCAGTAACGCGAAACGGACCTATTACAAAACTTTACGCTGACGTCTGGCCCTAAATAAACTTTTAAACTTTGAAAGAAAATGATAAAAATGCTGTGCAAGTCCAAAATAAAGGAGGACAGTTTTTCATTTTCTCTTTTATTCTCTTTCAACCCATTGAAAAAATTCTCAAACTTTGGCGAGCTTTTTTCTTTTTCCTAATGTACTTTTAACTTTTTTGTAAAAAAAATTCTTTAAATTGTGGACAACCTATAGTTGAATACGAATTAAACGGTTTTCTGTGGAAACCTATAGAAAATCACATTTTTGTTAACGCTATTAATGTAACAACGGACATAGAAAAACAAACAAAAATAGACACTAAATAGAGATTCAGAACGAGCGCTCTTTATCATTTATCGCATCATGAAGGAATTTTACACGAAAATCGATAAAGGGTTCAAGTTCTTTAAGTAAATTATCAATCCTTCGTCAAAATATTCAATAACATACACATTTCTAAAATATTAGTAGTTTTAGGAATCGATTGAGAACTCCGTTTGGTTAATTCTGGTAAAATAATGGACAATTCTTTAACCAGGGCCGTAACTATAAACTTGGGGGGCCCCGGGGCAAACTAGTGAGGCCCCTCCCCATACCCGCCCGGGGCAAATTAAAACTTTGCCCCGGGCGCTGTTTTTTTTTTTTTTTTTTTTCTCGTACACTGCTATTTAACCGTACACAGTATGATAAGTCTAAAAGGATGAAACATGATTTTGGTTTGTTTTTTTCAATTTTGTGTATTTATTAATAGATAAAGAAGAAAGATTTTCTAGAATTTTTTAGATGCTTTTTATATTATTCAGCCGATCACAAGCCCATATCTTCTTCCTTATACTAGCTTCGGTGGGATCGGCAAACATGCTGGCACGACATGACGCATTCGGCTTGACATTCTGCTGTCTGCTCTAGAGCTTTTTTTGCATGCGAAGCGTATGGAGTATATCAACGGACACACAGAAACATTTATTCTAGCATTTTGCTTTTACTTTTATTATTATTAATTTTTAACTAGGTGCTGGGCATTTTATAGGAAGTTAGACGAGAAACTAAAATCAATCAACCACCAGTTTGGGGCCCCTCAGGCTTGGGTGCCCCGGCGGTAGTTACGGCCCTGTCTTTAACATTTAAGAATGACTGCCTGTGGTAATGAAAACAAAAGAAGGTGGAGGATACGCAAAATATTTGTGTTAATTCTAATCGTTTCTTTAGTATCATTCCTAGACCGAAAAAAAGGGGTCTGGCCCTGATCGCCATTATTGTGTATGCTGAAGTCACCACTGATTTTTTCCAGTTATTCGAACAATTTCGATATTTTTCACTTTTATAACCAGCTAAAATGCGTCTCTGTTTTCTAAAATGTTGAACAAGTCTTATGTAAAGCCGAGGGCCGTAGCTAGAAGTGAATGGGAAAGGGGGTGGTGGGGTGGGGGTGCTCATATTTTTTCTCTGTATGTGACGCAGAAAGATAAATTACTACATAGTCACACTGTATTTACAATGTTTCTCATTAAACTGTCGTAATAACTTAATTTTATGCTAAGAAAAGAATATGATGATGAAAAATTCGTGTGTATAACAAGTTCAATATTAAACATCATGTTAGCTTCATATGTGCAAATATGATGAGCAAAGCAAGTGTTGGAATACAATTTAGTATTTTTGCAAAATTGTGAAAGGTCCTCAAAACTAAATTAGATTTTTGAACAGAATTTCATTTAGATTTTTAGAACATAAATTCATTTAGTGACCTTGGAATCTTTTCCAGGAAAAGCTCAAAATGTTTTTTGGGGGGAGGGGACTGAGCCGGCCGTAGCCACCACCTTAGCTACGGCCTTGATAAAGCCACTGAGCTCTACAATAATATGGAAGGCCAACTCACGGTCCAATTTCTGCCGTACCCGCATTATACTTTTAAGTCCTCGCAAGTGATAAATCCTGCATTTTTCTTATTAAAAGCATATTTTTAAACATTTCTTTTATCTTTTTTATCAATTTTGCTTATTTCTACACCTTTTTCATATTTTTATAAACAATACTTATTTATTTTTATTTTTTTGAGCTTTTTAAAATTATATTTTTAACTAATATCAAGTTAAAAAATTGCGATGAATTTAAATAAAATCTATATTTTTTCAATAAAAAATATATAACAGTAAAAATTGTAGCAGCTTCGTCGTATGTATATATAAGAAAATCCAGTTTGAAGATATCTACCCTATACTACTGTACGGGAGGAAATCTATGTTTTGCCAAAGATTTTCGAAGGAAAATCTTACAATATATTACAATAGGGAGTAAATTAGTATATTAGAATAGGGGATTCAATATATTAGAATCCTTCGTATTATTGTGGAGCTCAATGTGTAAAGCATTCTCTGTTCCTAGGCGAGGTATCGTGTATTTTGTATTAGATAACTTTTCGGGAATCAAAAAACAAAACCTAATAAAGTGAAACCTATGTAACTGTTACTCAGTTTAGAAGACATTTCATTTGAGTAGTTTTATCGAGAAGAAATGCAGATTTAGCTCTGCCTTACTTTGTTTAGCTGCACTAGATATCTTAAAATCTGTTAAATTTGAAACATGTGTTTATATTTTATTTCAAAGCAATTATGATCTCTTCAACTCACGATAAGAAACTGTACCCAATTGTGACTTTATTTTATCATCTCTTACTGAGTTTGATAACTGTTGAGGGGAAGGGAAAAAAAAGTGAATGAATAGCAATATACAATTATGCTCGTTACTCATATCTTTCATAAAACAGCAAACTTTTCAATGAATCTTTTTTTTTTCTTTTTTCATACTTGTCCCTTTATATAAACAGCCTGTCAACACTGTAACATTTCTGATTTGAAAAGGCAGATAAAAGAACTCCCTGTTTCTCAGCTACTGTCTAACGAAACGTCATTCAAAAAAAGAAAAAATTATAAGAGAAAAAAGTTAAGACATGATAAATTTTCGGCATCTTTCAGCACTTAGAAGCAGAATTCTTTATATCAGGGGTGTCCAAACCATCCCACATCCTCCAGTCGCATTTAAGGCGGGGAAAAAAAAATCTCCGGACTAGAAGTAGACGGTATTAAATACTAATGATTAGTTATTTATTAAATATGTTCAGAAATGTATAAAATCCAGCAAAATCAAAAATATCGAAGAAAATAATGCTTATTTTTTTCTTTTAGAAATATTTTAAAACTTATTAAATAAAACAGCCAGGATTTATCATTAGACTAGCTGCCTAGGAATGGTATACTAGAGGTCTGCACGGGCCGAAATTTCCAGGCCCGAGCCCGGCCTGAAACTTAAAATTTCGGCCCGAACCCGGCCCGGCCCGAATGAAAAAAATATTGGCCCGGTCCGGCCCGAACGAAAAAAATATTGGCCCGACCCGGCCCGGCCCGAAAGTTAAAATTTCGGCCCGAGCTCGGCCCGGTCCGGAAAAAAGTTAAAATTCCGGCCCGGCTCGAGTGAATTTCTACAGAACATTGATCTTTAATCTTACGGAAGAGTTCCGACCAAAAAAACTTATCTTAGTCTTTTTTTTTTTTTTTTTTTTTTTTTCCATGTTTACAATCTCCATTTATGCAGAATTGCCGTTGGCTGCGAAATTTACGCTTTTAATTAACCTTTGTTTCTTGTATGTAAATGTTTCAGTTATCATAAATATTATTAATCCATATTCCATGTAATGTACTTAAAAAAAAAAAAAAAAAAATTCTAAAAAAGGGTATATGGCTAAAGAAAAATTTCCTAAGACGGAATCACATTCGAAAGAAAAAAATACGTCCGTTTCTTATCAGATGTATATGTTTAATATATTTTTTTTCTCTTGCATTGTTGTATTCATTTCGCATGGATAAACAGTTTAAAAGAAATTTGCAGTTTTCAGTTTAAAAGAAAATTCCGTCATAATCATTTTTTTATTTGTTTAATTCTATTTTAAAAGCCTTGTAATCTACGATTCTTTAAAAAGAATGAATTCTTCTATAATATAATATACATAATACAATACCATATACAATCGTAGTATAGTATAGTATAATGTATAATACAATATAGTATATAATGTTGTATACAATAACATTGTATACAATATAGTATACAATGTACTTGTATAATATATCTTGAATAATTGTAGAATAATGACGACTTAAAAATGCATGCCTTTTTTTACAAAAATTTTTGGACCAAGCCAAATGTTACTGATTTATGAACAGTCGAGAAAAAGATTTTGATGTAGGAAGATTCAACAGGAACTGATTATTTTGGACTGTGAAGACTAAGAAGAATGAAATCAGTCTCGGCTTCGTACGGAAAAAATAGTTAGGCCCGGCCCGATACTCCAGGAAAAAAATTAAGGCCCGAGCCCGGCCCTGCCCGAAAAGGTTAGTGACTAGGCCTGGCCCGAATGCCATTATTGAAAATCGGCCCGAGCCCGGCCCGTGCAGACCTCTATGGTATACGCTGTCAAAGACAGTTGGGCCCTCAACTCTGTTTGAATTGATTTTTATTTAAAAACAAAAATACAAAATCGAGCGTGTACGCTACCGTAGTCAGTGGTGGCTCAGCAATAGGATCCTTTATTAAGATTTTCCTTTAAATATATAAATTCATTCAATATTGATTTTAGGAATATTTAAGGATCAAGCTCCTTGCTCAACAACGTGAAACTTTCTGATGTGCTCTCTGACTCATTTTTAAACTTAAATGAATGGAAATGACAGGCGTTACTGTTAAAGCGATTTGAAATCGAAATGATTTTTTTTTATTTTTTGATAAATAAATTACACTAGCAGGGGAGACCGAGCTTAGCTCGGTCAAAATTAACTTTGTGTTCAACTCGATATAGTATTTTCACTGTATCATTAACTTTGTATTATTACTGTAAAACATGTTTATAATAGTATTATTTAGAAAAACAATCAATAAGAAAACTACGTTTTTATGCGCATGTTTATAAATTTTACTTTATTTTAAAATTTACAACGGAAGGACATCGATCTAAATCACTTTTTTAGCTCGACTCTGATTGGTTTAACCATGCATCTCGAATCCTCTTAAGAATGTATAAAAAAAATTCTTTACATTCTGAAAGACAATATTTTTTGCTAGATATAGCCAAATTTGGAGGCATTCTTTCATTTGGCTCCAAATACGTGTTTTGGCTTTCGTAATTTTCATAGTCGATTTTTTGGCCATATGTCGCCAATATTTTGTCAAATATCATCAAGTTATTGGCTTTTGCAATATTCTCGTGACTCTGACCCATATTACCCAAAATGAGCCACTAATCAAATTTTACCAAGCATGTGACATACCTCAATCGTCTTCAGGTAATCAAAAACAGTAGAATATAAAATTGAATCAAAACCGTTTAAGCCATTTTTTAGGTAAAATTACCTTGGCAGCATTCAGCAATGAAGCGAAATGACCCACTAATATAATTTTGTTTAACATGCGACTCAGCCCAATAATCTTCTCGTGACAAAAAAGTTTTGTTTCAAAATTTAGATAAAATTGATTGAGTCGTTGTTATGTATAATTAGAATGACCCTAGCTCATTAAGACCCAAAATGACCCACTAATCGAATTTTCGCCCGCATGTGTCTAAGCCAAATGGTTTTCTCTTGCTCAAAAACGATATAATACAAAATATAGTCAAAATGGTGAGTACCATTTTCCATATAAAATTAGCATGACCCATTATGACCAACAAATGACCCTTATAATCGAAATCTCTGGAACGTGTGGCCTAGCTCATAAGTTTTAGCATGCCGAAAAACATTAGATACAAAATTTAGATAAAATCGATTGAGCCGTTTTTTAGATATAGTTATTTTTACCCTGACCCCTTATGATCCAAAATGACCCATTGATCGAATTTTCTCAAAAATCTGTCATAACCCAATGATTTTCTTGTGCCCGAAAACGATAAAATACAAAATTTAGTCAAGATTGCGCGAAACGTTGTCTAGATAAAATTAGAATGACCCAAAAGTGGCCCACTAATCGAAATTTTTCGAACATGTGACCTACCTCAATGATTTTCTCATGCCAAAAATATGTTGTATACAAAATTTCGTTAAAATCGACCCACCCATTCTTTAGATATAGCTTGACCTTGACCCATTAAGACCAACAAATTACCCTTATAATCGAAAGCTCTCGAATATGTGACTTAGTCCATTAGTTTTCTCGTTTCTAAAAATTGTTACATACAGAATTTCGTTAAAATTGATCCTGCCGTTCTTTAATTATGTATAGCTTGACCCAGACCCTTTATGATCCAAAATGACCCATTAATCGAAATTTTTCGAACATGTAACATAGTCCAATGATTTTATCGTGCCAAAATAATGTTGCATACAAAATTTCATTAAAATCGATCCACCTGTTCTTTAGATATAGCTTGACCATGACCCATTATGACCCATCATGACCCACAAATGACCCTCATAGTCGAAATCTCTCAAACATGTGATTTAGCCCATTAGTTTTCTCCTGTCAAAAAACTGTTACATACAAAATTTCGTTATAATCCATTACGCCGTTCTTTAAATATTAATAGCTTGACCCAGACTCTTAATGACCCAAAATGACCCATTAATCGAAATTTTTCGAACATGTAACCTAGTCCAATGATTTTATCGTGCCAAAAAAATGTTGCATACAAAATTTCGTTAAAATCGATCCACCTATTCTTTAGATATAGCTTGACCATGACCCATTATGACCCACAAATGACCCTCATAATCGAAATCTCTCAAACATGTGATTTAGCCCATTAGTTTTCTCATGTCAAAAAACTGTTACATACAAAATTTCGTTGTAATCCATCACGCCGTTCTTTAAATATAAATAGCTTGACCCAGACTCTTAATGACCCAATATGACCCATTAAAATTTTTTCTCGAACATGTAACCTAGCCCAATGTTTTTCTCGTGCCCGAAAACCATAGAATGCAATTTTTAGTCAAAATTGCGTGTGAAAATCTCTAGATAAAAATAGCATGACCCACAATGACCCCAAAAATGACCCACTAACCGAATTTTCTCGAACATGTTACCTAACCCAATGGTCTTCTTGTAATCCAAAACGGTACAATATAAAATTTGGTCAAAATCGTTAGAGCCGTTTTTTAGATAAAAATGGCTTGACCCATAATGACCCAAAAATGACCCACTAATCTAAATTTTTCGAGCATGTGACCCAGCCCAATAGTTTTCTCGTACCAAAAAACGATTGGGTACAAAATTTCCTTAAAATCGATCCAGCCGTTCTATAGATATAAATAGCTTTATCCTGACCCATTGTGACCCAAAATGACCCAGTAATCGAATTTTCCCGAACATGGGACCTAGCCCAATGGTCTTCTCATGCCCGAAAATGGTAAAATCCAAATTTTTGCGAAAATCGTTAGAGCCGTTTTTGAGATAAAATTTACCCACACACACACACACAATTTTTGCTCGCATTATAGTATAAGATATAAAATTATAAGCGATTTGAGCTCTCGTGACAACCGGTTTTTCTTCTTTTTCGTGTTGGAAGTGTGGAAAATTGCTTCAAAACGCTAACTTTCACAGAATTTTCTGTATTTTTCTTTTATATTTATGAAAAAATAAAAATATTTCGATTACATTGTTTCAAAAAATATAATATCTGCCAATTTCATTTTTTCGAATTTCATTTTCGAACAGAAATGAATTTAAAAATATGTCAGAAAGAGGGAATCCCTTTAGATTTGAGAACAGCCTTAAGGTTATTAAAATGGATTCGGGAAACGCCGGGAGGATAGTCTATAATTACATAATAAAATATACGTTTCATTGATAATCGGATTTTTGGCCAGGATTTTTCAATTTTCGTTCTTTGTGACTCGGGTTGAACTGCCCAGATTTAAAAAAAAAAAAAAAAAAAAAAAAAAATAATAATAATAAAAATAATAATAAATGCAAAATCCCTTGTTTAATGCATGTGTTTTTATATACAATGGAGTGTCGATTATTTTGATGCCGACTAACCGGGTTGTCCAGATAACTGGATCGATCAAGGACCATAATACGCCTTCCACAAAGTCCTTCCCGCCTTCGCCAAAATTTTTGATGTGAAACTTCTTTAGGAGTAGGCACGTAGCCAGGGAGGGGGCTAAGGGGGCTGAAGCCCCTCCCGAAAGTTTGAAAAGACTTTACAAAATTATCTCTATGATAATAAAATAAGCTTTGTTTTCATCTTCCATTCCATTAAAATCAATTGTATTTTAACTGTAAAAATATCCATATATTCAATTACAGTTACAGTAATCCTTCATTATATCGTTCATTTGGATATATTGTTTTTTATTAGATATTTACCACAAAAAATATAATTTCTTTTTAAAACGCAATTTTAACTATCTTTATGCACAGTAAAAATTAGATCAAGTGTAATTCCGTATCATTAATTTGACTAAGAAAAAATTAGTGAAATACAAATATAGTGAATTAACTTTAGGAGACAGATATTATACATTTACTTGCATGTTATGATCTTCTTTAATTTTCTTTAACTTTATGCATATTAAACGAAACTTAGGGCGGTCAATGTTAAAATGTTTTGCACAGAAGGGAGCAAAAAAACTTTAATAGCCGCTTATTATGTAAAACTAGTCGTTGGGTGCCCACCGTAATACTTACCCATCATGGATATGTATATGAAAATAAAACATGTGAAAACTATTTATACAATGCGTTGCAATTCATAAACAAAATTTAAATATTGTTAATATACATAGTAATGCTATATTAAAGAACTGTTGATGTACCAATTTCGACAAATTATATAAAACGACAAACTACTCAAGTAGTACCGAACTGCGTAAAAGAAACATCCTTATAACTCCAAAAATAATAATTCTATTAACTAACAATTTATTGCGTCGGATTAAGCGTCTCTTTTCCAATTTAAATATACCTCTGAATTGAAATTTAAATGAAATACAAGGTCATGAAAAATCGAAGAATGTGGAAAACAGGATTACAAATATCTCGGCAACTAATAATCCGATCGACTTCGTTCTTGATGCAAAATTTGTGTTATTTTATTGCCTTTTACTTCCATTCCTTAAAATAAAAAAATTCGAAAATTTTTATATACCTTTCATCAGAACGAATTTTTCGAGAGTCCGAAAAAAACAGTTCCGGATAATCGAGGTTTTTGATATTAAATAGGCTTCGTCCCATCTTTACATACTAAGTACATACAAAATTTCAAGTCTCTATCTCAATTTGTTCGGGAGATAGAGCGTTTACAGACAGACAGACAGACAGATGGACGGCAAATTTTTTCTTCTAAAAATATGTTTTCCGGAATCTCTACTATCTGAAACGTGTAAATCCGTCAAAAATTTTTTTTCGATTTTCAAAACAATTGCAAGACTTACCCTATACTACGTATGATGGGTAAGTAATAATGTGAAAAAATATATAATTTTGAAGAAAGTATCTTTGATAATGACGTTCTAACTGCAAAACGCTTTTTATTTAAAAGAAACTATCAGAATGTATTTTTGAAAAATAAGATAGAAAAGAAAAATAAGAAAGATGTGAAGAAAAACGATATCGTATCGAAAAATCTTCAAAAAAAGCCACGGCGGCGGTGGCATCCCCAGTCTCTTCACTGAACAACTTTTCTGCGAATTGTTCATGTGCGTAAAGTAGCTGCGTTGTCTGGTTAATTTTCTTTGTGTTTTGTAGAACTATTAACTTCAGGGATGGATACCTTTATGTAGGGATTTTTTAAAAGTTTTTTACAGTACCACTGGAAAGAGTTTTATATTCCGAATAAAATTTACCCAATTACACTGTGAGGCCAATCTACAGATGTAGGCGGGTCAGCTGATGGGTTAGGGGGTGCTATTTGTGAAATCAGTATAGAGACATTTTTAGTTGTGTCTAGGGGCGAAATAAAAATTTAAACAATAACACTGGCTCATTTTACAGCCAGAAATTTAATTTAGTAATTGAAGTAAAGTGTATTCCAAGTTAAAAAAAAAAAAAAAAAAAAAAAAAAAAAAAAAAAAAAAACGAATTTTATCAAATATAATTACTGGGTCTAAAATAAACTTTTTAAGCCGCGAAATTAATGACGAAAAATACAGTATTTTTTCAAATGACTAGATAAGATGGAAAGATAAATGTTAATGATTGTTAATGGAATCTTTTAAGTAACTAGAAAATATGATATGAAATGGCAAAATTAGTTTTTTAGACTTGTACTTTTCTTTTTTAATTGCAAAATCACAAAACAGCACCATGGGTGTACTAAATCTTGAACTGACTTGCGTAAAACCAATTCCAATAAAGCAAGTCTTGTTTAGAAATTAAAATTTAGAATTGTTTGGGCGTTCGAAACAACTTAACTTTGGTAGGGATTCGTCAAGTACTCGATATGAGCCTACAGTATGGCAAGCAACTCGATTCGATATTGCTAAGTAACTAGCGATAACTTAGATGATGCCACGAAGAGAAACATTTTTGGTTCCATTTTACTTTCCAAACAGCCATATAGTTTTCCAATAGCTGTAGGAAAAAAACAAAAATAAGAAAAATGGAAGAAAGATCCAGAAATAGTATTTTTTTTTTCTTACGTATTCCAATACGCATTTATTAAAAACCTTGTTTATTGTTTTTTCACGAAAAAATAGGTACAGAAAAGACACAAAAAACCAGGAAGACTAGTTTCTACAAGTTTCAGACATCAGAAAAAGGCTAAATGTGTTTTCTTATGCAATTCTTATAACATATGCAATTAGGTTATTACAAACCGTTCGTTATTTTACCAAACAAAATTAAGATTTCTTTGGGAATACAGCAAATCAAAATTTCACTGTTGCTTTTCAAAGAGCTTCCAGAAAAAGAAATCAGAGCAGCTCTTGGACCAATACTTGAAACAATCTTATTTTGTGCAGAGAAAAATACGCCACTTTGAGATTACCACGATGATGATCCTCTAACGTTAGAGAAATCGATGACTGTTAGTTAAGTGTCTTAAATTTTGTGCAAAGTCTGGAGAGAATGAATTGAAACGCGATATTATAAATATCCGTAGAAATGCTATTTACTTCACCTAAGGCATTTAGAATAAAATCTCTCAAATATCTTCGGATACAGTTACTGAAGAATTAATTATCAAAATAAGTAACGTGATCTGTTTTGTTAGTACAAACAAAACGAGTATCTTAATTGCTGTTGAAACTCAAGAGCAGAACAATTTGACCTTTGTGTTAGATATGTGGACTATTGAAAATTAACAAAACCAAATAATTTAAAAAAAATTAGGTTTTATTCCAATAAATGTCTTCAATGCCGAAAATTCAGGAAAAGTAATATTACAACATTGTGATTAATTTTGCCTTGATTTATAAATGCGTCCCAAAAGCGTATGATGAAGCCATTAAGTCTGGTCATGTTAGCGGGGTTCATTCTAAAATTTTTCAGAATATCCAAAAATTAGATACATCCACTTTGAAAGCCATCTGTTAAATCTTGCCTTGTTCAACAGCATGCTGATTTCCATAATCCGAAAATATCGTGGACTTGTTAAAGCAGTGACAAAAGTTTTTAAAAATCAGCTCAAGGCAAATTTAGCGCTTCAAGAAACAATTGCATAATATACCCCATTAAACAGAAAAAAAAAAAAAAAAAAAATGATTTCTCCGCATTTGTGGTATAAAATTTATCGAGAGGCATGAAATCTCATTAACTTTTGTTGAGCTACATACATTTGCATTAGCTCAGAAAATATTTTGAAAAACACGTGGAAGATTTCTTTGGTATCTGGAGCTTTTTTTTGCAATCGAGACAAGGTCTCATATGCCTGTCTGTTCGTGAGAAGGCTTTTTGTCTGACAAAGTCACAGTGAGTTCTTCAAGAAAAATTCCGTGACATGATATCGGCTGTAACTTACGTTAAAACTGCCCAAATTGTTTTACATAAATCTAGCGAATGCAGTAGAAATCTTTTGTGAGATATTTTATTGTTCATCAAAACTTCAGGAAGACATCTTCCAAACTGAAGTAAAGATCCCAACATTTAGACAGACAACACATACCAACCCTCAAAATACATCCGCTGAAGAGTATCACGGTCTTTATTCCCCTTGTAGAAAGTCTTATTGAAAATTTTCATGATAAAGTGTCAATGTAGCAAGTGAAAGCTGAATATGAATTAGGGTGCAAACAAATTGTTGACACCAACACAGAGGTCCTAAAAGTTTTTGTACTGTAATGTGTCGTATAACAATAATATCAAACACTTGTTCACAGTCTGGTTAAAAACCCAGTAACAACAGTCAGTGCTGAAAGATCTTTTTCGACAATGAAAGTAATTAAATCTTTACCTCGAATCATTATGGTCGATGAGAGACCGAGTCGCTTTGCAATGATTTCCATTCATTGGGACATTGCAGTAAATCTTGATAAGTTAATAGGCATTATGGCTTAAGAAGAAATTACGATTGCTTCCATTGCATTAGTAAATTTATTATACCAAGAGTACTACATTTATAAATATTATAATCAGAGAATGTAAAATACAAAGATAATTTTTATGATTAAATATGACTGTAGCAATTCATTTTTCTTTAGAAGAAAAAATGCGAAAGAAATGCGAAATTTCATTTATGGATCAAGTATTTCAAGATCCTGCACTCGTAATAACAGACTTCCACGCTAGTATTAATCCTGTGTTTTAAATCAATTCATGTTATTTGTTTGCATTTCGATATTTTTTATTTATTTATTTATTTATTTTTTTTTTTGTAGAATACTTGAGGCTCATCTCAAACATTGTTAATTTGTGCTTTTTAGGTTTTGTGTAATTTTTTTTTCTAAAAGCTATCCGGTTTTCGAACCGGTTTGGAAACTGGAAGTGTTTCTGAATGTCAAAGATTGCAACAGACATTGTAAAAAAAATTAAATGAAATACGAAATAACAATATTTGACATGGTTATCCAGTATCCTATGCAGAAACACATTTTAGATTTCTTTAAAATTTTTGCCATAAATTATGCAATTTACTTTTGTAAGATCAGAAAAAATTTCAAGATTCAGCCCCTCCCGAAACGGGCCTGTTTAGGAGTAATTGGTAATTCGGCTTGATTTCATGAAAATTAATCGTTAAATAACCATTCCCTATTACTGAGATAATAAAATCGTCAACAAATGCAGAGACCTGTACATAAAATCAACTTCTTTTAAAACCTAGGAAGTTTCACTTTTCTAGCGCAAGAGTCCCTATTGCTTCTTCCTTTGGTTCCCCGGGAAGAGGGCACCCCCTAGAGATCTGCACGGGCTGGGCCCGAGTCTTACTTTTCTGCGGGTTTGGGAAGGGCCTAGTCACTACTCGTTCCGGGCCGGGCTCGGGCTTTACTTTTTTGATGAAGAATCGGGCAGGGCCTGATTTATTTTATCCGAACCAAATCGAGAGTGATTTTATTCTTCCTTGTTCAAGGGCAAAATTTTCAATCCCAGTTTTAAACCCACACGTATGAAAATCATTCTTCCGGCGTGACTAGGTCCGTTCAAAAATCATTAAAATTTGAACTGGCTCAAAAGTTTTTCTCCAAAAATGCATATAAGGGTGGTTATCATTAAAGTTACCTTGTTTAGACCTATGTAGGATCCCTTCTGGTTGACAGATATCGTTGAAACTTGGAATACATGTTATAATATGAACCACGGGGAAAAGGAAATCTGCAATAAAAAAGTTTAGTTCAAATTTCGACAACCAGGTGAGGAGAGGGCGCATGAAGACAAATATATATATATATATATATATATATATATATATATATGTATCAAACTGAAAACACAAAACTTCTTTTATTTATAGCTTATATCCAATGTGCAATCTATTTGTGTCAAGCACATATTCAAAACGTATTATAGCGTGTTCAATAGCAACACGAAGAGATTTTTCGAGCATGATGAGTTATGTTTGCTTTCAAATCAGGCAATTTTCATATGCTTCCTCCACATTCGATCTTTCAAGAATCCCCACAACCAGAAGTCATAGTGATTCAAGCGTTGAGAACAAGGAGGCCAGATTGTCAGAAAACTTCTCGAAATTACTCGAAGCAGTGCCGTTACTGCTCGGGTTACGTGAAGTGATGATCATCTCGCGTGGATATGGTAGTTCCTAAAAGCTTTCGCTTTTGTATGGAAATAATGACCTGTTACTGAAGAAGTTCGCAGTAACGGGTACCCATAATGGAAAAATTTTTAAGACCCTGAGAAATGTTTTTCTCGAAAAAGGAACTAAAAATGATATCAGCCTTAAAACCACCTCATATAATAACATAATTAGGGTAAAGACTGTTAATGTACAGCATTAGGACGCGACATCGCTGAGAACTTGTTAAGAATAGGACGCTCTTTCGACAACGGCCAGAGCGTCTTCTTCGGCAATTTCATTTGAATCAATTTCCATGATTTTCCTTGCAGCACTGTAAATTCTCTAGGTTCTTTGAATTCAGAGATCATCTTTTTCAAAGTCTGCCTCGCTATCGGTTCTTTTCGTAATCATTTTGCAGTTGACAAATTACTGCTTTTCTGATAACAGAGCTTCACCAGTAACGCTTGTTCTTTTTTCTTTGGCGGTATGGTGCGTAGTGATTTAACGGCAACGGCTATTGGCTTTTTAAATCATTCCCAATTTGCCTAAAGTCGTTTATCATAGAAGAAAATGCTTCCTATCGGACAAAATTTGAACTTTTTTTTTTTAATTGCAGATTTTGTTTTTCCATGCCCCATATAACTTATATTTCAAGTTTCATCGAATCTGTCAAAAAGAACGCCCTCTACATAGCTCTAAACAGGGTAGCTTTAATTATAACCTCCTGTATTTCTAAATCACTTTTACTCGACAATTAAACATTAAAATATTTTCATTAACTCTTATAATTTTTTTTTCATTATTCTTTAGAACGGTAGATTTTTAAGTCTATAAAATGCAACGAAATAAAAATATAGCAAAACGCATGAAAAAGAACCTGGCTATGACGGAATTTTGTTTTAAACTGAAAAATGTGTTCATCCATGCAAAATGAGTACAATAATATGTGAGTAAAAATTATATAATACATTTATAACTGCTAAGAAGTATATAATATTAATGATAATAAATAATATTAATGATATTAATATTATTATAATAATATTAGTAATTCAAAAATTTACATACAACAAATAGAAGTTCATTAAAAACATAAATATATCGCAAACTACGACACTTCTACAAAAATTGAAGATTGTAAATATGAGAGAAAAAAAAAAAATTTTTTTGGTGAGAATTTCTTTGTACGTGCAAAAACCATGCTTTGTAGAAAATCACGCAGACCGTTCTCTTGTTATAAATTTAACTTTTTTCTTGAACGGGATAGGGCTGAACTCTTATTATACCGGGCCAGTAATCTTTTTTCTACGTGCCGGTCCGGGCTCAGGCCGAAATTTTAAGTTTCATAACGGCCTGGACGGGCCAGTATCCCTTTCGTATGGATCGGGCTTCGCCCGGGTCTGGAAATTTCGGCCCGTTCAGACCGTTTGTTGATGAACATAGTCTTTTCGAATATTATTGTGAAAATTTTTAACCGTTATATTTGCATCAAACTCGAATTGCATTAATTGTACTCATTCTCATAAGGGGATGGAAGTAACTTCTCCTAAACCACCTCTGCATTTCGGCTTCCAGTAACACTACACTTAACGATAAATATCTTTTTTTTTTTCAAAGCCTAATCTACAGGGTGGTCATAAAAAAACTTTGCCGATATACGGAGCTCTAGCGGCCAGTTCGCTCAACCGATCGAAATGAAATTTCAGATATAGCTATTCAGAGATATATGAGATCGAGATTCTGTGAACGACAACAAAATGGCGCTCATGGTTACGGTTATAGTTACAGAAATTCCAAAATTTCCAATGGCAACACCCATTTCTTTATCGCAAAATTCTCAGCGCACGCTGATTACAATAGAGATTGGAGAAACTAAAACTTTTATTTTAATTACACATTTTCCACATGGGTGGCATCACAGGCAATTACACATTGCATGGTGATGGCACTCATGTGGAAAATGTGTAATCAAGATAAAAGTTTTAGTTTCTCCGATCTGTATTGTGATTAAAGATTAGTGTACCGACTCTGTGTCCTATGCAAATTTCCTCCTTGCGTCCCAATCGAGTTTTTTCTATGGGGGGGAGGGTTCGCAGAACGGTTTTTTGTGCGTGCATAACATGCCCGTTTCTTGCGATACACGTACGGTTCCAACGCTCTTTTGGGTTTTCGCATGCGCTGAGCATTTTGCGATGAAAAAAAATGGGTGTTGCCATTGGAAATTTTGGAGTTTCTGTAACTATAACCGTAACCATGCGCGCTATTTTGTTGTCGTTCACAGAATCTCGATCTCATACCTCTGAATAGCTATATCTGAAATTTCATTTCGATCGGTTGAGCGGACTGGCCGTTAGAGCTCCATATATCGGCAAAGTTTTTTTTTGTGACCACCCTGTAGTTTCAGCTATTATTTCAAGTTTTTTAAAAGGTATAGAAGAAAGTGCCAATGATTAGAGAATAAATTGTGTATGCATGTTTTATGCATGCGTATACAGCTTTATGCATCTTTGCTTATGGTGTTGTATGCACCTTTGATCCATGATTTTTTATTTTGATCGGAAAATATTCTATTTAAGTTTATTTTTGTTAATTATCCATTAGAAAAATAATGAAAAATATTATTTATGCTTGTGTTGGACATAATATGCCATAAAGTTACTCCTGATTTACATAACAAAAAGTGCTAAAAAAATAGTGATTTTAAACTGTATACTTATTGCAAAATATTTATACTGCACAATAATAACTACCTTATTTTATGGAAGAAACGCCGCACTCTCAAAATTAGTCTGAATAAGTTTTAAAATATCGAAATCGCAGCACCCGCTGCACTTGTGTGGAACGTTACTTTTATTGACAGCATCACATTGACCTAACTTAAATGTTAAATCAAATTTTTCTAAGCAGTTTAGGGTCCCTCATTTTTAATATCTTTAAAGATGTCTAATATTTTATTTAAAATATTTAAATCAGGTTTTAAATACTTTTATATAATTTTTAAATTAAACGGACGCCAGTTGGTATTTAGGCCATTCAAAGTGCAGAACGCTGATCCTTCTCCTTAGGCATTCCACGTTTTTTTATGTGATCTGTTCAACTTGGCACGCTTTTATGAGTGGTTCTCTTCTTCTTTAGGTCTTCTTTAGTTTATATTCGAAGGGTTCAAAATCTGAGTCGTCAATAACAGAGAAGAAGAGTTGTAAATTCTCTTGATTCCCGCTGTATGAATTGGTACATCATTATTGGAAATGCCACAGTTTTCACTACAGGCGAAGTCAGAAAGTTGTTAAGGGTGTTCTTAAATCAAAAAGGGCAACTTTGTGACATAAGTTTTAATTTATTTTTATTCGGAAATGCATGAAAATAGCAGGTGTTGCGTTGCTATTCAGAAACTGTCTAATTGCACTCAGTTTTCTGTTTTTTTACAAACGTAATAGATCTTTCATAACAAGCTTTCAAATTTGACGTTTTTAAATACATTTCCAGACGAAAGCAGAAAAACCGGTCGAAAAGCCGGAGAAAAACGGGTGATCACGTGATCGAAATAGCTTAGAACTGGATAGGTAATTTAATTATCATAAAATGAAAAACTAAGTTCGGTTTGAAATTGCTTTCATAGTCAGGTCTTCCAATTTTATATATTTCTGTTAAAAAATGAATTTGTAAATGTGTCAAAACGTTATGCGCTTGTTTAGCGGAGCAGTTGAGAACAATCTTAAGGCCCTACATCAGTAACGCTCCGAGATAGAACGGCTAATGTTATTTCAATGGAAGAAATTTATCGCTTTCATTCCTTTGCATTTTGCTCAAATTTAATAATTTTTGTTGTTTTGCAAACCTGTAGGTTTAAAGTATGCACGTCATTCTGAAATTTTATTTCTTTTTTGAATTTTAAGGCGATACAAGTGCGTTATTTTATAGTCTTTAAAATTCACCTTTAATGTCTTATTACGAAAAATCTGTTTGACATTTTAAAATTTGGTAAAACAGCATGCAGAGTTTAATTATTTAGCTTTCAGAAAATGTTTTTTATTTTGATTTTTAAAAAAATTTAATCTATGCTATTTGTATAAAAAGTTGAAGCACTTTGATTTAAAAGAGTCGAAAATGGTGTTTAACTCCGCCTTTAAAAGGGAGACGCCTTAAGAGTAATTAGGGTGAAAGACGATATGGGTTTACCCTGTAGGGAGTCTTACAGGGACGAAGGTGTAAAATCTTGCCTGTGGCTATTAGTAAAATGTTGTTTGCTGCTTTAGGATGAAAAAATAAAAACATCCTTTTCTGAATGCATGATATCTCACGCAAGAAGTTCGATCAGAAATGAATTTCAGAAATGATGTAAATACATGTTGATTTCAAAAAGTTTGTTTAATTAGGCATCTAATCTCAAATGTACTTTAAAAGCATTATTGATTTCGAATAAAAACAGATTTACCATTTTTATTATTTTTCTTCCATATATTTGAAGTTTAATTTCTAAAAAAGATTCTTTAATTGCGTACAACATCAAAGTGATATATTCGTTAATTCATAAAACATAACAGAATTAACTTTTTGTCATCTGCAGTCGACAAAGGGAAAAGAAGAAAGGGCAGAAAGAAAATAACAATGGTTCTGACATTAAAAATGAATAGATATATTCGCGAATAAATACATTTGTATTAAATTTTTCTATGTCTTTTTTTTTTTTTTTTTTGTATCATTCTTTTAGACAATTCTTAATGAATTAGTTTAAATGTTCCTTTTCATAAATATTTCATAAATATTTCTATTTTAATCAATAAAAGTTTGCAGTATACCCACTCTAAAATATAAAGTAAATATTATGCAATTTATGATTAAATTGGATAACACTAATTTAAAAGATAGAAATATATTTATTTTGACACTTCTATCGAAAATTATGACTAATTTACAATACTTTAGCAAATATATTCTGTTGCGGTAAAATTCACATCCGTAAATGATACATTTATGCTTTATTGTATATAAATTGTTTTTCCTGTCTTTTTCCCTTTCAGAAAGATAAACGAATGATTTTTAAAGTTCTTATACTATTTTAACTAAATAATACGTATATATTCCAAAGCCTGTCATAGTCTAACTGATCTAAATTTTAGAATAACGGTTTTTTCAGTCACGCGAAAAGACAAACTCAATTATACTAAACCTACGGAAGATTTTTATAAAGATGCCATATTTTCATTCCAATTTTTAATTATTTTTTTTTCTGCATAGTATAGGTGACGATGGTTAGTATAGAGGCCGATTTTTACTTTTTTCGATACTGATTGTAGATTTTAAATATGAGGATAATATCACTTTTGAAAACGGTTCCGAAAATGAAACTGTCCTGTAAAGAAAATTAAAAAAGTAGAAAAAGGCCTTTGAAGAGATCGCTCTGAACTATTAAAGGGGGAAAAAAATATTAAAATGCAGACGAGATTTATTTATAAATTTCGACCGTTGGATTATCGTCGAAAGAATTATTATAAGCTAGTAAATTGTTTAACTTGATTAAAGTTTTTTTTTTTTTTTTTTTTTTTTTTTTTTTTTTTTAATACCCGTAAAATAAATCGAAAAATAGAAAATGGACTTTGTGCAAATCGATATCAACTAGGCAAAGTAAGAAAAAAAAAATACTTAAAACTATTAAAACACAGACGATAAACTTTTATAAATTTCTTTCATAGCATTAGCTTTAAAGCGAAGACATTGTTTCGTTTAACTGCAGTAGCCTCTTTAAAATAAATAAAATCGTAAAGGCTATTCAATGTAAGAAAAAAAAAATAATTTTTTTAAATGTAGGCGAGATATTTTTATAAATTTCTACAATGGGATTTCGCTTGACTGAAGTAAGTCACTTTAAAATACCTGTATCGAAAGCGAAAATTGTAATACGGTCTTTGTACAGAAAGATCTCAGCTGTTCAATATAAAAAAAATTATTAAATTATAGACGAGATATTTCTATAAATTTCTGTCATAGGATTTCACTTCATTGAAGTAAACACCTTTAAAATACCCGTAAAAAAATCGAAAAAAATATAAAGAGGTATTTGTACAGAAATATCTCAGAAATTCAATGCTAAAAAAATCATTTAAAAAATTAAAATGTTGACGAGATATCTTTATAAATTTCTATAATGGGATTTCTCTCTATTCAAGTAAGACACTTTAAAATACCCGTAAAAAATCTAAAAAATGTAAAAAGATCTTTGTACAGAGAAATCTCCGATATCTAATGCCCCCCCCCCCCCGAAAAAAAGTTTAAAGACAATTAAAATACAAACGAGATATCTTTAAAAATTTCTAAAATGCGATTTAGCTCTATTGAAGTAAGTAATTATAAAATACCCGTGACAAAGTCGAAAAGATATAAAACGTTCTTTGTAAAGAAAGATATCAGTTATATAATAAAACAAAAATTACAAGTATTAAAATGATCTATAGAAATGACTTTTAAATGATCTTAAAGATATCTTTATAAATTTCTACCATGGGATTTTACTTGATTGAGGTAATCATCAGTTTATATTTACTTGTAGACGAGATATCTTTATAAATTTCTAACATTCAATGCTAAAAAAATCATTTAAAAATATTAAAATGTAGAAGAGAAAAATATATATTTATATGAACTTCAAAACTTCATAGGATTTCGCTTGATTGAAGTAAGCCCCTTTAAAACCCCCATAGCAAACTCGAAAAAATATAAAACGGTCTTTGTACCGCAAGCTCTCAGATATCCAATGCCAAAAAATCATTTAAAAAGATTTAAATGTAGAAAAGATACATTTATAAATTTCTACTACAGGATTTCGCTTGACTGAAGTAGCCTCTTTAAACACCTGTAAACAACACCAAAAAAGTACTAAACGGTCTTCACACAGAAAGATCTCAGCTATCCAATGACAGAAAAATTATTTAAAAATATTAAAATGTAGAAGAGATATTTTTATAATTTTATGCAATTGAATTTCACTTGACTGAAATAGCTTTTTTAAAATTCCCCTAAACAAAGACGAAAAAGTATAAATGGACTTTGTACCGAAAGATCTGAGATATCGAATGCCAAAAAATAATTTAAAAAGATTAAAATGTAGAAGAGATATTTTTATATATTTCTACCATTGGATTTCACTTGACAGAAGTAGCTTTTTTAAAATGCCACTAATAAAAGTCTAAAAAGTACAAAACGGTCTTTGTACTGAAAGATCTTTGCTATCCCATGACAAAAGAATCATATAAAAATATTAAAATGTAGACGAGATATTTTTATAAATTTCTACCATTGGAATTCACTTGACTGAAGTAGCCTCTTTAAAACACCTGTAAACAAAGTCGAAAAATAACAAAACGGTCTTTGTACCGACAGATCTTATCTATCCCATGACAACAGAATCATTTAAAAATATTAAAATGTAGACGAGATATTTTTATAAATTTCTACCATTGTAGTTCACTTGACTGAAGTAGCTTTTTTAAAATTCCCCTAAATAATGTCGTAAAAGTACAAAACGGTCTTTGTAACGAAAGATCTTAGCTATCCAATGACAAAAAAATCATTTAAAAATATTAAAATGTAGAAGAGATATTTTAATAAATTTCTACCAATGGATTTAACTTGACTGAAGTAGCCTCTTTAAAACACCTGTAAACAAAATCGAAAAAAGTAGAAAACGGTCTTTGTACCGAAAGATCTCAACTATCAAATGAGAAAAAATCATTTAAAAATATTAAAATGTAGAAGAGATATTTTTATAAATTTCTACCATTGGATTTCACTTGACTGAAGTAGCTTTTTTAAAATTCCCCTAATAAAAGTCTAAAAAGTACAGAATGGTCTTTGTACTGAAAGATCTTAGCTATCCCATGACAGAAGAATCATTTAAAAATATTAAAATGTAGACGAGATATTTTTATAAATTTCTACCATTGGAATTCATTTGGCTGAAGTAGCCTCTTTAAAACACCTGTAAACAAAATTTAAAAAAAAAGTACAAAACGGTCTTTGTACCGAAAGATCTCAGCTATCCAATGACAACAGAATCATTTAAAAATATTAAAATGTAGACGAGATATTTTTATAAATTTCTACTATTGGAATTCTCTTGACTGAAGTAGCTTTTTTAAAATTCCCCTAAACAAAGTCGTACAAGTACAAAACGGTCTTTGTACCGGAAGATCTTAGTTGTCCAATGGCAAAACAATCAATTAAAAATATTAAAATGTAGAAGAGATATTTTTATAAATTTCTACCATTTGATTTCACTTGACAGAAGTAGCTTTTTTAAAATTCCCCTAATAAAAGTCTAAAAAGTACAAAACGGTCTTTGTACCGAAAGAACTCAGCTATCCCATGACAAAAAAATATTTAAAAATATTAAAATGTACAAGTGATATTTTTATAAATTTCTACCAATGGAATTCACTTGACTGAAGTAGCCTCTTTAAAACACCTGTAAACAAAATCAAAAAAGCAAAAACGGTCTTTGTACCGAAACATCTCAGCTATCCAATGACAAAAAATCCCTTAAAAATATTAAAATGTAGAAGAAAGAATTTTATAAATTTCTACCATTTGATTTCATATTACTGAAGTAGCTTTTTAAAAATTCTCATAAACAAAGTCGAAAAAGTACAAAACGGTCTTTGTACCGAAAGATCTCAAATATCAAATGAGATGAAAACATTTTAAAATATTAAAATGTAGAAGAGATACTTTTATAAATTTCTACCATTGGATTTCACTTGACAGAAGTAGCTTTTTTAAAATTCCCCTAATGAAAGTCTAAAAAGTACAAAACGGTCTTTGTACCGAAAGATCTTAGCTATCCCATGACAAAAGAATCATTTAAAAATATTAAAGTGTAGACGAGATATTTTTATAAATTTCTACCACTGGAATTCACTTGGCTGAAGTAGCCTCTTTAAAACACCTGTAAACAAAATTTAAAAAAAGTACAAAACGGTCCTTGTACCGAAAGTTCTCAGCTATCCAATGACAAAAAAATCATTTAAAAATATTAAAATGTAGAAGAGATATTTTTATAAATTTCTACCAATGGATTTTACTTGACTGAAGTAGCCTCTTTAAAACATCTGTAAACAAAGTCGAAAAAGTACAAAACGTTCTTTGTACCGAAAGATCTTAGCTATACTATGACAACAGAATCATTTAAAACTATTAAAATGTAGACGAGATATTTTTATAAATTTGTACTATTGGAATTCACTTGACTAAAGTAGCTTTTTTAAAATTCCCCTAAATAAAATCGTAAAAGTACAAAACGGTCTTTGTACCGAAAGATCTTAGCTATCCAATGACAAAAAATCATTTAAAAATATTAAAATATAGAAGAGATATTTTTATAAATTTCTACCATTGGATTTCACTTGTAGGAAGTAAATTTTTTAAAATTCCTCTAATAAAAGTCAAAAAAGTACAAAACGGTGTTTGTACCGAATGAACTCAGCTATCCCATGACAAAAAATCATTTAAAAATATTAAAATGTACAACTGATATTTTTATAAATTTCTACCATTGGAATTCACTTGACTGAAGTAGCCTCTTTAAAACACCTGTAAACAAAATCAAAAAAGTAAAAACATTCTTCGTACAGAAAGATCTCAACTATCAAATGAGAAAAAATCATTTAAAAATATTAAAATGTATACGAGATATTTTTATAAATTTCTACCAATGGATTTCACTTGACTGAAGTAGCCTCTTTTAAACACCTGTAAACAAAGTCGAAAAAGTACAAAACGGCCTTTGTACCGAAATATCTTAGCTATCCCATGACAACAGAATCATTTAAAAATATTAAAATGTAGACGAGATATTTTTATAAATTTCTACTATTGGAATTATCTTGACTGAAATAGCTTTTTTAAAATTCCCCTAAACAAAGTCGTACAAGTACAAAACGGTCTTTGTACCGGAAGATCTTAGTTGTCCAATGACAAAACAATCATTTAAAAATATTAAAATGTAGAAGAGATATTTTTATAAATTTCTACCATTGGATTTCACTTGACAGAAGTAGCTTTTTTAAAATTCCCCTAATAAAAGTCTAAAAAGTACAAAACGGTCTTTGTACCGAAAGATCTTAGCTATCACATGACAAAAGAATCATTTAAAAATATTAAAATGTAGACGAGATATTTTTATAAATTTCTACCATTGGAATTCACTTGGCTGAAGTAGCCTCTTTAAAAGACTACTCTAGTTTCATTTCTCTTTCTATTTACTTCTATAAATTTAATATTATAAGTATTTTGTTGTGTACAGAGCAGTTTTGTCAGAAATGAATCATGAAATATTTAAGACAGAAAATAATATATCTTTAACAACTTGTATAACCTAAAATAAATAAATAAAGTTACTGAAATGGCACATCTACCCTATATATATACCGGGTGATCCAGAAGTTCCGGGAGTTTTCAAATGCTAATAATTAACAAACTATAAACAATAGAAGTATGCGGTTTTTACAGAAATGCTTAGAAACTTATGGGATTTGTATTTTTGACGAAACAAGCAAATTATGTTAGTTACACTTTTTGCCAACAGGTGGCGCTAAAGCTGACAGTATTATTTTTATGGTATGATATAGCTCGCTAAAAAGAAAGAATTAGTGTCCAAGAGTTACAAATTTTCCTTATAACGCCCATAGCTTTTAAGTATCGCTGTGAGCCGACGCAAAAGAATGTGCATAGTATCCTCAAAGGAGAAAGAAATTCCAGATGAAATTTTAAATTTATCGTGATATTACAAGTGTACTGATTCATTATGAGCTGATGATTTCCACCGAGTATTGGCATCGAATTCTACCTCATTTACGATTGCAACAGACATTTGGGATCTCCTGCTTCTATTGCGATCTTTCAATTAGACTTTTTCTCAAACCTTTCTTACCATGACATTTCACATTTCTAAAGGCCATCGAATCTTTTTCTATTTTAACTTTCGTATTGTACGATAAGAACACATCTCGACATGCAAAGAAAGCATGTCTAAACATAGCAGTTACTCATCAAATTTTGTATCAAAATTCCCTTTCAATGCAATTTCAACCACTTTAAAAAAAGTGATTGAACATAAACCCCCCTTAAAACGAAATCTCATTAATAGCCTACAAAAGATGTTTCGCAATGAACTCATACTCACGTGTCTATAAAGCATATTTTATAGTTACATCCAGTGTTGTACAGCAGCGCCGCCTGTTGCTAAAAATTGTAACTATATACATGTAAAAAAAAATCATGCTAAACAAAATCCCACGTGTTTCTGAGCATATATCTGAAAACCGAACATTTGTATTGTACATAGTTTCCAAATTATTAACATTTCAAAACTCCCGAAACTTTTGGATCACCCGGTATATATATTATTTTATTTTGTACTATAAGTAATGCATTCTACATAAAAATGATTTTTAATTTATTCTTTTTATTTATTACTCTGTTTTCGAAGGAGATTTCAGATGGAGACAAAATACGAAAAATGCTTTGCACATAGCAAAATTTGTAATTTCGTGTTTGTTTACATAATAGAAAATAAATGTGAAGTAATATTTGAAGGGGGGGGGGGACACTTAGTAGAGCTATTGAAAACTGAAACTCTCAGAATTTTAAAGAAAACTAAAATGTTTTAAAATATTTACATTTTGATAATGATATTTCAAGTGCTGTTCGTAAGTCTAATAATGCTTTAGATTTGTTAATATTTAGAAAATGTAAATTTTTAGAAATTTTTTATGTTTAGAAAGTGTAAATTCATAGATATTACCAGAATTATTATTAAATACGCTAATCTGATTTCCAAAATGTAGCAAATATGCCTTTGTGGACGCAAATTGTGTAAATAAAATTTGTATTATCTTTGTTTAGCTTAACATATTCTATATATCATTGAAAGTGTTCATAAACAAGATATTTATTTTTCTTTGTACCATGTAACTACTGATGTAATTAATAAAAATATTGAAAGTCCAAATTGTGATTACGTATTTAAATGGTTATTTATACAGGGATGCCACTCAGAAATTAACAAAAAAGAGGAAATTACACGTAAGGTAAAATTTATGACATGTATTGTGGGAATTTTGTAAACTTTATTGTTTATAATAAACTAAATAAAAAATTAAATTTATAAAAAACTATTTTTTTTAAAGAGACCATCTCTCCCCCCCCCCCCCCATATAAACTTTTAACAAGTCTTTCTAAATGTGCATTTGTCAAAAAATCTGAAATATTCTGTTAATTTATTGTGCATGAAAACTTATAAGAGTAAATAAAAATGATTTTTTCTTTAGTTCACAATATTTTACATGAAATAAGGTAACCCAGCAACAGATTTAGTAAGGAATTATATGTAGTACATCATTTTAAATTAATTTAGGTAACCAGGCAAGCGATTAGATGATTATTCCACAAATGAATAGCAAAAATTTGCAGGGTATTTTTTTGTGATTGACAAGAATTGCCGTTTTACAACGCGATCGTTTGACGAAAATCGCCGTTTTTACTTCGTAATCGTTTGACAAAAATCGCCGTTTTATACTGCGATCGTTTGATGAAAATCGCCGTTTTATATCGCGATCTTCTGACGAAAATCGCCACTTTACGCTCAACTGTTAGACGAAAATAGCCTTTTTACTTCGTGATCGTTAGACAAAAATCGCCATTTTACATCGCTATCTCTTGACAAAAATCGCCGTTTTATGTCGCCATCAGTTGGCAAAAATCGCCGTTTTGTGTCGCGATCGTTTGGCAAAAATAGCCGTTTTACTTTGCAGTCGTTTGAAATAAATCGCCGTTTTATACCGCGATCGTTTCAGAAAAATCGCCGTTTTATATCGCGATCTTTTGACAAAAATCTCCGTTCTATGTCGCGATCATTTAGCAAAAATCGCCGTTTTGTATCGCGATTATTTGACGAAAATAGCTTTTTATTTCGCGATTGTTTGACGAAAATCGTTATTTTATTTTGTGATCGCTTAACGAAAATCGCGGATTCTTAAAAACTAAAAAAAGCGGAAATCCGCCATTTGGCGGAAAAGTGGCATCCCTGTTTATAAATATATTTACATTTTATTCTGTTAGTTATTAGAGCAAAATCATATATAAATAAAGTCATTATCATATTTCATTAAATTCAATAAACAGGCATAGAAACCGCGATTAAAAGTTTTTTCTCTCTCTTTCTTATTAGGTACTAATTTGGAATTAAGGTGATAAAATGAAGCAATTTTTTTACAATTATTACAATTAATATTATTTTTATTTATTTTTTTTTTAATTACTAGCAATGACAGCCCCGGCAGACATATGGTAAAACTTTCTTGAAGCTCTTTAACATTTTATTTTTCTTTAGTAGTCAATTACAGTCTGTTTATCGATCTCAAAAATAAAATCTCAGTAACAAATTGCTACGCGAATAACTTTATTTATTCATTCATTTATTTAAATTTTACTGTTTTAACGTATGCTATGAAAACTAAAATATCTTCTAAAATTGAGAAATGTCAATGATTTGTCAATTTAACTCTAATGGCTATGTGGGGCACTTGTGAACAGACTACTTGAGGCAAATACGAATAGTTCATAAATGCGCCAATAATAGTTCTGTGATCCTGTTTCTTTGACAAGTTTCCTGTTTCTTTAAAAATATTAAAATATAGAAGAGATACTTTTATAAATTTCTTTCATTGGATTTCACTTGACTGAAGTAGCTTTTTTAAAATTCCCTTAAACAAAGTCAAAAAAGTACAAAACGGTCTTTGTGCCGAAAGATCTGAGATATCCAATGCCAAAAAAAAAACATTTAAAAACATTAAAATGTAGAAGATATTCTTTTTTTTTTTTTGTTATTACTACCATTTGATTTCACTTGACTGAAGTAGCTTTTTTAAAATTATCCTAAACAAAGTCAAAAAAGTACAAAACGGTCTTTGTACCGAAAGATCTGAGACATCGAATGCCAAAAAATCATTTAAAAATCTTTAAAAGTAAAAAGACATATTTATAAAATTCTACTATAGGATTTTGCTTGAATGAAGTAGCTTCTTTAAAACACCTGTAAACAAATTCAAAAAAGTACAAAACAGTCTTTGTTCCGAAAGATCACAGCTATCCAATGCCAAAAAAATCATTTAAAAATATTAAAATGTAGAAGAGATATTTTTTATAAATTCCTACCATTGGATTTCACTTGACTGAAGTAGCTTTTTTAAAATTCCCTTAAACAAAGTCGAAAAAGTACAAAACGGTCTTTGTACCGAAAGATCTGAGATATTGAATGCCAAAAAATAATTTAAAAATATTAAAATGTAGAAGAGATATTTTTATAAATTCCTACCATTCGATTTCACTTGCCTGAAGTATCTTTTTTAAAACATCTGTAAACAAAATTAAAAAAGTACAAAATGGTATTTGTACCGAAAGATCTAAGCTATCCAATGACAAAAAAAAAAAAAAAAAAAAAAAAGTCATTTCAAAATATTAAAATGTAGAAGATATATTTTTATAAATTTCTACCATTGGATTTCACTTGACTGATGTAGCCTCTTTAAAATACCTGTAAACAAAATATAAAAAAATACAAAACGGTATTTGTACCTAAAGATCTCAGCTATCCCATGACAAAAAATCATTTAAAAATCTTTAAATGTCGAAAAGACATACTTATAAAATTTTACTATAGGATTTCGGTTGACTGAAGTAGCTTCTTTAAAACAGCTGTAAACAAAAAGGTCTTTTTACCGAAAGATCTCAGCTATTCAATGACAAAAAAACATTTAAAAATATTAAAATGTAGAAGAGATATTTTTATAAATTCTACCATTGGATTTCATTTGACTGAAGTAACCTCTTTAAAACAACTGTAAACAAAATCAAAAAAGTACAAAACGGTCTTTGTACCAAAAGATCTGAGATATCGAATGCCAAATAATGATTTACAAATATTAAAATGTAGAAGAGATATTTTTATAAATTTCTACCATTGGATTTCACTTCACTGAAGTAGCTTTTTTAAAATTCCCCTAAACAGAGTCGAAAAAGTACAAAACGGTCTTTGTACCGAAAGATCTGAGCTATAACATGACAAAAAAATCATTTAAAAATATTAAAATATATAAGAGATATTTTTAGAAATTTCTAGCATTGGATTTCACTTGACTGAAGTAGCTTTTTTAAAATTCCCCTAGAGAAAGTCGAAAATATAAAAAACGGTCTTTGTACAGAAAGATCTCAGCCATGCCATGACATAAAAATAATTTTAAAATATTAAAATGTAGAAGACATATTTTTATAAATTCCTACCATTGGATTTCACTTGACTGAAGTAGCTTTTTTAAAATTCCCCTAAACAAAGTCGAAAAAGTACAAAACGGTCTTTGTAGAGAAAGATCTAAGCTATCCAATGACAAAAAAATCATTTAAAAATATTAAAATGTAGAAGAGATATTTTTATAAATTCCTACCACTGGATTTCACTTGACTGAAGTAGATTTTTTAAAATTCCCCTAAACAAAGTCGAAAAAGTTCTGTAAACGGTCTTTGTACCGATAGATCTGAGATATCGAATGCTAAAAAATAATTTAAAAATATTAAAATGCAGAAGAGATATTTTTATAAAATTCTACCACTGGATTTCACTTGACTGAAGTAGATTTTTTAAAATTTCCCTAAACAAAGTCGAAAAAGTACAAAACGATCTTTGTACCGAAAGATCTCAGCTATCCAATGACAAAAATTCATTTAAAAATATTAAAATGTAAAAGAGATATTTTTATAAATTCCTACCATTCGATTTCACTTGCCTGAAGTATCTTTTTTAAAACATCTGTAAACAAAATTAAAAAAGTACAAAATGGTATTTGTACCGAAAGATCTAAGCTATCCAATGACAAAAAAAAAAAAAAAAAGTCATTTCAAAATATTAAAATGTAGAAGATATATTTTTATAAATTTCTACCATTGGATTTCACTTGACTGATGTAGCCTCTTTAAAATACCTGTAAACAAAATATAAAAAAATACAAAACGGTATTTGTACCTAAAGATCTCAGCTATCCCATGACAAAAAATCATTTAAAAATCTTTAAATGTCGAAAAGACATACTTATAAAATTTTACTATAGGATTTCGGTTGACTGAAGTAGCTTCTTTAAAACAGCTGTAAACAAAAAGGTCTTTTTACCGAAAGATCTCAGCTATTCAATGACAAAAAAACATTTAAAAATATTAAAATGTAGAAGAGATATTTTTATAAATTCTACCATTGGATTTCATTTGACTGAAGTAACCTCTTTAAAACAACTGTAAACAAAATCAAAAAAGTACAAAACGGTCTTTGTACCAAAAGATCTGAGATATCGAATGCCAAATAATGATTTACAAATATTAAAATGTAGAAGAGATATTTTTATAAATTCCTACCACTGGATTTCACTTGACTGAAGTAGATTTTTTAAAATTCCCCTAAACAAAGTCGAAAAAGTACAAAACGGTCCTTGTACCGAAAGATCTGAGCTATAACATGACAAAAAAAATCATTTAAAAATATTAAAATGTAGAAGAGATATTTTTATAAATTTCTACCATTGGATTTCACTTGACTGAAATAGCTTTTTTAAAGTTCCCCTAAACAAAGTCGAAAAAGTACAAAACGGTCTTTGTACCGAAAGATCTGAGATATCGAATGCCAAAAAATAATTTAAAAATATTAAAATGTAGAAGAGATATTTTTATAAATTCCTACCATTGGATTTCACTTGACTGAAGTAGATTTTTTAAAATTCCCCTAAACAAAGTCGAAAAAGTTCTGTAAACGGTCTTTGTACCGATAGATCTGAGATATCGAATGCTAAAAAATAATTTAAAAATATTAAAATGCAGGAGAGATATTTTTATAAAATTCTACCACTGGATTTCACTTGACTGAAATAGATTTTTTAAAATTTCCCTAAACAAAGTCGAAAAAGTACAAAACGATCTTTGTACCGAAAGATCTCAGCTATTCAATGACAAAAATTCATTTAAAAATATTAAAATGTAGAAGAGATATTTTTATAAATTTCTTCCATTGGATTTCATTTGACTGAAGTAGCTTTTTAAAATTCCCCTAAAGAAGGTCGAAAAAGTACAAAATGGTGTTTGTACCGAAATATCTGAGATATCGAATGCCAAAAAATAATTTAAAAATATAAAAATGTAGAAGAGATATTTTTATAAATTTCTTCCATTGGATTTCACTTGACTGAAGTAGCCTCTTTAAAACACCTGTAAACAAAATCAAAAAAGTACAAAACGGTCTTTATACCGAAAAATCTCAGCTGTTCAATGCTAAAAAAATCATTTTAAAATATTAAAATACAAACGAGATATCTTAAAAATTTCTATCTTGGGATTTTGCTTTATTGATGTAAGTCACTATAAAATACTCGTAACAAAATCGAAAAAATATAAAACGGTCTTTGTACAGTTCAATGATCTCAGCTATTCAATGATAAAAAAAATCATTTAAAAATATTAAAATGTAGAGGAGATTCTTTGGAAAATGTTTAATGTGCAATCTCTGACATAATAATCACGATCTGTATGTTGTCTTTTAAAATTACATATAAATGATTCAATTTCACTTGATACTATCTAACAAAAAAGGTCAATGTCGACTTGTTTTAAAACGGATCCGAGTGTTTTGGTAAGAAATTATCTCGAAGAAACTATCCAAATGCACATATCCCTCGGGCTATCAGTATTGAAAAGGTGCGAGAGTTTTTAGCATTTGCTAATGACTTTTTTCTTCCTGGGGTATCTTATCCCCTTTTTATCGCCTGGAGGTAAAGGGTGGCGTGAGATGACCATTTTCTTATTAATTACAAGCTTGGAAAATATCATTGGTCTTTTAAAGTGTCAATCTTTGGGTTCGGGATACGCCTTCCTGGTGGCAACACGCATAGGTTTGTGATAGGATTTTCAGTTTCGGTTTGACTGATGCAGGCTCTTAAGCAAGGGGCTAACAGCCGACTTTAAAATAGTCTTGAGAAATTTTCGTTTTACTCCAATTTTATACGCGCGAGGGGGAAAAAATCGTAAACACCTCACATGTGTAAACGCCACACTTGAAAAAAATAAAATAAACTTTCAAACTCGGTAACAGCTGCTGTTTTCGCCCGGATTTCGTTATCTTGTTTCTTTGTTGGTCACTTATAGACACTTTATGAATAATTTTTGAACAGTTCAGAAATGAAACATATACAACAACAATTTTTTAAACAGAAAGTTAGCACTCCAAGCATAATTTTTAAATAAAATAAAATAAAATAAAATAGGGGAGTGTGGAAGAGAAATTCATAAAAAGTTAAGCCCTTACCCATAAGCCCTAATGTAAAGGAAAACTTTTGACTGTCCCTGTAAATAAACTTATCATCGTAGAAACTTTATTTTCAATAGGATTTGTGCTAGGGTAAACGTCAATAACGTCCACAAATTTCATGGCAATCCGAGTGTATTTATGAGATTTAGAGAGCGGGCAAAGGGACAGACAAACCGAATGCATAAACTCGTTTCAGATTTGCTGGAAAGTGTTAAAAAAAAGACTAAGTGACTAAGTTTTTTTGTTCTGCATAAATTCACTCGGTCCGGGCCGAATTTTTAATTTTTTCTGGGCCGGTCCAAGCTCGGGCCGAAATTTTAACTTTAATAACGGGTCGTGCCAATATTTTTTTCATTCGGGATGGCGCGAATTTTTTTTTATATGGATCTGGCCTGGAAATTTCGGCCTGCGCAGACCTCTAGCGTGCACATCATAAGCATTGATTTATAAACATGCATCTTTGGTGATGTTTTATAGTAATTTTTAACCAGATTTAGTAGTCCCATGTGATATTTGTCTCAGGACTGAGGAGGTTATATGCATGTTATCACACGTAAGTAACGCATAATAGTTCAGCAAAAGATCAATAGAAAGCGACAAATAGGCAATGTAACTCCTTCCTGAGTTAAACTTTGCATTTAAGGGTTAAACATCCTATATATTTTGAAGGGCTGGCTGGTCATACCATGATTCACCACGACCCACAGTTTTGAGCACAGCCTTAATAGACAGAAAATAACCATTCCATGTTTCGATCCCAATACAATTTATATAAGATGAAACAAACTTGTACAAAAACCAGATAAACAAAACAGAATTAGCCTCTTCAGTCCCTGAGTACCCAAATGGGTACATCAGTTTTGTCCCATTTTATTAATGACACTCAAATATAAATGAAATTTCGCTATAAGAATAATATGTTTCGAATTCTAAGATTCGAGCTAATGAAAATAAAACAAAAATCTCGCTCTGAAGTCAAACGAGAGAAGAAATAATTCAGTAATAATTAAAAATACTGTAATAATCGCCAGTAGCGAAGAGGTTAACAAAATCAATGCTGTGTATTCAAAAGTTGTATGTAAACCAACTTAAAATTGCTTTTTTTTTTTTTTTTTTCATTGTGTTAACCTTGTTATTTTAAGAAAAGCCAGTCAAAAAGTATTTAAGTATATATATTTTTTTATGTTATAAAAATATAAAAAGATCAGACTCCCACCGAGAACAGCTTTTTTTTTTTTTTTTTTTTTAATGATTAATTATAAACATCAAGTAAAAGAAAAATGATAAGCGAGTGTCATAAATAATGTGACTTACTTATCTTTTTTTGAGTTAAGCTACAATTGCGATGTTTAATTGCTTACTAACTTATGTTCACTTCATTTTCTTTTAATGCAGGAAGGGGGGGAAAAAGAGGTTAAAGAAAAGGGACTGCTGTCGTTCGATTTTAGTTATTATGTCATTCACTGTGAAATGAAAACTGGTGCAAAATGAAACAGATGATATTGGCCATTTATTATGACTTCAGTCAGAACGCAAATCAGTGCTACAAAAATGAGGATGTTTTATTTCGCGGGTATAGGAAACGGAGAGTGTGACATTGTATTACTCAACTTTCAATCGTCCACACTTGAAGATTCAGTACATATGTTCTTTTATCGGTGATTAATATGCTGCCACTACCCTGAAGGTATATATGCTTGAGATCGAACACGAAGTAAGATAGAAAATCTCTTCATTAAGGTACTTCAAATAAATATTAACTTGAACATTGATGTACGATCCACTTCAACATTTACGACAACTACGTGAAACACAATATTTACATTTACAGACAAGGCTGTCCTATGTTAAAATAAATGTTAAATTATACTGTCAAATTAAACAAAAACTTTCATAGTAATTTAACATAGTAATTTAACAAAGTCAAATTACTATGTTAAATTATACTGTCCTATGTAAAAATATATTTTGGGACACTAACATTATTACGCGCTAGGTTAATACATTATCATACACTATCCCAGGTTCTCTTGACCATACACAGAAAGACTTATCCAATACTACGAAAGCAGAGATTTATCTCTGCACACTGAGAAGTAAATCCAGGTACATACGTAGGCTTCTGCTACAAGATTCTTCTCCCATGTTCGCAGCACTACTATACCATTTTCAGCATTAATACCATTTTTATCTCTTAAAATTCTGCTGCTTAGTCGTTTCCCTTACCCATCCTTCCTTCTTCAAATCTTTGAGGGTCTCCATTTTAATTTAGGCAAAAATTCTCTTGAAATTACTAAAATCACAATTCCAGAAATTACCGTACATAAACGGCAACGTATCCATTTCTTTGCGTAGCTCTCTAAATGAATTTACTTCTTACAAACATTAATCTTAATCTTAGTATACTAAATATAGCTCAGGTTGAAAATGCGTAACTCAATCAGTTTTAAACCATCTTTAAGCAATTCACTCACATTAAGCAGGGGAGATGGAGGCTAATAGATCAATTTTAAAGTTTTAATTTTCCTAAAATAAAATTAATATATAGGGGGAACTGGGGTACATTGATACAGCTTTTTTCTAAAAAAATTTTTGGTGTCTAGAAAGCAGAAATTTCAAGTTATTTTTCGATGTGAGGTCAGCAAAACCTGTGTAGTTTGTTAAAAAATGTTCAATCGTTGTTTTATATATTATTTTTGTATGTAATTTAAAAAAAAAATAAAAAAAAAGTAATTTGTATCAATGTGCCCCATCCCCGGGGCAGATAGATACACTTTGATATGTCTGGGAAAAATGGAGACAAAATAACACCAATGCATATTTTTCATAGAAAAATAGTTAGAAAACCATTTTATATTATTTATAAAAATTCAAATCACCCACACTTTATTTGTAAGCAATATTAAAGCAATCAAAATGAAATTGTCCGACTACTCATAGCTTTACTTTACTTTATTTTGTTTATTTGCATCAGAACGTTTCCCAGGCTCTAGAGTCGGATGTTTTAGAAGACATAAAAGTCTATAAACATAAGGTAATAACGACACTTTATTTATAATTAAAGCATAATAAATACACTGTTATTCTTCCAATACATTTATTGGGATTTTGATTAATAATATAATACAGGATTTTAAGGATGCCTAATTGTACAGATATTAATTTAATTCGCATACGAAAAGGTTGCTCTAATACTTAAGAAAGAACCCGCTCACCTCTTAGATATACTAGGAACGTCATCGTCGGGCGTCAGGCACATCCCCATACCGCTGCTCATATCCAAACCATCAACTTATTCTCTGTCCCAGAGAGAGCACCAAAACCGCAGTTCTCAAAGACCATTCTCCTCTATCCTTAATGCCGCTATTTCTCTCGACATACATTTTACTAACTTCTCCCTGCCTGAAAATCCCTCCTAAAAATCTTATACTCCTATAAAATTTCTCTCTCTTGCATATCATTATAATTTTTCAAGTAACGCGCAACTTCATATGCAGGTGGTCTGAAAACAAATCCTAGTAAACAGCTAAAACCCCTTTTACGATGTAATGTGAGAATCGTGTTACCGAATGCGACATTTTTTTTAGCTAACATGTTAATCCCACTACTAAATTTGCAGACATTCAAATACCACAGTGGACATATTTATTACTTTGAACTCCCATATGCGCGAAGATTCTTACTCTTGTTTACAGGAAATTCAATCTTTTCCAGTCTAACTTATAAACAATCTTGACAAATTTATTGGCTAACTGACTGTTTAGCCAGAATTCACTAACCCCTTACCAAACATCCCGTTTCACAAAAGTCGTTAAATCGTGGAAATTCTATCCTTTTGACGAATTCCCGCATGCACGTGCACCTCAAACTATCTTGTGTGGTCTACATCCTGCATTCTTATATAATATGTCTTTTATTTTTTTACTGTACTGTACTACTACAGCGAGCCGCGAAAATGTGTCGGGTTTATCCCGACACTATGTACTTCATATTAGGCAAGGCAGTATCGTATAATTCATATTAATCCTCAGTGACATACATAAATTTTATTATACATGAAACAATTTAACATATTTAAAATATGTCACACACAATTCCCTCTTTTACCATTATATAATGGAATTTTTTGTATGGCCCTGTAAATGAATAATAGCTGTATTTTCACCTCATATTTTATAGAATGTATATTTTAATGCCCCTCGTAAATGCATATAAATTTTAATGTGTTTGACAGGCTATAACATCGTTAAAATTCCTTTGTAACAATTTTTCCCCATAGGCCGTAATGTAATCGAAAACTTTGGACTCTCCCTGTAAATAAAATAATCACGGTAGAAACTTCATTTTCAATAGGGTTCGTGTTAGGGTAAACGTCAATAACGTTCTAAAATTTCATGGCAATCGGAGTATATTTACGTGAGCTAGAGCGCGGACAGACGGACAGACAAACCGAATGCATAAGCACTTTTCAACTTTGTTGGAAAGTGCTAAAAATTACCTATCTGTGGCGAGAAACTGCACCCAAGTAAATGATCTGATTAATGCTATGTATTATTTTAATATAATATAAAGAAACAATTTTAGTAATAAAAGTTGGTAAAAATGAAATTTTTTTTTATAATAATTAGAACAGAAATTGTAAATTTAAATTAAATATTAATTTTAAAAAATCTTTTTTTTTTTTTTTTTTTTTTTTTTTTTTTTTTTTTTTTTTTTTTTAAAGACAACGCCACATATATATTAATTTTAATTTAATAAAAAATGAGATAATTTAATTCAATTTAATAAAAAATTGACAATGTATTTAATTGTTGTGAAATTATTGTTTAAAATGTAAATCAATATTTCATTTTGTTTACATATATTAAAAATATCTGTAACTATATCTGGTTATTACCGTTTTACACTTATTAAAAATAAATGTAAAACGGTAATAACCAGATAAAGTTACATTTTTTAATTGGTTCTCAATTAATAAAAACCATTTTTATATAACTATTTTGACAGAAAAAGAGGTTCTTATATCCTAATTGAATGTAGCGAAAATTATTAAGTTCTATTCTGTTTTATAAAAGTTATGATAAAAAGACATTTTTGAAAACTTTAAACGTTAATTACTCAAAATATTAAAAATGTGCTTTACCTGGTTATTACCGGAAGCCACACATATAATACTTAGTATGTCCAAAAATTTAATTAAAACTTAAAAATGCATACCATAATTGGAAACATAGTTCGAGCAATTGTGGCTAATAAACAATACACAGTACTGTATTAGAAATCCTTTAAATGATTTTGTGTAAATGAACGATAAATACTATGCACATCGTATTCAACTGCAAGCATCTTGTAGTTAATCTTAGCAATTTATATCAATTTCATTATATTTGAAATAATGTAACATCATAAACTACACTGCAAATATTTTTCCTCCGTAGACCATTATGTAATCTAATTCTTTTGTGTAATACTGTAAATGGATAATAAATGCTTTGCACTCCTTATTCTAGAGAAAGCATCCTTTAGAACACCTAAAAATTTCATATTTATTTCAATATTTCTGTAATAAACGTAATTAAAACACATTGCAAGCGATTTCCCTCCCATAGACGAAAATATAATAAAATTCTTTTGAGCGTCCTTGTAAACTATCTATACATGTTTCACATTTCCTTTTCAACAACAAACAGCCATAATTTACATATGGCTGTTTATACTGACATAAATAATGCATATCAATTGCATGGTAATATGTGCATATTTATGTGTGCTGGAGCGAGCACGGCCAGACGGCATAAAAATAAACCGAAGTCGTATTATAAACTTTTCAGCCAATTATGTTGCAAAGTGTTAAAAAATGGGGTGGGGACTGCCGTTAATTTTTAGTTATTATGCCATTTACTGAAAAATAGAAATGAAACGAAACAGATGGTTATGCTATTTATTTCTGGTCGTGTTTTTCGCCATTATGACTTCCGTCAGAAAACAAATTCCAATCAACGTTCCAAGAATGAGGTATTACATGCTCTATCTAAACAGCTGAAGATAGTTTTGCTACTTTCTGGGAAAACTGAAAAAAGAAACACACCATATCGCCTCTTTCTCTTGGAAAATGTCAAATCTTATTATTTAGATTCAATAAAGGGAAAATAAGTCTGGAAAAAAGGGACCAAGGTTTTAAATTACTAATATTTCTGTTTCTTAGTATTTAAATTTGTAAGTCAAGAGCATAGAATCTTAATTATTTATTTAATATTTTGAAACTAAACTATTTTCGATTTTTGTTAATTTGTACTCTAATAGACCATAAAGAACAATCGAATTATCCGATTTTACAAAAGAAAATTACTTTTCATATTTTCACTAATTAAAATATTTATTTAGCGTTAGAAAAATATACATTTTTTGTAACTCAAATTTCTGTAAAGGTATTAAACTACATAAGAAAACAAGTTACTTTTAAGATTCTAAAATTAAAAGTGTCAGAAACATATTTCATAAAAAAAGTAGTAATAAAAAATAGAAGTACCTTTATTGTAAATAGATGCATAATAATAGGACCAAAGCAATAAATAAATAAATAATAAAAGCAAAAATAGTTACAGATATACTAATAAATGTTTTCGCCAAGATTAGCATTATATTATATTAATTTCTTTTTAATACTATTCCATACATTATTCTGGCTTATTAAATTAAAACCTTTTTATAAAACTAATCTATTAATCTTTATATGAAAAATATAGATTCTTAATCCACCTTTAAAATATTTATTCGAATACACTTAAATCTAAAAAATGGTTATGCTCTTAAATATTCTGGGTTATATATTCTTAAATAAAAGCTTTTATTATTTTAAATCCCTATAAAATTCCCTATAATTTTCCTGTTTTTATCAACCCTTTTTAAAATCTTTATTTAATTTATACCTATATTAATCTATAAATTGTTCCATTCTAGAAAACATACTTATTCAAAAATCATTCTTTTTATTTAAATATCTAGTATAATATTTAAGGGCCTTAGATTTATTACGTGTCAAAAAATTATTTTTTTTCTTCTTAATAAAATTCTCGTTTGCAAAATAGCTTCGATTTTAGCTGCCATCTCGACGCCAGATTTTTATTTACATGTCAGACTTCAGGTGTGAGATTTTAGAATGTTCCAGAAAGAATATTCGCGCCAGGAATTGTTTCGTATAAAGGTTAATTCACCGGAAATGATGGAATATTTTTTTTTGTTGTTATTATGATTGGACAAATATAATCAATTGACTTTTTAATAGTATTCTTACGCTAAAGAAGGTTAGATACAGATGATCCGGTTAGAATCGACAGATAGTTGGATTGTTGATGGGTTCTTGGCTGATTTGGAGATAAGACAGAGATGTTTTGTTTTCGTTCATCTTGCTATGCGCGGTCATTCGTGTCTGCGGAGTTGATTGTACTACGAGGTGTATTAATTAAACGGAATGGAGCAGCAATTAAGGGTGTATTAGAAAAATCACTTTTCCACTTTCAACAGCTCGAAATTTTCGGATACAATTTCAGACGCATTATTCTGGCTTCAGGTACATTAATCAGCAAGTTTCATGTTTCTATTTTTAAAAGTAGAAACATGAAACTTGCTAAGATGATTTTTGAAGAAACGTATAAGGTGCTGTGTGATGTCCTTTTACGCACAATACATTAGAATTCGATTTATAAACAATTATATTCTCAGTATAACCCTTTTTTAGGTAGATTTCGTAATGAAATACTACCTACTCCATTCTCTCCCATGTTGGAATTTCTGGAAAATTTTTGCAGATCTACACCGATCATGACTCCTAGATCCTAAAACTACCATCAGTAAAAAAGTTTATATATATATATATACAGGGTGTTTCGCTACCAGACCGACAAACTTTGAGGGATGATAATACACATGAAGACAAACATTATTAAATAGGAAACCATGGGGCGCAAACGTCTTCTGTAGGAGATAGGGGCCATTAAAGTTTTGGGTCCAAAACTTTCAAACGATGATAGAAAAAGGAAAAAAGGGTCGATTCGTTTGCGGGTTCCACTAAAATCATTCTTTATATTACGATTTGTTATACAGACTGTGATTGAGTTAAAAAAGGCGTTTCCTAGTGTTAAAGATAAGAATATTTTGAGCAAGGAATTTTACTGCAATAAGCAGAATATTTACGAATCAGCATCAAAGTTTTACCTACGTAAGCTTGAATTGAAGAATAAATTGGATTTAGACATCACATTTGAGGAATTATCGGACATAGTGCTTCCTCTCTTTAATGCGAATATACAGGACTATATCGAGATTAGAGCACCTAAGAACTTTTCAGAAATGCGCCAAATTTTATCGAAGTATGAGACTCGGCATAGCTCGGATCAACGGGATTCGCGTAGCCCTCGACAGAGTCCTGTCACGGGAAGTAAATTGAGAAATGAGGGGGAGCGTAATTTTTTGAGAGGGGGACAGCGATTTCTAGATAATAATTTGAGTAATGGAAATTATGGGTTTGGTCGTAATGTGTCGAATACTGGTAATAGTAATAGGAATTGTAGTGGTGCTAATAATTTTAAAAGTAATGATAGATATATGTACGGAAATAGGCAGAATAGTGGTTATGATCGGAAAGGGGGAGTACGGGACGCAAGTAAGGAGAATAATTTCGGATGAGAATTCTGGGGGTAGATTAATGCAAAAGAGATGTGTTCAGAGGTTGGAAAAGTCTTCTGTGACTTTGAAGAAAGGTACTATTAATCCGGTTGAGTTATCTGAAGTGTTAATTGTGTTAGATGGTATTGTCGTTAAGAGTATCTTCGATTCAGGGACAGATAAGTCGTTCATTTCTTACGATTGTTATCGGAAATATTTTTCGTATAAGAAGTTGAAGAGGTTAAGTCTGGTGGTTCAGTCGGCGCAGGGAGTAGCTTGTGATAATAAGGGTTAAATTGATAGATTTAGAAGTTGAAATTCGTTCGGTTAAGACATGTTGGGAGTTTTGTGTGTTAGATGGATTAACAGTGAATTGTATAGTCGGTGTGGATTATATGAAGGATAGAGGAATTAGTCTGGATTTCTTTAAAAAGTCGTTGATCGTGAATAATGATGAGAATGTGAGTAAGAAAGAGCCTGTTTCAGTGTCATTCACTTAAACCAGATTTGGGGGAATCTGGTTTAAGTGAAGTTGAGAAAGAGGAGATTAATAAGTTTTTGGTCGATTTTGGGGAAGTCTTTTCTGATAAACCGAGTTTAACGAATGAAATTCATATTGGTTTTGACGCACTCGTTGCTAGTAAACCATTTCGTTATGATTTTATATCTAATATTTTTAAGTCTTTGTGTGAAAAGCTGAAGATCGATCATTCTTTACTGTTCCGTATCGTCCTCAGTCTAATATGGCTGAACGTGTAAATCGTACATTAATTCAAATGATTTCTTCTTATGTTGGTTCTCATCATGCAAATTGGGACCAGTTTCTGCAGCATTTTGCTTACGCACTTCGTAGGGCAGTTCACGAGTCGACGGGGAAAACGCCGGCTGAATTGTTTTTGAGTAGAAAAGTCATTACTCCATTTCAAAGGCTAGTTATGGTGTCGGATGCGGAAAGTCAGTTTATGTGCCAGGATATTGAGAAGTTGGTTAAGGAGGCACAAGTTCAGATGGGAAAAGCGCAGGAAAAGCAATCTCAGTATTAAATATGCGTAGAAGGAAATTGGAAGTTAAAGTTGGAGATTTTGTGTTAGTAGAAAAGCATTGGTTAAGTTCAAGTCGTTAGAAGAGGGTAGCTAAGTTTGGTCCAAAGTTTGTGGGTCCGTTTGAGGTTTTGGAAGTTCGAAATAATAATTTGGTTGTTAATGTCAATGGTGAAAGAATGACGGTTAATCTGAATCAGGTTCGAGTTTATAAGTTTAGAGAAAATGGTAGTGAAGGTTCTCATGTGTCGAGTGGTGTTTCGCAAAATTCCCGATCCAATGAGTGTCCCGAGACCAGCACTTCTTCATCTAATTCTTTTCATCAGTATGCAAAAAGAAAATCTGGTCAAACAGCTCCAAAAACTGTTATTGAAAGTAGAAAGTCTATCAAACCGAGAGCAAAGTATGATAATAAAAATAAAAGAGCAGTGTCAAATACGTCAGACTCAGTGTGCCATAAAAGGCAAAAGATCACAAACTGTCCCGTTCCTCCATTTATTCAGCAGATATAGACAGCAGATATAGACAGCAACCTCAAAAACATAAGTTATCCAATAGTTCAACGTCTTCAGTACTTAATCCCCGAAAAAACTTCATATGGACACTCGTCAAACTGAGAAAAGAACTTTTAAATCGGATTTTTTGCCAAATAAGAGACAGCGTAGATCCGGAAAGAAACGTGGCCTAGGATCTTCAGTAACTTCGGGTGCGTCTAGAAAGAGGAGACAACATTCAGAGTACCAGCGTCAGCAGTTTGAATCTCGCCATGGAGTGACCCCAGCGAACAGATCAGAGCGGAGTCGCCGAATGGAATCTACAAGTGTCCCACGGCATCCATTCAGGACCAGGCTGCAGGCACGACAGTCAACTGTGGCGTCACCGTACAGTTCTGATGACGAAAGATCCTTCGTGCAAGGTTTTTGGGACAAGAGGAGAAAGCCATCCTGTAGTATGAAGCCGGCTAGCAGCGAATCATCTCTATAATTGGGTGATCATGTTCTTTATTAAATTTCTATTAGAGTGCATGTATGTGGTAGCAATATGAAGGAATAAAAAGCAGATAGACTGTTTTGTATTTTTGGCCATTTTTTGGAAATTTTTTGACGGACTCACGAATGGTGCTTAATTGTGTTCAAAATTTGTTTGCAAAATTGTTACTTTTATGTATGTTTGAAATTTTTGTCTTAACTGCTTTTAAAAATTCTGGATCTATTGTTAAGTTGTTATGTTAGTTGTTAAAAATGTTATTATACTGTTATACTGTTCATGTGTTATAAAATGTATGTTAATGTATGTTTTATTTTCAGAAAGGTAAAGATAGTAATTTGGGTTATTTTGTACACGCGCCACGAATCAGACGGGCATGTATTTTGCGGTCAAGAAGTCCTTGACACGCGTTTCTATCACTTATACTACACTGATAAAAATTTGCTGCATTTTGCTGCAACGCACTCCACCGCTTGTACATAATATCTCTATTCCAACCAATGAGAAAGCTCCATTTCACGGCCAAGTAACCGTTTTCTATACAAGCAGGGAAGTGCGTTGCAGCAAAATGCAGCAAATTTTTATCAGTGTAACATTTAATGAATTACCTTTTTTCTTATCGTTCGGAGTTTATGCGTTGCGTTTGTACTTTAGTTGGGAGTGGTTTCCGCAAGTTGCGAAGTTTTATGTTACATTTGAATATGAAATCGTATGGTATTAAAATTGAATGTTAATGTGATTTTCTTGCAGGGAAGTATACCTGTGTTATATATTGATACTGCTATTTTTCTTTTAGTTAATACAGATGAAGAGTCATGAGATGACGTCACTTGGTTTTGTAAAATTTGATTTTATAGATTATTATTGCATAAGCACAGCTATGTGAAGCTGTACGTAGATTACCCCAAATATTGTTAAAGTGGAGCTAGTTCTGAAGAATTTTTGGGAGTTAGTTCATTGGTTTATGGGTATTAGGTATTACGTAGTAGCACGGAGTTATTGTAGCATAGAGTTATTGTAGTATGAAGTATGAAGTAAATTTAATTTTAGATGAGTTCTGAATTTGAGGAAAATTTTTGCGCATTGGGTTTTTTGGACTTATTGCAAATTCTAGTATTGTATTTCAGTATTGAGGAAAATTTCGTAAGTTTAGTGTTTTGATGAATTTCAGCACTCCCAGTGGAGTGGGTTGTTCTGGAAGAGAAAGTAGTTAGTTTTGGAAGCTTTAAGAGTTTTGAAAGTTTTATGGAGGTTATTTTTAAGGTAGGAGGATGATTGGATTGAATATGTGAATATTTGATGCAAATTGATGTTTTTGTAGTGGTGGGTTAAAGTGTAATGTTTTAAAAGTTATGTTTCGGTGCCAAATTTCACCCATCACTTTGTTTTGTACTGTTTGAAATTTATAACAAGAAAAAGTCCTGGCCATGCATTTTGCCCAGACCTTTTTCTCTGTAGAGTCCGAGGGGGGGGGGTTGTGAGGGAGTGACCTTTGTAATAAAGGCACTCTAGCATTTTTGAGATCGTGACGTCAATGACTTAACATGTGTAAGCGTGAAAGCGACATCTATCCTCTCTTTAACTTTCTAGAGCGTGTGTGTCTCTTTCGGATTCTACAGTTATGTCGCGGTTAGTAGTAATATGTAAATTTGTAATATCTCAGTTTGCAGTATATAAAAGCTTGGAATTTGAGTGTGTGGGAGAGTGTGTCTAGCTGCATTAGCCAGCTAGTGGCGTCTAGCAGAGTGTGTCTAACGGCATTCCCCAGCTAGTAGTGAATCTAGAGCAAGCGATATCAAGTATTAGCGACCCTCCAGTGAGTTGACAAGGAGTTTTGGAATTCGATTCGAGAAGTTCGCCGGTGGTAAGAAGTTAATAGTAATTACGTTGACCATTTCAAAGTTAATAAAGAATATATATACAGCCACGGGCTGTCTAATAAGATTTTATCTAGCAGCTTAGCTGAAGTTAAAGGAGAAGTAATCTGAAGTGCCCCGATTGAGTTAGTCCCGGAGCTGTGAGTATGAGTTTAACCTTTTAGTATTGTTATCAGTTGTTAAAATTACAGAACTGCTCCACGTCCCTTGAGCCCTTATCGTTTTAAATAAACTGTTTTTATCTAATGTTTTGAGTTATGTCTGCATTCAACACCCAGTACGAGCACCCAACCGTTACAACCTCATTAGTGTACGGGGCCCATTTTACTAAGAAATTGAGAATTCTTTTGCTCGGGAGCCCTATAAAAATTTTAATTTTGTATTTCTTCAAATTTAATCTCTTGAAGATTTTAATCTTTTTTATAAAATTCTGTACCTATTTTTACGTAAGTTTGTAATTTACATATCGATAGAATGTATAAAAATGAAAAATTGTCTGGCTGTAATTTTATAGAAATCCCCAGTTTAGAAGCCAGACATGTGAAATATCACGTACATATGTATTAAAACACGACCGAAGCAATTTAAATAATCCGGGATCAAAATAATTTACAATTAATTTTTAATGAATAAAAAACCATCAATTTTACAGCAATTTCCTCCGAAATTTAAACATTTTTCCGTTACAGTAGCTGCCAACAATTAAAAATCCACAATAAAATTCTTACCACAAAGTTTTTTATTCCAAAGTTTTCACGTGAAAAATGAAAATAAAATAAATAATTTGTACAAATTTTTTAAAAAGTGAATATTATTACATATTGGAAATAATATGCACATCAGCAGGTAAACATATAAGGTCATATGAGTTTGAAAAATTATATAGAAACATGATAAAAACCGATTATGGAAATATTGGCATATTTTAACATTTTGAGATTCTTTGTTTTCGCCATTTTAAAATCTATTGTTTCCATATATACTGTCGTACCTCGTTGACGGGAACACTCAAGGGGAAACTTTTTTTTTTGTTCATGTTATTTGAATACATAACATACATAACAACTGGACGAGGCAATCGGAAACAATTCGTGCTAAAAATAATTCGTGTTAAGCGTTAACAAGATTTGAATGTTTGTGTGTGTGTGTGTGTACACTGATAAAAATTTGCTGCATTTTGCTGCAACGCACTCCACCGCTTGTATATAATATCTCTATTCCAACCAATAAGAAAGCTCCATTTCACGGCCAAGTAACCGTTTTCTATACAAGCAGGGGAGTGCGTTGCAGCAAAATGCAGCAAATTTTTATCAGTGTATACATGTATATTGAAATTTCCACAAATGTTTAGGTTCCTTGAACGCCTTCTTAGAGAAGAACTGAAATAAAAATGGCTTTACTACTTTTTTAAGCTTTCGTTCATCTAACAAAACTTTATTCGTCTCTGTCTTCTGTTTGTCCGGCACTGACAAGGAAGGTCTCCATTGGGGGCATACTCAGAATTTTTTGAAAAAAAAATACGAATTAAACTACTCATGTAGGTAATAAAGGATCAGTGAAAATTAGCGGCGGAATTACATTATTAGATAGGTAAAAAATAAAATAGTTTGGAATAATTGGCGTGAAAAGCTGAAAGTGACGCGGGATTTGGCGAACAGTGCATTGCCTCGCCAAAAGCAGACGATTTTAACGAATCTGAAAATTGATTTTAATTTACTTCACTGTTAAAAATCTGCAGCATTTACTGCAACGTCACTCCACTACTTTTAAAGAATATCTCTCTTCTGACCAATGAGAATGCTCCATAGCACGGTGACTTGACCGTTTTCTATAAAAGCGGTGGAGTGACGCTGCAGAAAATGGTACAGATTTTTAGCGGTGTTGTAGATTGTGCAACACTGTTAAAAATCTGCCGCATTTTGCTGCAACGCACTCCACCACTTGTATATAATATCTCTATTCAAACCAATGAGAAAGCTCCATTTCACGGCCAAGTAACCGTTTTCTATACAAGCAAGGGAGTGCGTTGCAACAAAATGCAGCAGATTTTTAACAGTGTATTTTTCAACTTGGAACAATTTTAATCAATTTAAATTGTGTTTTAAATGATAAAATATATTAATTTCATTTTGTTATAAGTACATATTAACGTATATGACAAAAATAGACTTAAAGTAAAGTAAAAATGCAAAACTAAAATTACTTAAACTAAACTTATTTAAATAAATTGAACATAGAAAGTTTTTTCTTTAAAAAGTATTCGAAGCGTAAAAGCGTATTTTTCAAAATTTCGTTTTTACGCCAACCGGAGATAAATCGCCAAATAAACGAAATTTTTATTATTTTTTTACGGACCTTATAAGGAGGTTCCGCCGAAATTTTTTTTATAAACATATATAACTATATGAGAAGAACATTCTGTAATTTTTTCAGATTTTTCTAAGTATGCCCGTATGGAGACCTTCCTTGTGAGTCTGTACTCAAAAATTGTATAAGTCAAAGATTTAAAATTTTGTGTACTTACAGCTGAATGCTTCGTGTCACACGATAAATCATAAAAAAAGGTTACTATTTTAATTAAATCAATTTTATCAATGCAATCCGTTCATTTTTGCGATTTAAATTTTAAAAGAGAACCTTAATTTCAACGTTTTTCGTGTAGACTTCATAGCTTGGAGCTAAAGCATCTCGCTAATAAATAGAAGGTTCTTAGCTCGAATCTTGGTGCTGGAACTTGAAATTTTTGTACTAACAAGGAAGGTCTCCATACGGGCATACTCAGAAAAATCTGAAAAAATTACAGAATGTTCTTCTCATACAGTTATATATGTTTATAAAAAAAATTTCGGCGGAAATTTCCTTATTACGTCCGTAAAAAAATAATAAAAATTTCGTTTATTTGGCGATTTATCTCCGGTTGGCGAAAAAACGAAATTTTGAAAAATACGCTTTTACGCTTCGAATACTTTTTAAAGAAAAAACTTTCTATGTTCAATTTATTTAAATAAGTTTAGTTTAAGTAATTTTAGTTTTGCATCTTTACTTTACTTTAAGTGTAATTTTGTCATATTCGTTTATATGTACTTTTAACAAAATGAAAAATATATTTTATCATTTAAAACACAATTTAAATTGATTAAAATTGTTCCAAATTGAAAAATACACTGTTAAAAATCTGCTGCATTTTGTTGCAGCACGGTTACTTGGCCGTGAAATGGAGCTTTCTCATTGGTTGGAATAGAGATATTATATACAAGCGGTGGAGTGCGTTGCAACAAAATGCAGCAGATTTTTAGCAGTGTATGACGCGGTCAATTGACCGTGCTATGGAGCATTCTCATTGGTCAGAAGAGAGATATTTTATAAAAGTAGTGGAGTGACGTTGCAGTAAATGCTGCAGATTTTAAAAAGTGAAGTCAATTAAAATCAATTTTCAAATTCGTTAAAATCGTCTGCTTTTGGCGAGGAAATGCATTGCTCGCCAAATCCCGCGTCGCTTTCAGCTTTTCACGCCAATTATTCCAAACTATTTTTTTTTTTTTTTACATATTTAATAATGTAATTCCGCCGCTAATTTTCACTGATCCTTTATTACCTACATGAGTAGTTTAATTCGTATTTTTTTCAAAAGATTCTGAGTATGCCCCCAATGGAGACCTTCCTTGTAAGATGGATTTAATTAAAAGAAATTTCGTATTTTGTCAATTTAAGGGTTTATATTATTAAGATTTCGTTCATCTGACATTCACAATATTTTCTTAATTCAGTATTCTTTCTATTTTAAAAATTATTGTGATTTATTAATGATTTTTTAATTTCGTTTAAACAATTTTTTCATTTTTAGAAATTTAAAATTTTATTTATATTTCCAATATTTTTTTTTATTTCGGATTTTCAAAGAAATTGAAATTTTGGATTTTATTTAAATAATTTGATTTGGGTATTTTTAATTTGATTAAAACAAATAATTTCCTTTTATAATTATTTAAAAATTTAATTTATTGGTGCTATCATCAATGTATGAATTTAATAATTATAAATTAACAGTTTGGATTTATTAATTAAAGTATAAATTGTTTTGAAAGAATTATTAAACGAAATCCTGTGCGATCTTTGATCACACTTACCCACTTGTTTATTGTTCGTTTTATGCTGTATGATTAATTTTTAAGTAAATTAAAAAAAAAAAAAAAAAAAAAAAAAAAAAAATTCTTAAAATTCTGAGCAACGCCGGGTACTTTAGCTGATGAAAAGCCTTACAAGTATAAGTAGTACAAGTATATTTAATAGAAGTATAAGTTACAAGCTGTACAAGTATATGGAAGTAGTAAAAACGGAGGTTAATGTTTTTGGGCCACCCTGTATTAGGGTGGAGCTTATAAGCTATGATTTTTTTTATATTGATATTTTTACAAGCCTCACCCTTTATTTTGTTCATTTTAATACAAAAAACTACATAAAAAGTTTAAGCAATAAATTTTAATATTTAAAAATAGCTCAATTGACTAAAAATTCATAAAAATTGAAAAAAAAAAAATAACTAAAAAAATTAGATAAATTATAAACTTTTTATTTTTCATTAAAATTTTATTGCCATTGTGTGCACTGAGACAGTCTTTTTCCTGCTTTCTGGATACATTTTGCTGTGATCTTAAACATCTGGTAGAAGAAATTTTAGATGTGTTTCATCATGAGTTATCAATTTCCTTTATTCCTGAATAAGTGTAGCTGCACGTTCATCCTTTTCATTAATTACTTGTAAGGGGAATGTTTTGGGTTTTATTATCTCTTTAACCTGTTTATAGTCCTTTCTTGATTTCCACAAATTAGGATCAACTTGAAGATATCCAACTGGAAGTTCCAAGAATTGAAACAATATCATTGACGCATCTCTGACAAAATTTTCCAACTTTATATTCTTGAATGAATAAAGGACAACACTGACTTGCTTGGAGTAATTTGAGCTTGTTTTTCAGAAGTAGCTTGTTTCTGTAAAGCAAAAACCATGTATCTTTCGGTTAGTAAGCTATCACGGCTCTCAAATAAAACTAAACAAACAAGTCCTTCTGACAAATACTACAAGGGATTAGCAAATTTATGTGATGATGACATAGCAATAGCTGAATGTATTGATGAGTATTCTACTAGTGATTTGAGCAAGAACAGGTCATTATAAGAGGAAAATGAATCTTGAAGTACAGAGATTCAAGCTCTCAAGTATACACGGATTGTTAAAACATACTTATCACATACACCTTCTTCCTCTTTTGATGTCAATTTAGACTGAGCATTGGATATCCAAATCTTGAGACAATATATCATTTTGGACATCCAACAGGCATTGTGCATTGCATCCGGTGACATAAATCTGACTCAACTTTCTGGAGCAGAACTAAAGAAAATAATTACAAGTTTTAAAAACTTTTGATCATCTCTTGCTTCATATCTTCTTCTAGATTTTCAACATCATCAAATGAAATTCTTGGTTTATACTTGTCTATATCAATGAGACTCCAATATTCTTGAAAGCATTCAAATAGAGAATCTTCAGGTGAAGATTTGATTCCTTTACATATTTTAAACATGATACTAATTATCAATACCATAATGTGATACTTCCAAGCGCGTGATAAGAGCTCTTGTTCTTGTTCTTCTTCTTCTTTTTTTTTTTTTAATTTTGCTTTATAGGATCACATGTAGCAGAATTATAACCGGTGTTTGAGCTGGCAGTGTCAAAGAACATTGCCCGAATATTATCTGCTATTAATAGAATATTTTATATAACAGCTGCTGCCTAAGTTTTATCTTGTTGCAGATTAAATCTTGGTAACGGTGAATAGATGGGGAAACTCTCTTCACAGAAACTAATATTGGTCATTGATCAATCTTTCCTTTACTAGTCAAATCATACATTTTTTCATCCCAACGAATGACAAAAGTAGTGTTGCTTTGAAACTTGCTTTTTAACCTTTAACTGCTGTGACAAAAATTGTCTCATAACTACTGTGAGCAGTCTGTTAGACCGCTTAATCTAAAGATGAATAAAATGTTAAATTAACTTTCAGAATACTATTTTTGCATTAAACTTTATGCACAGGACTATTATAAATAAAATTCAGCTATTCAAAAGTCTCTAGAGATAGCAATAGGGCTACAAACAAAACAAAATTCGACCAGTACCCATATTAAAACTAAAAGTTCAGAGTTAAACTCCGAAACTTGAAAAACTGATCTGTCTATGAGACCGCTAAAAGTAGTTAAGGGTTAATTCTTCATATTTCTTAGTTTCTTCAAACATTCTTTGTCGACAAACTGAGTCTTTTTTAAGTATATTTCGTTCTTTAATTAATTTTTAAAAGGTGAAATTTATTTTTCTATGGCATAGCATACGATCACGCATATATTTATCATTGCCTATACATTAGAAACTTCTCCATCTTTGAGCTACTTCTAAATATTGTTCAATTGCACTAATATTTTGTCTGGATTTTTTTTAAATAATTAAAATGAACAAATTTAGAGGGTGAGAAGATTATATTTTCAAACTTAAAAAATAATCTTCACCCTACTCTATAGGAAAGTAAAGAAAAAATGAAGAAAAAATCAATTAATGTAGTTTTTATGAGGAAAAGATCAGAGGTCTAAATATGTGTGCCTAGGGTTTGAAGAGAATAAAATTTGCGATGCAAAATAAAAATACATCTACTAATCTAGTGAAAGCTGGATTACACTTACAATTTTTATTTTACTTTCAGCAAGATTGAGATATTAAACGAACACGGACCGATTTCATGCTTATCGGCTAATGAGACTACTTTAAAATAACGAAATGTGAGGCCAAAATAAAAACAAGCTTCAGTTTGACCCATTAAAGGATATAACGTAGCTGTCACGTATTTCGTTTCAGATTGAGTTTAGTAAATAAGCTTGATTAATAGATTAATTTCTTTCGCTTCTTGTAATTTGCTGTAAATTGCTTGTCTCCCAGAATGATTCTGATCGTGCCAGTCTCGGAGATAATATGTTTGAAGTTACGAAACAGTAAATAAGCGACGGAAAATATAGCCTTGAGGTGGTCCAAGATACAAAATTTCATTTTCTATATTTTTACAGAGTGTCCTAATAAGTCCGTTCACATTTCAGACATGAAAAATAATAATAACAAATTGTCGCATCACAGTGCAGTTTGAACCAAAAAGACTTGTCAAAAAATCAGATACTCAGATACTTTTTTTTTTTTTGTGTGTGTGTGTGTGTGACAGAGTAATTGATTTATTAATTATTAAAAATATGTTAAAATTTCAGATGGGTGATTTATTAATTAATTATCCCCATAATTAAATGTACCATATTATAAAATATGGTACCAACGTATGGACCAACTAGCCTATGATAGAGAGGACCAATTAGCCATAGCCAAACACTTACACAAAAAATTTGGTTCAATTCGATGCATGACTTTATACATTTTTAGTCGGTACAATATTGAAAAGACACAAAAATCATTATTACAGCGCCCCCTTCCGGCAGAATATTTCGAAATTGAAGAAGAACCTGCTTGCCACAGCCAAAAAGATTCACAAAAAAAAAAAAAAAAAAAATTCAGTTTTATGCATATCTTCATACACTTTTTGATGGTAGAATGGTGAGGTACGAACACACAGACACACGGACAGACAGACATTTTGTAAAAACATGTTTTTTTTTAAATATCTGACCCCTAAAACTTGTAAATCCGTCGAAAATCAGAAGTCGAAAAAAATTTCGATTACAATGCTTTTTTCTATTGAGGATTAGAAGAAAGTAATCAGGAACTGTGGCCTCCTGCGCAGTAGTTATGTTGGACAGGTTTTGGAGACATAGCAAATCGAGGCATCCCGCGTAATTTGGTACACCTGGTAATAGTAAATGTGTCGAAATAGAATCGAACTTTTAGCTTTTATATTGGCATAGTCCCCGGACCTATAAATTTCAGTCCGTACAGATTTATAGGAATGATGAAGTTTAGACGAGACGAGCACGACCCAAAAAAAGCAGTCTGGATCTCGACCGTCTCAGTTCGACAAGGAAAGAGTCAAGCAAAAGCCCATGCCCAAGTTTTGTTAATGAAAACTGTCCCGAGCCCGACCCGCTAACCGAGTTCGATCCTCAAGTCAGACGAGTTCCTATGCAGATACAGATCTTTAATGTCGATTTGCAGGCAAAGGAGTGGGGATGTTCATCATATTCCCCTTCCGAATCCACTATCGGGTTGGACATTTATATAATGCTTTTGAAGCAACTGAAAATGTTATGTCACCACATATTAAAAATAATATTAATAATAATAAAGCAATTATCAATAATTTTTAATTTTTAGGCTGTATATTTTTTGTTATTGTTCCACAAATAAACTATATATTTTATACTACTGATTGGTTATTTTTTTTAATTGAAATTCATCTAATCTGTTTCCCGGTTTAGCTAAAACTTTGATTTAACGATAATTTTCAATACTCTTTGACTAACGATTTCTTTTGGTGAAAGCAAAATTTCTAGCAGGTAAGAGCATACTTACTCATTGCGTAATGGAACCATCGTTTACAATTTTGAAAATATAAAATTCGTTAAAGCCATAATCGTTACAGCTCTTATTTATCTTTTCTCTTATTTTTGAAATTGGGCCTAGATACTAAGATTTGACTCCAGGCTCCGTCACCTTTTTCGCTCAATTGGAAAATTTTGAGCACATGTAAGACACTGTTACATAAAACATCGTGAATATTTAGAGATTCGACGAATTTTCTCAATCTTTGAACAATTTTATCATTTAGCAAAAGTAAAGGAATAAAAGAAAAATATGGTAATTAAAAATTTGGTAAAAACTTTTTTCAAAAATTATTATGCAAAATTTTTTGTCTGCAATGGCGATAATAAGGTATATATGTATGTCAAAAGATAATTTTGTGAAACAAGGTTTAAGAACATTCTGATAACACGTTAAGAAGAAGAAGAAAAAAAATTGATGTGTGCTACATATTTTATTTACATTAAAAAAAAAAAAAAAAAAAAAAAAAAAAAAAAAAAAAAAACAAGAATTGCACGCTATATGGTAATTTGGATGGTCTCCCCACCAAACTACTTCATGTTTATGTGTTGATACAGGCCGGAATATGATAATTTCTGCGGTAAACTTACCGAAAGTGGGTCATATTCATTTTCTAATCCAAAATATTTATCCCAGTTCTTTTCGCAGCTTTTCATAAAATTCAATATTGGAAGCTTTTCTCAGCTATGGTCATTGCTCTTTTGTTCACTTGAATTTTCCGCAGAGTTTGAACCTCCACCCTCTTCAGAGCTACTAAATTGGCCACATTATGCTGGGTTTATTTTATTTTATTTTACTTAAGTAAAATAAAACGTAGGCTTTGGGTTGAAGAATCTCATGAAGCGCAGGCGATAGTCGGCTGGCAATTCCATTGTAATCGACAATTTTTGTGAGCGGAACAAACCAGTTCCAGCACTTAAATGTGACCGCATCATAGTAGATCCTCTTTTTAGTTATTATTCTGTTATTTTTTTTATACATTTTACTTCACCTTTTTTCTTCACTTCCAAATTATTATTATTGCTTTTACCAATCACAAAATTTTAAGTAGAATTAAATCGTTGGTGTTTCCGGAAATGTTTGTCGAAGTGGTCGGTTCTTGACCGTTCGTTTTCGTCAAGATTATTTTTATTCTTGGGATAATAATTTAGACAGGTATTGTACCGAAGGAAAGATAGCCCGTTGACCTAATAACGATAGTTGTTCAGAAATTAATTTTTTGAACAATAATAATAAACCTAACAAAAGAATTAAAATGCCTAAAACAAATTTATTCAGCAAGATTATGTTTTATGTATATAAAAGAGAGAAAAAATGTCACATTTATTGAAAAAAGATTTAAGTGTTTTTATAATTTTGTCATAACCTGCGTTTTATCAGCCAAAACGCCCAAAGCAAGTTTTTTTTTTTTTTATGGCCAGTTCGGACAAAACCAAATAGAATATAATCCAACTCAGTAGTAGCCCCAAGGCCCGATTTATATGAAGAGCGGAAAGGAATTGCTAAAGATATGTGCTTTAATGCAATTATTAATTAGTTTGAGCAAGGGAAAATCCATTGAAGTGAAATTCAGGAGTTTGATTAACTTTCTGGGAATTTTGAGTTGAGTTTGATTCCCTTTTTGTGATTCAAATTTATTCAGCTTTCTTCACTTTTAGGTGAGTTTGTAATTATATAAATGTGTAGCACCTATATCGTCATTTAGTCCGTCCGTCTGTTTGTCTGTTCGTCTGCGTATAACAAAGCAAAAACTACCCAACCGAATGCTTTGAAATTTTAAATAGATGATTGTTGCAGAAATTTGTCGAGCCATTCCAAATTTTATGAAAATTGGCTGCATTGTTCAATTATAGGGACAATCAAAAGTATTCCGTTACTTTACAGGCGAATGGAAAAAAAAAGTGTTTCAAGTGCATTTTAATAGTGTTACAGCCTTTCAAGCGGAATGAAATTGATATGAATCTATACGAAATGCACTAAAATATAAATACTATACAGTATACGCAGCAAAAAAGGCATATTATTCATTTACAGGGCCATACAAAAGAATTACGTTACATAGTGATATAGGGGGATACATTGTTTTCTGCATACTTTAATCATGCTAAATTATTTTGCATATAATGAAATTGATAAACGTTTCTGAGGTTACTACAAGTTACTTCCTGTATAATTTAAAGTGCATAGTAATTTACAGGGATCCACAAAAGACTTCGGATACTATACTGTATACTCCATATTTGTATATTACAGATGATTGCTATAGAAGTGCATTTTCAGTTGTGAAATGAGTTTTTAAATTTAACTAAGTTTGTGCATATTATTACGTTGTGTGTAAAATTGTTGTAGATCATATACAGAGTAGCACAAATAATTTGTAAAGGTTATAGAGTATGGACGAAAATAGCTTAAAAGTGGTTTTTAAATGAGTTATGCATTTTTATGCTGAACTACATTTAGTAAATCAAGGTATGTTTATGAAACATAGAAAAAAATGGTATATAGGGCCACACAAAGAATTAGACATATGTCCGTCTGATGTGGAAGCTAATCTCTGGAAGTGTGATTTTACTAGATTTAAACGTGTTTCAGTCTTAATTAAATTTTAGATAAATAGCGGAATATACATATATAAAGGTAGTAAGGCAAAGTACATGGCTATACAAAAGTATTCAAGTATACTACTGATGTGGTACTATAAATTTCTGAAAGTCAAATTTCAACATTTTAAACTTTACAACTTTACGCTTTACAACATAGTTGAAATTGTTTAAGAATTCGATTTGTCTGTCCGAACTTTAACTAAGGTTAATATTGTTGGATTGCTCTGTAATTCATATAAGTTATTGAGATTTACTATGTCATGTTCGGTACGGGAAATAAAGTACGTAACGTTCACAGTTTATTTACAGAGCCACTCAAAAATATTCCATTACATTATAGTCTATGGGGAAATGTCATATTTATGTAACTATGTTGCACTTATAATCGTTATTTGGTCTATTCGTCTGTCCGTATCAAACAGCACAGTTCTACCTAATCGAATGACAGAAATTTAATTTATATAATTGTTGAAGAATTTTGTCGGCTCATTTCAAATTTCATGAAAATCGAATCAGAACATAAAAAGATAATAATATTTTTTTTCTTCATTCTACTAAATCCTATCCTACATAATTAATTCAAAGATATTCCATGATAGGTAATGATTCTAGGTTTGCCATGTTGATTACGTCCTATTTAACCCTTTGCGGCGCAGGACAAATTCATTGCTTAAGTGTTGAAATTAATGACTGACACCGGAATTTGAAAACAACTTTATTTGTAAAAAAGAAAACGCTATATTTCACGCATTCAATAAACCGTAATTTTTTTAAACAAAATTCCGGTGCCAATGTGGTGTTTGAGAATCAAAGTTAAGTGGTATATCTATGAAACCACCGCGCCGCAAGGGGTTAAGATGGAGTCCTATTATTTTCGTATTACTGAATTTAACCCTTTCGCATCTGGTGTACTATTAATTGTACTTGTCTGTTAATGGAGTATTATTTTGTGTTAAGAAATAGTTTTGTTTCTTTTTACATCTAGTAATGTTAGTATATGTTTATGCATTTACTATATGACTTCATTTATGTTTAGGCATTTTATAATAATAATTATTATTATTATTTGCTTAATTCTCTTTGCGTCATTTGTGATTTTTTTTATTTTAAACATGTAAGGTAAAGTGTTCATATTACGTCCCCTTCTCTAATTTCGTCCCCATTCATTTCTCCGCTTCTCCGAAAGTGGCGCCACTGATCACGCAAGGTAAAACGAACGGAAGATAAAAAGAATCAGAAGTGAAAATTTTACTCATCAAGACGAATCAGTGTATTATTAATGTCGGATTTTCTATTTTTAGAAGATTTAAGTTCTTGGTACGTCATTTGTAGAACGATATTTACTTCATTGTAACACTGTAAGTATTTATTTCCTATTCATTGCATGTATTCTACGTAGGTAAGATGTCAACAATACCATATAGTGAGTTTTACAATGTTCAGTTTATTTTACAAGAAATGAAACATCGCCAAATTGAAAAGTAGCGTTGTTCAAATTTCGTCCCCCTTTCAGTTCTTATTTTCGTACCGGGGACGAAATTTGGAATGCTTTTCAGAGCTGTCAAATCATTACAAATAATGTGTCTTAAATTTTGCATGTAGGTAGGTATAGTCTTAGTTGTGAGAATTTGCTTCAAATTTTGTAAAAAAATTCATTCTAAATAATAGATCAAGGAAGTGCCACTGATCACACCAGCAACTTCTGCCTGAAGAGGTTCAGCAACATTGGTCACTGGATCTCTGCACAAAAACAATTTGAAAAATTCACAGGCGGAAAAAAAACGCTCAGCTGGGAGAAAAAAAAAAAAAAAAAAAAAAAAAAAAAAAAAAAACTTCTGACAACTACCATTTTGAAAGGGAAGGGAAAAAATCCACCATGAAAAAAGTCCAAGCTTGACCTACCTAACATCACTGATGACGAAAGTGATTGATTCTTCCGTTGAAAATTCTCATGATGATAATATAAACGATGACGACGACAATGATGCAGAGTGGCCTACTTGCTTGAAGCGTTTTTCTCATGATAAACATGGGGAATAATGAGTTCAGTCCCTTCAGTGCTGCACATGGTCACACGAAACATGCTCAGGAGCCAAAAAACAATACACAATTTATAAGTTCTTCATGCTTGGATGAATAATTTTTTTATGGTAGTATTGATGTTATAATTTGCTATTAGGATTAATAGCAAACTAGATTAATAGCATACATTTCTTTGTACCTTAAGTTAAGGTAAATTAAGTTAATTATTTATTTTTAAATAAATTTTGATTTAATTATAAGTTAATCCTTGAATTTTTGGATTTTTTTCAGGGGGATGAAATTGTGACATATTTTTAAATTTTCTTCCCATTGAGATATTTTTGAAAAGCAATTTTTCGTGCTGTTAAAGATTTTTTATGCAACATTTGTCCATGTTTCCATATGTGCGAATAGTTAGTCTAATACAAAATCCAAATGTGGTAGGTTTTCACTGAAAATTAAAACTTCCAGGGGCCTAAAAGTATCTGGGGGACGATAATAGGGCACTTTACCTTATTTCACTCTTTAAATTTAAAATAAAAGTTACTTTCCTGAAAGAATCATGTGTAATAAAACGTAAAAAAGCATTAGGAAGTTGTAATACAAGTTAAATCTTATCGTAATACAATATTCTCTAAACATCTCCAAAAAATTTTTATAGTTTGTTGTGATATGAATATGAATTAAATGGTAAGCAAAACAGACATTTTTCAGACAATGAAATATTCGTTAAACACTAATTAATCTATTTGGAAAGCTAGTGTTAATGTTATTAACATAAAAGTATTTTTTTCTAAGAACTGACAAAAAATTCAGACCCGAAAGGGTTAAGATATGTAATCGTATCAAATTTTGTATTCATACTTTTTTGTATAAGAGTTCACCAGCTATTGTATCAAAATCTGAATACTTATAAAACTAATTATAATACGAACGAACCTCATTTGCCACGTTTGACGTGCAATTCCCAACTTGCTTCTGATTTTCTTTCCTCTGTTAGAAGTTAGAAAGTACAAAAAATTAATTAATGAATACTGACTGATTAATTCTGCTTGAGACTTGTAGTTGAACTGAGCCTATGAATATCATATGAGAGAAATTTTAAACTCAGAATAATCAATTGATAAGCTTAAGATATTCTATTATTTTCTATAAATTAATAAATGAGTGCATCTAAATTTCTCCATAAAAATTTTTTGAAATTGAGATATTAGTAGAAACAAATTCGACTATTAAGAATTTAAAAATATTTATCAACCGGGTTTTCTTTCGAATCTGCGTTAAACTTATTTCAAATATTAAGATGGTTATTAATCAATGGTAGTAGCCAAGAAGGATTTGAGAAGATTTAGCTAGTAGACGGGTATTATTTTTATTTTAGACGGGAACGACAATTTTTTGTAACGGTTAAATTATAAAAATTTCGACCAAGCGGTATCATTTTTTCCTTGATTATTTGCCAGATGGTATATATGTCACACCTGCCAGATACTATCACTTCATTTGAAATTTGAGTCATTATATCCATTCTAATCTCTGCGGCAGCTTGAGTTCTTTTATAATCGAAAATGTGCTTGATTGGCCTTATCTGAATTAAGCTTTAGGCTGAAATCAAAGCTAATTTTTTTCCTCTTTTTTTTATGCAGTCATAATTTTATAACCTTTTATAAGGAAGAAATAATTTTGAGGCCTTTAAATATTTTAAGGTGCTGGGATGTGATTTTGTGCATTTACCCGAATACATTGTGAAAAATTTGACCCTATCTCTTTTATAAAAGGAAGTATAGAATTTCTAGTCACGACGTACTTTATCTGTCCTTGCTACAATGTGAAGATGAAAATAAAGTCTATCCTAAAGACTTTTCAGTGACATTTAGAGGAAATTTTCAGTTCATTTGCCTCATTGAAGAATTTATAACGGTCGATGCTTTAGAAATCGCCGCTAAACAGGATTTATATTTTATAAGTAACCAGCATAAAAAAAAGTTTTAGTTCATTCAATATTACAAAAATTGTCATTTTAAAATATTTTTGCTGTACCCAAAGTGGAGTGCCACTTATTGTACTACATAAAATATAGCTTATGCTGGAACAGAAGATGTCATTATCATTTTCCCACGATTACTTTTGAAATCAGCTCGTTAGTTTTAGGGGATTCCCTTTAAAAACAAACACACAAACAAACGTTTTTTTTCTTTGTAATATTAGTGCAGATTTCGATCTATTCCCCTTATACACTTTTTTATAGATGTGTAAATGTATAGCAAATTATAGAAAAGTGTTTGCAAAGTGCAATTAAATTACAAATTTTAAAATTCACCATAAAAGTATAGAATTTGTCATTTCTTTTTTATCTTCTAGTTATTTTACTACAAATGTATTGCATATAATATTAATATATATATATACAGGGTGGTCATAAAAAAACTTTGCCGATATACGGAGCTCTAGCGGCCAGTCCGCTCAACCGATCGAAATGAAATTTCAGATATAGCTATTCAGAGGTATGAGCTCGAGATTCTGTGAACGACAAAAAAATGAGATTCACGGTTACGGTTATAGTTACAGAAACTCGAAAATTTCAAAGGCAACACCCCTTTTTTTTTCATCGCAAAATGCTCAGCACATGCGAAAACCCTAAAAAGTGTTGGAACTGCACGTGTATCGCAAGAAACGAACATGCTATGTACGCACAAAAAACCGTTCTGGGAATCTCCCCCTCCATTGAAAAAACTCGATTAGGGCGCAAGGAGGAAATTTGCATATGACACAGAATCAGTACACTAATCTCTGATTACAATACAGATCGGAGAAACTAAAACTTTTATTTTGATTACACATTTTCCACATGGGTGCCATAACCATTAATTGCCTGTGATGGCACCCATGTGGAAAATGTGTAATCGAAATAAAAGTTTTAGTTTCTCCGATCTCTATTGTAATCAGAGATTAGTGTACTGATTCTGTGTCATATGAAAATTTCCTCCTTGCGCCCCAATCGAGTTTTTCTATAAGGGGGGGGGGGGGGCGGGAGGATTCCCAGAACGGTTTTCCAGCGTGCCTAACATGTCCGTTTATTGCGATACACGTACGGTTCCAACGCTCTTTAGGGTTTTCGCATGCGCTGAGCATTATGCGATGAAAAAAATGGGTGTTGCCATTGGAATTTTTCGAGTTTCTGTAACTATAACCGTGAGCGCCATTTTGTTGCCGTTCACAGAATATCGAGCTCATACCTCTGAATAGCTATATCCGAAATTTTACCTCGATCGGTTGAGCGGACTGGCCGCTAGAGCTCCATATATCGACAAAGTTTTTTTTATGACCACCCTGTATATTGCATATAATAATAATACGGTGATTCAAAATGCTTTTGAATCACCGTCGAAAATCCAAAATGTATCCAAATTATTTTGTGTATCGTTCTAAACAAATCATAGTGGTTTATCAGTATTGAATTCAGATACTTTTCTCTGCGAGGAACTTCTGTGGCTCTGGGAGGTACATTATAGAGTTTCCGGCTGGAGGGGAAGGGGGGGACTGAACTTTATGACCATTGAAAACACAAAATCCCAGAGAATTTCAAGAACATGTATAAATTTCGCATAACCGTATTTATAAAAGTTAGGGCATAGACGGACAGACAAACAGACGAACCCACATGCTGCAAACAATTTTCGATTATGGGTCTATTTCACTTATATTGAAAATTTTTTAACTTAAGATTAAGAATAAGATTTCACAATCCAAAAAATATTTTAGACTGATTAGTATCATTGCCTTGCTGCTCTCTATGTACATTAAACAAAACTCATTTTTCAATAAGCGCTTACATTATGATGTGCACTGATGAAAGAAAACGATAGTGAGGTGAAAGATAAGATAGTGGCAATGACAACTAAAGTGATGAGTTGAGGAAAATTTTTTACTTGTAGAAAATATACTAATTTTTATTTTTACGTATCTCTCTGTATCGAGAACCCAACAGCATCCAATTGTTATATTTGTTATTACCCCTTGCTGAATTTGCAATACGTATATTTTTTGCCTTTTAAAAAGATTTTTTGAAAAACTGAAACTTTTTTTTTTCTTTAAAGGGGGGGAATTGTGCAGATCTGATAATCTAGGGACTTTTTAAATGGCATAAAAGTTTAATAGCACGTACCACTGTATTTTTTTTTTTATTAAAATAACAAAATAAAATAAATCTGTTTATAAAGAAAAAAAAAAAAAAACAATGTTAAATGTCTTTAAAAAAGAAGAAAGCTACTCCATCATCATCTGACTGTCTTCTTCTTTTTGGTGACAGACATACAAAAGGGGATCAATCAAATACTTAACTCAAATATTTACTCCTAGAGATTCTCTCCGAATGCAGACAACGACGACGCTTAGATATACTTTAATATTTTTATTATTTTTTCCTTGCTCTTCTAGACAGTGTCGTCTTGTCAATAAATGTTTGAACTGCCAGGTGTTGCTACGGTTGCCTTGCAGGCAGTACTTTAAATGATGAAAACATGTTTCCACCAAAGCATTTTCCTGCGCGGTTTCTTTTTTTATGGTATTGTAATGAGAATAAGCGTGTTTCGTTATACAGGTACTTACCTTTCACTTCTGTTTTCCCCCAGTATCTTTCGAGAGTGATTCATACGTATGAGATGTTTTTTTCATGGCAAAAAATGGTGTTTGATAAGATAGTCGGTAAAATACATAGGTTTTTACTTTCAAGAATTGCTTATAAAAATAGCTTATTGATCTAATTTTTAATGAAAATATTACATAATTGGGCCACTTGTGAACAGTCTAGTTGGGGCAGATATGAACAGTTCATAAGTTCCCCAATATTCATTCTGTAATTCTATTCCTTACAGTTAACTTTGTAAGAAATAATTTCAGCTCTAAATTTATAATTTTCTTGAAACAGAAGACATTTTCGTCATACAAAGTTGATTTTGTATTGAAACTTCTACAAACACATCTGTCAACAAATACTTAAAAACAGTGTTGAATTCAGACATTTTTCTCCGGGAGAGACTTCTGTGGCTCCGAGGGGGGGGGGGGGACAATATGGAGTTCCGAGGGGGGGGAATAGCACTTTTGATCATTGAAAACCCCAAATTTCAAATTTTCCGGGGGGAGGGATATTTTGTTGTTCCGGATGGGAATGTCTTTCCCGGGCCACCCCCTGAATTCAAAGCATAAAAAGCAACATGCTCGTTTGCGTTCACTTGTAATTTAAATAAATTTAATGTTTTCTAAAATGCAATAAGTCTTATGTATTATTTTATTTAACGGTTTTCAACACTAACTTTTATGCATCGTTAATACAAAAAGTATTACGTTAAGCAAATTTGCAAAATTTTCTATTTCATTTGTTCCAAACTTGCAGTATTAGTTTACTTCTATTTCTAAAACAGCTACGTTATTTGATGTTTCGAATATAGATATAATAATTTAAGAAAGTAAAATTTTTAAACCCATAACTACCGTAAAATCTCAATTATAAGCTCCTCCCCTCCCCCCTCTTACAAAGCAAAATAAATTAAATTTGGAGGAAGCTTGTAAATGGAAAGTTTTTTTTTTAAATCCTTAATTTAGAGGTAAATAAGGCAAATATAGGAGTGAGAATCTTCATATTTCGGCAAATTTCCAAAAAACATTATTTAAATACCTCCTCTCTAAAATTCCCCTCATACAAAAAACCTAAGCAAAATTTAAACGCTTTAATTATTTTTTCAAGTTTACTTTTTACTTTTTTTAATTTATTGCAACAATATTTTTTCAATGATCTAAGCCCCCCCCCCCCTCCCTCTCAATCTACTTATTTTCATTTTATAATCTTTTGCTTAAATATATTATCCATAAGCTAAAAAAAAATATGCATACTTTTTTCTTTATGGTGAATTTAACAGATAGTATAACTAATGATCATGCTAACATTGGAATAAGATAATAAAAAGCATGTCAAAGAATAATTTTCTCTTGTGTTCACGTGTGTTCACGACTGTCCCACCGTTGGGGCACATGTGAACAATTTTTTGAATTTATAAAACAATTTAAAAAAGTAAGAACTATAAAAGTAATTAAAAAATTACCATATGTAAAAAAAAGTTCTGTTTACTATATTGAATAATTTTTGTTTATAGAAATTAACCCAACTATAAGAAAAAGCTATTTTTATGTGAACTGCTCACATGTGCTCCAAACTCCTCTACTTTTCTAAGGTACAATTTAAAATGTAGACATACACTAAGGTAAGAATTATGAAGATTATTTAAAATTCAAAAGCATTTACTTATCGTAGTTAATCTAGTACAGTCGGCTCTCGTTAATTCGAAATCGGTTAAATCGAATCTTCGCTTAATTCGAACTAAGCATTAAGTCCCAAAATTTTCAATACAAGAAAAACGTTAAAAATTTTCATTTATTCGAACTCATTTTCTCTTTACATCGTTTAATTTGAACTAACAAGAATTCTGATTTTTTACTTTTTGCTTACATTCTCACGGACTTTAGATCTTTGAAATAGCTTTCTTTCTTTCATTTTTATCAGAATTGTTCTGAACTAGTATACATATAATCCCATGCATTTGGTATCTTAGTGCTCCGTCTGTCCATGATTGACACTTCTACCCCTTTTTCCATTATGTTTGTTTATGTATTGTTATTTGCATTCTGTTTGTTTTCCTTGTGTGTTTTTTATGTATTTATATCTTTCAATTTAATATAAAGTCATACTGTAATCATAGCAGACGAAATAAATTAAAAAAGTATTATAACATTAATTTCTTTGTAATAGTACTCCTTTAAAAATGTTTTCTTTTCATAACTACCATAATTCGAACTCTGGATAATTCAAACAATTCTTGTGATCCCAACGAGTTCGAATTAACAAGAGCCGACTGTACCTAAAATAAAATCAATCAGTAAGACTATTTTTTTCCCCTCATAATTATATTTTTTAAATTTTGATCGTAATTCTTTAAAATTTCATTTGAAAATTTTCCTCGCAAACTGAAGAAAAGCAGCGTTTGAACTTGGATAATGAATTCGATGCATAGTAAGAAATTAGACCTGATAACCAACGGTATGCGTATTTACATTTAAATCATAAGCTTCATCTCGCGGATTTTAACTGAAAACAAAAGTATGCTTAAAAGAGTAAATTGTTTGAAGAGAATGTCATTATACAAAGGGAAATCATTGTTCCAGGCGATTCTGGGAAAAACGGCCCATGAATAGCAATCACAAAAGCAATTAATTTGATATGCAAATTACTCTGGAGAGTAATGGGTTTTAAAATTGAGTTTCGCTGGCACTCTAATTTTTAAAATGTAATCTAGTTTTCTATTACTACCTTGGGAAGCATCAACAGAGTCTTTATATAGAGTAGTTGGGATGATAAACTAAATTGGCATGCTTCACTGATACAGTTGTTGAAAACAGGATCGATTATTGTCTGTAATTTTCTATTGATTGTTAATATTTGCCAAGGGGAAGATCAGGTATAGAGCAGCCGGAAAATGATAATAATTTGACCATTACTAGTTCCAAAAGTAGTTAATGGAATACAACAATTTTTTTCTATAATTTCAAAATATACCAATGGTTTAAAAAAAAACATTCAAGTTAATAATGTTAATTAAATTTTGGTACTAATTGGTTATCCCATAATGTCGCACCCCAGCAAGAAAAGTGACATTCCTCAACAAGTTGGAAATTTTACATCAAATGTGGCAAATGAGCTGCAAATGCAAAATTGATTACGATTATATATATTAAATTCAGTATCGCGGAAGTAATATCACTCCATCTTAAATATGGCGTAAGCACCATGGTAACCTAGAATTACAACCTATCATGGGATATCATGAATTAATGACGTAATGATAGGATGTAATAGAATAAAGAACTTTTATTAATATTTGTTTTAGTTTTGATTCGATTTTCATAAAATTTGAAATGCCTCGACAGAATTCTGCAACGATGATACATATTAAGTTTCAAACCATTCGGTTGGGTACTTTTTGCGATTTATGTAAGAGCAAACGGACAGACGACGCGACGACTATAGGTGCTACGCATTTATTTAATTACGAAAGCAGCTAAAAATGCAAAATTTAAGAAAAATCAATTTAAAGTATAAAATAAACCAGTCAATTGTCTAAAATACATTTTTCGTGCACACTGGGTCACATCAAGCATCACGTTATCCTCAAAACTGCCTTTCTTTGACTTGTGTCACTTTTATTGTTGTGGTGTAATAAATATATCAAACAACAAGCATTCACATTCAGCATGAAAATTATTTTTAAATTAACATGTATTGCTTTTAGCCCGCATTAGTAAGTAAATGAAATCTGAAAATAAAGGGTTTTATTAAGAAAATATTTTACTTCGATGACGAGTTTTCTAAGCACACTATCATTACATAAGAAATTTACACTTCAAAATTTCTATAATAAAGCAAACAGAAGCAATGTTTGAACCAGGATAATGAATTAAACTAAAAGCATAGTTAAAAAATCGACCTGATAATTAAAGGTATACGTATTTGCATTTAAATGATAAGCTTCATCTTGTGAAATTTAACTAAAACTATGCTTAAGAATAAATTGCTTGAAATGAATGTCATTATAGTGGAAAATCATTGTTCTAAGTGATTTTGGGAAAACGGCCCATGCATAGCAATCACAAGGGCAGTTAATTTACTATGTAAATTATTCTAGAGCGTAATAGATTTTAAAATTGAGTTTAGACGTACTCTAACTTTTAAAATGTAATCTAGTTTTTTGTTACTAACTTGGGAAATATCAACGGAATCTTTATAATAGCATGGAGTAGTAGATGATAAAGCTGAACTGACATATTTCTTCGAATCTTCTTCATATTCCTGCAGTTATTGAAACACAATCGATTTTTTTAAAGGTATTTATTAATATCTTATTTTAAAATCACGTTTTTCTTTCTTTCTTTTTTTTTTCATTATAGATTAAAATTTATCAGATATCAAAAACGCTGAAAAAAAATAATAGTTGATCGAAAAAAATTGCTGTTAGATCATATTTAAAACTGAAAATTTAGTTGAGAGAATAGGGGTGATAGAACACACTAAAACAAACATTAAATGGGAGACCAAGGGTCCCAAACGTTTTCCAAAGGAGATAGCCGCCATTAAAGTTTAGGGATCAAAATTTCAAATAAACATAAAAAACGGAAAAATTGGTCGATTGATTTGCAGTTTTCAATAAAATTATTCTTTATGTCGGCATTTTCATGAAATTAAATTATAAAGACAAATTTCAAAAAATGCCGATAGGGGGCGCTTTAGACTTTGGAATAACGAACAACTATTTTTTGCCCTTTTTTTTTTTTTTTTTTTTTTTTTTTTTGTATCTCATTAAATGTTTTTATAAGCTTAGACTTAAACTTAAATTTTGAGCTCGAAATCCCAACTATTGTTGGGAGTGGTTCAGTAGCACAAACTGAACTGTGTTCAAAGGGTTCATATTTCAAATGATTATAAAAAACGGAAAAATTGGTCGATTGATTTGCGGTTTTCACTAAAACTACTCTTTAAATCAGCATTTTCTTGAAAATAAATTTTAAAGATAAATTTCACAAAATGCCGATAGAGGGCGCCTTAGACTTTGGAGTAGCGTACAACTATTTTTAATCATTATTTTTTTAACTCATTAAATGCTTTAAAATGCATAGACTTAAATTTTGAGCCCAAATTCTGAATCGTTGGGAGTGTTTAAGCAGCGAAAAATTGAATTATGTTCGAAGGGGGGAAGGGTTAAATTTCAACTCCTGAACACACTTCAGTTTGCGCTTCTTGACCCCTCCCAACGATTCAGAATTTGAGCTCAAATTATAAGTTTAACTCTCAGTTTCCGAAAAGATTTAATAAGCTTTTGCAAGCATGTAATTAGATAAAAAAAAATAATGGTTAAAATTAGTTGTTGGTTACTCTGAAGTTTAAGGCGCCCTCTAACGGATTTTTTTTTAATTTATTGTCAAGAAGACACTGGCTTAAAGAATAGCTTTATTTTAAACCGCAAACGAATTGACCAATTTTTCCATTTTCTATAGTTATTTGAAATTTGAACCCCCCCCCCCCCCTTAAACACAGTTCAGCTTGCGCTACTTAACCACTCCCTACAATTCAGATTTTGAGCTCAAAATTTAAGTTTAAGTCTAAGCTTCCGAAAATATTTAATGAGATGCAAAAAATAGTTGTTCGTTACTCAAAAGTCTAAAGCGCCCTCTATCGGCATTTTTTAAAATTTATCTTTATAATTTATTTTTAAGGAAATACCGACATAAAAGATAGTTTTAGTGAAAACCGCAAATCAATGAACCAATTTTTCCGTTTTTTATAATCATTTGAAATTTGAACACTCTGAACGCAGTTCAATTTGTGCTACTTAACCACTCCCAACTATTCAGATTTTGAGCTCAAAATTTAAGTTTAAATCTAAGCTTCCGAAAACATCAATGAGATGCAAAAAATAACAGCAAAAAATAGTTGGTCGTTACTCCAAAGTCTCAAGCGCCCTCTATCGGCATTTTTTGAAATTTCTCTTTATAATTTATTTTCAAGACAATACTGAAATAAATAATAGTTTTAGTGAAAACCGCAAATCAATCGACCAATTTTTCCGTTTTTTATGATTATTTGAAATTTTGGACCCTAAACTTTAATAGCAGCTATCTCCTACGGAAAACGTTTGGGACCCTTGGATTCCTAGTTAATATTGTTTGTCTTGATGTTTACTATCACCCTTCTTTTTTTGTAAAAAAAAAAAAAAAAAAAAAAAAAAAAAAAAAAAAAAAACTTAGAATCACCCTGTGTATATAAATATACATATATTGGGTTGGGGGAAAAGTAAATTCGTTTTTTCTCAATAGATAGCTTTAAAGTCGCATATCTTGAGTAATACTTATTCAATTAAGTCATACTATACAGCGTTTGAAAGGTAACAATCTCTAAAAAATTCCAGATATAAATGTAGCGTCATCTGTTTAACCAGTCAAAAGTTATTGCGTTTTAAAAATAGAGATTTCAGAAGATCATTTTCGTCACATTTTAGTTTTTTACTTCCAAAAACGGAAAATTTGACGCAGGCTCATCGAAACTTGTGTGGCATTTATGGTGATCAGTGCTTAAGTAAACGCCAAAGTCAGAATCGGTTTGCTCGTTTTCCTTCCGAAAATTTCGATGTTAAAGATGAACCTTTCCCTGGCCGGGCAATCCTTGAAAAATTCGATGAAATTTTAAAAACAATCCAGGTAGACTGACATATTTCTTCCCACGACATTGCTACGGAACTAAACATCAACCATAAACCACTTTTGAACCATTTACATATAATTGGATACCAAAAGAAACTCGATACTTGGGTTCCCCATAAACTTACAGTGAAAAATTTAATGGACATTTAAATAATAAATACACATAAATTTAATAAACAAATCATTACGGGTGATGAAAAGGGAATCACGTATAACAACAATGTGCTAAAAAGATCATGATCGAAGCTTCATAAACGGTGGCAAAGCACGGATTGATGCCTTCGAAAGTGATTCTGAGTGTTTGGTGGGATTGGAAAGGAATTTTCCACCATGAGCTGCTCAAACCTGGCCAAACTATCAATTCAACTATCTTCTGTAAACAACTAATGCGATTGAAGCAGGCAATTAAAAAACCCGGTCAAAATTGATCGAAAGGAAAGGCGCTGTCTTCCATCACGACAACGCTAAACCACACGCATCTTTAGTCACTCGGCAAAAACTGAAAGAGCTTTGTTGGGAAGTTTTGATGAACCCACCGTATAGTCTGGACCTGGATCCGACGGATTACCTTTTCTTCCGCCCTATGCGGTACTCTTTTGAAGGTGTTAAGCTGGCTTCAAAAAAGGCTTGTGAAAATCACCTTGTTCAGTTTTTTGCCCAGAACTCTCAGAAATTCTACAGTGACGGAATTATTGTTTTACCAGAAAAATGGCAAAAGGTCATCGAACAAAATAGCACATAAATTTTGATTAGATTTTTTTTTTTTTTTTTTTTTTTTTTTTGATTTATATAAATAAATTCACTTTGAAAAACACGAAAAGAAGCGAACTCACTTTTTCCCCAACCCGTATGCTGATTCACTTCTGCCTGCCTTGTGTTGACTGTATTGCTTTCTCTCAGAGTATTAATGTTAATTTTATAATGGTTTTCTGTTTTTCTGGTAATTTTTAAATCTTGGATTTTGTTTTTTCTTTTTCATTTCATTTGTTAATTAATTAATTTCTTTTTTCTGCAATTATTTTAACTGTTCTTGGTTTCCAGATATGTTATCAGGTGCATAATTTTGTCTTTTTAAGCATATTGCTGACAAAATTCGACGAAATAACACGCCTTTTCTATAATTAGCATGCATAGCACACCTCTGAAGAATCTGTATGCTTTTTCATAGATTCATGGTCTCTGCATTTTTGTTTAACATGTTTATTTATTTATCTATAACTATCCTATAGCATTATTTTTATATTTGTGATTTCAATTTTAAGATATACATATATATATATATATAAATACGTTTATAAATACATCCAAAGTTATTCAGACAATACCAATAAAAGAACCAATGAAACCACTATTTTTACATTCATATTATTAAAAACAGTTGAAGTTTGAAGAGAAATAGAAGGCAGATTACCAAATTACTAAGAAATATGTGGATAAATGGACATTATATAACCAGAGTAATTCATATATTACCATACAATAAACCAATGAAACCAGTATTTTTACAATAATCTTATTGAAAACAGTCGAAGTTTGAAGTGAAATAGAAGGCAGATTACCAAAATAATGAAAGATAAATGGATAAAAAGGCAGTAGAAGGCTTTTCCATTAAACTACTTCATCAGGGGTGTATAGTTTAACAAAAAAGCAAAAACATCCAACCAGTTTCTGTTATGAGTCGTGCTGAAAGCTAAGAATTCGACTCACAATACACCCGACTGGCTGGAAGCTATTCAGATGACAGATTAGTAGAAAGATACACATAGAAGAAAATAAAATCAATATGACAAAATAACAATACATTATTCCATTAAAAAAAAGGATATATATACTAAGATATTTACCATTACCCATATCCTAGCAAGATTTATAGTGCAATCAGATACAAACTACATGTGACTTACTAACAGTCACGGTTATGGTCATAGTATAAATCGCATAGATAATAAAATAAAGTTGTAACAATAATTATAAAAATTAGTAAAACATATATTATACTATATAATTCCTAATATATTTAGAAAAAAATAGATGCTACTATTAGAAAAATCATATTTTTATTTTTAATCAATTATTAATATTACTATATTAATTAATTAACTAGAATATATTACTACAACTTCTAGCGGAAAATTATTTTAGTGCTGCCATCTAAAGGATTAATATATTAATTAAATTATATGCTTATGGTGCTGCCCTCTATTATAGGAAAAAAATAAATTATTTATTAGCTAAGAATTTCCAAGAATAATTTCTATTCTAATATTTTACAAATAATTTCTTTAAGACAAATACAATAGACAACCATAGCTTATCTCAATAACTTGATCAATTTTTAAGTTATGCATGTTATTTTTTAGGTAAACATAAACTTTAATACTTTGTGTAAAGTTTTATTTTTTTATTTTTTTTACTATTATTAAATATATAATAATTAACCATTGCGTATTATCCAGACAACACCGCCCTCCTCCGTAATCTAACATCTAACCCACCCAACCATCCTATTATTCATATTTTTTATTTTTTTGTATTTTTTATTTTTTTGTATTATTTTTATTTTTTATAATTTTTTTAAACATTTTTTTACGCAATGTGTTAATTATTTTTAAGATCATGTAATAACTTATTATATATTAAAGACTATGGGAGTTTTTATCAATAACATCATATGGTAATATTGGTTGAAGAGAAAATAGACAGTTAATACTAAATAAATGTTTATACAGATAATATTTTTTTAACCAAATGTAAAGGATAACCATATCTTATAGCAGTTTCTTGTACAGTTTTTAAATTATGCATTTTAAAATTATGTGAACAAATATTTTTAATTCTATGGGCAAAATTAAGTAATATATTGACATGGACAGATTTATGTAGGCAAGAATTATAATGAGTAAAGAGGTTTACTTTAAAAGGAAAGTCATTACGTTTGTCATAAATATCAAATAGAATTTTATTATCAGAAAGCGTAATATTAAGATCAAGAAAGTTAATTGTATTATTATGCATAGCATTATAACTGTATTTTAAATTTTTGTGGTATCTGATTGGTAGCGAATAGTTAGATGACTTTTTAGAATATAAAATTATTATATCATCAAGATACCTGTATAGAAAACAATTAACAATAGAAGTATTACGTTCATAATAATGTAAGTAGAGATCAGCACAGATGGATGATACAATCCCACCTTGTGGAAGACCGACTATTTGTTTGAATATTGTATTATTAAATAATATATAATTATGATAAAGAATAAATTTGTTTAAAGATTTGAAGTAAGATAAAGATACATGTATGTTTAAAGAATTCCTATATTCCTTGAATAATAAATTTATGATCCTGAACATATCTGCAATATCAATTGTATTAAATAAATCATTAAAGTCATATGTTTTGATGTACTTAATGTTTTGTAAATTTTTGATATTATTTACAAGATGTAAACTATTTTTTATACTATAGAATTTATTATTAGTTTTTGCAATATCTAGCATTTTTGTAAGTATTGTTAATAATTCTTTACCTGCATTATTGTTATAAGTATTACACCCAATAGTTATAGTACGAAACTTTATAGGAATTTTATGGAATTTTGGAATAACCACAATGTAAGGATAGTTATAATTATGATTTTTTAATTTTAGCAATTTATAATATTGAGCTATATGTCTATTTTTAATAATAGTATCAATATCTGTTTTAATGAAATTAGAACTAGAATTTATTGCTTAATTTAATAATGTAAAGTAATAATGTTTACATATGAAAGCATAGTTGTTAGGAGATTTATCGACATATGTTATGATAAATTTATTTTGTAAGTTTTTTATTTCATCATTTAATTGTTTAAAATTTAAATTGAAGGTATCGATATTCCTATAAAGTTCAATATTTAATTTATCTAAAACATTAAGTTTCCATTCAGTGAAGTATTCCAGAGGCTTATTGTAGTCTATCGAAATTTTATAAATAAAAAGATCTAAATCTAAATTAAACTGTTTAATGATTGATTTGATATTAGTACATGAAGGAACACGATATTTAGTACCATTAGCCATTAAATTTCTTAAAGAATCATTTTCAACGATATTAATATCCCCAGTAATAATGTGACCATGATCTTGATTTACGAAGTTACTATAACAGGGATCATTACAATAACATGGATAATTAGTATTATTGGTTAAAAATTTAGAAAATTTATTGTAGTTAAATATCTTACGTCCAAGTGTAACATTATATTTGAAGGATTTATATATAGAAAATTTTTTTATAAGGAAATTATTATTTTTATCATTAATAATGTTGTGTAGATTAATTTTATTAAGTACATTATTGGTAAAAGTAATTATGAGTTGAGTATTATTAGTTTTTTTATATGTATTTTTAGAAGTTTTAACATTAAGAAAATTAATTCTATAGTACAATAAATCAAAGTAAATATCACTAAAATGTGAAGTTAAATCAATAGATAGAAATACTTTATAATATAAATTTAGATGTTTCTTTTTTATTGAAAAAATGTGTTTCCTAATATCCATCCATTGATACGAGTTATTATATTCAGATTCCAACTTAATTATTTGTTGTTTGATCTCATTTCTAGAAATATATAGATTTTTAGTCTTATTTTTACCTCTTGTTGTACGTGTAGTTTTTTTAATAGCAGAATGATTTAATTTTGCATACGTACTACTATAATGTTCATAATTATTAGTATTAGTAAAGACAATGTTAGTACGATTGAATAATTTAGAATTTAGACCATAAGGGTATAAAGAATTACGAGATTTAATATAAATTGATTCATAAAGTAATCTATCATTTAGATTTTTATGCATACTTAAGATTTTGATGGTTATATTTTGAAAGTTATATATATCTTTAATGTCCTATTGGTATGTGGCTTTTACTGAGGCTGTTTTGAAACCAAAGGGGCTTACTTTCTCACGCATTTTTTAATTCTTTATTAATCGGAAATGTAAGAAGTCGGCTAATGTTGTTATTTAAAAACTGTATAATCAAAAACATTTTTTATTTCTTATCAAAAGCTAAATATATTTCAGAAAATATGCTGTCAAATTTATGGCATATTTAACTGATTTCCGTCGCTATATCGCGAGAAAGGGAAAACTGGTCATCACGTGATCGCAAATGATTATATCCAATGTCCCCTGATAAGGGGACATGTGAATGCCTTGACACGTTTTATTGGGACGTCACGATATGTCACACGAAGCAGGCAAACAAAATAAAACTAGTCAAAAATGGCAATCCCAATACTTTCTTCTATCTCATAAGCAGAATATGTTAACACTTCCTAAAAAATACAGTACAGCAGCACCACCGGTTAGGTGATTTACACTCAAAATCTCGAGAGCAGCAACTTATGTCAACTTATAACTGATCTGAAGTTTGATGAAAATATGTGCATTAGTTTCAGAGTTAGAGTTATTGTTGAAATCTTAAAACGATCTGTATAACAATGCCACATATTGGGTATGTACCCCAAAAATTAATCAGGATAAAATTCTATCACGTATTAATTGAATCTGAAATTTCATGAAAATCCATGCATTAGTTCTTGCGAAACAGCTATTGCAAAATCTTGAAAAATGCTGCAAACTGGCGTTTTCTGTTGGGAGATTTTCAGCAAAAATTAAACAACACTAATCTATATCAGGGACTAACTAAATCTGAAGTTTTAGGAAAATTCGTGCATTAGTTCTTGAAATAGAGCTATTGCGATAATCATAAATAATGCAGCACAACAGCTCCACATCTTAAGCGATTTGCACCAAAAGGTAATCAATACCAAACTATATTATACACTATCTGAATATGAAATTTTGTGAAATTCTGTGCAGTGCATTACTTCTTGAGATACATATATTGAGGGAATTGTGGATAATGCAGAATAACAGCGTCGCCTGTTGAGCGATACGGATCAAAAACTAATTAACTCTAGTTTATATCAAGGGCCAGCATAATCTAAAGTTTTGTGAAATTTCGTGCATTCGTTCTTGAAGCAGAGCGTCTGAGAATTTTTTTTTTTTTTTTTTTTTTTTTTTTTTTTTACAGACAAACTCACTGACAGACATTTTCTAAAAACCATCAAGTAGTTGTCAGGATCTTCTAAAACGTGTATAAATCCATCGGAATTCGAAATTTTTCACGAATCCAATAGTTTCTTTTTGTAAAGATAAAAAAATGTAAAAATTCAAATAACTTGCATGTTTCAATTTCGTCGACTCGTGGAATTATTAATTACTATTTACAGGTATTAATTAATAATTCCACGAGCCAAAAAAATCAAAATATGCAAGTTATTCGATTTTTTTTCCCTTTGATTTGCCTGCTTCGTGTGACATTTCGTGGCGTCCCACCAAAACTTGTCAAGATTTTCTTCCTTATTTTCGGGATGTTAAAATAACCAGATAAGTAGTTTATTTATCAAAAATTTGAAAATTCATTTGGATACCAAATCGCTTCAATCGTCATGCCTGTCAATTTCATTCCTTTGCGCTTAAAATTGAAACAGGAAGTTCTGCATTGTTGAGCAAGGGATTTAAGAATCGGCCTGACCAGTTGAATTTTTTGTTCTAAAAGATTGAAAATTTATACTGGCAGGTGGCTGTATTAAAGTCATTTTATTTAAAGACATAAGAAAATGTTGGGATTATACAATGGATATTTTTTTTACCCTTGAGAATATTTCATTATCTTAGAATATCCAGTTTTGTTGCCAGTATTGTAAATTTTGTCGTCAATACTTTAAATTTTTTGAGTAGTAAAATAAAAGACCATGCAAAATAAATTATTAGCCTTAATTACACACACATATACACTGGTGTCCAAAAGTTAAGCATAATTGGTAATTAAGTAATTATTTTTAAGTAATGAAAGAAATATGAATCGGAATGTGCTGAAACTCTAGGTGTGTAAACAAAATAGTACGCGTCACATATTTTCGTGAAGAGTTTTCCCCGAAATCGAACAGGGGACGGTCAACAAATTGAAAAAGAACTAAGATCTTTTGATAACCCTGTCAAAACTAATGTAGCAACAGGGGCGGATTTAAGGGGTCGCGATTGTCGCAATCGCGAGGGGCCCCGCATCCCAAGGGCCCCCAAATCTTCTTTTGAGTTTCAAAAAAAAAAAAAAAAAATGTGACATTTTGAAAAAATAATTTTTTTAATGTTCCCTTTTAATTTTTCAGTTAATATTATACCATTTTCATGTAATAAATATTGCTTTTCTATCATTTGCTACTACTGGAGGAATTTGAGCTTTCCTTTTTTTTTTCTCTCGTTATGAATTGATAGGATTTTTGGAGGCAAGGGGTGGGATTCAAAGGGAACTTGGGTCTGAGCTGAAAGGAAGCCTGTTCGAGACCTTCTGTAACGATTTAATTATACAGATTGAGCGGCTGATTAAATCATGGGCTATCACTTGGGACCCTTGACTATAAGAGGCCCGACACTTGGAATGCAGTTTTCATAAAAATGATATTTTAAATGTATTTTTACTTTGTTACTGATTAGCTATACTAATAAAAGACACTTTCGTTCTGTGTGTCTGCGTGTGATGGCTAGCAAAACGTACCGCACGTCAGATTCTAAAAATTTGGGTGAGGATCTCGGTGGACTTGGGGATTAGATCTTTAATTTGTTTAGACCCGGGCCCCCTGGACTTTTTCAAGTTCTTATGCCCTACATTTTTAATAACTCTCCCTCTCCCCCCTTTCTATCTGATGATCTTCGTTTTTGGGGCCCTTTCTTCATTTTGTTATACCCTTTGTATATTTCAGTTAAGATCTTGCCCGGTACACTACCAATGAAGTCAGGGCCCGACTTAGACAGCGGGGGGCCCTGGGGCAAATATTATTAGGGGTCCCCCTTCTATCTTAAAATTTTTCGTAAATTATACTGAAGTGACTAAACTGAAATTCATAACTATTGTATGTGTACATAAATTTCGTACCAAGTACTATTTACATCTATATACATAATAGCAGAAGAAAGAATACTTTAAGAAATTATAGAATAGAGGGGTTTTTCGATTACAGGAATATGAGGATAAATGTGAGGCCTTAAGGAGGCAATGGGTACGGAAACAGACTAGGTAAAAAAAACAGACCCTTAAAATTGAAAAAAAAAAAAAAAAAAAGAATTTTGGTCACTTCTGACCATTTTTTATCATTTGATACTCCTTTAATGAAAAACTTATATCTGTCTTTGGGGGCCCCCTAAAGCCGGGGGGGGGGCAATTACCCCGCATGCCCCTGCCTTAGTCAAGCCCTGCATGAAGTCTTTGTATCCTAAATCTGTAGTGGTTTTCTTCGAACCTTGCGTAAATACGGGTTAGGTTCCCTTAGAAAGACCCCCACGGAGGGCAACCCACCCCATAGGGCCTATATCCCATAGCGTAGATAATCGGCCGACAAAAATACACCAAAAAAAAATTACACACCTAAATCTGTACTAATAAAACAAAGTTTCGTTTTATCTATGTGCGATGGCTAGCGAAATATACTACACATAGAAGTCTGAGAATTTAGGTGCGTATAGTCGAAGAAAGGTCCTAATACATTGGTCCTAAGCTCAGATTTTTAATATTTTAAAAATTGGGGTACCTATAAAATTTCATGCGCAAATTTGTTAATAACCCGCCCCTTTTTATCCAGTATTCTTTGTTTTGAGAGTCCTTTCTCCATTTAATAACTCTCGCCTTTTAAACCCCAGTTAAGATCCTGGCTCTTTGGGCCCGATATAGGGCCTCTTAATGTTTTTTCTGCAAATAAATTGCTTTTCTTTTAATCCGATCTTAATTTTTGGGATTCTTTTTCCATTTAGTTATTTTCACATTTCTATTTTCCAGTTTTGATCTTGGGGCCACCTAGGTTGCCATAAAGCCGGTTCAGGGTTGTCTGAAATTTTTGTGATTCAAACATTTTTTACCCTTTAATTTCCTCACCTTCTCAGTACATAATTTTAAAGTTGATTCTTGGAATCTTCTTCTCAGATCAACACCTTCATATTATAAATAGGGCCCTAGGGAACTTTTTTAAACATTTACCCATTTTTTGTGCATTTGTTTAAAAAAATTTTTGAACCAATAACACTAGTATATAAATTTAAACATTTTTTATACACTTTTGATGAAACACCTATTTTCTTATTATACTACTTCTTACTAAGGCGGTATATGAAAAAATCTATCATGTGACATTTTTTACTTTCTTCCATACAGGTTGTCTGTCCACTCTTAACATTGTCCAATGGCTAATTCCTAAATCGTTAGTAGGCGTATAGTTCCAGTTAAAAAGGTTTTAAACGAGATAAAGAAATATTTTACAAGTGATTTGGGTCAATAAAAACATTTCTTAAAGAATTACGAAATTTAAATTTATTATACGGTCCTCCGGTCTTATAAGTTGTATTCAGAAAAAGTTTCCCGTCACACTTACTAGTAAGACAAAAAAAAAAGTCTCGTTATTCATAGATTAAAATTATCCAATTACTAGTTATTTAAAGTTGGAGCATATTTTTTGTTACAAATTGGGGGTCATTCACAAATTAAACAGAAAAATAATTTTGCCAGATGTATTAAAAATATGGTTGAGGGCAAAACAAATATTCCAATGTAAACTTGAATTCTTTAATCATTTTGACATATTAATTCAAAATATGCAATTTGTAATAAACATATAAAAAGAAAAAAGAAATAGAAATTTTGCTAAATAAAATGATGGAAATTAGCAACCTTAATTCTTCACAAGATAATACGTATTTTAAAATGTTACTTGATAACACTAGCCTGAAAAAAGTTGGATTATGACATGCGTTTTGGTTTTTAATAATTTACTCTTATGTATTCTGTACCACAGAATCCGAAATTAACCATCATTTTTTACTAACACGTAAAGAGTTTTTATAAATCGTAAATTTTAAAGTTAAAAAAGAAAAAAAAAAAACAGCGAATATTTGGAAGGGGAGAATGTTGCACATTGCTACGATGGAGCACATTGCTACATATGGCTATGATTGGGAAAAGCGTTTGTCTCATAATATCTATGGTGAAAAATTTGTCGTCCATGGATTTTTAGAAAATCATAAAAATGAAAATTATGAAAATATATTGCTGTATTTAAAATAAAAACCATCATTCAATAAGTGTGAACATATCTCTGAAAGTACATTTTCTCCATTCATACCCAGATATTTCATGTTATTATTCTTTTAACCCATTAGTGCCTAGCGTCCCTTTTTAGGGACGCTTCAAAAGGTACATTCAGCACTGTTTTTGACACCGGTAAAAAGTAAAACAATAATTATTTTATTTAAATGATGCATTTCCGTGATTAATGAACTAAACTTAAATCTTCTAAGAATAGGGGTGCCAACCAAATAAAATTTACGCAAAAGGTGCTGGGCACGAATGGGTTAAGTATTTAATAAACATTTTTTTAAACTAGACTTCCCAGATTTTTTACAATAATTTTTCAGCACTCAGTACACTAGAATCTATGAAAAAATTCATATTTCGGCAAAAGTATATAAATTGTGTAAGCCACTGTGATTAATACCCTGGATTAATTGAAGATCTAACGCGCGAAGTATTAAGACTGTTTAACATATTTTCATGTTAGGTCTCTAATTTTTTATTATCAGTTGGTACCTTTTGGGCTCACCATTATAACTTCCTTTAAAATGATCCGATTTAATATTTTCCCTTAACAACTTCTTAAGTCTTCCAGCAGAATAACAAAAATATTTCTCAGACTTTAGCTATCACCAAGTTTTTGCTTTCTTTGGGTCCTTGCTCTAACTTCAGTAAAATGATCTAAATTGCATGCATTTTTTTAACATGGTTCTAGCGTTTTCCGATTAATATAATTTTGACTAATTGTAGATCTAAAGAATTAAGTACTAAGACTTTTTAATAAGTTTTCATGTTAGGAGAGGACCCTGTCTTTAATTATTTGCTGGTTTTTTGTGCCCTTTATTATAACTTAATTAAAAATGGTCCAATTCATTTGCTTTTTTTAAACGAACTTATTAGATCCTCCAAACACTTTATGAACGACAAAAACCTTTTTCAGATTTTAGCTAACATCAATTTTAAATATTAATAGGCCCTTCTTGGGGCCCTTGTTTTAGCTTTTTAAAAAATGATTCAAATAACATACAATTTTGTTTAACATAGTTTTAGCATGCTCCTATTAATTTAAAGACTATAACAATAACTATACCTTTTATATCAAACGACGTGCCAGTTAAGTCTCTGGTAACTTGGCGCCCGGTACCGGGCCCGTTGCAGTTGTTGCGTCCTAAATTGTTAAAAATTACTCTCTCTTAACTCGAATTTCATTTTTGGAACCCTTTACTATTTAGCTATTTTCCCATTTCTAGATTGCAGTTGAAATACTGGGTACCCTAGAATCATGAAGGAAACTTTGAACTTTTTGTGCGGCATTCATTTTTCATCTCCAAATTTTCTCCCATTATCACTGAAAATTTTTAAAGTTGAGTCTTGGATGCCTCTCTCTGGACCAACACTCTCATATTTTTACTGGTAGCCTTGGGGCCTATTTTAAGCATCACCTTTCATTGCCCATTCCTTCAAAATTTCATTTTAATGATTAATTCTTACGTGTGCTTAATTTTAACTAATTTAAGATCTAAGGTGCAAAGAACTAAGACCATTTAACAAGTTTTCATGTTAGGAATCTGCTCATAAGTCATAACGATCAGTTACCCCCTTTGGCTTTCTCTTATAACTCCCTTAAAAATGGGCAGATGCACTAGTTTTTTCACTAATAACTTTATATGTCCCCCAGCTAAAAAAATTTCAGACTTTAGCTACCACCAGTTTCGAATATTAATCGCTTTCTTGGTGTCCTTAGTGCACCTTTTTTAAAATGATCCAAACTACCGTAATTTCGGGTGTATAAGCCGCGGATCAAACAATTCTTTTTGGACCCAGAAATCTTATTTATTGATTGAACGGAAATATTTACGGCGATCTAACTAGTAGCATTCATTTTTTTTTAAATTTCTGGGTCGAAAAAGAATTGTTTGATCCGCGGCTTATACACCCGAAATTACGGTATTTGCCTTGCCTTTAACATAGTTCTAGCGTATTCCACAATAGCTTTAAAAACTACTAAAAAATATCAGTATTACTCGGTTATCCCGTCAACCGAAATATTATCGCCAAACTATAAGTGTAAATGCCAACTATGGATAATCATGAATATCATATTCAATGACAATTAAATACGATAAATGTATTTAAAACGTCATTACGTGATTTTTATTTCGGCTTTTTATTTGTATTTTTATCAATATTTTACTAATTATTTGTTTTTTTATCATTTGAAATAAAAATTATGTCAATATGCATAATTTGGCTAGTAGTTTGGTAATTTTTATCACTTTGCGAAATTGGTCAACGTGATAACCAAATAGTACCAAAATATCTTTATAATGCAACTGTTCTCTTAAAACCTCAGCCACAAAATAACTCAAGTTGAGCCGAAATTCACTCATCTCACGATTTGAAAGGCAGCTTCTCGAAAAGAGTTGAAACAACTCGAGCAGAGAGTTATTTTTAAGCAATTTAGATCAAGAGTTCAAAAAAGCAATTTAAATCAATATGAGTAAAACGTTTAAAAAACAACTCATTCACGATCCAATGGATCACAACTCTTTTCTGAGAAGCCAAATCCACTCTTCCGTTTTAAGAGTGTACATGCCAGTTAAAAACTCAGGCACTTTGGAGCCCGGTATCGATCCTTGAATTTTTTTTACATCATAAATTGTTAATAAATGGCTCTTTCTTAATTCTATCTTCATTTCTGGAATCATTTTCCAGTTAGTTATTCTTCCATTTTTGCATTTCAGTTAAAATCCTGAACACCCTATAGGATCACATAGAGCCTGATTTGGTTTCTCTCTAACTTTTTGTCCGGCATGTCTTTTTTTCCCTCCTAATTTTCTTGCACTTTTCGTGCAAAATTTTAAAATGAAGTCTTGGACACCCCTCTCTGGACCAACAACCTCATATTTTTTATAGGAACCTGCCCTGTTTAAAGTAATTTCCCCCAATTTTTGCACATTTCTTCAAAGTTTTGTTCTAATGATTATTACATCGCTATGCTTTTAATTGTAATACTGTAACCGATTCCTTTTTTGTGTAAACGAATAAAAAATGCTATGAATGCTCTGTTTTAAGGGTGTATTTCGATTCGAACTGCTTATTTCCGATTTATTTTTGAATTCACTTTAACTCTCATAAGCATCAAACTGGCAAAATGTCTTATTTAGAAGGTACACAAGGTGCCGTAACTGTCGATTCTTTGGTAAGTGCAGAAAATATTGCAAAAAAAGCAATCAAAAACGGCATTTTGAACAGATTTTTCCGAACCGAGAGATTTGGGAACGAAAAAGGAGTGTCATACTGAGAAGATAATTGTTCATTAATCAAAGTCTAATGAATGGAGCGTAAAATGACATCACACGGCACCTTGTACGTCTCTTCAAAAATCCCCTCAGCAAGTTTTATGTTTCTACTTTTAAAAATGTGTCTGAAATTGTATCGGAAAATTTCGAGCTGTTGAAGGTGAAAAAGCGTTTTTTTTTCGAATACACCCTTAACGTGATCGTAGTGAAATTCAGTAGTTTATATCAGTTTCAGTATATTTGAAATAGCGTAATATCATTAAAATACTCTGCAAATGATTTTTCCTTATGTTACCATAATGCAATCGAATTCTTTTGAGTGCCCTTGTAAATGATATCATTGATTGTACGTATTTCATACGCAATACCAAACATGCTTTGGTGACCCTAAGTAATCTCTATCAATTGCCTGAAAATCCGAGTGTATTTACGGGAGTTACAACGTGGACAGACGACCAGAACGGCCAGACAAACCAAATGCATAATCACTTTTCAAATTTATTGAAAAATGGAGAGGAAAATAAGATACATAATTTTAGCCCATTTATCCGCCACAGTAGGGTAGATGTGCCAGTAATGGGCCACCTCGCACTTTTTGGTTTATAAAAAAAATAATAAATAATAGTTGAGCTTTTATTATTTTTTTCTGAACTCTACCTTGCATGCTTTATAAGCTGCATTAATTTTTTACACTTTTCGTCAAAACAATTTGGAAGCAGAAAATAAAGTCTCACAGTTTTTCACTGAAAATCTTAATGAACATGCTAAGAGCAGACTTTACTTACTTAGTTTTATATCTTTTTTTATTTTTCCGTAAAAATTGAATGTTTTTGTTTGGTTAGCAATTTAAAACATTGAATTTAATATACCAATGGCCATTTACAAAATTTTATTTATTTTTAAGATTTTAGAAGGGGTGGCCCATTACTGGATTGCTTATTTCGTGATTTTCCAGTAATGGACCACCCAAGTAACCAATACAAAAAGTGTTATTTCAGTAGAGATAAAATATTTTGATTTAACTGAAAAGCTAAATAATCAAATTTAATACTTAAATTTTACCTATTAAAATTTAATAAAGGCAATTTCTTTATAAATAGTTGTTTTAAAAAAGTCATCCAAAATTGGTACAAAACACAAGCAGAACATTTGACAAAATTTAGATGTGCCGTTACAAAAGAAGTTGTTTTAAGTTGGTTCAGACATGTAAAATCTTATTTGGAAGAAGATATTATTAATATTTTGTTCCGAATTTTAAAGCATACAGAGAGAAATTTCAAACAAGGTTTCTTTTGTGCTCTTAAAACAAGGAAAAATTTGGGATCAAAATCAGTTAAAGATGTGTATTATGTAGTACCAAATAACGAAAAAGAACAAATCACTGTTACGGGATGTTTTTCAGCAAATAATAAGATTGCTCCATTGGTGATAATATATCCATATAAGCATCTCTGAAGGGAAATTGTGGAATCAATCTGTGCCAAATTGATGGGCTATATGATTATATCAAAATGGTTGTATAGTGCAAGAACATTTATCATTTTAAATGCATTCTAAAATTCCATATTGAACAGTTTGGACTATCTGAAAGGGATGATAAAATTGAAGATCTGTGATTTATATTTCACAGTTGCACAGCACATCATTTAGATAATGATATGAATGAAGATTGGAGACTTTTTTTAATGCCTTATTTTATTTAAACTTGATTTCAGTAAAACATTGTATTTATCTTAAAACTCCTTTAAATTTAAATATTTTGTTTTATATCTTTACAATATAAATCCTTTAATGTTAGTTAATAATAAACAGTTAATAATATCATTAATATTTTGTTTTATATCCACATTATAAATCCTTGATTATAATAAATTCATAACTTAAATTTAAATATTTTGTTTTATGTTTTTTCATTATAAATCCTTTAATGTAATGAATTTCTAACTTAAGTTTTAATATTTTGTTTTATTAGTATGCTTTTATTAAGTTCTGGAGCAAAATACAATTGAAACAAGTTGTAAATTGCACTTTAAGCGTAGCAAATGAAGTGCATTCGTACGCTAACGAAGTTTTAAAAATATACAGATCTTCCTGATATAGTAGACAATACTTCGGATACAGTACAGTGGTTGAACTCTTTGTATTCCTATAAACATGCAGGAAGTAATTTTCATTACACCTCAGCAAAATATATCATATTCATGAAATGTGGCACAGTTTAATATAATTAAAACATGTCCCAAACAATGTTTCCCCGTTAAGCATTATGTAGTGGAATACTTTTGTGTGGCCCTGTAATTTAATAATAAATATTCTTTGCATCTCAGATTGTACAGAATTTTTATTTTAGTATATATATACGTCATAGGTTCATGTCAATTTTATTATGTTCGAATGAGTATAACACCATTAAAATGCATTTGCAACTTTTTCCCCCCATTGACTGTAATGTAACGGAATGCTTTTTTGATAGTTCCTGTAATTGATTCTGATTGCATCTGATTATCATAAGATTTGAAATGACTCGACAAAATTATGTAATAATTATGTGATTTAAATTTCAAACGATGAAAATGCATTTTTAACTTTTCCCCCATCGATCGTAATGTAACGGAATCCTTTTGATTTTCCCTGTAATTGATCTTATTCATCCGATTTTACATCCGATAATTTTTGCGTTGTTATATGCGGAGAGACAGACGAACAGACAAACGGACACACAGACGAACAGACAGACGGACAGCCGGATGGACTGAACGACAACTATGGGTGCTACGTATTTACATAATTACGAACGCACCTAAAAACAATTATCTGTTATTTTTTGTAGGGTGGCCCATTACTGGAACATAGGCGGTCCATTACTGGAACATAGGTGGTCCATTACTGGGCTTTTGGGTGTTTAGACATAGTTCTATTATTTAAAATTAAATTTTTATTTCTATTGGGAAATTTAACTGTGGGATTAGTTAAATATTGTTGAAAGATTAATCTAATATGAAAAAAATTGGAATACAATAATTATAACTATTAATAAAAAAATTTTTTTTAGAGAAATTCCTTAAGGTGGCCCATTACTGGCACATCTACCCTATATAAGTTCATGTAAATTTCTGATGCAACTTGAACATAAAATGAATTTGTGCGTCTAATCTTTAACTTCTTGAATACATTTAAATTAATTTGTAAGTAATTATTGTAATTAAGTTTTGAATGTGTATTATTTTTAAAATAGAAATGTGCATAATTTTTCAAGATGGAAGGGCCCCAAAAAGTTTCAGTGAGAGGGGCCCCTCATTTATAAATCCGCCCCTGTGTAGCAAAAGCGTTCAAACTGCACATTCTGATTAATTGTCTTATTGTAATGTACTGTGTTAATTTTTACAAGGATAGCATGTATACTCGTAGAGAAATTAAGGTTTTTATAAAAACAGTCCTAAATTTTTCCAAGTTTTTTGCTTATAATTTGCAGAATTCTTATTATAAAATAATGTTCTTTTCTGAAAATATGACAAACATCATTGTACACAATACCCTGTCATCAGAATTTAAAAATAATAAAAATTGTATGAAAAATGAGTATGTTTAGTAAATAATTTTTCATTGCGCATGCGTCAACGATATCAAAATGTCATTTGCATATTGTGTTAGCTAAATGTATAGAGCAACTTCTGTAAAAGTTTCAAAAACATAGTTTGAAAATTCTGAAAATGGGAGCCTATAGAATCAACTCAAAATCCTTTATTCCCTAAATGGAGCAAAAAGATGAGGGGCTGTATCCATATTCCATTGTTTAATGCCTATACAATATTGCACGTAAAACTATATTTAGGTAAAACAGCTGATTTTTTTGCTTCCTTTAGGAATAACGGATTTTGAGTTGATTCTATAGGCTCCCATTTTCAGAATTTTCAAGCTATGTTTTTGAAACTTTTACAAAAGTTGCTCTATACATTTAGCTAACACAATATGCAAATTACATTTTGATATCGTTGACGCATGCGCAATGAAAAATTATTTACTAAACATACTCATTTTTCATACAATTTTTATTATTTTTAAATTCTGATGACAGGGTATTATGTATAATGATGTTTGTCATATTTTCAGAAAAGAACATTATTTTATAATAAGAACTCTGTAAATTATAAGCAAAAAACTTGGAAAAATTTAGGACTGTTTTTATAAAAACCTCAATTTCTCTACGAGTATACATGCTATCCTTGTAAAAATTAACACAGTACATTACAATAAGCCAATTAATCATAATGTGCAGTTTGAACGCTTTTGCTACATTAGTTTTGACAGGGTTATCCAAAAGATCTTCGTTCTTTTTCAATTTATTGACGGTCCCCTGTTCGATTTCGGGGAAACTCTTTGCGAAAATATGTGACGCGTACTATTTTGTTTACACACCTGGAGTTTCAACACATTCCGATTCATATTTCTTTCATTACTTAAAAATAATTACTTAATTACCAGTTATGCTTAACTTTTGGACACCAGTGTATATAGGAAATAACGTATCTTTTCTATGAATTAGCAAGCATAGCACCTCTGGAGAGTTTGTATGCTTCTCATTGATTTATGTTCACTGTAGTTTTGCTTATCGTGTTTGTTTATTTATTGATTTATTTATTATTATCCTATGTTATTTTTATATTTGTGATTTCAATTTTATTATATATATATAATATGACATGAAAAATGGGACACGTTTTATGCTTGGTAAATTTTATTTCAGCTTTGAAGCTGCCATCTAAGAGAATCCTTTCTCTGAGACGCTGGTCAAAATATATCGAAGAAAATAAAGAACATTTTCGTCTCATTATTTCATAGAATTTTATTCGTTCTACCCTAAATTGGTAGCAAGTAGAGACACATTCACTTTTAATCCCCAGAGGCTAAGTTGAACCCATCCCATAAGTAAGTGCACAAAAGTTACCAGCAGTTTTAGATTTAGTTATTTTGCTATCTCAGTAGTTTTCTTTTTCAATAAGTTAAATAATAATAATAATAAAAAATATGAATTTTTAAAATATTATTATATCAATAAGTTAAGTTAAAAAAAAGAACGAAAAAAATTTGTTAATCAAGCATAGATTATGAAACACATTCCAACAGTTCAAGAAAAAAAATAATTAAACTTCGCTGTCTAATACAATAATCAAAAATACATATTTAAGGGTGTTCTCAACTGCTCTGCTCAACAAGCGCAAAACGTTTTGACACATTTGTAAATTTATTTTTTAACGGAAAGATATAATATTGGAAGGCTTGACTATGGAAGCGGTTTCGAATCGGATTCATTTTTCCATTTTATGATAATAAAATTACCTACCGAATTATAAGCTATTTTGATCACATGATCACGCGATTATCTATCTTTCGTCGACGGGTTTTTCTGCTTCCGTCGGAAAATGCAGTTCAAAACGTCAACTTTGATGGCTTGTTCTGAAATATAGTCAGAGACAGTGATTTTAATACGGATTGTTCGAGGCCGGGATTGAAAATTTTGTCCACTGCAGACCTAGGAAGAAGGAAGCGGTCCCCTCCGCTATGAAAAATACATTAGTACCTCTCCAGACGAGTCTTAAGAAAAAAAAGTAACGTCTCGGTCCTGGCCCGACCTAGTCCCAGAATACAGATTTTTTAACAGCCTCTCCAGGACGATAAAAAGTCCGAAGTTGTGAAAGCTAAAAAAAAAAAAAAAGACTTAATCTGCATCTTTTAAAAAGCATTCATTTAAATAACTGACGGACATTTAAACAGTACACTTCGTTTTTCTGCATAATGAATTTTCCCCCCACTATTTCTTGTCTTTAAATTATTAAAAGTTAAGAACTGTTAAAGAAAAAAGCACAAACATGAAACATGTCATTTTTGATTATTTTACTTTTGTTTTGTTTCGGCAAATTTGAAAAAATATTTATTTTCGAAAATATGATTTTTTTTTAAGTTATATTATTTTTTCAATAAATATTTTTAATATTTTAAAAATTAATATTGAAAAACAAAAACTCTGGAACAAAATTAAAATCAGATTTTCATCTTCAACTATATGGAAAGAAATTGAAATCCGATAAATAATACTTCGAGTTATAACGATTTTTAATTATCTAACTTAAACTAGCACTAACCATATGAAATTTTTATAAATTTCATAAGAAATTTTAGGATGTGATTTTCTTAGCAAATTATATGGATAACCATCACAAAAAAAAAAAAAAAAAAAAAAAAAAAAAAAAAAAAAAATCAAAATTTTAACTCAAAAGAGAGATTTTTTAAATGTTTCTTACAACTGTTAAAGTAACATTGTTTTTTGAATTGCGCGCATTTCAATTTGTGTCTAATCCCTTAAAACCTGATGAATTATTTAAATGGCTATAACTTTGCGAGTTTTGAAGATATGATGATGCAATTTTTTATGCCTTATTCAGGACTGGATAAGGGAAGTTTTCCTAATTGGAATTTTTATCCTACGGGGGTCCGTATAAAAATTTAATTTTGTGGTTTTTTTTAAATAGACCCCCCATGGAGTTGCAACTTTTCTTATCAAAAATTTCACCTTATTCTTATGAATTTTTGCAAGTGGAAGTATGGGTCTAGGGGCAATATTTAAGGAGATAGCCTATTGTTTCGATATTTATGAAGCACCCTGTATATTACGTACGCCATGCATTAAACATTAATATTCTAGGTCAATGATTAAAAAAAAAGCAGTAGTTTATAGATATACAACTTTAACGGTTTAAAATGTGCATTTTTATTGGATGGAGTTAACCAGATGGACTTCTGAACCCCTCATATTACGTACAACATGGATTAAACATTATTTTTCCTAGACCCATCATAAAAAAAAAAAAAAAAAAAAAAAAAAAAAATGAAAATTTAGTTTTAAAAATTTTGTAACTGCAAATTTTTAAACTTCTAAGTACCGCACATTTAAAATTTTTACCCCGTTGCGTAGAGAAAAAGATGCACTTTTAAACGAAATTTGTTTGAAATCTTTATCACAATTTGTTTTCAAATTATTATTATTTTTTAAACTTTTTATTATACTTTTTCTCATTGTGGCAACAGAAGTATTCCATTTTTGGACATTAAACATAGACCATTCAGAAAAAAAAAAAAAAAAAAAAAACAGAAGTATTCAATTTTTGAACATTAAACATGGACCAATTAGAAAACGAATAAAATAAGTTGCGGAATTCAACCAATAAAAAGATTCAGATATGCTTCAGATTTCCCAATTCTCTACCGAAGACAACAACTATTTTCCAAATAGTTAAAAAAAAAAATCTGAGAACAATAACAATGGCAACTATTTTAATTAAAATACTGCTTTAGGGCATATCACAATATTTAAGAAATTTTTTTAAATAGCATTTTTCCGAAGCATGAATTCACCTTTTAATTTTTAAAATATATTCATAAGGTGAAACGCGGAATTTCAGGAATATGAAATGAAATCTATTCTATATTCATAGAAGATTACGTTTAGAAAAATTATTTCGCTTTAAAAAGAAAAAAAAATTCCGACTTTTATTTTATTTTCGGAATTTGGAATTCCAACTATGTATAATTTTTCTTTCTATTTATGCGTTACAAGCTACATTTTTCTCAACTCAACTAGTTTCACATTCATAATTGTTTCGGAAAATCTAAACGCAGGAAATTGATTTTGCCTCCTTATTCCTTCTTTAATCAGGATCAATAGCCGAAAGCACTGTCGAGGAAGATTTAATTTTAAATATAAATGCAAAGTAAATTATATTTTCAGCATTATCCCGAATTTAATTTCGAACTTTCTGATCAAAACTGCAGCTGATGGTTTATTTCCCGTAATTTTGATCGCCTCTGAAAAAAGAATAGAAACCCTCTTATTTTAAATAAATTCTATTTAAATAAAAGAAAAGAAAGGCTTTTTAATATTTTCCTTTTTAAAAATTAGAACTAAAAATAACTTTAAGAAGATGGAATCAATTATAGTTTGTGACCAATAGATTCAAATAAAATTGATTCAAATCAACTAAAACTATAACTGAAAAATATAATACCAATGCTTGTTTAGAATCCTATCAATACTAAAAGAAGGATTTATAGCCGAAAAGTAAAATACTGCCAGGATTTTTTTCAAAACTGTTTTTAATGGATATGATTTATTTTTACAATATTTTATTTAACTCAACTTTTTTTGTAAGTAAACACTGTAAAAAGAAGAAAAAATCTGTGAAGTTGCTAAAATATTTCTACACTGTAAAAAAAAAAAAAAAAAAAAAAAAAAAAAAAAAAAAAAAAATCTGTAATTTTTACATTAAAAAACTATTTAAAAAACCAGTTTTTTCCTATAAACTAGTTGGATGTGTCAATCCCGAAACTTTCTTCTATCTCATAAGTACATTTTAATTTAAAAAAAAAAAAAAAAAAAAAAAAAAAAAAAAAAACGTGGTGACTTTAAAGTTACCCACTATCGAATTTCCTCGAACATTTGACCTAACCTAATGAGATTCTGGTATCCGAAAAGCCTAAAACACAAAATTTACCGTATTTTCGGGTGCATAGTCCGGGGCTTATACAAGAAAAAATCTTCCAAAAGGCCGCTGCGGCTTATACACAGTGCGGGTTATACAATTTTTTTTTTTTTTTAATTGGAAATCGTGATATTTTTTCTAGAACTTTTAAACCTCAAAAAATTTGAAAAAACATCAAAATTTGTACATCTTTTTCGCTATGCCGCGAAATTTAGAGAGTTCTGCCATGTTTGCAAAGTCTTTTTTTTTTACTGCTTAAATACAGTTATTTCTGGGTTTGGAAGAACTGTCGCAACTATCGCCAAGTATTGCACCGATAGATCTATAATAGCTACTGTATATACTCTCGTATAAGTCGTGAAATTTTAGACAAAAAAAAAAGAACTCCAAAGTGTGTGTGTGTGTGTGGGGGGGGGGGGGTCGACTTATACGCGAGACCTAAAAAAAAAAAAAAAAAAAAAAAAAATATCTATAAATCAAATATTAGGAAATAATTTGCTCTGCAGCACCCCTTTGTGTTTGTAGAGTACAAAATCCAAAATCCGGAACCCTTCCAACCTCGACGATTCTGAATTTAAGATCAATTAAGATTTAGTTTATTTTTCAAAAAAATTAATCTACCTTACCCAGTTGCAAAGAAAAAAAAAAATCTGTGATTTATGTCATTTCTAAACGATTCAGAGCAGTCGTTCTTTCCGAAACGGTTCCAAGGAATCGTTCCTTTACAGAGTCGTTTCATTTCAAAACGAGTTCAAGGAATCGAACCATTGACTTTCTAATATGTGTATCTTAGGTCATTGAATCGAACTTTTCCGGAGTCTTTTCATTTCAGATAGAGTCCGAGGAATCGTTCCTTTTCGGGGTTGGTACCCTACCCTGTTTCAAAGAACAAAAAAAAAAAAAAAAAAAAAAAAAAAATGCGTGATTTATGTCATTTTGGAACGATTCAGAGCAGTCGGTCTTTTTCGAAACGATTCCGAGGAATCGTTCCTTTACAGAGTATTTTCATTTCGAAACGAGTTCAAGGAATCGAACTTTTCCGAAGTCGTTTCATTTCAGATAGAGTCCGTTGGAATCGTATCTCTTCGGAGTTGGTACCCTACCCTGTTGCAAGGAACAAAAAAAGTGCGTGATTTATGTTATTTTGGAACGATTCAGAGCAGGCGGTCTTTTTAGAAACGATTCCGAAGAATCGTTCCTTTACAGAGTTGTTTCATTTCGAAACGCGTTCAAGGAATCGAACTTTTCCGGATTCGTTTCATTTCAGATAGTGTACGAGGAATCGTTCCTTTTCGGAGTTGGTGCATTTCGGACCGATTCCGAGGATTCGTTCTTTTTGGGAACCAATGACCTAAGATACGTATACATGTTATGTCCGAAATTTTGAATTTATCATCGATTTTTTTTTAATTTTCGAAAATATTCAGAAAAAATATCACGCTTGTTTGAAAAAAAAAAAAAAAAAAAAAAAAATGCGCGTAAATGCCTCATCGCTTAAAATTTTACCTTATAACACGTACATGTCGCGGCGTTTCTTCCGAAAATTACGGTACTGATAATCTTAATTTTTTAGCCGAATTACTGTTGGTAAATTTGTGTTAAAAATTATGACTAATGGCTTCTAATTTTGAACCCTGATCGAAATATACGTTCGTAAATGGTGTATAGCCCGCGGACTATACACCGATGCATCTCCGCGGGTTATACACGAACTTCTTTATTGCACTGCTCGATTTAGGGGTGCGGGCTATACACCCGAAAATACGATAATTAATATTCTGAGAAAATGAGCTTAATAGTGCCTCATGTTGGGCAATTTATACTAAAACCTAATAAGCATCTATTGATCTACATAAGCATCTACAGAATCTGAAATTTGATGGAATTTCGTCCATTAGTTCTTGAGATATAGTTATAACAAAAAATTTGCAAAACGTAGCACAGCAACACCATATTTTGGACAATTTATGCCAAAACGTAAAAAAGCGTCTAATTATCTTATGGTGTAAAAGAATCTGAAGTTTGATGAAATTCTGTGCATTAATTCTTGAGATATAGCTAGTTTAAAAAAAACCGTGTAAAATATAGCACAGCAGCACCATCAGTTGAAGGATTTATAACAAAACGTAATCATCGTGTAATTATGTTATATGTCATTTTGCAACAAAATCTGAAGTTTGATGAAATTCTGTGCGTTGGTTGTTGAGATATAGTTATCGGAAAAATCGTGCAAAATGCAGCATAGCTGCACCACCTGCTGCAAGGTTAATACCACAATGTAATCAGCGTCTAATTATGTTATATATTCTAGTGTAAAAGAAACTAAAATTTGATGAAGTTCTCTGCATTAGTTCTTGAGATATAGCTATCGCAAAAATCGTGCAAAATGTAGCATAGAAGCGTCACCTATAGGGCAGTTCACACCAAAACCTTATCAACGGCTATGCATCTCAAGGTATCGCGGAATCTGAAGTTTGGTGAAATTCTGTGCATTAGTTCTTGAGATATAGCTATCATGAAAATCATGAAAAACGTGGCATAGCGGCGCCACCTGCTGGCCAAGTTACACAACAACTTAATCAGCGTCTATGTATATCAAGGGGTCACAGAATCTGAAGTTTGGTGAAATTCTGTGCATTAGTTCTTGAGATATAGCAATTTTAAAAATCATGAAAAACGTAGTATAGCAGCGCCACCTGCAGGCCAATTTTTACTAAAAACCAATAGGCAGTAATTCATATCAAGGTCTAACTGAATATAAAATTTTATTAAATTTCAAGCATTAGTTCTTGAGATAGAGCGCCCACAAATTTTTTGTCACATACAGACAGACGGACAGACTCACAGACAGACATTTTCTAAAAATAGTCAAAACGTGTTCAGGACCTTCTAAAACGTATAAATCCGTCGAAAGCCGAAAGTCGAAAATTTTCATGAATCCGATACTTTCTTTTTGTAAAGATAGAAGAAAGTAAAAAGAGTGGATTTCGTAATAGTTAATGACAGAATAAAATAAGATCGAAAATTCTTTATTTTTTTTTCAGAGAAAACAGTTTTAATGAAAAATTACAGATATTTTCTGTAAATTAAACGGTTTTCCACTTGCGTCAAAATTGACAGTTTTTTCCTGTCAATTTGAGTGATTATTTTGTATTGTATAAGAAACTGGAATTCCTGTAAGATTACTAAGAGTCTTTTAGAAAACTGGGATTCCTAGAACATTTCACATAATGAAAACCACACTCTTAAAACGAAAGAGCTGATTTGGCTTCTCATGAAAGAGCTGTAATTTTTTCGATCATAAAAGAGTTGTTTTTCAGACGATTAAATCTTCTTGATCTAAATTGGTTATATAAATAGCTCAACTTCATTTAAATTGGTTAAAACTCGAGTTATTTGAACTCTTTTTTGAGAAGCTGCCTTTCAACACTGATGTTGGGTTCTTTTTATTAAATTACTGCAACAGAACATCACTTTAATTAATTGCAACTTCTGCTCAGCAAATTATATTTAGTTAATATAGATCAACAAATATTCTTCAGCTTTATTAAAGAATTTAATGAGATCTGGGTCAAATTTCCAATCACATGAACCTTGTTGTTGTTTTAATTAAATAAACTAGATGCTTATATAAAAAAAAGAATTAAGTCAAGATTACACCAGTTAACATTAAGAAATCATTAAAAAAAACAAACTAAACGACAAATTAAAACGATAAAAAGGATAAATACAAATATTATTTAAAATTCTTTAAAATTTAATGAATACAAGTAAATAAGAAAGAACACAGCAAGATCTTCAATCTGACCCAGTCTCAAGTACTAAACCTTGATCTGCAGTAGAACCCAACATTTATCAATGTTGATTCCTGAGATATTAAACTCATACTGATAATTTAAAAATACAAGATCCAATCTAACATTACAAAAGAGAGAAGAAAGACCCTGGAATCCTTCTTATTTTCAAGAAGGCAAAGAAAGATATAATTTTGAATAAATTAAAAAACTAGAAATAATAAATATAAACACCCCAGAAATCAACAATGATATTTTCGACCAATTTCGTATAGTGTTAGTACATTTAATTTAATTTCTCTATTCTCTTTTTTTTTCTTTTATTTTGTTTATAAGATAAGTTAATTCATTTAAAATCAAGTGAATTTCTTAACAGTTTTTGCTTTAAAAAAAAAAAAAAAATCTATTACTTAGTCAAGTATCTTTGCTCAGTTTAAGCAATAGTATATTAATTAATCAGTGTTAATATGATTTTTAATTATTTATTAAATTATTTTTTTACCTTTTTTTTTAAAAAAGTTATTTAAAAATTCCAAATAAAAAAATAGGTAGTGGTTGAAAATTATTTTACTTCCAAACATTCAAAGAAACTACTTTAATTTTATGGTATTACAAAACTTAGTATAGTTATTTCGATACTACAGAGGTTAAAATTCAATTAAATTACTATCAAGGTAGGATAAATAAAAAAAAAAACTACAAAAAAAACTATACTAAAGCATATCCTTTATATACATACTCCTTTATTTAATTTAACATAAAAGAAAACAAAAAAAGAAAAAAAACATCTGAATTCACTAATACAACTTTTGTTGTAGACACATAGAAATACTAAATCACTACAAGATTAATCACTAAGATGAAAATCATTTAAGATCAAATACAGAGTATACCTCTTACCAGCAGCTGGATTCTCTCAATTTTCCCATTTTGGGTATTTTCATTTATATGATGGACAATAGTATACAAGATCTTCCATATACTAGAGCAACAGTCTCTAAGCAGAATTCCCAGTTTCTATACTCAGTTTAAGCAACAGCCGAATTCTTTCAAGTTTTTTGTCTTAGACCGCTAATCATTCCACCGCTCACGGTGAAGGCTAGATCGGAAGGGATATTCTTTCACGGCAAGATCTCGGCTCTCTCCGGCAGGTAGCATTTCTTCCTTTGATTTACACTTGGAGTGTGTTGTCTTAGACCGCAAATCATTCCACTGCTCACGGTGAAGGCTAGATCGGAGGGGATATTCTTTCACGGCAAGATCTCGGCTCTCTCCGGCAGGTAACACTTCTTCCTGATTTACACTTGGACTGTGTTGTCTTAGACCGCTAATTATCCCGCTGCTCACGGTGAAGGCTAGACCGGAAGGGATATTCTTTCACGGCAAGATCTCGGCTCTCTCCGGCAGGTAGCATTTCTTCCTGACTTACACTTGGAGTGTTTTCTCTTTTGACTCCCAATCTCGAAGAATTCTTATGGCCTCCCCTCGAGACAAAACTTATCCGCATCTGCAGCTAGATGCTCTCCATACGAAGCTCTGACTAAGACTCACTTTATTTCCAAAAACCCAATTGCACGTCCCTCTGCAAATCAAAAGGGGCACCAAAAACTAGGAAGACTAATGCTTTCCCCTTTCTCTCCTCGACCAGGGTCTATCTCATTGGCCAAAACCACAGGCACCCTCTCTCATGACCAAATATGGTCATCGCTAATATCCCTTACTCTCAATCACGTGGTCAGATAGCAGGGACAGCTGAAGTTTGCACCTGCTTGCAGACCAGTGCTCGCCGATAGCCGTGAATAGGCACCCTTATCTCAGATCAGTCATAAAACTTTAAGGGTCTGGGAAAATATCTATTCCGCCTCAAATGACAGTCAACGTTTGTCATGGGTTATAAAAATTTAGGGTACTATTCATTCACGTACGCAAGCAATAAACTATGCGTGTGGGCCAATTTTTAACAAGGCTGAATATATGCCCTTTACAAACAAGCCAGAAGCTACTCTTCTTCGAAAAAAATCAACAAAGGACCACTTTACTCAAATAGTACAATAATTCCAGGACAGTAAAAGCATTCGTACGAACGGGTGTTATTTACGCTAGATAAGGGGATGGGAAACTTTCACTTTCATACACAACAATGCCTTTATTCTCGTGAGAACGAGAACGATCATAAAATAAATAAAAAAAAAAAAAAGAAAATGTCCAGGGTTTTCGCTACTAAGAAAAAAAAGGAAGACTAATTTTAAATATGAGATACACAAAGCATTATAAAAAACCGTATTAAAAATATCTTAACAAGAGTACTTTTTAAATTTGGAATATTAAAATAATTTATACAAAAAAAATATTACTAAAAAAAAACATAACAAGAGCTCCCCCTCGTTGAAAAAAAAATAAACATTATTAGTTTTGAACAAAAACAAGAATTTTATTTTTTTTAGCTAAATGACCACATAAGGTCAGTTAAAGAAAGTCCTAAAAAAATTTAAAATTAAAACCAAAATGAAAGAAAAGATTAAATAAAGATTACACCAGTTAACATTAAGAAATCATTAAAAAAAACAAACTAAACGACAAATTAAAACGATAAAAAGGATAAATACAAATATTATTTAAAATTCTTTAAAATTTAATGAATACAAGTAAATAAGAAAGAACACAGCAAGATCTTCAATCTGACCCAGTCTCAAGTACTAAACCTTGATCTGCAGTAGAACCCAACATTTATCAATGTTGATTCCTGAGATATTAAACTCATACTGATAATTTAAAAATACAAGATCCAATCTAACATTACAAAAGAGAGAAGAAAGACCCTGGAATCCTTCTTATTTTCAAGAAGGCAAAGAAAGATATAATTTTGAATAAATTAAAAAACTAGAAATAATAAATATAAACACCCCAGAAATCAACAATGATATTTTCGACCAATTTCGTATAGTGTTAGTACATTTAATTTAATTTCTCTATTCTCTTTTTTTTTCTTTTATTTTGTTTATAAGATAAGTTAATTCATTTAAAATCAAGTGAATTTCTTAACAGTTTTTGCTTTAAAAAAAAAAAAAAATCTATTACTTAGTCAAGTATCTTTGCTCAGTTTAAGCAATAGTATATTAATTAATCAGTGTTAATATGATTTTTAATTATTTATTAAATTATTTTTTTACCTTTTTTTTTTAAAAAGTTATTTAAAAATTCCAAATAAAAAAATAGGTAGTGGTTGAAAATTATTTTACTTCCAAACATTCAAAGAAACTACTTTAATTTTATGGTATTACAAAACTTAGTATAGTTATTTCGATACTACAGAGGTTAAAATTCAATTAAATTACTATCAAGGTAGGATAAATAAAAAAAAAAACTACAAAAAAAACTATACTAAAGCATATCCTTTATATACATACTCCTTTATTTAATTTAACATAAAAGAAAACAAAAAAAGAAAAAAAACATCTGAATTCACTAATACAACTTTTGTTGTAGACACATAGAAATACTAAATCACTACAAGATTAATCACTAAGATGAAAATCATTTAAGATCAAATACAGAGTATACCTCTTACCAGCAGCTGGATTCTCTCAATTTTCTCATTTTGGGTATTTTCATTTATATGATGGACAATAGTATACAAGATCTTCCATATACTAGAGCAACAGTCTCTAAGCAGAATTCCCAGTTTCTATACTCAGTTTAAGCAACAGCCGAATTCTTTCAAGTTTTTTGTCTTAGACCGCTAATCATTCCACCGCTCACGGTGAAGGCTAGATCGGAAGGGATATTCTTTCACGGCAAGATCTCGGCTCTCTCCGGCAGGTAGCATTTCTTCCTTTGATTTACACTTGGAGTGTGTTGTCTTAGACCGCAAATCATTCCACTGCTCACGGTGAAGGCTAGATCGGAGGGGATATTCTTTCACGGCAAGATCTCGGCTCTCTCCGGCAGGTAACACTTCTTCCTGATTTACACTTGGACTGTGTTGTCTTAGACCGCTAATTATCCCGCTGCTCACGGTGAAGGCTAGACCGGAAGGGATATTCTTTCACGGCAAGATCTCGGCTCTCTCCGGCAGGTAGCATTTCTTCCTGACTTACACTTGGAGTGTTTTCTCTTTTGACTCCCAATCTCGAAGAATTCTTATGGCCTCCCCTCGAGACAAAACTTATCCGCATCTGCAGCTAGATGCTCTCCATACGAAGCTCTGACTAAGACTCACTTTATTTCCAAAAACCCAATTGCACGTCCCTCTGCAAATCAAAAGGGGCACCAAAAACTAGGAAGACTAATGCTTTCCCCTTTCTCTCCTCGACCAGGGTCTATCTCATTGGCCAAAACCACAGGCACCCTCTCTCATGACCAAATATGGTCATCGCTAATATCCCTTACTCTCAATCACGTGGTCAGATAGCAGGGACAGCTGAAGTTTGCACCTGCTTGCAGACCAGTGCTCGCCGATAGCCGTGAATAGGCACCCTTATCTCAGATCAGTCATAAAACTTTAAGGGTCTGGGAAAATATCTATTCCGCCTCAAATGACAGTCAACGTTTGTCATGGGTTATAAAATTTTAGGGTACTATTCATTCACGTACGCAAGCAATAAACTATGCGTGTGGGCCAATTTTTAACAAGGCTGAATATATGCCCTTTACAAACAAGCCAGAAGCTACTCTTCTTCGAAAAAAATCAACAAAGGACCACTTTACTCAAATAGTACAATAATTCCAGGACAGTAAAAGCATTCGTACGAACGGGTGTTATTTACGCTAGATAAGGGGATGGGAAACTTTCACTTTCATACACAACAATGCCTTTATTCTCGTGAGAACGAGAACGATCATAAAATAAATAAATAAAAAAAAAGAAAATGTCCAGGGTTTTCGCTACTAAGAAAAAAAAGGAAGACTAATTTTAAATATGAGATACACAAAGCATTATAAAAAACCGTATTAAAAATATCTTAACAAGAGTACTTTTTAAATTTGGAATATTAAAATAATTTATACAAAAAAAATATTACTAAAAAAAAACATAACACTGAGATGAGTTGTTTTTCAGTTCAACTTGAGCTATTTTGTGGCTGGCTTTTCAAGAAAGCATGGCTAAAGATAAAATTTTAGTAAGATTACTGTAATTTTAGAAGATTCATTTGTAAAGCTACATATTTATGTAATTTTACAAAACATAGATTTACATCTTTTTATAATTTACATTTTTACAGATTTTTTTCCCTTACAACATGTAAGAAATGTATGTATTATGTAATTGTATTTTAATCACTTCCTTGTGCCAGATTTATATAAAAGACGTTCACAGGCGTCTTTAGGATGAGAGTATAGCATTTTAATATTTTTATAACTTAAATATTAATTAATGCATTAATCTTAAGACATTTTTTTCGTTTGTCCGCCACTGGCTATAAATTACAAATTATTCTCTCTAACGCATACAATTGCATGGAAGTTGAAACAAGGGAATTTAATGATGCGCCAGTAAACGATTGCCAAAATATTAGAAATGATTACCATAAAGTGTAACAATGAAACATTTTTTTATGGCTAAAAAGTAAAAAATTAAGTTATAAATAAAAATTTAAGAGAGTGAAATGTTAAAAAAAGCTTTTATTAATTAAACAGTTTAACTTGCGATTATACGTTGAGAAATAAGTTTAGAAATACTAAAAATATATAATTTACCCTTTATCCACCGACGATACTTATAAGTACCATTGTAGAAAATTAAAAAAAAAAAAAAAAAAAACTTATTTAATCGGTCTATTAATAAAAGTTCTTTTTCTTACAACACAATATACTTTACTCGATCTAATTTAGATAGAAAGGAAAAACAGTCGAAGTTACATATTTTAAAAAAGAGGTAATTTTTTAAACCCTTTCCGGCACGGACAAAATCTGTTAGTAAAATGAGAAATTATCGACTGACACCGGAATTCACAAACAAATTTTTTAGATATTTTGAATTCCTTAATTTCAGCTTTTATTGTAAAAGCAAAATTTTGTTAAAATATTATTGGTGCCGTTTGCAAGTTTGGAATTAAAATTAGGTATCCCAGGGGGACCGAGCACGGTGTGCCGGAAAGGGTTAATCATTTTCATAGGTATATCTTTCTTTCTTTGAAAAAAAGTTATATGAAATATTTTCGACTGTAAAAGCTAATCCATTTACAGAGAGTATCATAATACATTTAAATACATTGCTTTTATAAGAATTGTAATATTTCCATAAAAGTATTTTTGGTTAATTAATTTGATTATTTTTATAAATATTTTACAAAAAAAAAAAAAAAAAAAAAAAAAATGTAAATACCGATATATTTAATCAGTTTTAATGAAAAAACACTTCTAAATTTCACTTTATTATTGTTTAACACATTCGCTGTCAGTCACGCGCTGGTGCGTGAAATTCTCATTCATTTAACACAGAGGGCGGAGTTATCGGCAGCGAACGCGTAAAAAGTTCCAGTATATCTTCAGATATTAAAGAAGACAATTATTTATATGAAGCCATTTTTTGATAAATAATTCGGTAGATAAAGGGTTAAGTAATGTTTCATTTTTTCCCTCCCCTGTCGCTTAAAAGATTTAAGTGAATTTGAGGGAGATTTGAGTGAGTAAATTAAGTGTCTTAAAAGATAAATGGTCAATTGGTGTATTACTAGCTCTCAGAAGGTTCTGTATAGCAAATATATAAATTATTAACTGTATTATTAAAAAAAAAAAGAAAAAAACATTGTTAAAAGAATAATAAGACTTTGCAAAAATTACAGAGCGTTGGGTTGGGTGTAGCTGTATACGCAAGAAAAATATGGGTAAACCATAAAAGTTCAAAGAGATATGAAGCCTAAGTAATATCAAATATTACTATTCTGTATCAACTCTTTTTTTAATTTTATTCCAATTTGTTTATGATGAACTTAATTTAGTATTGACAATAAAATTAGCGCATATTTAAACTTCATTTGGCATTATAAAAAATTAAATTCAGCGTTGTAATAATCATCAGTAAGATTAAAAAAAAAAAAAAAAAAAAAAAAAAAACCTCTGTTTAAAGTTTAAGCTTGGTATTGAAAGGAAGTCGCAAAATTGCCATGCTGCCTTGGTTCGTGCGACATTTCTCGAGATAGGTTCTTAATTAAAATAACTTTTAAAGACAACACAAAAAGCGTATATTGAGAGATCTGTTCGATATAAACTAATCGCGAATCCCATGCTGTTTATGTGATTGATTCTAATTAGTCTATTTTGAATAATTTCATGCTTATTACTTTTAGACTGCTATTGGACATTGCATTATACAAATGTATTACTAAAAGCTCTTATCTAGGCTTTAAAAGTTAATGGTACATAGAGTACGTCGCTGCTATTATTTGCATTTCCATCTTAAAAATTTTAATGATACAGCTTTTTTCATGTTTTTAAACCTCCGAGTTCTATAAATGGAATATCGAGAATATGGTTTAAACATATTGATAATAACAGAGTTTTTTACATAGAAATAAACATTCATTAAAAAAATAGATGGAGAAAAAGTTAAAATAAGTTTTTTTTTTTTTTTTTTTTTTTTTTTTTTTTAATCAGAACTTCTTGCACAAGATAATTTTTAACCGTATCGGCATTAAAAAAAAAAAAAAAAACTGTATTTTGCAGAAATTTTGTCGGGTTGGACCTAATTTTTATCGGGTTTAGCAAGGGCCGAAATGTTAGCTTTCATACTGGGATAGGCCAATAATTTCTTGCACAGATCAGATGGGAATGGAGCCGAAATTTTAGCTTTTTATACCGTTCGGGACAAGAAAAAAAATGTCTATGGAAAGACTAGCGATCGGACCTGGAAAAATTCAACCTGTGCAGATCTCTAAAGGATATTTTAAATTAAAAGAGGCCTATGAAGAGTATGTTTTATATTTTTCGCTGAAAGTCCATGGTCCATTACCATTTTGAACATGGAGGAAAGGCAGGAGAAACGCAATTGAAAAACTGTTCATCTTTAACCCTTTCCGGCGCAGTGTGTCCGGTCTGGACACAGCTAATTTTAATTCTAAACTTGCAATTATAGCACCAATAACATTTTAGTAAAATCTTGCTTTTACAATAAAAGCTTAAATAAAGGAGTTCTTCATTGCTTAAAAAGTCGTTTGTAAATTCCAGTGTCAGTCGATAATTTATCATTTTACTAACAGAATTTGTCTGTGCCGGAAAGGGTTAAATACTTTAACTCAAAACGTCTATGCGCTATGCGGCAGGAATGACCAATCTTTTAGTTTAAGAAGGCTCGAAAACGTGATCGCTGATTTTTTTAGAACTTCGTTCATCTGACGAAACCCTATTTGTCTCTGTCCTCATCTGTTCGTCAGTTACAAAGTCCATACACAAAAATGGTATAAGTCAGAGACTTCAAATTTTGTGTACCTGTAGTTACAGCTGAATACCCCATATTACACGACAAATCATAAAATTTTGAAAAAGTCTATCATTTTAATTAAATCAATTTTTGAATGTCATCCGTTCATTTTTGCGATTTCAATTTCAAAAGAGAACCATAAGACGCCACACTAGTCACTGAAAAAGACCCGGATGTTAAGTTTATGGGGGCGTTCTTTTCAAATATCTCGCTCAAATTTTAATATTTTTCCATGATTCTTTTCCATGGGATAGCTGAGGACGATCCACAACCGGACTAGATTTTACTTTTTCAATTTCGGTTACATATTTTTTTTTTTTTTTTATATTAGGATAATTTAAATTTTACAACCGTTTTTTTTTCTTTAAATCCGAAACCAAAATCGAAAAAGTAAAAACTAGTTCGGTTGTAGCTAGCCCTCAGCTATCCTATGGGGAAAAATAAAATAAAATTTGAGCGAGATATTTGAAAGCAACGCCTCCGTAGACTTAACATTATCATTAGGGTCTTTTTCAATGACTAGTGTTGCGTCTTAACACGTTCGCTGCCGCTTACATGAAGATGTGATGATAGTTAATGCCGCACGGACCGTGCGGCACGGTAGAAGTAAGTTTTTCCCAGAAGCCGACTTACTTTTCATAACAAAGAATCTATGAAAGATTTTCCCTCGCCAGCGCGTGACTGGCTATTGGACATCACTCCACATCAAGCGCTGGCGCGTGAGTGACTCCTTAACGTTGGCGCCATGTCACGCGCTTTCGCGTGAGTGGCAGCGAACGTGTTAAGACGCCCAAATGCGTTTGCGTGGACCAAATTTCCAAATGCCTAAAAAACCCTTTGCGTTTTATGCCTTTACCCAATGCATTCTTTAATGAAATTTGTTTGTTTGGATGCATACTTAAGGGTGTATTCCAATTTAAACTGCCTATTTCCTGATTCATTTTTAAATTCATTTTTGTTCCCAAACGCATCAAAGTGGCAAATTCTCTTATATGTCGATTTTTTGATACACGCTAAAAATATTGCCCCCCCCCCCAAAAAAAAAAAAAAAAAAAAAAAAAAATTCTGTCAAAGTTTGCGTTTTGAACGCAATTTTCCGAAGCGGGAGATCAAAAATAGTCATTCTGATAAAGTAATTGTTTATAAATGAAATTCTAATGAATTGAACTCAAAATGAAATCTTATGGCTTTTATACATCTCTTCAAAAATCACCTCAGCAAGTTTCATGTTTCTACATTTAAAAATGAGTCCGAAAATATTTCAGAAAATTTCGAGCTGTTGAGGGTGGAAAAATATTTTTTCGAATACACTTTTAAAGTTTTGCATCATTTTTTATAATACACCTTGTATACGCTTAATTTGTGTAATCTTCTAAAATCGAAATGTCTGCTATAATTTTTTTTCCATCAAAGAAAAGTAATATCTATTTTCTCGCTAAAAAAAAAAAAAAAAAAAAAAAAAAATGTTTTATATTATTTATTACGTTATTTACTCAATAAAATATTTTAAAAATTCTAATTCTCTGCGTTTTCAGAATGTTTGACTTTTTTAAGCCATCATTTATAGTAAAATTTCATTAAATTTCAACATCCATCATTACTTCACAAATGAAAACTCACATTCTTGATAACCAATTAGATGGTAAAATCTCTCCAAAATTATTTTTTACTTGATTTTCTTTCCTTCAAGACATTCAAAATCATTAGAACGGGAAGTAATAATACTGTTTACCATCTTTCTTTTTAACTTTTGCTCAAAAAAATAGTTTATAAACTGCTTTTTAGTGTTTATAAGCTTTATATAAATAATATCTTCCTGGATATAATAAGAAAAATCTTGCCCTTTAATGTCTTGGGAGAAAAAACGCAAGATTATATAAATTATTTGCAGAGATTCATAAGCAAAATGGGCAGTTTAGATGTTGAGAATAAAATGAATTCCATTGTTTTCTGTGCATAATAGCCTTTATTTATCCTAATAAGCTGTCACAAAATGTTGCCCCTTAATATCTTCAAATTGCGAAAAATGCATGCTTATGAAAATTATCTAGAGAAATTCATAACTAAAATGAGATACTTAAATATTTAGAATAAAATGAGCATTATTATTTTATGAGTAAAGTTATGTGTATTTATCCTAATAGGCCGGCTGAATTTTCCTGCACTATTCACTATTATGAATATTTCTTTTGCATATCTTAAAGACCTTGAAAAAAGCATAAATACGAATTTTTGTTTATGTCTGTTATTTGAATGATAAAGTTTTAACCAAACACCAATACTATGCGTACTTGGCAGAAAATGTATTTTTATACTCTTTAACACTCTAATACGCCACACTGTAAAGCGAGTCAGAAATTGCACGTCAAACGTAGCAAATGTGGTGCGCAGTGTTGAATCCAAGGGGTGGCCCGGGGGGGGGACATTCTCCCCCGGAAAATTTAAGATTTTTGGTTTTCAAGTGTCAAAAAGTGCAATTTCCCAACCGGAACTCCGTAATGTCTCCCCCCCTCCCCGCCGGAGCTACAGAAGTCCCTCCCGGAGGAAAGTATCTGAATTCAACATTGATGGTGCGTTCTGAATATTTTTAAAATTATAACGAATATTTAAAATATTCAGATCTTGGTGAAATACTATACAGTGTTGTATCCGAAATCTTTTGTGTGTCCATGTAAATACCATCTGCTTTCTATTATAGGAAGTAATTTGTAATAAACCACAACGTATATCAATTTCATGTAATGTGAAGCAGTTTAATATAATTAAAACGCCCCCCCCCCCCAAACAATGTTTCAATTGTTTAAATTGACTCGGTAGTTTCAGAGATTACCTCTAAAAACATATCGAGGCTACATTACATCACGCTACGTCAGTAATGTTTGCTACTTTTTTAAGGTATCTATACATACATATATATATGTAAAGTTTTAACACAAAAACAAACATGTTTTGAACTTTTCTATCATAAATAAGTACTCTACGTCCTTTAAGAGTGTTCTTAAATCAAAAAGGGCAACTTTGTGACTTAAGTTTTAAGATATTTTTGATCAAAAATGCATGAAACTAGCAGATGTTGTTCAGAAACTATCTAATCGCACTCATTTTTCTGTTTTTTTTTTTTTTTTTTTTTTTTTTTTTTTCAAACTTAACAGATTTTTCGGAACAAACCATCAAATTAGGCTTCTTGTACCGCATTTTCTGACGATACGAAAGCAGAAAAAACAACCTTACAAAGGGAGAAAAACGCGTGATCATATGATCGAAATTGCTTATAACGCGCTAGGTAATTTAATTATTATAAAATGGGAAACATAGTTCGATTCGAAATCGCTTCCATAGTCAAACTTTCCACTTTTGTTCCTTTCTGTTTAAAGTGAATTTGTAAATGTATTAAAACTTTTGCGCTTGTTGAGCAGAGCAGTTGAGAAAAGCCTTCATTACTTTTTACCCCACTGATGCTGGTTTTTTCTGAGAACAAATTAAAAAAAAAATTTGAAACACTTTGGGAAATCCAATAATCGCAACTCCATGAAAGACATCTGCATGAATGTTGATAATCATGTAAACAAATAGAAAATTCTCATTTATATAGCTGAATAAAAGCAAAAAATGGTTAAGATAATTTTCTTGAAATACTCGATGCATAAAATAAACAATTTAAGCCAAACAACAAATTTTAAAAATTTTCTTTCTGAAGAGAAGATGGAAGGAAATGTAGATTTGGATAATGCTGTTGCGCAGCTCATTAATTCAAAATAACTCAGATAGTATAAACGCAAATTTTCATTAACTTTTTTCTTTCCTTAAGAAAATTTCATCAATTTCCAAACATTAAAAAACAAAAGCGAGTGAATCTTGTGAAGGGAGCCGCAACATCTGCTCTGTAATAAAGCACAAATTTAGTCCAGTTTCAGTTTTCGTTATTTCGATGAAACCCATAATTTACAATCTCTTTCTATCCATATTATATTATATTAACTTTATTCAAAAGGCTAATTTAATCTTATTTACGATATATTAGCTAAATTTAAGGGGCGAGAAATGCAAAGTTGTGTGCTTAATGGTAGGTTATGAAATATATATGTATATACACATTTACATTTGTAGTAACTGACTGTTTTAATTATTACATAACTTTTATTTTTCACTTCTTTCATTTTTGTAAAGATGAGAGTTTGAAATAATTTTTCGCTTAATTCGTGATGTGCTGCATTTCTGGAGCCTATCAGTTATAAAGATACCGTATTATACAGCACATTTATACATACAGTACATCATCAGAAATATTTTTTTCAATTCACGGCTACATTCCTATCGACATTGTTTACAGACAGGAGAGACTGGGGTACATGTGAACATGGGGCAGATGTGAACACCGCATTTTTTCACTAGTTACTTAGTTATTACAGGATTTTTTAGTTGAACAAAAAATACCAATGATGATAGCACCTGTAGACATTGTAAAAATTTTTCGAAGCTCTTTTGACATTTTGTTTCTCCTCGGTAGACAAAACAAAGTTTGTAGGTCTCAAAAGTAAAACCTTAGTTCCAACTTGCTAAGCAAATAACTTCATTTATTTATACTTTTATTGAAATTTTAGTGTTTTAACATATACTATGAATACTAATAAATATTTTTTCGATAAAAATATTTTTCAAAAGTTGAGAAATGTTAACGAACAATTTTTTAAATTTCTAAAACTGTTAAAAAAAGTAAGAAAAACTGTAAAGGTGAATTAAAAAAAAATTACAGCATGCAAAAAAAAAAAAAAAAAAAAAAAAAAAAAAAAAAAAGTTTTGTTTACTATATTTAGTAGTTTCTATTTATTGAAACAACCCATTTTTGAGAAAAAGCAATATTTATGTGAATTGTTCACATGCGCCCCAGTCTCCCCTATGTATTCGATGGGTATATGTATCCGAAATGAAAAAAAATTCTGTTTTAGGACAGAAAGTTTCCGTAATCTGAAAAAATACGTCTTTTGTTCTTTCATGGATCCCTAGAGATCTGTACGGGTTGGAAATTTAAGGTCCAGGCCCGATCTAGCCCGACCCGGCCGAACGAAAGCTATCTTGGTCCGTCCCGGAGTAGAAATTAAAATTTCGGCCCGAACCCGGCCCGTACATAAATCATTTAAAACAGGCTCGATCCGATAAGACTCAATTTCCACTAAAAATTCTGTTTTATGTCTGTGTAACTACCACCTGGGAATTCCACGAGGAATAAAACGCTCTAAAGTATGGTTTTTGTGATACTGCAGAGGATAGCAGCTTGAAATTAGGTATGGTAATTACATAGAAAATATAAATGATTTTTAAGACTATTTCCTAAAAAACTGGAAATTTAAAAAGAGTGAAAATGGGCAAAATAGCATTCTAAAAGATTCATAAACTCCCATTTCTACGCAATTTCAGGATGTACCAAACGAACTTCAAAAGTAATGGTTAGAAATGGATGGTGTTAGCTCCTGTTTCAATATAGGCTCTATTTGTTGTCAGTGCCAATACAAGCTGGGGATTGTAGGAGCAAAAAAAAAAAAAAAAAAAGTTCAAATTGTGATTTTTGTGATGCTTCAGTGGCTAGCAGCTTGAAATTTGGCATAGTAATTACTTATTTGATAGAAATTTTCTCTAAGAACAATTTCTCAAAAAATCAAAATTTAAAAGAGGTGAGAATGCGTGAAAAGCGTTCAACAAACGTTCTAAATTGCGATACGCAATCTCAGGAAATATAAAACATATTTCAAAAGAAATGGCTGCAAATTGATTGTGACAATTCCTGCTTAGACATAGGCTATAATTTATGTTGTTGTCACTACCACCTGGTGATTGCAGGAGCAAATAACGTTCTCAATTGCGTTTTTTGAGGTACTGAGAGAGTCTAACTTTTTTAAATTTGGCATGGTAATTACTTAAAGAATGCAAATGATTTATAAAATCCGTTGAAAGAAAATACCAAATTTACAGGTTGAAGTGCAAAAAGTGTTATTAAAATGTTGTAAATTACGATTATTATGCATTCTTATGAAATACATGGTGACAATTTGCAACCATTAAAAAATAATGATTGGTAATAATAGAAGCTGCACAAATATAAGCTATAATTTATGTCGGTGCCACTACCACCAAAATGTTGCAAGGACCAAAAGTAAAAAAAAAAAAAAAAAAAAGGGGGGTTTAACATACGATTTCTGTGATACTGAAAAAGCTAGAAACTTTAAATATGGCATAATTATTTATAAAATATAAATGCCCTCTAAGAACAGCGGAAAGCAAATTTGAAATGTAAAAGGGATGAAGGAAGGGAAGGGACGAAAAGCGTTCTAAAAATAGTCGTCCTGACTCATTGAAATGCCTACAATTTCTATGCAAACTCGGAAAATATTACACCGATTACAAAAGAAATAGCTGCAAATCAATGGTGGCAATCTCTGATTTTATACAGGTTATATTTTATGCCTGCCTAGAAAATGGCTTTACAATTTTTCTAAATTACGTTTTCTTTGGAATTGTAAGAAATATCAAACGATTTCAAAATGAATATTGGCAAATTAATGTTGACAATCCCTGTTTGAAAATAGTGCTTTTATGTTGGTGCCACTACCACTAGATGAGATATAAATGCGTACTAAAATGATAGTTTCTAAAATAATTCACAAATTCAAATGAATACTGAAATGAGCATAAAAGCTTCAAAATGCTTTTTATGATAAATTAACATTTGTTAGAATTAGTTCTTCTTATTGATTTAACTCTCATTTCTGCCTAATGCAGTGTAACAAAGCAATGTAGTCAAACTTTTGTTTAATTAGTAATTTTTGAATTATTTCTAAAAGTATCATTTCTTCTAATAATAGTTAGACATACAAATATCACTTGGCATATTTCAACTATTACGGGAGCAAAGCCATGGGTTTTGCTAGCTTTTATTGTTCTCTACTTATAAAATAAAGTGAAAGCGGGACCATTATAAGATCATTCCGGTGTCTGTCTGTCCGTCTGTCATATCCATTTTACTCATAAACTATGAAACGTGGAAAGCTCAAATTGGAGGAAATAATAAAAAAAAAAGACTGTTGACTGTTGACCCACATGTTTACAGATTATTAAACATTTACAAATATATTTAGGATAGGGCTGTAAAGAGGCAAATTAAGCTACTTGAAAAAAAAATTTTTTCTTTGTATATCGTGTACGGTGTCTTGTGAAAGCTTTCGTTACACAGAATTCAAAAACATATTTCTTTTAATTTTAGGTAATATATTTTCAGAAATATTGTTGAAAATATAGTGCAAAAATATGTCCCCTCGCATCTAATTCTGAATTTACTGAAACTAAAATTAAAAAAAATTAGAGATTATAGATGTTACTTTAAACCTTGCTGGAAAACTGTAGCGATTACTCTAGATCGCATAGTTTTTGAGAAAAGCAAATTTTTCTGTTACACACAAATTTCAATTTGTGGGCATTGAGCGAAGGTGTTAAGGAGTATTGGAGGTATCTATCGCAGCAGAAGTTTAAAAGCATTGTTGATAATGATTTTTGAAATAATTCGTCGGTAATTAGTTGAGATATTAACCATTACAAACAGGGACGGTTTGGACATAAATAATGACGGGGGGCAGCGTACTCTGCATACCACCGACTTAGATAACACCTTTCTAATAATATATTTGTGTAATGTAATACTTAGTAGTATAAAAGCAATAAACTTCATACATTCGCAAATGCACTAGTTTAATTAGAATTATTTACATAAATCGGGGTTCGTACGCATAAGAAATTTTAAAAAAATGATCCATTTTAATACCTGTTATTATTATTTTTTAAGTATTATTTGTCTTATTTAATAAAAAACGTTCCTTACTTCGGATATAGCGCCTACTATGTTACGAAATTTCTGGTTTTAAAATGTCTAATTAAAAAAAGAAAAAAAATCCTTATGCATGTGAATATTTTATAAATACTATGGGCTTCGCGACTAGCTTGCATTGAGTGGGTCTCTCATTACGAGTCTTGTACATTTAAAAGTTAATAAAAAAAACAATCTGGAAAAACACGTCTCGGACCAAAGTGGATTTGCAAATTTGCGAGTTCCTTTCTACACAAGCTCCTTTAACACAATAGTACCAAGTTTAAATAGTGAACAAGTGTTTTGTGTTAGCTACACTGGAAAAAGAAAAGGTATTATTACGCTGAACTTAGTTTTATAAAATACCAAATGAAGTTTAATAATGCACTACTTTTCATTCTCAGTACCATGTTAAATTTCTTATAAATAGATAAGGATAAGATTTTTTTTTTTTTTTTTTTAAAGAGTTATACAGAATATCAATATTTGATATTATTTAGGCTTCATATCTCTTTTATTGTAACCCATTCATACTTTTCTAGCATATACAGCTATAACCAACACTATTTTGTATATATTTTACAAAATCTTATTATTCTTTCAACAATGTTTTTCTTTTAATAATACAGTTAACTCCTTCGCGATGAGGAAACTTTGCATAATTTTTAATCTGTAACCACCGGTTTTCAAAACAGAAAATTTTCTGTACTTGAATCGCGAAAATGCTCCAATTATATAAGGCAACCTTTACAATAAAAAATAACTGGTGGGAATAGTGAAGGATTCTGAGAATTTTAAGTATCACGTATACCAGTCGCTCGTCACCAAGGGGCTAATACATATACAGTGTCTCACAAAAGTGATGGGACACTTGTGCTTTATAAAAAGAAACTGCAATAAAATAAATAAACAAACATGTGCAAAAATGTTTTGGGTGTGTTTCATATTTAAAGTTAGTAACAATTATTACATAACATACATTTTGTCAAAATATTAAAATATTAATTTAGTAAAAATACAATTGTTCAGAACGAAGCAAAAAATGGCTCACATAAGTGATGGGACACTTACTTTTCCATCAAATATTTATCCGAAAATTTTACTTTTTAAAAGTTTTTAATATTTTGTTGGATTTCCTTTTACTTTTAAAACATGATTTAATCTTTTTGGGATGGATTCGACTAATTTTTTTGTGATTTCTGGAGTGATTTTACCACATTCTTCTTGAAGCACCGATTTTAGTTGTTGTTTTGAAGAAATGGTGTGTTTGCGAATTCTTGATTACAATTCTTGCCAAATATTCTCTATGGGATTTAAGTCTGGAGATTGTGGTGGTGTTTTTATTATTTCAGGACAGTTATATAGCAGCCAGAGTCTAACATTCAGAGCAGTGTGCTTGGGGTCATTGTCCTGGTAGAATTTAAAATCGTTATGAAGGTTCAATTTTCGTGCTGAAGATTTCAAATTTTGCTTTAAAATATCAATATACTTGTACTGATCCATTATACTGTGAATAAAAACAAGATTACCAACTCCAGCGGACGACATACACCCCCCATACCATAACTCCTCCTCCACCATGTTTTACTGTTGGTACCAAGTTCTGTTTGCGAAATTCTTCCCTGGGTTTTCTCCACACCAAGGTTCTACCGTCAGAACCAAATATATTAAATTTACTCTCATCAGCAAATATAACTTTATTCCAGTAATCAGAATTCTTATTTATGTTGGATTTTGCGAAAGCTAGTCTGAGTTTTCTATTCTTCTCACTTACGAAGAATTTTTTCTTGACTACTCTACCGTGATATCCAGCAGATCGAATTACCCTTCTAATAGTCTCAGGATTAACAATTATTCCATATAATGCTTGTAAATCAGCAGAAACTTTTGAAGCACTATTTCTTGGATTTTTTTAATATTTCGAACGATAATTCGCTTTATTCCATTGGATAGCTTTGATGGTCGGCCAGGTCTTCTTTTATCCTGAATCATATGATTCTTTTTATATCGTTTAATGATATTGAAAACTGTTGAACGACTCAAGTTAACTGTTTCAGCAGTTTTTCTAATAGATTTTCCACATTCAATATGCAAATTAATAACTAATTTTCGAATTTCAGGCGAAGTTTCTTTTCGTTTAGCATTCATGGCTACACAGAGCTAAAAAACACAAAAATTCCAAAACAAACTGGAGAGAAATACTGCAGACGATTTTATAAATTATTGCCAATTGCTTTTAAGTAAAAATAAAACCCCAAAAAATATTTTTATTGCTTATTTCAGACGATTTTTGTTGCATATATAATCGTGTCCCATCACTTATGTGAGCTATTTTTTGCTCCGTTCTAAACATTTGTATTTTTACTAAATTAATATTTTAATATTTTGACAAAATGTATGTTATGTAATAATCTTTACTAAATTTAAGTATGAAACACACCCACAAAAAATGTGTACATGTTTTTTAATTTATTTGATTAGTTTCCTTTTGTAAAGCACAAGTGTCCCATCACTTATGTGAGACACTGTACGTTTATTACACGGAACCCTTTCAGCGCGAGTAATTCTCGCTCTTGATTTTTTATTTTTAATAATGGTGTTAAGTATTCATGCAAAATTAATGTATTGTAGAGGACATTTTCGAGAAAAAATATGAAATGCTGTTATAAAATTAAGCTTGAATTTCAAAATGAACATTGAATGTTTATAAAAGAATGTTTAAAATTAACTATATTTAGTTTTATACTTATTTATCTATTTTTAGAAACAGCATGAAAAATCAGCTGTTGGATCTGCAAACTTATCCCGATCATTCAAAGAATGTGTTGGAGTGAGTTGAGGAGAAAGAAGCTGAAATGAAACTTTACATTGCGTAGGAATCTAATATCGTCTGCATTTCAATTTAAACAGTGTTCTACGACACGAAATAGAAAAAGATTCAACGTTCTAGTAAATGCAATTTTCAAAGTTTATTTAGATTGTCTGAATTCTGAAATGACAAAGAAAATGGAACGCTAAAGATTTATGGAGAAGAAAGTATTAATTGGTTTCCTTGTAGTTTATTTATTTATTTATTTTATTTATTTTACTAAATACAAGGAAGTGGAAACAATTCAAGGAAGAGGCTTGTCATTTTCAAATAAATTCGATGTCTAGTATTATCAATAGTTTAGGTATAGTAAAATTTACCTGTTGAATTTTGACAAAAGAAAATGTTTTAAGATGGAAATGTTTCATTAATTTATAATACATCTACAAAGTTAGCTACAAAGAAAAATGCATCTTATATTGATTAGTCTAATCTTCAAACAAATATAGCTTTAATTTAAAAGTCACTGCTGTTCTATAAAAATAGTCTAAATTTTTGTAAAACTTTGCACTTTATCAGTGTGTGGTTTAAATTGCGTTAGGGGCTGTGCAAATATAACGTTATCAACTTTATGGTAATTCTGGACCCCCTTTCCCCCCCTTTCTATATCATACTTTATCATCCCTTGAACCCTCCTCTCCCCCGTTAATCATATCGTTATCAAAGTGATTTTTTTCTTCTTTTTTTTAAAGATTTATTTCTTTTGTCTGGAATAATATACAAAAACTGATTACATTTATTTTTTCGCATCATTTATTGAATAAAATGTAGAAAAGCCTATAAAATATCTTTTTATTCAAATAACACTTAATAATAGCTTTTTGTTACATAATGTTTACAACTGCCATAAAGACTTGTTGATCTATTGTTTGAGATGCGAACTAAAATAAAAAATGACGGTAAAAAAAAACTCCACACATTATACAAATCCTCCTGCAAAAATTTTTTAAATAGCTGTCACCGTTTGCAAGTTATTGAATCTTAAAATCCATCAGTCATTTTTGGGACACCCGGTAGTTAGTTGAGATATATTAACTCCCACCGCCCTTCAAATGTTGGTTTCCTAAACCAATTTTAAAGATCTGGATTTTATTGACGTCCAGTATGGTAAAACGAAATATTCTCTCCTTTTCCCATTTCTATATAGTATTAGGACATGAGTTTATAAACTCGTCTTATACAGAAAATACAATTTTGGGAAATCGACAAACCTTCAACTGCGTCCATTGTTTTTCAATAACCAAGATTTTACATTGGAAAAAAATATAAAATAAAACTTTTTTTTTCCAGATTATATTGTTTTTGAACACAGGCTTACCAATATTAATATTACAAGGTAGAATCCGTCGAATTTTGACGAAATAAAGTGTTTAAGAATGAACTGATTCACTGATTTATGATAAACCTACAAAATTAGTTACAACAAAAAATGCACCTTATATTGGTAAGTCTATCTCTGAAACAAAAACTATTTAATCTAAAATTAGCAAAACACTATTTCTATAAAACTCAGTTGTAGAAATTATTAAAATTAAACTTTAATCGTATATGTAAGCAGTAAAATTTAATGAAGATCTGTTATTGTGATATAGTTGTCAATTAAGGCTCTTATACTTGATACTCATAAATAAAAAACAACAAATTATTCTACTTTGACTCAAAAGCAGGGTTGATGTCAAAGAATTCGGCCACTGTTCCATATGCTTCTTTTATTTGATTCAAATGAGGGAATTTAAATTTAAGCGATAACGCCCACCATATTGCAAACCGATTTTACGACATACTGCATCTCCATCTGCCTCTTTTCTCCATGCCCTTTACTTTTAATAGAAATGGAAAATTTCTGTTGCTACGATTACAAAAAAAAAAAAAAAAAAAAAAAGAGGAAATAAAAATTATATAAAAAAAAAAAATTAATATCTCAAAAATGAATTAAGGTACAGTTTTGAAACATTGCATTTAAAAGCACTCTCCCCCCCCCTATACGACAGTTAGAGGTCTGCACGGGCCCGGGCTTGGCCCGTGGCCCGTACTCGGCCCGGGCTGGTGGAATCGCTTCGAATTTTCTAACGGGCCGGGCCGGCAGATTTAGAATAGCTTTTTTAACGGGGCGAGCCGGGCCGATAAAAAAAAATTTCGGGCCTGTCGGCTCGTTCTGAATATTTTGACAGAAACGATAAAATATGAGCTATTTTCAACGAAAATAGTTTTAACGAGAATAAGTATAAATGTGCGTCACGAGACATACTAGTTTGACAGCATCAAATATAAAAATGTACAGTTTAGAGATCGGCATCGAAGAGTTACATTGTGTGTAACCCGTTTTAATATTTTTTTAGCTGACTCATGCCTGGCCGAGATCAAGCTTGCATTATTTTTCTACATATAGACTGACCAGACCGGAACTAAACTTAATTGTTCTCAAGATCTGTAGGGCAGAAAACATGATTTGTAAAATTATTAACAGCGATAATGAGCTTATGTTAGCTCAATCTTTGGATATATACTTCTTTGTGGTTTTTAAATTAATTTCTGTATAATGCGAAAGTTTGACACATTTTCTGATTAATTTTAAATTGTAAAAGTATAAAAGTGATAAGCCTTACTATTGAAGGGGTTTGGAATCGAAAAACGTTTTTCATTTTTGATAAATAAAATACTTGTATAACCTTGTTCAGATATAATAGTTTCTCAAATGATTGCAGGTTTTTCTCCCTTCCCATGCTATCAATTCCAGAAATTCTATTCAAAGCGCTAATTATGACAATATTTTATTTGCTTGCAGTATTCTTAAATTGGTTTTATCAAAAAATGGATAAGGTCATTCGATTATATAGTTTCCGAATAAAGATACCTGCTAATCTTATGCTTTTCTGAGAAAAAAATGAATTTAGAAATGTATCAGAAAGAAGCTTCTTTGAATTTAAAAATGAATTTGGATTTGAAATCTTTACTAAAATGATATAGCAATATTTTTTATAAATGTTCTTTTATTAAACAGCTTCAAAAGTAACGATGTTTTTGGCTTTCTTTTTTCTTCTTTTATTCTAAGCCATATTAATTTTTTAATGAATCTTTATTCGAATGTTGAAAGCCTAAGGATCTAAGTAATCATTAATGTTGTTAATGTGTATATCCTTAAAATATACTGTAAAATCTTTCCATAGATATGTATGCAGTATTCTTTAAAGGAATCTTAAATATATGATTCAAATCTGAATTTTTTAGAAATCGTAGAAATTGTAACGGGCCAAAACGGACCGGGCCGGGCTCGGGCCGAACTTTTGAGTTTTACAACGGGCCGGGCCGAAATAACTTTCCTACAGGCCGTACCGGGCCCGGGCCTGGAAATTCCGGCCCGTGCAGACCTCTAACAACAGTGCCAAAATTGAAAATGTGCAATGTTTAGAAGTTAAAAAATTTGCAGTAGCAAAAAATTTCAAAACTGAAACTTCACTTCAAATCTCAAAGTGTTGCCATTCGTAAAATGAAGTATGTGTTACGCATAGATATATTTGGCCTTTATAATATAAATAGATAGATAGATTGACAGAGAATACATACGATTTTTTAAAAACGTGCTTTGAAATTAATATCCTTATATATTTTCCAATTTACACCATTTATTTTCTTTTTTAATTAGAACGGAAATGAAGAGACATCCAAATTTATTTTAAATGCGATGGAAAAATATGTCTTATATTACGATATTTTTTTCCTCGGGAAAAGCAGTGGAATATCATTCCTTGAATCTGAAAATATTTCGGAAAAAGCTCTCCTCTGCCTTTCAAAATAGCTAATGTAGTCATGTGAGCAGTGGCGTAGCTACCGGGGGGCAAGGGGGGCGCCCGCCCCGGGCGCCGAGGCTAAGGGGCGCCAAATTGAGAAAGGTTTAAACCGAACAATAAACAAAAATTGTTGACTTTAAATTTTTTTTATGTGTGTTAATGTATTCTTTAGGAAAATATCTTATTACATCCAATTAAAGAAGAAAGGAAAAATTTATGTAAATATTTCTAGGGATGGCTCAACACAATCGGTAACGAAGATAATTATGTTTCTGAATTGAGACGCAAAATGATTAAATAGGGGCGCCAAATTCAGAGGAGCTTTAAACCGAAATTATTTCACATATTTTGATAATAAATAATAATTATTGACTTCTTTTATGTGTTAGTGTGAATGTTTTGAAGAAATTAGGTGAAAGTGGAAGGAATGGCAAAATTCATATTTATCAATCGTTGATAGGGCTTTTAACTGTCTAGCCTGAAGTAAATAAATCAAAAAGCGGATTGGAGACTTGAAATCACATTTCTGGTATCAAGAACATTTTTTCATTTTTAGCTAGCTGACCCGTCCATCGATTTCTCTGAATGAACTGCGAATGATTAAAACCTCTATTCCAATTTAAATAAATTAAAAAAAAAACTTTCAAACTGAAACTCTGGGATGGATCTCCGTGTCTTCGGCAACATAGAACGGGTGTGCTACGTAGCCAAGAACCAACCATTAAAAACGTGCATTCAAATTTATTTCTGTCCAAATGAATCTCCAGAATGGATATGCGCTACCTATGTCACCGTGTAGAAGGCGTACTGCGCACGTGAAAGAACATCTGGTGATAATCGTAAAATGAATTGAAAGAAAGAAAATTTCCTTGAAATAGGTCTCATTAAATCTCAGAAAAAAATGTCCCTGGTGGTGGAAGATAGAGCTAAAAACTGTAAGACAATCGAAAACCAAGTTGAATGAGAAAAACCCAGTGGAAATTGGATCCATAGAACCCGAGGTAAGAATACGTCATCTTGACATGAAGATGGAGCTAAAAATTTCAAGAAAATCGTAAGCTAATTTTCAAGAATCAATACCTGTTGAAATCTATTTTGTAGAATTCGACAAAAAAGGGGCTTAAAATTTCGATAGCCATCATACTTTAAAATGTAATTAAAGGGAAGAAACTGTTGTGGACGGACTCTTAACTCCTATCACTTCACTCTGTCCACAGAACACACTAGTAATTTCCTATTAAATTGATAAAATACTTTTAAATTATGATTTTAGCATTCGACAACGTTTAATAATTAAATTGATTGTCTGCATGTTATATATTCTTTGATCAATCGATTTTCGAAAACTAGTGGAGTGTTCAGACGAAAAAAATATTTTTAGTTCAGTTTTTAATGGATGTTTGTTTCTGTATGTTTCTCGCGTATGCAGGGCTGCCACCTTCGATTATTTTTTTTTTAATTCTAATTGGTACAACTTTCCCAAACATTAATAACATTTACAATAGAAATAAACTTTAATATTTATATTAGAAAAATACTTGTGCGAACATATTATACAAAAATAGTGTTATACAAAATAGTTACTATTATACAAAAGTAGTCGACTGTGGCAACTTTTGCATATGGGATCTCTCTCTTTTGTATATTGAAGTTATATTAGTGAAGTTCATAGTGAAGTTATAGTGAAGTTTATTCAATTATGAAGAAGAAAAGTTACCGAGCGATTTTAAAAAAAATTATAATTTTTTTTTATATCCATATGTGCTTATTTGAAATTTTCAAATTTAAATCTTCATTAGTTATTTTTTTTTTCGCTTAAAAATGAAAAATGTTAATTTTTTCAACTGGGAAATCAAATTCAGATAAGTGTGCGATTTCTGTCATTTTGCGGGAAAAAATCGCATTTTTGATTGAATTTTTAATTGATATTCTCGACTATAAGAAAAAAAGAAAATAAAAACTTTGAGTCTACATGCATTAGGATAGGATATGCTTTGTACTACCCTCACCCAAAATTTCAGTGTGTATTTGTAGTAGATATTTTAAGTCCTCTTTGTCATACACACAGACTCCCATAGATTGGTTTTCACACTAATTTTTGCTGTTCTTAGCATTCCATATAAATATATAAAATGAAAGCTTCCTTAAACCAATGCAAAAGTATTTAACTGAAAGAACAACAAGAAATGGTATTATTTATTCCTTATTGGAAATTCCAATATTCCAAATTTTAATTGAGAAAACCAAATAATGAAATGCGAGCGACCTACCCCAAAATTTTCCTACTTAAATCATATAAAAAAACGAAGTAGGACTTTTCAGTCTTTCTACTACGCGACTGTTTTCGTCGTTTTAAAAGATACACGTCGTTTTAAAAGAAACTACATCTATCTATGTAAATTATATAGGAATGACTGAGAGATCAGTGGAATAAAATAATTTCACTCGGGAACCTCTTTGGTCCGAACTCTTTCGTCATTGCATCTTACAATCATCTCGGTGAATTCGATCGGAGGTCTTACGACTTTATTTACGCCAATTTCGGAACTTACATGGTCGCAGATCATGCAGCCTATCAGAATTGTCAAATCTTTTTCGTTCCAGTTCATGAAAATATGTTGAGGCTTGTAAGATTTTCAGTAGGGGGCGGGGATGTCAATTTGCGAGAAACGTTTAGTTTAATTGGTTAATTAGCTCTTGATTGACATATGGTCAAGATTTGCACAATTCCTTGAATCTGAAACATACAGAGATTTAGCCACAAATGAAAGAAGAATTGCCTAAACGTCAGTATTTTCGTTCTTAAGTTACTTTCTGATTTTACTGGTGAACATAAAAAATGTCATGGTGAAAAACAAAGTTCAAGGAGTAAAATGGATTTTGAAAAAAAGAATTTATAGATTTTAATTTAAATTTTTAAATTTCAAAAGGATTTTAGTTTTTAATTATTTTTATCTATAGCATATCTCCCTCTATTGATATCTGATCATTGTCATGCGACTGAGAATATGTTAAAGGTTTATTGCAGATCTCAAACAAATTCGTTGGATGTCTTGATTTACTATAAGAATTCAAGACTTTTTATTGTTTTCCGACCCATCTTTAAAAATGGAGGCGTATAGCAATTTGAAATCCTAGGGTGACTGCAGTTTTCAATCAGGAAATTTTATTAGCATAATTGGACGTATCATAACTTAGTAGTTTTAGTAAATGTGATTTTTTGCAAATTTATTCTCTTTGTCGTTATTCCCATTACAGAGCCAAATTATCTCACAGAGCTATAAGGCCATGGCATTGGACCCACTGTTGCTGAGGGTTCAAATTTAATAAAATGATTAAAAAAAAAAAAAAAAGTCTTAAAATTTCCGCTTTATTTTCTCAAACAAAAATATATTTTGATTAATTTTGAAACGGTATCAAAATATCTAATAATAATCCATTCCCTATCCTTCTACAACCCCCCTCCCCTAAAAATGCATAAGAATTACTGCAAGATACACTCAAACAGGTGCTGGGCGATGGGCCCCGCACAATCCTAATCGGGCTCTGCATCCCACATGATCAAAACAACATAAACATATAGTCGAGCCTCTATATAACGAAATCCATCGTTCCAGTAAAAAATTCGTTATATAGAGAAATTCGATGTATAGAGTATGATGTTAAAAATAGCATTTAATGTGTAAATTTTGAACAAATATTATTTTTGATCTTTTTAATTAAGAATTTGAAATGTTTAAAAGTATATATTAACCTAACATTTTATTTCTTATTTAAGCAGTTTCAAAAAAGAGAAAAGACATTTATTTGAAAGCTTAATGAAAATCAAATGAGGAAGACTTACATAAATTTCAGAGGAAGAAATCTGTAATTTTTTGTTGTTTTGATTTTAAAATTACAATTGTTACGCTCTCAAAAAAAATTCTCAAATTTTAGCAAGGAATGAAAAATTGTAGTTGATATTTTCCTCCATTTGAAGGTCTCTCTTATGTGCTCTCATTGATTCCTCTCTTATATGTGTAACAATTCAATTGACTGTGTTTTGAGAAGGATGTTGAAAGGTGTGTGGGAGGTGGGATGAACTTGTTAGATTTAAAGAATAAGGAGAGAAGTAATATTTATATAAAAAAAAAACCTCTCCACTGAACGATAAATCAAAAATAAGTGATGGAAAATTGATTCCATATGATTTCGAAGCTTTTTTTAAAACTGAATAAATTAAGATCAATTTATGAAAAAATTCGTTATATGGAGATAGATATTTCGCTATATAGAGTCTGTTTTTAATGTAATCATGTGAAAAGGGGACCGTTCTTACTAAAAATTCGTTATATGGAGAAATTCGATGTATGGAGTTTCGTTATATAGAGGTTCGACTGTATTTGTGAACGTATCGCTAAGTTTTTGAAATTCCCATTCAAATTCAATATTGATAAAAATTGGAAATTTTCAGTAATCCGGTTCTTTGCATTTTAGTTTAGTGCGTTTGAGTAAAATTAGCCGAATCCTTAAAATCAAGAAAAAGTGAAGATACTTTTCCTCTCAGTACAAGTCAAAACGACTATTTCGTTTCTTCTTCCGAAAAAATAATCCGTTTTTTTTTTTTTTTTTTTTTTTTTTTTTTTTTTTTTTTTTTGGGGGGGGGGGGGGGGGCGCAAAAATTAATCCTGCCCCGGGCGCCAAAAAACGCAGCTACGCCACTGCATGTGAGAAGTAAGAAGCTAAAATGAGATTTCAGCATGCGTAGGAAGCTAAATATAAGTCTATATTGCAATTTGAACGCGCTGGCTGTGACATAAAATTGCAAAAGATTCAATGTCTCGATATATTTTCTGTTAGTCTGTTAGTTTATTTATGTAAGTCTACTGAGATTCCCTTTGAGATTTTAATTACTGCGTATAAAATTAAACATAGATTTTAGAAATATTTTGAAAACTAAAAAAAAAAAAAAAAGAGAGACATCTATTAGAAATAGTACACAGAAAAAGACCCGGATGATAATGTAAAGTCTATGGGAGCGTTCTTTTCAAATATTTCGCCCAAATTTTAAAATTTTTGACATGATTTTTTTGCACAAGATAGCTGAGGACGATCCACAACCGGCCTTGTTTTTACTTTTTCAGTTTTGGTTTCAGATTTTTTTTTATTACTTTAATTTTTGAAACCGGTTTAAACCGGTTCTGAAATTGAAATTATCCTAATATAAAAAATACATAAGCAAAATCGAAAAAGTAAAAAATAGGCCGTTTGTGGATCGTCCTCAGCTATCTTGTGCAAAAAAATCATGTCAAAATTTTAAAACTTTGAGCGAAATATTTGAAAAGAACGCTCACATAGACTTTACATTATCATCCGGGTTTTTTCTGCGCCTAGTGTGGGGCCTTAAAAATACTAATTACATGAGGATATATTTTAAATATACTAATGCATCAAACGCCCTTAGATTTAACATTACGGAGGGGAATTCGGAGGCTAAGAAATCACCCACCTTAATTGCAATATCAGAATTCAGTAAATAAATAAGTAAATTGTTATTTAACAAATTACAACGACTATTTAGAAAATTATATTTTCAAAGGCTAAAATTTTAGACTTATAAATAAATTCTATATTTAATATTAATAATAATAATAATAATAAACATCATTTTTATGATGATCAAAATGTGGTTTACGAAATAACAGAGCCTTATATTACGTATGCCATGGATTAAAAATTAATATTCCTGCACCAAGCACATACAAATTTTAAATGAAATTTTAGTTTTATAGTTTTCGGTACTGCAAATTTTTAAACTTCTAAATATTACACATTTTCAATTTTTACACCGTTTTATAAAGAAAAAAATATATACTTTTAAATACAATTTGTTTGAAAGCTGTATCTCAATATGTTTTTAAGTTATTCATTTTTTTCTGTAGTTTTTTACACTTTTTTTGCCATCGTGGCAATAGAAGTATTTCATTTTTGGACATTAAACATGAACCAATCAGAAAACGAATAAAATAAAAAACAGAAGCATTCCATTTCTAGACATTAAGCATGGACTAATCAGAAAACGAATAAAGTAAAATAAGTTGCGGAATTCAACCAATAAAAAGATTCAGATATATTTCAGATTTCCCAATTTTCTCATGAAAACAGTAACTATTTTCGAAAAAAAAAAAAAAAAAAAAAAAAAAAAAAAAAAAAAAAAGCAGCACTAAGAACACATAAATTTATCTTTATCATTTTCGGTTTTCAACAATGATAATATTGCTCTCTCGTGCCTAAATTAACTAAAAAAAACCCTTCGGATTCACTTTCAGCACTGAATCAACCGAAAATCAATCCTACAAAAATCAACCGAAATAATAACGTTTCTAGATGGCGTTATTACCCCGGTATACTTATTGCAGAGTATATTTTAAATTACAAACTACTTCGCGAACACAACCAAAATCGTCCACGAAATTTTGAAAGTAAATAACACACACTACAAATTAATATAATAAACAAAGTACCGTAATTTCGGGTGTATAAGTCGCGGATCAAACAATTCTTTTTGGACCCAGAAATCTTATTTAGTGATTGAAGACAAATATTTACGGCGATCTAACTAGTTACATTTGTTTCTTAAAAAATTCTGGGTCGAAAAAAAATTGTTTGATCTGCGGCTTATACACCCGAAATTACGGTATTTCCTTATTAGTTTAATGTGCCAATCCCAAAACTTTTTCTGTCTCGTATGTCAAAAAGAAGTTATACATATTTTACAATATTACATACTGGAAATAAAATTTTGTTTTATTTAATAAAACAATTTATGTTGAATAAACGAGTAGTGATTCATGCATCCAATAAAAAATTTGGAAGCGCAAAATAGTGTAACTTTAGTAAAAGAATCCAAGAATCCACCAAAATTTGGGAAGAACATTGTTTTGGCATTAGGAATGAAGATCCGATGAGTCCCTCTCCAAATAAAGTTGTTATACTACTTTTTTTTGAGGGGGAGGTGAGAAAAAACGGATATTTTTAACGAGGGTGGAGGTAGGAATGTGGAACTAAATTTTTTTTAAGTTGGTTTTTGTGTTGTATTTTTTATTCATTCTGAATCGAATGAAACCATCTTCAAGTCGATACGATCCTTTTTTACAAAGTTACAGCAGGTTCTATGAATACAGTGTTGAAAATTACATTTTAGTTCAGGTAAAACAGATTTTACAAAAACAATCGATGGCCATTTACAAAAAATTCGGAAGAAAATTCCGGGGAAACGCAGTATTTCGTTTTCGTTCTGCAAATGGATATCCGATGAGTTTCTAAAAAAAAAGTTGTTTTAACCGTGTTTGGGGTAGGGGGCATTTTAATTCGGAGAGGAGAGGGAGAGGAATTCAATTTTTTAAAACTATGTAAAGTGGGGTATCGCTTATTATTGAAAAAACTAAAAAAAAAAAAAAACCTAAAAATTAATTTAAAAAATAATAAAAAATGATAATTGTAAAACATGGTAAAAACAACCTTATTTTGGGGGGCTTCATTGTACCTTCATTTCTATGCCAGATCGAAGTTCCCTCCAAATATTGATGAATGGCCATCAGTTGGCCAAGAAAAACACCATTTTACTTCTATAATGACAATTCTGTGAAAGAGAGAGAGAGAGAGAGAAAAGGCGAAATACATTTAAACCGATTAATTTCTTTTCTATTCATCTTTATTTCAGAATCAAAAAATCTAAATAAAATTCGTAAATAGAAGACACTGAAATATATTTTTATTTTCCCCTTTTACATCATAGAACCATGTTTAAATTGAAATACTAAAGATAGGTCCCTGAAAGTCATTTCATCTCCTTTTTCTATCATGTGACTCCGTCACCCTTTTTTGAGCGAACGGGTGATATTACCTCGAAATAAGTTTTCAGATTCAAGAATTGATTTTTTCATTCTCTTTCCGAATAAAAGCCACTTTAAAAAGAAAGCCTCATTTAAAAAATTAAATGCGTCCAAATTTTTAAATTTGACTAAATTGTCGATTGTGAAATTTTTAATTAAAGACATTATCAAGACAATGGATATCAGCTAAAATTTCAAGAAGCACTGTCATTTTTCATATTGTTGTTTAATATATTCACACAATTAATCTAGATTGAAAAATCCAACAACATACGCAGTTTTTAAAAATTGTTATGAAAATCTGTGTTTACTTTCGACATGCATTATTTCGTATCTCTTATTATAATGTTTTCGTATTTTTCGACGGAGGCAAACTATAAAATAATTAAGAAATTTGATGTGCGAACCTAACAAAATCAAATGATAATGTTTTAGAGACATAAACTTTTTAAGCGCGTTCGTAAATTAAACAAATTATAGGACTATAGTGGTCATCTGATGCGTACGTTCGTTTTATCTGACCGCATATACCGGGTGTTCTAAAAATGACTGATGTATTTTAAAATGCAATAACTTGCTAACGGTGACAGCTATTTAAAAAAATTTTGCAGGAAAGTTATGTATAATGTCAAAAGTTTTTTTTTTTTTTTTTTTTTTTTTTTTTTTTTTTTTTTTTTTTTTAAACCGTAATTTTTTATTTTAGTTCGAATTTCAAGCAATAGATGGCGCTGACGGCGATTGAAGGCCAGGTGATCAATGCTAATTGAGTTAGTTTCGGCGTCGACCTGGGCTTCAATTGCCGTCAACGCCATCTATTGTTTAAAATTCAACATAAAATAAAAAATTACAGCAAAAAAACTCCTGACATTATACATAACCCTCCTGCAAAAATTTTTTAAATAGCTGTCACCGTTTGCAAGTTATTGAATTTTAAAATCCATCAGTCATTTTTGGGACACCCGATACATGATCTGTCCCATAAGCTGTTACAGATACACAAACTTTTCGAGCAACAAACTTTTCAGCCGATTTTAACTCCAACTTTTTCCGGTTCAAAGGGAGAAAAAGGTTACAATTGTCGTGGCTAAAGTCAGAGGAAAACCAATACTACTTGTATCATCCGTTATTATTTGTGGCCTATTCGTATCAATCACTTATCTCTGATTTGTTGAAACGTCGAAAGTTGGAGAAAAAAGTCGCGGATAGCGGAGACTTTTTTAGAACTGTCGAAAAAAATTGGGGGATTTTGTTGTTTGCTATCACACTGGTAGTTGAGATAATATTTCGCGAAAAATTAGAGGAAATCAAGTGTTTGCTCAAAAATTGCTCGAAATTTGATGAATCTGAAGCACTTTAAGTAAGTTGAATGACCTCACGTCGCCGAAGCAAGCCGCTAGCAACATACGCGCAGGGATTATAGGTGGTTGAGGGGTATATTGAAGCCAACTATACCTGAGTTAGTGCACTGCAAGCTGTTCCAAAATGCACATAGCTAATTCCAACCCTTATATTAGTGACTGGTGGAATTTCAAAATGCTGCATTTCATGGACCAGCGTTACGCGGTAAAATTTTGTGTTTGCATTCAAGAAAACGGGCGCCATGCTGAGGGAAGTTTATGACGACAATACCATATCCCTAAATATGGTTTACCGCTGACACAAGATGTTCCGGAAGAGCAGAGAGGAAGTCGAGGACGAAGACCGTTCTGGTCCCACGTCAACGTAAAATGCCGACTAAAATGTAAGAAATTGCAGATTAAATTATCATTAGAAGGAATTAATAACTTCTTTAATATTGTCCAAAAATTGTAATTATTCTCTTTCATCACTTTCAGGCAAGCCATTCTTTTGAAGAACATTGAATCTCAAAAATCTCTTACGACACCATATGAGAAATTCGAATTCGCGTTATAAAGCCACTGAGGTGCCAAATGGTAAAATATACATATCACGGAGTAAGAAGCAGGAGGGGAAAGTAGTGTTAAAATTTTGCCATGCGGATTTTTTTACGATAGGGGGCGACACCGCTGCATGCAGGCTGTCGATCGATGCTTCTGCAATGCTTTTCAATGGAAAAAATGGTCATTTAAAAAAAAAAAAATACGAAAAATCTGAATTTTTAGAAGGTTGTAGAAATGAAAATCTGGTTAATTGTAGTTTTCTTCACAACATACATATTTTTTAATAGGAATTTGGCGCTTCATTTTCGTTTTTAAGCCATTTAAAATACGAGATAATTCTGACAAAAACCAGAGAGCAGACCATTTAAAAACATTGAATATCGCGGATTAAAATGACTTGTGTAAGTAAGTAGAATATCGCAAAGAAATAGACTTATGATTTTTAGAAATTAAGTATTAATAAAATATTTTGGACTAAATTTTAATTTCGCGTATAGTTTTTATAACCTTAGAATATTTTAATAATCCATAACTTTGGATATTTATGCAATTAATGTATGTCGAGTTAAAGCAAATTTTTATTTTAATTATTTGGAGCAACTGCTTATTCATATTATGGATGTCTTGTGTGCCACCCCCACTCTGCCCCCCAGGGGGGCACATTTTTAATTTCTTTACAACAGCAGTCGTGTGACACATCATTTGAAAGGTCTGCAACTGCTTATTCATACTATGGATGTCTTGTGAGTTACCCACTCACTCTGCCCCCCAGGGGGGGCACATTTTTAGTTTCTTTACAACACTAGTCGTGTGACACATCATTTGAAAGGTCTGCAACTGCTTATTCGTATTATGGATGTCTTGTGTGTTCCCCCCCCCACTCTGACCTTCAGGGGGGAGGGCACATTTTTAATTTATTTACAACACCAGTCGTGTGACACATCATTTGAAAGGTCTGCAACTGCTTATTCATATTATGGATGTCTGTGTAACACCCCCCCATTCTTCCCCCAGGGGGGAAGCACATTTTTAATTTCTTTAGAACACCAGTCGTGTGACCCATCATTTGAAAGGTCTGCAACTGCTTATTCATATTATGCATGTCTTGTGTGTCACCCCTCCAGAGGGGCACATTTAAGCTATTGCATAGCTTTTATCGAGGGCTTTGAGCGCGGCGACCGAATATAGAAATTCCGTAATGAGAAAAAAAACCTAACACTCCATCTAACGTCGTTTCATTTCGGAAAATTTCGCCACTTCGGCAGACTTCTCATTTATTCAATAAAAGAAAAAAAAATTGTTTTCTTATCGGTCATCACGCTTAAAAAGGTGTAACTTGAATTAATATCAAAGAAAAAGAAAAAAACTTGAATTAATATCAAAGAAAAAGAAAAAACTTGAATTAATATCAAAGACAAAAAAAAAAAAAAAAAAAAAAAAAAAAAAAAAAAAAAAACTGCATAAATAAAAAATAAATAAATAATTATAATTGCATAAGTTGATAAAAAATGCTACATACCGCGGCAGTTCCCGGAGTGCCACACGTATTTTTTTTTTAAACTTTGCTTCTATTTTTTATTTGTGACTGTGCAGTAAAAATAAATCTATTAATCAAAATTGTTCTTAGCTCATTCAGAAATTTTTGCTTTTAAATCCCCATCTTTTCCATCCGGACATTCAGGCCAGGGCCGTAGCTAGAAGTGTACGATAGGGGGGGCTCAGGGGAATATAGGGAGGGCTCAAGGGAATGTAGCGGGGGGCTCATATTTTTTTGTTCTCTCTGTAATGCAGAAAGATAAATTAGTGCATATTCACATTGTAGGTACTATGTTTCTCATTAAACTGTTGTAATAACTTCATTTTATGCTAAGAAAAGTACATGATGATGAAAATTTTGAATGTATAACTGGTGCAAAATTAAACATCCTGTTAGCTTCATATGTACCAATAGGATGAGAGAGAGTTGAAACACGTATTTTAGATACAATTTAGTAACTCTGCAAAACTGTGAAAGGGTCTCAAAACTAAATTAGATTTTTGAACAGACAGAGATTTTTTTTCATTTGAATTTTCGGAACATTTAGTGACCTTGGAACTTTTTCCAGGGGGGCTCAAAATATTTTAGGGGATGCTGAGCCGCCCAAAGCTCCCCCTTAGCTACGGCCCTGATTCAGGCCCATGTGAAAGGGGAGAGGAGGGGGGTCGCCCCGTCCGAAGAGATTGAGGGAGCAGCACTAAATTTATTCTACCAGCACCAATTTTTTTTTCCTTCTATCTCTAGAAGAAGAAAGTATTGGATTCGTATAGATTTTCGAATTCTGGTTTTCGACGGATTGTACACGTTTTAGGGGTCAGGGATACCAAAAAACATGCTTTTATAAAATATCTGTCTGTGACAAACATTTTGTGGGTTCCCTATCTCAAGAAAAAATTCACGGAATTTAATAAAAATTGATATTTAGGTAAGACCCTGATATAAATTATTGCTGATTAGTTTTTGGCGTAAATCGCTCAACAGGTGGCACTGCTGTGCTTCATTCTTTATGATTTACGGAACAGCTGAATCTCAAGAACTAGCGCACGGATTCTAATAAAAATTTAGTTTTAGATAGTCCATGATATAAATTGATGCTGATCAGTTTTTGGTGTAAATCGCTCCACAGGTGGCGCTGTTATAATGCATTTTTTACGGTTTACGCAACAGCTGTATCTCAAGAACTACGCACGGATTTTAATGAAAATTTATATGTAGGCAGTCCCTGATATAAATTGAGGATGATTAGTTTTTGGTGTAAATTGCTTAATAGGTGTCACTGCTATATTGCATTTTTTAAGATTTATGCAACAGCTGTATCCCAAGAACTAATGCACAGATTTTAGTAAAAAAAAATACGTGTGGCACTCGGGGACTGCCGCGGTAAAGCTATTGCATGGCATTTTTTATCAACTTATACAACTATAATTATTTATTTATTTTTTATTTATGCAGTTTTTTTTGTCTTTGATATTAACTCAAGTTTTTCTTTTTCTTTGATATTAATTCAAGTTACACTTTTTGAGCAGGATGACCGATAAGAAAACAATTTTTTTCTTTTATTGAATAAATGAGAAGTCTGCAGAAATGAAACGATGTTAGCCGGAGTGCTAGGGTTTTTTTCTCATTACGGAATTTCTAGATTCGGTCGCCGTGCTCAAAGCCCGCGATAAAAGCTATGCAATAGCTTAAATGTGCCCCCCTTGGGGGGGGTGACACACAAGACATGCATAATATGAATAAGCAGTTGCAGACCTTTCAAATGATGTGTCACACGACTGGTGTTGTAAAGAAATTAAAAATGTGCCCCCTCTGGGGGGGCAGAGGGGGGTGACACACAAGACATCCATAATATGAATAAGCAATTGCAGACCTTTCAAATGATGTGTCACACGACTGGTGTTGTAAAGCAATTAAAAATGTGCCCCCCTGGGGGGCAGAGTGGGGGGGGGGTGACACACAAGACATCCATAATATGAATAAGCAATTGCAAAACTTTCAAATGATGTGTCACACGACTGGTGTTGTAAAGAAATTAAAAATGTGCCTTCCCCCCTCCCTTGGGGGGCAGAGTGGGGGGTGACGCACAAGACATCTATAATATGAATAAGCAATTGCAGACCTTTCAAATGATGTGTCACACGACTGGTGTTGTAAAGAAATCAAAAATATGCCCTCCTGGGGGGCAGAGTGGGGGGTGACACACAAGACATCCATAATATGAATAAGCAGTTGCAGACCTTTCAAATGATGCGTCACACGACTGGTATTGTAAAGAAATTAAAAATGTGCTACCCTGGGGGGCAGAGTGGGAGGTAACATACAAGACATGCATAATAGGAAAAGGCAGTTTCACACCTTTCTAAAGATATGCAACACGAGGGGTGTGGATAAAAATTTAAAAAGTTCCCCTTTGGGAGGGGGGCAAAGTGGGGTGCGGCGCCCCAAACATGCATAATTGGAATAAGCAGTTACAGTTCTTTTAAACGATATGCCACACGATAGGTGTATATACAGATTTAGAAAATGCCCCTCTGGTGGGGCAGAGAGGAGGGGATGACACACCGGATGTGCAAAATATGAATAAGCAGTTTAAGGCCTTTCCAAAGATATGTCACATGACGGGTGTTTACGAAATTTAGAAAAGTACCCCCGGGGGGGGGGGGTGGAGGGCGTATCGAATGCGTAAAGAATTATAAATGGTGATGATGCTATGGTGTATTATTTGTGATTATCGCAATAGCTCTATCACAAGAATAACTGCACAGAATTACACAAGACTTTAGATACTGTTAGACCCCGATATAAACTAAATCTGATTAGTTTTTGGTGTATATCGCTCAACAAGTGGAGCTGTTAAACTCCATTATTTACAAGTTCCACAATAGCCATACGTCAAGAACTAGCGCATGGATTTTCATAAAACTATAGATTTAGTTAATCCCAGAAATAGATGAGTGTTGGTTGGTTTTTTGTGTAAATCACTCTACAAATGGCGCTGTTATGCTGCATTTTTAATGATTTCGCAATAACTGTATCTCGATACAACCAAATAGCTTTATATTAAAGCCTAAAAAACATCACTTACTTGTGGAGCACGGAATAAACTTAATTTTTTGTTCCCTTCGACTTTTTTTTTACTATTCATAGCCTGTTTTACATCCAGGAACACAGCATTTATATCCCATTTTAATTTATTTTATAAAATATCAATATGAGACATAAACGAGTAAAATAAAATATCTTTAAATTCGAACATTTGCAACTTAGGCATACAATCATATTGAACGTCTGCTAAAAAACCAGCCTACATCCTATCGCAGCCCCCTCATTATTTACCAAAATTTCACTTTGTATTTTCGAAGAGTCATGCGCATTAAGTTTCCCCTCCTGTTTCTTACTCCGTGATACATATAAAGCATGCAATCTATATATATAAAAGAAAGTCCGGATTTCGTATTAATCACAGCACAAAAAAATCTGCCGAACATAATAGCTTGAAAAATGGGGTAAAAATACTTCTGATAACACCGAGTGCCGCTAAGAAGGGATTTTCGAAAATTCCACCCCTAAGGGGGTTAAAAAAAGGAACGAACTTTTAAAAAATTCCTTAAAAATCGGCTTTTGTAGTTGTTTTTCAACTGATAATATTATTTTAGTGTATTTTTTCATGCTGAATGGAATGGTACCAAGCAAATTCTTTTAATTTCAGTAGTTCGCGAGATACTTCACATTTTCCTGTTTTGGCGGTGTCTTCGGCGCAAAAACCTGAAAATTTTAGTCCTTATCTATATACATAAAAGAAAGTTTGGATTTCGTATTAATCACAGCACAAAAAAAATCTGCCGAACCTAATATCTTTAAAATTGGGGTAAAAATACTTCTGATAACACCGAGTGCCGCTAAGAAGGGATTTTCGAAAATTCCACCCCTAAGGGGGTTAAAAAAAGAGGAACGAACTTTAAAAAAATTCCTTAAAAATCGGCTTTTGTAGTTGTTTTTCAACTGATAACATATTTTAGCGTATTTTTCCATGCTGAATCGAATGGTACCAAGCAAATTCTTTTAAGTTAAGTAATTCGCGAGATACTTCATATTTTCCTGATTTGGCGGTGTCTTCGGCTCAAAAACCTGAAATTTTTAATCCTTATCTACATATATAAAAGAAAGTCTGGATTTCGTATTAATCACAGCACAAAAAAATCTGCCGAACCTAATATCTTGAAAATTGGGGTAAAAATACTTCTGATAACACCGAGTGCCACTAAGAAGGGATTTTCGAAAATTCCACCCCTAAGGGGGGTTAAAAAAAGGATCGAACTTTTAAAAAATTCCTTAAAAATCGGCTTTTGTACTTGTTTTTCAACTGATAACATATTTTAGCGTATTTTTTCATGCTGAATCGAATGGTACCAAGCAAATTCTTTTAAGTTCAGTAGTTTGCGAGATACTTCATTTTCCTGATTTGGCGGTGTCTTCGGCGCAAAAACCTGAAAATTTTAGTCCTTATCTATATACATAAAAGAAAGTTTGGATTTCGTATTAATCACAGCACAAAAAAAGTCTGCCGAACCTAATATCTTGAAAATTGGGGTAAAAATACTTCTGATAACACCGAGTGCCGCTAAGAAGGGATTTTCGAAAATTCCACCCCTAAGGGGGTTAAAAAAGGGAACGAACTTTTAAAAAATTCCTTAAAAATCGGCTTTTGTAGTTGTTTTTCAACTGATAACATATTTTAGTGTATTTTTTCATGCTGAATCTAATGGTACCAAGCAAATTCTTTTAAGTTCAGTAGTTCGCGAGATACTTCACATTTTCCTGATTTGGCGGTGTCTTCGGCCAAAAAACCTGAAATTTTTATTCCTTATCTATATATATAAAAGAAAGTCCGGATTTCGTATTAATCACAGCACAAAAATATCTGCCGAACATAATATCTTGAAAATTGGGGTAAAAATATTTCTGATAACACCGAGTGCCGCTAAGAAGGGATTTTCGAAAATTCCACCCCTAAGGGGGTTAAAAAAAAGAACGAACTTTTTAAAAATTCCTTAAAAATCAGCTTTTGTAGTTGTTTTTCAACTGATAACATATTTTTGCGTATTTTTTCATGCTGAATCGAATGGTACCAAGCAAATTCTTTTAAGTTAAGTAATTCGCGAGATACTTCATATTTTCCTGATTTGGCGGTGTCTTCGGCGCAAAAAACTGAAATTTTTAATCCTTATCTATATATATAAAAGAAAGTCTAGATTTCGTATTAATCACAGCACAAAAAAATCTGCCGAACCTAATATCTTGAAAATTGGGGTAAAAATACTTCTGATAACACCGAGTGCCGCTAAGAAGGGATTTTCGAAAATTCCACACCTAAGGGGGTTAAAAAAAGGAACGAACTTTTAAAAAATTCCTTAAAAATCGGCTTTATTAGTTGTTTTTCAACTGATAACATATTTTAGTGTATTTTTTTCATGCTGAATCAAATGGTACCAAGCAAATTCTTTTAAGTTCAGTTGTTCGCGAGATACTTCACATTTTCCTGATTTGGCGGTGTCTTCGGCACAAAAACCTGAAATTTTTAATCCTTATCTGTATATATAAAAGAAAGTCTGGATTTCGTATTAATGACAGCACAAAAAATTCTATTGATCCTATAGTTTTGAAAAAGAGTTCTATAATCAGGTTAACATGATTATGTAAGCTATATTTAATTATCTCAATATATATAAAGCGCAAAGTGAAATTTCATTGCGGCCGCCTATAACTAAGTTCTACAAGATAGATTTTAAGGAATTTTACATTGTTAGTTGGAAAATTTTCAGAAATTTTGTAACAAAAGAAATGTAGCATTCTACGTTGTTTATTTGAATACTTAGAAAATGTTTTTTATCAGAGGAACCCAATTACAAAAGTTTGGCTTTATTTCAAAAGTTCCACTGAATGAGTTTTTATGTGATTAAAATTGTTAACATGTTGAGCGCTACGTCATTCATTGGTGACTAACATTGAACTTTCCGTTTAGATGACTGAATTTTTAGCGATGACAGACAGTCTAAAGTACGATATAAAACTAAAAATTACTATGATATAAAAATTTCGTTTAATTCAAAGTTTGTTAAAAAAAAAAAAAAAAAAAAAAAAAAAACTGACCAGCGTAGCGGGCGAAGGCTGCTAGTAGACATATAAAGCATGCTTGAATTCATGTTATAAGGCCACTAAGGTACCAAATGAGTCTAATATACATGCAATAGACATATAAAGCATTATATATTGGAAAAAATATGTTTCAATCATATTTTTCAAGATGGGTAAACGAAAGATGTTGCCTGAAGAAGAAAGAGCTAAAATCAATGGATGTATAGAATGTGGAAAATCTGTTCAGGAAATTGTTAAATTAAGTAAAAGATCAGTTGGTGTCATATGTAACTGTAGAAAAGAACCAGCAAATTATGGCAAAATTTTTAACAGAAAAGTTAATTCATGTTTGAACAAGCGAGAGAAAAGGAGATTTCTTCAACTTGCATCGAATGCCAATCACAGTTCAAAGCAGATTTTTGCAGATCTACCTCTTCCTGTCACTCTTAGAGGAGTTTGGCAAATTTTACATTCTTCACGTCGCACAGTGGGGCGGTTTGACGATCTAGGTGAACAAAATTATTTCGTTGAAGTTTCATCAGGTTTTGATGCTTTTTTCTTAAGTATTGCTAATAAAATACTCAAACAATGAAAAGTATTTGGTTTATGTAACAACAACTGTATCAAAATGAAAATATATTGCCTTTAAAAAAATGCATGGAACATACAGTGCTCAGCAAAAGTTTAGACATTGGTGCAGGGTTCTCACTGTTTCTAAAATTTTCGTACTTTCCTACCACAATTTTTTAAACGGTAATATTTATTGTATAACTCTATTGTACATGTTAAACAGACCTTCCATGAAGATTTTTGATATAAAATACTGGTAGCAACGTGTGAAAATTTTAGAAACGGCGCGAGCCCTGTTGGTGACTTTTAACCTTTAAATAAAAAAATAGGAACTCTTGTGTTACATAAATAGTTATACTTATTTTTAAAAAAAATATTTTAAACGTTTTAGAACAGAAATATTGGTTTTAATATAAGATAATATTTAATTTGACTAAAAAAAGTGAAATTCGCATATTGTAAAAGTTTAGACACTTTCTTGATTTTTGGCAACTGTTCACGGAAAAATGCAAATTTCACTCTTAACACGTCACATGCATGAAGTAGCTAAGCGCTTCTCTCAATAGCATCGGTTACTGAAGATGCTACGCTGGGCTAGAACTATTTGGTTAGATGAAGTAATTGAAGTATGAAAGCTAAAATCGAAAGGGAAGACTGTAAATCGTAATTTAATTTAAATCGTCCAAAAAAGCCTGTCTTATCAAGTATTGTCTAAGTGTGACTCTTTCAAAGCAAAATATAGATCTGAAAGACCTCGTGTAATCAAAAAAGGAGATGATATAAGGATCCATAAACTGGCATCTAAACAAATGATGATTGCTGGTTACATCAGAAATGAGTCGGGACTTTCTGCGTCAACGGAAACAATTCCTAGATGAATTAAAGAAAGAAGAAAATTAGTTTAGATGAAAATGATACAACAATCAGCTTTAAAATCTTGATTTACAAATTGATGAGAATGCAATAGACTTGCAACCATATGTCATATGAACACAATTGGTGTACTGTGATATTCAGTGAGGTAATAAAAGCATAATTTGGATAGTCCAGATGGATGGCTATGCTGTTGACATGGCTTGCGTAAAGAACCTTGGACATTTTTTAGTCATCAACAAGGAGGTCATTCTTTAATGATTTGGGACACACTTTGCTTTCACCATGAACGATTGTTGCCCAAAGCATCAAACTTCTGTCCGCCACAAAAATTTCTGCTGAATGTATATTGTATATTTTTGGGGGTTTTTTCTTTCGGAGATCCCTCCAATAATACTTCAAAACATCTAGCCCATCCAAATTAAATCTTTTTTCGTCTGTGAAAATGGCTTTTTTCCAATTGTCACCTGTTGCCATATTTTTCTTGAAATACCGCTTTAATGCTCAAGCGTCTCTGGAGTTCCTCTATGGTCGCCAAACAGTACAAGACTACATACATACATTGCAGAATAATTCACAGCCATTAATTAAACTTTTAGCTGGTCCAAAATGTATATTTAAACAAGGCCATTCATATCGCATACAATACAAAAACTTGGTTTAACTCACAAAATATTACTGTTTTCGATTGGCTGGCGTGTATCCCTGATCTGAACCCAATTGAAAACCTATGTGGCATATCTCGTAAGGTTTACGCTAATTTTTTACAATATTCTTCTGACTCTTCTGTTAATGATTTTTCAATTGCTGTTGAACGTATTTAATACAAAATAAACCCTTAAATGATGCAGGATTTAGTTTTTTCGATGAAAAGTCTCATTTTTCACTAATTGCAAACAATGTAGATGAAGATCGATTTTATTTCATGTTTTTTTTTTTTTGTAAATATACAAATTGTCTATACTTTTGCCAGAATGTTAATTTTGATTTTTTATCATTATATATTATAAAAAAAGTGTATAATTTAAAATGTATTGTTTATGATTAAAGAATGAGTTGTAAGTAATATGTGATACTTGAGTTACAACAATTCATTGTATACTTCTCAGTACAGATGCGTAATCGATGATTGTCTAAACTTTTGCTGAGCACTGTACTTATTTCATTATAAAAGTAAAAGGATAATAGTAAAAATATATTGTCTTTTAAAGAATGCGTAAAGCATACATTTTTCACTATATTAGTAAAAAAAAAAAAAAAAAAAAAAAAATAGTAAAAATGTATTGGCTTTTAAAGAATGCTTGAAAAATACTTATTTCACTATGAAGTAAAAGAATAATAGAAAAAAAATAGTGCATACGTGCAATTTAACGTTCATTTCTTTTTTATTATTATTTTTGTTTCCTCAGAATCCTTCAGCAAATTTTCGGGCGTCTTTTATTTTATAATACGAATGGAGTAATTAACAAGTTTAAAAAACTTCTTTCGTAATTATACCATACTTAGTTTTTGGAGCAGCTCGTAAACTTGCAATACAAAGATTTGACAAAATAAAAAAAATTTGTGTGGTTCTGTAAAAAAAGTTGTCGCTACTACGTTCCATAAATTATAATAACTAGCAGGGGTGACCGAGCTCCGCTCGGTCAAAATTAACTTTGTGTTCAACTCGATATAGTATTATTACTGTAAAACATGTTATTAATAATAGTATTATTTATAAAAACAATCAACTATGTTTGTATGCACATATTCATAAATTTTACTTTATTTTAAAATTTACATTGAAAAAACATCAATCCAAATCACTTTTATAGCTCGACTCTGATTAGTTTAACTATGCATTTCGAAAACTATTAAGAATGTATAAGAAATTTCTTCACATTCTGAAAGACAATATTTTTTGCCAGATATAACCAAATTTGGACACATTCTTTCATTTGGCGCCAAATATGTGTTTTGGTTTCGTAACCTTAATAGTCGATTTTTCGGCCAAATTTCGTCAGTATTTTGTCAAATATCGCCAACTTATTGGCTTTTGCCATAGTCTCGTGATCCTGACCCTTTTTTACCCAAATGATCCACTAATCACATATGATCAAACATGTGACTTAGCTCAATGGTCTTCAGGTAATCAAAAACAGTAGAGTATAAAATGAATCAAAATCGTTTAAGCCATTTCTTAAGTAAAATTAGCATGACAGCATTCAGCAATGAAGCGATATGACCCACTAATATAATTTTGTTTAATATGCAACTCAGCTCAATAGTCTTCTCGTGACAAAAGACGTTCCATTGCAAAATTTAGGTAAAATTGACTGAGTCGTTGTTATATATAATTAGAATGACCCGAACCCATTAAGACCTAAAACGACCCACTAACTGAATTGTTACGTGCATGTGTCCTATCTCAATGGTTTTCTTTTGCCCGAAAACGATATAATAGAAAATATACTGAAAATGGTGAGAACAATTTTCTAGATAAAATTAGCATGACCCACAAATGACCCTTATATCGAAATCTCTCGAAAATGTGACTTAGTTCATTAATTTTTGCGTGCCGAAAAACGTTAAATACAAAATTTAGATAAAATCGATTGAGCCAATTTTTAGGTATAAATAGTTTGACCTTGACCCATTATGACCCAAAATGACTCATTAATTGAGTTTTCTGAAACATCTGACCTAACCCAATGATTTTCTTGTGTCCGAAAACGATAGAATATAAAATTCAGTCAAATTTGTGCGAGACATTGTCTAGATAAAATTCTAATAACCCAAAAGTGACCCATTGATCGAAATTTCTCGAACATGTGACATAGCCCAATGATTTTCTCGTGCCAAAAATATGCTGTATACAAAATTTCGTTAAAATCGATTCACCCATTCTTTAGATATAGCTTGACCATGACCCATCATGACCCACAAATGACCCTTATAATCGAAATCTCTCGAACATGTGACTTAGCCCATTAGTTTTCTCGTGTATAAATATTGTTACACTCAAAATTTCGTTAAACTCGATCCTGCCGTTCTTTAAATATAAATAACTTGACCCAGACCCTTTATGACCCTTTATGACCCATTAATCGAAATTTCTCGATCATGTGACCTAGCCCAATGATTTTCTCGTGCCAAAAAATGTTGTATGCAAAATTTCGTTAAAACTGATCCACGTGTTCTTTAGATATAGCTTGACATGACCCGTTATGACCCATCATGACTCATAATATAATGACCCATAACCTCTTATAATCGAAATCTTTCAAACATGTGAGATAGCCCATTAATTTTCTCGTGTCAAAAAACTTACATACAAAATTTCATTAAATTTGATACTGTCGTAGTTTACATATAAATAGCTTGACCCAGACCTTTTATGACCCAAAATGACCCAGTAATCGAAATTTCTCGAACTGAGACCTAGCCCAATAGTTTTCTCGTGCCAAAAAAATGTTGTATACAAAATTTCGTTAAAATCGATCCACCTGTTCTTTAGCCATAGCTTGACTATGACCCATTATGACCCATCATGACCCACAAATGACTCTTATAATCGAAATCTCTCGATCGTGTGAGCCCATTAGCTTTCTCGTGTCAAAAAACTATTACAGGCAAAATTTCGATGAAATTGATTCTGCGGTTCTTTAAATATAAATAGCTTGACCCAGACTCTTAATGACCCAATATGACCCATTAAAATTTTTTCTCGAGCATGTAACCTAGCCCAATGTTTTTCTCTTGCCCGAAAACCATAAAATGCAATTTTTAGTCAAAATTGCGTGAGAAAATCTCTAGATAAAAATAGCATGACCCACAATGACCCCAAAAATGACCCACTAACCGAATTTTCTCGAACATGTTACCTAACCCAATGGTCTTCTGGTAATCCAAAACGATAAAATGTAAAATTTGGTCGAAATCGTTAGAGCCGTTTTTTAGATAAAAATGGCTTGACCCATAATGACCCAAAAATGACCCAATAATCGAAATTTTTCGAACATGTGACCCAGCCCAATAGTTTTCTCGTGCCAAAAAACGATTGGTTACGAAATTTGCTTAAAATCGATCCAGCCGTTCTCTAGATATAAATAGCTTGATCTTGACCCATTATGACCCAAAATGACCCAATAATCGAATTTTCTCGAACATGTGACCTAGCCCAATGGTCTTCTCGTGCCCGAAAATGGTAAAATCCAAATTTTTGCGAAAATCGTTAGAGTCGTTTTTGAGATAAAATTTACCCACACACACACACACACACACACAATTTTTGCTCGCATTATAGTATAAGATATTGCATTGGCAACACAACTTCAGATAAAAATAAATTTCCAGCTCTGTCAAATAACTGGAAAGTGTTTAAAATTAACTACTACAATTTAAACTAAAATTTTGTGTAGCCATGTATAAAAAAGGTGTAGCTGCTACTCTCCATAAATTATAATAATATTGCATTGGCAACATATAAGAATAAAATTCCAGTTCTATCAAATAACTGCAAGGTGTTTAAAATTAACTTGCAAGATTTAAACAAATTTTTTGTGTAGCCCTGTGTAAATAGCGTAACATCTACGCTCCTCAAATTATAATAATATTTAATTGTTTTTAAAACTACATATATATGTAATAATAATTCGACGAAGGAGGCTATGTTCTATAAACTCCGAAAAATATTACTCCTAAGGATCAGCAGCAGCACGAGCAGAGCAGTCTTCATACACTTACAATTGTTCCTTCATTTGTCCTGGTATTGTTTTCATCTTAACATTGAATACAAGAAAAAATAATTATGAAATCTTCCATTTAAATGGTATGTCCAAGACTGAAGATGGATGGGATGAGCTGCTGTGTGCTAATACTAATATTGTAATTTTATTTCCTGCAATAAGACTCAATGTGTGTTACTAACACTTAGAGTTTTTGAGATGCTAGCTGCACGCATCTTTAAACTCATCTGCCTCCACTTCCACCCATGTTACGACGAGATGGCCTGGATGAAACAACGTCTTCATGTGCATACAAATAATAAACCTTTCAGCTGGGAAAGGGATAGTCTTATGAAGTTTTGTTGTGATCCTGTCGACTTTCAATGTAATAATAATTCGACGAAGGAGGCTATGTTTTATAAACTCCGAAAAATGTTACTCCTAAGGATCATCAGCAGCATGAGCAGAGCAGTCGTTCCGGCAGTTGGCAAGCATTGAAATCCATTGGGGTATTTCCCCCTTATAAAAATAAAAACCACCAGTCTTCAAATTCTTTTATTTATTAACTCATAAACTCAGTAAGCTCTTCCCCGCAGTCACTTAGGCACTGTCATCGAATGTTCCAAAACTTCGTGTCTAAGTGCCTTCTAAGATATTTGAATTTTTCGGGGGGAAAGACACACCATCCTAATATTTTAAAAGTCAATCGCATTCTGCGCTCTAAAAAAACCAAATGAGAAATCCACATTTACACGACAAACTAGCCCCTCCTACTCCGCTTCAATCATTTTAAAAATCCAACCAGGATTAATCTGAATCTACGTAATAAAAATGATCACCTCTGATTGGCTTAGGAGGTGCGAACCTCGGGTAGGAATTACTTCACGTCTCGCAAAGAGACAAACCTTTTAACATCTTCGCGCATTAACACAGATCACGTGATCAATGAAAAATAAAATTAAAATCCCTAGAATATTCTAAAAAGGAAAGATTACGAAATAACTACCCGTCTTTTTTAAGAAACAAGCAATAGATTATTAATAAATAAAATAAGAAAAAGAATTTTAGCTGTTAAAAGTTAATACATTACTAAACTAAGATTGAAATATGTTCCGCAATTTTAGAATTAAAGCTAAGAGAGAACAAAATGGCGAAATTTTTTTTATTTTATTACATATATTTAAAGATTCAGCTCAATCGGATTATTAAAAGCGGTTTAGAATTGACCTGCAAGTTTTGAACTAAACATGCATACTTAAACTGCAAGTACATATTTAGCTTGTTTTAATAATAATTTATTTATATGCATCTATTTGCAGCAGATGCTTTTAGTTTCCAATACTATGGGAATTGCACTTTGATTTAAAAAAAAATGCTTATTGATGAACAATGCTGAACACTTTGTTAAAAGTCAAGAGAAAGATTGCAAAAAACAATATGATTAATGCAAAATCACAACCTCTAAAAAAAACTAAACAATTAAATGGTTTAAACAGCGCTTATTTTAAAACAAAGAAGGTTAAAACTTACCTTGACAATCATGTGTCATACATCCAGTAAACTCGTGGTCTAAAATTAAATAGGATATCAACAACGTGGTCTTGAACTTGAAGCAGACTAGAGCATTCACTGAAACTTTTTGAAACCAACTTGGAAAAAGCCAACTTTACAGTAGCAGTTAATCGACACCTCGAATTTTTTCGACAAAATTCCTTCGGATCTCGATAAAATAGACATTCAGCTAATAATATACGCAGTTTCGTTAAATTCCGAGATAATCAGAAATTTGGATTTTGTCCACCTAGTTTATCGAAACGCCCCACTGTGCGTCGCTTGAGATGATCGAAAAGTCTGGACTAAAGTTATTTCTGTGTCACCACACCAGCAGATGCGTTAGCGGTATTTCAAAAAGTATATGACAATAGGTGACAATTGGAAAAAAGTCATTTTCACCGACGAAAAAAGATTTAATTTGGATGGGCTAGATATTTTGAAATATTATTGGAGGGATCTCCAGCCCCCCCCCCCAATATATATATATATATATATATATATATATATATATATATATATGAATACTTTTATAAATACATCTAAAGTTATTCAGACAATACCATTAAATAAACCAATGAAACCAGTATTTTTACAATCATATTATTGAAAACAGTTGAAGTTTGAAGTGAAATTGAAGGCAGATTACCAAATTACTAAAAAATATATGGATAAATGGTCATTATATAACCAGAGTAATTCATATATTACCATACAATAAACCAATGAAACCAGTATTTTTACAGTTATCTTATTGAAAACAGTTGAAGTTTGAAGTGAAACAGAAGTCAGATTACCAAAATAATGAAAGGTAAATGGATAAAAAGGACAGTAGAAGGCTTTTTTATTAAACTACTCATCAGGGGTGCATAGTTTAACAAAACAGAAAAAAATCAACCCGTTTCTGTTATGAGTCGTACTAAAAGCTAAGAATTCGACTCACAATGCACCCGACTGGCTGGAAGCTATTTACTATTACAAATTAGTAAAAAGATACTCATTGAAGAAAAATAAAAACAATATGACAAAATAACAATAATATAATATTCTTTAAAAAAAGCATATATATACTAAAATATCTACCATACCCAAATCCTAGCATCATTTGTAGTTCAAGTGAATCTACAGTAGATATAAATTAAATGTGACTTTGTAACAGTTAAAGTTATGGTCAAGGTATAAGTCATATAGATAATAAAATTAAAATTGTAACAATAATTATAAAAATTAGTAGAACATATATTATACTATAAAATTCATAATACATTTAGAAAAAAATAAATGCTACTGTTAGAAGTATTATATTTTTAAACAATTATTAACATTACTATATTAATATAAATATAAATATATATATATATATATATATATATATATATATATTACATATTCAGCAGAAATTTTTGTGGCGGACGGAAGTTTGATGCTTTGGGCAACAATCGTTCATGGTGAAAAAGTGAAATGATATTTTTAAATGGTCGACAAAGTTCTTTTGATTACAGTTTAAATTTAGAAAAATCATTTTCTTCGATTTGAATGGCAATATTATGGTTAAGATTATATCTTCATGCAAGACAATGCAAGTATTCACATTCCAAAAACAAGGAAATATTGGTTCGAAGGACAGAATGTTGTTATTTTAGATCATCTACCTATTAGTCCTAATCTGAATTCCATAGAAAATGTTTGAGGACAGCTTGTTCGAATGATTTTTGCAAATGGTAATCAATGCACATCACTTGTAGAATTAAAAGCTTCAATATGTCAGAACCAGTGGCGTAGCTACGGGGGGGCAAGGGGGGCGCCCGCCCCGGGCGTCGAGGCTAAGGGGCGCCAAATTGAGAAAGGTTTAAACCGAACAATAAACAAAAATTGTTGACTTTAAATTTTTTTTATGTGTGTTAATGTATTCTTTAGGAAAATATCTTATTACATCCAATTAATGAAGAAAGGAAAAATTTATGTAAATATTTCTAGGGATGGCTCAACACAATCGGTAACGAAGATAATTATGTTTCTGAATTGAGACGCAAAATGATTAAATAAGGGCGCCAAATTCAGAGGAGCTTTAAACCGAAATTATTTCACATATTTTGATAATAAATAATAATTATTGACTTCTTTTATGTGTTAGTGTGAATGTTTTGAAGAAATTAGGTGAAAGTGGAAGGAATGGCAAAATTCATATTTATCAATCGTTGATAGGGCTTTTAACTGTCTAGCCTGAAGTAAATAAATCAAAAAGCGGATTGGAGACTTGAAATCACATTTCTGGTATCAAGAACATTTTTTCATTTTTAGCTAGCTGACCCGTCCATCGATTTCTCCGAATGAACTGCGAATGATTAAAACCTCTATTCCAATTTAAATAAATTAAAAAAAAAACTTTCAAACTGAAACTCTGGGATGGATCTCCGTGTCTTCGGCAACATAGAACGGGTGTGCTACGTAGCCAAGAACCAACCATTAAAAACGTGCATTCAAATTTATTTCTGTCCAAATGAATCTCCAGAATGGATATGCGCTACCTATGTCACCGTGTAGAAGGCGTACTGCGCACGTGAAAGAACATCTGGTGATAATCGTAAAATGAATTGAAAGAAAGAAAATTTCCTTGAAATAGGTCTCATTAAATCTCAGAAAAAAATGTCCCTGGTGGTGGAAGATAGAGCTAAAAACTGTAAGACAATCGAAAACCAAGTTGAATGAGAAAAACCCAGTGGAAATTGGATCCATAGAACCCGAGGTAAGAATACGTCATCTTGACATGAAGATGGAGCTAAAAATTTCAAGAAAATCGTAAGCTAATTTTCAAGAATTAATACCTGTTGAAATCTATTTTGTAGAATTCGACAAAAAAGGGGCTTAAAATTTCGATAGCCATCATACTTTAAAATGTAAATAAAGGGAAGAAACTGTTGTGGACGGACTCTTAACTCCTATCACTTCACTCTGTCCACAGAACACACTAGTAATTTCCTATTAAATTGATAAAATACTTTTAAATTATGATTTTAGCATTCGACAACGTTTAATAATTAAATTAATTGTCTGCATGTTATATATTCTTTGATCAATCGATTTTCGAAAACTAGTGGAGTGTTCAGACGAAAAAAATATTTTTAGTTCGGTTTTTAATGGATGTTTGTTTCTGTATGTTTCTCGCGTATGCAGGGCTGCCACCTTCGATTATTTTTTTTTAAATTCTAATTGGTACAACTTTCCCAAACATTAATAACATTTACAATAGAAATAAACTTTAATATTTATATTAGAAAAATACTTGTGCGAACATATTATACAAAAATAGTGTTATACAAAATAGTTACTATTATACAAAACTGTGGCAACTTTTGCATATGAGATCTCTCTCTTTTGTATATTAAAGTTATATTAGTGAAGTTCATAGTGAAGTTATAGTGAAGTTTATTCAATTATGAAGAAGAAAAGTTACCGAGCGATTTTAAAAAAAATTATAATTTTTTTTTTATATCTATATGTGCTTATTTGAAATTTTCAAATTAAAATCTTCATTAGTTATTTTTTTTTTCGCTGAAAAATGAAAAATGTTAATTTTTTCAACTGGGAAATCAAATTCAGATAAGTGTGCGATTTCTGTCATTTTGCGGGGAAAAAATCGCATTTTTGATTGAATTTTTAATTGATATTCTCGACTATAAGAAAAAAAGAAAATAAAAACTTTGAGTCTACATGCATTAAGATAGGATATGCTTTGTACTACCCTCACCCAAAATTTCAGTGTGTATTTGTAGTAGATATTTTAAGTCCTCTTTGTCATACACACGGACTCCCATAGATTGGTTTTCACACTAATTTTTGCTGTTCTTAGCATTCCATATAAATATATAAAATGAAAGCTTCCTTAAACCAATGCAAAAGTATTTAACTGAAAGAACAACAAGAAATGGTATTATTTATTCCTTATTGGAAATTCCAATATTCCAAATTTTAATTGAGAAAACCAAATAATGAAATGCGAGCGACCTACCCCAAAATTTTCCTACTTAAATCATATAAAAAAACGAAGTAGGACTTTTCAGTCTTTCTACTACGCGACTGTTTTCGTCGTTTTAAAAGATACACGTCGTTTTAAAAGAAACTACATCTATCTATGTAAATTATATAGGAATGACTGAGAGATCAGTGGAATAAAATAATTTCACTCGGGAACCTCTTTGGTCCGAACTCTTTCGTCATTGCATCTTACAATCATCTCGGTGAATTCGATCGGAGGTCTTACGACTTTATTTACGCCAATTTCGGAACTTACATGGTCGCAGATCATGCAGCCTATCAGAATTGTCAAATCTTTTTCGTTCCAGTTCATGAAAATATGTTGAGGCTTGTAAGATTTTCAGTAGGGGGCGGGGATGTCAATTTGCGAGAAACGTTTAGTTTAATTGGTTAATTAGCTCTTGATTGACATATGGTCAAGATTTGCACAATTCCTTGAATCTGAAACATACAGAGATTTAGCCACAAATGAAAGAAGAATTGCCTAAACGTCAGTATTTTCGTTCTTAAGTTACTTTCTGATTTTACTGGTGAACATAAAAAATGTCATGGTGAAAAACAAAGTTCAAGGAGTAAAATGCATTTTGAAAAAAAGAATTTATAGATTTTAATTTAAATTTTTAAATTTCAAAAGGATTTTAGTTTTTAATTATTTTTATCTATAGCATATCTCCCTCTATTGATATCTGATCATTGTCATGCGACTGAGAATATGTTAAAGGTTTATTGCAGATCTCAAACAAATTCGTTGGATGTCTTGATTTACTATAAGAATTCAAGACTTTTTATTGTTTTCCGACCCATCTTTAAAAATGGAGGCGTATAGCAGTTTGAAATCCTAGGGTGACTGCAGTTTTCAATCAGGAAATTTTATTAGCATAATTGGACGTATCATAACTTAGTAGTTTTAGTAAATGTGATTTTTTGCAAATTTATTCTCTTTGTCGTTATTCCCATTACAGAGCCAAATTATCTCACAGAGCTATAAGGCCATGGCATTGGACCCACTGTTGCTGAGGGTTCAAATTTAATAAAATGATTTAAAAAAAAAAAAGTCTTAAAATTTCCGCTTTATTTTCTCAAACAAAAATATATTTTGATTAATTTTGAAACGGTATCAAAATATCTAATAATAATCCATTCCCTATCCTTCTACAACCCCCCTCCCCTAAAAATGCATAAGAATTACTGCAAGGTACACTCAAACAGGTGCTGGGCGATGGGCCCCGCACAATCCTAATCGGGCTCTGCATCCCACATGATCAAAACAACATAAACATACAGTCGAGCCTCTATATAACGAAATCCATCGTTCCAGTAAAAAATTCGTTATATAGAGAAATTCGATGTATAGAGTATGATGTTAAAAATAGTATTTAATGTGTAAATTTTGAACAAATATTATTTTTGATCTTTTTAATTAAGAATTTGAAATGTTTAAAAGTATATATTAACCTAACATTTTATTTCTTATTTAAGCAGTTTCAAAAAAGAGAAAAGACATTTATTTGAAAGCTTAATGAAAATCAAATGAGGAAGACTTACATAAATTTCAGAGGAAGAAATCTGTAATTTTTTGTTGTTTTGATTTTAAAATTACAATTGTTACGCTCTCAAAAAAAATTCTCAAATTTTAGCAAGGAATGAAAAATTGTAGTTGATATTTTCCTCCATTTGAAGGTCTCTCTTATGTGCTCTCATTGATTCCTCTCTTATATGTGTAACAATTCAATTGACTGTGTTTTGAGAAGGATGTTGAAAGGTGTGTGGGAGGTGGGATGAACTTGTTAGATTTAAAGAATAAGGAGAGAAGTAATATTTATATAAAAAAAAAACCTCTCCACTGAACGATAAATCAAAAATAAGTGATGGAAAATTGATTCCATATGATTTCGAAGCTTTTTTAAAACTGAATAAATTAAGATCAATTTATGAAAAAATTCGTTATATGGAGATAGATATTTCGCTATATAGAGTCTGTTTTTAATGTAATCATGTGAAAAGGGGACCGTTCTTACTAAAAATTCGTTATATGGAGAAATTCGATGTATGGAGTTTCGTTATATAGAGGTTCGACTGTATTTGTGAACGTATCGCTAAGTTTTTGAAATTCCCATTCAAATTCAATATTGATAAAAATTGGAAATTTTCAGTAATCCGGTTCTTTGCATTTTAGTTTAGTGCGTTTGAGTAAAATTAGCCGAATCCTTAAAATCAAGAAAAAGTGAAGATACTTTTCCTCTCAGTACAAGTCAAAACGACTATTTCGTTTCTTCTTCCGAAAAAATAATCCGTTTTTTTTTTTTTTTTTTTTTTTTTTTTTTTTTTTTTTTTTTTTTTTTTTTTTGGGGGGGGGGGGGGGGCGCAAAAATTAATCCTGCCCCGGGCGCCAAAAAACGCAGCTACGCCACTGCATGTGAGAAGTAAGAAGCTAAAATGAGATTTCAGCATGCGTAGGAAGCTAAATATAAGTCTATATTGCAATTTGAACGCGCTGGCTGTGACATAAAATTGCAAAAGATTCAATGTCTCGATATATTTTCTGTTAGTCTGTTAGTTTATTTATGTAAGTCTACTGAGATTCCCTTTGAGATTTTAATTACTGCGTATAAAATTAAACATAGATTTTAGAAATATTTTGAAAACTAAAAAAAAAAAAAAAAGAGAGACATCTATTAGAAATAGTACACAGAAAAAGACCCGGATGATAATGTAAAGTCTATGGGAGCGTTCTTTTCAAATATTTCGCCCAAATTTTAAAATTTTTGACATGATTTTTTTGCACAAGATAGCTGAGGACGATCCACAACCGGCCTTGTTTTTACTTTTTCAGTTTTGGTTTCAGATTTTTTTTTATTACTTTAATTTTTGAAACCGGTTTAAACCGGTTCTGAAATTGAAATTATCCTAATATAAAAAATACATAAGCAAAATCGAAAAAGTAAAAAATAGGCCGTTTGTGGATCGTCCTCAGCTATCTTGTGCAAAAAAATCATGTCAAAATTTTAAAACTTTGAGCGAAATATTTGAAAAGAACGCTCACATAGACTTTACATTATCATCCGGGTTTTTTCTGCGCCTAGTGTGGGGCCTTAAAAATACTAATTACATGAGGATATATTTTAAATATACTAATGCATCAAACGCCCTTAGATTTAACATTACGGAGGGGAATTCGGAGGCTAAGAAATCACCCACCTTAATTGCAATATCAGAATTCAGTAAATAAATAAGTAAATTGTTATTTAACAAATTACAACGACTATTTAGAAAATTATATTTTCAAAGGCTAAAATTTTAGACTTATAAATAAATTCTATATTTAATATTAATAATAATAATAATAATAAACATCATTTTTATGATGATCAAAATGTGGTTTACGAAATAACAGAGCCTTATATTACGTATGCCATGGATTAAAAATTAATATTCCTGCACCAAGCACATACAAATTTTAAATGAAATTTTAGTTTTATAGTTTTCGGTACTGCAAATTTTTAAACTTCTAAATATTACACATTTTCAATTTTTACACCGTTTTATAAAGAAAAAAATATATACTTTTAAATACAATTTGTTTGAAAGCTGTATCTCAATATGTTTTTAAGTTATTCATTTTTTTCTGTAGTTTTTTACACTTTTTTTGCCATCGTGGCAATAGAAGTATTTCATTTTTGGACATTAAACATGAACCAATCAGAAAACGAATAAAATAAAAAACAGAAGCATTCCATTTCTAGACATTAAGCATGGACTAATCAGAAAACGAATAAAGTAAAATAAGTTGCGGAATTCAACCAATAAAAAGATTCAGATATATTTCAGATTTCCCAATTTTCTCATGAAAACAGTAACTATTTTCGAAAAAAAAAAAAAAAAAAAAAAAAAAAAAAAAAAAAAAAAAAAGCAGCACTAAGAACACATAATTTTATCTTTATCATTTTCGGTTTTCAACAATGATAATATTGCTCTCTCGTGCCTAAATTAACTAAAAAAAACCCTTCGGATTCACTTTCAGCACTGAATCAACCGAAAATCAATCCTACAAAAATCAACCGAAATAATAACGTTTCTAGATGGCGTTATTACCCCGGTATACTTATTGCAGAGTATATTTTAAATTACAAACTACTTCGCGAACACAACCAAAATCGTCCACGAAATTTTGAAAGTAAATAACACACACTACAAATTAATATAATAAACAAAGTACCGTAATTTCGGGTGTATAAGTCGCGGATCAAACAATTCTTTTTGGACCCAGAAATCTTATTTAGTGATTGAAGACAAATATTTACGGCGATCTAACTAGTTACATTTGTTTCTTAAAAAATTCTGGGTCGAAAAAAAATTGTTTGATCTGCGGCTTATACACCCGAAATTACGGTATTTCCTTATTAGTTTAATGTGCCAATCCCAAAACTTTTTCTGTCTCGTATGTCAAAAAGAAGTTATACATATTTTACAATATTACATACTGGAAATAAAATTTTGTTTTATTTAATAAAACAATTTATGTTGAATAAACGAGTAGTGATTCATGCATCCAATAAAAAATTTGGAAGCGCAAAATAGTGTAACTTTAGTAAAAGAATCCAAGAATCCACCAAAATTTGGGAAGAACATTGTTTTGGCATTAGGAATGAAGATCCGATGAGTCCCTCTCCAAATAAAGTTGTTATACTACTTTTTTTTGAGGGGGAGGTGAGAAAAAACGGATATTTTTAACGAGGGTGGAGGTAGGAATGTGGAACTAAATTTTTTTTAAGTTGGTTTTTGTGTTGTATTTTTTATTCATTCTGAATCGAATGAAACCATCTTCAAGTCGATACGATCCTTTTTTACAAAGTTACAGCAGGTTCTATGAATACAGTGTTGAAAATTACATTTTAGTTCAGGTAAAACAGATTTTACAAAAACAATCGATGGCCATTTACAAAAAATTCGGAAGAAAATTCCGGGGAAACGCAGTATTTCGTTTTCGTTCTGCAAATGGATATCCGATGAGTTTCTAAAAAAAAAGTTGTTTTAACCGTGTTTGGGGTAGGGGGCATTTTAATTCGGAGAGGAGAGGGAGAGGAATTCAATTTTTTAAAACTATGTAAAGTGGGGTATCGCTTATTATTGAAAAAACTAAAAAAAAAAAAAAACCTAAAAATTAATTTAAAAAATAATAAAAAATGATAATTGTAAAACATGGTAAAAACAACCTTATTTTGGGGGGCTTCATTGTACCTTCATTTCTATGCCAGATCGAAGTTCCCTCCAAATATTGATGAATGGCCATCAGTTGGCCAAGAAAAACACCATTTTACTTCTATAATGACAATTCTGTGAAAGAGAGAGAGAGAGAGAGAAAAGGCGAAATACATTTAAACCGATTAATTTCTTTTCTATTCATCTTTATTTCAGAATCAAAAAATCTAAATAAAATTCGTAAATAGAAGACACTGAAATATATTTTTATTTTCCCCTTTTACATCATAGAACCATGTTTAAATTGAAATACTAAAGATAGGTCCCTGAAAGTCATTTCATCTCCTTTTTCTATCATGTGACTCCGTCACCCTTTTTTGAGCGAACGGGTGATATTACCTCGAAATAAGTTTTCAGATTCAAGAATTGATTTTTTCATTCTCTTTCCGAATAAAAGCCACTTTAAAAAGAAAGCCTCATTTAAAAAATTAAATGCGTCCAAATTTTTAAATTTGACTAAATTGTCGATTGTGAAATTTTTAATTAAAGACATTATCAAGACAATGGATATCAGCTAAAATTTCAAGAAGCACTGTCATTTTTCATATTGTTGTTTAATATATTCACACAATTAATCTAGATTGAAAAATCCAACAACATACGCAGTTTTTAAAAATTGTTATGAAAATCTGTGTTTACTTTCGACATGCATTATTTCGTATCTCTTATTATAATGTTTTCGTATTTTTCGACGGAGGCAAACTATAAAATAATTAAGAAATTTGATGTGCGAACCTAACAAAATCAAATGATAATGTTTTAGAGACATAAACTTTTTAAGCGCGTTCGTAAATTAAACAAATTATAGGACTATAGTGGTCATCTGATGCGTACGTTCGTTTTATCTGACCGCATATACCGGGTGTTCTAAAAATGACTGATGTATTTTAAAATGCAATAACTTGCTAACGGTGACAGCTATTTAAAAAAATTTTGCAGGAAAGTTATGTATAATGTCAAAAGTTTTTTTTTTTTTTTTTTTTTTTTTTTTTTAAACCGTAATTTTTTATTTTAGTTCGAATTTCAAGCAATAGATGGCGCTGACGGCGATTGAAGGCCAGGTGATCAATGCTAATTGAGTTAGTTTCGGCGTCGACCTGGGCTTCAATTGCCGTCAACGCCATCTATTGTTTAAAATTCAACATAAAATAAAAAATTACAGCAAAAAAACTCCTGACATTATACATAACCCTCCTGCAAAAATTTTTTAAATAGCTGTCACCGTTTGCAAGTTATTGAATTTTAAAATCCATCAGTCATTTTTGGGACACCCGATACATGATCTGTCCCATAAGCTGTTACAGATACACAAACTTTTCGAGCAACAAACTTTTCAGCCGATTTTAACTCCAACTTTTTCCGGTTCAAAGGGAGAAAAAGGTTACAATTGTCGTGGCTAAAGTCAGAGGAAAACCAATACTACTTGTATCATCCGTTATTATTTGTGGCCTATTCGTATCAATCACTTATCTCTGATTTGTTGAAACGTCGAAAGTTGGAGAAAAAAGTCGCGGATAGCGGAGACTTTTTTAGAACTGTCGAAAAAAATTGGGGGATTTTGTTGTTTGCTATCACACTGGTAGTTGAGATAATATTTCGCGAAAAATTAGAGGAAATCAAGTGTTTGCTCAAAAATTGCTCGAAATTTGATGAATCTGAAGCACTTTAAGTAAGTTGAATGACCTCACGTCGCCGAAGCAAGCCGCTAGCAACATACGCGCAGGGATTATAGGTGGTTGAGGGGTATATTGAAGCCAACTATACCTGAGTTAGTGCACTGCAAGCTGTTCCAAAATGCACATAGCTAATTCCAACCCTTATATTAGTGACTGGTGGAATTTCAAAATGCTGCATTTCATGGACCAGCGTTACGCGGTAAAATTTTGTGTTTGCATTCAAGAAAACGGGCGCCATGCTGAGGGAAGTTTATGACGACAATACCATATCCCTAAATATGGTTTACCGCTGACACAAGATGTTCCGGAAGAGCAGAGAGGAAGTCGAGGACGAAGACCGTTCTGGTCCCACGTCAACGTAAAATGCCGACTAAAATGTAAGAAATTGCAGATTAAATTATCATTAGAAGGAATTAATAACTTCTTTAATATTGTCCAAAAATTGTAATTATTCTCTTTCATCACTTTCAGGCAAGCCATTCTTTTGAAGAACATTGAATCTCAAAAATCTCTTACGACACCATATGAGAAATTCGAATTCGCGTTATAAAGCCACTGAGGTGCCAAATGGTAAAATATACATATCACGGAGTAAGAAGCAGGAGGGGAAAGTAGTGTTAAAATTTTGCCATGCGGATTTTTTTACGATAGGGGGCGACACCGCTGCATGCAGGCTGTCGATCGATGCTTCTGCAATGCTTTTCAATGGAAAAAATGGTCATTTAAAAAAAAAAAAAATACGAAAAATCTGAATTTTTAGAAGGTTGTAGAAATGAAAATCTGGTTAATTGTAGTTTTCTTCACAACATACATATTTTTTAATAGGAATTTGGCGCTTCATTTTCGTTTTTAAGCCATTTAAAATACGAGATAATTCTGACAAAAACCAGAGAGCAGACCATTTAAAAACATTGAATATCGCGGATTAAAATGACTTGTGTAAGTAAGTAGAATATCGCAAAGAAATAGACTTATGATTTTTAGAAATTAAGTATTAATAAAATATTTTGGACTAAATTTTAATTTCGCGTATAGTTTTTATAACCTTAGAATATTTTAATAATCCATAACTTTGGATATTTATGCAATTAATGTATGTCGAGTTAAAGCAAATTTTTATTTTAATTATTTGGAGCAACTGCTTATTCATATTATGGATGTCTTGTGTGCCACCCCCACTCTGCCCCCCAGGGGGGCACATTTTTAATTTCTTTACAACAGCAGTCGTGTGACACATCATTTGAAAGGTCTGCAACTGCTTATTCATACTATGGATGTCTTGTGAGTTACCCACTCACTCTGCCCCCCAGGGGGGGCACATTTTTAGTTTCTTTACAACACCAGTCGTGTGACACATCATTTGAAAGGTCTGCAACTGCTTATTCGTATTATGGATGTCTTGTGTGTTCCCCCCCCCCACTCTGACCTTCAGGGGGGAGGGCACATTTTTAATTTATTTACAACACCAGTCGTGTGACACATCATTTGAAAGGTCTGCAACTGCTTATTCATATTATGGATGTCTGTGTAACACCCCCCATTCTTCCCCCAGGGGGGAAGCACATTTTTAATTTCTTTAGAACACCAGTCGTGTGACCCATCATTTGAAAGGTCTGCAACTGCTTATTCATATTATGCATGTCTTGTGTGTCACCCCTCCAGAGGGGCACATTTAAGCTATTGCATAGCTTTTATCGAGGGCTTTGAGCGCGGCGACCGAATATAGAAATTCCGTAATGAGAAAAAAAACCTAACACTCCATCTAACGTCGTTTCATTTCGGAAAATTTCGCCACTTCGGCAGACTTCTCATTTATTCAATAAAAGAAAAAAAAATTGTTTTCTTATCGGTCATCACGCTTAAAAAGGTGTAACTTGAATTAATATCAAAGAAAAAGAAAAAAACTTGAATTAATATCAAAGAAAAAGAAAAAACTTGAATTAATATCAAAGACAAAAAAAAAAAAAAAAAAAAAAAAAAAAAAAAAAAAAACTGCATAAATAAAAAATAAATAAATAATTATAATTGCATAAGTTGATAAAAAATGCTACATACCGCGGCAGTTCCCGGAGTGCCACACGTATTTTTTTTTTAAACTTTGCTTCTATTTTTTATTTGTGACTGTGCAGTAAAAATAAATCTATTAATCAAAATTGTTCTTAGCTCATTCAGAAATTTTTGCTTTTAAATCCCCATCTTTTCCATCCGGACATTCAGGCCAGGGCCGTAGCTAGAAGTGTACGATAGGGGGGGCTCAGGGGAATATAGGGAGGGCTCAAGGGAATGTAGCGGGGGGGCTCATATTTTTTTGTTCTCTCTGTAATGCAGAAAGATAAATTAGTGCATATTCACATTGTAGGTACTATGTTTCTCATTAAACTGTTGTAATAACTTCATTTTATGCTAAGAAAAGTATATGATGATGAAAATTTTGAATGTATAACTGGTGCAAAATTAAACATCCTGTTAGCTTCATATGTACCAATAGGATGAGAGAGAGTTGAAACACGTATTTTAGATACAATTTAGTAACTCTGCAAAACTGTGAAAGGGTCTCAAAACTAAATTAGATTTTTGAACAGACAGAGATTTTTTTTCATTTGAATTTTCGGAACATTTAGTGACCTTGGAACTTTTTCCAGGGGGGCTCAAAATATTTTAGGGGATGCTGAGCCGCCCAAAGCTCCCCCTTAGCTACGGCCCTGATTCAGGCCCATGTGAAAGGGGAGAGGAGGGGGGTCGCCCCGTCCGAAGAGATTGAGGGAGCAGCACTAAATTTATTCTACCAGCACCAATTTTTTTTTCCTTCTATCTCTAGAAGAAGAAAGTATTGGATTCGTATAGATTTTCGAATTCTGGTTTTCGACGGATTGTACACGTTTTAGGGGTCAGGGATACCAAAAAACATGCTTTTATAAAATATCTGTCTGTGACAAACATTTTGTGGGTTCCCTATCTCAAGAAAAAATTCACGGAATTTAATAAAAATTGATATTTAGGTAAGACCCTGATATAAATTATTGCTGATTAGTTTTTGGCGTAAATCGCTCAACAGGTGGCACTGCTGTGCTTCATTCTTTATGATTTACGGAACAGCTGAATCTCAAGAACTAGCGCACGGATTCTAATAAAAATTTAGTTTTAGATAGTCCATGATATAAATTGATGCTGATCAGTTTTTGGTGTAAATCGCTCCACAGGTGGCGCTGTTATAATGCATTTTTTACGGTTTACGCAACAGCTGTATCTCAAGAACTACGCACGGATTTTAATGAAAATTTATATGTAGGCAGTCCCTGATATAAATTGAGGATGATTAGTTTTTGGTGTAAATTGCTTAATAGGTGTCACTGCTATATTGCATTTTTTAAGATTTATGCAACAGCTGTATCCCAAGAACTAATGCACAGATTTTAGTAAAAAAAAATACGTGTGGCACTCGGGGACTGCCGCGGTAAAGCTATTGCATGGCATTTTTTATCAACTTATACAACTATAATTATTTATTTATTTTTTATTTATGCAGTTTTTTTTGTCTTTGATATTAACTCAAGTTTTTCTTTTTCTTTGATATTAATTCAAGTTACACTTTTTGAGCAGGATGACCGATAAGAAAACAATTTTTTTCTTTTATTGAATAAATGAGAAGTCTGCAGAAATGAAACGATGTTAGCCGGAGTGCTAGGGTTTTTTTCTCATTACGGAATTTCTAGATTCGGTCGCCGTGCTCAAAGCCCGCGATAAAAGCTATGCAATAGCTTAAATGTGCCCCCCTTGGGGGGGGTGACACACAAGACATGCATAATATGAATAAGCAGTTGCAGACCTTTCAAATGATGTGTCACACGACTGGTGTTGTAAAGAAATTAAAAATGTGCCCCCTCTGGGGGGGCAGAGGGGGGTGACACACAAGACATCCATAATATGAATAAGCAATTGCAGACCTTTCAAATGATGTGTCACACGACTGGTGTTGTAAAGCAATTAAAAATGTGCCCCCCTGGGGGGCAGAGTGGGGGGGGGGTGACACACAAGACATCCATAATATGAATAAGCAATTGCAAAACTTTCAAATGATGTGTCACACGACTGGTGTTGTAAAGAAATTAAAAATGTGCCTTCCCCCCTCCCTTGGGGGGCAGAGTGGGGGGTGACGCACAAGACATCTATAATATGAATAAGCAATTGCAGACCTTTCAAATGATGTGTCACACGACTGGTGTTGTAAAGAAATCAAAAATATGCCCTCCTGGGGGGCAGAGTGGGGGGTGACACACAAGACATCCATAATATGAATAAGCAGTTGCAGACCTTTCAAATGATGCGTCACACGACTGGTATTGTAAAGAAATTAAAAATGTGCTACCCTGGGGGGCAGAGTGGGAGGTAACATACAAGACATGCATAATAGGAAAAGGCAGTTTCACACCTTTCTAAAGATATGCAACACGAGGGGTGTGGATAAAAATTTAAAAAGTTCCCCTTTGGGAGGGGGGCAAAGTGGGGTGCGGCGCCCCAAACATGCATAATTGGAATAAGCAGTTACAGTTCTTTTAAACGATATGCCACACGATAGGTGTATATACAGATTTAGAAAATGCCCCTCTGGTGGGGCAGAGAGGAGGGGATGACACACCGGATGTGCAAAATATGAATAAGCAGTTTAAGGCCTTTCCAAAGATATGTCACATGACGGGTGTTTACGAAATTTAGAAAAGTACCCCCGGGGGGGGGGGGTGGAGGGCGTATCGAATGCGTAAAGAATTATAAATGGTGATGATGCTATGGTGTATTATTTGTGATTATCGCAATAGCTCTATCACAAGAATAACTGCACAGAATTACACAAGACTTTAGATACTGTTAGACCCCGATATAAACTAAATCTGATTAGTTTTTGGTGTATATCGCTCAACAAGTGGAGCTGTTAAACTCCATTATTTACAAGTTCCACAATAGCCATACGTCAAGAACTAGCGCATGGATTTTCATAAAACTATAGATTTAGTTAATCCCAGAAATAGATGAGTGTTGGTTGGTTTTTTGTGTAAATCACTCTACAAATGGCGCTGTTATGCTGCATTTTTAATGATTTCGCAATAACTGTATCTCGATACAACCAAATAGCTTTATATTAAAGCCTAAAAAACATCACTTACTTGTGAAGCACGGAATAAACTTAATTTTTTGTTCCCTTCGACTTTTTTTTTACTATTCATAGCCTGTTTTACATCCAGGAACACAGCATTTATATCCCATTTTAATTTATTTTATAAAATATCAATATGAGACATAAACGAGTAAAATAAAATATCTTTAAATTCGAACATTTGCAACTTAGGCATACAATCATATTGAACGTCTGCTAAAAAACCAGCCTACATCCTATCGCAGCCCCCTCATTATTTACCAAAATTTCACTTTGTATTTTCGAAGAGTCATGCGCATTAAGTTTCCCCTCCTGTTTCTTACTCCGTGATACATATAAAGCATGCAATCTATATATATAAAAGAAAGTCCGGATTTCGTATTAATCACAGCACAAAAAAATCTGCCGAACATAATAGCTTGAAAAATGGGGTAAAAATACTTCTGATAACACCGAGTGCCGCTAAGAAGGGATTTTCGAAAATTCCACCCCTAAGGGGGTTAAAAAAAGGAACGAACTTTTAAAAAATTCCTTAAAAATCGGCTTTTGTAGTTGTTTTTCAACTGATAATATTATTTTAGTGTATTTTTTCATGCTGAATGGAATGGTACCAAGCAAATTCTTTTAATTTCAGTAGTTCGCGAGATACTTCACATTTTCCTGTTTTGGCGGTGTCTTCGGCGCAAAAACCTGAAAATTTTAGTCCTTATCTATATACATAAAAGAAAGTTTGGATTTCGTATTAATCACAGCACAAAAAAAATCTGCCGAACCTAATATCTTTAAAATTGGGGTAAAAATACTTCTGATAACACCGAGTGCCGCTAAGAAGGGATTTTCGAAAATTCCACCCCTAAGGGGGTTAAAAAAAGAGGAACGAACTTTAAAAAAATTCCTTAAAAATCGGCTTTTGTAGTTGTTTTTCAACTGATAACATATTTTAGCGTATTTTTCCATGCTGAATCGAATGGTACCAAGCAAATTCTTTTAAGTTAAGTAATTCGCGAGATACTTCATATTTTCCTGATTTGGCGGTGTCTTCGGCTCAAAAACCTGAAATTTTTAATCCTTATCTACATATATAAAAGAAAGTCTGGATTTCGTATTAATCACAGCACAAAAAAATCTGCCGAACCTAATATCTTGAAAATTGGGGTAAAAATACTTCTGATAACACCGAGTGCCACTAAGAAGGGATTTTCGAAAATTCCACCCCTAAGGGGGGTTAAAAAAAGGATCGAACTTTTAAAAAATTCCTTAAAAATCGGCTTTTGTACTTGTTTTTCAACTGATAACATATTTTAGCGTATTTTTTCATGCTGAATCGAATGGTACCAAGCAAATTCTTTTAAGTTCAGTAGTTTGCGAGATACTTCATTTTCCTGATTTGGCGGTGTCTTCGGCGCAAAAACCTGAAAATTTTAGTCCTTATCTATATACATAAAAGAAAGTTTGGATTTCGTATTAATCACAGCACAAAAAAAGTCTGCCGAACCTAATATCTTGAAAATTGGGGTAAAAATACTTCTGATAACACCGAGTGCCGCTAAGAAGGGATTTTCGAAAATTCCACCCCTAAGGGGGTTAAAAAAGGGAACGAACTTTTAAAAAATTCCTTAAAAATCGGCTTTTGTAGTTGTTTTTCAACTGATAACATATTTTAGTGTATTTTTTCATGCTGAATCTAATGGTACCAAGCAAATTCTTTTAAGTTCAGTAGTTCGCGAGACACTTCACATTTTCCTGATTTGGCGGTGTCTTCGGCCAAAAAACCTGAAATTTTTATTCCTTATCTATATATATAAAAGAAAGTCCGGATTTCGTATTAATCACAGCACAAAAATATCTGCCGAACATAATATCTTGAAAATTGGGGTAAAAATATTTCTGATAACACCGAGTGCCGCTAAGAAGGGATTTTCGAAAATTCCACCCCTAAGGGGGTTAAAAAAAAGAACGAACTTTTTAAAAATTCCTTAAAAATCAGCTTTTGTAGTTGTTTTTCAACTGATAACATATTTTTGCGTATTTTTTCATGCTGAATCGAATGGTACCAAGCAAATTCTTTTAAGTTAAGTAATTCGCGAGATACTTCATATTTTCCTGATTTGGCGGTGTCTTCGGCGCAAAAAACTGAAATTTTTAATCCTTATCTATATATATAAAAGAAAGTCTAGATTTCGTATTAATCACAGCACAAAAAAATCTGCCGAACCTAATATCTTGAAAATTGGGGTAAAAATACTTCTGATAACACCGAGTGCCGCTAAGAAGGGATTTTCGAAAATTCCACACCTAAGGGGGTTAAAAAAAGGAACGAACTTTTAAAAAATTCCTTAAAAATCGGCTTTATTAGTTGTTTTTCAACTGATAACATATTTTAGTGTATTTTTTTCATGCTGAATCAAATGGTACCAAGCAAATTCTTTTAAGTTCAGTTGTTCGCGAGATACTTCACATTTTCCTGATTTGGCGGTGTCTTCGGCACAAAAACCTGAAATTTTTAATCCTTATCTGTATATATAAAAGAAAGTCTGGATTTCGTATTAATGACAGCACAAAAAATTCTATTGATCCTATAGTTTTGAAAAAGAGTTCTATAATCAGGTTAACATGATTATGTAAGCTATATTTAATTATCTCAATATATATAAAGCGCAAAGTGAAATTTCATTGCGGCCGCCTATAACTAAGTTCTACAAGATAGATTTTAAGGAATTTTACATTGTTAGTTGGAAATTTTTCAGAAATTTTGTAACAAAAGAAATGTAGCATTCTACGTTGTTTATTTGAATACTTAGAAAATGTTTTTTATCAGAGGAACCCAATTACAAAAGTTTGGCTTTATTTCAAAAGTTCCACTGAATGAGTTTTTATGTGATTAAAATTGTTAACATGTTGAGCGCTACGTCATTCATTGGTGACTAACATTGAACTTTCCGTTTAGATGACTGAATTTTTAGCGATGACAGACAGTCTAAAGTACGATATAAAACTAAAAATTACTATGATATAAAAATTTCGTTTAATTCAAAGTTTGTTAAAAAAAAAAAAAAAAAAAAAAAAAAACTGACCAGCGTAGCGGGCGAAGGCTGCTAGTAGACATATAAAGCATGCTTGAATTCATGTTATAAGGCCACTAAGGTACCAAATGAGTCTAATATACATGCAATAGACATATAAAGCATTATATATTGGAAAAAATATGTTTCAATCATATTTTTCAAGATGGGTAAACGAAAGATGTTGCCTGAAGAAGAAAGAGCTAAAATCAATGGATGTATAGAATGTGGAAAATCTGTTCAGGAAATTGTTAAATTAAGTAAAAGATCAGTTGGTGTCATATGTAACTGTAGAAAAGAACCAGCAAATTATGGCAAAATTTTTAACAGAAAAGTTAATTCATGTTTGAACAAGCGAGAGAAAAGGAGATTTCTTCAACTTGCATCGAATGCCAATCACAGTTCAAAGCAGATTTTTGCAGATCTACCTCTTCCTGTCACTCTTAGAGGAGTTTGGCAAATTTTACATTCTTCACGTCGCACAGTGGGGCGGTTTGACGATCTAGGTGAACAAAATTATTTCGTTGAAGTTTCATCAGGTTTTGATGCTTTTTTCTTAAGTATTGCTAATAAAATACTCAAACAATGAAAAGTATTTGGTTTATGTAACAACAACTGTATCAAAATGAAAATATATTGCCTTTAAAAAAATGCATGGAACATACAGTGCTCAGCAAAAGTTTAGACATTGGTGCAGGGTTCTCACTGTTTCTAAAATTTTCGTACTTTCCTACCACAATTTTTTAAACGGTAATATTTATTGTATAACTCTATTGTACATGTTAAACAGACCTTCCATGAAGATTTTTGATATAAAATACTGGTAGCAACGTGTGAAAATTTTAGAAACGGCGCGAGCCCTGTTGGTGACTTTTAACCTTTAAATAAAAAAATAGGAACTCTTGTGTTACATAAATAGTTATACTTATTTTTAAAAAAAATATTTTAAACGTTTTAGAACAGAAATATTGGTTTTAATATAAGATAATATTTAATTTGACTAAAAAAAGTGAAATTCGCATATTGTAAAAGTTTAGACACTTTCTTGATTTTTGGCAACTGTTCACGGAAAAATGCAAATTTCACTCTTAACACGTCACATGCATGAAGTAGCTAAGCGCTTCTCTCAATAGCATCGGTTACTGAAGATGCTACGCTGGGCTAGAACTATTTGGTTAGATGAAGTAATTGAAGTATGAAAGCTAAAATCGAAAGGGAAGACTGTAAATCGTAATTTAATTTAAATCGTCCAAAAAAGCCTGTCTTATCAAGTATTGTCTAAGTGTGACTCTTTCAAAGCAAAATATAGATCTGAAAGACCTCGTGTAATCAAAAAAGGAGATGATATAAGGATCCATAAACTGGCATCTAAACAAATGATGATTGCTGGTTACATCAGAAATGAGTCGGGACTTTCTGCGTCAACGGAAACAATTCCTAGATGAATTAAAGAAAGAAGAAAATTAGTTTAGATGAAAATGATACAACAATCAGCTTTAAAATCTTGATTTACAAATTGATGAGAATGCAATAGACTTGCAACCATATGTCATATGAACACAATTGGTGTACTGTGATATTCAGTGAGGTAATAAAAGCATAATTTGGATAGTCCAGATGGATGGCTATGCTGTTGACATGGCTTGCGTAAAGAACCTTGGACATTTTTTAGTCATCAACAAGGAGGTCATTCTTTAATGATTTGGGACACACTTTGCTTTCACCATGAACGATTGTTGCCCAAAGCATCAAACTTCTGTCCGCCACAAAAATTTCTGCTGAATGTATATTGTATATTTTTGGGGGTTTTTTCTTTCGGAGATCCCTCCAATAATACTTCAAAACATCTAGCCCATCCAAATTAAATCTTTTTTCGTCTGTGAAAATGGCTTTTTTCCAATTGTCACCTGTTGCCATATTTTTCTTGAAATACCGCTTTAATGCTCAAGCGTCTCTGGAGTTCCTCTATGGTCGCCAAACAGTACAAGACTACATACATACATTGCAGAATAATTCACAGCCATTAATTAAACTTTTAGCTGGTCCAAAATGTATATTTAAACAAGGCCATTCATATCGCATACAATACAAAAACTTGGTTTAACTCACAAAATATTACTGTTTTCGATTGGCTGGCGTGTATCCCTGATCTGAACCCAATTGAAAACCTATGTGGCATATCTCGTAAGGTTTACGCTAATTTTTTACAATATTCTTCTGACTCTTCTGTTAATGATTTTTCAATTGCTGTTGAACGTATTTAATACAAAATAAACCCTTAAATGATGCAGGATTTAGTTTTTTCGATGAAAAGTCTCATTTTTCACTAATTGCAAACAATGTAGATGAAGATCGATTTTATTTCATGTTTTTTTTTTTTTGTAAATATACAAATTGTCTATACTTTTGCCAGAATGTTAATTTTGATTTTTTATCATTATATATTATAAAAAAAGTGTATAATTTAAAATGTATTGTTTATGATTAAAGAATGAGTTGTAAGTAATATGTGATACTTGAGTTACAACAATTCATTGTATACTTCTCAGTACAGATGCGTAATCGATGATTGTCTAAACTTTTGCTGAGCACTGTACTTATTTCATTATAAAAGTAAAAGGATAATAGTAAAAATATATTGTCTTTTAAAGAATGCGTAAAGCATACATTTTTCACTATATTAGTAAAAAAAAAAAAAAAAAAAAAAAAATAGTAAAAATGTATTGGCTTTTAAAGAATGCTTGAAAAATACTTATTTCACTATGAAGTAAAAGAATAATAGAAAAAAAATAGTGCATACGTGCAATTTAACGTTCATTTCTTTTTTATTATTATTTTTGTTTCCTCAGAATCCTTCAGCAAATTTTCGGGCGTCTTTTATTTTATAATACGAATGGAGTAATTAACAAGTTTAAAAAACTTCTTTCGTAATTATACCATACTTAGTTTTTGGAGCAGCTCGTAAACTTGCAATACAAAGATTTGACAAAATAAAAAAAATTTGTGTGGTTCTGTAAAAAAAGTTGTCGCTACTACGTTCCATAAATTATAATAACTAGCAGGGGTGACCGAGCTCCGCTCGGTCAAAATTAACTTTGTGTTCAACTCGATATAGTATTATTACTGTAAAACATGTTATTAATAATAGTATTATTTATAAAAACAATCAACTATGTTTGTATGCACATATTCATAAATTTTACTTTATTTTAAAATTTACATTGAAAAAACATCAATCCAAATCACTTTTATAGCTCGACTCTGATTAGTTTAACTATGCATTTCGAAAACTATTAAGAATGTATAAGAAATTTCTTCACATTCTGAAAGACAATATTTTTTGCCAGATATAACCAAATTTGGACACATTCTTTCATTTGGCGCCAAATATGTGTTTTGGTTTCGTAACCTTAATAGTCGATTTTTCGGCCAAATTTCGTCAGTATTTTGTCAAATATCGCCAACTTATTGGCTTTTGCCATAGTCTCGTGATCCTGACCCTTTTTTACCCAAATGATCCACTAATCACATATGATCAAACATGTGACTTAGCTCAATGGTCTTCAGGTAATCAAAAACAGTAGAGTATAAAATGAATCAAAATCGTTTAAGCCATTTCTTAAGTAAAATTAGCATGACAGCATTCAGCAATGAAGCGATATGACCCACTAATATAATTTTGTTTAATATGCAACTCAGCTCAATAGTCTTCTCGTGACAAAAGACGTTCCATTGCAAAATTTAGGTAAAATTGACTGAGTCGTTGTTATATATAATTAGAATGACCCGAACCCATTAAGACCTAAAACGACCCACTAACTGAATTGTTACGTGCATGTGTCCTATCTCAATGGTTTTCTTTTGCCCGAAAACGATATAATAGAAAATATACTGAAAATGGTGAGAACAATTTTCTAGATAAAATTAGCATGACCCACAAATGACCCTTATATCGAAATCTCTCGAAAATGTGACTTAGTTCATTAATTTTTGCGTGCCGAAAAACGTTAAATACAAAATTTAGATAAAATCGATTGAGCCAATTTTTAGGTATAAATAGTTTGACCTTGACCCATTATGACCCAAAATGACTCATTAATTGAGTTTTCTGAAACATCTGACCTAACCCAATGATTTTCTTGTGTCCGAAAACGATAGAATATAAAATTCAGTCAAATTTGTGCGAGACATTGTCTAGATAAAATTCTAATAACCCAAAAGTGACCCATTGATCGAAATTTCTCGAACATGTGACATAGCCCAATGATTTTCTCGTGCCAAAAATATGCTGTATACAAAATTTCGTTAAAATCGATTCACCCATTCTTTAGATATAGCTTGACCATGACCCATCATGACCCACAAATGACCCTTATAATCGAAATCTCTCGAACATGTGACTTAGCCCATTAGTTTTCTCGTGTATAAATATTGTTACACTCAAAATTTCGTTAAACTCGATCCTGCCGTTCTTTAAATATAAATAACTTGACCCAGACCCTTTATGACCCTTTATGACCCATTAATCGAAATTTCTCGATCATGTGACCTAGCCCAATGATTTTCTCGTGCCAAAAAATGTTGTATGCAAAATTTCGTTAAAACTGATCCACGTGTTCTTTAGATATAGCTTGACATGACCCGTTATGACCCATCATGACTCATAATATAATGACCCATAACCTCTTATAATCGAAATCTTTCAAACATGTGAGATAGCCCATTAATTTTCTCGTGTCAAAAAACTTACATACAAAATTTCATTAAATTTGATACTGTCGTAGTTTACATATAAATAGCTTGACCCAGACCTTTTATGACCCAAAATGACCCAGTAATCGAAATTTCTCGAACTGAGACCTAGCCCAATAGTTTTCTCGTGCCAAAAAAATGTTGTATACAAAATTTCGTTAAAATCGATCCACCTGTTCTTTAGCCATAGCTTGACTATGACCCATTATGACCCATCATGACCCACAAATGACTCTTATAATCGAAATCTCTCGATCGTGTGAGCCCATTAGCTTTCTCGTGTCAAAAAACTATTACAGGCAAAATTTCGATGAAATTGATTCTGCGGTTCTTTAAATATAAATAGCTTGACCCAGACTCTTAATGACCCAATATGACCCATTAAAATTTTTTCTCGAGCATGTAACCTAGCCCAATGTTTTTCTCTTGCCCGAAAACCATAAAATGCAATTTTTAGTCAAAATTGCGTGAGAAAATCTCTAGATAAAAATAGCATGACCCACAATGACCCCAAAAATGACCCACTAACCGAATTTTCTCGAACATGTTACCTAACCCAATGGTCTTCTGGTAATCCAAAACGATAAAATGTAAAATTTGGTCGAAATCGTTAGAGCCGTTTTTTAGATAAAAATGGCTTGACCCATAATGACCCAAAAATGACCCAATAATCGAAATTTTTCGAACATGTGACCCAGCCCAATAGTTTTCTCGTGCCAAAAAACGATTGGTTACGAAATTTGCTTAAAATCGATCCAGCCGTTCTCTAGATATAAATAGCTTGATCTTGACCCATTATGACCCAAAATGACCCAATAATCGAATTTTCTCGAACATGTGACCTAGCCCAATGGTCTTCTCGTGCCCGAAAATGGTAAAATCCAAATTTTTGCGAAAATCGTTAGAGTCGTTTTTGAGATAAAATTTACCCACACACACACACACACACACACAATTTTTGCTCGCATTATAGTATAAGATATTGCATTGGCAACACAACTTCAGATAAAAATAAATTTCCAGCTCTGTCAAATAACTGGAAAGTGTTTAAAATTAACTACTACAATTTAAACTAAAATTTTGTGTAGCCATGTATAAAAAAGGTGTAGCTGCTACTCTCCATAAATTATAATAATATTGCATTGGCAACATATAAGAATAAAATTCCAGTTCTATCAAATAACTGCAAGGTGTTTAAAATTAACTTGCAAGATTTAAACAAATTTTTTGTGTAGCCCTGTGTAAATAGCGTAACATCTACGCTCCTCAAATTATAATAATATTTAATTGTTTTTAAAACTACATATATATGTAATAATAATTCGACGAAGGAGGCTATGTTCTATAAACTCCGAAAAATATTACTCCTAAGGATCAGCAGCAGCACGAGCAGAGCAGTCTTCATACACTTACAATTGTTCCTTCATTTGTCCTGGTATTGTTTTCATCTTAACATTGAATACAAGAAAAAATAATTATGAAATCTTCCATTTAAATGGTATGTCCAAGACTGAAGATGGATGGGATGAGCTGCTGTGTGCTAATACTAATATTGTAATTTTATTTCCTGCAATAAGACTCAATGTGTGTTACTAACACTTAGAGTTTTTGAGATGCTAGCTGCACGCATCTTTAAACTCATCTGCCTCCACTTCCACCCATGTTACGACGAGATGGCCTGGATGAAACAACGTCTTCATGTGCATACAAATAATAAACCTTTCAGCTGGGAAAGGGATAGTCTTATGAAGTTTTGTTGTGATCCTGTCGACTTTCAATGTAATAATAATTCGACGAAGGAGGCTATGTTTTATAAACTCCGAAAAATGTTACTCCTAAGGATCATCAGCAGCATGAGCAGAGCAGTCGTTCCGGCAGTTGGCAAGCATTGAAATCCATTGGGGTATTTCCCCCTTATAAAAATAAAAACCACCAGTCTTCAAATTCTTTTATTTATTAACTCATAAACTCAGTAAGCTCTTCCCCGCAGTCACTTAGGCACTGTCATCGAATGTTCCAAAACTTCGTGTCTAAGTGCCTTCTAAGATATTTGAATTTTTCGGGGGGAAAGACACACCATCCTAATATTTTAAAAGTCAATCGCATTCTGCGCTCTAAAAAAACCAAATGAGAAATCCACATTTACACGACAAACTAGCCCCTCCTACTCCGCTTCAATCATTTTAAAAATCCAACCAGGATTAATCTGAATCTACGTAATAAAAATGATCACCTCTGATTGGCTTAGGAGGTGCGAACCTCGGGTAGGAATTACTTCACGTCTCGCAAAGAGACAAACCTTTTAACATCTTCGCGCATTAACACAGATCACGTGATCAATGAAAAATAAAATTAAAATCCCTAGAATATTCTAAAAAGGAAAGATTACGAAATAACTACCCGTCTTTTTTAAGAAACAAGCAATAGATTATTAATAAATAAAATAAGAAAAAGAATTTTAGCTGTTAAAAGTTAATACATTACTAAACTAAGATTGAAATATGTTCCGCAATTTTAGAATTAAAGCTAAGAGAGAACAAAATGGCGAAATTTTTTTTATTTTATTACATATATTTAAAGATTCAGCTCAATCGGATTATTAAAAGCGGTTTAGAATTGACCTGCAAGTTTTGAACTAAACATGCATACTTAAACTGCAAGTACATATTTAGCTTGTTTTAATAATAATTTATTTATATGCATCTATTTGCAGCAGATGCTTTTAGTTTCCAATACTATGGGAATTGCACTTTGATTTAAAAAAAAATGCTTATTGATGAACAATGCTGAACACTTTGTTAAAAGTCAAGAGAAAGATTGCAAAAAACAATATGATTAATGCAAAATCACAACCTCTAAAAAAAACTAAACAATTAAATGGTTTAAACAGCGCTTATTTTAAAACAAAGAAGGTTAAAACTTACCTTGACAATCATGTGTCATACATCCAGTAAACTCGTGGTCTAAAATTAAATAGGATATCAACAACGTGGTCTTGAACTTGAAGCAGACTAGAGCATTCACTGAAACTTTTTGAAACCAACTTGGAAAAAGCCAACTTTACAGTAGCAGTTAATCGACACCTCGAATTTTTTCGACAAAATTCCTTCGGATCTCGATAAAATAGACATTCAGCTAATAATATACGCAGTTTCGTTAAATTCCGAGATAATCAGAAATTTGGATTTTGTCCACCTAGTTTATCGAAACGCCCCACTGTGCGTCGCTTGAGATGATCGAAAAGTCTGGACTAAAGTTATTTCTGTGTCACCACACCAGCAGATGCGTTAGCGGTATTTCAAAAAGTATATGACAATAGGTGACAATTGGAAAAAAGTCATTTTCACCGACGAAAAAAGATTTAATTTGGATGGGCTAGATATTTTGAAATATTATTGGAGGGATCTCCAGCCCCCCCCCCCAATATATATATATATATATATATATATATATATATATATATATATGAATACTTTTATAAATACATCTAAAGTTATTCAGACAATACCATTAAATAAACCAATGAAACCAGTATTTTTACAATCATATTATTGAAAACAGTTGAAGTTTGAAGTGAAATTGAAGGCAGATTACCAAATTACTAAAAAATATATGGATAAATGGTCATTATATAACCAGAGTAATTCATATATTACCATACAATAAACCAATGAAACCAGTATTTTTACAGTTATCTTATTGAAAACAGTTGAAGTTTGAAGTGAAACAGAAGTCAGATTACCAAAATAATGAAAGGTAAATGGATAAAAAGGACAGTAGAAGGCTTTTTTATTAAACTACTCATCAGGGGTGCATAGTTTAACAAAACAGAAAAAAATCAACCCGTTTCTGTTATGAGTCGTACTAAAAGCTAAGAATTCGACTCACAATGCACCCGACTGGCTGGAAGCTATTTACTATTACAAATTAGTAAAAAGATACTCATTGAAGAAAAATAAAAACAATATGACAAAATAACAATAATATAATATTCTTTAAAAAAAGCATATATATACTAAAATATCTACCATACCCAAATCCTAGCATCATTTGTAGTTCAAGTGAATCTACAGTAGATATAAATTAAATGTGACTTTGTAACAGTTAAAGTTATGGTCAAGGTATAAGTCATATAGATAATAAAATTAAAATTGTAACAATAATTATAAAAATTAGTAGAACATATATTATACTATAAAATTCATAATACATTTAGAAAAAAATAAATGCTACTGTTAGAAGTATTATATTTTTAAACAATTATTAACATTACTATATTAATATAAATATAAATATATATATATATATATATATATATATATATATATTACATATTCAGCAGAAATTTTTGTGGCGGACGGAAGTTTGATGCTTTGGGCAACAATCGTTCATGGTGAAAAAGTGAAATGATATTTTTAAATGGTCGACAAAGTTCTTTTGATTACAGTTTAAATTTAGAAAAATCATTTTCTTCGATTTGAATGGCAATATTATGGTTAAGATTATATCTTCATGCAAGACAATGCAAGTATTCACATTCCAAAAACAAGGAAATATTGGTTCGAAGGACAGAATGTTGTTATTTTAGATCATCTACCTATTAGTCCTAATCTGAATTCCATAGAAAATGTTTGAGGACAGCTTGTTCGAATGATTTTTGCAAATGGTAATCAATGCACATCACTTGTAGAATTAAAAGCTTCAATATGTCAGAACCAGTGGCGTAGCTACGGGGGGGCAAGGGGGGCGCCCGCCCCGGGCGTCGAGGCTAAGGGGCGCCAAATTGAGAAAGGTTTAAACCGAACAATAAACAAAAATTGTTGACTTTAAATTTTTTTTATGTGTGTTAATGTATTCTTTAGGAAAATATCTTATTACATCCAATTAATGAAGAAAGGAAAAATTTATGTAAATATTTCTAGGGATGGCTCAACACAATCGGTAACGAAGATAATTATGTTTCTGAATTGAGACGCAAAATGATTAAATAAGGGCGCCAAATTCAGAGGAGCTTTAAACCGAAATTATTTCACATATTTTGATAATAAATAATAATTATTGACTTCTTTTATGTGTTAGTGTGAATGTTTTGAAGAAATTAGGTGAAAGTGGAAGGAATGGCAAAATTCATATTTATCAATCGTTGATAGGGCTTTTAACTGTCTAGCCTGAAGTAAATAAATCAAAAAGCGGATTGGAGACTTGAAATCACATTTCTGGTATCAAGAACATTTTTTCATTTTTAGCTAGCTGACCCGTCCATCGATTTCTCCGAATGAACTGCGAATGATTAAAACCTCTATTCCAATTTAAATAAATTAAAAAAAAAACTTTCAAACTGAAACTCTGGGATGGATCTCCGTGTCTTCGGCAACATAGAACGGGTGTGCTACGTAGCCAAGAACCAACCATTAAAAACGTGCATTCAAATTTATTTCTGTCCAAATGAATCTCCAGAATGGATATGCGCTACCTATGTCACCGTGTAGAAGGCGTACTGCGCACGTGAAAGAACATCTGGTGATAATCGTAAAATGAATTGAAAGAAAGAAAATTTCCTTGAAATAGGTCTCATTAAATCTCAGAAAAAAATGTCCCTGGTGGTGGAAGATAGAGCTAAAAACTGTAAGACAATCGAAAACCAAGTTGAATGAGAAAAACCCAGTGGAAATTGGATCCATAGAACCCGAGGTAAGAATACGTCATCTTGACATGAAGATGGAGCTAAAAATTTCAAGAAAATCGTAAGCTAATTTTCAAGAATTAATACCTGTTGAAATCTATTTTGTAGAATTCGACAAAAAAGGGGCTTAAAATTTCGATAGCCATCATACTTTAAAATGTAAATAAAGGGAAGAAACTGTTGTGGACGGACTCTTAACTCCTATCACTTCACTCTGTCCACAGAACACACTAGTAATTTCCTATTAAATTGATAAAATACTTTTAAATTATGATTTTAGCATTCGACAACGTTTAATAATTAAATTAATTGTCTGCATGTTATATATTCTTTGATCAATCGATTTTCGAAAACTAGTGGAGTGTTCAGACGAAAAAAATATTTTTAGTTCGGTTTTTAATGGATGTTTGTTTCTGTATGTTTCTCGCGTATGCAGGGCTGCCACCTTCGATTATTTTTTTTTAAATTCTAATTGGTACAACTTTCCCAAACATTAATAACATTTACAATAGAAATAAACTTTAATATTTATATTAGAAAAATACTTGTGCGAACATATTATACAAAAATAGTGTTATACAAAATAGTTACTATTATACAAAACTGTGGCAACTTTTGCATATGAGATCTCTCTCTTTTGTATATTAAAGTTATATTAGTGAAGTTCATAGTGAAGTTATAGTGAAGTTTATTCAATTATGAAGAAGAAAAGTTACCGAGCGATTTTAAAAAAAATTATAATTTTTTTTTTATATCTATATGTGCTTATTTGAAATTTTCAAATTAAAATCTTCATTAGTTATTTTTTTTTTCGCTGAAAAATGAAAAATGTTAATTTTTTCAACTGGGAAATCAAATTCAGATAAGTGTGCGATTTCTGTCATTTTGCGGGGAAAAAATCGCATTTTTGATTGAATTTTTAATTGATATTCTCGACTATAAGAAAAAAAGAAAATAAAAACTTTGAGTCTACATGCATTAAGATAGGATATGCTTTGTACTACCCTCACCCAAAATTTCAGTGTGTATTTGTAGTAGATATTTTAAGTCCTCTTTGTCATACACACGGACTCCCATAGATTGGTTTTCACACTAATTTTTGCTGTTCTTAGCATTCCATATAAATATATAAAATGAAAGCTTCCTTAAACCAATGCAAAAGTATTTAACTGAAAGAACAACAAGAAATGGTATTATTTATTCCTTATTGGAAATTCCAATATTCCAAATTTTAATTGAGAAAACCAAATAATGAAATGCGAGCGACCTACCCCAAAATTTTCCTACTTAAATCATATAAAAAAACGAAGTAGGACTTTTCAGTCTTTCTACTACGCGACTGTTTTCGTCGTTTTAAAAGATACACGTCGTTTTAAAAGAAACTACATCTATCTATGTAAATTATATAGGAATGACTGAGAGATCAGTGGAATAAAATAATTTCACTCGGGAACCTCTTTGGTCCGAACTCTTTCGTCATTGCATCTTACAATCATCTCGGTGAATTCGATCGGAGGTCTTACGACTTTATTTACGCCAATTTCGGAACTTACATGGTCGCAGATCATGCAGCCTATCAGAATTGTCAAATCTTTTTCGTTCCAGTTCATGAAAATATGTTGAGGCTTGTAAGATTTTCAGTAGGGGGCGGGGATGTCAATTTGCGAGAAACGTTTAGTTTAATTGGTTAATTAGCTCTTGATTGACATATGGTCAAGATTTGCACAATTCCTTGAATCTGAAACATACAGAGATTTAGCCACAAATGAAAGAAGAATTGCCTAAACGTCAGTATTTTCGTTCTTAAGTTACTTTCTGATTTTACTGGTGAACATAAAAAATGTCATGGTGAAAAACAAAGTTCAAGGAGTAAAATGCATTTTGAAAAAAAGAATTTATAGATTTTAATTTAAATTTTTAAATTTCAAAAGGATTTTAGTTTTTAATTATTTTTATCTATAGCATATCTCCCTCTATTGATATCTGATCATTGTCATGCGACTGAGAATATGTTAAAGGTTTATTGCAGATCTCAAACAAATTCGTTGGATGTCTTGATTTACTATAAGAATTCAAGACTTTTTATTGTTTTCCGACCCATCTTTAAAAATGGAGGCGTATAGCAGTTTGAAATCCTAGGGTGACTGCAGTTTTCAATCAGGAAATTTTATTAGCATAATTGGACGTATCATAACTTAGTAGTTTTAGTAAATGTGATTTTTTGCAAATTTATTCTCTTTGTCGTTATTCCCATTACAGAGCCAAATTATCTCACAGAGCTATAAGGCCATGGCATTGGACCCACTGTTGCTGAGGGTTCAAATTTAATAAAATGATTTAAAAAAAAAAAAGTCTTAAAATTTCCGCTTTATTTTCTCAAACAAAAATATATTTTGATTAATTTTGAAACGGTATCAAAATATCTAATAATAATCCATTCCCTATCCTTCTACAACCCCCCTCCCCTAAAAATGCATAAGAATTACTGCAAGGTACACTCAAACAGGTGCTGGGCGATGGGCCCCGCACAATCCTAATCGGGCTCTGCATCCCACATGATCAAAACAACATAAACATACAGTCGAGCCTCTATATAACGAAATCCATCGTTCCAGTAAAAAATTCGTTATATAGAGAAATTCGATGTATAGAGTATGATGTTAAAAATAGTATTTAATGTGTAAATTTTGAACAAATATTATTTTTGATCTTTTTAATTAAGAATTTGAAATGTTTAAAAGTATATATTAACCTAACATTTTATTTCTTATTTAAGCAGTTTCAAAAAAGAGAAAAGACATTTATTTGAAAGCTTAATGAAAATCAAATGAGGAAGACTTACATAAATTTCAGAGGAAGAAATCTGTAATTTTTTGTTGTTTTGATTTTAAAATTACAATTGTTACGCTCTCAAAAAAAATTCTCAAATTTTAGCAAAGAATGAAAAATTGTAGTTGATATTTTCCTCCATTTGAAGGTCTCTCTATGTGCTCTCATTGATTCCTCTCTTATATGTGTAACAATTCAATTGACTGTGTTTTGAGAAGGATGTTGAAAGGTGTGTGGGAGGTGGGATGAACTTGTTAGATTTAAAGAATAAGGAGAGAAGTAATATTTATAAAAAAAAAAAAAAAACCTCTCCACTGAACGATAAATCAAAAATAAGTGATGGAAAATTGATTCCATATGATTTCGAAGCTTTTTTAAAACTGAATAAATTAAGATCAATTTATGAAAAAATTCGTTATATGGAGATAGATATTTCGCTATATAGAGTCTGTTTTTAATGTAATCATGCGAAAAGGGGACCGTTCTTACTAAAAATTCGTTATATGGAGAAATTCGATGTATGGAGTTTCGTTATATAGAGGTTCGACTGTATTTGTGAACGTATCGCTAAGTTTTTGAAATTCCCATTCAAATTCAATATTGATAAAAATTGGAAATTTTCAGTAATCCGGTTCTTTGCATTTTAGTTTAGTGCGTTTGAGTAAAATTAGCCGAATCCTTAAAATCAAGAAAAAGTGAAGATACTTTTCCTCTCAGTACAAGTCAAAACGACTATTTCGTTTCTTCTTCCGAAAAAATAATCCGCAAAAAATAATCCTGCCCCGGGCGCCAAAAAACGCAGCTACGCCACTGGTCAGAACTGAAAATTAATTGACCAAAAATATATTCAAAATTTGTTTTATTAATGCAATCTAGAATGAAAGAAATTCTAATGAATAAAGGCGGGTTTATTAACTATTAATTTCAATTAAATATATTTCATAAACCAATATCCATGTTTTTACGTTTCTAAAATCTTTTTCACCTTATGTTTTAATTTATTAATATATATATATATATATATATATATATATATATATATATATATATATATATATATATATATATATATATGAAATTTTATTTTTCTATGTTATTTGTTGTACATAGCATGCATTAATGTACGGAATTTCATCCACTCATAGTGAATATTATAGAACTTTTTGTTAAAAAAGTTTGTTTTCATAAATCAATTTCCATCAGAGTATCAGTAAAAATAAAATTATAGTAAATGTAATGTTAGATGTATCGAAAAATCCATAGGCATTCTTGTGTAATACAGATTTAAAAATCTTTGAAAAAAATCGGGCAAAAATATTTTATCAAAAAATTGTAAAAAAAAAAAAAAAATTAATAAGAAAAAATTAAACTTAAATTTTTTTTTTATTATCAAAATATCCGGGTTTTTTAACATTGAAATGTAATGAATTTACTATTTGAACCATGTTTCTAAAAATAAACAAAATTGTTTAAAAAGTAAACTGTAACCTTCAAAATAAGTTCCTTTATTTTTCTTTCTTTCTTTTTTTAAAAAAAAAAAATAAAGAAAAGAAAAATCACAGGAGAAAAATGAAAAATTAGTCAAATTTAAAAATCCAGTTAGGAAAAATCGCTGTTCACCCTTGTGAGTCCCCATGTTAACCACACACTGAATTTCATTTTATAAAACATTTTATGAAATAATACATACGTTGCGCCGTTCATTTTTAATGTTTTCCCCGTTCATGATGTACTGGGCATCCTATAGAGCAAACATATCACACAAAGCTATTTCTAGATTTTCTTGCGCAAGAAATCTTTGAGTATTTTATGAAGCTGGCATATCTTCGATGTACCTCGAATCCCTTTCCATCTGTTCAGTCTCAAGTATTTCTCAGCTCTATTTTTATGGCATTTCATCCTACACATTTTTTTATATCACGTTTCTTGAAAGTTTGTTAAAAGTTTTATCGACTGTTTACGTGGTACGGATTTATTTACAACAGTAACTAAAGCAATCTATCGTTTCAAATATGTTTTTCTGCAAGAATTTCATTTTTTTTGTGAATGAGATTTTTTTGTTTAGATAAAAAAGGACTAGCGGATATTTAGAAATATGAATAATCATGAACAATGTGGTTTTAAATGAAATATATATTAACAAGAGGAAATAATCGCATATTAGCCGCCCTTGGTGACCGGTTTTGTTTCCCTTAAATTTATGCCAAGCAAAATGTATCATGTTACATTTATTGCATTGTTTTAATTTATCATGCGGAAAATTAAAAAAATTGCTAATTGCCGAGTTAAAAATTGCTATTGTCGAAATTTACACCCGGCTAACATAAAAGTATCAAGAATTCTTTGCGATCATAACAAATTCCATGTAGTTTTATTCGAAAAAAAAAAAAAAAAGACTTTCATTTTTTATTCAAAATGGTAATTTTCCATATAAAAAGCGACGGAATCAACTCGTAGTTCTTAATGACAGTCACATGACTTGGACTATTATAATACAGATGGAAGTATGGCGATAGAACAATGTTTGGCGACTTATAACCTGCACTTGGTAAACATTGAAATACCAAAGTGGTCGCATGTCATATAAAAGTGAAAACTGTCAGCCCGGAACTGTTAATGACAGTCAAATGTCTTATGCTTTTATTATATCGATTCGAAACATTTTCTGACATGACGAGAATATTGCTAAGAAATCCTCACCTTTAAATACGATGTCAGAAGATGTGTAAATAAATACAATGCCCATTTTATTTATTAAATATTGCACAATCATTTTACATTGATGATTCATCACAATCAAGGTATTTTTATGCAGTAAAATGTCTTTTCGATGCTTACTCCCCTCCATCCAATCTGTCTGTAACTTACAACTAATATCATTCACTTATTTTCTAAAACTTTTAGGCACCCGAGTCTCACTAAAGTATAAATCCTTTCGAATATTAAAGCATTAAAGTAACTGAGCTAAAACTTTTTGCCTTTGGATGTTATTTATTTTGGGGTATAAGTCTTTTTTTATGGCTTGGAATTTTTTAAGAGTTTTTAAAAAACAAATGCTTTTGCTCACTTGAGAATTTTTTATTTATCTCACTTGAGAATTTTTTATTTATTTTTTTTTATTTATATTTTTTATTATTTTTTTATTTAATGTAAATCCGTAAAATTTGCCGGCATAAATACTAGCCTTTCTCGTTTTTCTATAAATGCTTTAACCTTTTGAGCTACAATCGATTACTGTTTCATGACAACTTCTCCTGGGCTTTCGTGCCTCTAAAATCAGATAAAATTGGTATGGGTGAGCTGGAAGCAGCTAAATTCCCGCACCCATTGCTCAATATCTTTAACTTATTGAGTTTAGCTTTTAATTTTTTTTCAGTGAGATCGTCCATGATTAGATCTACTATCAGTTTTGAAGAAAGGAGCCACAGATTCGCGATGTCCCTTTATTCAAGACAGTTCGAAACGACAGTAGACTTGATCTTGGAAGTTCCAAATGAAAATGTTTTATAATTAAATTCCATAAGTATAAAGACATCGGCTATACAGGCGAGGTGTTCAGGACTTCGAGCTTACTCATAGCTCTGATAGGTGATCGTCTCACCACTATTTTAAAAGTAAAATATAGGGGAGAATGGGGATGAATGGGACAATTTTTACATTTTTACTAATAACTTAAGCTGTATACAGTTGTCAATTTAAAAAATATTACTTAACGAATACTTCAGCATTTAGCAACTTATTGACATACTAATTTCAATAAACAATTGTTTTTTGAATTTTAATAGTTCTTTTTTAACATACATGCATACTGTCCCATTCATCCCCATGGTGGGGATGAATGGGACAATTTTGAGGATGGATGGGACAGGTAAAAAAATTATTCTAAAAATATTTCATTTGAAAACTGAGTGATATATTTTATTTTACTACATATGGACTGAAGCTAATATCAAATGACAACAGTCCTTTAGTTCTGTCAGTTCCCAGAGGTCTAGGCCTTTGGTAGTTTCATAACAATATCCTCCAGATTTGCAAATTAAATTTTTGGTGGATCAGTATAGTAAAATAAGGAATTATTAACCTTTTTTCTCAAGAATTGTACTTGAAGGTTATCATTATTGTTCTTTAAAACCCTAGCAACGTAATGATAAATATTTTTTTTCCACATATCTTTGTTAGGAGAAAGTTGTCTTCTATTGTAATATCCAAGCTGCAAACTTGGTGGTCCATATCACTTGAAACCATGATCAAATTACTTTTATCTTCATCATGAAGTGATAAATTGTGAGAATCACCACTACTCTCCATACCTTTACTAAAAATATTTCTTAAAGGCAGGCAATTAATTTTTCTTGGTCTGTTTTTTTACAATTTCTTTTTCCAAATATTGCTTTTCTAGCGTATCGGTTAGGACACGACTGTGGCCTCGTTTTCTCCTCTTAACTGGTTTCTAGGTAATGACAAAATGTGATTTTATTTATTATGGAACAGCCCTGAGGATTAATGAGACTATCCCATTCATCCCCACAAACACTGTCCCATTCATCCCTATAGCCACATGGTTATATAAAACAGTGATTAGGCTTAGTAAGCACTGTCAGTATTGTTCATTTGCATCATAAGTATAACAAGAGATTATATCATTTTAACTGAAAAAAAAATTCTAAGGTTTTGAGAAGGTTAACTATCAATTAAATACTAAAAAGATTAAACAGAAAAAGTAACTTTGGTTCTTGAAAAATACACTTTGTACAATAGCTAATATTCTGTTATAGATATTGCTTTGAAACTATGTTTGTTGAATGACCTCAGTACTGCCATCAATCAGGTAAATTATCAAATTATTTATGTTTGGGGAACATATATAAATTTCTGTTGTCTCATTCATCCCCACTCTCCCCTACTGTAAATTCGACTTAAAACAAAATTACTTTCCTTGCATTTTACTTGTCAAAATTTTAAGTCTAAGCCGTGTTAATCATATATCCGCATCGGCACTCTCTTGTTTCGATTCCCTAGTCCCCAGTTGGCTGCTTGGCCAAAGATCACAATTCGTTATTTCGTAATCTATTCAACAGAAAATACCCCAGTGCTGGGAGATAGTCATAGATAGTGGAGAAAGGGGATTAATATCTAAAGCTAAAGGATTGTGTAAGAGAAATAATTTTGTGAAGGGTCCTGTTTTGGTATAAAATGTTTTGTGAAGGCTCCTGTTTGGGGATAAAAAAATTTTGTGAAGGGTTCTGTTTTAAGATAAAAAATTTTGTGAAGGGTCTTTTAAAGGACCTAAAAGTTTCCTAAACATATCCCTGAAGTGTAACACGTTGCATGTTGCAGGTTAAAATTTCGCCAGGCCATTTCTTCGATTGAAATCTGCAGTATCGCTTAGGTTCTTGGTTTTGCAAAATGAACTCAAGTAATGTGGATAAGAATGTTGCTTGTACTGATACAAGCATGCACACAAAAAAGAGCAAAAATTGAGTACTTACAGTTTGTCAAATTTTCATTCAGTTATTCACCAAATGCAGTATTTTGTTGCGATGGTGAACCGTGTTGAATTCATTTAATAATACATTTCATTTGTATTTAAATAATTCATTTGTTTAATACATTTCTCTGGAAGAAACTTCTGTGACTCCCGGGGGGGGGGGGGGGTATTGTAGAGTTCCAGGGAGAAATTCTCCAATTTGATCATTCAAAACACAAAAAATCCCTTTCGGCATGGCCTATAGGCGGAGGTAGATTTCGAAAAGTTTTCATCTCAAAAAAAAAAAAAAAAAAAAAAAATAATAATAATAATAAATAAATAAATAAATAAATAAATGATTAGAGATAAACCCAGTTTAACTACTTTATTCAACCGCTTTTAAAAATTTTTTAATTTCATTTTTCTGTAAGAACTGGTTTTATCGAAATCCTCTTAAACGAAATTCTACTCAAATGCCCATTTTGGCAACATATTTTGAATTATATTCTTACTTTATTAAAAAAATTGACCAATATGCTCATTATATAATTCCTAAATAACAAAAAACTGTTAATTAAATTCGTTTGACAGCAAAATTGAATTTAAAAATGAGTAATAAAATAACCAATTTATTATTTTAATACATCCACAATTCTTTAATCAAGATTGCTTTGAGAAATTTTGTACGAAGTGCCCACTTTGACAGATTTTTTAAAATATATATTTAGCCTTTATCAAAAATCTGACCAATACGGCACATTACACAGTTCCTAAATAACGAAAAACTGTCAATTGAATGCGTTTGAGAGCAAAATTGAATTTAAAAATGAGTCATAAAATAAAAAATTTGTTATTTGAATACAACCTCAATTCTTTTATCATGATCGCTTTGCGAAATTTTTTTGCGAAGTGCTTACTTTGACAGCTTTTAAAAATATGTATATTCACTCTTTATCAAAAAATCAAAGAATACGCACATTATATAGTTCCTAAGTAACAAAAAACTGTCATTTGAATGCGTTTCAGAGCAAAATTGGATTTAAAAATGAGTCATAAAATAAACAATTTGTTATTTGAATACCCACAGTTCATTAATCATGGTCGCTTTGGGAAATTTTGTGCGAAGTGCCCATTTTGGCAGCCTTTTTTTGAAATATATTCTGCCTTTATCAAAAAACTGGCCACTCCGTCACATAATATAGTTCCTAAGTAAGAGAACCTGTAAATTGGATGCGTTTGAGAGCAAAAAAAGATTTAAAAATGACTCGGTAAAAACGCAATTTTTTTAATTTCCTCAAATTTCAATCATGATAATTTCGTGAAATTCTGTTCAAAATACCCTATTTGGCAGCCTTTTAAAAAATATATTCTGCCTTTATCAAAAAACTGGCCAATACGTCGCATTATATAGTTCCTAAATAATAGGACCTGTAAATTGGATGGGTTTGAGAACAAAAATGAATTTAAAAATGACTCAGAAAAAACGCAATTTGTTATACTTAATCAATTTTTAATGACGATAATTTCGGGAAATCTGTTCAAAATACCTTTTTTGGCAGCCTTTTTAAAAATATATTCTGCCTTTATCAAAAAATTGGCCAAAACGTCGCATTATATAGTTCCTAAATAAGAGGATCTGTCATTTGGATGCGTTTAAAATCAAAAATGAATTTTAAAATGAGTCAGAATATAAGCAGTTTGGATTTAAGGTTTTTACTCCAACTCCTATTTTTGTTTAATTTATTTTTGCTATAAGAATGGGTTCTATGAAAAACTTGTCAATATAAAAGTTGTAGATCTTATTGTGAAGATGTAAAATAAATTTAATTAGATTTGATTGCTTAAGAATTGAGTAAGTTATGGGTTTTTTTCTTTTTCCTCCCCCCTTTTTCTTTTCGTTTTTAATTTTTTTCCTCGGTAAAAATTGGTCCTATCAAAATCTTGTAAATACAAAAGTTTTAGATAATATTGAGTACATTTATATAAAATTTAGTTGGATTTAATATCTTGAGAATTGACGAAGTTATGATTTTTTTTCTCCCAAAAACCATGTTTTTTTCGCCCCTTGAGCCCATTTTTAACTTTATCAAAAATCTGTCATGCATAAACTTTTTGCCCATTTCTTAGAAGTAATATAAACTTTAAACTGATTCGATATCTATTTTAATTAAGAAGTTATCGCGTTTTTTCTGTTTTCACAAAAACCCTCCCTATTTCCACCCCCTTGGTCCGATTTTGCCCATTAACGAACTCGACCGAGATTTTAGGCTCCTTGATTTTATGTAAAAGTTTGAAGAAGATCTGAGCATAATTATGGAAGTTATCGTGTCTAGAAGAAAGTGATATACACCGATAGATAGATAGATAGATAGATAGATAGATAGATAGATAGATAAACTTTTTTACTGATGGTGGTTTTGGGGTCTAGGAGTCATGATTCGTGTAGATCCGCAAAAATTTTTCAGAAATTCCAACATGGGAGACAATGCAATAGGTAGTATTTCATACGAAATCTACCTAAAATCTCAAATTTTCTGGAGGCGGAGTCTTTCCTCCCTCGGGTCATCCCCTGAAATCAACACTGATGGTGAAAAGTAGCAAGAACCCTTATCTACCATCAACTGCATTCACAATAATAGAGTATCTAGTTCATAATTTTTTTACACAAGTGATTATCATATTTCACAAAAAGAAAACAATTTGATGAAAATATTATTGCAATATTTTCATTATTGATAAAGTTGTCAATGAATATTTGGATTTAGTTTGGGGTGAGACACCTTGTATATTTAAAATGTTCAGTTATTTCAGTTTTCAATAACCATTGGTAATTTTTTTTTCCCTTAATGTTAGAACATTGTCAGGTTTTAAAAAGTCAATTGTACTATCATTACAAAAGTAAAGTATTTTATAATAAAAGTATACTCACTACAGTAGTGAATTGATAATACACAAGATTGCAATTCTCTGACACTTTAAACCACATTCTGTGTAAATGATTGCAACTAAGAATTTTAACTCTTCAAAAAAAAAAAAAAAAAAAAAAAAAAATTCTCAATGGCAAAATTTTTTTAGTTTTTATTCCTGTTTTAATCTTATAAATGATATACAGTATACCCACTAAAGTCCCTTGCCACCCTCTTAACTTTGGAATGGCAGCTACTATATTCATAAAAGTTGTATCTAGGCATAGTAAAGAAGCCATGCGTTGTTAAATAAAACTGCTTACAGCGTCATTTGATAGAGAAGTGTGGAATTAGCATTCCCATGTCGAAAACAGGAAGAGATAGAGTAAAAAAGTAATTTACAAAATTGTAGAGCATCATTGATTTAGTACGAAAAGACACTTTGTAGACATAAATGCAAAGAATAAAACTGTTACAATGCACTTTTTTCTTTGAGATTTTTTATTTTTTGGCATTACAAAATGATCTTAGAAAGAAAAAAACTGCTAGTTATAACATTATAGCTTTATTTGAGATGTTCAAACTTCTCACTGTCACCTCTAATGCACATATGCCCAAAAGATAATAATTTCTCCTTCCATTAAAGTTTTGTGATATCACAGTGTAAACTTCAGTTACCAACATTTTCGAACATTAATAATGCATTGTTTTTTTGGGGGTTCTATCGGCTTGATTGCTATGAGACTTGTCTCACTGAATTTGGTTTTTGATTGTCTCCAGCACATGCAGAGCACTTCCAATACATGCTGTCGGGGCCAAATATCACTTTGCATATAAAAAAACTTTATCAAATAACACATAAGAGAAATAGTTATTTTTAGAAAGTGTTTCATAATAACTTTTAGTTGCATAATGCACTCAACATTAGTAAAGCCCTGTTGTACTTGCCCCGAACGGAGGAGGGGTAGGGCGGGGGATTCTTATCAACAAAAGAAGTGAACAACATTCCTTCTCTTTCTCTTTTATTTATTAGTAAACACAAGTTTCATTTTAAATATACTTTGCATATGGTTTCTGGAAACGTGATTAAATATGCACACACTTATGAAGAAGAATAGAAATGTCAAACTTTGAGATATTCCATATATAGAATTAAACAATCTTATAATAATTTAGGGATTTTAATAATGACTTTGTATTTTCATAAAAATAGATAACAGGCTAAAAAAAGATAACGTGCTCTTTTGTAAAAAAGACCATATTACAAATAAAAAGAGAAAGTTTTGATTGGATCAAAAATGATATCCATATCAAAAGAAAATCCCTCCTCCCTCTTAAGATATCTTACGACATCATATGTCAGACCCCCCTTCTCTCCCCCGTAAAATGATAACGTTATATTTGTACAGACCCTAATCGTCTGAACCCAAAATTTTTTACCACAGCCAAAAAACCCCACCATTTTTTGCATCAACTCAGCAAAACGTTTACACTAGAAAATGAATGTAAATGTAATAATCAAGCTTTAGCTGTGTTAAAATATTAACATTTTCAAATTCATTAGTTAGTTTTAAAACAGTAATGAGTAAAAGTTATTTACTAAACCATAATAAAAAAAAATATTTAAAAAATATTAAGGAAGTTTCCTTTATGGATAGTTAAATATTTTTTGAATAAATAAAAGAAATTAGACGCTACAGTTAATAAAGAAGATTGTTAATTTATTACTTAAGATTAAAGATAAATTGATTGTGTAATCTCTGTTATACCTCAATTACTAAGAAAACCTTTTAATGAATAAACATTTTCATTATAAGAATAACTAAGTTTTATGAATCTCCCCAGGCATTGTTAAGGGAATTCTTAAATCCGTTCGGAATTCGTAAATTTTGAAAAATTTGGTAAAAAAGAAAAACTAATTTTACTGGATTGATCAGTGTGCAACATACTTTTAAATGCCTGAAGTGAGTTGAGGTATAACAAATTAAATTTGCTGCAATTTCTTCAGATAACATGCAAATGGAGAAGAAAGGTTTTCCGCATATTAAACACATGAAAGTTGAATTAAATAATCTATTTAATTAATGACATTTGTGAATACGCTATTTACTGAAAAATTTTTAATGCAAATCTAGGATACATACAAAAAATGTACATGAATTTTAGGAGAAAAAAAATATTGATATTTATTTGATTTAAAACGTAAACTTGTTAAATTCACAGTGATGGCATACTGTGTAATAGGGTGGAGTGAAAAAAATTAATTTTTAAAAATCAAAAACGGGTAGGTGCCAAAAGTTGCCTTTATACTAGCACATCAACTGTGTGAAATTTTACCGCTGAAAAAAAAAATGGCTTGAGTCTGCGCTTTTGCTCCAAAAATCGAAATTTTGGGTAAAATTAGTCAATTTTTGACATTTTTTCGAAAAAATTAAAAAATTCCTACAGAGCTGGTTATTATTTAAAAGTGTTACTTAAACCTTTATATTTATCTGCATAACATATTTAAAGTGTAAAACAATATCTTTATTCCGTATAGCTGGAGCAAAACAGACAACTTTTGGTAAGAAAACGGCATTACCATCTCTATTGGGACATACAATGAATTGTTGTTTTTAATACAGCTCTTCTTTTGAAAACTTCCTTGGACATACATCGTGGAGGTGGCTATATTTTATATACCACTCGTCCCAACTATTCGATCATCTTAGTACAGTGTTTCATTTATACATTGATTTATGATTTTCTTTATCAAAATTTGGCATGTTTTTGACATATCCACCTAGTTTATCTGTTCTTTGTATCCACATGCTGCTGTGACTATCCTAATGTATATTTTTAAAGCTTAAACAAAAAAAATGACAGAGTAATGTACGGGATAATTATTAAAGAGATCTATTCGGCTATCTATTATCTTTATCAAACTTGCATTCCGCTTTTTTGGACACCAGTAAAATCTTAGAGAAAATGCTATATTATTTAATCGGAACATTTTTGTGATTTAAAGGAACAGCATTTTCTCTAAGATTATACTGGTGTCCAAAAAAGCGGAAATCTCATCCCTGTTCAAAGATGATTTCAGGATCACAGATGTTTTCAACTATAAGTATGCCATCATTTATTCTGCTTTTGCATTTTTTATATGTTGAGAAGCAAGCTGTTTAATGTGATTTTTGGTGATCTTCAGAGAGAATTGCAATGGGAATTTGTCCTGCACGTGCAGAACAACCGTTGTTGTAAATAATTTTTTTATTGCATTAGTTTTATGCCGTTTTCTAAATGTTTTCGTAGCCAGGTAATTTCCCATTAATTTTTAGATCCCCATTTTATAAGTGAACAATATTTGATGGTGAACGGTCCTGGGCTAAAACTTATAACGCATAGTATTTTTTGAGAGAATGCAAACACTCTAATCGACTATAAGCACTCATTTAAATTTAGAAGAATTCTATTTGTCGCTGTGAACAATTTTGCGTTGGGTATGCTTAAAATTGTGCATAATAATGGATCATATGCTACTTCAACTCCAGTGAATTTCTTTTGCATCAATTATTAGAAAAGTCGATGTAAAACGTTATAATCTACACGGTTTCACTGCATCAATAAGAAAATCCTCGACTATTCACTTTTTATTGCAATTTTTTATAAAATAGATAATAATTTTGAAAAATTATTTTCTCAAATTCAGTAAAAGATACTCAGAACATGGCTAAAAATTTCTGTCCGAGATTGCAAAGCTAATTCATAAGGAAAGCTATTTCTCAGAAGAAATGGGGAATAGGAATTAAAATACATCTCGCAAAAAAAAAAAAAAAAAAAAAAAAAAAAAAAAACAGATCATAAAGCGAATAAAGTTTTCCGCTTTATATAAGCACAGATTGGCAATCAGAGTCTATAGATTCACTCGCAAAATATATAATCAAAGTTTATACCGCGCTGTATTTTATACCAAATGTAATACACACCTAATGAATAGGTCTGAAAACTTATTAGAAATTACTCGACTATGAAACAACACAGGAAACGACATAAAGCAAATACTAAAATTTCTTTCGAAATATTGTTGCTTACACGCACTTTGCAATGCTCTGCGACGATCGTCATAATATTAAACTGCTATCTTCTCAAAATATATTCAATGTAAAATAGGTACAGTAAATGATGACATACTATAAATTGAATTCATACAAAAAAATTTTAGGCATATCATTATATATATAATGTAATTGATTGAAAAATGTTGTAGTAACAGAACTCCCAATCATAATGTATTAATTGCATGAAATTATAATGAAGATAATAGACTGCTAAATAGGTTCAATTAACATACGCAATACATTACTCAGCTTCCTCTTCTGTTATACAAAGTATAAAAATATACCTGCAGCAGGTCACACCAGTAGCATCCAATGTCAGTGAAAACAAAAGAAGAGGTAAACTACTTTGATACATAGAAAACTTATGCCCTTCTTCGGGAAAAAAATAACAATTCATTACATAAATAAAACACTGATCCTAGATTGTTGGGTGGCTGAGACGGGTGGGATATGCAATGCAGCCACATCTACGAGTTATATACGGAATACTTTTGAAAGCAGATAGGTAAGAAATGCATTCAAAACAACATTTCGTTGTATGCTCCAATAGAGAAGTAACGCTGGTTTTTACCAAAAGTTGTCTGTTTTGTTCCAGCTATACGGAATAAAGATATTGTTTTATAGTTTAAATATGTTAAGCAGATAAATATAAAGCTTTAAGTAACACTTTTAAATAACAACCAACTCTGTAGGAATTTTTTAATTTTTTTGAAAAAATGTCGAAAAATGACAAATTTTACCGAAAATTTCGATTTTTGGAGCAAAAGCGCAAATTCAAGCCATTTTTTTTCAGCGGTAAAATTTCACACAGTTGATGTACTAGTATAAATGCAACTTTTGGCACCTACCCGTTTTTGATTTTTAAAAAATATTTTTTTTCGCTCCACCCTACTGTGTAAGCCGGGAAAACCATTTTATTTATGTTACGACCAAAATCCGAAGCCTGGTCGTGGTCAATTCTAGAACTGCCAGAGCTTCTTGTCTAAAACCCGAAATATATGAAATGAATAGCGTATTTCGAGTTTTGGCTGGCCGATTCGCGAACTGGCCGGGAAACCTTGGCCAACATCCAAACTGGGGATTTAAGGCTAGCTTTTAGATGCAACATCCATCTTAATGATGCATAGGTACCAATTTTATTGTAACTAAGATAATGAAACAGTTGATGTAATAATATAACTAAAGTAATGTAACATTAAAATGCACAGCAAAAACGATTCCTATTTATTATATTGAAACGAAATATTTTTGTGTATCTCAGTAAATTAACCAAAAATAGTATACAATTCCCTTTCAATACCAAAATTAACTAATAAACCAATACTCGGGTTAATGTACGATCGAGTTAATGTATGATCGAGTTAAAGTACGGGCAGGCAGACGGCTAGACTAATCGAATTCATAGACACTTTCAACTGTGTTAGAAAGGAATAAGCCGGGTGATTATATCTATTTCGTGAATTGGTCAATTTCGGGTTTTATCCGTAACATATATAAAAAAGTAATGTAACCAAAAATATTAGAGAAACAACGTAAGATTTTTCACATATTTTTCTAAACTAAAACTCTAAAAATAATCTAAGATAAACTAAAAATAAACGCTTATTATTTATTTCCAAAGCGTTAATTTATACATTTACTACAGCTGACCCGCCCGACGACGTTGCCTGAGTCCGTGATGAATGACTCTTAAATGAACTTCGAATTTGTATGATTTATATATCTAACTCCATTTTAAATGCAATTACATTTTCAAATAAGAAAGTTGCGAAAAAAAATCGAATCGAAAGTCTATCCTATTTAAAGCTTGTTGAAATCTATGCATATCGAAAGCGGGAGAAACAGTAACGAAACATTCAGAATTTTACTGATTTCATCGAAATTTTCATACATTTTATTTTATAATAAATATTTCAACACATCCGAACTTTCAAAATTTTTGTAGGTAATGTAAAACTATGATCCATTGAAATGTTCTAATGTGCTAAAATACCGACATTTTAGTTAGTTTTAGCATATAAAACATATCGTCTTCTTGAATAACGAAGTGAGCTCTCCGACATATTTGAAAGAGTTAATATTAATGTCTTTTAAAAACTATTGCACTATTGATTAGAGGAGCGTTTCAGCTTTAAGAACATGTTTTTGGTTTGTCGGTACCTCTAAAATTGTGCTCTGAAGGAGTGTTGCAATAAGGGGCTAAACGTTTCCGGAAAAACGACCATTTTTAAAAAAAAAATTTCAAAGTGCTATAGACCGGGAGGCGACGACAACACGGACAATCACCTCATCGAGTTCATTGTTGAAATTCTACAATTAGTTGAAACTCGATTTGCATATTAACCCTTTCCGACACACTGTGCCCTGTCTGGGATACCTAATTTTAATTCCAAACTTGCAAACGGCACCAATAATATTTTAGTAAAATTTTGCTTTTATAATAAAAGCTTAAATTAGGGGTTTCGAAATATTTAAAAAATTTGTTTGCGAATTCCAGTTTCAGTCGATAATTTCTCATTTTACTAACAGATTTTGCCCGTGCAGGAAAGGGTTAGTTAAAACGCAATCAGGCCTACCAAGTCATATCTAGATGGGAAAACACCTGAAAATCCTATTCCACTGGTTGACTCGTAGGTTTACCATTGTATGGGAGTATGGAGGACGTTGTGACTGGAAGTAGGAAAACACAATGATAAACTTATGAGTCCAGCTG